>CM051823.1:47195737-48644487 GCA_028451465.1 Erethizon dorsatum | reverse complement strand
TCTCAGGAGGCAGAGGCAGGAGAATTGCCAGTATGAGGCTAGCCTGGGCAACTCCCTGTCTCAAAATAAAAAAATAAAGGGCTGGTAATGTAGCACAGTGGTAGAACACTTGACTAGTATGTGTAAGACTGTGGATTAAATCTGCAGTACCACACACACCAGGAAAAAAGAACAAATCTCTCAAAGAGTAAGTATAGTCTAGCAATTTCTCCAAGATTTCAAAAAATAAAACTGGAGTAAATTTCTCATTATTGAAGGAATATAAACAGAGGTAGATTTTCACAGAAGACAAGACTTAAGATCCCTTGTAAGTGCTGATAGTCTTTGGCTCCCACAACTATTTATTTGTATGTTTGTTTATTTATTCTTTTTGTTTTTGGTTTTTTGAGACAGGGTCTCGCTGTGTAGTTTGAACTCACTGGGTAGCCCAGGCTGGCCTCAAACTCATGGCAATTTTCCTGATCTTCCTGTTAAGACTGAGGCTACTGGACAGCTGTGCAACAGAACATCCGATAACATACATCTCTGAGTTGGTTGAGAACGAAGATCCTTTCTGAGGCCGTCACCATGGGATGATAGGACATCTCAAAGAAGATAATTCCCAGGCTGAAGAGATCTACTTTCTAAGGGAGGAAATATTATATTTAGAGAGCCTTGATAGGAAAGTATAATTTACCAGGGAACTGTAGGAATAGCACTGTTAGGTGAAAAAAGCTTGCCTAAGTGCTAAATAAGTCACACTAGAAAAATTTGATGATTTGGTCTAAAAAAAATATAGGTACAAAATGATTTAGTGGGTGATAAAATAGTTGGCATGATTTCTCTCATTAGTTTCCTTGAATATTAATTGTACCTTGATTAGCCACATACACACACACACTGATAACTTCTAGCTGAAGACTGCAAATATTGGCTGAAGAGCAATGACAACCGAGACTTATAAGAATTTGCCTTGGGCTGCAGATGTAGCTCAGAGGTAAAGCTCTTACCTAGCATGCATGAGGCCCCGGACTTAACCCCCAGTAATGGCGAAAAAGAATTTGCTTTGCCGTACACCTTCACTAATCATTTCAAAAATGAAACAGACCGAAATCTGCAGCTGATGGAAAAGTCAACTACCAAGTGCAAAGCTCTATTGGTGAGGACAGAAGACTGGCAAAACAGGAAGATCATGTGACTCATCCTAGCTAAATATACACATGTAATTAAAGAGGGAAAATAAATTAAAAGGCAACCTACAGTGGGAGAAAGTATTTGCAAACCACACATCTGGTAAGAGGCTAATATGCAAAATATACAGAGAATTCATACAATTCACAGAAAAAAAAACAAAAACAAAACAAAACAACCCAATCAAAACTGGGCAAAGGACCTGAACAGGAAACTTCCCAAAAGTAAGACATATGAATGGCCAGGAGATGTGTGACAAGCCACCCAGTATCACTAGTCACCAGGGAAGTGCAAATCAGAACCAAAGGCCTTACTTCATGCTAGTTGCTTGCTAATATCAAGCAGTCAAAGATAATAAGCATTATGAGTCCCTTCTTGTTTAAAAATGTGTATCTTGGGCCGGTGAGATGGCTCAGTGGCGTAAGTGCCTGCCTGGCAAGTGCGAGGGCCCGAGTTCGACTCCCGGAACCCACATACGCAAAAAGGGCCAGTGATATTGCTCAGCAGCACGGGTGCCTGCTGGCGCGCGAGGTCCTGAGGTCGACCCCCGGTACCCACAAAAAAAAAAAAAAAAAGTATATCTTACAAAATTAGAACTACCTTACTTTTTCTAGCTTTTATTCCCTTAATAGAGTGAGAATATTTTTCATTACTGTCATTATTTTTCTAAATCACATTTCTAAAATGCATTTTTTTTTTTTTTTTTGTGGGTACCGGGGGTCGACCTCAGGACCTCGCGTGCCAGCAGGCACCCGTGCCGCTGAGTGATATCACCGGCTCTTTTTGTGTATGTGGGTTCCGGGAGTCGAACTCGGGCCTTTGCACTTGCCAGGCAGGCGCTTACGCTGCTGAGCCATCTCACCAGCCCTAAAATGCATTTTTCTGGGTTTTCCTCATACCCTATCTCTCTTCTCTAAGTCTTTCCCTACATTTTCTCACCTCAATTACCCTTCACCCAGGTGCTCCAGGCAGCAGCCTGAGCCTGAACTTTCCCCTTCCCCTTCCTCTCCCAACATCCAGTCCACTAGCAACAACTCACTTCCCTCCTATATTCTTCCCATCTCTGCTGCACTGTGCTGGTGCCAGCCTCTGGCTGCTTCTCTGGGGCTTCTGCAAAGCCTCCTGGCACAGCCTTAAAGAGCTCCCCTGCTTAAGATTCTTCAGTGGTTCCCTGTGTACTTCAAATAAACTCCTTATCTTAGGGCTAAGTCAGCTCTGCTGGTCAGAGCCCTGCCTTCTTTTCCAGGATTCCTGCGTGCTGCTCTCCCCATTGCTCACCATGCTGCAGCCACACTACTTCATCTGACCTCTGTCCTAAACACGCCAAGCTTCTCTCACTCAGGGTCTTCTCTTTATGCTCATGCTTTCCTCTGCTTCATCTCTTTCCCTTTCTGGCACGCTCCAGGCCCCAACCCTGTGTGGCTTTGCCCTTTTCATCTTCTATCCTAATACCTAGAGAAGATGCCGCCTACTGCTGTCTTGTCACTCAACTCCATTTTTTTTCCCTCTTAGCTTTTGTTATAATCTGTGATGATTTTTCACTTGTTTGCTGTCTGTTTCATATACCATTGGACAATCTCCTTGAGGGCTGGGCCATAGCCGTGTCCTCACTTGACTGCCATGTTTCCTGTGTTCCTGGGACCTTCCCTGCCCAGGACACAGTTTAGCTCACATATTCTTGGATGGATGGATTGGACTCCCAGCTCCTGGCTGCCTGTCCTTGGCACTGTGGGTCCTGCGGGCATGTGAGTCAGTGAATGCTCCTGACTATTTCAGCTAGTTGCTAAGTCCCAAGTGCTGTGATCTTGCTGTTCCTGCTCTGCCCTCACTCCTGAGCCCTTCTGTGTTCCCCAAAAGCTCTGTACCTGGTTGTATGCAGACTTGGTGCTTCCCTGGACCTCTGGGCTCACGTACAAAGCGGTGCCAACCATCCCAGTCAAACGGCCTGTGGGGAGGGAAACAGAGGGAAACCTTTCCAGTGACAGGATTTATAGAAAAGGCAAAAAAAAAAAAAAAAAGGGTTTCTGAAGAGTGAGGCCTGCTTGGAGGCCTGCAGTGCTGCCAGGAGGAAGCAGTATGCATTGCAACAACTGACAATTTAAGTCAATAACAGCGATACACAGTTGCCTGCTGTTGCAGTGGAGGGCAGTGACCCAGAAAGAGCACCCCAGACAGACCAGGTCCTGGGGTTACCTTACACAACCACCTGGAGTTAAGACAGTCGAGCTGTCTGCATGGCAGTCAATTATTCCACTAACTGAAGCTCTGAGTCTGAAGGACTATACAGCAAAAAGGAGGGAAGAAGCATGTTCATAATTTTGTTAATTTAGTTAAAATCCACTTTAAAATAAAGTCTTTACAAATGAAAAATAGGTTTCAGGTTAAGAAATGTTGAGGTCTGCTTTTAAATACATAGAGGAAATATACAGTCTTCTGGACTTACCTGAAGAGTCTGACTTAATCAAGTGCTCTCCTGCCTGATCATCTTGTTTGCCATCAGCCTAAAAGCAGAAGTAAGCCAAGTATCAAATTAACATGGTATAATACTCCACAAGAATGGCTTGTTATTCCGAAATGAAGACTGACTAAAAAAAAAAAAAATCACACAGAAATCACAATAAACTTTTTAGTTTGGTTTAACCCGTTTATGTGAGGCTCACAGGAAGCCCAATGCAATCAGGAGGGAGAAAACCAATTCACTACACAACTCTCCCTGCAGGACAGAAATATCCCAAAGCGATAAAAAGCAAGATATATCATGTACAGCAAGATATATGATGTACAGGTGAAAGCTCTCTATGATGAATACTATCATTAGGTATATCTAAAATGTAGCAATAAAATAAAAAGTTAAAAAAAAGAGAAATATCCCAGAGCTTATAGAAACCAATTCATTTTCACATTGCAAATGCCAAAACAGGAACTATTTAATAGGAAGAGTAAGAGTGTATTAAAAACAACAAATTCACCTTTCTAATTTTCTGTTATTACTTTGTCAGGTCAGAGTCTACTCTTCTTTCCTAGGGGGCTGGTCACTAAATCAGCTCCACTGTCACTCATATAGGTAGCCCCCTTCCTCCATATATCTATTTATGACAGCGTCTCCTCCTACAACACCCTCCATCACTATTGTCACAATGTCATTCCACAGGTTTTCATAAGCACCACCACTGCTGACAGCCCCTCCACCATTTGTAGTGCCTGATCTATTCCAGGTGCTTTACCTGCATCCTGACTAAACTCTTTGAGGTAGGTATGAGCATTAGGCACATCTGACAGATAAGGTACCTAGAGTTTCACTAATTTGTCCCAGGTCATACCACAAAGTGAATCCAGGTCAGCAGGACTTCAGAGCCTCTGTTCTTACCTCCCTAACTATACTTCTAGGCATCAAATTACTTTCTTAGCCTGGGGATTTAGTTCCCATCACCTGGCCCCTCCTTGGTCTCAGTACTTTTCAGTCCCCTTCCCCTTCCGGTCAGTAAGAACCACATCCTTACTGTCCCCTCCCACCTCTTTCCCTCTCCACTTCTTCTAACCTCACTCTCTAATTTCACTCCTGGGCTTGTCCTCCAAATTCTGTTTTCTTTCTCTGCTTCCCCTTGGAATGAACTGCATTTACTACATATCTTGATGCCTAATAATTCTGGCTTAGGGTGTGAAGTACAACTCCTCTGGCACTCAGACCTGCCACCTAGACTGCCCAATCTTCCGAAGACCCCAACCTTCCAGCACCCTGTCACTCTCCCCTACACCTCAGTTTCAGTCCATCAGAACATGTGGGCGGCTGAGGATGCAGCTCAGTGGCAGAGAGCTCGCCTAGCAGTCAGAAGGCCCAGGGTTCCATTCCCAGTACTGCCAAAAAAAGTGGTTTTCAAACCACCACATCTATTCACTCCAGAGTCCTTCCTTATGCTGGACTTCCCTGCCCTGGTACCACTGTGTCCTGCTCTCAACCTTGGCCTGTTGGACTGTCACCCATCTGTGACATAAGGTGCATATGAAATGGGCCCATCTATTGTTATACAGCCTTTTCTGGGGGGAGGTGCTACGGGGGCCTTACCATATTGCCCAGGCTGGTCTTGAACTCCTGGGCTCAAGTGATCCTTCTGCCTCAGCCTACCAACTTACTAGGACTGCAGGGTGCGGTCCACCATGGCCAATCTGTGCAGCATTTCTTGATCCTTACATCTGTATGTTAATTTTCTATCTTGCTCTTAGATCACTATTTCTCTCACCTCACATTAGTCAGCTTTGTATTTTAAACAATTTCTATAATGTTGTGAAGGAGAGACACCTTCTGAATTACAGGTTGGCTGGAACTGCTTCTCCTGATGTTTTTTTTGTTTTTAGTTTTTCCAAATGAAAAGACCCTCAAACGCAAAGCATTTTTCCAAGGGCTCGGCTGGGAAGATCAAAATACCAAATTATTTAGTACAAAATGCCTTTAGCCTAAATATTGTTCGTAAACCAATAGTTTTGTGTTCTTCAAATGGAAGCCACTCACTAAAATGTACTCCCAATTTCTGAGCCTAAAAGATCACTTGTAGTGCACACTGCAGACTCGCCCACTTCGCTGACAGCTACACAGCAAGGCCACAGAACTTGCTATCCCGCCTTCTAATACTTCCAGGATTATCAAGGCACCTGGGTGCATTTTCAGGTAGGGTCGAATTTTTAAAATACTCACAGAAAAGGCTAGATGGTCTGTCGCCAAGCCAAAATCACCTATTTTCACATGGTCATCAGAATCCAAAAAAATGTTGACAGGCTTCAGATCCCGGTGAATCATTCCCTGTGAGAACAGAGCGAAGGAACCAACAGTTGCTTTCCATGTATAGTCTATAGTTACACTACTGGTTCCTGATCTGAAAGGCCAAAGCAGTGATGAAAGATGCAGAGTCTTCCACAGATCACCCCCTCCTGGGAATCTGTCTCTGGAGTCTCTCCCAACTTCCTGTGCCCTCCCTACAATTTCCCAGTTCCAGCTGGTGGTCTTGATCAGGTGATACCCAAATGGGTCTCTGTGGTATCCAAGGTTCCCTCCACTGGGCCCACCCAAGTACCTTTCCTTCCGCTGCATCACAAAACCCCTGCTCTGGCCAGAGGGACACACTTCTTTCCTTCCTTTTTCTATGCCTTCCTTTGTGCTATTTCCCCTGCCTAGGACACTCTTGCTTTTCTCCACTAATTCAAACATACCAACATTTACAAGTGCCGACTCATCATGAGCTTTCCACAGTAATTCTAAGAAGTCTAACAATTCAACTTTGTGTCCCCAGCACAGGGTGGGTGCTTTCTTCTCTTTCTAGTGGCTCATAATGCTTACTGTTTCAAGTATTATAATATGGAAAATAATTAAATGCAATAAAACACTATTGTACAATCTCTTTTACCACTACATGAAGGTAAATTCTGGCTCTCTGAAAACAAGAAGTCCCTCTCAAGTGTGGGGTTTGTCACACAGTCACGTCTGTACGTCTAGGTGGGAACAGTGTTAGACGCCAGGCAAACGCTGAACATGTCGGATGGAGGGAAGGTGAGCACATGGGATCCCAGGATGGCACCAGAGGAACACAGCCCTAATGGCCTTCCTTAGAAGTCATTTTTATTTCCAACCTTGCAAATTCTGCTTCCAACAAATCACTTATAAACTAGCCATATAAGTTATAGCCCAGGCTTCTCAGTACAACCTAGCACAGTACAAATAATTTGAGGTTCAAGAAAAAAAGGGAAAAAACTCACACTGTATACTGGCTAATGAATTAGACAATCCCATTTTGAAAATTTAAGCAGTGTTTCATGCTGAAGGTAGGCCCAGAAGCCTTTATTTTGTAATAGCAATTTCTAGCTTTGAAATGACGTTTTATACATGTAGTAAGCTATGTTATGCAGAGTCTCAATCCTCTCCTACCTGGATGACTTTCTAGTTTCTCCATGTTCCTCAGAAGGGCGCCGCTAATTCGGCTGGAATCAAATCTTGGTATGTATTAATCACACTCACTTCATTCTAAACTAATAAAGGAATCGTCTTCACATTCCATACATGTTCAAGTACTTCCTCCTCATCCAGAGGCCGGCAAACTTTCTCTGTAATGTGCTATGTAGTAAGTACCTCTGGCCTTTCAGGCCATACGGCCTCTGTCACAACTACTCAAATCTGCCGTTATGGCAAAATCAGCAAAAGCCAATATGTAAACAAAGGAGCATAGCTGTGTTCCAATAAAACTTTACTGATGGACAATGAAATATGAATTTCATGCAATTTTCATGTCATGAAATATTATTCTCTTTTTACTTTTTTACTGTGAGTAAAAATATAAAAGCCATTTTACTCACAGTCCATACAGCAGCTGGGTTTGACTCATGGGTCACAGCTTGCTGAACCCTGTCAGCAGTTTTCTCTGAACTCTGACACTTAGGCTATTTTCTTGTCTTTTGACACTTTGTTCTATTATCTATAAAAAGACTTGAATATACCCATAGTTTTCTCTCTATTTTGGCTTTTCTCCTTCGGTGACATTTGATATTTTATTTAGTCATAAATTTATGTAAATGTAAGTTTTTAGATACAAAATATTGTAAAGTTTACTTTCTCATGGATATAAGCTAATCCATCCAGAATCTCCCGAAAAAGCCTCCAGAGTCTGATGTTGTCCCGGTACAGTCCCTGGTCGATGGTGTCACGTAAAGTGCTCTTTTCACAGTACTCCATCTATAGACAAGAACAAAGCAGGCATGATGCGATTATGCAAATAGTTTAAAGTAAGGAGGATAACTGCAGTTAATGTAATCATCCATTTTAAAATTTGTAATATGGATTTTAAACAGTTACGGAAAAGACTTGATTTTTTACACTAAAAAAGGGTATTAAAAATTGCTTCGGAAACTGAGAGTGCGGCTGAGTGGTAGAATACTTGCCTAGCATGCCTGAGGCCCTGGGTTCGGCCCCCAGAACTCCTTGACCTCTCCTCCCCCATGAAACAAACCTTCTGGTGGGCAAATATGCATCTGATGAGAATAATGTTAATAACCAACAGCAGCCAACATACACTGGGAAAAATATGCATAATCTTAGTACCCCAACATCACTTACTGTTTTTGTGCTGGGTACAGAATCCAGGGTCTTATGCGTGTTAGGCAAGTGGGTCACAGCTTCAGCCTCCTTTTTAAGTTTTTAAATATAATTGTGTATTTCTTTTTTAAAAAAAAGAGCTTCTTGCTTAAAATCTTTGTCACAAATAATACAAAAATTGAGACTGCAATAAAATTTTACTTATTGTTTCACAAATTTGCTTCTGAACTGAAATTTGTAAGAAGGGCCAGTTAATCTAATGATGTTATGACTTTTTTATTTGCTCATTAAAGAAAAATTACCTTAAGTCTAGAGCAAATACCATAAATATGAAAACATTCAAGAAGAGGCTCTGCCTCACCCCTGCTTGAGTGTATTAATGTATCAGAAGACAACAAAGCATCATTCTCACCTTAAATTAACATGCAGCATTTGATTTATGAAAATAGCCTGTATGTCTCAACCAGTGCCAGTGTGGAAATTCCACCAGTTATTTTTTAAGAGAGGAAGGTCAGCCTTCATTCTCTCATCCTTGGCTGACAAATTCTGGGTCATCCTTCAGGGCACAGTCAGGGTTTCCCCAATGCCCCTGTGACTCCCAATCCTCACCTCCTATGCCCTGGGTACACCTCCTTTACTAAAGTCCATCTGTCTCATTAATTATTTAGCAAGATGTCTTAGTTACTTTTCTCTCGCTGCTGAGACAAAATACCCGACACCCGGGCCGGTGATATAGCTCAGTGGCATAAGCGCCTGCCTGGCAAGCGTGAGGTCCTGAGTTTGACTCCCGGAATCCACATAAAAGGAAAAAAAAGAGCCGGTGATATTGCTCAGCGGCACAAGGCCTGCTGGCATGCGCGAGGTCCTGAGTTCGACTGCCGGTACCCACATTAAAAAAAAAAGTACCCGACACCCAAAATTAAGAAAGGAAAGGTTTATTTAGCTCAGTTTGTGGAGGTTTCAGTCTATAATCAGCTGGCTCCAAGGCAGGGTGGCACGGCACAGGGGCAACCATTCATGGCGGCAGAAGACAGCAAAAGCAGCAAGAGCAAAAAGGGAGAAGAGTGAAAGAGCAAGGCTCTTTGCCTCCCTTATACCGTTATGCAGGCTGCCCGGCCCAGGGTGGGTGTAGTGCTCATGCCCACAATCCCAGCACTAGACAGTGAATCAATCACAAACTCTAGAAGCCTGCCCCCTTGACTGCATGAGGCTTTGGGGGGACATCTAGACACAAACCAGAACACAAGAAATGGTACATGGCAGATACTAAACAATGCTTTATTATCTGTGTGAGTGGTACCTCAAAGACATTCACGTTAAGGAATACCTAAATCCAGCACCATCCCCAAGAAAGCAACCACCTAATTAGTCTCTTTAAACACTAACTGGTCTGAAGGTTCCTTTTTCTGCATGGTACTAGATCTCAAATGGAAAGACTGCCTACTTGCAGATGCCTGAGAATGTTAATAGTGCCTGACAGGCCTGTTCCCTCAGGGTACAGGAAATACCTCTTCTATGGTCTACGGCTGTCCCTGTGCTGCAAGAGCCCCCTGCCATCGAGGAGGCTACTAAAGCACGGAAGGTAGCCAAAGCCTAGGCTTCGTTTCAGTGATACCTCATTGGAACTGGTCTGCTGGCAGTTCTTGCTCCCAGAGGCTCTTGGATAAGGCACTTTGCCTAAAGCCATGATAGTGTTTCTTTGGCATGCAAAGTTAAATGTTGTGCACACCACACCTTACTTACCCAGATTCAGCTTGTTAGACAAAGTGAAGTTTCTGTACAATTCCAGTCTAGCATTTATGGAACTCAGACGTGGTTCAAAGGGTCTCACACGTTTGCTCATTTATTCTTCACAAACATATGAGACAGCTATACTTAATTTACAGGTGGGAAACAGGCACAGAAGGCTGAAGAACCTTATCTGAGCTCACACAGTTGTGACAGGTGGATCCAGGAGGTGAAGTCACACAGCCTAAGTCCGAGAAGCATGCAGTTGAGGCTGGGGGAAAGGCTCTCCATGCTGTAACCTCCCTGGTCAGTCAACCTCTGGCAGTGCAATGAGCCCTCTTCTGTGCGCTGTCTCATCACGGGATTCTGAAACACGCCCACTGGCCACTGTGCCACCAAGCTGCACAGCAGGGCTCACCTGGATGTACAAGTAGTGCACGGCCTCGGTCGTCACTGACGGCTCACTTTCCCGGCAACTGTCCTTTCCATTGCAGTCTTCATTCTAACCGAAGAGGAGCATGTAAGAATGCAAAATGCAGGCTGAAGTTAGACAAGGCCACCACCGTCCTCACGAATCTGTGCTGACTTCCCACCCACAGGGGCACTGGGCACCCTGTTGCCTGAGGGGGAGGTCAAGTGAGCAGAATGCAACCACCATTCTTCAGAAACCCAGCAAATGTAAGGCAAGTTTGCTTTAACTAGAATCTTCTGTATGGCTTACAAATCTGCCATTAAAAATGTGAAACAGGTAGGTATTAAAGATAGGCAATGGGGCCGGGGATGTAGCTCAGTGGCGCAGCGCCTATCTGGCAAACAAAAGGCCCTCAGTTGGATTCTTGGTACAAAAAAAAAAAGAAAGATAGGCAATTTAGAGAAAGACTCCTTATCAAATCAATTGTTTCTTACCACTGATCAGCTAAGAAGTGCAGAATGTATATAGTCTAATATTTTAAGGCTTCAGTGTTAATGGGATGACTTCCTTTGGTGAACTTAGCTAAGGCAGCTTAACTATGACCATAACATCAAAGGGGACAGGCCCTTTGCACTACATCTTGCATAACAAGCACTCAGCTGGCACTTACAGTTAATGATCTTTTAGACCACTCTCCACATACACATTCACTGCCGACAGCTAATTTTCTTTCTAAACATGGGATCTTTTTCTTTGGTCTTTTGAGACAGGGTCTCTCTATGTAGTCTGGGCTGGCCTCAAACTCATGATCCTCCTGCCTAGGCTAGGATTACAGATGTAAACCACCATACTCAGCTTTCACAGTAGCTTTTTTTTTTGAGACAGTGTCTCACTATGTAGTACAGGCTGGCCCTGAACTCATGGAGATCCTCCTACCTCAGCCTCCCGAGTGCTGGCATTACAGGTGTGTGCTATCATGCCTAGCTCATGGTAGCTTTTTAAGAAAATACTTTTTTTTTTCTTTTGATAGATATATTTAAATGTATGTATCCCCATATATGGAAAGGTAGTTAGCATGTGACCATTTCTAATTTACAGCCTTTATAAGGAAAGATTTTTCAGTATTTTTCCTTTATCAAAGAAAAAAAATATCTGCTCTGGAAACAGTTGGATTTGCCCCTTGAATCATTTATGTGCTCTGGGGATTATCTGTAGAAGACTGCTAATCTCTTAGTGGCTTCTACCCACCAATTAGAACGCCCTTGGGATACTGCCCTTAACTGAGCAAAGCCCAGATCATAAATTTGGCATCCCTATAATAATTAAATGCATAAATAACACTAAAACCAAACACAACTTTTGCTTTAGCAGTACTTTAGATCATTTACACTATTATTCTAATTAAATTTATAATAAATTTAAAGCGAGAGGACTTTAAGGTGACTTTAATTGATAAGGGAAAGTACTTACCATAAAACACACTGGCTAATCCATGAATACCGCTTTCAAATCAATTTAACTACTTATCTCACAGAGTGCACATGTATACTTTTCTTTATCTACTATGAATGCACCTTGTAACTGCTGGGAGTAGTATTTGTATTCCTGGTAATAAAGTCATCACATTCACCATCTGTCCGCAGAGCATTTCTCTGCACTAGCAGCTCACAAAGCTACCCTAGGGGTGCGTTCACCAACCCTGAGGGTACTGCCGGCCTGGGCAGGGGAAGACACAGGACTGCCTGGTGTCCAAGGCCCAGAGCAGGGCTTTTCACACTTTGTAAACCATGAGTTGCACAAAGAAATACATTCTACATCACACTGAGTATACATGCTCATGAGAGACAAGTTCTTGTAATGAAGTTTACTTTTCCTAGAAGTCTGGTGCATTTTGATATCTTCCACTTCTCTCTGCAGCATGAAAGTGTCATCGCATAATCATGACACAGAGTAAGACACTATTCTAGAGGATGAAAATAAGGCATCAAGCTGAATTGATATGGGAGATCAAGGTTACTCCAACATGAGACAGTTTATTCAATTAATTTGCACTCAGACCTCATCCCCAATCATAAAATTTCCCAAATCACCTAGAAAATGGTTTCCATCACATGAAAAAGTGCTGTATCTCATTCACTTCTCTTTTTCTTAAAGCCAATTTTATGTGGATAAAAGCCTATAAATAAACATAAGTGGCATATATTTTAAACAAATTGTTTTAAAGTTGATAGTTACATATGCGCCTGCCTGGCAAGCGCGAGGGCCGGAGTTCGACTCCCAGATCCCACATATGAAAAAAGGGGCCGGTGATATTGCTCAGCGGCACGGGTGCCTGCTGGCGCACGAGGTCCTGAGGTCGACCCCCGGTACCCACAAAAAAAAAAAAAAAAAGTTGATATTTAGGGGCCGGAGAGATGGCTCAGCGGCACAAGTGCCTGCCTGGCAAACGCGAGGTCCTGAGTTTGACTCCCGGTACCCACATACGAAAGAAGGGCTGGTGATATCGCTCAGCGGCACAGGCACCTGCTGGCGCACGAGGTCCTGAGTTCGACCCTCGGTACCCACAAAAAAAAAAAAAAAAAGTTGATATTTACATGCTAAATCAAGGCTTTAACATTCTACCTGAGGTTTGTAACATCAGCTGTTGCTTTCCTTATGCACCTTATTCTATAAGTAAAATGGTATAACTTCTACATCTATATATTTACCTGATTCTCACTTTTACTGTTTTCGTCTTCATTATCAAAGATGATGTCACTTTCAGAATCTGAAGCTGGTCTTAAAAAGAGAAATAGAGAAATACTAGAGAAACCAAAATCCCTGTTATAGTTCTAGCAGTTGACACTCTTACTAGAAAGCAAGAGGTGAGAGACATTACACTGCGACCTCACCGTGTAAATGTGGCCACACCACCCAGCTGATGTGTGCTTCCCCATTATGCAAAACATGGAACTCTTAAAAAAAATTAGCCAGATAAAGATTACTAAAAAAATTTCATAGCTAAGAGTTATGATACACTGTATCCAATTGGATATAATGAAGTAAAATCATGAAGATAAATGGATAGGCTGGATACTGAGTGGCATGAAGTTTAGTGTCAGGTCATAGTTTCTGGTTTGGTGCTTCTTTTTCTTTAAACTGCAGTTGGTACTATGCCAGCATTCCCAAATTAGATCCTAAATGTTCCATTTAGGGCTTACCTAAAGAAATGACCTACAAGAATTTATGTAGTAAGATGAAGTACTAGAAATAATTTTTCTTTTCTCTAGGACTTTAATCCCGGAGACTTTTTGAAGACAATGGGGAAAAAATTCCTTTGGATAGAATTTGGTTACTCTCTAAATGTGGGTTTCACGACTTTGTTTCTTTCTTAACATGGCCAATATGTTTAGATTTCTTTCCCTTTTTTTCTTCAGTACTGGGTGTTGATCCAAGGGCCTTCACACTGAGCTACAATCCCTACCCCCTTTCCTACTTTTAAAATTTTGAGACAGGGTCCCACTAAATTGCTAAATTGCCCAGGGTGGATGGCACTTGCAATCCTCCCGCCTCAGCCTTCCAGAGCGCTGGGATTACAGGAGTGAACCACCGTGCCGGGCTCGAATTTCTAAATGGATCCTCACTCCTCTGGCGTGGGCTTGGTAGGGGCAACGACTGGGGTGTCTCCAGGACCGCTGCCCGGCAGTGCGCACCCGGCCTTACAGGAAGGACTGCGAGAAGACGCCACCGTGCTCATCCTCGTCCTCGTCCTCCTCGTCGCTGCTGGAGCCCCCGCCGGCCCCCGGGAAGCGTGCACTGGCGGAGCGCTCGGCCGACGTGCTCCACTCCACTGAGCTGCTGAGGATGGGCGGCGGCGCGGCGGCCTCCACGCTGTCTGTGTTGTTGTTGCCCGCCGGCTGCCCTGGCGCTGCGCACCCGCCCGGGGCCGGGGGCCTGGAGTCCGGGGGCGGCGTCCCCGGGCCAGCCGGGCGCTCCTGCCGCTCGATCCAGGCGTTGTAGTAGCGCACGATGTTCTCGTGGTGCAGGCGCGACAGCAGTGTCACCTCGCCCTTGATCCTGCGGAAATGCCTGCTGGCCGGGTTGATGGGGATGCGCTTGACCGCATAACAGCAGCCATCCAGCTTGTTCTGCACCTGCAAGGCAGGAGCCGGGTGAGCAGGGGCCCAGTCCCGCCCAGAGAACCGGCTGCCCCAGGGCAGGCCCAGTGGAAACTTAAACAGAACAGGCCCCGCCTTCTCCCGACTCTGGACGGCTCACTGGATCAGCACAGCTGAGCGTGCTACCATTTTAATCAGCAGTTTTCGATTTTTACTTCGCTGCTCTTCCAACTGCATATCTGTGATCTAAATTTCTAAATAATTTTTGATTTTAAAATAAAAATTTACTTTCTAAAGTCAGTGTAAGTTTTCTGGTGATTTTTTTTTTTCACTTTTAATCACTAAGACAAATTAAACTCCAGAAATTTTAACAGATCTGAAGGCAAATGATAATTCTCTGATTTATAAATCTGTGTTAATTTGAGGAATTTATTTAATTTCCTTAGCACGCAATTACCTTACCTACAAAATGGCATTTATACCGTTTGCATCCCTTGCCCGAGTGGTGACTGCGAGGATTAAAGCGCCTGTGTCATGGCCTCATGGAGAAAGGGCTGATAATGCAATCAATGGCCATTGATTCTGTTACACAACTAAGATTTATAGTTGATAATCTGATTGTCCTGCAACCAGAATAATATATTAAATAGCACAGTAAAGTAATAAGACTATAAGAAAACGTTTCAAAGGCAAGTCTCCACATCCTACAGACGAGGCATCCTCACCCTGGCCCTTGCACCCTGTGATTGCTCTGACTGAATTAACCCTTCCAGAGCTTCTTTCCCTGGAACCCGGTCTGGACCATGGAGGTCAACTAGAAGGCACAACTGGAACACTGGGCAGGAGAAATTAGTTGATTACAGAAGAAAGCATCATTGTTTTTGTTTGGCTCAGGGGTTTCAATTAAACCATTAAAAACATACCACATTGTTCTCTTATATGAGAAACCCAGAACAGAAAGAGGAAAATGAAAGATAGGTAATAGGAAATAAAGAGATCTTTGGCAAATGGGAAAGGGATCAAGAGGTATAAGGAGGGGAGAGGAAAGGGAGGCGAAGGGGATGAGACAAAAATTAAGATGTGTTACTTACATGTGCCAATCCCCCACGAGGGATGTAATCGTTATGTACTGCAAACATGGACTAATAAAAACATAAAAATTTATAGAAAAAAATATCCTAGGAAAAAGAAAGGAATACTGTAAGAGTTAGTTTTGGACAAGCTTTCTGTGTGGTAGTAGTGGCAAAAACACAAGCATTGGAGTAAGCAGATGAAGGTCTGATATCTGGTTTCATCTCTTACCAGATGTGCGTAACCTCAGGCAAAGTACAGTACATAACTGCTCTCGGTCTTACCTGGAAAATGAGGGTTACGTTCATCTTATAAGAATGTCTTGTGGTTGAAATACAAGGTTTGTAGCCATACAACCTGAAATATGTAATGTGCTCCAAAAACAACTGTGCTCTCTCTCTCTCTCTCTCTCTCTATATATATATATATTTTTTTTTTTAAATGTGGGTACCGGGAGTCGAACTCAGGACTTCACGCTTGCCCACAGGTCCTTGTGCCGCTGAGTGATATCACCGGCCCTTTTTTCCTTTATGTGGGTTCCGGGAGTCGAACTCAGGACCTCGCACTTGCCAGACAGGCGCTTATGCCGCTGAGCCATCTCACTGGTCGAACAACTGCTATATTAATAGGGACAGGGACGGCTGGAAATCTTGGCATTGTCTTTCAATCTCCTGTCTCAGGACACATGCATGCTCTGAGCCACTGACGGCAGAGTGGAGCTTGCTACCCCAGAAGCACCTAGGGATTCATTTATTAACATGAAAAAGTAGCCAGGCATGGTGGCACATGCCTGTGATCCAAGCACTCTGGGAGGCTGAGGTAGGAGGATCACAAGTTTGAGCCTAGCTTGGGCAACTTAGTGATTTAGTTAGGCCTTGTCTCAAAATAAAAAATAAAAAAGGGATGGGAATATAGCTCAGAGTGAAGGCTCTGGGCTCAATCTCCAGTACTGGAAAAAAAAAAAAGGAAGAAAGGAAGAAAGAGAAGAGAAGAGAAATAAACAGTAAAGAGTCTAACTAATAAGAGAACACCAAATCCCTGAGCAGACTGCCCTTCTGAGAGATGGAAATTCAGAGACGGACAAGAGGGCTGTAGGTTCTCACAGGAAGAAATTACAGGAGAAATGCCGGGCTAAAAGTACAAAGATGCTCTAGTTATATAATCTTACAAGTCATTTTAAGTATCTATAAGGAAATTAAGTTTCTTTTTTTTTTTTTTTGTGGGTACCGGGGGGTCGACCTCAGGACCTCGCGCGCCAGCAGGCGCCCGTGCTGCTGAGCGATATCACCGGCCCCTTTTTCGTATGTGGGTTCCGGGAGTCGAACTCGGGCCCTCGCGCTTGCCGGGCAGGCGCTTAAGCCGCTGAGCCATCTCACCGGCCCTAAGTTTCTTAATATTTTACATTCAAGCATCTAAAATATAAAGATGCTAGAGGACTTGATCAAAATGACACTGCAAGTTAAAGTCCTTTAAAAACTATGATATTTCTGATCAGGACACCTGGCTTGCTTGAGATAGTGTTTCTTTTACTGTAGAAAAACTAAATTAATTCTTTTTTTAATTTAAGCTGCTTTGTACAGTAACAGTAATGCTTCCTCATAACACTCAGAACCCTAAACAGATACAAGCCCCATTGATGACCATCTTCGTACGTGAAAAATGACACCGACCTCATATGTACTTTGTAATACAGCATTAATTTGGATTCCCCACAGTTTAAAAATTACTTAAACTATATAATAATAGCTGAAACCTTTGTGGACAAAGGACAGATAATAATAAAAACCACCCAAATAGACTGAAGAAACGAGGATATAGCAAAGCACATCTTAATAACACTTCACTAATTTTCCATCCTGATAAGAGTTGGAAAATGAAAGCCATCAAGAGCATTTGGGCCATCTCCCAGTATGGATTCCATCTCTGTTCTAACCTTAGAACTCTTTTCTCCGCATCAAGTGTAACAGCAAATGGGAGGAAAAGAGAACAGTTTGTTTTTTTCCTGAACCACATCCCATGAAAATGTTCTTTGCGTAGAGGTCCTCACTCTGCCCGATGCACTGTTACGATCAAGTGTTTTCAGTTAATGCTCTGCACCCGGCAAGGACAGAGAAATGATGTGTTCTTAATGCATCCTGTGTGACTTTAAAAAACACCTCAAACCCCAGGAAAGTGGAGGTGGAAACAGTTTCAAATGGTCCTGTCCATTTCCCTGCCCACTCTCAGAACAGAGGTGAGAATGGAACAGAGAATGAGCCTAAAGGGGCTGGGAACAACCCTGTGCCATACCTTGATGACTGCTCCAAAAGCGCCTTTGCCAAGAAGTTGTAATTCTTCAAACTCAATGAAATAGCGGGAAAACTGTCTCTGTGTCTCGCTGAAGAATGCAGAGCTGGGCAGCTGGTTGCTAGGAATAACCGTCTCAGCATAATCTTGGCCTCCGGAATCTGAGATAAATAACAAAGGCATCAGAAAGATAGAATGGCTACAGAATCCAGGGACACAAGCACTAGAAGAGGGGCCCTGACCATGATTTGAAAATAGTACCTCTTAGGCCAGTGAGACGGCTCAGTGGCGTACGCACCTACCTGCCTGGCAAGCGCGAGGGCCTGAGTTCGACTCCCGGAACCCACATATGAAAAAAGGGCCGGTGATATCACTCAGCAGCACGGATACCTGCTGGCACACGAGGTCCTGAGTTCGACCTCCAGTACCCACAAAAAAATAAAAAAAGAAAAAGAAAATAGTACCTCTTACCTGAGCGACCCTCTAATACTTTTCCTTACCTTGTCTTCTTTAAAGTAAGTAGAAATATATAATCGGCCCATTTTACAGGTGTAGGTAACCAAGACAGAGAATAAGTGGCTGAACTAAAGAGCCAGAACTCAAACCCAGGTCTCTCAGTCTATCCTTATTGCTACTAAATTCTTTAATCTGCTACTTCAGCATCAGCAGGAACATCTAGCTACACAGTATCAAGGGTGACATGACAGGAAGGGTGACTAGGCCAGGAATGGCGGTGCACCCTGTAATCCCAGCACTCCGAAGGCTGAGAGCACGAGGACTGCCATGACTTCGAGGCCAGCCTGGGATACATATAGAGACCCTGTCTCAAAAAAAGAGGTGACTAATCACCCAAAGGAGTGACACCAGTAGATACTCACTCCATCAGTAGGCACTGGAAAGGTCAGGGTGAAGAAACAATCGCACGTACAAACGGACTGCTCATAAATGAATAGGGTTAAGTAAAGCTTGGTATAAAATAGATAAATAATAAATAATCCATATAGCCCCTTCCAGTTTTAGGCTTTTGTATATTTTCAAAATAATTTAATGTCGAACAGGGTATCAAAAAAGAATAGTGACAGACTCACCTTCAGGACTCTGTTCCACTAAAGGCATTTTGGGCTGAGGGTTTATAAAGCTATGTTTCAACAGCTGCTGAGGGTTCCATCTCTCCTTGTCATCCAGGCAAACGCACCTCAGGGAGAGGAAAGGAAGACACTCAGCAACACACAGAATAAATACCAACCTAGTTAGTGCACAGTCTTAAACTATGGCTTCATATCATTTTTAAATACACATGAGAGGATTTATGTTACTTATGGACTAAAATGCACTTATAAGTGAATTTAAATTAAGAAACATTTCTGCAGAATTTACATACTGAGCACCAGGCTGGGTGCAAATAGAAAATAAAAAAACCATGCAGTTTCTATAAAGGCATAGAACCAATTTTTTTTTTTTTTAAAGTTTCAGGTAGTGGAAGAAGGCTATGGATTTTAACTCCCATTAACAGTTTAATGACTTGCCCTATCAATTTAAGCCTCTCTGAAATAACTAAAGCTTTCCACAGATAAAGGAAATCAGCTGATATAGGACTGGCCCCAATATGATGAACCTTAGATGAAGCCTGTTCACAGTATAAAGTGATTTGGTAACAATTAGGAACACGTTTTAGAACTCTCACATCTCAACACCTGCTTTCATTTAATCCTCACTCCTTGAGCCTACTAACTTATCATGTAATGTTCTAGTGAGCAGTCATTTTTGTTTTGTTTTAAACAAGCCATGTCTTTAACCCAGGGGTTCTCAAAATGGGATCCCTGCCTGGCAGTTTCAGTCTCACCTTAATTTAGCATGGCAAGTCATTAAACTGTTAATGGGGGTGAAAATTCATAGCCTACTTCCATTACCTAAAACAAACAAAAAAAAGTTTCCAGGCCTCTATAGAAACTGCACTTTATTTTCATTCTCCACTTGCCCTCCGGCTGGTGCTCAGTACGTAAATGCTGCAGAAATGTTTCCTAATTAAAATTCATTTATAAGTGTACTCACTTATAAATTACAAATACCATTCTGACTTCAACCCTGACCTGGTTAATCAGCAGCTCTGCGAGTGTGGAGAGTAATCTGTACTTTAAGACCGCACCCCCCGGCAGGTGTGTAAGAACCACTGTGCCCCTACTCTAAGCTGGCTGTCATAACATGACCATTCGTGGTACCACTTGGTAGCACTCAACCCTAATTATAAACAATATACTTGAATCAACTGTCATCATGAGTTCTTGAAAAAAATGTATATGTATAAAGTGACAGCAACTATCATAAAGGATGACATTTTATTTTGTCACAGCACTAAAAAGCAAAGCACTTCTGATTTCATACTCAAAAGATCAAGAAAAGATTCCAATAAAATCATTTGTGTAAGATTTTGTGTTTTCTCCTAAATTTAAAATTAATTTTCTTTATATCAGGAAAACATACCTTCTCTATGCAAATATTAAAACATTACCAATAATGACAGTCTTTGACCAAAACCTCTCTTTCCAATTCTTCTGTTCTCTTAGTGTGTATCCTTATAGACCTTTTGCTATGCATTTACATATATGAGCATAAAAAACCATCCAAAATAATAGTTTTTTGGAGACTGATTCTTTTTTAAGCAACATTATTCTGTATATATTATTCTCTTTTTTTTCCCATTCAACTATGTGTCTGACAGATTTTTCTACGCCAGTACACCAGTACTTGTTTTGTTTTGAGTACTGGGAATTGAACCTAAAGCCTTTGCACTGAGTTACACCCCTGCCCTTCTAAAATTCTGACACAGGATCTCACTAAGTTGCTAAGTTGCTCAGGCTGGGCTCAAATTTGTAATTCTCCTGCCTCAGCTTTCCAAGTAGCTGGGATTACAGATGTGTGCCAACACACCTGGCTAAAGATCCTTTCTAAACTTCTGTATAGAAATGGAACTATCAGATTGTATTTACACATTTTCCTACTCTTGGAATTTTTCCCAAGTTTTCACTCATTTGAAAAAATAAAAATATAAAAAGCTGCAACAAACATCCCTGTACATGCCACACTGGGCTTTAGAAATACATTATCCACTCTAACTCAACCGTGACACTAATGTGACTGACAGAGCAACAGATTTGGGGCAGAAAAATTTTAATACCTACCCAGAATGAATTCTACTTTTAAGAGATTTTTATACCACCAAGATCTCACTCAAAAAGATGCAAGTCTCTGAAACAACCAATAATTTTGGCAACACAGTGGCCATAAGCAAAAAGGCAAATCCAAGGCCCCCTTTGAAGCAAATGGGACAAAGGCCTGGGACGTCCACCCTTCTGCACCGTTCTCACTACTGAGGCTGGCAATTGAGAAATGGCATTGAGTCAGTCAGTCAGTGTGACTGAGGGGTGCACGTCGTCGGTGGGAGCACTTTAGAGATGTGAACTCACGCAACCCTCCCAACGATCTACTGCTATCAGCACTTTACAGAGAGGAAACTCCGATCAGAGTTTCAGTCCTTAGCCAGGAAGGCTGACCCAGATGTGTGGCTCTAACATCTGAACTCTTACCCACAGAGGCTGCTTTGCAAGCACACCTTCCTCTGTAGGGTGCTCACCAAGCAGTGAAAACATCACTACAGATGAAAGGTTGCTACACTTTCATTCTTTGGGGATGGACAGCAAAGGTAGCAAAACAGTACCCTGCAGCTCCTTCCCAACCAAGCACAGTCCATCAAAGCACTCTCAGAAGACAAAGGAACGGATAAAATATTCCAAAGGACAAGTGTGTTAAAAGAATGAGAAACAGCGCTGATCTCAAGTCCAAAACCGACAAGCATGTAGAGCTATTACTGTAAGAAGAGAACCAGGAAAACTGAAAAATGTATTGTATTTAAACCTCCTGTACTATTTTAAACAATGTACAATTACTATTGTTCATTTTTATTTAATTACTTTTGGCCAACCAAGAAAGCCAGAAAGCTTTTGAAGATTGAAATTTTGAAGACTGAAATGGATCTTTCCATCAGTGACTCCATTACTATAATCATTTCAGTCAACCTATTGTCAGAGTGCATTTAAATAAAAAATTTTAAAGTTCTATTGCATTTAAAAGACATAACAAAATGTTTCTTCAAAAAATCTTAGATTTTTTATATACTTTAAGGAAAAAATACAGCACACAGAATCAAAGTGGTCCCTTTCCGGTGGATTATGTTGACTTCGATTTCATGGTTCACAGAAACTACTTCACTTAAATACAGTTATGTAGTGCTAATGACAGAGATCCATTCTGGGAAAGGTGCCCCTGGGTGATTCTGTCACCCTGAGAACACCACAGAGTGTATTTAAGAAGAAGGCTACAGCATCACTAGGCAATATCATCTTACAGGGCCACAATCATGTGCGGTCTGCTGACAGAAACCTTGTTACGTGGCACCAGTCAAGCACAGATACTTTAACGCTTGTAATGGACGGAAGTGACATTAAGGACCAGGTGAACTGGCAACTGATAAAGACGGGAATAGGGAAAGAAATGTGAAGACAAAAGAAAAGAAATATAGAGAGTAGACCAAGAATATACACATGAGGATCAAGGGAGAAAGAGGTGAAAGGCAAGACAGAGTATCGAGGAACAGGAAAAACCCAGTCCTGGTCACTTCTGCAGAAAGTCTGCACCAGAGGAATCTGGAAAAGTCCGGACTGGAGGGATCTTATGCCCCACTCCACAGAAACAGAAAGGACTTATCTCTGGCTTGGACTGAGCACACAGGGCTGGAGAAGGAAGCGCTCCATGGAAGGACTTGCCTGCACAAAGACTTTAGGCCTGAGGAAGCCTCTCAGCAAGGAGTCTCTCAAACTGGATACGACTTGGGTTTGTAAATCAATGTGCACCTGTACTTCACAGTCCTGAAAACACTCTGGCTAAAGCATCCTGTGATGTGGCTAAATGAAACAGCCAATGAAGAAGAATGGTTGCAAGAATCAGGGTCAGAATCACAGCCCTGAAGGCCATGACTCTGACCTCTTAGGAACCAGAGCAAAGGTGGACAGAGAGGGTCTTCTGCTGGAACACCCAGGGCTCTTCCCAAGCAGCAGCCTCTACTGAGACAGACAGGAGTAGGGAAGACTTCCTGCAGGATTCCAGGTAGTCTCTCAAAAGTAGTTTGAAAATCAATTACTAAGCCTGAGTGCGCTTAGGAGAATGTGGCAGTTAAGGGACTAATGGACATAATGAGGAGAAAGACAGAGGAGGTTAGGAAAGGGCTGGGACACCAAGGAACTAACCCTCATCCTGTTCTTCCACTGTGGCTTCCCCAGCACTTACATATCTGGCACGCTTGAGCACAACCAAAAGTACAGGGCTAGAGTGCAACTGGAGAAGCTCTAGATACTCACTTCCTGAGGAAATCCTGAAAGTCAGCTGGTAAGTCACTGGGGATGGTCACAGGGTACTCTTTGCACTCCTGTCCTTGGCTGAGGGACAGCAGCAGGAGCCCAAGGCGCCAAACATCCCCTTTCTTTCCTGTTTTATAAGGCAAGGCGTTGTCACTGAAACGAACTCGGGTTTGCTCAAACACGTCTTCCTTGCAAATGTCTGCCAGGCGCTTAGAAATGCTATAGTCAGTAATCTTGATAGTGCCTTCTGCATCCACCAAGACATTTGATGCACTTAGGACCTTGTGTACCACGGAGTTGCTGTGCAGGTAATCAAGGCCAGACAGGAGCTGAGCTGTGTACTTGCGAAGCTGATGCGTGGGGACGGGGCTGGAGTGGCTCAGGGATGCAGCAAGGGAGACCCCGCTGACGTGCTCCACTAAAATGTCCACCACGATGGAGTCGTCTTGCTCTTTGGAATTCATTGCAAAGTAGCGCACTACATTCGGATGGCTCAGTTTTACCAGTGAGTTGAATTCTGTTTCTGCCCCTTGAATCTGATGGGGAAAAAAACAAAAAAAAACCCAAAACTTTCAAATGAGGGGGTTAACAAATATCCCCTAAAGTCAAGCCTTTCCTGAATGGTATGGTTAACCCAATAGCTTATAAAGATGGGAAAAATATATAGTTAACTCTCAACTTGAATTTCAAAACCTAGTGTTCAAATGTTACAAAATTAGTGAATGAACTGGCCATGGTTGCACACACCTGTAATCCCAGCACTTGGGGAAGCTGAGGCAGGAGTATCACAAATTTGAGCCCAGTCTAGGTCATGTAGCAAGTTAGTAAAACCTTGTCTTGGGGAAAAAAAAAAGGAGTGAGCGATGGCTTTTATTTTTTTTATTTATTATTATTTTTTTTGTGGGTACCAGGGGTCGATCTCAGGACCTCGTGCTTGCCAGGCAGGCGCTTACGCCGCTGAGCCATATCACTGGCCCACGATGGCTTTTAAAATCAAGTTCTTTTGAGATACAGCCACCAGAAAAAAGAAATACTAACTTTAACCTTTCTGATTATAATAAAGGTCACTGTCAAAATTTTCTTAAATAGGGGCCAGCAGTATAACTGAGTAGCAAAATGCTTGCTTAGCATGCGTGAATCCATGGCAAGGCAAGGATTGATCCCAGCATTGCCAAAAAAAAAAAAAAAAAAACAACCTTTTTAGGGCCGGTGAGATAGCTCAACGGCATAAGCAACTGCCTGGCAGGCGCGAGGTCCTGAGTTCGACTCCCAGTACCCACATACAAAGAAAAAAAGGGCCAGGATAGCGCTCAGCGGCACAAGCACCTGCTGGCAAGTGCGAGGTCCTGAGTTCGACCCCCGGTACCCACAAAAACAAAAAACAAAAAACAACTTTTTAGAATACAAAGGAAAAATATCTACAGATTATCTTTATGATCACCAGGCAAAAATAACTTATGGGGTTTATAATTTACTTATAATTTACTTCTAGCCTCCCACCTCAGTATTGGGGGTTGAACTCAGGGCTCTATTATTAAGACAGGGTCTTGCTCAGTTGACCAGACTGACGTTGAACTTGCCACCTTCCTGCCTTAGCCTCACAGAATAGCTGGGATTATAGGCATGTACTACTACACCTGGCTCAGGTTTTCTTTCTCCATGTAAGTAAACATACATCCCTAAATACCATGCTTTATATGTTGTTTCATAACTTCCCTGTCATGTAACATGCAGCTGTTTTCCCTAAAGTTAGCATTACAAATGAGTGATAAAATTCTCTTTTGATCCTAGCACAGTAAAAAAGGAAAAAACCTCCAGTCTCTCAAAAATTCAGTTTTGAAGCAGAATTTCAAGAGTAGGAAAAATATCAATTACAAAAAGCACAATTATGAAATAGTAGTTAGTCCCTTTTGGACAGGTGGTTATTAATGCCATAAGGCAGTCATGGCGAACCTATGGCATGTGTGCTGCAGCCAGCTGTTTGTTATCACTGAAAGCTCTAAAAGGTTCACCATCACTGTGGCACAAGGGCTGAGAAAGGAGAGGAAGAAGGCAGCTGCAGGATTTTTGTCCACGTTGTGAAAGTTCTCAGAGACACTGAATAAGGGGCTCAAAAAATCTGGTGAAGATGCTGGTCCCCCACAGTCCTCCTTGGCTAAACAGACCTCACCCCCACTCTGGGCCTTCTTTGCAAGCCTATCAAACACAGAGCTGTTTTGTTTTTCCATGTACAGTCCGGATCAGGCCTTTTGCTTGGGCAGCCATGGCGGGTGCCTACCTGCTTTTTGCACTTATCAATCTTCTCCCTTTCTTGACTGGTGAGGAATGGACCCATTTTTTTCTGCCACTGAAGGACCCACTCATACAACAGGACAAAGCTGCCAGTGGCTGTTTCCAAGGCATTGTAAACTAATTTTCCAAGCTGTTCATCACTACCTGCACATTAAACAGAAAAGGCAATGAAAGCTTGCTGGTATGAGCTCTGTGGGGACACCAAGGAAAAGGGCTATATGTCCATCTGTTCAACAATGGGTGCCACATGCTAAATATGAAAAGTAGGATTTTATGTACTACATGTGCTTAACTCATTTTTAATATTTAATAATATACACTAAGTTCTAAAATATAAAGTTTTATAAAGGGACAAGAATCAGCAATGAGCTCTTAGTATCTATCCAGATAAAGAAAACAATGTTTAATTCTTGTGGCCATTATTCACACACGTTACTTCCTAGCCAGTGCACTCTGCTGGCTGTGTCTACTGGTAAACCTCACCCCGCTACATACCAACCACCACGATGGCAGGAATTTGGAAACAGAAAACTGCCATCAAGATGATTCCATCAGTGTAGATGAGTGTGCACAGTAAAAACCATTTTTAATAATTTGAAAATGTAAAAATATCAATGATTTTCCAAATACAAAATTGGAATATATTCAGTAAACACAAACTGGCAATGTTTTGGAAGGAAGCCTAAACAACAATTCAAATTTAAAGTTAGAAAGATAGTCACATTTATTTAGTAATAGGTACATGGTTTCCTCTTGTACTTTGGAGACTTCAAATTTCTGTAGCATCAAAAATTTTCTTATAGAAATTTCCATTTTCATTAAAAACTATAATAGAAAATTGCCAAAAAGTGGAAAAGAAGAAAAATATCAACATTTTTGTTTATTTTTGGTTTTACTTCCCTCTACTTTTCTTTTTCCCTCCTAATTTACCAAATCCTAGCATATATAGCACCCTCAGCACTGCTGACAGTGTGGAGTTGTAGACCAGATAATCCTCTCTCGTAGGGGGTGTCTTGTGCCTGGCCTCCATCCACGAGATGCCAGCAGCACCCCCAGCACAACCTCACTGTCAAAAACATCTGCAAGTGCCCAGGAGGTAGCTCAAGGGAGAGTACTTCCCCAGCACGTGCAAGGCTCTGGGTTCACTCCCCAGTACTGAAAAAAAAAAAAGTCTGCAACTATCACCAAATATTAAAATATCCCCACTTGAGAATCACTGATATATAATAGTCCATCTTTTTCTCTTAGCGTATAATGTTGTTGAGAGATCCCACTTTGATTTCATAAAGAAGAAGAAAAATGTTAAGGGGCACCAATTATTATATTTTTCACTTGAAAAAATGCAAAATGAAGTTACCTGTATATGTAAGATAAAGTAGTCTTAGCAAAAGTACTTTAGAGAAATATGGCGGAACTAGCTTACCTAGACTTTTTAATCTAAGAAGCAGTTTTTACTTCAGAGAGATGCTGATAATTTGGAGATTTTAATTAAAATGATCTGTAATAATAGCTTCAAAAGTCTTAGTTATAAGGGGGAAAATACCCTGATGTTTGAAGTTTTGTCAATCAAAGTAAGCAACCCAAGAAATGTGGAATCTAAGCAGTCCATTGGAGACAGGACATTAAATATTTATGGAATGGAGGGGGATGTCATTTATATAATGTCTAATTAAATTTCTGTGTTATACAGTGCAGTCTTGTAATATTTATCTTCCCAATTGGGACTAGGTAGGCATTGCATAATTGCTGGGTTCTTTTTAAATTATAATTTTATTATTGTCACCCTCATCACTTTTTCATGATGGAGTAATAAAAGAGACAAAATAGGAATATATGTTACCAAAAGAACCCTGACTGAGACTCTATTATCAACAATCATTTACACAGTTCAACAGTTCTCTCTTCTCTGTAGTTCCAATAAGTTTAAACTGAAAAACAAATATTAGTTGGTTTTCAAATATTTCATTATTGAAAATTAAAAATCAGTTGACCTTTTATGAAAAACACTTCCTAGAAAATTATGACATATTTTAAAAACTAGACCCGCTGTGAGACACCAAAATTAATAATTTACTTGGTGGTTTTATAAAAAAATTCTTCAGTTGTAAGTGTACCTCCTAATGAAGGTATTAACCAAGGTGAATCTGTCTAATGAGTACTGCTGAGAATAAGAGACCATGTTAATTTGCCTTCCTGATTTCCCCTGGTTATTAAAAGTAGGGAGTTTTATGTTGCTGCCCATGAATCTGAAATGCCTCTGAGTCAAGGACAGCTTCACATTCAAAGCCAGTCATCTCTACCACGGTCTTGAACCTGGGCAGGTGGTTGCTGGAGTAAGGCAGCCTTGTGTGTGCGGATTCTTATCCTGTCCAGGCTGGTGAAATGTCCAGTTCACAGATTATTCAGATGTTTGGTTGCTTCTCCCTCCACCTGCAGCCTGCTCCCTGGTTACTCTCCTGCTTATTCATATCTCATTAAAGAAGAAGGGGGAAAGATGCTAAAAAAAAAAAAAAAAAAAAGCAAACTCACGTGGCAACCTGTTTGTTCTGGCAAGAATATTCATGGGATTGAAAGTTAAACTGCCAAACCTACTATATGCAAGTAAGCACTATACCAATTAGTGCTCTAACTACATGGCTAAGAAAAGATGACATCCATTTAGAGCAAAGGAAATAAGAGACTGAAAACTTTTTTTGTGGGGGAGTGGTACTGGGGATTGAACCCACAGCCTACCAAAGTTTTATCATTAAGGTAGATCCCCATTCCTTTTTAAAAATTTTGTTTTAAGACAGGGTCTTGCTCAGTTGCCCAGGTCTGTCCTTGCAATTCTCCTGCTTCAGCCTACCAAGCAGCTGCGATTATAAATGTGAACCACCACGTCTGGCTGAAAATTTAATTTTAAATACATCAATTCAAATCCTAAAGTGCAGGACCAGCCTCACTCCTAATAGCCTTCAGTAGACAAAACTGTTAAATAGATGTATAGAAAATACAGTGGTTTTCCTGGCTAGGTACAACATGGCAAACAGGAAAACACCAAGCAGATGAATATCAACTTAGGAAAATGAGATCTGATCATTAAAGATCATAGGCAATAGAAGAGCTAACACAGAGACTTTAAGAAGATGGCAGAACAGTAAACAGCAACAAATCAACACTCCAAGATTTGGAAGCCAGACATGGGACAATAACAACTTGTGGGAAAGGAGGAGGGAGGTGGATCCCAGGGACCCAAGAATAACCTGAAGGGGATATTGGAGCTCACCAACAAAAGGAAGGGGCAATCTGCATTTACTCCCCAGCTCCCAGCTCGTGGCAGGAGAGAGAGGAAGACTGAATCTACAGAGACACAGTGAGGGCAGGTGACTCCAGAGGGCTCCAGGGAGAAACACACCAGTAAACAGAGCAGAGCGTGCTGTGTGCTACAACCACCGGTAAATGACTCCAGTTCAAGTGACTACTGTGTCCCATGGAGAGGGTGTCTGGCTGGATGCTGCTTTAGGGAGGGGCCAACTGAACCCGGGACTCAGAACAGCCATGGCTTGGCTTCATCTCAGGGTACCCACTGTTGACATCCCACAGTGACTGGGTAAGGAACAAACATAGGAGATGTTGGTCAGGGAGCCGTGGTCAGACTGGCAAGAAACATGCAGAGTATAGTAGGCTGAAAGACCCAGGCCCCAACCCCACAACCAGAGGCCAGGATCAGTCTGAACTTCTGTGGATTTGAAAGCACCAGAATCGCCACCCCCCAACCCTACTGCAGGTTTGTTGGGATTATCCAGCATCCCACCCTAGTCCTACTGCAGGCTTGTTGGGATCACCCAGCCCAGTTCTGGGCTCTGTCTGCCTCCTTTGTCTACCAGTGACAATGGAGCCATGTTTTGAATTGGACACTACCACAAACTGTAGACCCCCACAAGATAACTACAGACCTGAAATCACAGAGAAATCCCTTTTTCTTTGTTTGCTTTTTCTTTTCTAGATTATTGTTTTAGTTTTTTCATGAGTGTGAACATTGTTTTTAGTTTAGTTTAGTTTTTGTTTCTCCCTCTTTCTTTCCTTCCTGTCTTCTTCACCAGTGTCCCAAGGCTTGGGTAAAATTCCTTTGTCCTTCAGCCTTGCTTCTAATCTTTCTCTTCTATTTCTCTATTTTTTTCTTCTTCTTTTTTTTCTTTATGTGGGTACCAGGAGTCGAACTCAGGACCTCACGCTTGCCAGCAGGCACTTGTGCTGCTGAGTGATATCACCGGCCCCTTTTTTTCCTTTATGTGGGTACCGGGAGTTGAACTCAGGACTTCGTGCTTGCCAGGCAGGCGCTTATGCCACTGAGCTATCTCACTGGCCCCTATTTTTTCTTCTCATCCCTTTGAAACTTTCTCCCCTGAGGGTAAAATCACTCTAGTGAGTGGATATTTATTATATATAATTTTCTGATTTGTTTTAGATGCTGTTTTATAACTATACATCTCTTGTACCTATGGTAAAGGTAAAAAAGTAGTAGTTACAACAGTTTATCATTTTCTAGACTGTGCTTAATGCTGTTGTTATTACTGATTGTACTACTTTAGCCAAAGTGACATAGTCGTTGTGATCAGTTGTTCTTGCTTGTATGCCAACACCAAGATTTTCTGGGGGTCATAAACAATACCATAGTCTTGTACCAAAGAACTAGGTGCTAGGCCAAACAGGCAGCAACCCTTCATCTCTAATAAACTGAAGAGGCAGGATCTTGGGGCAGACTCAAAAGCCAAAAGGAAGCTATGCCTAGAAGACATCTCTGAAAAGTAGTCATTTCCTAAAGAGATCCTGATACTAGTAATAAAGCTACCTACCATAAGCAATTTACAAGCCTCAACATGGAAAACAAATAAACAACAACAAAAATAGAAAATGAGACGACACAAAAGGAAGATGCAACTAGTAATCCCCAACTTACCCAAGGCAAATAAAGGGGGCATTGAAATGGAAGAAATAAAAAACCTCCCATCCTAATTTTATGAATGGTGGCAGTACAAGTAACAAAACAGATCAATAAGTGTCTTGACAAAAAACAAAACAGAGATAATTGAAGAGATGATGACTATAACAAAAGAAGCGAATCTAGAGTAGATATAGATTAAAAACGAAATAGAGAAGCTTAGGAAAGACATGGAAACCAAGAAAACCCAACATAGAAAAGAACTAGATTCCATAAAACAGACTCAAATAGAAATCCAGGAGATTAAAAATTCTACTGGAGGGCCGGTGAGATGGCTCAGTGGCGTAAGCGCCTGCCTGGCAAGCGTGAGGGCCTGAGTTCGACTCCTGGAACCCACATACGAAAAAAGGGCCGTTGATATCGCTCAGCGGCACGGGCGCCTGCTGGTGCGCGAGGTCCTGAGGTCGACCCCTGGTACCCACAAAAAAAAAAAAAAAAAAAAAAAGATCTGGCTATTACAAATTGTGCTGCTATAAACATGGGTGCACATATATAGCTGTGGTATGATGCTTTTATCTACTGGAAGTATACATAGCAGAGTCAACCAATGTGAAGATAAAATATCAGATCTAGAAGACAGGATTGAGGTTGGCAATCATCAAATGAAAGACTTCTTAAAAATAGTTAAGGGACCACGAAAAATCAATCCAACTAGCTGCTAGATGATGCAAAGAAGACTAATATAAGAATAACTGGAATCAATGAAGAATCAGAAGATAGCACAAAGGACATAAAAATTCTGTACACAGAAGTAATAGCAGAAAGCTTCCCAAACATGAAAAAGGAAACTGACATACAGTTAAATGAGGCATATGGAACTCCAAATAGCCATGATCAGAAAAAATCTACACAAAGGCATATGATAGTCAAGATTCCAGAAATTCAACACAAGAACAGAATATTAAAAGCTGTTAAAGAAAAGAAATGAGGGCCGGTGAGACGGCTCAGCGGCTTAAGCGCCTGCCTTGCAAGCGTGAAGGCCCGAGTTCGACTCCCGGAACCCACATACGAAAAAGGGGCCGGTGATATCGCTCAGCGGCACGGGTGCCTGTTGGTGCGCGAGGTCCTGAGGTCATCCCCCCGGTACCCACAAAAAAACAACAACAACAAAAAAAAAACAAAGAAAAGAAATGAATCACCTATAAAGGAAAACCCATCAGACTCACAGCAGACTTTTTGAGATCACAGGCAATAGAATTCATTTTGTTACATGTTTTATCAGCATTAGATTCACATGAGGTAAGAGTCTCATTTCAACCATTTTGTTACATGCTTTATCAGCATTAGATTCACATGAGGTAAGAGTCTCATTTCAACCATTTTTTGTTTCAAAAAGCTTAGAAGATCACAATGATAACTTTAGAATTATCTTTAGGCTAACAATATTTCCAACAAAATTGGCTGCTTTATTAGTAACTTCTCATTTTTGTCATGAAGAGCAGGAACTAAAATAAGCAACTACCTGCTTAATAGTCTTCCTTCAACCACATGGGTTTACACAACGTGATGTTTTTTCTATGCTGTTCCTTCACGTTTAACCTTAGCCATTACAATAATTTAAGGGAATTTAGCTGGTTTACTCACCAACACATCTCCCTTTGTGCACCATGAGCTGATCAGGACTACCCATACAGAAATACAGGATTTCACAAGAGCCAGGAGAATCTTCACTACTGCATATAGAATACTGACGTTCTCGCCTTAAAAATAAATTTGGACAATGTTTTTTTTTCCCCTTTAGTTTAAGATTAACATAGGAAATTCTTTCCCCTCCATTTTCTCCTGTTGATTTGCCCACTCACAATCCAACATCTGTGTCTACGGGGAATGAAGCAGAAGGTGCTACTGGGGAAGCCGTTTGACTCCTTGACTTCTCACCGTTGCCTTCCTCATATGAGCTTTATAAACCCCTAACTCTAGGTTTGTGCTGCCCAGTACAGTAGCCACCAGCCACGTGTGACTATTTAAATTAAAATTCAGTTCAGGAGTATTAACTGCATTTAATATTCAATCGCTATACACATCTAGTGGCTCCTACGTTGGACAGCATAGATACAGAATATTGCCATCACCAAAGTAAGCTCTACCAGCCAATAGTGATTTAGATTAATTCCACAATAATTCCACATGTGCTCATTCCCATGCACATATATATCTGGAGAAAGCTCCAAAACAGGGGGGTTTACAGCCCCTGTGAATGTATGCCAAGTTTCCCACTTGGCTCCCAACCCTTGAATGCTCATTCATTCTTTCACTTGCTTTGGGAGATACTTCCTATCAGTATTCCTCTCCATGACTTCTCCAAAATACTCAACCCACCCCCACCCCCCACTTCTGGATGGGGAACAATAGCTGGGAAGCTAATTATAATGCAAAAATAGTAAATTGGGGAGAGCATTGTAGTGAAAGAAGTAAGGGAGAAGGCTTTCTTCCTTGTTTAAAATTTTTTCCTTTTTATTAGTATATGCTTGTGATCATGGGGAACTGGTACATATACCTATTACATTTTGATCGGTTTTACTTCCTCTTTCCTTCCCCTTCCTCCGTCTCCCCTCATTCCTAGGTCTCCTCATCTCTACATAGTCTACCTCTCCGTCTCCTGTCTTGACATAGGAGAGCTTCTGACGGTCATGACTGCACGCTTATAGGAGATGCTTCGATGAAGTACCTGGACAGATCTCCATAGAGATCACCCTCGCACTCTGTGCATGATCTTGGCTTTTACTTTCACTAAAAACATGAAGCCATGGAGGAGTAAAGTCCACAATTCCTACTGCTCTATCTACAAAGTAACTTGGCATTGGCCCCATTTCTTTTGGGCTAAGACTGAGGAAGGATCACAGGGAATATCCTCAGTTCTTTTCCTTACTTTCTCCTCCAAGATCCTGGCCCATCAGCTGGCCTTTTCCCTATTGGTTCAATCTGTCCCCATCCCCACACTCTCTGACCTCAATCCTGCCCCACTCACCCACTCTTGTTTTTCCTGTTGAAGCTTCGGCACTTGCTGTCTTCACTCCTTGTACCTTCTAGTTACTCCTTATACCACTGTAATGTCAATAAAACTACCACCTCTCTCCCACTTACTCTCAACCTGATTTTTTTCTCCTCTTGATTCTTTGACTTTGGCTGGTGAAAAACAGGTGAGCTTCCTTAGGCTCCTAGCTCTGGTGTCTAATTGGCCCTCAGCTACCATCCTCTTTTCTCCATTTTCCCTGCCCTTTTGAGGTCATCTCCAACTTTCTCCTGGATGCACACAATACTCTCTGCTTCCAATCCTGCACATCCTCTCCTTCCTCCAGCCCCTCCCTCATCAGTGACAAAACTATGTACAGTGATAAGACTATACTACACCTGTCCACATATTCTAAACCCAGGCAAATAACTAGTATATTGTCATTCTGTTTAAATTTCTACTTCTGCAGTTATTTGTGCACACAGGAACATTCTGAGATTTACAGAGAAAAGGATAAAACAAAGGTTCAAAATGATATGCTAGACTTACATACATTATCTAAAAGCCCCTCCACATCAACTCTGTCCCTCTAACAGATAATGCTAATGGTGATTTTAGTCTAAGCCATCTTCATGTCCTCTACTGTGAGTGAATGCTTGGTTTTATGGTGTTTTAGAATATTAATCATCCTGTGATGACTGATTCATACAAACACAGGGTTAAGAATTATAAGAAAAGGATAATTAGGGTTAAAGGAAAAATAAAGATAATTTTAAAAATGACAAATGTGACACATGCCTCATAGGATAATTTGACTGCAGGAACAATTCTGGAGGATAAAATTAGAATTTTACCAGAGTTTGAAAAGAAGGAATAAAAAGGCAAAATCCAAAGTCACTGATTATCTTCTGTTTTCACCTAAAAGATCTATTTATCTATCTATCTATCTATCTATCTATCTATCTATCTATCTATCTATCTATCTAGAATGCTCACACAGTTTACTTGGTACTGATTAAAAGATGGGTGTACAAGAACCTTTTGGCTTACTTGTTCATTCACAAGTAAAGCAGCTTCTGAACTTGGTAGGAAACCCCTCCCAATGTAAACAAACCAATGACATGGGTCTTGCCATCAATGGTCTATTCTGGATATGGAATATTTATGGGGTTTGAAATAGAAACACCACTTGTGTTATCAGTTTGGCCAAGTAGCTGTGGCATTATCCAACCTACTAAGGATAAAGGGGGCTTCCAAAAAAAATTGCCAAATAATATTAACTACGTCTTATAAAGGGCACAAAATTTGACATAACTCATTTTAGAAGACTAAATTAGGTATTTAGAACCTTAAAACTGAAGAAAAAAAAAAAAAAAGGAAAGAATGGGAAAGAGAAAAGTAAAGAGCCAGCCATGTGGTATATCAAAGACTTTACTTCTCTTTTTTGTTTGTTTGTTTTTTTGAGACAGCGTCTTGCTATGTAGTTCAGACTGGCCTTAAACTACTACATAGCCCAGGCTGATCTCGAACTCAAGGTAATACTCCTGCCCCATTCTCCCAAGTGTGGGAATTATAGGCATGCACCACCACATCCAGCCAGGACTTTACTTCCTAACCAAAGAAGCATAAGAACTATTCTTCAAGAAAGAGTCATTCTTTCCTAGTCAGTAGGCAATGCAGTGCGAGTGCAGAGTTCCACACAGATCTGTGCAAAAAACTGGGCAAACAATAGATGAAACAGATGGAAACTATTTCTTTTCACCTTTATCCTTGGAAGCTGATGGAATGTTGTTTTATTCAAGATGCCATTCTATAGGGTTTACATAAAGTTATTCCATTCCATGAATAAACTTGCTATCATTGATCTCAAAAGCAAGTCTAACTTCGGATTCACAGTTTACAGTAAGCCACAAATATAAAAATGTTTAGACACTAAAAAATAGTTTTCTATATATCTGAAAAGATTTATTGATTCTCATTTATCTACTTCTAACACAATAGGAATTTGCCAAATACTTTCTAGTGAAATTCTCCAACAACTTTACCATATATTGCCTATTGGAAGCCTAGTTGCCAAAACAGTCTAAATTGGTAAAAATTCACAAGGGAGCCGTAATCTAGTCAATAAGGAGGTATTCCTCAAAAAGGAATTGTTACCAGAAAGAGTATTCAAAAAATTTTTTGGTTTACCCTAATAGTAGGTAAACATTAATACCAAAAGGATTTCTAGACTGTTTTAAAAAACAGGTAGATCATTAGGAAAAAACTAAAAGTGTTCTTTCTAAGAAACTATAGCTTGAAAGTTTATATAGATCTTCAGTTTGGTATTGAAAATGTTTCTTTTCATAGAATTGTTGGTTTTGAGTGTTGCTTAGAGTCTCACAAGACATAGTTTAAGAAGCTGAGGTTCCTATTTTATTTAATAACCTAACCATTCATAAATGGTTTCTGCACTACAATTCCTTTCTAGACTAAAGGGAAAACAGACAGGGAGGTCTCAATTGTCTAGTGGGAAGGGATATGGAGGAAGAAGCAGGGTCTTCCATGTGACCTCCCACGACAGGAACAACCCATCAGGCTGCTCAGCAACAATGAGGGGGAGCCCAGCAGCAAATGGGGGCCCCTTCTCATGAAAAGGATGTTCTGTCTGTGCCCATTCTGGAGTGTGCCCATGCCCATGGTTAGATCTAAGGGGCTGGAGACTGAAACATACACAAGATGGAAGAAAAAATTTAAAACATTTAGTAAGTAATTAGGTCATAAAAAGTCCAATCAAATGGTATTGAAGGTAAGATTGTAGAGTGTTATTGGCCATTTTAAAGGGGTCTGAGATATGAAACTGGTTTCACTAAAGATATTTGGAAAGCATTATATGAAAATTTGGTTTTATACAACTAACATATTAAGATACATAGGCTTTGAAAAAGTTATTGAGTCCTATCCGAAAATTTCACCAAATTTTACTGTAAGTTGTTCTAATTTTCTACTTTTTTTATTCTCCCAGATCAGAAATCCCAGTGACTTACCTAGACCTTCCTGAGGAGTTTGCTCGATGTTTACCATTTCCTACAAAGTCAGGAGACCCTCCATGTATAATGGCAGGTGTTCTGTGTCCTCCTGGGTCTTTCCTAGAGCTATGGTCTTGGTTTGACAAACTAGCAATTTCCCAACGTTCCTAGAAGAGTAAAATCTACTTTAGGTATAAGTAAAAAATGGAAAACAAGCATAGTACCTAGTTATCAATTCCATATAAAGTGCAAATTTTATTTAAGGTGAACGTATACAAGTGCAATACATTTGAACTCAACTGTAAGAAAATTTAAACCCTTCCCCCCAAAATATGCACCAGGTTAGGAACTGAAGTTCAGGTTACAATTTTGAGAGAATTGTGCTTGACAAGACAGCAGATCTGACACAAGATAGGAAAGCTGGTGGAAACAGAAATAATGTTTTAGATTTGTATACAGCTTTGTACTTTCACATAGCGCAGTATATTTGTCTGTTGAAATAAATACATGACACAGAAAGAAAAGCATTATCAGTTCTACATGCAAGGTATGAGGAAAACGGGTCACACAGTGTCAACTGGCTAGGTCATAGCTAAGTAGCAACAAAACCTTAGCAAAGTAGTGCTTTTTGGCACATTAGTGCCGCTTCTCAACACACCACACAGTGTCCCTTAAGTTAAATGTAATACTTCTAAGACAGAGAATGAGCAAAATATTTTTCTGGATTTCTCCAAAAATGTTTTACTTTTTCTATCTAAGCCAGAATCAGGGAAAATAAAGAACAAAGCACTTTATCCTGTATCACCACTGCTTTTTAACCTGCTGGGTCAAGATCCTTCACTGAATGAAATCTCAGGTACATACATACTTTCCACTCACTCATCAGTATGAACAGATAGTTTTACTTTGGGGTATTAAGAATTCCAGTCCATGTTAATTAACAAGACTTCAGTATCCTTTACCTTGATTCATTTGGTAAAGTTACCATGGGAAACTGCCAAGCTTCACTCTCCTGAGAAATGAAGCCCCTTGCCTCGATCTTTACCTGACCTTTACTTCAACCCTATTCACTGAGATATGCAGAGCTGGCTATATAGAAGCAGATGTTCCCCTACTTGGCCAAAAGAATTTGATCGAGTCCGGCCGAAATGCCAGTGTGTCTCATTATAGTACACAGGTGAGAACTGCTCCCCCTGCTGATGGCTGGAATGGGGGGTCGAGCAAAAGCCTGTGCAATTCCTGGGCTAAGACATGAGATAACATCTCAGCTGAGGCCATGTGACTCAAAAAGAATTATACTTTCCTGGCAGTAAAGATGCCAGAATACATACATCGAGCTTGCATACATCAAGCTACCCATTGTATTGCTAATTGGAGGGCCTCTGTGCCTGGTACAAAATAGCTGTTTCTCCTTACAGCCAATGCCTGCAAAGTTTCTCTTCCCTAGCACTCTGCCACAACCCCCACCCACCTCCCTGATTAATACCAATAAAAGCCATGAGCTTTTGGACTCGTGGCCTTTTGTTCCACAGAGAACATTGGTCATCCCAGAGCTCCTCAACTGCAGAACTTTCTCTTTGTCTTTCTTTTGTATCTGTGTGCCATATTGCTGGGTGGGAGGGGTTTCGGTAAGCTACAGTAATTGTAAAAGCCTGAGTCATCTTGTGATGATCTATAACTCAATTTTCCCACCTATTTGGGGGAATTTGCAATACACAATAAATTAAACTTTGGGGTTGTTCATTGTTTTTAGTGCTTTGTTTTACGCTTTACTACTGATAGCAACATGGAAGGTAAAATATCAATGGAAATAAAAACATTTATGATTAGCAAAACATAAATTATCTTAGTATAGCAAAATTCATAGAGTACCTGCTTAGCCATTTCTTTCCTTTTTTTCTCTTCTTTTATCTCTTCTTTCCTCCTCTGAATCTCATGAAGGATTTCACGTTGCTGAAATAAATCAAGCCTCCATCAGATGCCAATCTCTGAAATCCACACAATGTGTAAATTACGGCACCACAAAGTCTTTTGAAAGTCAGTAACCCAAGCCCTTTTTTCCTAAGAGATCCCAATATACAGAACCCTAGTGCAAACTGCAGGCCTATCAGTTTTGTTGAAAGGGTCCTTGGGCAATGGCTTCCTGGCTGAGGTTTGCAGACTGTGGGGAGGGCACTACTCACCATCCTTCACCTCTCTACACAGAGCAGAGGAATGTTCGCTGCAGCCATGCTGCCAGTTCTCACTTGGTCTGTCCTCTTTGATACCTGCTTATCTTCTACAGAGAAGTAGCACTCTGACTGCTTTTTACCATGAGGTCCAGGGCTGGTTTGCTGGAGGTGAGTGGAGTTGTCCCCAGCACCCAGCCAGGGGTGATGATGGCCCAGCCCCGTACTGTCATCTACATTCTATAGTCAATCTTTTCAGTACTAAAAATGGTAATTTGGTCTCAGTTCATTTTTTTATTAGTTCCCTAAAATTCAACATGATAAATATCAAAACTGTTAAGAGACTCACCAGAAACTATGATAAAGAATAATAGAGGGCCAGTGAGATGGCTCAGCGGCATAAGCGCCTGCCTGGCAAGCGTGAGGTCCTGAGTTCAACTCCCGGTACCCACATACGAAAAAAGGGCTGGTGATATCACTCAGCGGCACAGGCTGGCGCGCAAGGTTCCGAGTTTGACCCCCGGTACCCACAAAAAACAAAACAAAACAAAACAAAACAAAACACACCCCAAACACATAGGCAGCTATGGCAGTGTACCAAAACAAGATTCTTAGCTAAATATCCACTATCTTCTAACAATAAGGAACTGTACACCCTAAATGATAAGGCTACATAATCCCCTAGGGTATAAACAGTAGCACAATGGGCGTGACCCCACAAAGAAACAGCACTAACAAACATTTGGTGAAGAAAACAAAGCAGAAAGAACAACAACAACGAAAGTCAGGTACAAGAACCTAAGAAAAGAAGGAAAAAACAAAACCTTAGAAGTAAGTATAAGAAATAGTAGTTATCTATGGGAAGAAAACTAGAACACCTCACCAAGATCAAAATGAATGTGGAAATAGTCCTGGATGGGAAGTCTGAATACCATCAAGATGTTAACTTCTAAATGAATATGTAAGCTTGGTGCTATTTCAGTGAAAATCCAAGAAGGTTTATGTGTATCGTTTTAACTTTGAGAAAACAGTCTGACATTGCATCCGTAAGAATAAATGTGTGAAAATGGTGAAGGAAAAAAACAATGGAAGATGAAGGGATAGGGAAGGGCAGGCTTGCTTGTCAGATACTAAAGCATTCTAAAGTATAACAGTTTTTTTTATTTTTTTATTTTAAAGAGAAGAAAAAACAAAACAAATAAAAAAAGAACAAATTTTCAAAACACCATAATATGAGGGTAACAATGGTTAATGCATTACGTATTGTTATCTTTAAGTTAGTTATTCAGGATACCAGACATTAGCAATCAATTGTCCAAACATTATTGGCTCAAACCTTACTCTTCAATGAACTAAGTAAAATTGGTAGTGCATCTATCTTAACCATCATATATATATATATACACAATTTTTTTTTCCCTTTCCCTTCTTTCTTTTCCCTATCCCAGTCTCTCTTTCCTATTGACCAGTTTCTTTTTGATTCACCATGTCTATTGTACATTTTGGATCTTATTTACTCTTTCAGTTTTTCATACTAGAGAGACAATACGATGTTTACACATGTGCGTCCGGTTTATTTCACTTATGAGTATTTTCTCAAGTTGCATCCATTTACCTATAAAAGTCTCCAGTTTATCCTTCTTTATGGCTGAATAGTACTCCATTGTATAAAAACACCACATCTTTCTTATCCATTCCTCAGTTGATGGGCATTTGGGTTGTTTCCAAGATCTGGCTATTACATATTGTGCTGCTATAAACATGGGTGCACATATATCACTGTGGTACGATGTTTTTAATTCTTCTGGGAAGATGCCCAGAAGGGGAATAGCTGGGTCAAATGGGACCTCCAACCCTAGTTTTTTGAGGAATCTCCACACTGACTTCCACAGTGGCTGTACCAGTCGACACTCCCACCAACAGTGAAGAAGGGTTCCTTTTTCCCCACAGCCCCTCCAGCATTTGTTATTAGTTGATTTCTTTATAGTAGCCATTCTTTCTGGGGTGAGATGGTATCTCAGTGTTGTTTTAATTTGCATCTCTCGAATGACTAGTGATGTTGCACATTTTTTTGTATATTTATTTGCCATTAGTATTTCTTCATCTGAGAAATGTGTATTCATCTCAGATGCCCATTTTTGGAGTGGGTTCTAAAGTATAACAGTTTAAAGAGTGTGTTAGCAACTCATAATAGCTATATCTTGGAAGTGGCCTATAGGCCCATCAACAGATGAAAGGATAAAGAAAATGTGATACAGTATATACACACAATGGAGTACTACTCAGCCATAACAACGGACAAATTTGAGTCATTTGTAGGAAAGTGGATGCACCTTGAGACCATAATGCTTAGTGAAATACATCAGGTACAGAAGCTCATGGCTTCTTTTATAAGAGAAACGCAAAGTATAAACAATTTACAGAGCAAAATAAAAGATAGATAATAGGAAATATGGAGATAGATCTTTTCAAATGAAAAGTGGATCTAGAGATGGGGAGAGGGGTAAGGGAGAGAAAGGAAGGGGAAGTAAAAAGAATTAAGATGCAATAGGTACATGTACCGCTTCCCCAGGATGAAAATATGAAGTAAAATGAGGTAGTTGAGCTAAAATAAAGTGTGTAAAGATGCCAGAAAAAGCAGATACCTTGGACAAATTAGATAATTTACCAATAGAACCTACTACAGATTCATAGCTCAAGTATACCTGTAAAGGAAATATTACAAGACATAATAAAGAAGGACTTTAATAAATCTCTTACAAAAACACTCTAAATAAAGAATGATTATTTAATAAACATGTTAGGAAGATGTCCAGGAAAAACATAAACTGAGGCTCTCCTCTCTACAACTGCACTAAAATATGTTCTAGATAAGTCAAAGGGTTAAATAGGAAAAAGATTATGTTAAAATCAAGAAGGGAGCCAGTGTGCCAGGGATATAGCTCAGCAGCACAGTACCTGCTTGGCAAGTGCCAGGTCCTGAGTTTGATTCCTGTTACCAAAAAAAAAAAAAAAAAAAAAAAAAAGGAGGAAGCCAGTGTGTTGCAATATGTCTGTAATCCTAGCACTTGGGAGGCTGAAACAGGAGGATTATGAGGTTTGAGGTCAGTTTGGGCTACATAGTGAGTTCAAGGTTGCCTTGGACTACATAGCGGGAGATCCTGTCTCAAAAACCAGGAAAAAAAAACAAAAGAGGAAATTTAGAGGCATATATTATACAAACTGATAAGCATAAACAACAGTTTAGTTCCTGGCTTTTACTACTCATTAGGGCATGGGATAATTGTTCCACATAAGGAAGAAGCCAAGGCTGGTCATGGTGTTACACGCCTGTAATCCCAGCACTCTGAGAGGCTGAGGCAGGAGAATCGCAGTTCAAGCCTTGCCTGGGCAATCTAGCAAGACCCTGCCTCGAAATAAAAAAAAAAAAAAAAAATTAAATTAAAAAAAAATGAGGGCCAGCAAGGATGGGGATATAGCTCTGTGTGAAGGCCCTGGGTTCAATCCCCAGTAAAATACACACACACAGACACACACACACACAAATAGCATCCAAACGGAATGAATTATTGTAAGCTTGGCAAGCTCAGAAGACTACAGGAAGCCTGTTTAACAGACCTTCTTTCTCTTTTCTTTTTTTTTTTTTTTGGTATTTTGAGACTGGATCTGGCTATGCAGTCTAGGATGGTCTTGAACTCACTATGGAGCCCAGGCTGGCCTCAAACTTATGGCGATTCTCCTGCCTCACCCTCCTGAGTGGTAGGATTATAGGCGTACCACCACACCTGGCTCTCTCTTTTCTTTGTTTAAGCTCTAGACGAGGGCTCTGAGGAGCAGCATGATTGCTGGGAGGGAACCAGACACAGAGTTTCTGTGACTCTTAGGCCTCTGCTCACACAAATCCACGTTTCATTTTCTTCTGGTACCGAGAATCGAACTCAAGACTAAGCACTTGCCAGGCAGGCGCTTGTGCTACTGAGCTATATCCCCAGCCCAGATCCACATTTCTTGAAACGAAAACTGAGCAAAATTTACAGATATGTTGGTTCATAGACAGAGACAGAATGAAGACCCACAGAAGCCCACAGGCCCCCAGGCTGTACCCACAGTGCTTGGGTTGGGGAGGTCTTACCTCTTGCTCCTCTTTCCGCTTGGCCTCCAACAGCCTCTGCTGCTCCTCCTGAGCTCGCCTTTCCAGCATCTCCTCATGGAAAGACTTGGGAGGGGGCTTGTTATGCTCAATCAGAAATGACTGCACGTGGTGAGCCAGTTCAAAAATCATCACCTGAACAAGTCAACAGAAATGGACCGCAATGATCAGATAATGGGGGACAGGACGTGAAGAGGAGAGGCTTCTGAACAGCAAGGAAGCTGGCTATCTGAGGGACTTACAAGGCCTTTATTCGCTATGCTGCACTCAGAATCAGGCGTAGGATGCCATCACACTGGGAGAAGCTTTTAAGGGGCTCCCTGCAGTGTATTACAATCAAGACAAATTGCTACTTAAAGAAAAAGCTTCACTTTTCTTTTGCAAACTCAGTCATTTTATTGGCATTTCCCTATACGATAAATCCAATAAAATATTTTTCTGTACAAATAAATCTGATAAAATATTTAAGATTGCCGGGCATGGTAGCACATGCCTGTAATCTCAGCACTTGGGAGGCTAAGGCCGGAGAACTGCCGTTGAGTTTGAGGCCAGCCTGGGCTACAAAGTGAGTTCAAGGCCTGACTGAACTACATAGCAAGATCCTGCCTCAAAAAAACAAAAATAAAAACAATATATAGTATATATATTTATATAAATATTTATACATTTATTATATAATTGTATATTTTATAATTGTGTATGTATGTATGTGTGTATATATATATATATATATATTTTTTTTTTTTTTTTTAAAGATCGCACGAAAGGAAAAGCTACGTTCCCAACTAGGATATCTGTCCACACGACAACAGCTGAGCAGAGTACTCATTACCAACCTTAGAGCTTTATCTGCCCTCACAGCATTCTGAAACCACTCTATTCTATTCTATCTCCCTGCTAGTAGTGAGCAGTAGGAGGCTGATCAGGATTTTTTCTCCTTTGAGAAAAGCATTCAGAGATAGAGCCAGGAAGAAAAAGGACCTTATCCCTCTACTGACGTTCTTACTATGAACATAGAAAGCCACTCTCCCCATCCCTAGCTGTCATAAATCACACCCAGGTTGGTAAAGCAATACGAGAGGTTCTGACACTGTACCCTGTGCCCGGGCCGGAGGCAGAGTGCTAAGCCACTTCCACAGATGGGGATCGCAGCACTGAGGTTTCTTTCTCCTCAATTTTAATGAAGTACTTTAAAATTTCTTATTTCTATTATATGTTTCAAGGAGTTCTTAAAGAGACTTAATGGGATGGTAACAAGGCACTGTGCACAAGAATATAGTCAGTTCACTTGGTATTCTATCAGGAAGTAAATGTGAAGAAACCATAACTCTTCTTGGGTGAAGTTAATATATTTTTATTCCACCAGAACTATGGTATTTACTGGATATATTTTGATTTGGAGTTGAGAAACACCAGTCTAAAGACTAAGCTAAGCGCCAAACTCTTCTAAGAAAGACTCTTCTAAAGAAAGCTGGAAAAGATGCAGGCAGTTTCTATTATGTCACAGAGAAAACATTTCTAAGCCAGAAGCCAAGGATTTTTTTTTTACTGATTTATTTTATTTACTAGCACTTTCAGTAAAAGTAAATCTGATGAAATTTATATGACTGGATGAAAAGAACCATTTTCTAAACTGCTTCCCTGATATGCTATGTGGTTCCTTGTCTTGCCTCAGGCCCCTGCTCAAATCTTAAAGGATCCTGAGCTCTTCACGTAAGTATCACTCCAGCAGCCCTGTCTAGTCTCCTCGCCGTCATTTTTCTTCGCAGTACTTAGTGCCACCTGGTTTGCTACATAGCTATCACACTGCTTTCTGTCTGCTCTCCCCAAAGGGCAGCCAAATGGTTTGCTTACTATGGTTTTCCTGGTGCCACAATAGCGCCTGACGCACGGTAGACAGGTAGTAAATGTTTGTTGAATGAATTAATGAATTTGACTTTGCTCATTCTAAAACACAGAATCTGAGGTAAATTTAAGTTATGGACTGATAAAAAAGATGCTATATAGGTTAAAAATCATGCAGAGGCAAGTGGAAGTGCTGAAGGACACGTGTTTTTGAGAGTATATTCCCATTCAAGTAATTAAATGACTCATTTTAATACCCAGTTATTAGTGAATGCCATACCACAATGAATCCCTAAGCCATGCTTTAATGCTTAATTATACTCTTATTTTACTTGAAAATGAAAACAACATCTTTAGAACTGTGTGTCTTAGATTCCCTAATACTTCAGACTTAATGAAAACAAAATTTAGACAAATAAGAACAGTGATTTGTGCAGTGCATTCCCATATTCAAGGGCCTTTCAAACCTCATTATGTGAGGACTCAGATGAGTACTAATTGTTCTTAAAAACTGTAACAAAATATACATAATATTTCTCATTTTAAACACAAAGTGTACATTCAGTAATGTTTAGTGCACCTACATTGTTGTGCAAGCATCTCCAAAATCCCTTTCTAAAACTTTTTCACTTCTCAGACAGAAACTATAACCATTACAGAACAACTCTCCCTTAGTCCCTGGCTACCCCCATTCTACTTCCTGTCTCTGAATTTGCATATTCTGTCTTATATAAGTAGAATCACACAGCTTTTGTCTTATTGTGACCATTTCATTTCACTTACTGTAATGTTCTTAATTGATGTCGTAGCAAGTGTCAGAAATTCCCTTCCTCTTTAAGGTCATGTTCCACTCCATTCTGATCTTCTCCTGCACTAGTGACATGGGGTACAACACTCTCGTGATGCTGGGCAAGTGACAGCCAGCTGCAGGTCCCAGTCAGTTACATGATTAGGAGGAGAAACAAGGGATCCTCTACAACAGGGGTCCCCAACATCTGGGGCCATGGCATAGGCCAGTGATGGTGAAACTTTTAGAGCTTTCAATAATATGAATGGCAGGCTGTGGCATGCATGCCATAGGTCCACTACCACTGGTATAGGCTAATAATTGGGCACAACAGGACATGAAGGTGTGGAAAGAAAACACCCAACCGCAAATAGTCACAATACACAAAAGCCATCCTACAGATCAGTGGTTCCCAGCCCCTGGCCTGTTAGGAAGTGGGCAACACAGTATGAGGTGAGCATTGGGTGAGCAAGTGAAGCTTCATCGGTATTTACAGCTGCTCCTCATTCCCTGCTTTACCATCTGAGCTCTTCCTGTTGTTAGATCAGTGGGTGGCATTAGATTCTCATAGAAGCACAAACCCTACTGTGGACTGTACATGTGAAGGATCTAAACTGCATACTCTTGAATCATCCTGAAATCACCCCAATTCCTCCACCCCCATACCCTACCTCTCCGTCCATGGAAAAATGATCTTCCATGAAACGGTCCCTGAGGCCAAAAAAGGTAGGGGACTGCTGCTCCACAGTGTGCTACCGTGCTAAGCTTTGATGTTCAGTTGTTTAGGTGTATTAATTGAATTTTTGACTTACAATGGGTTTATCAGAACGTAACCCCATTGTAAGATGGAGAGCATCTATATATGCATATTTATAGCAATTTTATTTGAAATAGCCCAGAACTTGAAAGAACCCAGATGCCCTTAACCTAGTGAATGGTTAGACACAGACAGTGGTATATCCATACCATGGAATACTTACCCAGCAAAAAAGTAACTGCTAGTGATACATGTAACAAACTGGATGAACGTCTAGAGAATCCTGCTGATGAAATAAGCCAATCCTAAAAGCTTATATATTGTATGTAACATCATTGAAATGAGGAAAGTATAGAAACTGAGAACAGGTAGTGGTTGCCAGGTGTAAAGGAGAGAGTGGAGGAAGGGGAGGCTACAAAAGAGCAGAGGTGAGGGACACTTTTGGTGATAGACTCATTCTCTCTTTTTTTTTTTTTTGTGGGTACTGGGGGTCAACCTCAGGATCTTGTGTGCCAGCAGCGCCCGTACCGCTGAGCAATATCACCGGCCCTTTTTCGTATGTGGGTTCTGGGAGTCGAACTTGGGCCCTCGTGCTTGCCAGGCAGGTGCTTACGCCACTGAGCCATCTCACTGGCCCTCATTCTCTTGAATGTGTCCATGTCAGTGTCCTGGTTACGATACCATATTAAAGTGTTGCAAATGTTACCACCAGGGCAAATGGGTAGAGGGTGCATGGGATCTTTCTGTATTCTTAAAATTGCATGTACATCTAGAATTATATCAAAACAAAAAGGTTAATTTAAAATAAAGCAAAAACAATTAAATTACAAGTCATGAATCTAAGAAACCAGAAGATTTTCTGTAGTTGAATTTTCAATGTAACTGTGTTATTTTTTCCATTAGACATTAGAGTCCCCTTACATCTGAAAGAAATCTGGAATATTTCCAAAGGTCTAGGTTTTGCTCCAGGCTGTTTTGCAATCGCTTTCTGTAAATTATCAATCACCAGTCTCCTAGAAATAGCAAATTAAGTGGACACAATTTCTTTCTTTCTTTTTTTGTTTTTGATTTTTTGAGACAGGGTCTCGCTATGTAGTTCAGGCTGGCATTGAACTCACTTTGTTGCCCAGGCTGGCCTTGAACTCACAGCGATCCTCCTGCCTCAGCCTCCTGGGTGCTGGGATTACAGACGTGCGCCACCATGTCTGGCTAAGTGGACACAATTTCTACAGCCAAAAGGTACCTCATGGATGGCACCGTGACTGACATCACAGAACGCAGGTGGAAATCTGTCCAGTCACTTTCTAGGAGGTGAGAGCTCCTTCAGGTCTCTTTAACAGAGGGAGGACTGACAAATGCAGAGCCCTAAGCTGGCCCCTCCTCACTCTTCATAGCTCTTACAGGGCAGGATTGTGGAACATGGGCTGCCCCACGGTTCATAGGATCTAGAGTGTCCCTTTCATGTCCCCCTCCTGTGTCTAGAAGCTCGTGTGTTATAGGTTTGGTCCCCTTTGGACCAAAATCTCCAAAGTTAACCTTTTCTCTTTAAAAGTTTACTTATCTCAGTTATTTGTTACAGTAACCACAAGCTGACTAGCACACTAAACTAAACACTGAAGGAGTTTATACAAGTGGAAGAGAGGGATTATACATAAAAGAAATTGGCCTGCCCTGCCTGAGGAAAACACAGTACTACTCTGCTCCCAGCAGTCACCTAGTCTTGCCCCGCAGTCTGCCACCTATGGGAGAATTTACATCTAGACCCGACTCTCCAAAGAATTAGTACTGAGCTCAGTGTAAATGCTTAGGTATAGAAGAGACATTGAAGGAGTAATCTTTTGCTTGTTTTTGAGACAAGGCCTCACTTATAGTGCAAAATGTCCCTGAACTCTTGATCTTCCTGCCTCAGCCTCCTGAGTCCTGGGAATATACCTGTGTGCCACCATGCCTGCCTTGAAGTAGAGTAATCACTAATTATCAAGAAGGAAAGCAGTAAGTTTTCCTGATATGCAAAAGGAAGAGGTAGTAAAGTTTGGTCAAAAATCACTTTTCTGCATTTTCTAACAAAGAAGTTCAACTAAAGATGCGATCATGGTATGAGGTCCAAACTGTGCATAAAGTGTGCCAGGTTATTATCAGCTAGTTTCAGAAAAGTCCTTAAGCATCGATACAACCACCTGTATACATTCTACAACTTAACAATCCAAAAATCTTGTACATTAAATAAATGCAAATAACAAAGTCCATCTTTATCGACATCAGTAAGAAACAACATGTTCTAGTCAAAACTGAATTTGAGGTGCCATGAGAAAAGCCTGTAAGCCAAAAAAGGCAGGAAAGCAAATGCTGGTGAGCACAATGCAGAGTGTCACTGTTTTCCTGTAATCCTTACCTCCCCACAGTGTTTTCTGGCCAGTTCCTCCAGGCGGGATTTTAACAAATTAACACTCTCGTTTGACAGACCTTTGGCATTCTTTAACTCTATTTCAGGAACTCTGAAAAAGAAACAAAAACAAAAACAGAAAAGGAGTTATTCCAGAAAGGACAGCTTGTCTGTATTAATGTTTACTAAGTTCCCAGTACACTTGAGGGCCTGCGGATTCCACACAGACCTTGTGGGTGACCTCTCCACCCAACCAGCAACATTTCCCTTTATCTCAAAAGGATTTCAGCTACATCCCAGTAACTCCAGTTGACATAGTGCCCAACGAAGAGTGGCCGGTCCTCAAGCTGAGCTGCCAGGTGCCCTATTTGCTGGGGAGACCCAGACTTCCTGGGCTCAACTGGCTATCTTCCAAATCTTGATTTCAGTTTTACAACCTGATTAAAATTTTCCTAGGGGGCCGGTGAGATAGCTCAGTGGCATAAGTGCCTGCCTGGCAAGCGCGAGGGCCCGAGTTCGACTCCTGGAACCCACATACGAAAAAAGGGCCGGTGATATCGCTCAGCGGCACGGGCGCCTGCTGGCGCGTGAGGTCCTGAGGTCAACCCCTGGTACCCACAAAAAAAAAAAAAAAAAAAAAAAATTTCCTAACATCATTTGTTATCTATTGCTTCTAATTTGCCCCTGATACCCAACTCTGGGTTTTTTCTTAAAAAAAAAAAAAAAAAAAATTCCTGTTGAGTCTGACTCCAGCCCAGTTATTTAACCATGTACTTCCTTGCATGGGCATTCTCAACCCTCACTTGCACCAGCATCAATTCACCTAACCCTGACAGCTCAGTGGCAAGAGTCTAACTGCTTTGCTCATGTCATGTGCTGTAGCATAAAGCAGAACAAAGACGCTGGGCTCGATGGCACCATGGTGATCCGGCTACTATTCTCACATCATGCTGCATCCCAAAACTCATTCTGATTATGAACAGAGGACACGCTCACCAGCTCACTTGTAAACCTAGTTGTATACACTCTGCAATCCCTGCCTATTCCAAGGGTGCTTGATTCAGTCTCCTCTTCACCCCTCAGAGCTCACTTAAAAGTTGACGTTTTCAGCTCAAGGAAATGACACAACCAGCTCTCAGGTTTTCTTTTATTCCCTGCCAGTAATCATCCACTAGGAACTCTCTGGGATTAAATGGGATTTATTTAGTATTTCTGATAAGATGACTCATTGCTTCCTATCAAGCATTTCTGAGAGATTCATGGTATTTTATCTTAGGGAAGTCTCAGCTACTCCCCTTCCCACATTCTCTCAACACTTATCTCTCATTTGGTGTGATAGCCTGCTATAATCATTACCTGCCAGTTAGATGGAAATCTGGGAGACAGTGGTTTTCACAAGAAAATGTATAGAAATGCCATACAGTCCTCTTTCTCTCAGTGGCATCATGAACAGAAAGAAAGATTCCCCTGCATCATACTATTTCAAAAAGAGAGAAATATTCGCCCAAATCAAATCTTAAATAATTATTTTTTTTTAAATTAAGCAATCAAGTGGGTATGGTGGTACACACTTGTAATTCCAGCACTTTGGGAGGCTGAGGCAGGAGGACAGTGGTGCACAACTGCAATCCCAGCACATTGGGAGGCTGAGACAGGAGGATTCAAGCCCAGCCTGAGCAATTTAGTGAGATCCTGTCTCAAAATAAGTAATTTTAAAGAGGGCTGGGGTATACTTGGGTTCAATTCCTAGTACCACACACACAAATTCTACAAAGCACAGGATAGCAAACACAACAAAAAAATGATCTTGCCTGATATGTCAACAGTATCAAGGCTGAGGAACCCTGTTCTAGTGTTTAACATTTAGACAGCTTCCAATTTCTTTACTTTCACAAATAACAATTGGCATTTTAGCACTTATATTTACCCAAATTTTTCTTTGATTTTTTCAAGAGTAAACCTCTAGAGTTCTTGAGTCTATTGTATAAATGTATCTATGTACCTGTATACATATACATGTACATTTATATATATATACATCTTTGAATTCAGCTCCCGACACAGAGCCCCTGTCACCTTTGAACTTTCCCCAGGGACAGAGGTGAGAGGAGCATCATATGTTATGCATAACAAACCCCTCCTCATCACATCGGAGTCTCTGCTGAGGATGCTAACTCTTGTGGTTGGAGAGCTATAGGTCAGGGAGCCGGTTACCAGGAAGACAAAGCCTATACTACAGGATGGGAAATTTCAACCCCACTGCGGACCTCTGGGTGCTCTATCACCAAAGGCCAATTGATAAGCAATCATGCCCGTGGAATGGGATGACAGGGTTTGGGGAGACTCTACAGGTGCCAAGTAGGGGGCAGGCCTGCGGAAGGCACAGAGGCCATGGGTCCCTGCACCACACCATACCCTATGCGCCTCTCATCTGGCCGTTCTAGAGTCATATCCTTTCCGATAAAATGGCAAATGTAAATATTTTTCCTGTTCTGGGAGGGCCTCTAGTAAACTGTCAAACCTGAGGAGGCTGTGGGAACCCCCAAATTTATAGCCACCATTTTAAAGTCAGAATCACTGGGCTTAGCAACCGGCACCTGCCGAGGCAGTGGTCTTGCGGAACTGAGCCTTATCCTATGGGGTCTGTATTAACTATGGATAGTTAATGTCAGAAGTGAATTAAATTGCTGGCCTCCTAAGTGATATCAGGAAAAAAAACAAAAAATAAAACACTCAGGCACTATTTTAACTTTCCTTCATAAATGTAATTACTTCTCGCATTAATCGATCTTTTGCATACTTATCACGTATACTCTCAACACAATATTGAGGACAAAAGAGGTTTACTGACTTCAAGGAACTCAGTCATGACCAGTCCGATCATGTCCTATGTCACCTCTTAGGACACCAAATTCCACATTCATCCACTGTGGACCACAGTGCTGCCTTTTATTTGCTACTTTCCTTCTCAAAAACCTTTGCTGATTCCTTGCACAATTAAGTTCAAGCCATGTAACATTATGCTGTCCAATCCTGTCCTATGCATCTCTCTTGCTCGGCTGTTCCAGAATCACATCCTTTATGATAAATGACAAATGTAAATATTTTCTGGGGAATATGTGAGGAAGTTGAAGGGAAAGACTAGGGGGAGTATATGTGACACTTCAACAGGAGACCCCTTTGGTCCTGAGAGCTGATATTTTTGTTCTCGCAGTGATTCTCAGCCAGAGGTGACATCACCTTCAGGGGGAGTTTGGAAATGTGTGGGTTTGTGTTGTCTCAATGAATGGCAAACACACCTGGCGTGACAGGATAGGGGTCAAGGATGTTAAACATCCTATGTTACAGGGGACAGCTCTGTACAATGAAGACTCGCCAGCAGCTCCCCACTATGGAGCACGGCACCTCTCAGTCCTCCCATATTCTAGGTAGTAAGTAAGGTGCAGGCAGGCATAGGAGGCCACCTGATTTCTAATGCCAAACATACTTTTTATTTTATTCTTGTGGTACTGGGATCAAACCTAGAAGTGCTCTACCAGCCCTTTTTCATTTTTTATTTTAAGACAGGGTCCTGCAACTCAGGCTAGCCTTGAACTTGCAATCCTCCTGCCTCAGCCTCCTAATTATCTGGGATTATAGGAATGTACCATTGCACCCAGAGTCATTCCTATTTTTTCTTTTTTAAGTACTGGGGATTGAACCCAGAGTCTTCATACTGAGCTACATTCCCAGCTCTTTAAAAACAATTTTTTTTTTTTTTTTTTTTTAATTTTGAGACAGGGTCTTGCTAAGTAGCTTAATTGCCCAGGTGGGGCTCGAACTTGTTCTCTTTCTGCCCCAGCCTCGCAAGAGTGCTGAGATAACAGGTATGCACCACTATGTCCAGCTCATTTGTACTTTAAAACTAAGTATACAAGTGCTTTAAGTAGTTGGTGTACCGTTAGCCTTTTCTTCTTCCTAATTTATGAAGAATTAATTAACAGGTCAGCAAAAACAAATAAGTAGACACAAAGCAAACATCAGTATTGATAGTGAAAATTCTACAACTCTAAGCAGACTTAAACCAGGTCTCATGAAAATGTCTACAACAAAAGTAGTTTGCTTGAAATACAAGTGATACAAAATGAAATTTTATGTGGAATGGGGGAGACTACTGTTAATTTTAAACTGTTTCTATGCTATCAAAACAAAACTGAAATCACATTGAAACTATTTATAAAGGTACTCACACATCTGGGTAGGCTGGTGGGCATTTAACCCTCAAATCGACTTTCACGTACACTTCTTCACCTGTTAGGCCCTGAGGGTACAGAACTAAATTGATTTCAGGGGGCTCTGTGACCTAAAAGAGGAAAACAACATTTTTTTTCCAGAGAGCCAATCTTAGATTATGATCAACTTAGCTCAAAAGTTCAACTTCCAAAATTTTATATGTAATTATATCTTACATAGCTATTGGACTGGTATTCTCCTGTATTACCATGATTCATTTTCTGTTGATAATCCAATGAAGCAGGGATATTATACAAAAAAAAAAAAGTCCTTTTGAAAGACATTAAAAATTGAGACTCCCTTCCCCTGGTCTGGCAGGAGGATGCCACAGGTTGCCTGGAGTCCACAAGCCACCCTCAGAAAGCCCCAGAATGGGTGACACAATCAAGGTGTCCAAACACAAAGAGCTTGCCTTTACCATGGGAACCCAGTCTACACACAGCTGCATCCACATGCACGGTGCTGCACCTGTACCTCTGGGTGGGCCTGGGGTTGCCTCCATGACCAAGACCTCCATGCAGGCATCAAAGACACAGGATCTTGTCCAGCCACTTCAGCCAAGGCTGATTGTGGCACACTGGGTCCCCCAAGCTCTGGGGCAAGGATGAAAATGGTGGAAAGAGACAAAGAATTGGGTTGCAAACTGACACTGTGTGGACAGAATGCCTAGACTGTTGGCAGCTGCCAACAAGAATGGGCACCAATGATGCTGGGCTAATAAAATGCTTCATTTGTTAAAAAATAGAAAAACAGACATAAAGGATAGACAAAATTTTAGCAGTGTTTTCTGCAGAAAGTCAAATCTTCATAGGCTTTGCTGTATACCCAGCTAAAAATTTTGGAAAAATACTACAATTAGCAATTTAAAATCTTGTCAAGAAAATGATTTCTCTAAAACAAAAAGAGAGAGAAAATGGTTTCTTGCTATCTTTTATTGCACGTATCACTTTACAAAATACAGAATACAGGACTTCTGGGAAGATGGCAGAGCAGTAAACAACAACAAATCAACCTCTTCAAGATTTGGAATCCAGGCACCAGATAATAATAACCTGGGGAAGAAAAGAAAGAGGGAGGTGGATCCCCAGAACCCAGGAAGGATCTGAAGGGAAAATAGGAGCCCACAGAGAAAGTAAAAAGACAGACCTCAACGCAGAAAAAGGAGGGGACTAACAGCACTTTCTCCCTGGCTCCTGGCATGAGATGAGCTCAAATCTATAGACAGTGAAAGTGGGTGGCTCCAGAGGCCTTCGAGGAGAAATGTATCAATGGAATGGAACAGTAGATGCTATGTGCTACAACTGTTGGTGAGTGACTCCAGTCCAAGCAACTGTAGTGTCCCATGGAGAGGTTGCTTGGTCAGATGCCATTTTAGGGAGGGGCTCAACTGAACCCAGGACTTGGAGGAGCAATGGGTTGGCATCATCTCAGAGCTCCCAGTATTGAAATCCCACAATGACTGGGTAAAGGACAAACGTAAGAGATGTCCAGGGTCAGGGAGCCGTGGTCAGGCCGGCAAGAAACATACAGAGTACGGTAGGCTGAAAGACCCAGGCCCCAACCCCACAACCAGAGGCCAGGATCAGTCTGAACTTCTGTGGATTTGAAAGCACCAGAATTGGCCCCCACCCTAAGCCTATTACATGTCTGCTGGGATCATCCAGCCCAGGTCTGGGCTCTGTCTGCCTCCTTTGTCTACCATTGACAGTGGAGCCACGTCTTGAATTGGACACTACCACAAACTGTAGACCCCAAAAGATAACTACAGACTCGAAATCACAGAGAAATCCTTTTTTTTCTTCTCTAAATTATTGTTTTTGTTTTTTCATCAGTGTGAACATTGTTTTCAGTTTTGTTTTGTTTTTGTTTTTCCCTTTTCTTTCCTTCCTGTCTTCTTCACCAGTTTCCCAAGGCTTGGGTAAAATTCCTTTGTCCTTCAGCCTTGCTTCTAATCTCTTTCTCTTTTTTTTTATTTCTCTATTTTTTCCTCTTATCCCTTTGAAACTTTCTCCCCTGAGGGTAAAATCACTCTACTGAGTGGATATTTACTGTATATAATTTTCTGATTTATTTCAGATGTTATATAACTATAAAATCTTGTATCCATGGTTAAAGGTGGCAAATTAACAGTAATCACGCTTTGTCATTTTCTAGTCTGTGTTTAATGGTACTGTTATTACTGATTGTATTACTTTAGCCAAGGTGACACAGTTGTGATCAATTGATCTTCCTTGTATCCCAATACCTAGATTGTCTGGGGATCACAAACAATACTATGGTACAGCATTGGTGAGCAGGGGATATGAAATAATAGTTTACTATGTTAGGGACCAGACTACGTGACTGTGGTCCTGTGGTCTGAGGCCAGTGTGACTTGCCTCAAGGGGAAAGAGAGTTTATGAATACCTGCAAGCTTTCCAGCTGTGTTGAGAAAGCTCATATATATAGCCTCTTGAGACAGGATAATATCTGCCTATGGAATACAAAATGCAGGCATCCGGGGGAAGGACTTTATCTTGTTCTCTTTGAAATATTAAACTTGTTCCCCATTTTATTATCCCATCCCTACAATAGTCTCCTGTTCCAGGAAAAGCACATTACCCTCTGAGCTTCTCCCTAATTACCCGCTGACTAATAAATATGGACAACACTGAGAGATCAGAGATTCAGTCCACTAAAGGTGGACTCCTCCTGGAGTCCTTCCATCCTCTCCACCCAAAATATTGTCTTTTGTCTTTTCTTTATTTCCATTTGTCACCCCCCCCCATATCCATGGATCTGATCGGCTCCCAGCAGTCCAGTACCACAGAACTGGGTACTATGCGAAACAGGCAGCAACCCTTCATCCCTAATAAACTGAAGAGGCAGGATCTTGGGACAGACTCAAAAGCCAAAAGGAAGCTATGCTAGAAGACATCTCTGAAAAGTAGTCATTTCCTAAAATACTGATACTGGTAATAAGCAATTTACAAGCCTCAACATGGAAAACAAATAAACAACAACAAAAATAGAAAATGAAAAGACACAGAAGGAAGATGCAACCAATAACCCCCAACTTGCCCAAGGCAAATCAAGGGGGCATTAAAGTAGAAGAAATAAAAAACCTCTCATCTTAATTTTATGAATGGTGGCAGTATAAGTAACAAAACAGATCAATAAGTCTCTTGACAAAAAACAAAACAGAGATAATTAAAGAGATGATGACCATAATGAAAGAAGTGATTAGTGAATCTAGAGTAGATACAGATTTAAAAAAAAAAGAAAAAAAAGAGCTTAGGAAAGACATGAAAACCATGAAAGCCCAACACGGAAAAGAACTAGATTCCATAAAACAGACTCAGATAGAAATCCAGGAGATTAAAAATTCTACTGGAAGTATACATAGCAGAGTCAACCAATGTGAAGATAAAATATCAGATCTAGAAGACAGGATTGAGGTTGGCGATCATCAAATGAAAGATTTCTTAAAAATAGTAAGGGACCATGAAAAATCAATCCAACAGCTGCTAGATGATGCAAAGAAAACTAATATAAGAATAACTGGAATCAGGGCCGGTGAGATGGCTCAGCGGCTTAAGAGCCTGCCCGGCAAGCGCGAGGGCCCGAGTTCGACTCCCGGAACCCACATACGAAAAAGAGGCCGGTGATATCGCTCAGCGGCACGGGCGCCTGCTGGCACACGAGGTCCTGAGGTCGACCCCCCGGTACCCACAAAAAAAAAAAAAAAAAAAAAAAAAAAGAATAACTGGAATCAATGAAGAATCAGAAGATAGCACAAAGAACACAAAAAAATCTATACATAGAAGTAACAGCAGAAACCTTCCCAAGCATGGAAAAAGAACTTCAGATACAGGTAAGTGAAGCAAATAAAACTCTAAACAGCCATGATCAGAAAAAATCTATACCAAGGCATATAATAGTCAAGATTCCAGAAATTCAACACAAGAACAGAATATTAAAATCTGTTAGAGGGCCGGTGATATAGCTCAGCGGCATAAGCGCCTGCCTGGCAAGTGCGAGGTCCTGAGTTCGACTCCTGATACCCGCATTAAAAAAAAAATCTGTTAGAGAAAAGAAACAAATCGCCCATAAAGGAAAGCACATTAGAATCACAGCAGACTTCTCAAAACAAATTCTCAAGGAGAGCTTGGAGTGAAGTATTTCAAGCCCTAAAAGAAAACAACCTTCAACCCAGATTGATGTACCCTACAAAATTATCTTTCAAAATTGATGGAGAAATAAGACACTTCCATGATAAAGAACACCTGAAGAAATTATGACCACCAAACTAGTTCTCCAAAAAGTTGTGGAAGATATTCTAGAAATAGCCAATGAAGACAACAATTCCAAGAACCCCAATAGAATGAATCCACTAGGCAAGGTGAGAGTTAAACAGAAGGAAAAGAAAGGAACCAATAACAGGAAAACATGATAAGGGTAACTCAATACTTACCAGTTTTAACCATTAATGAGAATGGTCTCAGTTCACCAATTAAAAGAAACAGACTGGCAGAATGTATCAGAAAAGATCCAGCAATATGCTGCATACAAGGAACATATTTAACTAAAAAATAAATTTATAGATTGAAAATCAAAGGATGGAGAACAATATTCTATGCAACAGGAACCTGGAAAAAAGCAGGGGTAGTTACTCTATTTGTAGATAAACTGGATTTCAAGCCAAGAGTGGTCAGAAGAGACAAAGAAGGTCACTACATTCTTGTTATGGAAACGATAGTAAGAGGATGAGATAACAACCATAAATATTTATGCACCAAATACCAGCCCACTCAGCTATATAAAACAAATACTAATGGATATGAAAAATCAAATAAGCACTAATACAATTGTAATGGGGGACTTCAATAGGCCACTGTCACAAAGAGATCAACTAGACAAAAAAAAAATCAACAAAGAAATATCAGAGCTGAACCAAACCTTTGAATAAATGGACTTAGTAGATGTCTACAGTGCCCCACCTAACAACAGAATACACATTCTTTTCAGCAGCACATGGGACTTTCTCCAAATAGGCCACATACTAGCTCATAGAACATGCCTAAGTAAATGCAAAGAAGTTGAAATTATCCCATGCATATTATCAGACCATAGTGCAATAAAATTGGAAATCAATGGCAAAAGAAACCACAAAAACTACATAAACACATGGAAAATAATAACACCCTCCTGAACAACCAATGGGTCACAAATGAAATGAAAGAAGAAACTAGACAGTTTGGACAACTGAATGAAAATGACATACAAGAACTTATGAGAGGCAATGAAAAAGGTATTACAAGGGAAATTTATACTGGTAAATTCCCACATCAGAAAACCAGAGTGAGGGCCAGTGAGATAGCTCAGCGGCATAAGCGCCTGCCTGGCAAGCACAAGGTACTGAGTTAGACTTCTGGTACCCACATATGAAAAAAGGGCTGGTGATATTGCTCAGCTGCACGGGTGCCTGCTGGCTTGCGAGGTCCTGAGTTTGACCCCCGGTACCCACAAAAAAAAAAAGAAAACCAGAGTGAGGCCAAACAAAAGACCAAATGTTGAACTTCAAGCTTCTAGAAAAAGAAGAGCAAATTAAACCTATTGCTGATAACATGATACTCTACACAGAAGACCGCCAAAACTCCACCAAAACACTCCTAGAATAACCAAACTCAACAGTGCAGCAGGATACAAAGTCAACACTCAAAAATCAATAGCATTCCTGTACACAAATAATAAACTCACGGAGAGAGAAATCAGGGAAACAACACCTTTCACAATAGCATCAAGAAAAATGAAATATCTAGGAATCAATCTAATGAAGGAAGTGAAAGACCTCTACACTGAAAACTATAGTACTCTGTAAAAGGAGATTAAAGAGGATATCAGAAAATGGAAAGATATTCCATTCTCGGATAAACAGAAACAATATAGTGGAAATAGTCATACTTACAAAACTGTTATACAGATTTAATGCAATCCTGTTCAAATTACCAATAGCATACCTCACAGAACTAGAGAAAACAATCCTAAAATACATATGGAACCAGAAGAGACCTAGAATAGCAAAGGCAATTCTGGGCAACAAGGTCAAGGCAGGGGGCATCACAATCCCGGATTTGAAGTTATACTACAAAGCTACAGTGATAAAAACAGCATGGTACTGGCAAAAAATAAAACAAGACCAAAAAAACCCCAAAACAACCAAAATATAGACCCGAGGATCAATGGAACAGAATAGAAGATGCAGAAACAACCTTAAGCACACTCAAACTACCTCATCTTTGACAAATGGACCAAATACCTGCACTGGAAGAAAGATAGCCCCTTTATTAAATGGTGCTGGGAAAACTGGCTTTCCACATGCTGAAAATTGAACATAGACCCACATCTCTCACCATACACTAAAGTAAAATTGAAATGAATCGAACATCTAAATATAAAAACAGAAACACCTAATCTGCTAGAAGACAGAATAGGTAAAACTCTGGAAGATATAGGTATAGGCACAGACCATGAACAAAACCCAGATTGTACAGGAAATATTACAAAGAATCAACAACTGGGATCACATCAAATTAAAAAGCATTTGCAGAGCAAAAGAAAACACCAACAGAGTGCAGAGACAACCCACAGAATGAGAAAAAAATTTTACCAGCTACTCTCAGATGAAGGACTAATATCTAGGCCAGGCATGGTGGTACATGCCTGTAATTCCAGCATTTGGGAGGCTAAGGCAGGAGGATTGCCATGAGTTCAAGGCCAGTCTGGGCTACAAAGTGAGTTTAAAGCTAGCCTGAACTATATAGTGAGATCCTGACTCAAAAAAAACCCAAAATCCAAAAAACAAAAACAAAACAAAACAAAACAACAAAAAAAAAACACAAAAAGGACTAGTATTTAGATTATATAAAGAATTGAAAAAAATCAAACCCCCCAAATTTAAAGACCCAACCCAAAAATGGGCATCTGAAATGAATATATATTTCTCAGAAGAAATACAAAGAGCAAATAAATATATGAAAAAATGTTCAACATCACTGGTCATTGAAGAAATGCTAATTAAAACAACACTGAGATTTCATCTCACTACAGAAAGAATGGCTCTCATGAAGAAATTAACCAGTGACAAATGCTAGCAAGGTTGTGGAGAAAAAAGAACCCTTCTCCATTGCTGGTGGAAGTGTAATGTGAGAGGATGACTATGACAATCAGTATGGAGATTCCTCAGAAAACTAAAGCTAGAGGTTCCATTTGACCCAGCTAGTCCCCTTCTAGGTATCTTCCCAAAAGAATTAAAAGCATCACACCATAGTGATATATACATACCCATGTTTATAGCTGCATACTTTATGATAGCTGAATCTTGGAAACAGCCCATATGCCCATCAACAGATGAATGCATAAGGAAAATCAGGTAGTTATACACAATGGAGTACTATTCTGACATAAAGAAGTATGAACTTGAGTCATTTGTAGAGAAATGGATGTACCTTGTTACCATAATCTTAAGTAAAATCAATTAAACACAAAAAGTTTAAATATCGCATTGTTTCTCTTTTATGAGAAACCCCAAGGGTAAGTACGGAGCATAATGGAGGATAGATATAGGAGTAGAAGGAAAATGTTCAATGGGAAGGGCAACAGGGAGAGGGAAGGAGAAGGGAAGGAAGGCAAAAGGAAAAAGAAAAGAATGAAAGGAAAAAAGTGAAAACAAAGCTTTTGCAAGTGGGGAGGAGAAGAAGGGTTGAAGGGAGGAAAAGGGAATGGAAAAAAAAAAAAGAATTAAGATACATTATGTACAGGTACAAATTCCCTATGATGAATGTGATCAATGAAGCTAAAAAAAATTTTTTTTAAAAGAAAGTGAAAAAGAAAATGCAGGGCCGGTGAGATGGCTCAGCGGCATAAGCGCCTGCCTGGCAAGTGCGAGGGCCCAAGTTCCACTCCCGGAACCCACATATGAAAAAGGGGCCAGTGATATCGCTCAGTGGCATGGGCGCCTGCTGGCACACGAGGTCCTGAGGTCAACCCCTGGTACCCACAAAAAAAAAAAAAAAAAAGAAAATGCAGAACACAATATCTGAATGCTGAAAGTACATGAAAATAGAGAGATCTCAGAATAGAGTGGAGTCTTAGTCTCTAAGAAGGGCCAATTTATCTTCTACTAAGCTGTCTTCACTTACACATGATTCTGCCTTTCATTTTCTCATTTACCTATTAATCAGTGAAAACTCTTTAAAAACAGCAAACGAAAACAGCACTTTAAATCCATATTGACTGACATAGCTTAGAAGATGCAAATGAAACAAGGTAAAAAAATTAGAGAAACATTATACAGATGGTCTTCTTAAAGTCTATTATTCAAGACCCAGTGTAGGCCAGGCATGGTGTTGCACACCTGCAATCCCAGCACTTGGGAGGCTGAGGCAGGAGGACCACTGTGAGTTTGAGGCCAGCCTGGGCTAGAAAGTGAGTTCGAGGCCAGTCTGAACTACATAGTGAAACACTGTCTCAAAAAGACAAAAAAAAAGAGACCCAATGTAAAGGAGTTAAGCCAAAATATAAAATCCCAGCACCTCCACTAAGAGAAAGGGCAGTTCTTCTTTTTGAAGCAAGAAAACTGAAGCAGCCCTGTATAACGGAAGAAGCTGCAAGTATGTAAATATAAATAGAACTACAATTATCAGCAAGACTTACAAACAGAAACTACAAATGAAAACGAGAGATTCTTGGGCCCATTGCAAAAAGAACCTGCAACTAACACATAGGGGACATTTGAGATGAGTCATCTCTGCATATGAAAGACAACAAACCCGGTTTAACATTCCCTTCTCTCTTTCAACCCCAAGATCTGAATGCACTTTTATGTATTAACTCAGTGTTCCAGTGTTTACCATTCCGAGAGGGAAGCAATACTTGTCTGTGTACTGTACAAATAGAAAGTCAAATAGGTTTATCACTGACAGCCAAAGTTCTAGATTCTATGCTGATTAGGTCTAAGACTACAAACTTCTTATATACAAAGTACATAGAAAGTATACCTTTTCAAGTGAAACATCTTTAAAGAGTTTCCAGTCTGTCTTAATTTTGTTCTTTTTGACTGTAAAGTGCAAAAGCGAAGTGCAAAAGATTCCAGCAAAAACTACCTGTGCGTGGGTTGCTAGTGGAAATAGTTAACACAACTTGACCTATCTCATTTGCTTTGTGAAACCTCTTGTGCTGAATTGGGTCTCTCGAGAATTTCTCAGAATTACAAGGACATCCCAACTGTCTTAAGTTACTTTTCTTGTTGCTGAGACAAAATACCTGACACCTAATGTTAAAGGGAAAAGGTTTATTTAGCTCACAGTTTGTAGAGGTTTCAGTCCATAATCAGCTGGCTGCAAGAGAGGGTGGCCTGGCAGAGGGGCATCGCAGAGAACAGTTCATGATGCCCACAAGGTAGCAAAAACAATAAGGGACCTTAACAGCATCTTTCTGCCCCTTTTATACTCTCATCTAGGCTACTGAGATTAGGATGGTGCCAAACCAATCAGTGGACTGATTTAGTAATCACACACCCTTAATCTCAGCATTGTACCATGAATTAATCATACTTTAGATCCAGCCACTTCTGAAAAAGCCCCACCTGTGACCTGATGAGACTTTGGGAGGACACCTAAACACAAGCCATAACATTCTGCCCCTGGCCCCCAAAGATTCATGCACATCCCTTTATGCAAAAGATATTTAGTCCATCTCTAAGACTTGCCAAAGTCCTAACAGATTCAGCATTGCTGAAAAGTCCAAGTCCCAGGTCTCTTCTGAGGTTTAAGGCAAACTCTTTTACAAGTCCCCATACAATTGAAAAGAAAGTTAAATACTTCCAACATTCACTGGTAGGAGATAGACAATTCCATTCCAAAAGTTACAAACAGGGAGATACAAAGGAATGGCACCAAAGCAAGTCCAAAATCCAGCAGGGCAAACATTAAATCTCAGTTCCACTTCCAGCATCCCCAGCAATCTGTGGCAAGTTGTGAGCTCCAAAGGGCTTGGGTGGCTCCGCCCCTGCAGCACTTCTGTTGGTTGTAGCTCCTATGGCTTCTCTCTGGGGCCAGCTCTGCTCCCTCCTTGTAATTTTCCTCAGACAATCCACGTTCCTGGCTTCTCCAAACTTCTGGGGTCTCCACTGTACCTTTGGCTTCAAACTCACAGCTTCACACACTGCTCTCTCAGGAGCAAACTGCCAGGCCTCCCAGGCCTTCTTCTGAAATCTGGGTGGAAGCCTTCCTGACCCCAGAACTCTTCCATTCTACATGCACCTAAAACCAGCACTACATGGATGATGCCAAGATCTGCCGCCAGCCAGAGCAGTAGCCAGGCTTCCTTCTCTCTTGGCTGTAGGGGTCCAGTACCTATGAACCAAATCCCAAAGAACAATTTGCTAGGCTGCTGCCATGCTGGAACGCAGTGTTCTCGGGCTCTCTTCTCAAAGCAGTCTTTCACTTTTGCAATTTTGAGGCTGCAAAGGGTAGAGTCCTGCTGCTTCTTGTGATGCCCTTAGGCTGTCTTTTTTACTCTCCTATTCCTTCTCAGTGATCAAGATCCCTTCTCATCTGTCTTTGCAGTCCACAGCTTTACTGGAGTTTCTTTTCTGGCCAAACTCACAACATTTTAAATGATCCTGCTGGGCTCTCTGCTCTTGATTCTCAACATAAATCTGGCTAAAAGCCCCCAACAGCAGCCATACCACTGCCTCAACATTAGACTGCCTTGAAATTTCTTCTGCCAGATTAATTAGTCCATCGCCCTTAATCTCAGTCTCAGGCAAAGTCTCTGGATACAAGCAAAATGCAGACAAACTTTCTGCCAAGCCATAACACACAATGTCTGGAGTCCAACAACCAATGCAGTCCTTCTTCCCAGCAGAAACCTCCCGAGCCTGGTCTTTACCTGCCGGATTTCTATCAGCTTTCTGGAGTTCTGAGCTTTGACCAGAATCTCCCATACAAAACAGCCTAAAGTGTTCCAGCTCTACTTTTTCAGCTGGCATCTCTGGACCTTTCCAGGCTCTTCCCACAAGTCATTCCCAAAGGCTCCTGAACCACATGGTCAGGTATAGTCACAGCAATGACCCCACTTCTCTGGTACCAAATTCTGTCTTACTTTTCTCATTGCTAAGAAAAAATATCAGACACCCAAAGTTAAAGGGGAAAAGGTTTATTTAGCTCACAGTTTGTAGAGGTTTCAGTCCATAATTGGCTGGCTGCAAGGCAGGGTAGCTTGGCAGAGGGGCATCGCAGAGAACAGTTCATGGTGCCCATAAGGTGGCAAAAGCAACAAGGGACTTTAACAGCACCTTTCTGTCCCTTTTATACTCTATCTAGGCTACTGGGATTAGGGTGGAACCAAACCAACTAGTGGGCTGATTTAGCAATCACACACCCTTAATCCCAGCACTGCACCATGAATTAATCACACTCTAGATCCAGCCACCTCTGAAAAAGCCCCACCTATAACCGCATGAGGCTTTGGAGGTACATCTAAACACAAGCCATAACACTAACCAAACCATGCTGGCACCAGGCTGGTGATGAAGTAGGTAAAGATCACTGAGATGCAGAAAGGGGTCACATATTCCAGCGTTACAGAAACACACAGACATCACGACTCTTGGGCTGAACCAGCTCCAGCCCCCAGCCTAGTCCTGCTTTTGTCTTTATATAAGAAGAGTATATAAGAAGGCAACTAACCTTCTTGGGGAAGGGTATAGAGAAGCTATGACTTTATGCCCCAGAACCACTGGGTCAAAGAAGCAAGCTTCAAAAACAGCAGACTTTAGCAGAACTAGACATTCCCAAGATTTTTTTTTTTTTTTTTTTTCCCTAGTACTGGGATTAAACCCAGGGGGCACTGGACTACTCCCCAGCCCCTTTTGTATTTCGAGGCAGGGTCTCCCTAAATTGCCCAGGCTGGCTTTCCGGAGAAGCTGGGATAGCCCAGTATAAGACATTCTTTACTAAAGGGAATGCTTAATATTAGCACAGCAAATCCAGTGAAGGCCTGCTGACAAGCCTCAGGCAAGGAGGCCTCTCTGAGCCAGCCCAGGGTATGCAGGACCCTAGGGCTTAAAACGGCAGAGTAAAAATCCTGCAAACACCCTGGGTTGGTACAGGCAAGTCTGTCGTTCCTGGACCTTCCACAGCACAGCAGGCCATCAATGACATTGGAGGTCAGTCAGCCCAGGTAACACCAAACAAACTTTCAGGAAAATGGACAGTTTTGATACAAAGTGAGGAGACCCCTGAGGCATAAAGGTTTCAGCTTTAAGAGGTACACATGAATCCAGTGATGGTGGCTTGGGTGAAAGAACAGAATATGGCTGCTGAAGAATGTCACAGTTAGATAAGCGCTGAGCAATCTGTCAGGATTTGAGTACCAAGTAAGGCCAACCCAAAGAGAGGAGCAAGACACAGAAGCTGGCAGGCTGACCAGCAACTTTTAAGGCCTTCATTTTGGCTGACCTGGTTTAATGACCAGAGTGGTATTTCTCCCGCAGACTTTGGGGGTATTTCTCAGCAACGACTGTTAATTACCTTTAGTATCTACTACTCCCTTTATTTTGTAGCAACAGAACCCTGGACCTTTTAGCTGGATACATTTCTCAGGCTCTTCTGCTGCTTAGTGTGGTCACTGGATTAATTTCTAGACAAAAAAATGAAAGAAGAACTAGCATACGCAATTTAGAGGAAGTGACGTTAAAAGAAAGGGATACATCTTCATACCTTTCTCTTTTCAGGTGGCTGAAATACAAGGTAGAATGCTGGAGTCAAGATAGCTTCTTTAGAGCATGAGGGGCACATTAAGGATGGAGCACCAAGGCAGAAGAAGTTCTCAACTCCAGACTTTTATATGAAAAAAAAAAAAAAAAAAAAAAAAAAAAGACCTGTTCTGTTATTTTAAGGTTTTGTTTTGTTTGTTTATTTGTTTTTGTTTTTTCACACATAGCTAAGCTTAATCCTACCCATTATGGGCTCACAGAAAGGAGAAATCAAAAACAAAAACCACTCAGAGAATAGTGGTTTCAGAGATAAGAGCAGAATATTTGCTAGGCTTTTCTCAAGCAAACTGAGAGGCTCCCCAGCAAGAAAAGAAGCTTTTTGTAAGATGTGTTTAGGATACTAAGAATCAGCACAAATAGAGCATTTGAGGACTCCTGGAGCTAAATAGGATTCAATTTAGAATAGTTTAATAACCAAGATGTACTGGGAGTGGGCTGGACTAGGGCTCCCTTCATGCATACAGAAGACAGCCACTGGAATTCAATACTGATAGCTGGGCATGGTGGTGCCCACCTGTAATCCCAACACTCTGTGAGGCTGAGGCAGGAGCCCAGCCTGGGCAACTTAGTGAGATCCTGTCTCAAAATAAAAAGCACAAAAAGGCTACGGGTATAGCTCAGTACAAAGGCTCTGGGTTCAACCCTTAGTACTGCAAAAAAGATTTTATCAGTATCGAATTTTGTTTTTTTTTTCAGACTGGGGATTGAACCCAGGGCTTTTGTACTGAGCTACATCCCCAGCCCTTCTTATATATTTTTTTTTTTTTTTTTTTTGTGGGTACCGGGGGGACGACCTCAGGACCTCGCGCACCAACAGGCACCCGTGCCGCTGAGCGATATCACCAGCCCCTTTTTCGTATGTGGGTTCCGGGAGTCGAACTCGGGCCTTCGCGCTTGCAAGGCAGGCGCTTAAGCCGCTGAGCCGTCTCACCGGCCCCCTTCTTATATTTTGAGACAGGGTCTCTCACTAAATCAGTAACTGCTGGACTTGAACTTGCAATCCTTCTGCCTCAACCTTCCAAAGTGCTAGGATTATAGGAGTGCACCACCACACCCAGCCTCAATATTGATAAAATCTTTGACTTGGCCTGCACAAAGAAATAATGCATTACTTTAATATCTGCAGGCAAATAAACACAAAACAATGGATAACCAAAAAATTTTGAGAACACAAAAGGAGAGGAAAATAACTCAGGGGATATCGTTTGTAAAATATGCAGCAAAATCCACAAGAGAAAAACAAAATAAAAACATTTGTTCTGAAGACTGAAAATGCAAGTGACATTAAAATAGCATAATACAGAGTCATGGTGAGAAGACCACAGATTGCCATCATAAAAAATGAATTAAATTTGCTTCTTAGGGGTGAGGATATAGCTCAGCATGCTAGAGGACTTGCATAGCATGTGGGTGGCCCTAGGTTCAAACCCCAGTACTGAAAGACATTTTTTTGCTTCTTAATGGGATCATGAAGTTGGATATTCTCCTAAACTGTTACAAGATAGCCAAGCAAATCCTCAAGCATGCAAAAAGCAAAAGAAGAAAAAGAGAGGTGCAAATTCATCCTAAAGCGGGGGAGAAACAATGCTCATTTGGAAGTCAAGCGAAAACCAATACAAAGTATCAGCTCTTCACAAAACTGCTAGGGATCTTAAAATACCCAAGTATTAGGAAGGGTAACCTTGGGCACCTTCTGTTCAGCGCATTTACAACTCCTGGAGGAGCTCCTGGCCAAAGCTTCAGAAATCCCTCTGCTCAGCCCAACTGTGTTTCTGCTGTAGTTGGGATTTTCAGTGTACGCCAAGGCTCATCTGTTAAAGGTTTACTCCTCAGCTTGGCACTATTGGGATGTGGTGGAACCTTGAAAAGTCGGGCCTAAAACAGGGTGTCAGGTGGTGTGTGCCTGTAATTCCAGCACTTGGGAGGCTGAGGCAGGAGGATCACAGTGAGTTCAAGGTCAGCTTAGGCTATACAGTGAGTTTAAGGACAGCCTGAACTGTATAGCAAGACCCTATCTTAAAAACAGAAACAAAACACAACAACAACAAAAGTTGAGCCTAGTCTTAGGTCATGGAGGGTGTGCCTTTGAAAGAGACAATGGGATCCCAGCCCCTTCCTGTTTTTCTTTTTCACTTTCAGTGGCCATAAGGGGAGTGGGCCGCTTCTACCACCTGCTCTCACCAGGATGTGCTGCCTCGACACAGCACTGGCCACAGTCTGAAACCTACTACAGTAGATCATGAGTCAAAATAAATCTTTCCTCTTTTGAGTTGTTTATCTCAGGTATTTTTATTATAGTAACACAGCCTCTCTTGGGTATCTCCTACTACTCAGGCCCAACAAAATTGCTTTAGGCATGTGTCTATGTCTGTTAAATGTCTAGAGGGGCCAGACAGGTGGCAAATACCTGTAAACCCAGTTACTCAGAAGGGTGAAAGGCAGGAGGATCACAAGTTCAAGGATAGCCTGGCAACTAACTTGGTGAAACCCTGTCTCAAAATAATACTAAGGGCTAGGTATATAGCTCAGTGGTAGAGTACTTGCCTAGCATGTACAAGGCCCTGGGTTCCAACCCAGGACTGAAAAAAAAAAAAAAATCTAGAGGAAGTGTAAGACTATTAAACCTGAGAATTTTATTAGTGAATCTACACAGCTGAAAATCTGGTTCCAAGATTCAGAGGTTGAAATGAAGCATGAAAGTTAATGATAGCACCATGATTCACTGCATTACAAAATAAGTTGCCAAGTAAGAATGAGGTTTTGAAAATTAATTTAAAATGTTATACAGTTGTCGGCCAGGTATGGTGGTGCGCACCTGTAATCCCAGCACTCTGAGAGGCTGAGGCAGGAGGATCTCAAGTTCAAGCCCAGCCTGGGCAACTTAGAGACTTACTGAGACCCTGCCACAAAACAAAAATTAAAAGGGCTGGGCATGTAGCCCAGTCCAAAGGCCCTGGGTTCAATCCCCAAGACTGAAAAATAAAAGTTATACAATTGTCCATCACATCATAGTGTGAATACACTTAACGCCACTGAAGTGTACACTTAAAAATGGTAACTTCTTTGTGTTTTTAACCACAATTATTAAAGAAAAAGGGTGTATACTTTATATCATGTTCAGGCAGGTATCCTGTCTAGAATTATTACCTAGGTTTTTTGGTTTGTTTGTTTTTTGTTTTGTTTTTGAGACAGGGTCTCGCTATGTAGTCCAGTCTGGCCTTGAACTCACTATGTAGCCCAGGCTGGCCTTGAACTTGTGGTAATCCTCCTGCTTCAGCCTCCCAAGTGCTGGGATTATAAGCATGTGCTACATGCCTAGCCCTAGGTTTCTGCTAACTATATCCTCTTTGAATTGGATGGCAAGACTGGTCAGCACAGCTTGTTTCTCTCCTCCCATTCTGCAGCTTTGGGAAGAAAATAGTGTCTGTGAATATAGAATAAATCCAGAAATAAAGTACCAGGAGGAAGCTAGTTAATCTGGGCAAGTCTGGTTTTAAATCTGTGTAGAAGCCAAAAATAAAAATGACAACAGTAAAAGCTGAGAAAAATGCTAATAGTAAAAGCTCAGAACACACAGATAACATTCTTGTAGATTTGACACTAAATGACTTAATTCCTGATTCCCCCACTTCCTTTCCTGACAGTGAATACCTTTATAAGTGACCTTATAAAAATCACCAAATTCACTCATCTCTGTCAAGCTGGTGAGGATTTAAAGAGTGTTAGATTCCTTAAAGTTTAATAATGACCTACAGTTCCATTTTAAACAAACATTAAAATATTCAGAATCTAAATTTACCCCAGATTAAATATATATAATGTTAGTCCAATAAAAATGCCAACAGAATTTTTAGACCAGGTGCTATGATCTGTGTCACCCAAAAGTTCATGTGTTGAAAACTTACATCTCTGAATTTCTACTGGTGGAGATGGTCCTCATGCTGGGATTCGTGGCTTTACAAGAGGAAGAGACCTGAGCTGGGAAATTCCCCCTTGCCACTTCATCACATTATGATATGGGAAGAGGCCTCACCAACTGCATCCTCTTCCATTTTGGACTTCCTATGCTCCAGAACAGTGAAAAATAAATCTCTATTCTGTATCAATTTCTGGTTCTGTGATATTATGTTACAGCAGCAGAAAATGGACTAAGACACCAGGCAAGCTGATTCTAACACTCAGACAGAAAAATGAAAGTAAAAGTTGTCAGGACAATTATGTAAAGTAAACGGCAACTGCATTAAATATTAAGGCTTTAAAAACCTTTAATTACTAAAGCAATATGATAGTGGTGCTGAAACAGATTAGTGAGCTAGAATAGAGGTCAAGAAATAGACATAAATACATTTGGGAATTATTTCATCCAGTAACAATTTTTGAGAGGTTTTTACCAAGCACCAAAAATGTAGGCGTGAACAAATACACAGACCTTGTCCTCAGAAAGCTAGAATTTTCACATAACTAACAGTGACATTTCAAATTAGTGGTGAAAAAAGACTGAAAAACTCATCTGTTTGTCTACCTGACTATTTGGGGGAGTGGGAGAGCACACAGGGAGGGGGGTCCTGACCCACATATACAGGGAGCTAAGATTGAACTTAAAAATAAAAGCAATTTCTATATTTATTTTATGGAAGTTTTAAAATGAAGCATAAAAGAATTAAAAGAAAACCTCAAAGCATTTATGTTTTAGTAAACTTGGATCAGGGAAGTCTTTTCTGGGAAAAAAATAAAACCACAGGGACCATAAAACAAAAAATTGTTCATTTGGATTCTATTAAAAGTTTTAATTGCACCCAGGCATGGTGGCACATGTTTCTAATCCCAGCATCTGAGCAGCTAAGGCAGGAGAATTGAGAATTCTAAGCCAGCCTGGAATATACTGAGAACCTCTGTCTTTAAAAAAAAAAAAAAAAAAAAAAAAAAAAAAATATATATATATATATATATAAAATTGCATAAATAAATATAAAAATGCACATACATTGGAGCAAATATTTTCATACATGATCCAAAACATTAATTTTCCTAACATACATCTAGTTCTTACAAATGAATAGAAAAACTGAACACGGGGTAGAAAAAAATAAATCAATGGTTTATAAACAAAGATGGTCTACAGAGTTTTTTTTCTTCTTTTTTTTTAGACAGGGTCTTGCTATGTAGTCCAAACTGGCCTTGAACTCACTATGTAGCCCAGGCTGGCCTTGAACTTGTGGTGATCCTCCTGCCTCAGCTTTGTGAGTGCTGGGATTACAGGTGTGCGGCACAATGCTGGGTTTACAATTTTTAACCAAAGAAATAAAAATTAAAATGAGACGTTTCATTTATCTATTGGCAAAGATAAAAAAGTCTATTGGTGAAGGAAAACACTATACACTACTGGTAGGTCCAGAGACAGAAGCAAACTTTGTAGAAGGGTGTTACAAATTGTATGCAGGGCGTGGTGGCACACACCTGTAATCCCAGCACTCGGGAAGCTGAGGCAGTAGGATCACTGTTCGTTCGAGGCCAGCCTGGGCTACAAAGTGAATTCAAAGCCAGCCTGAACTGCATAGTGAAACCCGATCTCAAAAAGACCAAAAAAAAAAAAAAAAAAAAAAAAAATTTGTAAGTGAGTAGACTTTTTGCTGTTATGGAAAGGTAGAAAGATAAGCAAGGTAATAATAATCTATAACGGTCTTTAAATTATAAATTATATTTTATACCAGTGTACTAGTGTTGTCTAAACCTTTTTCATAGGCAAAAATTTTTATTTATTTATCTGTTTTGTCTTTTTTTTTTTTTTTTTGTGGGTACCGGGGGGTCGACCTCAGGACCTTGCGCACCAACAGGCACCCGTGCTGCTGAGCGATATCACCGGCCCCTTTTTCGCATGTGGGATCCGGGAGTTGAACTCGGGCCCTTGCGCTTGCAAGGCAGGCGCTTATGCCGCTGAGCCATCTCACCGGCCCCTGTTTTGTCTTTTTTTTTTTTTTTTTTTTTTTTTTTTTTGTGGGTACCGGGGGGACGACCTCAGGACCTCGCGCACCAACAGGCACCCGTGCCGCTGAGCGATATCACCGGCCCCTTTTTCGTATGTGGGTTCCGGGAGTCGAACTCGGGCCTTCGCGCTTGCAAGGCAGGCGCTTAAGCCGCTGAGCCGTCTCACCGGCCCTGTTTTGTCTTTTTGAGACAGGGTTTCACTATGCTGTTCAGTCTGGCCTTGAACTCACTTCATAGCCCACGCTGGCCTCGAACTCGCAGCAATCCTCCTGCCTCTGGCTTCAGAGTGCTGGGATTACAGGCGTGCATACTATGCCCAGCAGCAAAAAATTTTTAGCATGCACCCCAAAATGTTTATTTATAAATGATATACACATGCTACTAAACTGAAATTTGCATTATAACACATTCCCCCCACAGAAGTGCAAGACAAAATGATCTGAATTTGTTGGCAGCAAATTTGGCCTGAACTGAAATGAAGTTATTAATAATCTTTATCCTATTCAGTACGAAATCTGAATATTTATGTATTTCTTTGTTGTGTTTGATTTTCTGATGCTGCCTCAGATGCAAAGGGAGGTGTTGGGTAATGTGTGGAGTAGGCACTCCTGAATGTGAACAGGTAAACTTCTGAATCCCGAAAGCCATCAGGCCTCAAGGATAAAGTACTGTGGGCCTGCATAACCTTTCCCAGAAAACTGGCAAGTAGCAGGTGCTAATAAGTACTTGTTCAATGAGTAAACTCTGATTCATCCTCATGACCATCAACTGTTTGCCTGTAAGGCCTATGAAAGTGTTGAGGCCTTATTCCCTGTGCTTCCAGGGCCACAGACAGCCATTCAGTACTTGCGCCTGCCTTTTATAGTTGTATTTGTTCTGTGTGGTCTTGGGCTTGTTGGTGTCAGCTCTAAATTCATGAGATTATTATTATCTTTACCTAAAAGCAATTGCTTTTTCCCTTCTGTTTTTCTGCAGCATTAGGAGCAAATAACTAAACTTGCATGAATTAACTGGTTCTGAATGAAGTCTTAGGGTCTTTACATTTTCAGTGCACCCTTTGTGATATCTATTTTGGCTGCTTAATGGGTCTACTTCCTGATTCACAGTGTTTGGGAACAAAGAAGTGACCATGTGACCAGAAAGTTACTATTTTACTGTAGGTGTGATTAGGGGGTATGGGAAGTTAGAACTAAATCTTGAAATTAAGCACTATAAAAGTAAGCTTCCTGGGGCCAGTGAGATGGCTCAGCGGCACGGGCGCCTGCTGGCGCGCGAGGTCCTGAGATCGATCCCGGTACCCACAAAAAAAAAAAAAGTAAGCTTCCTGAGGGCAGGGTTTGTTTGTTTTGTCTGGGCTGTACTCCCACTGCCTAAAACAATGAGGGGTGGGAAGGAATAGGCTGGGTTTGCTGTCAGTTCCAGGAGATTCTATTCCTTAAGGAAATCCTGGATGGGCAGATTGGCAAATGCTGTGAAATGCCAGAATTAAAGACAGATGAAGGTAGAACTTTTTAAACGTCAACATTCAGAAACATCGGTCAGGCGTGGTGGTGCACACCTGTAACCCCAGCACTCAGGAGGATAAGGCAGGAGGATTGCAGCGAATTCGAGGCCAGCCTGGGCTACACAGGGAGACCATGTCTCAAAAAAAAAAAAAAAAAAAAAAAATCAGAAACATTAGTTTGGCAGATCAGCTCCTAAAACATGGAAGGAAAAACGGTAACAGCAGCTTAATAGTGTGTCTTAACTTCTAGGCAAAAAAGAAAATATTTTAAGTCAAATACCACTTTAAAAGGTCTAGACTCAGAAACTCCTGTGTGAAATGAATACATTTTTGTATGTATTGTCAGCTAAAGGCCTTAGGGGAAGGCACAGAGTTCCTCCACACCCACACCGGAAGCACAGTGAGGATGCCTGGGAGCAAGGTGGGATTACAAGTACGGATTTGAATACATGGGTGAGAGCTGGGAATCCTGAGTGCACGAGAGAGGCCTGAGAGAGCACCCCCCGCTCAAAGAGCAGAACAAAGTAGCGGTGGGTAACTGTGAATGCCCTTCCCTATCGCGCTCCGCAGGCGGGAGAGTGGGACAAGGCTGAAAAGAGGCGAGGATGTTGGCGTGTCCGCGGGAGGAAGGAGTAGCGCCAAGTAAGAGAAGTCGACTTGGAGAATAGACTGTAGAATTTGGCCCAGCTGGGGGATCTGGAGACCAGATGCGGTGCAAGTATGAAAAATGAGCGTGGGTGCCAACGGGGAGATGCAAAGACTGCAGGGTCCTATGGGGTCAGCCAAAGGGGAAAGCATCTAGTCTCGGGCCCAGCGCTGGGGGAGGCGGCCGGGACCAGTCCGCCACGTTCCTACCCTTCCGCGAGCGTCCGGCCGCAGGTCCTGGAAGTCGGAGCCGTAGATGGCCTCCAGAGCCTGCAGCTCGTGGTCCTGCCGCTGCGGGTAGCTCTCCTGCGGCTCGTCCCGGCCGCGTCCGGCGGCCCCATGACCACCAGCCATGGCTGTGCGGTGGCCGAGGCCGGCTGCCTGGTAGCCGCGGCTATAGGGCCCTGGGAGGCTCCGGGGCGGGGCTTCGGGCGGGGCCCGGCGCCGGAGACCAGATTAGGGGCCGGGGTCCGAGCAGGGGGCGTGGCTCCGCGTAGGGGGCGGGACTCGACGCCGGTGGCGAGGTTCTGAGCAGGCACCGGCCGGTGGGCGGGGCTCCACAACGCGGGCGGATTGGGTTTAGGCCCCGCTCCAGGAGTAGCTTCACTGGCGGCGAGGAACAGCGTTGGACTAGGAAGAAAGAGAGAAACCCTTGCTCACATGCTGCGGGGCGGGAAACGGAATCAAAAAGACTGCACGGACATGGGAGAACAAACCATGCCGATTGGAATGATAACGCCGAATTGCACAGAAGTGCCGGTTAAATCTCCTCCATCCTCGCGTCGCTAATGAGCAAACGCCTCAGGAGCCGACTGTGATGGGTTCTCCACTCACCATCTCACCTTGAACAAGGCTACTGGGAATGAAAACTGAAAACACTACTCCTCAGTTCAGCACCCCCTTAACCCTAGATTCAGCATAGCCAGGCTTGCTCTCTACCCCTTACAAATTCCCTACCTTTGAGAATCTCCGGTTCCACCCTGCAATTTCAACTGAAAAATGTCTTTCCACGCAGGCGACTCTAGGAGCTACGTTCTCACGAAAAAAATTGTTCCCGCCCACGTCATTTAAATGCATGTTTAGGGGGTCTTTCAGTTTTCATCTTCCCACTAACGCTGCATATTGATTCAGAGTTTAGGTTTCAGTGACATGTTTTTTTCTGTCCACCTTGCTTCTCTCCTTGGCTGTTTACTACTTAATGATTATTTACGTATCTTGCTGCCATCCATCCTCTCAGTTCTGGCCCGATAACAGAAATGCACTATCTTGACCCAAGGCATCTTTTCCTTTCCTCTACTGGAGCCCTGTTCCCTTCCCAGTGATTCCTAGTTAGGTAAATGGCACCACCCACTACGTGTGTTCTAACCCTTTCTCTCAACTCTCACATCTGGATAGTCACCATTTCTTCAGTCTGCCCACTAAGCTCCATTCCACTGCCACTAGCTCAGTTCACACCGCTTCATCCCTTCCTGGTTTATGTCAGTGATCGCCACCCCTCCCCCCCATCGTTGTCACACTACTTGAAGCCATTCTTCCCTCTACGGCCAGAGTAATGTTTTTAATTGCAAATATGCTCATAACACTCAAGTCTAAAATTCTTCAATTTCTCCATTGATCTTTTTTTAGTTAAAAACTCTAATTATGGGAAATTTCAACACATAGAAATAGAGGAAATATTATAAACTGCCCTGTACTCATCAATCAGCGTCAACAAAATTATATTTTGCTAATCTTATTTCATCTCTTCTCCTCTCTGCCCATGAGTATTTTAAAGAAAATTTCAAACATCATTTTTTCTTTTCCCCTTCAAATACTTACATATGTACCTCTAACAGAAGAGGACCTTTTAACCAACACAAAAACCATCTTTGCACCTTAAAAATGTAACAATTTCTATTTTGCAGGGGAAGAACAGAGCTAGGGATTGAAATCAGGGCCTTAAAGATTTTCTGTTTGTCTAAAATTAGAATCTGCATTGAATGCTGGACCTATAAGAGAGATCACTGAAATAATAAGCAAAATTTGGATGGGATCTATGGATTAGATGGCAATGTTAAACCAGTGCTAATATTCTGACATAAATTAATTGGCTTCTTTTCAATGTTAATCTTTTCAGCAACCATGTTTTTCTTTACCCAGGCTTTGCAGGCCCTTCCTTTGTGGCAAAACTTAAAACTTTTTATACCTTTCGTCCTCCAGGCTCATCCATATTGCTGCAAATGACAGCACCTGATTCTCACTGCATATCTGGCTAAAAGCAGCCAGCAGTACTCATGCCACAGCCTGAACATTGGTCTGCCTTGAAATCTCCTCCACCAGCTCAATTAGTACATCACCCTCAATCTCAGTCTCCCACAAAGTCTTAGGACATTAGCAAAAGGTAGACAAACTTTTTGCCAGAGTATAACCTAGTTGGCCTCTAGTCAGTTTGCCAATGGAGCCCTTATTCTCAGCTGACATCTCCTAAGCCTGGCCATTACTATCTGCATTTCTATCAGTATTCTGGTATTTTGAGTTCTAGCCAAAATCATCCATAAGATTCCACTTACAGTATTCTAGAGCATCTCCAGCCTACATCTCCAAAGCTTTCCAAACTCCTCCTATAAGCCAGTTCCAAAGGTTTCTAAATGACATGATCAGGTACAGTCACAGTGACAACCTTATTTCTGGTACCAATTTTCTGTCTTAGTCACTTTCTTGTTGCTGGGGCAAAATACCTAATAACCACAACTTAAGGGAGGAGAGGTTTATTTTGGCTCACCATTTTTGGAGGATTCAGTCCATGATTGGTTGACTCTAAGGCAAAAACAAAACGGTAGAGGGCATGGTGGAGTACAACTGTTCATGTTATGGTGACTAGGAAGCAGGTGGTGGGACAGGAACAAGAATATACCCCTCCAGGTCACACCCCCAGTGATCTTCCTCCAACCAGGCCTTACCTCCTAACAGTATGTTCAGCTACTGAACTCATCAGTGGATGAATCTGCTGATGAGTATACTGCTCCTGTGATCCAATTGCGTTACAGACACATGAGATTGGGGGGCATTTTAGATCCAAACTATAACAGACATTTTCACTGGATATGGAATTCTGGGTCAACCATTCTTTCATTTCAGCCCTTGAAATTTTTGTGCTTTTTTTTAATTTTTAAAAATTTTAATTGATGTATAATAAGTATATATATATTTTAGGGGTACAGTGTGATATTTCAATGTGTATATATTGTACATGATCAGAGTAATTTGCATATCTGCCACATCAAGTATTTATTACTTTTTGTGTTGGGAACACTCACCTAGATTGATTTCACATGTTGAGTATCGTGAATAGAGCTGCAATAAACATGTGTGAGTATCTTTTTATATCTCATTTCATTTCCTTTGGATATATACCCACTAGTGGGATTCCTGGCTAATATAGTAGTTATATTTCTAGTTTTTTTGAGCAATCTCCATTTTTCATAATGGTTGTACTAACAATGGTGCATGAGCATTCCCCTTACTTGGTATCCTCACCAGCATTTGTTATTTTTTTGTCTTTTTGATAATAGCCATTCTAACTGAGGTGATATGATTTTTTTTGTGGTTTTGATTTGCATTTTGCTGACGATGTTGAGCATATTTTCATATACTTGTTGGTGCCATTTCTTTCTGGCCTACATGGTTTCAGTGAGAATTATGCTGTCATTCAACTTGTTTTTCCCTTATAGGTAATATAGTAATTTTCTTTGTCTACTTTTTTTCTATTTCTTAGTTTTCAGAAGTTTTATGATATATCTTGATGTGGTTTTTTTTGGGGGGGGTTTATTGTTTGGGGCTCATTCAGCTTCTTTATTCACTAGGATTATTATTATTATTTTGCCAAATGTAGTAAATTTTCAGCCATTACTTCTTTGAATGCTTTTTCAGCCCTGCCTTCTATCCCTTTTCCTCCTGGGAAGTAAAAGGACTTCTTCTTGCAATGCTCAGTGGTCTAGAAACCAGGGGCAGGAGAGGCAGTGTTGTTCCTTCTGCTCAAGAAAGTAAGAAATAAAAATTACTGAGTGAATTTTGCAACACCTTGTGGAGATTTGTAGGCCCTTATACATTTATATACACAAATAAGTCTTGCCTTTAAATTCTGGAATACATTTACACTTTTACTCCCAAGTTATGCCATTTCTTCCATGTTAGACTATGAGTCATAGTATTTTGTAGTCATATCTTTTACTGAAGAAGATATTATTGTACTGATCATTTAATTCACTAGAATTGGTGCTAGTTAACTTTTGACTCTTATTAAAAAGAAGCCAGGCATGAAGGTGAATACTTATAACCCTAGGACTCTGTGAGGCTGACACAGGAGGATCACAAGTTTGAGCCCAACTGGGCAACTTAGTGACTTAGTGATAGTGACTTAGTGAGATCCTGTCTCAAAAACAAAGTTAAGGGCTGGGGATGTAGCTCAGTGGCACAGCACCTACCTGGCAAGCATGAGGTCCTAAGTTCAATTCCTGGTACCAAAAAAACAAAACAAAACAAACAAACGAACAAAAAACAAAGTTAAAAAGGGCTAAGGATGTAGTGCAGTGCCAAGGCCCCTGGGTTTAATCCCCTGAACCAAAAAAAAAAAAAGTCAAATTTATTCTTAAAAGACATATTTGCCATACTTGGGAATATAGGAAAGAATGCATGCTAGCTTTTGAAGTTAACTATAAAAGAGGAGTCCGCAAAAGGGGTTGAGAAATTATATTCTTTAACAGCTAAACAGATTTCAAAGGTGACTCCTTTGAGGATGATAATACTCACAGATATTTTAGTTTGGCATATTTGCTGTTAAAAATTAGTCTGGTTAGCTGGGTGTGGTGGTGCACGCGTATAATCCCAGCACCCAGGAGGCTGAGGCAGGTGGATAGCCATGAGTTTGAGGCCAACCTGGACTATGTAGGTGAGTTCCAGGCCAGCCTGTACTACATAGGGAGACTATTTTTTTTTTTGTGTGTGTGTGTGTGTGGGTACCGGGGGGTCGACCTCAGGACCTCATGCGCCAGCAAGCGCCCGTGCCACTGAGCGATATCACTGGCCCCTTTTTTCGTATGTGGGATCTGGGAGTCAAACTCAGGCCCTCGCGCTTGCCAGGCAGGCGCTTACTCCGCTGAGCCATCTCACCGGCCCGGGAGACTCTATTTAAAAAAACAAAACAAAACAAAAATTAGTCTGGTTGTTTTATGATCACCATACATGTTTCATGAGTGTTTTTACAAGGCATGATAAAGAAATCTGGTGAATGCTGTTGCTGAGTGCCATCCAGCAGAAAAGCAGGTTTATAAAAACATTACAGTGTGTCCTTGTCTATCTTATTCATGGGATCTGGTACTATGTGAGATCTGGCTTTTCCTCAATGTCAAAATGACCATGAAAGGTAAACACTGTAGATTGATCCAGGACATCAAGGTGGCTGTAACAATACAACTAAAAACACTAATGAGAAAAGACTTCCAGAACTGATTCAGAAAATGAAAAGAACATTAGGATAGGTGTACTCAAAGGGAAAGGAAATACTTTCAGGGGGATTAATGGCAATGTATCATTTACCTTAATAAATTTTTAAAAATACTTAAACATTCACTATTTTTTCAATCATACCTTGTATCATACCTTCCGATTCCCTGATATCCATGATGAACTTAGTATCAAGTCTGTTGGTACAAGGACTGTTAGAAATTGGCAAACTGCATTAGGAGATATATTCATAGGAAATCATGTCCCAGTCCATATATTGGGATAATATATAATACATAAAAGGGCTTTACTAATATCTTTAAAATAGATAACTGCTTTGGTGGCAATTCAACATGCCAAAAATGAAAAACCTTCAGTGTAAACATATGTGGTGCAATAATGTATTGGCTAAATTCTGGACTCCTAAATCTTCATGCAAAATTTCCTGAAAAGCTACTCTGCCCTTTGCTAATTGCAAAATCAGTGGTTCTTTCATTTTTTGACATATTGGCTTATTAGAGAGTATTTTATTTAAGTCTACACAGAGAGAAAGGGTTTTCAAGAGTATTTTCAGGGTATTAAGGATTGAACCTGGGACCTTGTACATGCTAGGAAAGTGCTTTACCCCTGATCAACATATTCAGTGAGACCTTTTTCAGTGTCAGAAGGTAGTGCTTTTTCCTCCTTTGATATTTATTTTCTTTGAACATCAAGAAACAGAAATTGTTTCTATACAGTTACCCTTTATTGATGTTCTACAGCATGCCAGACACTGTAAGAGTTTTCCATGAATTCAGTACTTTATTGTCCTCAAAACAGCCTTATAAAACAGGCATTTTTCTCTCTGTTTGGTAGAGGAGAAAACTGAGTTTAGAGAGGTGAAATGGCTGCCCCTTGTTGCTTGAGTGCAATTGGAAATGGTGGAGCAGACATTCACACTTAGGTCCAATTGACACCAATGTCCATGCCCTCAACACACACACTATAATAGACTCTTTAGTCTTGAGAGTGTTGGTAGGTTTGCCCATAAAGAGACAATCTAGGTTTCCAGAAAAGAAGAAATGGTTTATCACCTCTATTTAGCTTAAAGACTCTCAAATAAGCCATTTAAACAACATAAGTTTATCAAGACCAATATGTTTTTGGACATAAAACCCTGATAGTTCAATTCAAAGATGCCCAGAGGCTCTGTTATCAGTTACCACTTTCATTTTACAAGGACCTGAGATATCCTAATTGTTATTACCAATGCACACAGAAATTTTGTAAAGTTCTGACTCAAGACCTTCCATTCCCTAGAAATAAAGTGCATTCTCTTAAATGTACAGGCCCTATTCTTGTAAACTGTATCTGCCAAGATAGGCTAGATTATGCAGTGATAATGAGCAACTGTAAAAATTTTGGTTGCTTAGTATGATGGCTTATTTCTTGCTCATATAAAATTTATTATGGGTCTGATTGGCTTTCTAAGGCCTGTACCCTCCCATATGGTGGCTCAGAGGCATACAATGCTTCCATCTTTTGGCTTTTCCATTTCAACACAAGGCCCCTTCCACAGTCACAATGGCAGAGCAGAAGAGAGACTTGAGAATCACACATAGCATTTCACTGTCTTGGCCCACAAATGACTTGTCACTTCTTATATTTCATGAGTCATAATAGTCACATGACCCTGCCCACCTACAAGGGCAGCTGAGGAATACAGTATTCTGCGGAAGAATACTGGAAGAAGAGGGTGAGATAGCACTGAACACTAGTAAAGTCCGCATAATAGCCTGCATTATCTATGTTTTTCATTTAGCCATAGACATAGTTATTTGGAAAAAGAACTGCTTATTCCAGATGAGTAGCCAGGTGCCATAAGGACTTCTCTTTTCTCAGCATGCTGCTGTTTGAGCTTACCAACACAAAATTACTTCTATTTCTCCAGCATTTCTCTTTAATAAAAAGCCATATTGGGACATATTAGGGTGTGATGTGAGGGATAGGAGGGAAAAGAAAGGAAAAATAAAACCAGTAGGATCCACCTCACCTCCCCACCTTGATCTTTGTAATTATCATAAGTTCTATTTCATCTCTTCTTTCCTCTACCCAGGCTCCTTCTGGCTTTTTGATAAATTTCTAAGAATGTCAGCTGAGGGCCAGTGAGATGGCTCAGTGGCTTAAGCGCCTGCCCGGCAAGCGCGAGGGCCCGAGTTCGACTCCCGGAACCCACATACGAAAAAGGGGCTGGTGATATCGCTCAGCGGCACGGGCGCCTGCTGGCGCGCGAGGTCCTGAGGTCGACCCCCCGTACCCACAAAAAAAAAAAAAAAAAAAGAATGTCAGCTGAGAATTCTTCTGAACACAAGAGAAAGATAATTGTGTTACCACATATAGAAACTTTCATACTTGTTGGAGAAGTACTTGTTATTAGCAGAAAAGGGAACAGTGTATTTTAAAGACCTACCATGTTAGCCAGATAAACATAATAGAATAAATACAGGAAGAGATTTATTATAAAGAATTGGCTCATGCAATTGGGCTAACAAGCCCAAAGACTTATAGTCAGCAAGCTGGAGACTTGGGAGAGCACACTGGTAAAGTTCCAACCCAAGTCTAAAGGCCTGAGATGGGCTGGTGAGATGGCTCAGTGGCGTAAGCGCCTGCCTGGCAAGCGCAAGGGCCCGAGTTCGACTCCTGAAACCCACATAGGAAAAAAAGGGCTGATGATATCACTCAGCGGCACGGGTGCCTGCTGGCGCACGAGGTCCTGAGGTAGACCCCGGTACCCCCCACACACATAAACAAATAAATAAAGGCCTGAGAATCAGGAAAATCAATGGTGGACTTTCTATTTAAAAGCCAGCAGGCCCAAGATCCACGAAGAGACAAAGGCAGACACAAGCCTGGGTCTCAGCTTAAAGGCAGTTCACCAAGAAGAATTCTCTCTTACTCAGGGTTTTTGTTCTCTTCAGGATTTCAACGGATCGGATAAGGCCCACTCACATAGCGCAGGATAGTGTGCTTTGCTCAGTCTTCTCATTCAAATGGTAATGATAATCTCATCCGGAAACACCCTCACAGACACACCTAGAGTAATGTCTGACTAAATGTCTGAGAACACCGTGACCAGTAAAATTGACACACAATGTTGACCATCATACTTTCCCATGGTTATAAGAAGTAAAATCCATAAGGAAATCTCAGTTATATGATTAACTTAGGAACAGGTGATTGAGGGAATCTGTAAAAATCTATTGTATTTCACACTATTCCTAATTGCCTTCTTAACATAGGTCCTTAATGTGTTAAATGAGAGAACTACTGCACTTGCAGAAGAGTAATTCGATTAAGTGTTGTGGTGACTGAAGGGGACAGAACTTTACAGAGAGGTAAACCTACAGATTGAGTAGGCCCTCCCTGGGTGTACTGATTGCCCACAACCTAATTTAACTCTCTCTGTGCCCCATTCTGCCTAGAAGCCCTATCATCATGTTCATTATTTCTCTAGGAAAATGGATACTCAGTGCTAAACAACTGTATTAGTCATAGTTCTCTAGAGAAACAGAACCAACAGAATATACACAAATATATGAGACTATTTATTATGGGAATTGGCTCACGTAATCAGGAGGCTGAGAAGTTCCACAGTATGCTGTCTCAAAGCTGGAGATCCAGCTTTGTCTGTAGGGTAGGTCAGTTTCAGTCCTAAAGCCTGAAGGTAGGAGAAAATAAATGTCCCAGGTCAAGGAGAAAAAGTTCACCTTTCCTCTGCTTTTTCATTCTATTTAGGTCCTCAGCAGATTGGATGATACCAACCCATAATGGTGAGGTTGGATCTTCTTTACTCAGTCTCCTGATTCAAACACTTAATTTCTTCCTGGAACAACCTCAGAGACACATCCACATACAATGTTCTACCAGCTACCTGGGCCTCAAGTTAACACATAAAATTGACCATTACAACAACTAACTTTAAGACTTTAGGAACACAAAGTGTTTTTAAGTTCAGAGTATGTCTTCTTATAATATTCATTATGAAAGATAATATCATATGAAAGATGTAAGGAAAAAATACTTGAAGTAGCATCATCTAAGAAGCAGATATTGCTTTTATATATATGTATATATATAATACATATATACATATATATAAATACATATACATATATATAAACCAAACTCTACTTCATTATCCATTTATCTGATGTAACTGTAGCATCAGAAGGTGTTGCATAAAAATTAGCAAGCACTAAGAGTACAGCCTGGTAATCCTAATCATCTGTCCTCAGTTATGGCCATACACCCGATTGTTGACAGATGTTAGTACTGACCAGCTCATATCAACATAACACTTGCTATGGTCCCAAAATGTTTGTGTCCTCCCCTCACAAATTAGTATGCATTGCATACAAATGCAATGGTATGAGATGGGATCTTGGGGAGGCGATTGTGCCAGGAGAGGTCCACCTTCATGAGTATGACTAGTGCTCATAAAAAGGACACTAATGAAGCAGACGCATTTCTACCATATGAGAACACAGCTAGAAGGTACCATGTATGACCCAGAAAGCAGGACCTTACCAGACACTGAATTTCTGGGTGCCTTGGATTTTGGACCTCTCAGACTCCAGAAATATAAGAAATTGTGGGGAGCTGCTGAAGCTGGAGATCGATCACATGTGTGGGGCTAAAAGCAAGGCCAGCCTGGAGAACACGGAGCACCTGAGACAAACCACGAAACAAGCTGCTGCAGCTGGGAGAACTCAAGGTACTTGGCCAGCCAAGCAAACAAGTTGCTAGGCTGAGGGGTTGAAATTGACATCGACCTCCCCAGTGTATAAATAAAGGCGCCGCAGGCCTTTGGGCAGTTCCTTTTCTCCCACCAGGACAGAGGGCTCCACCTGAACTCAGCTTTCTGCATTCTGACTCGTGTCTTCATTTCTTCATCCTCCACCTTCCTTCCCACACCTCGGGAATTTCCAGGGCTGCGCTGGATGTGGCAAGAAATATTTGTTGTTTATAAACTGCGTAGTGTAAGGCCTTTTGTTATGGCAGTCCAAATAAAAAAAAGACATGGTTATGTAATTGAAGTGAATAATTAATTCACATGGTTTTGACCTGTTTAGGTTTAATTCAAGAGAGTATCAAAATAGGACATTTCAAAATTTTTTTGACAAAAGGAAAATGTTGTGACAGACTATATTTTCCTTAAATGATTACAACATCTCTTATTCCACATGCTTTTCTTACAAGGTGACTTCAACATTTCTTAGTTGAGAGCTGTGGTCTAGGTCCTTTCCCATTAATACAGTGGTTTTGTGACTGCTTCAGCGAATGGAGTACAGAATATAAGCGATGCTATATGACTTCTGAGAACAGGTTATAAAAATCAATGCAACTTATGCCTTGTGCTCTTGGCACTGTCACTCTTGGAATGCTCACTTATGGTACATAGCTGCCAGGTTGTGATGAACCCAAACAGACACATGGAGGGGCCACATATAGGTATTTTAGCTGACAATTCCAGCTGAGTTACCAGAAACTGCCAGCTGTGTGAAGAAACAGCCTACAGGTTTCAAACCCAGGGTGTGACTCTGAGAGTGTATGCTGCTGTGATGGTTTGTTATGCACTGGGAGATGATCAGATGACAACATATATTTAAATATATTTAAATCATGTTCAATGTTTTGTGTCACGTATCTTCTCATCATTGTAATCAGTGAAACATTCATACAACACATAGCTATTAGAACCACACAACTATGTCCCTGGCTCTATATTTTCACAAGGCAATTCTTCACGTCTGAAAACCTTGGTGAGTTCAGTTGAGTAGGTTATTCCTAGATTCTACAAGTCCTGTACTCTAACATCAATTTAGGGCCTATAGACAATTTACTCTGACACCTCATTCCCCACCACCAGAGCCTTCACTCTGAGCTATATCCTCAACCTTTACATTTTTCTTTTTTTTTTTTATTTTAAAGAAAAAACAAAACAAAATAAATCAAAAAAGAACAAATTTTCAAAACAATATAATAGGAGGGTAACAATGGTTAATGCATTACATATTGTTATCTTTAAGTTAGTTATTCAGGATACCAGATATTAGCATTCAATTGTCCAAACATTATTGGCACAAACCTTACTCTTTAATGAACTAAGTAAAATTAGTAGTGTATCTATCTTAACCATCTTATATATATATACAATTTTTTTTCCTTTCCCTTCTTTCTTTTCCCTATTCCCCTATTCCAGTCTCTCTTTCCTTTTGACCAGTTTCTGTTTGATTCACCATGTCTATTGTACATTTTGGATCTTATTTACTCTTTCAGTTTCTCATACTAGAGAGACAATACGATGCTTACACATGTGCGTCCGGTTTATTTCACTTATGAGTATTTTCTCGAGTTGCATCCATTTACCTATAAAAGTCTCCAGTTTATCCTTCTTTATGGCTGAATAGTACTCCATTGTATAAAAATACCACATCTTTCTTATCCATTCCTCAGTTGATGGGCATTTGGGTTGTTTCCAAGATCTGGCTATTACATATTGTGCTGCTATAAACATGGGTGCACATATATCGCTGTGGTACGATGTTTTTAACTCTTCTGGGAAGATACCCAGAAGAGGAATAGCTGGGTCAAATGGGACCTCCAACCCTAGTTTTTTGAGGAATCTCCACACTGATTTCCACAGTGGCTGTACCAGTCGACACTCCCACCAACAGTGAAGAAGGGTTCCTTTTTCCCCACAGCCCCTCCAGCATTTGTTATTGGTTGATTTCTTGATAATAGCCATTCTTTCTGGGGTGAGATGGTATCTCAGTGTTGTTTTAATTTGCATCTCTCGAATGACTAGTGATGTGCACATTTTTTTGTATATTTATTTGCTATTTGTATTTCTTCATCTGAGAAATGTGTATTCATCTCAGATGTAAATTTTTCTTTTATTTTTGAGACAGGCTCTCACTAAGTCTGAGCTAAATTGCTTTGTATCCTCCTGCTGCAGGAGCCCAGAATGCTGGGATTATGGGAGTGTGCCACCACACCTGGCCAGTGCTGTCTTTTCAAAATGAAAAGATGAGAGGTTTCTTGCTTTTCCTACTCCTTGTATCTGCAAAATACTCCTTTTTATATCTTTATCCCAACAGTTTTGAATAGGTGGTGGAGCTTTAAGATGGGTAAGAGTGTTTCTGCAACTACTATCAACTCTACACACATTCTTCTCCAACTTTCCTTAAAGAAGTGTGCTGGATGTTGGTGATTCTGCTTTTCAAAGAACAGTAAATAATAAGACATGGATTTCAGCCTTTCAAAGAACAGTAAATAAGAAGAATTTCCAGTGAAAATGAAGTAGCCATATCGGGGCAATCAAAAAAATAATTGTAATTTAAATCAGTTTTAAGGTTATGAAGACCTCTACTATGTACTTCACTTAATAGTAAGAAACTAGTTGCCATAAATCAAACCAAACAAGTTTTTGTCTTTCCTGTCTCTTTTTCTCTTCCCCAGCTCTTTTCTCTGAATGCTGAACAATTTTCTTTCGCCCGTTTGGCGCTTCTTATTTTGCCAATTCTTCTGTTCAATTGGTTATCCCAGCTTCCCAACCTTGCCATTGGCCCAGCGGGAAGCTGCTTCTCACAACTCTTCATTGCTGGAATCCACTACAACTCCGTTAAGCTGTGCACCTTACAAAAATGGGCCTTGTTAACTATGCACCCGTTTCCTACATTCCACCTTTCTTAAATGCTTAAGCTACACTCCAGGACTGACTGAGAGCTCCCCGCAGGTGTAATTATGAGCGTGCAGACAGCCCCGGCTGACGAGACTCGGAGCAGAAGCATCGGTAGTAAATGAAGCGAACTTCTGGACGAGTCGGTAGCGTGGCCAAGGCAGCCAGACACGCATCCTCAGCGTCTCCCACGCTCCCCAGAGGTCACTGTCTGCGGGACCAAGATGGCGCCATCCCCCCTCGCCAGCAAGAGGGGCGGGGCTGCGCGCGTCACGTGTCGTCCCCGCCGGCCGCGCGCTCCCGGCCGCCCCAGGCACGCGCCGGGAGCCGGGCGAGCGCGGGGTCTGTGTCATTTCCCAACGAGGGGTATCTTCGCTCGTCCCCGTGAGGTCATCAAGCTCTGTCCCTGCAGCGGACGGGCCGGGGTGGGGGGCAGGAAAGGGGACGCCCGGCCGTGCAGAGGCAAAGCGGGCCGGAGGGGCTGCAGAAGGGGGTCTTCGCGGGCGGGAGGTCCGAGCCCTCGGCGCGGGGCGTCCTGGCTGACAGCCCACCACGCGGGGCGAGGCTGTGCAGACTCGGGCGTCCCGCCCAGGCGTGGGCGCCGACTGGGTCTTGGGGTCCCCTCAGCTCTGACCACCGGGCTTGGGCATTTCGTGAGTTTCACATCGCCTTCCAGCCTCGAAACCAGCAGGACTGACAAACAGCTTCAGCCACGCTGTCCTCCCAGCTAGCAGGGGGCCGACCCCGTCCGCCTCCGGGGACCCGAGAGGGACGGCCGGGCCCCCTGGGGCACAGGGAGCCGAGGTTGAGGAGGCGGCGGGAGCGGAGGGCGCTCTCCGGGACAGTCACACGCCCCCTTCTCTGTGTCCCTGTCTGCGGAGTGGGCTCGGCCGTGCTGACCCTTGGCGGGGACGGCAACGCCGCGCGGGCTCTTACCGTGCGCCTCCAGGGGGCGGCTGACAGGGACCCAGGAGGGGACGGGCGTGGGGCGCGGCCTCGCCTCCCTCGCACCCCGCCTCCCCGGCGGCGGGGCTGGCGATGCGGAGACGTGAAGGGACCCACCGGCCGCCCCGGCTTTCCAGGGCTCCGCCAGCGCCCGCGCGTCCCTCCGCGCCCGGGGCGGGCGGCGAGCGGAGCCGGAGCCCCAGCCTCACCATGGGGCACAACGGGAGCTGGTTCTCCGAGAACGCCAGCGAGTCGCGCAACACGTCGGGCGCCGCGGCGGCGGGCTCGAACCGCAGCGCGCTCGGGGAGTTGGGCGGCGAGGCTCAGCTGTACCGCCAGTTCACCACCACCGTGCAGATCGTCATCTTCATAGGCTCGCTCCTCGGTAAGCCACCCGAGGGCACGCGCCGGGGAGCTGCGATGGGGTCGCCGGAGCCGCCGTGGGCTGCGGGGTGCCTGGCAGAACGCACACAGTTGGAGGAGGAGCAGTTGCAGGGGAGGTGAGCGGGGACAGTGGACCCCAGGCTGGAAGCCGCGGAGGTGCAATGGTACAGAGGATGGTGCGGGGGTCCGGGCGGAGGTCACCCTCTGTGGACGGCCTGGCGGAGCGCGGGTGGGCGCGGGTGGGCGCGTCCGGGCACGTCCTTCTTCACCTTCGGTGCCGGAAGCCGCGCTGCCCCCAGCTCGTATTTACAAATAGAACAAAGGTTCCATGGGATTTTGTTGTGAGGAAGGAATATTACTCTCTGTTAAAGATGTGTTTTGGGCTACTTTCTGTCCTCTATGACAGAACAACTGTTTTGAAAGAGACTTACTTTGTGTGTATTTTATTGTTTCTTCAGAACACTGATCCCGTGGCAAACAACCATGTGAAGTTAAACTTTATGTCGCCTTCAGATTTTTTAAAACCTCCAAATAAAACAAAACCCACTCTATTTCTCTCTCTTTTTCTTTTTCTTTTTTTCTTTTTTTAATGCGGGTTCCGGGGGTGGAACTCGGGACCTCGCGCTTGCCAGGCAAGCCTTATTCCGCTGAGCTATATCACCGGGCCCCTATGTTTTTTAAAGTACAGAATAAAGATAGGATAAAACAAAATAAAACAAAATGAAACCCCAATCTGTACACAACAGATTTTTTCCCCTTGTTCAGGGAACATATTGACAGACTAAAATGAGTGGCTAGCAAAGCTGTGTGTCCACTAGTGTGCGGATTGCCAGTACTTCTCACTACTCGTTTTTTTTTTTTTTTTTTGTGGGTACCGGGGGGTCGACCTCGGGATCTCGCGCGCCACCAGGCGCCCGTGCCGCTGAGCCATCTCACTGGCCCCTTCTCACTACTCTTAAAGGATACTTTTAGAACTACTCTTTAAATGACAAGTGACAGATACAGTCAATGTTCATTTCCGATGAGGTTTGTCCAACATATTGCATACTACTTACAAATACTGTATGTGTAAATTCTCTGATGTAGCATTATAAGGATATGAAAAGATTGTTTATGATTATATGTGACATTATGGGCAAGAGCAGTCTTTGTTTCGAAGCAGAAACAGGCTGTTTTTCCTAATTTCCATGGAAACCAAGATAACTGACACAAAAAAGTCCGTATTTGGAAGAATTTTAAATGTTTGAAATTTTCCTTCATACTTTCTTTAATTATTAACATCCCATTCCATTCTGTTGTAATACAGATTCCACTTTTTGTCACAAGGGCATTTTCAGTAGACATCAGTGTGATTGTCTAGATGTATATGTTTTTTATGAGTGAAAGTTAAATACGTACGTCAATAAAACAAAAGCCTGTCTTCCAAATACTTTCAAAATTCATTTACCAAACACTGAACATCTAATAGATACTAAGCATATGATACATGGAGTTAAATTCCAGTCTTGCCAAGCTTAAAGTGTAGATTACTGGGAAGGGAGGAGAAATGGCTGTATTTTAATTTCTGCAGGTTTCCCCTGAAGAAATATGTAGTATGTGTGTGTCCATGTACATGTTATATATAGATATAGATAAATATCTGTATATCTATATCTGTACCTATATATGTATTTTCCCTGTGTTGGTAACTTTGAAGAAAGGTGGTACTGGGAGAATTTCTTTCATGGCATGACTAAAAAAAATCGATTCCTATTGAAATATAACACAAAGCACGTGTGTACAAGATATATAATCAGTGTAGTCTTCTGCTTTCCATTTTTGTTGCTTGCATTGGATTTAGGAATTTATAGGTAAACCTGCTCTCCTTTATGCTCTTTCCACACAGCACTTGTGAGTGAGATGCAAAACCTGCTTTCATAGGTATCTCTGAAGAGGAGACTATTACCCCTTGATTTTCAGTTATGCCTGAGTAGATCTAGGGGTACATTTCACCCCTTTCATATTACTGTATGTGGGCTGCTTTGAGACATTTCCATTTGTTCTTTTCTATTTTCAGAAAATACAAGTATAGATAGCATTTCTGGAGTCCTTGAAAGCTTAGCTGAATCATAATATTGCCCTATGTACTTGTTAGTTACTGGTATTTTTGATTCACTGTTCTCCAAGGATCTGATCCATTCAAACATATCTATGTACACTGGAGTTCTGGTAATGCCAGTGGAGGGGCAGAGCTTAAATTCCAAATCCTTGTGTAGCCAGCTGCAAGGCAAGTAAACTTGGGAAGCGTAGTTTGAAAGCCCCAAAGTAAAGAAAAGTCATAGAGTAGAAACAGGAGAAAGGTAAAACTGTGGGAGGATAGAATAGTATCGAGAACAAATAACTGATTAGTTGATGTAGTCTACTTATTTCCTCTGTCCCCACGCATAGACAAATGACTTTTATTTTTTCCATTTAAACAAATGCAAATCTACTTCCCACATTTTCTAAATAGATTTCCTTTTATTAGGCTTTGAGGGACCAACTATTATGTGAAAATAATTCCACTGTATTATTGATGTCTTGCAGCTCTTCTGAAAACTGTTTTAGTGCCCTTTAGCAGGGGGAGTCCTTAACAACTGGGAAAATACAATATTTCAGCCATAGGGAACATTACTTTTTCTCTTGAAAATGAACTCAAGAATCATATATGATATTGTTCCAATAATATGCTTTTGGAAGTTTGAGTAAATTAGAGTTTCTCAGCCTACGTCTTTTTTTTTTTTTTTTTTTTTTTTTTTTGAGACAAGGTCTCGTTACGTAGTTCAGGCTAACTTTGAACTGTGTAGCCCAAACTAGCCTCAAACTTGCCTCCTGCCTCAGCCTCGTGAGTGCTGGGATTACAGGTGTGCGCCACCATGCCTGGCTTCTCAGCCTTCTTTTTGCAACATCTTGGGCTATCTTCAGATATCAGAGGATTTTGAAAAGAGTCAAATAATTTAGATTCCCCTTCAGTTAGTAGATGGCTTACAACATGTTTAATAGCCAACAGTGTAAAATCAAAGACTCAAAAAGATTTGGAATCTTCATTTCCAAATATGCTTTAGATTGAACACCACAGGTCTGATCTTTCTTTTTTCCTTTCTCCTTGGATTCACAATGAGAAAGCTGGACTCCTCTTGGTGTTTTAATTTTAAAAGGTGGTAGTTATGACCTAACCTATTACCTCTAAGCAACTCCTGCACAGAGTGGAGGCTTGTCATCTGTGCCTATCATTGGAGGCTAGAAGATTTTTATAAATGAGTTTGATGTTGTTTAAAGAAAACTAGCACTGTGGACAAGAGCCAACATTTATGTATCCTACACTGAAATTTTTTTTTTTTTTTTTTTTTTTTTTTGGGTACCGGGGGTCGAACTCAGGACCTCACGCGCCAGCAGGCGCCCGTGCCGCTGAGCGATATCACCGGCCCTTTTTTCGTATGTGGGTACCGGGAGTCGAACTCAGGACCTCGTGCTTGCCAGGCAGGCGCTTATGCCGCTGAGCCATCTCACCTGCCCCCTACACTGAAATTTAAGAAAATATTTTAAAATAAAGAAATCAGCTTTCCTTCCTCCTGCCCAACCACCATATCTGTGGTTCTTCTTTTTACGCTATATCCCCTCTGCCCACTGTTATGGACAGAATATTTGTGCCCTACCCATTCCTATGTGGGGCACAGATACCCCAACGTGATGGTATCTCACATCATGGTGTGGTCCTCATGGTGGGCTCAGTGCCAGACAGCTCTGTCTTTCTCTTTCTGCCGTGTTGGATAATAGCAAGAAGACAGTTGTCTGGAGTCAGGAAGAGGGCCCTTCCAAAACCTGACTATGATGGCACCTGATCTGGGCCTTCCTAGCTTCCAGAACTTAGAAATAAATGTTGTTTAAGCCACCCAGTGTATCGTATTTTGTTACAGCAGCCTCTACACCACAAATGGTCTGTAGTGAGCCATTGTGAAATTGATGACCCTAAGTACAGTCCAGTTTATCCATAGCCTGTCCCATAAGGTGGTCATTAAAGTATTCATTTCTTTTTTTTTTTTTTTTTTTTTTTTGTGGGTACCGGAGGTCGAACTCAGGACCTCACGCACCAGCAGGCGCCCGTGCAGCAGAGTGATATCACCGGCCCTTTTTTCGTATGTGGGTACCGGGAGTCAAACTCAGGACCTCGCGCTTGCCAGGCAGGCGCTTATGCTGCTGAGCTACCTCACCGGCCCTGAAGTATTCATTTCAAAGGAAAGATGTGGGAGGGGGCTGGAGATAGAGCTATGTGGCAGAGCCTAGCATGTGAGAGGCTCTGAGTTTCATCCCCAGCACAGGAAAGAAAAAGGAAAAATGAGGACTGATTTGTTGAATCTGTTCAACAGATGATGTAGGTAAACACCATTTTTGCTCATGCTTATTTATAGTCTTCCAGCAAAATCATATGGTATACCAGCAATGTTCATCATGATCGTTTGATAGAAAACTACATTTGTGTCTTTGGCTTGATTTGAAATTCACCAGATAATAGCTGGATAATTCTTGGAGTTCCTTAAATGTTTGGCAGAAGATGTGTTAATACTAGTTTGTACTTATAATTATAATTCACAATTATGCATAATCATTTTTAGTTAACCATAATTATAGCCTATAGTAATGTAATACCATCAGTCTTACTTCTACATGCTGTTTCTGTTTTGGCACACCTAGAAACCTATCAGACTACGTTAAGTGTAAGATATTGTAAATTAACCTAAGGAGTCAGGAAATGGCAGGGTGAATAGTTAACCTGAGTAGGTATATCTAATATATTGAATTGAATTGCCTCACATTGTCTTTGATTTCCACACAATGAATGTATTCCAAACCTGTTCTTTTATAGTATGATATGATAGGCAGAAAAAATTAATGTAACCCCCATCTAAAGGAAATGCTGGTTGGTAGCCCTATGCATCTTCTTTCTTGGCCTTTGTAAGTATATCTTGGTCTTGGTAAGTATATCTTTCCACTTTCTAATTCCTGGAAATAAAATTCTTTTTTGAAAACCTTTTTTTAAAAAAAATAACAGCTTTATTGAAATAAAATTAATGTACTATAGAATTCAGGCAGTTAAAGGGTACAACTCAGCTGGTTTTAGTGTATTTACAGAGTTGTGCAAATATTATCATTACTGAATTCCAGAACACTTTAATCATCCCGCAATGAAACCATGTACCAATTAACAGTTGCTCCCTGTTTCCCCTCAATACCTTGAGCCATGAGCAACTACTAAACTACTTTCTGCCTTTTTTTTTTTTTTTTTTTTTTGAGACAGGGTTTTGCTATGTAGTTCAGGCTGGCCTTGAACTCACTATGTAGTCCAGGCTGGCCTTGAACTTGCGGCAATCCTCCTGCCTCAACCTCCCGAGTGCTTGGATTACAGGCGTGCGCCACCATACTTGGCTGCTTTCTGTCTTTATAGATTTGCCTATTCTAGATGTTTCATATGTGAGTGTTTTCTTTCACCAAGAAAATTCTTAGGTTTCATTTATGTCTTAGTTACTTTCTTGTTGCTAGGACAAAATACCTGACATACACGAGTTAAAGGAGGAGAGGTTTATTTTAGCTCATTGTTTGTAGTGATTTCAGTCCATAGTCAGCTGGCTCCAAGGCCTGGCAGCATGGCAGAGGGGCATTGCAGAGGAGAAGCAGTCCATGGCGTGGCAGGCAGAAGCAGCAGGCTTCCTCTGCTTTCCCATTTATTCCATCTAGGCTAGATGCCTATTGGTTGATGCCACCCACACCTAAGCTGGGTCTTCCTTCTTCAGTAAATCCATCACCCATACTCAGAACCGTGCTAAATCAGTCAATCAGTGGACTAATCCAGTATCACACTCATGATCCAGTCTGTCTCAAAAGCCCCACCTAGGAGCGCATGAGGCTTTGAGGGGGTGGGGGGTATCTAGATACAAACCATAACAATCCATGTTACAGCATGTATCAGAACTTCATTCCTTTTTATTGCCGAATAATATTTTATTGTGTGGCTATACCACATTTTGTGTGCTCATTCATCATTTGATGGGCATTTGGGTTATTTTCACTTTTGGGCCATTATGAATAATGCTGCTATGAATATTCATGTGTGAGTTTTTTATGGACATGCTTTCAGTTCTCTTGAATATATACCTTGGAGTGGAATTACTGGGTCATATGGAAACTTGTTTATCCTTTTTAGGAACTGCCAGACTCTTTCAAGTGACTACATCATTTCACATTCCCACTAAAGGTGTGTGAGGTTCCTTTTCTTTCCTTTCCTTTCCTTTCCTTTCCTTTCCTTTCCTTTCCTTTCCTTTCCTTTCCTTTCCTTTCCTTTCCCTTTTCCTCTTTTCTTTTCTTTTTTCATCTCTGACAATATTTGTTATTATTTGTCTTTTTGAGTATAACTATCCAAATGGGTATGGGGTGGTTTCTAACTGTGGTTTTGATTCATATTTCCCTAATAACTAATGACTTTGTACAGCTTTTCATTTTTTTTTTTTTTTTTTTTTTTTGTGGGTACCGGGGGGTCGACCTCAGGACCTCGCGCGCCAGCAGGCGCCCGTGCCGCTGAGCGATATCACCGGCCCCTTTTTCGTATGTGGGTTCCGGGAGTCGAACTCGGGCCCTCGCGCTTGCCGGGCAGGCGCTTAAGCCGCTGAGCCATCTCACCGGCCCCAGCTTTTCATTTTTGCTTATTATCCATTTGTGTATCTTCTTTGAGATAATATCTATTCATATCTTTTGCCAATTTTAAAATTTAGTTATTCATCTTTTTATGTTGAATTCTAAGAGTTCCTTATAAGTTCAGGATACTAGACCTCTTAGATGTAAAATTTTTGAGTATTTTCTCTTATTTTGTGAGTTGTCTTTTCACTTTCACCTTAGTGTCCTTTGAAACACAAGAGTTTTTTCATGAAGTCCAATTTATCTAATTTTTTTTGTTGCTGTCGCTTGTGTTCTTGTTGTATTTAAGAAACCACAGCCTGGTCCAAGGTTATGAAGAATCATTCTTGTGTTTTCTTGTAAGAGATTTATAATTTAACTCATTAATTCATTTAGTTCTTCAATCAAATTTTTTGCTTTTTGTTTTTTTTTGAGACAGGGTCTCACTTTGTAGTGCAGGCTGGCCTTGAACTTGTGGTGATCCTCCTGCCTTGGCCTCCTACGTGCTGGGATTACAGGCATATGCCACCATGCCTGGCTTCTTTAAACAAGTTATGTTAATTTTTGTGTATGTTGTGGCTAGGAATCCAAATTCATTCCTTTGTATGTGAATGTCCAGTTATCCAAACACCTTTTGTTGAAGAGATGATTCTTTTTTTTTTTTTTTTTTTTAATGTGGGTACCGGGAGTTGACCTCAGGACCTCGTGCTTGCCAGGCAAGCGCTTGTGCCACTGAGCGATATCACCAGCCCCTTTTTTCCTTTATGTGGGTTCGGGGAGTCGACCTCAGGACCTCGCGCTTGCCAGGCAGGCACTTATGCTGCTGAGCTATCTCACTGGCCCCAAAGAGATGATTCTTTTCCCTTTGAATTGTCTTGGTGTTTTTCTTGATCTTGTGAAAACTTTTGAAGACATCATCCCATTTAAGGATTTTCATAAATCTTTGACAGGGAATAAGTAAGACAAATAAATCTTTTTCCTCTTGAAAAATTTACTTATGTACTTTGAAAACGTAATCTAGAAACTGGGCTAGGGATGCGGCTTAGTGATAGAGCATTTGAGTAGCCTGTATGAGGCTCTGGGTTTGATCCCCATCACAGAAAAACAAAACAAAATAAAACAAAACAAACCATATTGTAGAAATGGAGTCGTGGAAGAGACTAAGGACCTATCCTGAATATTAATAGAGACTTACTTGCAATAGAATTAGGTAATAGCTTCCTGTTTCTTAGATTCTTGAACTAAAACTAGCAATAAGACTTTTCATGAGTGCTAGTATGCCTTCTCTCTTTGTTAGAGTTTAGGCATTTATAGCTGCTGGAATGTTGATAAATGACCTGGCTGCATCATAACTCTTCTACAGTAATGTTTCTAACAGGAACTGCTGTCATGTAAAATAACTAACTCCAGAAATATTTAAAACAGTTCTACCTTTACAGATGTTCCTTCTGGTGAGCTCATTGGAGCAGGAAGATATATTTGGTCTATTGTCTTGTTTTTTCTTACTAGTCCTGTTTTGTTTGGGACTTTACTTTGTGGTCCTGTGCTACTGAATATATCCTTTGCTTTAGGATTAGAAGTGCAAGGCTCCCGATCAGAGCAATGTTTGTTTACATGGTTTAAAATGTCCCTCTATATGTTGGTAAGGTATGGTAGTAGAACATTTTTGATATTGGTAGACAACATAACTAACTTATTGCCTGGATTTTTCAGTTTAGTCACTCTTTAAAAATTGGTCCCAAAGTACCAGCTCCAGATATTCTTGGTTCTACAAATAAAGTATGCTTTTAATTCCTTTATTGGCTGGGATTTTTATAGAATGGGAGGAAATTTATTTCAAAATAGGAAGAAACAGACATGGCTGTGTTTTCCTCTGGGGATATCTAAATGTCTGAAAGTATTTCTTCTGTTTGGCCACAGACTTCCCCCATGTGACATTTTTCTGAGTAAATCATTTAGATTGAATAGTGATTGGAAGCTGTCGTGAAAACTGTTTGTCTGTTTGTCAAGGAACTTCCACGTTAGCTGGCTAGAAAATCTTTAATAGTCATATAAAGATAAAAACTTAGAGGAGTTTTTGCTTCACCTGGAATGTAGGAGCAACTCTAGACAAAATTTAGAAAGATTTACTCCTAGGCCAGTGGTGGTGAACCTGTGGCATGCAAGTACTGAAGCCAGCTGTTTGTTACCATTGGAAGCTCTGAAAAGTTCATCATCACTGCCCTAGGCAAAAATAAAAGGTGAAAAAAAAAATCATTATTCTCAGAAAATCTACCCTCATTTTTTGAGTTTTGTACCACTTCTTCTCAGGTACTTCTTGTTTTCTTTTTATCCTTTGGATGCCAAGTAAGGTTAGTTTGAGTTATTTCCCTATATAAATGTCCTGTCTTCCAGTATCTGTATTCAATTCTCACATGATGACATGCTAAGTAATCTTTTTAAATGCTGTTAATGTATTAATGTATTGACATTTATTTATTTATTTAGAGTACTGGAGATTAAACCCAGCGTTTTGCACTGAGCTACATTCCCTGCTCTTTCCTCAGCTTCCCAGAGTGCTGGGGTTATAGGCATGTGCCACCATGTCTGGCTTGAAGGTACTTTTTAAATAAAAAAAGTTCATTATCTTAAACAGAAAGGGTGACTAACTGAGCATTTTATGTATTTGCCAGCAAGAGAGAGAAATGAATTGGATGGCTCTTTTAGGAACCTCTGATCGTATCATATGTGCAACTCTATAGTGTGGAAGCCACTGAGAAAAGTGGAGGGGGTTTTAGACACACCTACAGAAAAATAGGAGAGGGGGCCGGTGAGATAGCTCAGCGGCATAAGCGCCTGCCTGGCAAGCGTGAGGTCCTGAGTTCGACTCCCGGTACCCATATATGAAAAAAGGGCCGGTGATATCGCTCAGCGGCATGGGCAGCTGATGGCACGTAAGGTCCTGAGTTCGACCCCCGGTACCCACCAAAAAAAAAAAAAAGTATAGGAGAGTATCAGGTAGATACTAGTATCTTGCTCTTTGTGGTTTTAATTCCTTCTTTTATCTCTATTCTAACCAACTTTTATAGATTTTGTAATTGATAATTTGGCATCCATTAATCACAGGACCAAACCAATGCCAAAAATTGTTTATATTTTGACTCTGCTTTTATGGGTTTATGCAGATCATGTTCCAAACCCTCTAATTGCCCCAATTTCTGTATGCTCCCTGCCTGTAGCTACCACCTAGCTACCTTCTTTGCCTGTAGTAGTAAATTTTAGTCCCAACCTCTGTGTTGTAAACTCTGTGGCTCCGCTTGGCATAGTATGCCTCTTGTTCCTAAGCAAGGGAACACACTACTTTCAGTGGTATTCAGTCTTACCTATACATTAAATCTCAGGTACATTTTAAAACAATCTCTTTCATGATTTTAAGCATACTATTTCAGGTTGTTACCCTGGGATGTTATTGCATCTGGCAACTCTCTCCTATGGAGAATCATTTCTTTGCGTGTTTCTGAGTTTTTGAGTGTGAGCTCATCATCTTTTTTGAAACTTCTGTGAGATCTTGGCCATAGAAATAGCCTTCACAACACTTTGACATTTGCTCTTGCCAGGTGTCAATGTTATTTCAGCTGAAGACCTCAACCAAAGGAAAAGATAAATTACCTTGTCATCTCTCTGAGGTATAGGACAGTTGTTAAGCCTCTTTTCCACTGAAGTTGCTGTGCTTTGAGGATTCTGGCTCTATGCAGAGATTTCCATTCCAACTCTTTGCATCTAGCAGAGGATTTAATATTTGAGGTCTAGCATTCAGTCTTTATAGTTGTTGAAACGAAGTTAGCTGTTAATATTTGAGGTCTAGCATTCAGTCTTTATGGTTGTTGAAATGAAGTTAGCTGTGAGGGCCTTTTTTTCTGGTCAAAAAAAAAAAAAATCATCCCTCAATGTAAGCACCCTGCTCTCTCTCTCTTTCATGCAACAGAGAATTTCCTTTTATATCTTGTAACCTTGGCTGTGAATTTAAACATATCTTCTCTTTTACCCATCATTTTTGTTTGTAGTAGTGTACTAAGTACATTAAAATTTAATCTTCCATGTTGCCAGAATCAGAAGTGGAAGGTTAAGCAAAACATATTAAAAGCAGAAAGTGGAATGATTGTTAGACTTGATTCCAGATGACGTTTAGTCAAAATTTAGATTGCTATAAAGCAAGATGGTGAGATTTGGTCGCAGTAAAAATGCCTTGGAAAATTAAGAAAAGATAGTAGTAGAATGGGGGAAGAAAGCTCAAGAATTGTTTGGGAAATCTGGCCTGAAAAATATTAAGGACAAATAGTGGATAGACAAGTTTGTATAAGCTAGGAGAAAGGTATGGAAGCTGGCTGTCAACATGGATAATTTAATGGAGGTGGGCTATGTTGAGAGGTCAGGGTTTTTTTTATCTTTATAAGTCCCTGTATTTTTCATTTGCTATTTCAAGTATATATTTCCCTTATAATAGGAAAAGAAAAAAAGAGAAATTTTAAAGACTAAAAAAAAATAAAGATGTGTACATCTGTTTATATATTTTCAATATATTTACCCATTTTGACCTTCAAACAATGCAATTTCATATGATTCAAACTAATATTTAATTTAATTTAATTAATTAATTTATTTTTTTAAAAGACAACAAGTAAACATTCTCATGTATTAACAAACTGAAGCATTAGAGAATGTAGAAATACCTTTTGGAGAAAAATATTACTCAGTATAAGATTAAGGCATGTAAAAGCTAGGTAAAAATAGAAGACTAAGGAATGGAATAGTCACAGTGAAATTGCATTTTCATACTAGGGAGACAATACGATGTTTACAAATGTGTGTCCGGTTTATTTCACTTGTGAGTATTTTCTCGAGTTGCATCCATTTACCTATAAAAGTTTCCAGTTTATCTTTGTGGCTGAGTAGTACTCCATTGTATAAAAGTACCACATCTTTTTATCCAGTCCTCGGTCAATGGGCATTTGGGTTGTTTCCACGATCTGGCTATTACAAATTGTGTTGCTATAAACATGGGCGCACATATATTGCTGGGGTTCGATGTTTTTAATTCTTCTGAGAAGATACCCAGAAGGGGAATAGCTGGATCAAATGGGACTTCCAATCCTAGTTTTTTGAGGAATCTCCACACTGATTTCCACAGTGGCTGTACCAGTCCCACCAACAGTGGAGAAGGGTTCCTTTTTCCCCACAGCCCCTCCAGCATTTGTTATGAGTTGATTTCTTGATAATAGCCATTCTTTCTGGGGTGAGATGGAATCTCAGTGTTGTTTTAATTTGCATCTCTCGAATGACTAGTGATGTTGCACATTTTTTTGTATATTTATTTGCCATTAGTATTTCTTCATCTGAGAAATGTGTATTCATCTCAGATGCCCATTTTTGGAGTGGGTCTTTAAATTTGGGAGGTCTGATTTTTTTTGAGTTCTTTATATGTTCTTGATAGTAATCCTTTGTCTGAGGAACAGCTGGCAAACATTTTTTCCCACGTTGTGGGTTGTCTCTTCACTCTGTTGGTGGTTTCTCTTGCTGTGCAAAAGCATTTTAATAAGATGAGATCCCAGTTGTTGATTGTTTGTGATGCTTCCTGTGCCATTGGGGTTTTATTCATAAAGTCTTTGCCTACACCAATGTCTTCAAGAGTTTTACCTATTCTATTTTCCAGGAGATTTAATGTTTCTGTTTTAATATTCAGATCTTTGATCCATTTTGAATTTAGTTTAGTGCACGGTGAAAGATATGGGTCTAATTTTAATCTTTGGCATGTATAGAGCCAATTTTTCCAGCACCATTTATTAAAGAGGCTATCTTTCTTCCAGTGAATGTGTTTGGCACCTTTGTCAAAGATAAGGTGGCTTAGTATGTCTGGAGTTGTTTCTGCATCTTCTAATCTGTTCCATTGATCTTCGGGTCTGTTTTTTTGCCAATACCACACTGTTTTTATCACAGTAGCTTTACAGTATAATTTCAAATCAGGGATTGTGATGCTCCCTGCCTTGTGTTTGTTGCCCAGAATTGCCTTTGCTATTCTAGGTCTCTTCTGGTTCCAGATGAATTTTAGGATTGTTTTCTCTAATTCTGTGAAATATGTTGTTGGAATTTTGATCGGAATTGCATTAAATCTGTATAACAATTTTGGAGTATGGCCATTTTCACTATGTTTGTTCTTCCGACCCAAGAGCAAGGGATATCTTTCCATTTTCTGATATCCTCTTCAATCTCCTTTTTCAGAGTACTGTAGTTTTCAGTGTAGAGGTCTTTTACCTCCTTTGTGAGATTGATTCCTAGGTATTTCATTTTTTTGGATGTTATTGTGGAAGGTGTTGTTTCCCTAATTTCTCTTTCAGTGAGTTTGTTATTCATGTACAGGAAGGCTATTGATTTTTGAATGTTGACTTTGTATCCAGCTACACTACTGAATTTGCTTATTAAATCTAGCAATTTTTTAGTGGAGTTTTTGGGGTCTTCTATGTAGAATATCATCTCATCTGCAAATAATGATAATTTAACTTCTTCCTTTCCAATCATTATTCCTTTTATTTCTTTCTCTTGTCTAATTGCTCTGGCTAAAGTTTCCAGGACTATGTTGAATAAGAGCGGGGACAGTGGACATCCTTGTCTTGTTCCTGATTTTAGGGAGAAGGCTTTCAGTTTTTGTCCATTTAGTATGATATTGGCTGTTGGTTTATCATAGATAGCTTTTATCAGATTGAGATAAAGACCATCTATTCCAATTTTCTGTAGGGTTTTTATCATGAATGGGTGCTGGACTTTGTCAAAAGCTTTTTGTGCATCTATTGAGATGATCATATGATTTTTGTCCTTGGTTCTGTTAATAAGGTGTATTGCATTTATTGATTTATGTATGTTGAACCATCCCTCCATCCCTTGGATGAATCCCACTTGGTCATGGTATATAATCTTCTTGATGATTTGCTGCATTCTGTTTGCCAGTATCTTATTGAGGATTTTTGCATCTATGTTCATGAGGGAGATTGGCCTGTAGTTCTCTTTCTTAGTTGGGTCCTTCTCTGGTTTTGGTATCAGGGTAATGCTTGCTTCCAGGAATGAATTTGGGAGTATTGCTTCCCTTTCAATTTCATTAAAGAGTTTGAGAAGTAATGGTGTTAGGTCTTCTCTAAATTTCTTGTAGAATTCGGCAGTGAATCCATCAGGGCCTGGGCTTTTCTTTGTTGGGAGGTTTTTAATTACATCTTCGATTTCATTGATTGTTATTGGTTTATTTAGGATTTTTATGTCTTCTTGGTTGAGCTTTGGTAATTCATATGTCTCTGGGAATCTGTCCATTTCTTCTGCATTTTCCATCTTATTAGAATACAAGTTTTCAAAGTAGCAATAGATGATCTTCTGGATTTCTGCAGGGTCTGTTGTGATATCACCCTTTTCATTCTTAATTGCGTGGATTTGAGTACTTTCTTTCCTTTTTCTAATAAGGTTGGATAAGGGTTTGTTGATTTTATTTAATCTTTCAAAGAACCTACTCTTTGATTCGTTGATTCTTTGTATTGTTTTTTCAGTCTCCAATATGTTAATTTCTGCTCTGATCTTTATAATTTCCTCCCTTGTATGAGCTTTTGGCCTAGTCTGCTCTTCTTTTTATAGAAGTTTGAGGTTCACCATTAGGTTGTTTATTTGTGCTTGCTCTGTTTTCCTGATATAGGTATTTAATGTTATAAATTTCCCTCTTAGGACTGCTTTCATTATATCCCATAAGTTCCAGTATGTTGTACTGTCATTATCATTCAGTTGCAGAAACTGTCTAATTTCTTCTTTAATTTCATCTTTGACCCATTGGTTGTTCAATAGTGTGCTATTTAATTTCCATGTGTTCAGGAAGTTCTTGTGGTTTCTTTTGCCATTGATTTCCAATTTCATTGCACTATGGTCTGATAATATACATGGGATAATTTCAATTCCTTTGCATTTCCTTAAGCAGGTTCTGTGAGCTAGTATGTGGTCTGTTTTGGAGAATGTCCCATGTGCAGCTGAGAAGAATGTGTATTCTGATGTTGTGGGGTGGAACACTCTGTAGACATCTACTAAGTCCATTTGTTCCAAAGTTTGGTTCAGTTCTACTATTTCATTATTGATTTTTTGTCTGGTTGATCTGTCTTTTTGTGTCAGTGGAGTATTGAGATCCCCCAATACAGTTGTATTCATGCTTATTTGATTTTTCATGTCCATTAATATTTGTTTTATATAGTTGGGTGCACTGGTATTTGTTGCATATATATTTATGATCTTTATCTCTTCCTCTTGGATTGTTCCCTTTACAAGGATGTAGTGACCTTCTTTATCTCTCTGAATCATTCTTGGTTTGAAATTCACTTTGTCTGCACAAAGAATAGCTACCCCTGCTTTTTTCTGGATTCCTGTCACATGCAGTATTGTTTTCCATCCTTTGACTTTCAGTCTATGAATTTCTTTTTGAATTAAATGTGTTTCTTGTATACAGCATATTGTTGGATCTTGCTTCTTGATCCAATTTGCCAGTCTGTGCCTTTTGATTGGTGAATTGAGACCATTAACATTGATGGTTAAAACTGACATGTATTGACTTATCCTTGTCATATTATTTTCCTGTTGTTGGCTCCCCCTTTTTATTTTTTTTCCCTCCCTCTCTTTAATTGTTTGACCTGCCTGGTGGATTCCTTCTGTTGGGGTTCCTGGAGTTGTAGTCCTTGTTATCCCTTTGTAGAATGTCCTTCAAAACATTTTGGAGTGCTGGTTTGGTGGTTATAAATTTTCTCAGATGTTCTTTGTCATGGAAGTATTTTATTTCTCCGTCAGTTTTGAAAGATAGTTTTGCAGGGTACATCAATCTGGGTTGAAGGTTATTTTCCTTTAGAACTTGAAATACATCATTCCAAGCTCTTCTTGACTTGAGGGTTTGTGCTGAAAAGTCTGGTGTGATTCTGATGGGCTTTCCTTTATAAGTGATTTGTTTCTTTTCTCTAACAGCTTTTAGGATTCTACTCTTATGTTGAATTTCTGGAATCTTGACTATGATATGCCTGGCTGAAGATATTTTTTGATCGTGGCTAATTGGAGTTCTATAAGCCTCACTTATCTGAATGTCAAATTCTTTTTCTCTACCAGGGAAATTTTCTGTGATAATGTCTGTGAACAGTGTTCTGATGTCATTTATGCTATCTCCTGCTTTTTCATTGACCCCAATCAATCTTAAGTTATTCTTCTTTGCATCATCTAGCAGCTGCTGGGTTGATTTTTCATTGTCCCTTGCTATTTTTAAGAATTCTTTCTTTTCATGATCACTAATTGCAAGCCTGTCTTCTATATCTGAGATCCTGTCCTCACATTGGCTTAATCTGCTACAAATACTTACAATGGAATTTTGGTTCTCCTGGATATCTGCTTGAATCTGCTTTATGGATTCCATTTCTTTCCTATGCTGGGCATTCATGGCTTCATCAGTTTCTTTTTTTTTTTTTTTTTTATTTTAAAGAGAAGAAAAAAACAAAACAAATCAAAAGAAGAACAAATTTTCAAAACAACATAATAGGAGGGTAACAATGGTTAATACATTACGTATTACTATCTTTAAGTTAGTTATTCAGGACACCAGACATTAGCATTCAATTGTCCAAACATTATTGGCACAAACCTTACTCTTCAATGAACTAAGTAAAAATGGTAGTGTATCTATCTTAACCATCTTATATATATATATACAATTTTTTTCCCTTTCCCTTCTTTCTTTTCCCTATTCCAGTCTCTCTTTCCTTTTGACCAGTTTCTTTTTGATTCACCATATCTATTGTACATTTTGGATCTTATTTACTCTTTCAGTTTCTCATACTAGAGAGATAATACGATGCTTACACATGTGCTTCTGGTTTATTTCACTTATGAGTATTTTCTCGAGTTGCATCCATTTACCTATAAAAGTCTCCAGTTTATCCTTCTTTATGGCTGAATAGTACTCCATTGTATAAAAATACCACATCTTTCTTATCCATTCCTCAGTTGATGGGCATTTGGGTTGTTTCCAAGATCTGGCTATTACAAATTGTGCTGCTATAAACATGGGTGCACATATATCGCTGTGGTACGATGTTTTTAATTCTTCTGGGAAGATGCCCAGAAGGGGAATAGCTGGGTCAAATGGGACCTCCAACCCTAGTTTTCTGAGGAATCTCCACACTGACTTCCACAGTGGCTGTACCAGTCGACACTCCCACCAACAGTGAAGAAGGGTTCCTTTTTCCCCACAGCCCCTCCAGCATTTGTTATTAGTTGATTTCTTAATAGTAGCCATTCTTTCTGGGGTGAGATGGTATCTCAGTGTTGTTTTAATTTGCATCTCTTGAATGACTAGTGATGTTGCACATTTTTTTGTATATTTGTTTGCCATTAGTATTTCTTCATCTGAGAAATGTGTATTCATCTCAGATGCCCATTTTTGGAGTGGGTCTTTAAATTTGGGAGGTCTGATTTTTTTGAGTTCTTTATATGTTCTCGATAGTAGTCCTTTGTCTGAGGAACAGCTGGCAAACATTTTTTCCCACATTGTGGGTTGTCTCTTCACTCTGTTGGTGGTTTCTCTTGCTGTGCAAAAGCTTTTTAATAAGATGAGATCCCAGTGATTGATTTTTTGGGATAGTTCCCGTGCGGTTGAGTTTTTATTCATAAAGTCTTTGCCTACACCAATGTCTCCAAGGGTTTTACCTATCCTACTCTCCAGCAGATTTAATGTTTCTGTTTTAATATTTAGATCTCTGATCCATTTTGAATTTAGTTTAGTGCACGGTGAAAGATATGGATCTAGTTTTAATCTTCGGCATGTGTAGAGCCAGTTTTTCCAGCACCATTTATTAAAGAGGCTATCTTTCTTCCAGCGAATGTGTTTGGCACCTTTGTCAAAGATAAGGTGGCTTAGTATGTCTGGGGTTGTTTCAGCATCTTCTAATCTGTTCCATTGATCTTCAGGTCTGTTTCTTTGCCAGTACCACACTGTTTTTATCACAGTAGCTTTATAGTATAATTTCAAGTCGGGGATTGTGATGCCCCCTGCCTTGCCTTTGTTGCCCAGAATTGCCTTTGCTATTCTAGGTCTCTTCTGATTCCAAATGAATTTTAGGATTGTTTTCTCTAATTCTGTGAGATATGCTGTTGGAATTTTGATTGGAATTGCATTAAATCTGTATAACAATTTTGGAAGTATGGCCATTTTCACTATATTGGTTCTTCCTATCCAGGAGCAAGGGATATCTTTCCATTTTCTGATATCCTCTTCAATCTCCTTTTTCATAGTACTGTAGTTTTCAGTATAGAGGTCTTTTACATCCTTCGTGAGGTTGATTCCTAGGTATTTCATTTTTTTGGATGTTATTGTGAAAGGTATTGTTTCCCTAATTTCTCTTTCAGTAAGTTTGTTATTTGTGTACAGGAAGGCTATTGACTTTTGAGTATTGACTTTGTATCCAGCTACACTACTGAATTTGCTTATTAAATCTAGCAGTTTTTTAGTGGAGTTTTTGGGATCTTCTGTGTAGAGTATCATGTCATCTGCAAATAATGATAATTTAACTTCTTCCTTTCCAATCATTATTCCTTTTATTTCTTTCTCTTGTCTAATCGCTCTGGCTAAAGTTTCCAGAACTATGTTGAATAAGAGTGGGGACAGTGGACATCCTTGTCTTGTTCCTGATTTTAGAGGGAAGGCTTTCAGTTTTTGGCCATTTAGTATAATATTGGCTGTTGGTTTGTCATAGATAGCTTTTACCAGATTGAGATAAAGACCCTCTATTCCAATTTTCTGTAGGGTTTTTATCATGAAAAGGTGCTGGACTTTGTCAAAAGCTTTTTCTGCATCTATTGAGATGATCATGTGATTTTTGTCTTTGGTTCTGTTAATATGCTGTATTACATTTATTGATTTACGTATGTTGAACCATCCCTGCATCCCTGGGATGAATCCAACTTGGTCATGGTGTATAATCTTCTTGATGATTTGTTGGATTCTGTTTGCCAGTATCTTATTAAGGATTTTTGCATCTATGTTCATTAGGGAGATTGGCCTGTAGTTCTCTTTCTTAGTTGGGTCCTTCTCTGGTTTTGATATCAGGGTAATGCTTGCTTCCAGGAATGAATTTGGGAGTATTGCTTCCCTTTCAATTTCATTGAAAAGTTTGAGAAGTAGGGGCGTTAGGTCTTCTCTAAATTTCTTATAGAATTCGGCAGTGAATCCATCAGGGCCTGGACTTTTCTTTGTTGGGAGGTTTTTAATTACATCTTCAATTTCATTGGTTGATATTGGTTTATTTAGGATTTTTATGTCTTCTTGGTTGAGCTTTGGTAATTCATATGTCTCTGGGAATCTGTCCATTTCTTCTGCATTTTCCATCTTAGTAGAATATAAATTTTCAAAATAGGTATAGATGATCTTCTGGATTTCTGCAGGGTCCGTCGTGATATCACCCTTTTCATTTTCAATTGCATGGATTTGAGTCTTTTCTTTTCTTTTTTTAATAAGGTTGGATAAGGGTTTGTCAATCTTATTTATTCTTTCAAAGAACCAACTTTTTGCTTCATTGATTCTTTGTATTGTTTTTTTATTCTCCAATACGTTAATTTCTGCTCTGACCTTTATAATTTCCTCCCTTGTACGGGCTTTTGGCTTAACCTGCTCTTCTTTTTCTAGAAGCTCGAGGTTCACCCTTAAGTTGTTTATTTGCGCTTGCTCTATTTTCCTGATATAAGTATTTAATGCTATAAATTTCCCTCTTAGGACTGCTTTCATTGTATCCCATAAGTTCCGGTATGTTGTACTGTCATTGTCATTCAGTTGTAGAAAGTGACTAATTTCTTCTTTAATTTCATCTGTGACCCATTGGTTGTTCAGGAGGATGCTGTTTAATTTCCATGTGTTTAGGGAGTTTTTGTGGGATCTTTTGCCATTGATTTCCAATTTCATTGCACTATGGTCTGATAATATGCATGGGATAATTTCAATTCCTTTGCATTTACTTAAGCAGGTTTTATGAGCTAGTATGTGGTCTATTTTGGAGAACGTCCCATGTGCAGCTGAGAAAAATGTGTATTCTGATGTTGTGGGATGGAACACTCTGTAGACATCTACTAAGTCCATTTGTTCCAAAGTTTGGTTCAGTTCTACTATTTCATTATTGATTTTCTGTCCAGTTGATCTATCTTTTTGTGACAGTGGAGTATTGAGATCTCCCAATATAATTGTATTAGTGCTTATTTGATTTTTCATGTCCTTTAGTACTTGTTTTATATAGCTGGGTGCATTGGTATTTGACGCATATATATTTATGATCGTTATCTCTTCCTCTTGGATTGTTCCCTTTACAAGGATGTAATGACCGTCTTTATCTCTCTGAATCCTTCTTGGCTTGAAGTTCACTTTGTCTGCAAAAAGAATAGCTACCCCTGCTTTTTTCTGGGTTCCTGTGGCATGGAGTATTGTTTTCCATCCTTTGACTTTCAGTCTATGAATTTCTTTCTGAATTAAATGTGTTTCTTGTATACAGCATATTGTTGGATCTTGCTTCTTGATCCATTTCGCCAGTCTGTGCCTTTTGATTGGTGAATTGAGACCATTAACATTGATGGTTAAAACTGATATGTATTGACTTGTCATGATATTTTCCTGTTGTTGGTTCCCACTCTTTGTTTTTTCCGCTTTCCGGCTATTTAATTATTTGCCCTGCCTGGTGGATTCCTTCTGTTGGGGTTCCTATCTCTTTCTAGAATGTCCTTCAGAACGTTTTGGAGTGCTGGTTTGGTGGTCATAAATTTTCTCAGATGTTCTTTGTCATGAAAGTATTTTATTTCTCCATCAATTTTGAAAGATAGTTTTGCAGGGTACATCAATATGGGCTGAAAATTATTTTCCTTTAGAGCTTGCAATACATCATTCCAAGCTCTTCTTGAATTGAGGGTTTGTGCTGAAAAGTCAGCTGTGATTCTGATGGGTTTTCCTTCATAGGTGATTTGTCTCTTCTCCCTAACAGCTTTTAAGATTCTGCCCTTCTGTTGAATTTCTGGGATCTTGACTATAATATGTCTGGCTGAAGTTTTTTTTTGATCATGTCTAGTTGGTGTTCTAAAAGCTTCACTTATAGGGGTGTCAAATTCCTTTTCTCTTCCAGGAAAGTTCTCCCTGATTATGTCTTTGAACAAGGTTTTAATGTCGTTGATGCTATCTCCTGCTTTTTCATTTATTCCAATTATTCTTAAGTTGTTTATCTTTGAGTCATCTAGCAGCTGCTGAATTGATTTTTCATGGTCCCTTGCTATTTTTAAGAATTTTTCCATTTCATGATCACTAATTGCAAGCCTGTCTTCTATATCTGAGATCCTGTCCTCGCATTGGCTTATTCTGCTACAAATACTTTCAATGGAATTTTTTATCTCTTGGGTATCTGCTTGAATCTGCCTTATGGATTCCATTTCTTTCCTATGCTGAGCATTCATGGTTTCTATAGTTTTCTTAAGTTCATCTATTTTTTTGTCTGTATCAACTATAGTGTCCTTAAGCATGGTCTTCATTGTAGACATTATCTCTGCAGTTATCTGTGAGATTATTTCTGTTTTAATTTTTTCCAGAACCTCATTCAGTTGCTTTGTTGTTACCACTTCAGATAGGCCAGGTGGGTGGCTTTCGGATTGTCCCACCTCGTTGCTCCCTAGGTTTGCCTTTGGTGAATTGGATGTGTGGGGTTGCATCTTGTTTAAGTGTCGTCTCATTTTTTCTTTCTTTAATTCCTGGGGTGATGTTTGCAAATTACCTATAGTAGGTTACTTTATTGCTAGTGTTTAAGATCTTTAGAAGATGACTACTTCTCTGCAGTATCTTCCAAGTGGAGCTTGCTTTTAGGTTTTGAGCTTTCTGCCAGATCCTACCTCTTCAATTCGTTGGGTATGCGAAGTTGCTACCTGTTTGGCCCAGTCCTTGATTCTTTGGTACTGTGCCACTGTATTTTCTGTGTCCCTTAGTCAATCTCAATCATGAAATATGAGGAAGGAAAGATGTTTAGAACAATTATTTCACATTTGGCTATAATGTTAACTAAAGCATCAAACACAGCCTAAAAAATGACAGACTGAGCTAACCAGTTATTTACCACTTTTAGCTGTATAGAGTTGCGGTTATATAACAAAATCTAAAACACACCAGAAAAATTATATGCAGTATACAAGTCCTGTGTATGGCAATTTTTCCCCTGAGGAGTTTAAATTTAAAATGAGTTAAGGAGGAAATAGAGTATTGGGAGAAGAGGAAGGAATTAGATGTAAGGTTAGAGGACCAAGAGGGATCCCACTAAAATTGGGACACTAGTGCAGAGGACAGGTGGTAGAAAGAGAAGGAAGGGATAAAAGGAAGAACAGATCACAACCACAATCACAAAGAAGTTAGAGGCGCTATTTACACTCATATAAAAAACCAGAGAGAATAATGAAGGAAAGAGCAAATACACATACAGAAACAAAAACGAAGATAAAAACAATAAAACAGACAGATCAAAAATATAACCCCACCAAAAAACAAAACAAAACAAAACAAAAACAAAAAAACCCTTCGCCAGAACAAAAAACAAATCAGTGAGAAAAAAAAATAATAAAAAATAAAAAAAAAAAAATAAAAAAAATAAAATGAATCAGTTTCAGGTGTTGACTCTGCTGTAGGCAGTTACCCTGTGGTGACAGAGTCCTGTTCTGTGCAGGTCCGTCCCAGTAAGCCAGGAGCGCCCTCTGGCGGGCGGTGAGCAGATGCGCGTACTTTCAGGCAGAGACCAGTTTAGCTCGCCTCCGCTCTCAGCGCCCTTTCACGATCCCTGGGCCTGAGAGGCTCAGCGCGCTGTCCGGAGCGCGGGTTCCCTGCACTGGTTCCCGCCGCTCTGGTTTTTCGCCACGCCCCCCACAATGGCGCCAGGCCAGTCGCTCTCTGGCGCGGGACAGGTGTGGCTGAGAGTCCAGTCTCGTTCGCCTGCTGACCTCAGCACACTTTCGTGGACCTGAGAGGCCCCGTGCTGCCCTGTCCGGAGCACAAGTTCCCAGAGCAGTTTTCGAGCCGCTCTGAGTTTCGCCACACCCCCCACAATGGCGCCCGTCCGGTCGCTCTCTGGCGCGGGGCAGCTGTGGCTAGAGACACTCACCGCTGGTCAGCGCCATTCTCCGCCGCTCCCCTGCCCCGCCGCTGTCTCAGGATCCTCCGTGGGGGCTCCCTGGGCGCCAGCTGCCACCGTGTGTCCGTAGAATTGAGCCTCCGCGGCGCTGCAACTCCCGGGATAGTGGAAGATGCGCGCGCGCGGTCTGCTCCTTCTTTCCTTCTTCTTTGTTGGAAGTCACCCGTCACTGGTGCCGGGGGTCCCAGATTGCGCTTCAGAACTTCTCTCTTCATCAGTTTCTTAAGCTCGTCTATTTTTTTGTCTGTGTCTGCTCTAGCGTCCTTAAACATGGTCTTCATTGTGGACATTATCTCTGCAGTTATCTGAGAAATTATTTCTGATTTAAATTTTTCCAGAGCCTCATTCAACTGCTTTGTTGTTACCACTTCAGAGATGTCAGGTGGGTGGCTTTCGGTTTGTCCCACCTCATTTCCCCTTGGGTTTGCTTTTGGTGAGCTGGATGTGTGGGGCTGCATCTTGTTTAAGTGTCGTCTCATTTTCTTTTCTTTCTTTAGTTTAATTCCTGGGGTGCTGTTTGTAAATTGCCTATGGTAGGTTGCTTTATTGCTAGTATTTCAAACTCTTAGGAGATGAATACTTCTCTGAGGTATCTTACAGGTGTAGCTTATTTTTGGGTTTTGAGCCTGTTGCAAGATCCTACCTCTTCAATTTGTTGGAGATAAGAAGTTGGTGCCTGTTTGGCCCAGTCCTTGGTTCTTTGGTACTGTGCCACAGTATTTTCTGTGATCCTTAGACAATCTCAGTCTTGGAATACCAGGAAGAAAAGTGCCAGTCAGTGTGTCCTTCACAGCCAGTGCTTCTCTGTACCGCGGTGTCTCATGTTCCTCCGCAGAGGTCCCTGCTGGAGCCATGGATGGAGTGGTGGCTGCCCTGAGTTCTGAGTTCAGCTGCTGCCCCCCCACAATGGTGCCCGGCTAGTCGCTCTCTTGCACGGGACGGCTGGGCGTCAGCACTCACCACCAGTCAGTGTGTCCTTCACGGCCGCTGCTTCTCTGCACCGCCACTTCTCGTGTTCCTCCACAGAGGTCCCCGCTGGAGCCGTGGGTGGAGTGGCGGCCGCCCTGAGTTTCAAGTTCAGCTGCTGCACCACCTCCACAATGGCGCCCGGCTAGTTGCTCTCTCGCGTGGGATGGCTGGGCGTCAGTACTCACTGCCAGTCAGTGTGTCCTTCACAGCCACTGCTTCTCTGCACCGCCGCTTCTCGTGTTCCTCTGCGGAGGCCCCCAGGGGCGCTGGCAGTCACCGCGTGTCCACAGATTTGAACCGCTTCAGTTGCGTCGGAATTCGCGACACAGGGAAATGGCGCCCGCGGCCACCTCCTTCTTCTTTGTTGTAGTTTCTCTCTTCACTTTCCCCGTGGGCTCCGAACTGTGCTTCAGATCTTTCCTGGGTCCAGGGGAGCCACTTCCCTCTTTCTTGTCCTCCTCTAGTCACTATATTCCAGTGTCCAGACGGCGACTTTTGGAGAGGTTCACTGCCTGTTTCTTACAGATATGCCATCTTTTTCCCCAATTTTATTTTAAAGAGAAAAAATAAAAATGATACAGAATTTCAAAACAAGGTAATAGGAAATTAACAATGGTTGATATATTGTGTATTGTTGTCTTCACAGTAGTTGATCAGATTACAAGATATAGGCATGCAAGATTGATGAAACAGTATAAGCACAAATTGTTCTTTTCAATGAACTAAAAGGAATTAGTAGTATAATTAGCTGTCTTGTGTGTATATATATATTTTCAAACTAATATTTTTTAAAACGTTTGTGTTTAAATAAGTTAGGGTTAATAATAAAAATTATTTGTGGGCCGGTGAGATAGCTCAGCAGCATAGGCGCCTGCCTGGCAAGCGCAAGGTCCTGAGTTCAACTCCCGGAACCCACATAAAGGGGAAAAAGGGCAGGTGATATCGCTCAGCAGCACAAGTGCCTGCTTGCAAGCGTGAGGTCCTGAGTTCGACTCCTGGTACCCACATAAAAAAATTATTTGTGAGAGAAGCACCTGATTAAAAAATATTGGAACATTTATGATATATAAATTTGAGTTTGGGTGTGAAGAACCAATCTTTGCCTTTTGAGAGCTCCTAGAAGGAGTTAAAGTGGTCTGAGGTACAGTGAGCGTTTGGGTAAGAAGAGCACTTGAACTCATTGGTGTGTAAGGATCTATCTTTGACATACAAGGTAAGACTTAAGTAAATTTCGCTGAATGTAATTTTTCTAAGTATGATTTGTTTTCCTGTTATTTTACATTCATAAAACATTAACATCATTTTTCTGTCCTTTCAATCCAGTAGTTCCCGTATATCTGAGAATGTAGCCCTGGGGTCAAACGCAGAGCCCATAACTTGAGTGAGGCAGACCTCCCTCTCAGGTGAGGAAAGGGACAAGCTTGAGATGGGGAAGAGGCACATGCTTGAGATATCTAGCCAGAATAGTTTTAAGCCCCATTTTAGCCATTAAACTTGAACTAGTGCTGTACCAGATCTATAGGTATTTCCAGAATTCCTGTTCCTAGTCTAGCTCCGTCATTTATTTTAGAACTTAATTAATTATATAATTTTGATTTGTGCAAATTTGGTTCTACTAAAATTCCATCATGAAACTAGGGCATTACAAAGGATTATTGACAAAAGGAAATAATTATATATAAAGCCTCTATTAACATACTGCAAGGCATGGTTAAAAACTCAGTAAGCTAAGTGTATAGCCCTGAACCCTCCAAACTATCAATGTATCAGTTAAAAAAACCTCCTCTCCCCAATACACACAAAGATTTCTTTGGATGGCCATGTACTGAAAATTCAGCTGCTCCTGTTCAGTTAATTTGTTGTTTTCTTTTGCTTTTGCACTCCAAGCAGTTTTTAGAGAAATGCGTTCAAACTGACTCAAACAATTTGATTGGTGGCCACACTTGATTCTGAGGAATCCCAGGTAATAGTTCTGGGAAACAGTTCTGGAAAACTTGCTTCACCAAATCTAAGATAACCTAAACAACTTTCAGACTAAGCCACAAGTGCCTAGGTACTTTAGTAATTTAAGTAATTAATTTTTTTTTTTAAGCACTGGAAATTAAACCTAGGGTTTTCACCCTTAGCCACATTCCCAGCCCTTAATTTTTTTTTACTCTGATACAGGGTCTCACTAAACTCAGTTGCCCAGGATGGCCTTGAACTGTGACCCTCCCATCTGAGTCTCCCAGAGTACTGGTATTACAGGTGTGTACCACCGCACCTCGCTCTTGTTTTGTCTTCCTGGTGAAAGTTTCTCCCTCTGGGTAAAATTTTGGAGTTAGAGGCAAAATGTCAAACATACACAGTCTCTCTTTATGACTCCCTGACTCTTTTTCTTTTCAGCAATTTTTTTTTTTTTTTTTTTTTTTTGAGGCAGGGTCTTGCTATGTAGGCCAGGCTAGCCTTGAGTTTCACTGTGTAGCCCAGGCTGGCCTCGAACTCACAGCGATCCTCCTGCCTCAGCCTCCTGAGTGCTGGGATTACAGGCATGTGCCACCATGCCCGGCTTTGAGGAGTTTTAAACATATAGAAAAGATTAACAAATTATCACAAGCCCACCACTCAGGAATAATATTTTAACATTTTAAAATATTTGTTTTACATGCCTAAAAATATTTCTCTCAAATCTTTTTGAAATAGCTCACTTTCATATTTTATAAAAATAAAATGTTTCAGGCATGCCTTTCCTCAGTCACTACTGTTGTTTCTGTTTTGGACTCAGTCACTGTGCTGGGTTTGGTATGGAACGTAAACTTCTTGTTTCTGTGCTGTTTGTTCTGCCTGATTCTTGGCTGTTATCATGAAGTTGATACTTGATCAATGCCTATTAAGGTGACTCCATATGTATTGTGATTTCTGTTATGGTTTAGATCTAAAATGTCCCCCAAAAGATTCATGTGCTTAGGGGTGGGGCTTTTGAAGAGCACGAGAGTTCCATATTCATCAGTGGATTAAACCATTGATGAGATTTTGTGCCCTTAGGAGGTAGGGCCTTGTTGGAAGGGTGAGGTTCAGGAAGCATGACCTAGAAGGGTGTATTCTTGTCCCTGGCTCTTCCTCTCTCTCTGCTTCCTGGCTGCCGTAGGTTGAACAGCTTTGCTCTGCTTTTCCCTTCCATCAGGCACTGTCTGCCTTAGAGCTTGCAGAATGTGGACCAAATCCTCAGAGCCACAAGAACTGAGCAGGAGCCAGAGATGGCCTGGCAGCTGGAGAAATGCTCATGGCATGGAGGAGGATGGTCAGGTGTGGCAGTGGAAGAGGTCAGGAGTGGAAGGTCGTGCTCGGGCTCAGGGAGTGCTGAGCCTGGGAACATAGGGTGATGAAAGCCCTGGAGTTAGCAGAGGTTCATGGCTGTATGGGAGCAGAAGTCCAGAGGAGATTCTGCTGGACTGGGAAATCTTTGACAACTGTCTTGAATCAGTATACAGCCTCTGATTATTTTTATCTCTCAGGTAAACATCTATTTTATTTTATTTTTTTATTTTTATTTTTATAAATTTATTTATTTATTTTTTTAAAGACAACAAGTAAACATTCTCATGTATTAACAAACTCAAGCGTTAGAGAATGTACAAATACCTTTTGGAGAAAAATATTACTCAGTATAAGATTAAGCCATGTAAAAGCTAGGTAAAAATAGGAGACTAAGGAATGGAATAGTCACAGTGAAATTGCATTTTCATACTAGGGAGACAATACGATGTTTACAAATGTGCATCTGGTTTATTTTGCTTGTGAGTATTTTCTCGAGTTGCATCCATTTACCTATAAAAGTTTCCAGTTTATCTTTCTTTATGGCTGAGTAGTACTCCATTGTATAGAAATACCACATCTTTTTTATTCATTCCTCGGTTGATGGGCATTTGGGTTGTTTCCATGATCTAGCTATTACAAATTGTGTTGCTATAAACATGGGCACACATATATCGCTGTGGTACGATAATTCTTCTGGGAAGATACCCAGAAGGGGAATAGCTGGGTCAAATGGGACCTCCAATCCTAGTTTTTTGAGGAATCTCCACACTGATTTCCACAGTGGCTGCACCAGTCGACACTCCCACCAACAGTGGAGAAGGGTTCCTTTTTCCCCACAGCCTCTCCAGCATTTGTTATTAGTGAACATCTATTTTAATCAATAGCTTTTTATACATAAATAGTTTTTGGTAATTAATGTAAAAACCTAGCAGCAAGGGAAAATAATCTAGCTGTGTAAGAAAAAAAAGATATTGTCATTGTCAGATGTAACTGCCTAGAAGATGATGAGCTCAGCAGTGTCTGTATTGGAAGCTGGCTTCTGCTTTCCCCCATGTTCACAAGGCCCCTGATCAATGGGCCAGGCTGTGGGTGAGTCCTGAGAAATATAGCTCTCACCATAGTCAGTTTGTGGCATGTGGAGGAAGTCCGGGACATCTGGCAGGTGTCTGGCTAGGGGAATGAGCTGCTTTGTGTTTTCTGCTTCAAATGGCCAGTGTCCCGCTCTCAGGATGGTCAATGCAGGAGACTTCTGTGAGGCTGAGTGTCCTCAGCTGATCAGAGCTCACAGCTTGGAGTGGAGAGTGAAGCCTTGCTACTCAAGGTCCAGGCACCCAAGTGCAAATTAAAAGCTGGGCATTGTCAAATTCAATAGGCAATACAGATGTGGAAGGCACAGAGCAAGTGGTGAAAGGTAGAGGGGCAAATCAGAGAGATCCCGCTTAGTCTCCCAAGCATCTTTCAGTTTCTTTAACGCATCAAGCTCAAAACACAGAAGGCCATTGACGTTGCTTGGCTGTTCTCTCTGCCATGGGATGTTCTTCCCTAGTTGCTTCTTATGCCTGGCTTGCATTCATCTTTTATTTATTTATTTTTTTAATTTTTTTTTTTGTGGGTACCGGGGGTCGAACTCAGGACCTCGCGCACCAGCAGGCGCCCGTGCCGCTGAGCGATATCACTGGCCCTTTTTTCGTATGTGGGTACCGGGAGTTGAACTCAGGACCTCGCACTTGCCAAGCAGGCGCTTATGCTGCTGAGCTGTCTCACCAGCCCACATTCATCTTTTAAATTGCACCTCAAATGTCATGTCTTTTTTTTTTTTTTTTTTTTTTTTAATGTGGGTACCGGGAGTCGACCTCAGGACCTCATGCTTGCTGGGCAAGCACTTATGCCGCTGAGCCATCTCACTGGCCCAAATGTCACTTCTAAGGGGGCTTCCTTGACCACTAACCTCAGGTAGTTCCCACCAGTTTTGTAACATCACCCTGTTGTAGCAGTTTTAACCCCCGAAATGATCTTGTTGGTATAGTGGGCTATTCCCCTCCCTGTGAGGATGAGGACTTTGCTTGCTTCAAACACTGCTGTGACCCCAACATGTAGAACAGTATCTAGTACATTGTTGATGCTCAATAAATAGTTACTGAATGGGGACAAACCGTAAGTCAATTAAACAACCACTGTCCTGATTTGCATTTGTGGAAATGTGTATGAATTATGTTTGTAGCCAGGATTCAGACGTACACACACACAGACATGTCCAGTGGACTAGCGTCGTGTTTACAAAAGCCAGATGTCTGGAGGGATAGCAGGTGTCTTAATAGGAAGTGTACAAGGATGGAAGTTATAGCCTGATTTAAAATAGAAAGTGCCTGTGAAATAAGACAGGCAGCAGTTTGAACCAGACAGCATAATGTACCTGGAGACATCACTGCAGATTTTGGAGTCTTATAGATCCTAGAAAAGGTCAGAAGTATTGTTAAATGGAGTCTAAGGCATAATCTTTCCATGGGAGAGTGGCTGAGAGGCAGTGTTGTCATCAGGGTTACATTTGACTGCCCGTGTTAACACACGACTTCTGTGTGTGTGGGATCAGAGTTGGGCCCTTGCTATATGTCCATCAACAGATGAATGGATAAAGAAAATGGTATTTATACACAGTGGAATACTACTCTGCTACAAAAAAAGATAAATTTGAGTCATTTGTAGGAAAATGGATGTACCTTGAGATGATAATATTAAGTGAAATAAATCAGACAAAAAAGCTTAAATATCACATAGTTTCTTTTACATGAGAAACCCAAAATATAAATAAATTAGAGAGCAAAATAAAAGATAGATAACAAGAAACAAGGAGATATATCTTTTGCAAATGTGAAGAGGACCAGGAGATGGAGAGGAGGGGAGGGAGATATAAAAAGAATTAAGATGTGTTATGTCCATGTACAACTCCCCACGATGAATGTAATCATTATGTACTACAAACATTTACTAATAAAACTAAAACTAAAACTAAAACAGAGTGTGGCCCTTGAGTTTCTATCGACTGCTGGGGGATCCATCTGGGGAGCTTAGTATTGGGACTGGGCGTGTTGACTAAGGACTGAAAACAGTAGAATATTTTGACACTAGCCAAGGCAACCAGCAGATGTTAGACTGGAAGCCCTGATTTTTGCACAGATGAATGCAAGTGAGTGGTCAGATAAAGCATCTGGTGCTGATAAGATGTGTATCAGTATAGTAATGGCCAGTCATCACTTATTCCATCCACTTATGCACACATAGCTTTCAGCATCTGTGTTTAATTAAACTGTTTGCTTTGCGATAAATGCAGATTCACATACAATTGTAAGAAATGATACAGAAAGATGCCTGTATCCTTTACCCAGCTTCCCCCAGTGGTAACGTCTTGCAATATATGGTACACAGGTACCTGTGGTTTGTGTGTAAGGTGGTTACAGTATCACAACCAAGATATTGCTGCTGATATTTTTTTCCCACGAGGACTCCTCTTGTTGCACTTATATAGCCAAACCCACTTATCTCCCACCCTGCCCCCCCTTATTTGCGATCACTAACCTGTTCTCCATTTCTGTAATTTTGTCATTCAAGAATGTTATAGGAGGGCCAGGGATATAGCTCAGTGAGACAGCGCCTGCCTGGCAAGCACAAAGTCCTGAGTTTGAGTCCCAGGACCAAAAAAAAAAAAAAAAGTTATAGCATAGAATAATACGGTATGTAGCTTTTTGGAATTGTTTTTTTTCCACTCAGTATAAATGATCTGGAGGTTATCCAATTGTTGTATGTATCAGTAGTTTGTTCCTTTTTATTTTTATTCCATTTATATGATCTTCTTGAATGTACATATGGACAATCCCGTAACTTTTCTGGTTCTTCTTCTTCTTCTTTTTTTTCTTTTAATGTGGGTACTGGGAGTCAACCTCAGGACCTTGCGCTTGCCAGCAGGCGCTTGTGCTGCTGAGCAATGTCACCGGCCCTTTTTTCCTTTAGGTGGCTACCGGGAGTTGAACTCAGGACCTCACGCTTACCAGGCAGGTGCTTATGCCGCTGAGCTATCTCACCGGCCCTCTGGTTCTTTTTAAATCACAAAATACTTTCAATTTAGTACATAGTGTGTACAGTCAGATGAAGGAGGCAAAACACCAAACTTGATTTGAAATTAAAAATTCTTTCCCTGAAATCCCTGCTCCAGGCCTGTTGCTTTGGCGGAGCCTAAGGTTGAATAAAGGAGTCTCTTCTGTGTCCTTGTCCATTTTGAGCTTCTGGCCATTTTTCTCTGTGCCCCCTCTGCACCTCCCATTGGAGCTGCATTGGTGGTGGAGGATGGAAATGTGGGAGGGACTGACACTGTCCTAAGTAACTTCAATTTCTAGACTGTCACCTATTTCCTGGACTGTGATGCCCTCTCCCATTCTGTCTTCACTGCTGTGAGTGCTGTTTGACCTCTAGCTTCTCTCTGCTGAGTCCTGTTTGTCTCAAGTACTGACATGACCCCACACCATTGCTCTCCTGCCTTGGCTCACACCTGTCACATGGGAACACACAGGCATCCTGTGCCCTTGATGAGTTCTGGGAATGCAGGTTGCCCACCATTCCTCTTCTTTGAGTAGGTCATCAACCCATCTCTTGCCCTTCAGATTTCTCAGGCAGGAACATATGAACCCCGATGGCAGGGAACACACATCCAGCTATCTGCATGGGCTTGTTGAAAGTCTCTTACTCGACTTGAGGGTAGAGATGCATTCCCCTTCCCTTCCTGCCTGGAAAGGAGTGAGCACACCCTCAGTTCTCTTTCTGTTCTTTTATACCCTCTACATAAGTGAAGGTTTGATTATCTTCTTGAATGTTAGGATTATAGGCATGTGTTTTTTTAAGAGAGCTTTAGCCAGGCATGGTGGTTCACCCTGTAATCCTAATACTCTGGGAGGCTGAGGCAGGAGGATTACAAGTTTGAGCCTGGCCTGGGCAATTTAGCAAGACCTTGTCTCACAATAAAAAATAAAGAAAGGGCTGGGGAATGTAGCTCAGTGTTAAGCCCTGAGTTCATCCCCTAGTACTGAGGGCGGGGGTGGGGGAGAGTCATAAAACCTGACAGTGTGAACTCACATGCTCAGGGACGATGAATGACATCAGCTTTTTTATTCCATCAGATGACCTCTATGAGAAACTCAAAGCAGCATTTACTGAGATGATTTCAGTCATTGTGCCTTCTCCAAAGTTCCAAATAATTTATAACTTGTTCCAAATAAAGTAATTGAGTGCATTGTATTAAGTTTGACTTTTTATTCTCTGAGCAAGGATGCTCAAGGACACATCAGCCTGGTGTTAGAGGGTATGTGATATTTACTCCCTGTTCCCTGGGCATCCCCACGTGTGCTCATTTGCACTTTTAGTTACAGCTACTTTTTGTTGTGGCTTACCGTGCAGTTTCTTAGGACAAGAAACACTTTCAGCTGCTGCTAAGTGGAAAGGAAAAAATAACTCTCTGAAGTGAACATGAGTGTGAATTTAATTTCCAGGAACACAGAGTTCAAGAGAGACTCAAGCAGAGATGAAATAATCAAATTTTGGTTTCCAAACCCCCTCATTAATTGATGAGAATAGCACCTTTTTTATTTGTCCTGTTGTTTGTGTGACCTGCTCTGAAGGTTGGAAATTGTTAGCAGTGACAAATCTACAATGATCAGAGATCCTGAAATGACACTTTGTGCTCTGTCGCATGAAAGACAGAGTTAGGGACTAGAGGGTCAACTGCCTATTTCTCTGCAGGATGCTATTATGGTTAAGATTTGATGGAACTTTTCTCTGAAGAGCTCTAAATCATTTTTCTTGTTAGTAACAGACCAGTGGGCTCTGGCTGGTAAGGATCATTCTAGGTCTAGGGAAGGATGAAGTAAGCCTAGCTTGGCCTTGCTGTTCAGCAGTGGGGTGACTACTGGTAAATCACTTTGCCTGTTTTTGTGATTGTGATCACAAGGCAGAGATCTTAATGTGCATACAAATTACTTGTTAAATGTAGGTTCTTAAGTTCTACCAAATTGTATTTGAGTGGGTTTGATAATGGCGTCCTAGAGTCTATATTTTTAACAAGCGCTAAGGTGCCTTTCATATAGGTGCTTCCCACTTTAACATTGATCTAAGGGATGCCAGACCATTTTCTCAGTGTCTGTGAGGTGAGGTTATAGCCCTGGGAGTCAGACAGTGGTAGCAAATGTCAGGAGGATGGCAAGAAAGAAAGCTAGTTACATAAGGTGAGTGCTGAGGTCATTAGAAAATGTTTTTCCCTCTTAGCAGAGTAATAGCATCATCTGCAGCCCACTTATTCTTACAAAGGTGAAGTTGAGATGGAGAGGAAGTAGGAATTTAATTTTGAGGTTATTGGTACCAGTTCTACCCATCGTTTAATAACTAGTGTTGTTTAAGGGCTGAGGGTAATATCAAAAAAATAGTCTCTCATATGAATAGGCAGGACCTCTTGTTAAATCTGACTTAAAGAGACAATTTCAAAATTTTATGAATGATGTCATTGGATTTCCTGCCTCTGTACAGCACCTGCTATCTCCATGTCAATCTATAGCCCATAAGTAATAATTAAATTATTTGTTTATAAAGGCGGGAGGAGAGTTCTGACATTTGCCTTTTGGGGTATATTGTTTTGAAAAAGCAGTATTGGGGCTATAGGACTATTCTTCCATTACCTTTGGGTGCTTCTACTTTTCCTCAAAACCTAGTATCTCCACATGGACAGTCAGCCAGATATTTGACTGTCAGAAACACGGTAGACTTTCCTGAAGCAACATAAATTTGGAGACACTAAATAATTTTCTACTTATTCTTTTTTTTTATGGTGCTGGGAATCAAACCCAGAGCCTTGTGAATGCAAGGCAAGAACTCTACCACTGAGCCACATCCCCAGTCCTTCTATTTATTCTTAGTAGAATTTTTTTAAACTCACAAAATTTTCATTGATAGATTAAAACCTCAGGCACCATGAGCCAGATATCTCACGCTCATATACCATTCCTAGTGTTGTGGGCTCTTCTCTTTAATCACTTCAGTCATGCTGTGTTTTACCTTCTGGGACTGAGTCAGAAGTTGCTTTCAGCTAGGCACAGAAGAGAATAGAGGAGGCAAGTGGGTGATCAGAAGGACCATTAAGGGTTTTTTTTGGCTTTGGGGAGAATTGTGATTGATTTAGCTTGCAAATCTGTTGTTAGACTACCGACCACCAGGGAGCATGTGGCAAGATTTAAAAGTACAGTACACTCTACTTGGATTTAGTCTGCTTATTAGGTCTTCTTATTGTTAATACCAGGTATCCTTGACCTTTGTGTACCATCAGAAGATATGAATGCAAAATCTTGCCTAAATCTCCTCTGCCTCGTTTTAATCTCAACAAGAGTCTTGTGTTGGGGAGTGAGGAATGTAGGTTTAACTGAAACTCACTTGACTTAGGGTATGGATTTTTGTTTTGTTGTTGTTGTTGTTGAGAGTGTGTGTGTGTGTGTGTGTGTTTTCAGTGCTGGGAGTTAAACTAACTTAGTGTTAACTTTAATATGTTGAGTCATTGAATTTAACATCTACTAAAACTCCTGATCTTTCATTTTATGTACTGTTGTTTTACTACTTTTATTCAATTTAGGAGCCCAGATTAGCACTTTAGTTTTATCATGTAAAATTTTTCTAAATTCAGCTAAAATGTTTTAATTATTTGTGTTTACTTGTTAATTTTTTGGGGGGGGCAGATTATGCCATGTAACACTATTGCTCTCAGTGATGCGTCCTATGTATCTTTATATCTTCATTTTAATTTACAAGTTTTTAGAAAACAGCTTAATGAGATCTTGCCACTGGTGGCCTATTAATCTAGGTTGATTTTAATTTATTAGACAAAACATTTTTGTAATAATTGTGAAACCAATTACGAATGAATTGACTAGAGCTGTCAACCAACCACTATTTCTTTATATTGTTTACAAAAATATCTTGAGACATGATGTCAGATATTTGACCAAAAGTAGATACAATATACTACTCTATCTCTTAGGCTTATTGATACAAGAAAATCAGAGTAATCTCATGTGATTTATTCTTCATGCATGCCTTCCTGTCAACAATTCATTGCAGTGTCAGATTGACCAATATGAATTTTCCTCTTTTTTCTGTCTCTAGCCTTTTGGTTCTTTCCCTGTTTTACATAATTCCTTGAAGCTTGCCAGAGTTGGCCTGGAATAGTGCTTCTCATGCCTCAATGTATGAATGAATCTGTGAGGGATCTAGTTAAAATGCAGGTTCTGATTCAGGAGATCTGGGATGGAGTCTAGCATTCTGTATTTTCAACAAACTTCTAGGTGATATTAACACTCTTTTTCCACAGATTATAGTTTCAGTAGCCAGAGACTAGACTTGATATTCTAGATAGGAGATCTAGATTTGAGTGCTCCTCTGGAATAGGAAGGAGGTCTTTGGTAAATAATGCTCTTAAATTTTTATTCTCACACTTACAAACTCACTAGCATCTTTATCTTCCAACAGTTCTCTCCCACATTCTTTTGTCTTTAAGGTCTCTTGCTGTACACTAGTCACTTTTCCATTATGGGGACCAAATATCTGACATATACAATTTAAAGACGTGGTTATTGGCTCATGGTTTCAGAGGTTTCAGTCCACGGTCAGCTGGCTCCAAAGCAAAAATGGCAAGGGGGAGGAAAGCTGCTTATCTCATGACAGCCTGGAAGCAGCAAGAGCAGGAAGAGCCAGAAAGCCAGAGAGTGAGAGAGCGAGCGAGTGAGAAAGAGTGCCATAGAGCCAGAGAGAGAGCCAGAGAGAGAGAGAGAGAGAGAGAGAGAGAGAGAGCCATAGAGCCAGAGAGAGAGAGAGAGCCAGAGAGAGAGAGAGCCATAGAGCCAGAGAGAGGTAGAGAGAGAGAGAGCGAGAGAGAGAGAGAGAGAGAGAGAGAGAGAGAGAGAGAGAGAGAGAAAGAGCCAGAGAGCCAGCATCAGCCAGAGTAAGCCAGAGAGGGAGAGAGAGAGACTGACAGACAGACATAGAGCCAGAGAGTGAGTGAGACCCAGGAGAGTGAGTGAGAGCCAGAGAAAGAGAGAGAAAGAGAGAGAGTCAGAAGGAGTGAGAGAGAGAACAAGAGCAAGTGACAGAGTGAGAGCTCTGGGGACATGCTGTATCCTTCAAAGGCATTCCTCCAGTGACCTACTTTCTCCAGCTGAACCCCACCTCCTAACAGCACATTCAGCTATAAACTCATTAATGGGTTAATCCATTGAGGAGGTTAGTGCTGTCATGATCCAGTCACCTCTGTAAGTCCCACCTCTGAATATTGTTGCATTGGGGATCAAGACCTCAATACATGAGTCTTTGCAGGACACTTTATATTTAAATCACCATAAATTTTGTTTTGGAAAAAGAAATACTTAATCTTCACTCTGTAAATGAAGTGGAAGAAGAATATTTTAAAGTTAGTTTATCATTGTGTGAATTACTCTTGCTTGCCTACAAGCACGCAAATATTCCTTGATACTATAGGTTTATGGGAATGAATTAACAAAGATGACAAGTTTTATTAGATGAGAATTTTTTCATTGATGTGCAGAGATGGTGGTGAGTAGTAACGGTTTTAGATGATAACCCAGAACTTTGGTAACATTCTGCATTGAACAAGCAGTGCTCATCCCTGAGAGCAGTGTCAGGCAGAGTCACTTGCTGGCTTAGAGAGTGGCTTCATGCAAATCAGTATGCTGATCAGCTCTTCTTAGTAGTAGTAGACAAAAGATGCAGCGCTGCCTGAAAAGATGCAGGTGATGAAACTTGATGAATTATTAGCTGAGCATTCAAGTTGTGGAGCCTTAGGACCTGAAATAAATTAATGTAAGTCCGAGAGAAACTAGGCTATGGCCAAATTAAAATTTTAATAAAATTTGAAAATATTTCCCATAGTTGTGGTCATTGTCTCTCAGGCAACAACTGTTATCAGATATGTTGTTTCTGTGGCACTTGCTGATATGAGAAGGGATGGTGAAAGGTTGGGGTTAAAGGGCTACTGGATTTAAAACTTTATTTGTGAAGTGCCTTAATTTGTGTGTTTCAGAGATAAGTCTTAATACCTTGTACATAATAGGTATTTTATAAATGTTATAGAATGAACATAAAATATATGGTATATTTAAAATTAAAGGAATACCTTTGTTTTATTAAGGGACCATTCCTTATAGTGGAGTTTGTGCCTGCTGCATCTTACAGTGATCCAGATTCCCGTGACTCTAGAGAAAACATGCAGAAGAGATTAAGAATTATCAGCTTTGGGCCGGTGAGATAGCTCAGTGGCATATGCGCCTGCCTGGCAAGCGCAAGGTCCTGAGTTTGACTCCTGGTACCCACATAAAGGAAAAAAAAGGGCTGGTGATATCATGTTCTTTTTTTTTTTTTTTTTTGTGGGTACCGGGGGGTCGACCTCAGGACCTCGCACGCCAGCAGGCGCCCGTGCCGCTGAGCGATATCACTGGCCCCTTTTTTGGTTCCGGGAGTTGAACTCGGGCCCTCGCGCTTGCCGGGCAGGTGCTTAAGCCGCTGAACCATCTCACCGGCCCTGATATCATGTTCTTGAATCTCAGAATTCAAGTTGCTTGAGAGTTGATCTGTCTTGGGGGCTTACTCAACTAGACTGTTGTTTTCTCTTTGTTTTAAAATTCCTACCTGGAATATCAGTATTGTGTTTTAGCCTCATTGTGGTGCTAGCCTATTGTGGCTCTAAAATTGTAGAGCAGATGCTTCTGGCGTATCAGTTACTGTATGGGAATTTTTTGTTATTTATTGTCAATGTTACCAGCCATTTAGGTTCACAGGCTTAGGTTTATTTGTTTGCCACTGACCAGATAAAAGGAGGCCATGTATTTAGGCAAAAAGAAAAAAAGGATTTATTTAAAGCTAGCCCCAAGATGGACCCATTTGCCTCAAATCACTGTCTCCCTTGTATAGGTGAATGAGAGTTCTTTATAGTAAGGAACACAGGGCAAGCGGAGCACGGAGGCAATGCAGATCTTCACACTTCAGCTCAGGGAAGAAGGAACACGAAGAAATAACGCCGATCTCCGGACCTGCTTTTTCACTTCTTTGATTTACTTCTCTTTCTTGTGGAAAAGAACCTGACTGAGCACTGGCCTCCGGGGGCCTGCATCTGCATATTCCGTCACTTCTTTTAGGATGAGGAGAAGAGGGGGTGTTGGTTATGTACTCAGCTGGAAGAAATTTGGAGGAATTGCTTGTCTCTAAAGTAAAAAATCTAACTTTTAAAGTTCCATTTTGCAGTGCCAGTTACATCAATACTGAGTTCAGTGTCTGGAAAATACTTTCTTATTAGTGGTATAACATCTAAAAGAATAAATGAATCAAGCTTTGAAATTGTTTTTATTTTATTATTATTTAATTTTATTATTAAATAATAATAAATATTTATTATTTTATTATTTCATTTTACACAGCTGGGAAAAATTGAATGCCTTTCTTCTCTCCCTCACACCTTCACCTTTCTTCTCCCTCTCCCCTTACTTCCCTCTCTTCCCTTCCTTCCTGCATTTTTTGCTGGGTATTAAACCCAGGGCTTCATGCATGCTAAGCACATACTATACCACTCAGCTACATCTCCAGCCTGTAAGAGGTTTTTCTAATCTCATCGTCCATCTCTTCAAAAAGGGGCAGCACTAAGGCAGCACTGACTTTTCCTCCCCCTGAGTTCTCATTCCAGGATTGTAAATTTGAAGCAACACTAGGGTGCCAATTTAGCCTGTGCCTCTATAGCCGTCTGGTCAAATCCAGCCCAAATCATCCATAGTCTGATAGATCTCTGTTCCAATTCAGATTTCTAACCAGTACCAAGCCCAGAGCCATTAACTGAGTGGTGAAGAGATTCATGTTTCTGGTTTTTCATGAGCAGGTAATATAATAGAGTGACTAGATATTAATAGAGCATAATAGACAGTTTGGTTAGCCTGTAAATAAGGACAGCCTAAGATAAAGTAAGATTAAAAAATATATACACCAAGTTAAGTGCTTATTCAAGTCATGCAGGTGGTTAAGTTTAAAAAAAAACAGAAAAAAAAAGATAAAAAGTTAGGATAAAAATAGATAGATAAGGACCCTTCCTCCTAAAAAGAAGGTTGTTATGCATAGTATGCTAAGTTACTTGATAGTTCCTCCCTATTTCTATACTAGATATTGAGGAATATTAAAAATGGAAAATAAGTGATTTCCTTTGAACTAGTTTTCTTTGAAATGACCAGAGTAACTAATTTTTTTTTTTTTTAACTACATTGCCTCCTGCACTCTGCTTATTTATATAAGACCAAAACAAAGCATGGTGACAAATCCATTTCTGGGATCCCCTCATGGTGGGTAACCAGCAAGAGCTATTGTTCTTATTTACCACGAACACTCTCTTAACTCTCTCCTTTCATATTTTGACTTTGTGAGACAAGCTTGGGTTTATACAAAATTAATTTTCCATATTTTGGAGATCTCACTAAAATCACTCTGGACTTTGAGTCCAGCAAACTGAGATTGATAGGCAGTAATAGATCAGAGTGTTTATCTTTTCCCCTTTTTTCTCCATTTAACCGTGATTACATTTACAAGGTAGATGAGATTTGCCTTCTGTTTTTTTTTATTGGACAGCCTTATGTGTCTTCTCCATAGATAAAGTTCCTGTGCCTTGCATAGAAAGCTATTGTTGGATTAGGCACTCTCCTATCCCTTCTTCCCTGCTCTTCCCCAATAAATAATGCAGTTGGCACTTGCAGCTTGTGTGTGGGGGATTCTGTTAAAGGAGGACTCCCTTTAACCACTTCACTGCCTCCCTCTGCTGATCCCTTCCTTGTGGCTGCCAACTTCTGGTCTCCCTTTCTCAACTAAATTTCCTGACCCAGAAGACTCTTGAGTGACCAAGTTTTCCACCTTTCCAGGAGGTGAGTTTCCCCCTCCCTGTGGCCATTGTGTCTTGCTAGTTGCCTTGCTAGATCATCTGGTCTGAGCTGATCAACTGGATGGTGGCCCCAGCACAAAGGTGGTCCAGAATGAAGGTGGCATTCACTTTTGCCTGTCAGATGCCCCAAAAGAGACATCTGTCTCATGGGGTTGGGAGGTTTGTTACACTAAAGTGTGCTTTTCAGGTGAACATAGCGTCTCCAAAGGACCCACAGTGGGTCTCAAGTTTCCTGTTCCTTCTTACTTACCCCTGGGCTGTATTTTTAAAAACTGGTGTAGATTTTGCTGCCTGGCTTCAACATGGGGTCCCAGGTCAGAAACTTTGGCGCCGTAAGAGAGGGGTCCCATGTGTCCCTTTCTAAATCCTTTCACAGTCCACTCTTCTCAACTCCAGGTTTTGACACTGACCTCTCCGCCCTCTGACCTTACTGGTATAAATTGTTACAAGAGGTATCAGTTATGAGTCACCTAAAAAGTGCTATGATACCCCTAGAAAAAGTTCTAATTAGTCTAGGTATAGTTATAAACCTAAACTATAAAAAGTGTTATTATAATTCAGCATTGTCAATACATCTAAGAGTACACTCTGATTTAAAAATAATTGTTTTAAATGTTCTATATGTTTCCTTCTCTGTTCATTGGACTGTTTAGCCTGTTTTTATAACTGGTTAAAGTACCTACAGCTACTTCATTAAAGGTTTTTTTGAGCCCACATCAATTTCCTTTTTGCTTTTTATTTTTGTTCTTATAAACTTCTTGCTCTTTTGAGACTTTCCAAGAAACAAAGAAACAAACAAAAAAACCCAGCTATATAGATTTTCAGGGAGTAGCCAAACTCACTTAAGAGATTAGAGGGTAAAAAAAACTGATAGGCTCAGGCTTACATGAGGCTTACAGAAAAAGACTTCGAGGTTTGACAACATAAAGGTTATGTATGATTTGGTTAATATGTATATTTCTGTGTGTTAACTTTCAGGTGTTAAGTTATCCCCTAAAAAGTTGTATTTAACTTGGCTTATAGATAGACACTTGTAAAATTAGCCCAAATGGCATTTTTCACATGGTTTAACAATAAGCCAGTTTAAATTCATTGATAAAAATAAAGATGTTTTTAAAGTTGGTGACATGTTTTCATCCAGATTGTTAGCTAATCAAGATATTATCGGAAAAAAAATGGTTTTATAAATATAAATGTCTATTATTTTCTACACAAAATAACTTTGGAGTTTTTCCTTGGTTAAAGGAAAAAAATATATATGTTTATATGTTTCCTTGTCTATATATATGTTTCTATGTTTCCTTGTCTGTTCATCTGACTGATATAGAGCCAAAGCATAGCAGTTAATACTTTCAACTGCTTTTTTTTTTTTTTTTTTGTGGGTACCGGGGATTGACCTCAGGACCTTGCGCACCAGCAGGCACCCGTGCCACTGAGCAATATCACCGGCCCTTTTTTTGTATGTGGGTCCTGGGAGCCAAACTCAGGACCTTGTGCTTGCCAGGCAGGTGCTTATGCTGCTGAGCTATCTCATCGGCCCCCTTAACTGCTTTTTTAAACATAGGGCTTACAAGTGTTAACTGCTATGCTTTGGTTCTCATGAGTCATCTAAAATAATTGTTAATATAAATAAATAATTGGGGGCTCCTTGGGCTTATAGAACTGCCGGATAAAACTCCCCTCTGCTGCTAAAAACCTGCTGACTAAACCAATTTGCTTCAGTTTTCTCCACTGATGGGTGACTTCTCCAGTTTCTCCCAGAGTCTTATTGTGACACACCCCAACAAATGTTTTTAAATAAGTTATTATGATATATAATTAAGTTGGCTATAATTAAGAGACTAAAGGTTTTCTATGTCTAAAACAATAAAGTTTTCTTAAGATGTTAAAATGTTGGCTGGGTGTGGTGGTACATGTCTGTAATCCCAGCACTCCGGAGACTGAGGCAGGAGAATCACCATGAGTTTAAGGCCAGCCTGGACTACATAAGTGAGTTCAAGGCCAGTTGCACTATGTGGTGAGACCCTGTCTCAAAAAAAAAAAACCCAAAAAAAAACCAAAAAAAAAAAAAAAAAAAAAACTACACACACACACACACAAACAAGATATTAAAATATTGGTTAAACTTACAAGACTAGATTTAAACCAGTTTATATTTTAGTAGGATAGTTTCTTGTATTTTCCATTGTTAGGCTTTCAGTTACTTGAAAAACTAAATTTTAAGAGTTGAAGCTTATTTAAATGTTGACCTATGAAGTGTTCAATAATTAATTTGTAACTGGTTTAACAGCTATTATCTTAGTTTATGACACACCCTATATATCTGGGACTGAAGATACATATACATCTAACAACAAAAATATGCTGTGAATCTAAGCTTTAAAGTTAAGTTTATAGATTTAAGACTATATAAGTTTAATACATACAAAGTAACCAGTAAGTGCTTGTTACGTCTTGTGCTTAGATGTTCCCCCAAAGCCTCATGCAGTCATAGGTGGGGCTTTTTTAGAAGTGGATGGATCTAGAGTGTATGATTGATTCATGGTGCCATGCTAGGATTAAGGGTGCTAAAATTAAGGGTGTGTGATTACTAAATCAGTCCACTGATTGGTTTGGCACCACCCTTATTTCAGTAGACTAGATAGAATATAAAAGGGGCAGAAAAATGCTGCTAAGGTCCCTTGCTTGCTTTGCTACCTTCTGCCCATCATGAACTGTTTCTCCTCTGTGATGCCTGTCTGCCATGCCACCCTACCTTGGAGCCAGCCGATTATGGACTGAAACCTCTAAAAACTGTGAGCTAAATAAACCTTTCCTCCTTTAACTTTGGGTGTTGAGTATTTTGTTTCAGCAATGAGAAAAGTAACTAAGACAGTGCTCTTTTATACAATATACACTACATCTAGACCTTAGATATATAAAGTGATCAAAAATTTTGACATCTCCTTAAATTTGGTCCTGACATTTAAAACTCAGTCTACATGAGGTACACTTATATATTGTATAGTAAGTCTATTTGTGATCAATGATGCTGTTTCCTAAACTTGTAAAAGGTCTAAAGCTGTCCTTTAATTCTTATCAATACAGTTTCATCCTGTAAACCTGTTAAAGGAGTCTAAATTTTGCCTTAAAAATAAAAATTAAATAAATAGAAATCAGGATTACTATATAGCTGTGATTCTAATTATTGCTAACCTCATGATATATTAAATATATTTGTGTTTCCCAAGTATACAGGCCTTCTAAGATACAAAAGTTAAAAAGAAATCTTACTATATACTGATGACTTCCAAAGTAAAGTTGTTTGTGATGTGGACTTATTCAGGCTTATGTTTATGTGATTATTATATGTCTGTGTTATAAAAGTTAGATATAACTAAACACTATATAGTCCAGATAATGCTACTCTAATGATTAGAGATTAGTCATTAATTACCTACAAAGCACATCTATAAACAATGACTCTACTTAAAAGACACTTTACCCAAAAGAGTTAAAGACATCATATTACAGTGATACATATATACCCATGCTTAGAACAGCATAATTCATAAGAGCTAAATCTTGTAAGCAGCCTGTATATCCATCAATAGATGAATGGATAAAGAAAATATGGTGTAATGGAGTACTACTCTGCCATAAAGAAAGATAAACTTGTCATTTATAGGAAAATGTATATGCCTTGAGACCATAATGTTAAGTGAAATACATAAATCAGACACATAAGCTTAAATATCACATGGTTTTTCTTATATGAGAAACCCAAACTATAAATAAAAGATGGATAATAGAATGTAGGGAGATGATCTTTCTCAAATGGGATGAGGATCAAGAGATGGAGGGAGGGATATGAGAAGATAGGGAAAGGGTATGAAAAAAGGAATTAAGATGTGTTATGTACATGTGCCAGCTCTGCACTAGGAACATTACGTATTGTAAACATGTACTAATGAAAAAAGACATTTTATTAAAAAATAAGTTAACAAGGGTTTATTATTGAATATATTATAGTTAAAGATAACCAATTGATAAAATACAAATTTAAATATATTTCAGAGATCATAACAAAGCCTAATGGTTTTAATATAATAATGTCAACATAATTGTTATGCTAAAATGCTATGTTTGCTTTTGATTTCCAATTTTCCCTATAAAACTTTGTAACTGTTATCTGTTAACATGCTATAAAAATTTGGCTTCTAAAACAGCCATCGTTGGTAAAAGAAATAACAGTTCTCTGGCAATACTTAATATTTCAAAGCACTCAATATTCAGATAAGATTATGAAAGTTAAACTTCATAAGATTATGAAGTGTTCCCACTTCAGTACTGGTAAAACTAACCTTCTGGCTGTTCAACACCTGAGGCTTAGAGACCAAAGCTAAAGAAAATAACTGAGCTTTAAGAAAGCAGCCAATATTTTGGCCCTGGCCTTCCAAGGTTAACCAACACCCAGGGAATGGGGGAGCCCCTCTAAAAGGATCCTACAACTCTGGTGAGTCACCTAACCTCCTGAGCAGGGAGATTGTTGGACCCCAGAGGGCAGGAGTCAACCAGTGTATGTTGTGCTAGAAGGAGGGCCACTAAAAAGTCTAATGTCTCTTACGCTTCCAAGGAAAGCCATATGGTCAAGCAAGACCATGATCAATCCTGGCAGAAGACATTGGTAGAGAAAAAACAAGAAAAAAAAAAAAACTATATGAGAGCTAAGAGACTCTGCATATGGCTCCAAAGGAGCCTTAACTAACTTTAATATACATAGAGAGAGGTTAATTTTGATTATGACAGATCTCACTTTAGTTTGGTGTTAAACACCCAGGAAAAAAACCAAAAAGATATATAAAAAGTAATAGTAATATAGGCTAGATATAAAAAGGAGGCTCCAAGCATTATGCTGGCCTCTACTGGCAGTCTTCAACTACATCTATAACTTATCACTATGATGGTTTAACAATGTTAAAAAGCCACAGTGGCCACTGTAAAAGCACCGGAAGAATCTTTAAATTCCTTGGCTGAAATTGTCCTTAAAAACCACAAACCCTACAATCTCTTCAGTTGTTTCTGTTTGCCAAGAGGCTGTCAAATTTGAAATGGTCATTCAGATGGAGCCAACAATAAATGTGCCAAACCCTTTTTATTAGGTTCCACTGGATCAACCCTCTGAAGAGAGTCCATAACTATTGACTCCCCCAACGTGACTTCTATTGAGGGGTCCTTAGATTAACTCTTTTTTTTAAAAAAAAATCCCTGACTGCTGACCCCCTGCACTGACCTCTTTCAGTTGGAAGCACCTAGATTGAGACCTTCGCCCATCTTCACTAGCGGCAGTTAGAGATACTTCTTCAGAGGGAGCGTAATAGAGCATAATGGACAGTTTAGTTAGTATATAAATAAGGACAACCTAAAATAGAGTTGGATAAAAAAAAAGCACATACCAACTTAATACCTAATTCAAGTAATGCAGGTAGTTAAGCTCAAAAATGTAAAACAAAACAAAACAAACCACTGACAGGAAGAAAAAAATTTAAAAATTAGGATAAAAATGGATATAGAGATAAGGACCCTTCCTCCCAAAAGAAGGTTCTTATGCAGAGTATGCTAAGTTACTTGACAGTTCCTCCCTACTTCCAGACTAGACATTGAGGAACATTAAAAATGGAAAATAACCAGTTTCCTTTGAACTTGTTTTCTTTGAAATGAGTGAAGTAACTGATTTTTTAAAACTCTACAAAGCCTCCTGTGTTCTGCTTATCTATATAAGATCAAAACAAAGAAAGCATGGCAACAATTCCACTTCTGGAATCCTCTTGTAGTAGGTGACCACCAAAAACTATTTTTAAAAAATTTCCAATAAACATTCTCTCAACCCCTTCCTTTTGTCCGTGAGTTCCTTTTTTCTGGGTGATATTAAACACTTGTGTATGTGTGGTGTTTATGGCTGGAATAATGAGTAAATATTTGCTAAGCAAATAGACTAATGACTGGCACATAGTAAAAACTGTAAACATGCTTGAAAATAAGTGTGATTTGTAGTCAGAACCAGAATATATGACTCTATACTGCCTCATTCAAAAGAGCCGCTCTTAGCCTCTCTACAGATTCTCAGTGGGTGGAGACTCAGGCTCATGTCCTTCCATCCTTCATTCATCCTGTGGTCAGATTTCTTCCTTTGCTCATTTAATTCTCATTAACTGTAACTTTCTGCAAATGGGTAACCTCCTCACAGAGGAGCCTTATTGGTATACATTCACATCTCTTCTGACTTGAAAAACCTGAAACAGAAAATTGATGTGAATTTTTATTTTTATGAAATAAGTTGACTAATACTGCTTTCTTTTCTGATTAGAGCTGTCAGAAACTGAGTTTAATTCTTTCTTGTGTTTCTGTTCACAGAGAAGAGGCACTATGAGTCTCAAGGTCAGTGGTGTGCTGTTAAGTAGTCAACAGTGGGCTTCCACTAAGCCCTGTTTGTAGCGTTTGTGGTTTTCACAGTGCAGCTACTACAGTCATGGCCAATTTCAAGATACCAGTGTGACCTCACTGGTGTGGAATTGGGTAGAGATGTGGGCACAGACTGCAGCACACCTCTCCATGGGGCTTGGTTTCCAGACGTAGATGGAATGTTTTGTGTGTGTGTGTGAGTGCCTTAGGCTCAGTTTGTCGAGAGTGTTTGGACAGGCCAACAATCACTGCTTTTGGTGTTGTTACTTGTTCATTTATTTACTCTACAAATATTTATCAAGATCCTGCTAAGTGCTAAGCATTGCTTTAGGTGCCCAGGACATAGTTGAGAGGCAAAAGAAATCCCAGACTTCATGGTGTTCATATTCCAGTGAATGGTATACAGAAATTTTTAAATTCAACTTTATAGGACCTTACTATTCTCATATTTTGGGACAGTTCAAGTCAACTCCCATAATACACTATTAAGCAAAGAACCTTAAGTTCCTATAACATTTTAATTTATTAAATGAAGAAAAGTATATAGGCTCATTTTAGTTTTCCTGGATGTGAAGCAGGGGTTATGGAGGAGGAGGTGGTATTGCTTTCTGAATCATTTCCATTTTGGAATTTCAGAGACCTAATTCTTGATGCTAGAAGGATTGGCAATGTGCCAGTAGGGATGAGTTAAAGAGCAGAGAAGATAAGGGTCTTCCTTGGAATTTCAGTTCACTAGCTAATCCAGAGGAGGTGATTGTAGGTTGCAAACCATTACCTATTTCATTAAAAGTTATGAGAGTCGAAAGCTTACAGAGAGGATGAGCTTCTGGAAGCTGTAATTGTGTCTAAGACTGTGAAGACCCACGTCCTCAAGAAGGGTGGGAAAGGGTTGGTAAGGCTGCTGTTGGCAGAGCTCTAGAGAGAAAGATAATGTGTACATTGTAGGGAAAGATGATTTCCCTTTGTCCTTCTGAGTTCTCAGCTGGGACCCCTGTAACAAGAGAACAGATGAGTTTATTAATGTGTATGTCTCCTATGTACATATTATCATCATCCATTATCTGCTATGATAACAGAATGCTACATACTCAGTAATTTATAAATAAAATATATTTATTTCATTGTGTTCTTGTTACAGGGATATCAGAACCTCCAAGTATGATATAAGGGAAATATAACTCCCAATCCGTTACATGTCTGATACGCTGAGTTCGTGTTCTCTAAAAATTGAAGAATGAATTCTAGGAACAACGGAGGTTAACAATAGGAGGATATTTATTGAAAGAGAGAGATATAGCTTCTTAGAGGTCAGAGGAAGCCCAATGGGTTGCTGTGGATCCCCCTTTATAGGGAAATTTTATAGAGCAATACCCACATGGCTAGGACATGGGTAACAGCTATGATTAACCAATGAGGATATTGTTGCTTAGGTAGTAGTGATCCAGTGGGAAAACAAGTCACATAACAAGGGTGAATGGAAAGAACAAAGACTTTTTCTAGGAAATGATGGGTCTGGAGGCCTTGGTCACCCACCAGGGTGACTGATGTCTATCTAGGCTTAATTAGGCCTGGTGTTTGTCCTTTGAGGAAGTATACAGACCTGGTCATTTCTTCTTTATCTTGAAGCCTGGTCTCCAACAGATGTCTCTCCAGCCACAATTGAGATGTGTTTCACCTTTGTCCTGGCACTCTCGAGGGCCGAGCCCTATCTAACTGCCTATAATATTTCTGCCTAGCTTAGCTATCTATAATATTCTGAAGGTGAAGGATTCCAGCATCCAGGCAGTGGCCTCTGATGAGGGTCTTCTTGCCTTGTGGTAGAGGACATCACATGTCAAAAGCAGGTAGGAGCAAGGGAACATGTTAGCATCGAGAGAGGTTTGCCCTTCTTCTCCTTCCCATAGTAAAGACTGAACCTGGGACCTCTGCACTGATCTGGAGCTCTTTTTATTTTTTATTTTGAGAAGGGTCTTGCTAAATTGCTAAGTTGCCCAGACTAAGCTCAAATTTGAGATTTTCCTGCCTCAGCCTCCCAGAATGCTTGGATTACAAGTGTGTGCTACCATACTTGGCTGGCTTTTATAACAAAGCTCTTCTCATGATAGCCCACTCCTGCAATAATGACATTAATCCATTCGAGTGGAGCCCTCATGACCTAATCAACTCTTCAAGATAGGTCCCATTTCCCAATACAGGCATAGTGATAATTAAATTTCAGTATTTAAATTGAAGCATTGAAGGAGACGTTCAAACCATAAAACATGGGAGACACTAAAAAAATGGATAAGTCTCAAAGAGGTGACTTTAGTGCTCTGGCTTTTAGAGCATCTTCAACAAAGAACAGTAAATTTTTAGAGAAGTGATAAGACAAAGGAAAAGGACCTTGAGACTCTAGTAATAGCAAATTGTGGTAAGGCAAATACAGTCATGTATCACTTAACGGGCTGTATTCTGAGAAATGTTATTAGGAAATTTCATCACTGTGTAAACACTGTGGAGTGTACTTATGTTAACTTAGATGGGAGAGCCTACTACACATTTAGTCATAGGCTGTTACTCCCAGGCTACAGACTTGTACACCATGTTACTATACTAAATACTGTGGGAAATTGTAACACAACAAGTATCTGTGTATCTAAACATATCTAGGTATAGAAAAAGAAAAGTGAAAATACTAGGTGATAGGAAGTTTACAGCTCCAGTTTAGTCTTATGTAGTATGTGACTGTGTAGGGTAAACTCACTGTCAGCAAAAGTTGGTTAGTGAAGTTTATGTAAATCCATCTGGTGCCCACTCCAGGCTGATAAGTGTCTAAAGAAACCTATGGCAATCAAACCTTGTACTTCCTGGTTGGGGGAAGGGGGAAGGAGGGAGAGGGCACCACTGTAAATTTGTGCCTGCTTTTAGGCAAATAGAGGGAGAGCAGAGTTTTTCTTGTCTCATTCTTTTCAATTGCTTTCAACTCAAAATAATTATCATGCGAAAATGGCATGTTTTGGGATGCACATTCTGCTATTCTTTTTTTTTTTTTGTGGGTACCGGGAGGTTGACCTCAGGACCTCGCGCGCCAACAGGCACCCGTGCCGCTGAGCGATATCACCGGCCCCTTTTTCGTATGTGGGTTCTGGGAGTCGAACTCGGGCCCTCGCGCTTCCCAGGCAGGCGCTTACGCCGCTGAGCCATCTCACCGGCCCGCATTCTGCTATTCTTCAGCACACTCCTTTGGAAGATGATTTAGGATTTTCAGTGAGGTACATCAAATCTTTCCTGTTGAAAATCACTGTCCCATATTTACCAATAGGTACTGTGATTTGAGGGTGACAGTGTTCCGCTAGGAAAGTAGGTCCTAAGGAAATTAAAAAACTTTTTGTTTTCCTGGAATGAGGATCCTTCCTAGCTGCTTTGAAATCACCAGTGTGTCCCTGAGTATGGGTTTTGGATTACCTGCCTTAGAATTACCTAGTAAGCACTCCAAATCGCAGAGCCTCTGGAATAGGGTTTAGGAATTCACATCTGTAGTGTTTTGCCAGTGATTCATAGGCACACTAAAGTTTTAGTACCTCTACTGGTTCAGAGTCATGGAATATTAGTAAATAATCTCAGAGTTCCCATGGAAACAAATGCAGCCTTTCTGACCCTAGAGTTAAGCCTGGGAGGGGTTGGTAGTGTAATTTTCCTATTTAAACACACAATTTTAGAGCAGTAACAACAAAGCTCTATCCCAAAGGCGACCATGATGTGATACTTTGCTGCTAGCAGGCTGGGTCAGTTAGTCATTGTGGCATAGTCATGACGTAGTTGGAGACCACCATAGGGACAAAGGGCAAAAAAACTCCTGGGCCCTTACCTTGTTATTCATCAAAAGCATGATTCGTGTTTTCTTCTGAGGCAGCCAGGGACTTCAAAGGGGCTTTTGCTAAAAACCGACTCTTCACTTGGGCCTATAAATGCCCAATAGTTAACTACAAGGAGAACAAAGTTTGGCCTGCATTTGTAAAACTGGATCAAAAGCAAATCCTTCTCAGCTCTGCATATAGGCACATTAATAACTTAGGGACTCTCTCTAAAAGTTGTCAAAACAAGCTTTATTAGACCTAAATTTACCTTGCCTATCTCATCATCCTTCAAGACTGAGAACACCTATGACCTTGAACTCTCCATTGTCCTAAACCTATGGTCACCTGGATTCCAGCAGAGCCTTACATGACTGAGTTGAGTCATGAAGATTCAACCTCACTACAAAACCAGGACTGAGATACAAGCGCCTCCTGAAACTGGTTCCTTGGCTTCACTAATAGGCTGTTTTGATCCTCTTCATCAGAATGTGCCTCCTCCAGCTACTACTAAAGTTGTAGCCCTTTCCTTATCTTACCTTTCAGTGACAGCTTTTGCCCTTAAATTCATACAGTCACTTTAGTTTTAATTTTCATTATCACTAAAACAAGGATCCACACTAGCTGGTGACAGTTGTAGCTGAAGGTGAACGTAATCATTTCATTTTCAGTCATTAAAATTTCGTTCTGTTAACATGAGCTTATGAAACCCAGGCATTTGCATAAGATGAATGGAGATCAGCATGCGTAAACACGCTTTGTGCCCTTGACTTATAGCTTGTCATTCTAATATTTGTGTGCCATGTGTGGATTCTCTCCACTTCATTTGGCCCACTGTTGAGGGAGAAACATCACAGATATCTTTTATTTGGTTCAATGTTGTCCTTTATAGGTGTGAAGATCAAATGGGAATGGGGGAATACCTTCTTCCAATAGGCATATAAGGGCTGGAGGAACTCCACAGGTCTTGCCACTTTTGGGGGATTGTGTTTCTTTCACTGGACTGTGTCTTGGTAAATTCTCTGGGGAGTCTCCCAGGTCTTGGCTGTCAGAATCCAATGTTATTTCTAATGTGTTTAGCATTCTCCTGTGAAAGCATGGAAGTTGCAAAGAATTGTCTATCCAGTTTAAGATTTGGAGAAATTGTGCCTTCCTCCTCTCTGTGTCTTGTTCTATATCTGTGAGCCTTTTTCTTTTTTAAGAGGAGGGGGCACTGCATGGCAGATGTAATCAAGGTCAGGGGACTGCCCTCTGTGCCTGTGAGGGGAGGTGTGCTGTAATTACCAAGTCCTGTGATAATTGTGCCACAGTTAATTAATTGGAAGATTTGACTCTAATTTACTTTGGAGACTTACAAATGATTCAGTTAATGGACTGGAACAGCTGCCTAGGCACAGAGGTGGGGATAGGTTTGTATTTATTTTGCATTCCAGTTCTTTCTTCTTACCTCCTCTTTACCTGACATGCTTTGAAGATCCATTGAGACTAGTAAGCAATTTGAGCCAATGGTTTTTGACTTGTGGAACTTGAGCAAAAATGAAAAAGGTTCTTGATCATGTGGCCACCACTGCTTGTTGTCTACTTGGTATCCATCCTCTTATTTTTTCTTGCTTAAGGAAACTTGATTTTGTTTGGGGTTACAATGTGCCCAGACAGAAATACCTTCCAGATTCCTTTGCAGGTAAGGGTGGCTGTGCCATCCAGGTCTTTACCAGAGAGTTGTAAGGAGAAGTTACTGGGTAGAGTTCTAGAATGCAGTGTCTTTCTGGACTATGGCCTGGGTGAGATTTCTTTCTACAATGTGAACTATGGGTCTGTGCTCTATACTTTTCATGATCATTTCACCAAAACAGTTTGGCCTTATTTCTACACTGGAAGAGTTCCAGAACTTCTTAAACTCTCATAAGTATTAGGTAATGAAACTTAACCTAATAATTATTACGTTAGTTTAGGTTTAGTCTTTAGAATGAACTAACCAGGAAGTTTGATCTCATTTCCAGAAGTTTTGTAAGTTTCACCACTCAAAACCAGAAAAGATTTTTCTCCCTTGTTTTCAGCAAACATTACTATCATGATATTACTGTGCCAGTCCTGTAGATACAAAATCAATTGTCAAGAGATTTGAATTCTGGGATGAAATATTTGATTTATTTATTTGTTTGAGATGCTATGCATTTCAGTCTGGCCTCAAACTCTCAGTGATCCTCCTGCCTCAGCCAAAATTTGTATTATTTATTATGTCCAATAAATCAGTTATTTTGGTACAGTGCTGGGGATTGATTCCAGGACTTGTGCATGTTAGGCAAGTGCTCTACCACTGAGCCATATAAATGTATATTATATATTTGCTTTGCTTTTTTCAAGACGGGATCTTCCTTTGTAGTTCAGGCTGGTCTTGAACTATGTATATGTAGCTCAGCCTGGCCTCAAAGTTGTGGGATCCTCCTGCCTCACCCTCCTGAGTACTAGATTCCAAGTGTAGGCCACCATGTCCAGCTCCAATAAAAATTTTTTTATTGCCTATAAAATGTTTGTTCAATGATGTTATTAATTTAAAATATATATTATTTAAGTATCATGATTACAACCCACATATACGTATTCTAGTACTGGCGATTGAACCCAGGATGTTCTCGCTGAATTATGTGCACAGCTCTTTTTTTATTTTGAGACAGGATCCTGATAAGTTGTCCAGGCTGCATGCTAGGACATGCATGCTTGATAAGGGGAATAGAAGGAAATTTTGGGAGATGATGGTATGCTCATGTCCTTGATGGTGGGAATGGTTTTATAGTTATATACCACAAACTCATTGAGTTGTATATGTTAAATATGTACAAGTTTTTTCATGTGTACGTGTGTGCTTGTAATTTTTGTGGACATATGATGAAGTGAAGTGCAGTGGCCTCAAGATTTCAGTAGGTCTTTGGGATGAAGTTATTTTTGGTGTTTTGCAGTCATCAAAAGTCAAGTAATGGTCACCGACCTGTTCTAGTCAAGCATGCGTGGCTTCTGGGACCATGTTTGTCCAGCATCAGAGAATGAGATGAGATGTTTTTCCATAAAACAGTAGCACAACTGTTCAAGGTTTCCACTCTGGAAAGAGGGTTAAGACACTGGGTTTTAGTCCTAGCTTTGCCTTTAACCTGCTATATGGACTTGCATAAATCACTTAACTATATAAGGTTTCACTTTCTTCATTTTTAAAGGGAGAGACAAGTCAGATAGTCTCTGAAATGGTAGAGTGATCCCATTTCTTTTCTAGTTTTCTCCCACTAGATGTATGTGAATGATACCATTGTGCTACCATTAAGTAACCTCTCCCTGTAATCTCCACCATGATGGAACACCTTTCAGTTCCAACCACATACTGATGCATCCAGCAATGCCTGCTCTCATCTCATCCTACCTGTGACATTCAGGAAGGACCGCATCCCCAGTGCTTTCATATATAGGGGGGTTTCTTTAGTGTTCTGCTTGCCTGACTTCTAAGATTGGGCCTTCAGCCACCAAACTTGCTTTTCATTGTAGTCATTTACTTCTTTTTTTTGTTTTTTGTTTTTGTGGGTACCGGGGGTTGACCTCAGGACCTCGCGTGCCAGCAGGTGCCTGTGCCGCTGAGCGATATCACCGGCCCTTTTTTTGTATGTGGGTTCCGGGAGTCGAACTCAGGACCTCGTGCTTGCCAGGCAGGCACTTATGCCGCTGAGCTATCTCACTGGCCCTGTCATTTACTTCTTGTTTCATTCTCTTCTTTGGTGCAATAGTGAGATTTATTATCTAAAGAGTTTTTAAATGGTTTCACAACCCTTGTACACTAGTGTAAATGTGAATTAATTGGTACAGCCATTATGGAGAAAAGTATGGAAGTTCTTCACATAATTAAAAAGAGAAATACCATAGGACCCAGTAATCTTTTTTTTTTAATTTTTTTTTTATTTTAAAGAGAAGAAAAAACAAAACAAATAAAAAAAAAGAACAAATTTTCAAAACAACGTAATATGAGGGTAACAATGGTCAATGCATTACGTATTATTATCTTTAAGTTAGTTATTCAGGATACCAGACATTAGCATTCAATTGTCCAAACATTATTGGCTCAAACCTTACTCTTCAATGAACTAAGTAAAATTGGTAGTGTATCTATCTTAACCATCTTATATATATATACAATTTTTTTCCCTTTCCCTTCTTTCTTTTCCCTGTTTTAGTCTCTCTTTTCTATTGACCAATTTCTTTTTGATTCACCGTGTCTATTGTACATTTTGGATCTTATTTACTGTTTCAGTTTCTCATACTAGAGAGACAATACGATGCTTACACATGTGCGTCCGGTTTCTTTCACTTATGAGTATTTTCTCGAGTTGCATCCATTTACCTATAAAAGTCTCCAGTTTATCCTTCTTTATGGCTGAATAGTACTCCATTGTATAAAAATACCACATCTTTCTTATCCATTCCTCAGTTGATGGGCATTTGGGTTGTTTCCAAGATCTGGCTATTACAAATTGTGCTGCTATAAACATGGGTGCACATATATCACTGTGGTACGATGTTTTTAATTCTTCTGAGAAGATGCCCAGAAGGGGAATAGCTGAGGACCCAGTAATCTTGTTTCTGGGTGTATATCCAAAGGAAATGAAATCAGTATCTTGAAAAGATGTCTTCACTAACACGTTCATTGCAGCATTATTCACAATAGCTAATTACAGAATCAGTCTAAATGTCTGTTGACAGATGATGGATAAAAAAATGTAGCATGTGTACATGTGTACACACACATACATAATGGAATATTTTTGGCCTTAATAAAAAAGGGAATATTCCCATCTCTGACAACATGGATGAACATGGAGGATGTTATGCTAAGTGACATACGCCACGCATAAAGAGACAAAATCTGTGTGATCTTACTTATATGTGGAATTTAAAAAATTGAACTTATAGAAGTAGAGATTAGCAGGGTGGTTGCCAGGGGCTGGGGCAGAGTGGGGAGAAAAATAGGGAGGTGTTAATCAAAGGGTACTAAATTTCTACTGGGTACCATAAATAAGTTCTGGAGATCCAATGTACAACATGGTGATTAGAGTTAATAATAATTGTACTGCATACTTGCAGTTTGCTAAGAGAATAGATCATAAATGTTCTCAATAAACACACACACACACACATACACAAAGGTAACTATGTGAGATGATGGGTATATTAATTACCTTGACTGTGGCAATCATTTCATAATGTACAAATTTGTCAAAAAATCATGTTGTATACCTTAAATATATGATTATAATTTTTAACTATACTTCAGTAAAGCTGGAAAAAAGAAGTGCTTATAGTGAAAGAAAATGCGGCAATCTCATTGTTTTAATCATCCCCCTTAGGACATAACTGTGTGTGTAATACAAGGGGCATAGAGGTAGAAGCAGGGAAACCTGGGCTTAATGTACCTGCAACCTCGTTTGATAGCAAGCAATGAAATATTTAGAAAAGTCCTTGCTCACATTTGATGGAGGAGCATCTGTTGTTTGCCTACATTTGGATTTGGGTGAATTGGGTGAGCATGACCGTAAAAGAGTGTATGCAGGGATGTTCACTTGAACATAACTGCGTGGATGGAGAGGGGACAGCAAGTAACCCTGTTCTGCTCCTAGCTTTTGTTCTCCATCTTGTTTTTATGCTTCCTGGCAATAGTAATTGTGATAAGAGACCTCTCTCAGCCTAATGAGACAATAAACTAGAGAATGAAACAAGAGGGAGTATAAATAGCACTGGGGACCAATATAGATTTCCATTAGGTGCCTCAGAGTTGCTCGATTCAATTATTGGGTTTTCTTATGAGGCATTTAATTGTATTATTATTATTATTATTATTATTATTATTATTATTATTATTATTTTTGGTACCGGGAATTGAACTCAGGACCTTGCACTTACCAGGCAGGCACTGTGCCACTGAGCTATAATCCTGGCCCAATTGCATTATTAAGAAAAATAGAAATAAAATTTAACAGAACAGCCAAGCTCTAGCACTGAAAAAGATGTCTTTATAAGTTGAAGAAGTAACACTTCTACACCCCTGATTTCTGAGACCATGTTGAGGGGCAAAAGATACCATAGATTACCTATCCTTAGATCATCTATCTGATTGCTACAAAAATTTCTCAGCAGAAAATAAGCTAAGGAAAATGCTAATTTTCATGAAATACTGAATAGGCCATTCCATAATAACAGCAATAAAAATTAAAGTATAAAGATAAGCATCATTAACAATATACCTTTCTAACTGGAACAACTGGTAGAATACTATTTTGAAAACGGATCTAGCATTCAAGAAGATGAGAGAGAAGATGTGTATAAATCCAGTTTTATTGGGCCTGAGTTTCCTCTGTGGAAGAGGGTACAGGCAATGGAATTTCTTAATTTCAAAGGGAAACATTTTAAATTCAGGGACAGAGATTTATGAATTCTCTGTTAATAGAGTTTGTTATTTATTTTTCCACTTAATGTCAATTTTAAATGTGTGTTAGTAGGACCATGAAAAGAATCATTGGTGTATGAAATCAGAGCACTTATTTTTATTCTATGGTCTAATACTCTTCTTTCTGTTTTTTTTAAATGCTTAAAAATAAAGCCAAGCAGAGCATGGTGACATGTGCCTATAGTTCTAGCTACTTAGGAGGCTCAGGCATGAAGATTCCTTGAGCCCATGAGTTTGAGGCCAACCTGGGCAACATAGGAAGACCTCATTTTAAAAAAAGGAAGAAGAAATGAAAATAATTTAAGAAATGAAAAGTTCAGGGCTGGTGAGATAGCTCAGCAGCATAAGCGCCTGCCTGGCAAGCACAAGGTCCTGAGTTCAACTCCTGGTACCCACATTAAAAAAAAAAAGTTCAAATTTTGGGAGGAATATATAATAGATGTAGATATCTGCCATAAAAAAATACACCAGATAAATTATTTGATGATATTTGATGAGTGTATGTGTATTTGTAAGAAACTTATTTGAGTTAAGCAAGGTGAGACTATTTAAAACTTTTATCATATTTCATAGTTTTCAGACATGTTCACATGTTCTCTTGATTTTTTTTTTCAACAGACCCATAAGGTAAAGAGGATTGGCATTATAATTCCATATGAAGAAACTGAGTATGTTTTGACAAAACTTATAGAACTAATGAGTGGCAAACTGAATGCAAATCTGCTTGTTTCTCCATCTAGTGGTCTTCCTAATATTCTTTACTGTCTGTAAATATATTGCTTTAAAAAGCTCTATTTATGAATGAGTCAACTTTGGGAGTGAGAACATATGCATTTTTCCAGGAATGCTTTAAAATGTCATCTCTAGAGTGATATGAAAATATTTTTTCATCTAGCATGGTTTTGCAGAGATAAATATTTTGAAAACAAATTTTACGAAATTACTACCTTCATAGTTAAAGAAACAACAGACATCAACATTTGTTGTATTGTGGTAGCCGTCGAAGGTATTTCCAGAAATGGTTGCTTTTACATTTATCAGGCTTTAAAAAATGGGATAATGACCCTATCTTTAGGGATTTAAAAACTACTAGCTTTGATAGGTAGAACAAAGCCACACTACCGAACAAAAACGAGTCAGCTCTGCTTGCCAACAACAGATGATAGTACAGTATTGTGTCCTGGCTCCTGTTTTCTGATAGTTGGTGGGAGACTTAATTTTGAGGGGTTTTATAAACATTATTAACCTCATGCGATGTCCATGAAAGTGATGATAAAAAGCATCTAATGACTCCAATTCTTATTAGTTCTTAAGAATGTAAAGGTAATAAAGGATGGAAAGACAATGATGAATTGTGCAAGAATATAAGAAATGAATCCTTTGACACCAGCATGTTTCTAAAGGACAAACTACAAATCATGCAACATGTACAAAGTACTTACTGTCCTAATGCATTAACAATGTCTGCCAAAAAGGAGAGAAAAATATTGAGGAAATGGAGAAACTTGGGTATTTGTGACTACATGAGCCAGTCCAGATGGGCCAGTCAGTATAAAAAAATGGATGCTGATTCACCTACTGGGAGCAGGCTTGGTCTGGTAGACAGGCTGTAGGGCTGTTCTCGTCAGCAAATCATCCACATGGGGAGTGGCAGGTGAACGGGTGGCATAATTCCTGAGGGCGGGTCACCTTTTGGAGAGTCACTAAGGATGATGTTGTTATTTACCACTGTGGCTAAACTTTGGAAAAAGATGCAGAGTTCTAAGATTTTTCTTAGCTACTTTTCTCGTTGCTGAGACAAAATACCCGACACCTAAAGTTAAAGGAGGGAAGGTTTATTTGGCTTACAGTTTGTAAAGGTTTCAGTCCATCATCAGCTGGCTCCAAGGCAGAGTGGCATACCAGATGGGCATCGCAGAGGAGAAATAGTCCACGGCAAACAGGCAGAGAGTGTTAGCCCTCTTTCTGTCCCTTATATTTTATGCAGGCTACCTGCCTTAAGGCAGGCGTAGCACTCACACCCTTAATCCTAGCCAGAATTACACCAAACCAGTCAGTGAACTGATTTAGTAATCACACACCCTTGATCTCAGCACCACACACTCTAGGTGAGGCTTTGGGGGACATCTGGACACAAGCCATAATAAGATTCAGTGAAAACAAGAAGAAGATGACTGGTATTGAAGTTTTGAAGTGTCTACCTATTTAGGGGAAACATGGATATAAACATGTAGACTACAAACTTAAATGTCCTTTGAGACTTACGGACAGCCTTTTGATACCTTACCTTTGTACACTAAAGTTTGAACTCTTTATGTTGTTAGGTTTTAGGAAAAGCATGGATAGTTGATTTCACAGATTTCATTTTACCCAGTAGTTTGAACATCTACCCCAGAAAACCTTTAATCAGAACCACTAAGAGTAGGTAAATTTATGTTCGAGTTTGACCACCCGGTTTTGCACTCTTCTACTTGGTGATAAAAATGTAGTTAATAAATAATTTCAGAAAGTAACACAAAAAATAAATGACTAGCGCCGGTGAGATAGCTCAGCGGCATAAGCGCCTGCCTGGCAAGCGCGAGGTCCTGAGTTCGACTCCTGGTACCCACATAAAAAGGAAAAAAGGGCCGGTGATATCACTTAGTGGCGCAAGTGCCTGCTGGCAAGTGTGAGGTCCTGAGTTTGACCCCTGGAACCCACATTAAAAAAAAAAAAAAAAAGTGAATGACTAGAATGGCAACCAGGGAGCTGCTGGAGGTGTCAGTGTGTCACACATGGTTGGCCTGCTACTATAGGAAACTACTTCACATACCACTGAATGTCCCTTAAGAGAAGAAGTTTTAGTCCATGGCTCGTTGGCTTCTGCAGAAATGAAGAGTTTATGGTCCACGTTCTGCCATGAGACTTACAGATTCAGGAGCTTTGCATTTGTGGCAGCCACATTGGAGTTTTCAGTCCCGTTCTGTCATTTTGGCCTGTGATGTGCATACTTACAGACAACTGGGCCAGAAATCTGTCAGTCTCTGAGTTTTCTGTCTTCTCCATTTCCAAGTCTAATCTGGGCCTAGTTTAGATCATACTAGAATCAACTGATTCTGCACAGAAATGTTTTCCATATCCCCTGCCACTGCCCTGGTCTGCACCTTGTCACCAGAGATACAGCATAGCAAAAGCCTGGACTCGAGTCAAACCTGACATGTGGGCCCATTATTGCTACCCACCAGCATTCTGACCTTGAGCGAGCTACTTTCTATGCCTCATTTTTCTCGGGCAGAAAATGAGGTTAGTAAGAGTAAGTATCTATTCTATGAGGTTGTCTTGAAGATGAAATGAGTAAATACAAGTTTAGTGCTTTGTGTTCAATAAGTGTTTGTTCTCAGAACCTGTGTTACATAATGGACTCCTAACTGGTTTTCATTTCTATAGTATTTCTTCTAGAAGTCATTTTTCCTATTGCTGTCAGAGTTATTTTCTGAAAGCACTGTTTGGATTCTGTTACTTTCATGATTAAACACACACACACACACACACACACACACACACACACACACACACACACAAGCTGCAGCAACAACACAAAAGCCCTCTCATGGCATCTCATTACCTATAGGATAACTTTGGTGTATTATGACCATTACAGCATTTACACTTGTCTTTTCCTACCTTGACTTCATGTCCCGTTGTGCCCAGTTGTCAGCCTATGCCTCCCCTCCTCAACCTGCTTCTCACCCTTCTGTGTGTGTCAGGAAGTTTTAGGTTTCCTTGTGCCTTTGACTGCATTCTTCAATTTGGAAGGAATGTCACATCTCCCCTCATCTGCTTATTCTTCAAAGTCCACCAAATCAGACTTTATTCCTTCACCTGTCTCCCGCAATATTATTTATGGCTCTGTGTTCCTCCCTTAAGGAGTTCACTGAGTTGTTTTCTTGCCTCTGTTACTATCATTTTCTAACTTTAAGAATGTAAGGAACTTGTGCATTGCATATTTGCAAGTGTTCAGGAAATAAATGCTGAATTGGATAAAGTAATTATAGCTTCATTAGCCCTTGCCCATTTAACAGAAGCCTCATTTGCGAATCCAGGGTTTATTTCCAAATGTCTTTCTATTTTAGTTTGTGGGTCATTCAGCAGGGATCAGTACACAGCATGATGTTGGCATTAAATGAATATAACTGCTTTGACTTCTACTGGTTTGATTCTTAGGCAGGTTGACTGTTTTGTTTGCTAGAAAATCTTGTAATAAAAGATGTCACTCTATGAGGCACTAGTCATTTGAATGGGTGGAAAAGAGTTTGTTCAGGTACTCTTTTTTTTTTTCTTTTCCTTTTTGGTACCAGGAATTGAACTCGGAACCTCGAGCTTGCCAGGCAGGTGCTGCACTGCTGAGCTACATCCCCATACGTGTTCAGGTACTCTTGAGATGAAGAGAGAAGACTTTGAGTCTCCTGCACAAACTGTCCTTCTTGTTAAGTTTTCTTGTTTTCATGTTATGACACATTGATAAATCAAGGTAAATTGTGAGATGTCACAAATGATATGTTACCAATGAGTTCTGGAATTACTATTTTCTTCTAACAGGAGCAGGTATTTGGTTATCTCTGAAATGATGTCATTCCTCTTCACTAGACCTCTTGAATGGATATGGATGGTTATTTAGCCCCTGAGGTAGGCTGAATCATGGCCCCCAAGATATCTTTGTTATAATTCCTTTTTTTTTTTTTTTAAGAGTAGAAAGAATTTATTGAGAGAAAGAAAGTTTCTGTCTGAGAGGGACAGAAGGGGGACCAGAAAGTGGGTTGCTCGTCAACCTTGCTTCTCAAGGGTGTTTATTGAGCAAAGCCACGAGGTGAGGCAGGCTTAAGGTGGGACTTTTTTTTTTTTTTTTGTGGGTACCGGGGTCGACCTCAGGACCTCGAGCGCCAGCAGGCGCCCATGCTGCTGAGCGATATCACCGGCCCTTTTTTCATATGTGGGTTCCGGGAGTTGAACTCGGGCCCTCGCCCTTGCCAGGCAGGCGCATAGGCCGCTGAGCCGCCTCACTGGCCCTTAAGGTGGGACTTAATAAGATTACAAGTATAGTTGCTTAGATGATATTGATCCAATGGCAAATCATAGGATGGGTGTGAGGTGGGACAAAACTATGGTCAACCAATAAGTATACAAGTATAGTCGCTTGGATAGTATTGATTAAATGGGGATCAAATGGGGAAACAAGTCACATAGCACATGCACGTGGGACAGACAAGGACTTTCCTAGAAGGGGTGGGTTAAGGAGGTTTGGTCCTCCATGCCAAGGTGATTGTTGTCTATTTAGAATGTCAATCACTACTGTTCATCCCTAGGGGGAGTCTATGGGTGAGTAGTTCTTCTTTTCCTTGAAGCCTGGCCTTCAGTGAATGTGCCACAGTTGTCTTCTGCATTGACCTCTTGAAGGCCCAGCTCTGACTGCCTACAATATTTCTACCTAACTTAGCTATCTATAGTAGTCCCCCCTCTGAAGAAGTACCCCTAACTGCCGTGAGGGGGCAAGGGTCGAAGACCGATCTGGCTACTTCCAGTTGAAGAGGGTCTATCTAAAGGCCTTTGATAGACACCAGGTATTCTTTTTTTTTTTTTTTTGTGAGTACTGGGGATTGACCTCAGGACCTCGTATGCCAGCAGGCGCCCGTGCTGCTGAGCGATATCACTGGCCCTTTTTTTGTATGTGGGTTCCGGGAGTCGAACTCGGGCCCTCGCGCTTGCCGGGCAGGCACTTACATCGCTGAGCCATTTCACCGGCCTGACACCAGGTGTTCTTGTCTTGGGTAGACATACAGCTTTAAGTCTGGAGGAGAAAAGGCCACAGAAACAGTTAAGTATGCTTGGGCCAAATAATAAAATCAACAGGATAATTATGAATATAGCCAACAAGGTTTTCCACCAGGAGGAGCCAGTAATAGCTTTCCATAAAGAGGATAAGGAGAAGGTCCAAGGAATTTCAGAATCTGACATATCATTAACCTGTCATCTAATATCTTGAACAGCTATTGAGATATTAGCAGAAGGATCAGAAATGTGCACACAACATTCAGCTTTTATAATTGCACAAGTACCCCCTTGTGCTGCTGTTAGAATGTCTGATGCCATCCAATTTTGGAGGATGGCTTGCCTCATTAATTTTACTTCTTCATTCAGGAGAAAGAGACCAGCCTTGGTGTTGTTTAAGGCCCGCTGAGTATAGTTTGTTAAGGCCTCGATGTATTGCATGACATCCTCTAACCCTAGGGAAGGGATAAAGATAGAAGCCAAATGATCATACCAGTGAAACACACTTCTAGACCATTGATGCCGTAGGCAGTGCAAGTTTGCAGGTTTGTCAGTACTTTTGACAGTTCTGTGTTATAACCATGCAAATCCCAGTGTGCATCTTCCTAGCCATCCAGGGGGTAGCCAGGGCCACAAACAGGACCAATGAGTGCCACTGGGGGCTTCCCATCTAATTCTGGGGTGATTAAACCAGTTTGTTGCAAACCAAGCTTCAGCCTGTAAAGTTATTGTGTGTATACATTATTTGGATGGTGTCCATCCCAAGTATTTAGTAGAGTTAGGCCAGTGAGAATAGGAGTGATTTTTCTGTTCCCAACATAAGGGGGCCTTTCTGCTAAGATGTCCAATAGTGGGGGTTAACCGTAGATAATCATCCCATATCTGAAAATAGCCATCTTGATATCTACGGTTGTTGGTCCTCCGGATAGGACCATTACTTTTATTTAATAGGGGTCCTACCAGAGCCTTTAAAGAGGTTTCAGTGGCATTGTTAGAAAAAATTCTATTATGTCCAGGATCATTTATAGTATAGTTTATAGGCTCCTCAGCCACCTTGTAATGGTGGGCTAAACTATGAACCACTGAACTCTTTCGTAACTCATCAATATAGTCCTGTAGTTTATACCAGTCATCTCCTTGGAGTGGGGATACCCACCGAGGAAGTCCAGATGTGCTGGACAAGGGGAGCAGGCCACATACCCACCAAGATGTTTGTTGTAACAACTCTGCATATTCTTTTGCTCACCTTAGAAAGGAATTGCATTCTCCCTGAAGTGGTTAAGTGATTAGTAAAAGGGCTAAGAGTAACATCTTAGATTACTTACCTGAAGACTGTTTTTTTCTTGAACAAGAATCTTAAGTCTTCTATGGGTTCGCAGTATTCCAATGATGGTCGCTCACACTCTGCAACAGTCTCTGGTTCCCAGGACTTGAGTCAGGTGTGGTGTGTCCAGGAGTCCAGGCCTGCTACCTTGACAGCAGTATTAAGTCTCTGGGGTGGAATATGGGATTTCCCTTTTCTTTAGGCTGAGCTTCCATTAGCTGTTGAGGAGTTTTTTGGAATTTAGCCAGTGAGGTGACATCCTTCAATAAGGTGTCTGTTTCTCTATTGAAGAGAAAATCATTAGTGAGAAAAGAGTGTCCATAAAGCATTTCCAATGGACCAAAGCCTAGAATGAGATGTATTTCTTATTTTAATGAGAGCTAAAGGTAGTAAGTGAGGCCACTGTAGGCGGGTCTCCTGAGCCATTTATGAAGATGTCTACTTTTTCTTCATTTCCTGATGATTGTGGCCTCCTTGCATAATGAAGGTGATAGAGAATGCCCAGTGCCTGAGAGACACCCTGTGTGACTATCGATTTAAAAGAAGGCCCATTATCACTCTGTAAGATCTTAGGAAGTCCAAATCTGGGGATGATTTCTGAGACTAAAACTTTTACCACCTCTTGTGCCTTTTCTGTTCTACAAGGAAAGGCTTCAACCCCATTTGTGAAGGTATCTACCCACACTAATAAGTATTGAACTCCTTTATTCTTTGGCATATGAGTGAAATCAAGCTCTCAATAAGTCTAGAAGCTGTTCTTAAGGGACTGGAATAGCAATTGTAACCCATTGGCTCTTAGACCCCTCTACTGATGGAGTCTGATATCTTGTTTTAAGTCCCTCCAGTTTTAGCTATAATTATCTCTAAAATTTTGATGACATATGAGAAACAGATTATAACAATTAATGCATTTTTGACCAATGAAAAACTTGTTATTGTACATAGTCAACAATATATATCATATTTTGAAACCAGTCTAAGCATCATTTTGACTAGTTGGCAACCTGGGTATATATATTATAGTGTTGAGACAGGATAAAATCTCTCTCCCCAGGATGGGAGCTGGGTTTTAGACATAACTAAAAGGAATGGGTGAAGAGAAAGTCATCCCAGTTATAGCTTAAGTTAGTTACCTTTTATCTGGTGACTCCTTTTTATTGTGGTATGATGGCTGGAAGGAAAGCCATAATCGAAAAGAAGGACAAAGAGATGTGAGCCAATGTCCAGCAATAGGCTGGTTTCTTTTCCCTCTGTAGCCATGGTTACTCAGGGCTTCTCTGTGGAGACCACAGTGGAGAGGACAGTCTGGCCAGAGGGAGGAGGCAGAGTGCCCTGGGGCCCTTTAGTCTTGCTAGACCAGCGGGGAGGCTGAGTCTGAGGGCTGGGGCCTCTGCCTCACAGTGCAGTCTGGCTTCCAGTGGCCAAATTTGCAGTCAGGGCATGGCGTGGGGGGCCTCTCAAAGCAGTCCCTCTTGAGGTGGCCTGGCTTTTGGCAGTGGTAGCAGGTGAGGTTGGTAGTCGTGGAACTCTTCTTGGAGCCCTGAAAATCAGATTTAGGGTCTGTGTTTTTTAAGGCCGCAACAAAGGCAGCCGCCTTTTGGTCTTTTTGCTTTCGCTCCTTGGCTTCCTCCCAGTCTCTATTATAGAATACCAATGAGGCAGTTTTTACTAAAGTATCAAGTGAGCTATCTGGAGCAATAGCTATCTTTTGTAGCTTTTTCTTAATATCTAGGGCTGACTGGGTAGTAAACATGTCTTTAAGTATAATCTGTCCTGTTGAATCAGGAGCTATAGACATATGTTTTACCAGTGCCTCTTGTAAATGATCTAAGAGGGCAGAGGAGTTTTCATCTTTCTCTTGATAAATAGTTAACAATTTAAAATAATTAGAAGGCTTGGTCTTTGTTCTTCTTAGACCCTCAAGAATACATACTTGAAAATGTCTCCTGCTCCAATCTCCTTGGCTGTTAGGCCAACAGGGGTCTTGGGTGGGGACTGCCTTGGCTCCAGTGGGAACTTGTTCCCCTGGCTGCCTATCTTCTGGCTGTCTAAAATTAACAATATAATATTCATCCCCAAATGCAATAGCAGCTTGTAATGCTGCTTGTCTCTCATTGGAAGTCAATGTTTAATTTAAGATTAACATTACATCTTTCCAGTCTAGCTTATAGGTCTGAGTAAATCCTCTGAAGACCTCAATGCACTTATCAGGGTCATCTGAAAATTTTTGTAGATCTAGCTTGATCTGTTTTAGGTCATTGAGAGAAAGAGACATATGAACAAGAGTAGGCTCATATGGATTATAATTATACTTTGAGCATAAATAAGAATTACTTCTTAATGTAAAGAAAGTTTGAACATAAGGCAATTCTGACCAATTTTCCCTCTATTTTACAGTATGATTCTAGTTATAAAATAGCATCATAATTAATACTTCCCTCTGCATTCCATTTTGGCTGTAGGGGGTAGGTAGGTCATGCGTGTGTGCAGAAAAATATCAATGGCTCTTTTTCAACAGGTAAGGGTTGAACATCTTCCAGTGCTTAAGAATGCATTCCAAAGGAGTAAGAGGCTTCAACATTGAGCTCCCCATGTCTGAAATGCAAAAAGAAATTGGGCATCCCCTTTAATTTCTATTTGATTTCTATTTATACCCTTGTGGCATCCCTCAAGTAGATTCCACTCCAGGGCAGGTGGATGCCATCTGGAGAGAAAGCAGAAGACAAAATTCGACCAGCCTATCCACCCTAGAACTGGTGCACAATTTCTTCTTCCCAGGGAGCTGGTGAACTTACTCCTGTAGGATACTTATAAGCATGTTACAGTTGGTCCCAACTGTAACAGTAATGTTTTAAAGAAGGAAGCATAACTTCGTAATAAACTATTGCTTTTGTTCTTTGAAAGAGGGCATGTACCATAAAGTGAGTTGGAAGTAGAGCACTTCTCAGGCTGTGAAGGAGATTACCTCTAGAGATAGAAGCAACAATTGACTGGAGAAATTCTGCCCTGGGCCCTAGGGCAAAGAAGTCTCCAGGACACTTGTGTTATCCATCTAATCACCTAGGCACCCTTTCCTAGCAGCAGGGCAAGGCTCTGCTTTATTTAAATTTTTATATCTTTGAAATTCACAGGTTAAACTTATATTTATCATCTAGCAATCACATTTCACATGTTAGTAAAGGCACATTAGTCTTCTACGCACACATGAGAGAAAAGACTGACTAAAATCTCTTTCTTAACTCTTAACATATGTAAGACACAAATGTAAATCATTTCCCTGATAATTGTTTTCCTTCCTGAAAGGCAAACAGTTGTTGCCAGTTGCCCCAGCCTGACTCCTGGAGGGAGGGGCACTCTAAGGACAAGGTGGTTTTAAAGTTAACTCCCAACAAATTGGAGAAAAATTGGGATTTCTGACTTAATAGTAAAGAGAGAAAAATGTGATAGATAAGTGGAGATTTTTCTGTGGTCGGGAGCCAGTTTCCACTGAGGAACATTTGTGTATCTGCCAGAAAGCAGCCCTGGCCATGATGCTTCAGTTGTTCTCAGTTTCTATTGGTCCATGAAACCAGAGATTGGTCTCCAGAAAGGAATCCAGCTGTCTGTTTGGTCAGCATTCCATTGGCCATTGGCTTCAATGGGGATTCACCAAAAAGATGCTGGGGAAATCTCTCCTCTGCTTAAGAGTGGCAGCTGCTCTAAGAGCGTTTAACCAGCTGGCAGAGTAACCACTGTTTGTCAGAGTTCTATAAGGGATAGGTAAGAGCATGAGCAAGATCATTACCTAGAGCTTTATAAGTTTCAGTAAAGATTTTAAAGTTCACAACTTAATATCAAAGTATTTTCTCCTATGCATATAAATGATAATTAGACCTAGGAGGGGAAGAGGAAAGGTTGAAGATCCTCCCTTAGGCTAAAGTGTTTTGGTCCCATAAGCATGGTGCTTTGGAAAGAGCTCCTTCTGATTTTACCCAGAAGTTGGTTTTTTCCACTGTGTCTCAGGTTCAGTCTCTTGAGGGAGACCTGCCCAGAGCACTAAGCCAGGATATGGCTTTTATGTGTGTTCTGCTGGACGGGCAAAATTCCGATGTCTCATCTGACCCAGAGACAAGGTATGTGTCCCTCATCTAAAATGACTTCTCGGGCCGGTGAGACGGCTCAGCGGCTTAAGTGCCTGCCTTGCAAGCGCGAAGGCCCGAGTTCGACTCCCGGATCCCACATACGAAAAAGGGGCCGGTGATATCGCTCAGCGGCACGGGTGCCTGTTGGCGCGTGAGGTCCTGAGGTCGTCCCCCCGGTACCCACAAAAAAAAAATAAAATAAAATAAAATAAAATAAAATGACTTCTCTGTCTTCGGCATTAGCAAATGCTCATTTTCTATGGGCTTCACTTAGTTGTTGGATAGGAGGAAAAGTTTGGAACAGTTTGGAGTTCTTTTTCTCTACTCTTACATACCCCCAAAAAAGAAAAGTACAGAGTGGCAGGAAAAGATTAAAAGTAAGGCCAGAGAAAGGAAGTCTTCTCCTCTTATGCTCTCAGTGAGTTGTAGAGACAGTTTGCCCCTGAATCATCATTCTCAGCCTGGAAAGGTGAGAATGGGGAATCTCAAGAGGTAAGATTGCCTCCTCACCAGCGGAAGATCAGACCAGAAAGAAAACTGAAGCAGAACAGGCTTCACATTTCCTCTAGAGTGTAGAGGAGGATCAGAGCCAGTCTGTCTCAGGGAATCCTGTCCCCCACGTCTTAAGCATGGCCACCGACCCAGCGTACTTTAACTGGTGGAAGGAGTCCCATGTTTTCTTATATAGGCATGTATATTTTTCTAAGCATGAGCTAGATTTTATTTAAAAAGGCCCATTTGGGGCTGGTGAGATGGCTCAGTGGCGTAAGCGCCTGCCTGGCAAGCGCGAGGGCCTGAGTTCGACTCCCGGAACCCACATACAAAAAAAGGGCCAGTGATATTGCTCAGTGGCACAGGTGCCTGCTGGCATGCGAGGTCCTGAGGTTGACCCCCAGTACCCACCAAAAAAAAAAAAAAAAAGCACAAAAGGCCCATTTTATAGCATTTTATATCAGAGCCCATTAGGGGATGCTCTAATATTATGTTTCCCTAGCACTGCTATCTAAGATAATAAACCACAGCAGTCAAATAAATCAAACAGATAAAACAAGGAACACTAGTAAGTTCAGCAACTAAGTCCAAATGCAACATATACAAAACCAGAATAAAATGTCACATTAAAGAAGCATTATGACCTTATAATCTTCCCATGATTTCAACTTAAATTTATCATCATTTTAATAAAATTATATAAGAGACAAAGCATGACCAATTATAAGCAATGGGCAAAGACATAACATAAAAATTATGATTACCTAAGCGATTCACAATCCGGGATCTATGAAACAAAAACAAACTCCTTGGGCCAGGGATATAGCTCAGCAGCAGTGCCTGCCTGGCAAGCATGAGGTCCTGAGTTGGATTCCCAGTACCAAAAAAAAAAAAAAAGCAAACTCTTACCTCTGTCCAGTTATCTTGGGGGAAGACCTCCAAATGATATAGGGGAATAAAACTCCCAACCTGCTAGATGTCCCAAACGCTGAGTTCGTGTTCTTTAAAATTGAGGAATGAATTTTAGGAACGATGGAGGTTAAGAGTAGGAAAAATTTATTGAGAGAAAGAAAGCTTCTGTCTGAAGGGACAGAAGGGGGACCGGCAAGTGGGTTGCCCTATAATTCCTAAAATCTGTGATATTAACCATAAAGCAAAAGGGATTTTGCAGATGTGATTCAATTAAAAATTTTGAGATGTGGAGATTTTCCTGGATTATTTGGATAGATCCTAAATGTAATCACAATTTTTCTTAGAGAGGCAGAGAGAAATTTGACTACAGAAGGAGATGACAGTGGAAGTGGGACATGAATAACAGGCTGCAGGCAACCTGTAGAAGCTAGAAAGACAAGGAAATGGATTCTCCTCGAGAGCTTCTGAAGGAATTGGCCCTTCTGACACCTCATGTTAGCCCAGAGAGACCGATTTTGGACTTCTGGCCACCAAAACTGTAAGAATAAATTTGTATTATTAAGCCCCTAATTTGTGGTAATTTGTTATAGTAGTCCTAAAAAAACGAAAACACTCCCTAATAATGACTGTGTATCATTCTAGATATATCAATGGGACATCATCATCCCATATCTATGATGTCTTAATTTCTTTGCTTTTTAGCAGTGCCCTGACACTATCTTGAGATAACGTTGGAAGAGGTAGAACTGGAAGAGGTAGGAATATCTCTCAAGGTCTAATATTACTGGAGTAAAGGAGTAATATTGTACAGTTGCAGGGAGAGCTTTGAACAAGAGTGCAGGGGCCGGTGAGATGGCTCAGCGGCTTAAGCGCCTGCCCGGCAAGTGCGAGGGCCCGAGTTCGACTCCCGGAACCCACATATGAAAAAGGGGCCGGTGATATCGCTCAGCGGCACGGGTGCCTGCTGGCGCGCGAGGTCCTGAGGTCGACCCCCCGGTACCCACAAAAAAAAAAAAAAAAAAAGAACAAGAGTGCAAAAGAAATTAATAAAATATAATCTAAAGAAATAATAAAAGAAGGAAGGTATTATGGCTTGTACTATCTAGATGTCCCCCCAAAGCCTCATGCAGTTCTAGTTGGGGAGTTTTGAAGGTGGCTGGATTAGAGTGTGTGAATGTGGATTAAGGATGTGATACTGGGATTAAGGGATGTGGATAATGGAAGCTCTACCCTGGGCATGGATGGAACCAATCAATAGGCTTGTAGCCTGGATGGAATATCAAGGGACAGAAAGAAGGCAGGCCTGCTATTGCTGCTCACTGCTTTGGCTGCTTTCTGCTTTCCTGCCTGCCAGGCTATGGATGTTTCTCCTCTGTGATGCCCCTCTGCATGCCACCCCGTTTTGGAACCAGCCAACTATGGACTGAAACCTCTATAAACTGTGAGCCGAAATAAACTTTTCCTCCTTTGAGTGTTGAGTATTTTGTCTCAGTGACAAGAAAAGTAACTAAGACAGAAAGGATTAAGAAGGGGGCAGGAAATCAAGTGAGGGGAAGAGGGAAGAAAAAAAGAAGGGACCAGAGGGTACAGTTCAGCTGTATGGACTTGCTCTGTAAACAGTTTGTGACAAGTGGCTTCTGTTGGGGAGGATTGATGGCTCCAGGCTGGACCTCTGGGAGCAGAGAGACCTGCCAGAGGTTGACGCTGTGACAGAGCTGTTCCTTCTTCACTGCCTGGCAGGGACATCACACGCAGCTTACTGTGGCCTCCTCTGTCTTCAACTGCTGTGTCTGGGACTACTCCAGATCCAAGAGTCTCTACTTTCCCTTTCAGACATATTTATAGATGAAAAGATACAGCATATTTTTTAAAATTTCATCAAGCCTAAATATTTTTCAAAACACTCATGGTAGAGTCTTTTCTAAAATAAAACTATGGACCCTGAAACTGCAAAATAAAAAGGTCACCAAAGGGTCGGGTCTTTTTTTTCAAAAATAGGAATGTGAGGGTGAAAGACAGTGGTGCTACTCCACAGAGTGCAGAGGGGACTGAGTATGTGCACAGTTTGTGGAAGCTTAGCTACCTCAGGAATGTTCTGTAGATCTAAAGTGCCTCCTTGGGGAACATTTCAATAGCAAGCCCATTCCCCTTTTCTGGTGATCTCAAACCCTTTTATGAAGTAGAACCTGTTACTTTGCTGAAGACAGAACATTCAGGGGAAGGTCAAGTGTGTGGAGAGAAAGAGAAGCTGGACTGTCTCCTATTGCTCCTTCCTGTGGGCACAAACATTACCCAGGCAGCTCCTTAATGAACCACCAGGAGGGCTGGCAGGCTGATAGGTTACTGAAAGTTTGGTCAGTCCCTACATTTAATTGTAACTGCCAGGTTAATGGGCCAATATTAACACTAATTAAGACTGCCTTAAATAAAGCCTTTTTCTAGAGAATTATAGAAGTCCAATTAAAAAATCAGAGCATCCGTTTTGGAAAAGTAGTTTTAAAAATGACTATGTGCATAAAGTAGTTCTCTGTTCTTGAGTGACCTCCTTGCCTGTCCTAGATAAGATGCTTACTGTGTGCCAGTTCTAGTGAAGATGTGCCCATGTTATTAATGCCCGCTTCTTCTCTCATTTATATGTCCTACTAAAATCTCCTGGCCTGACCTTTCACACTGCTTTCACTTGGATGCGCCCTTATACCCATGGTCAGCACTGGGACCTGTTTGCTGTTAGGCTGGTGTATGGATTGTCTTTGCTGAGGAAACAACTCTCTAGCCTGCCTTCTGATTGTTTCACCTATCACTCCTGACCAACAGCCACATTTGTCAAAAAAGTGACATTTTGTGAGCAGAAAAACCAATTTTGGGTGGCTGTTCATGATCCCAGACCTATGTTCATGGGCTCATATGAACCTCAGATTGTTACCCTCCAATGCCCTTCTCTCTAGTTGGTGTTACATTGATAGAGGTTCTCACAGCCCAAACCACTGCTCTAGTGAGATGTCATTTATGGGCTCAGAGACCTAGGTTTTGTTTGGGTCACCTGAGTAGCTAGGAACCTGTTAATATGGGGTTGGAAGACACTTCCAAGCTTGTGCAAATGCTTGCCTTCTTGGCACCTGGACTGTCGCCTATCTCAGAAATACTTGAGCAAAGGTGCCACAGTTCTCATCATTTGTCATAGGCAGTGGTTGGGATGTTCTAGACTCCTCCTCTGCCGTGGCCCTGCATCCACTACTCTTGTGGCTTTTTTCCTTCCTGTCAGTTGGGCCTAACAAATGTTCCTGTAGGATCTCTTTACTCCCCACTGCTTAGTCATGTCCCCTGGAGGATGCTAAGGAAGTTACTGTTTCTCCCTCTTTCTATCTCCTCCAGTTGTTCTAATATCCATAGCTGATGATTTCACTTAGCTGATTGAAATCCTCCAGTGGCAATGAGTACCCCAGAGTGAAATCCAGAATCAAAGCTTTTAAGGGCTTTCGAAGTGGGCCCACTTCTCCTCTCCCTGCTGAACAGCCACAACTCTGGCCAGTTTCTTGACTGGTCATGCATTTCAAATCTCCCTCTCTGCATGTGTTATTGCTGTTCAGCATCATTTTCTACCTAACTCATTCTCATTCTCCAAATTTGGAACCTGAACCTCCTGAGTCCAATGTCCTTTTTCTGTGACCCTGTTGCAAATTAACTTAGCTCTTTTAAGTATTATTTTGTTATTTTAAAATTACAATTATTAACACATCTTAATTGAACACTAAAATAGGTTTCTGTGTGGCATTTCGTGATACAAATAATGTCTTTGATCATAACTACCCTCCTTATTGAACTCTTTTATCTCCTCCTACTTCCTCTGGGTCTCCTTCCCTAAATGACCCCTTTCTACTCTCAAGTGCCCCCACTCTTTATATGAAAAATAAAATACTTGTCTTTATGAGTCTGGCTTATTTCACTTAACATGATGATCTCCAGTCCCTTCTATTTTTCTGCGAATGGCATGATTTCATTCTTCTTTTTATCTAATACTGGAATATATACCATATTTTCTTTATCCATTCATCTGTTGATAGGCATGTAGGCCATTCCATAACTTGACTATTGTGGTAGTGCCTCAATAAACAAAAGTGTGCAGATATCCCTATTGTGTGCTTTGATTCCTTTGGGTATACATCCAGGAGTGGTATAGCTAGCTTTACCATATTGTACTTCTATTTGTAGTGTTTTGAGGAACCTCCATATTGACTTCCATAGTGGCTGAACTATTTTACATTACTACTCAACAGTGTACAAAGATTCCTTTTACCCAGCATCCTCATCAGAATTTATTTATTTATTTATTTATTTATTTTTATGTGGGTACCGGGAGTTGACCTCAGGACCTCATGCTTGCCAGCAAGCGCTTGTGCTGCTGAACGATATCACCGGCCCTTTTTTCCTTTATGTGAGGACCGGGAGTGGAACTCAGGACCTTGCGCTTGCCAGGGAGGCGCTTATACCACTGAGCTATCTCACCGTCCCTATTTTTTGTTTTCTTGATAATAGATATTCTCAGTGGGGTGAGATGGAATCTCAGAGTTTTAATATGCATCTTTCTGATGGCTGAAAATGTTGAGCACTTTTTAAATATAATTACTGGCTATTTCTTTTGACAGGTGTCTAGCTCATATGCTTACTTACTGATTACGTTACTTATTCTTTTGGTGTTAAATTTATTGAGTGATTTATATGTTGTGGACAATAATCCTCTGTTAGATAAATAGTGGGCAAAGACTTTCTCCCATTTTGTAAGTTGTCTCTTCATTTCATTCATTCTTTTCCTTTGTTGTGCAGCTTTTGAATTTGAAGTTATTCCTTTTGTCAGTTCTTGCTATTTCCTAAGCTATTGGAGTCCTGTTCAGAAAATCATTGCCTATGCTGTTATCTTGAAGTGTTTCCTCTAGTAATTTCAAAGGTTTAGGTCTTACATTGAAGTTTTTGATCTGAGTTGATTTTTTTAAACTTTTCAATCCAGGTTTTAATGAAAAAGATTATGTAATAACAGTTTCTCATCACTGTACATTAAGATTGCGTGCTTCTGAATTAAGAGATAAGTCATCAGTGAATCACTTTTTTGTGACACTGGAGGTCTGCATACTTGCAGCTTTGACCTGAATTTACCCAGATTCTTGAGGGCGGTGACAATGGCAGTGGCCAGTACAGGAGTGCAATCCCAGTGTCCCCCCCCCTTCTGTGGGAAGGGCATAATAGGACATGATCCCTCTTCCAGTTCCAATGAAACAAAACAGCTATAACCCCATGCCTTCCCCTCTGCCTCAAGGTACTAGCGAGTGGGCCAGTGCCCAACCAGGGGCCCTCAGAAGGGCATTCTCACCAGCAATGTGTAAAGCTTCTGTTTTGCCACAGCCTTGCCAACACAATGAGTTATCAACTGATTGTAGTTTTTATTTCTTATTCTGAGATTTAACATTTTTCTCTATTTTAAAGGCCATTTTTCTTTCTTTTTCTTTGAACTGCCTCTCTCCTATTTTTTAGTATTATTTTTCTATTGCGTTTTTGTCTTTTTCCCATCTCAGTTTTTAAGAACTCTATATACATTAGGGAGGCTAGTCTTGTGAAATAAATTGCAGGTATTTTCTCCCAATTTGTAATTTGTGTTTTGGCCTTACTTATGCCTTTTCTTTTTTTGCCACATTTTTGTCAAAAACTTTTAAGTAACCAAATTTGTTATTATTATTATTCTTAGGTCCTGTGGATTGAACCAAGGACTTCACATGTGCTGACCATGTGCTCTGTCACTGAACTACAACCCCAGATCCAAATTTATCAAACTTATCTTTAATTGCTTCTGGGTTTTGTGTCATAGTTAGAAAAGTATTTACCACTCCTAGATTATAAAAGAATTCACCATCTTTTCTTCTAGTACTTGCATGCTTTCTTTTTTGGTGGTACTAAGTATTGAACCAGGGCTCCCCTACTGAGCTATATCTCAGCCTTTTCTTTTTAAATTTTGAGATAGGGCCTCACTATGTTGCTAACTTGCCCAGGCTGAGCTGGACCTTGTGATCCTCCTGCCTCATCCTTCCAAGAGTGGTGGGAATACAGGTATGTATCACCATGCTTCTTTTTCAGGTTTTTCTGAATTATTCTGGACAGTTCATTTTTTCATATGATATTTAAAATCAACTTATCAAATTCCAAAGTAAAATAAGTTTATTGGTTTTGTTATCAGATGCACATTATAAATATATTTATTTGCTTCGGAAAGATGGTATCTTTATAGTATTGAATAGTCTTAGTTAAGAGTAAACAATGGTTCTTCACTTGCTCACGTGTTTTGCAAAATTTTCAGGGATCTTTGAAAATTTAAGCAAATACTTGTAACATTTTCAACTGGTTAAAATAAATTCTAACAATCGAGACTTTATATGTGTATCTATTGAAGAGCAGAAATCTTATTAAAATATAGCAAAAACTTGTCAGTTGTTTAATTTATGATTGTGGAGTGCTAAGTAACCAAGGAGAAGCCATTTTTGCCTCCATTCAGCCCTACATCAGAGCCACATGCTGTTTCAAAATGAACTGTTTCAGAAACTTTCAGCAAAACAACCATTGGTGTTCCTTCCTTTAACAAGTGGGACTGTTATATTGCCCCATAGCTCTGGCCCATATCTTATTGTAAGGATGGCGTGCATCGCTGGCCCAAGGGAGACAAAGTATACATGGTTCTGTTCTCCCTGATATTGCTTCCCATGTCCTTGGGTCCAAGCCCCTCTCTCTGTCCAGCCCACAATTTCCCCTTTAAATACAACACAGTCTCTGCTCCCTGCTCTCTGCTCAGACCTCGCTCTGTCTTGCCCACTGTCCTTCTTGACAGTGTCCTCTGATTTGAATAAACTCTTGTTTTTTATCTTTACTTTCATCTTGATAAATCCTTTTACTTCCTATGTCATTGGTTTCTGCAACACTGTCTTGCTTGGCAGTGATGACAAAATATTTTTAGTGCCTTCATTTTGACTGAATAAGTGATTATTTTTACTGTATCAGCAGCTATCTTTACTGGAGGACCAGATGAACTATTTATAGAATTGTTGCAAAGGTGTGACCTGCATGTAACTGTAGTGGTCATTGACTTTTTGAAAAGATTCCTAGAATAGATATGATTTTCACCTCTGTGGTTTTTATTCATATGAACCAGCTTGTGAGCCAGCTCATCAATTAACCTGCCTTTCCTAATGGAGAGAACATCCCTACTTGTCTCATCAGGTGGGATATCATGTTTAAAAGTTCCTACAGTGTAGTCTTATAAAAATTTTAAAAAATATTTTCAGGAAAATCACTGGTGAAACATGATATGTTGATCCATTCCTGTTATTGTAAACTTTGGTTTTAGATTGTGCCAGTGAAGATTCAAGTTCAAACCATATGGAAATAAGTGTAATGGTAGATTCTGTGTGTGTATGTGTGTGTGTGTGTGTGTCTGTGTGTGTGTATGTGGAGTGGGAGGTCAGCTACTGTATTTCTAAGGTTTGGGTTAGGTTACCAAAGAGCTAAAGGGCAATACATGCATCACACAAAGAAGGACAATCCAACTGCAAATCAAACTAGGAGAGTGAATTCTCACTATATGAAAAAAGGTAGGATCAGAAATAGGGACTAAGCTCACAGTCAGTGGTCCTAGTCAGGCAGCTACTGGAGTAAGGACTACTTCCTGAAGGACTCTGTGTGAGTCAGCTTTCCATTGCTGTGACAAAACACCTGAGAAAAACAACTTAAAGGAAGAAAGATTTGTTTTGGATTGTGGTTTCAGAGGTTTCAGTCTCTAGTCAGCTGGGTCTTTTGCTTTTAAGGTTGTGGTGATGCAGAAACATCATGATGGAAAGGCATGGCAGAAGAAAGCTGCTCACCTCACGGCAACCAGGAAGCAGAGAGCTGAGAAAGTCAGACAGCAAGGCACCAGGGACAAGACTGATTAGTTCCCCAGGTCATGTACCCATGACCCACACCCTTCAACTAGACCTCACTGAGTTTCTATTACCTCTCAATAATACCATCAAACTATAAATCCTTCTGTGAATTAATACACTTGATGAAGTTAGAACCCTCATGATCCAGTCACTTTTCAAAACTCCATCAGCTGTCAGATAAGCCTTCAATCCAAAGAGCCCTGGAAAGGAGGGTGCAATTTAGATCTCAAACATAACAGGCTCCCAAAGAAGAAACAGCCCCAGCTGTTTAAAAGCATTTTGTTAAAAGGCAGAGGGTTTTGGCTGCCAATTACCAATCCAATTTTTTAAATACAGGATGACAATTGCATTTTTCTGTTAATTTTTATAAGGTAATATAATAGGAAATATAAAAATGAAAATTTTATCAAATTTATTGAAGAATTTTTCTGTGTACATATATCTTAAAACAGTCAATGAACAATGCAATATTACAATCTGGACAGTAGTATCTAGTTTCTTTGTGAATTCTTTTTGCATTATTGTCTTTCTTTGAACAACACACTTTACACTTTCTACTGAAACCCCGATGGAGAGTTTGTGTCTCCCACCTGGCAATATGGCACACGGATGTAAAATAAAGACAGAGAGAGAAAGTTCTGCAGATGAGGAGCTCTGGGATGACCCAGTGCTCTCTATGGAACAAAAGGCCATGAGTCCAAAAACTCATGGCTTTTATTGGTATCAATCAGGGAGGTGGGTGGGGGTTGTGGCAGAGTGCTAGGGAAGAGAAACTTTGCAGGCATTGGCTGTAAGGAGAAACAGAGCCATTTTGTTGCAGGCACAGAGGCCCTCCAATTAGCAGTGCAATGGATAGCTTGATGTGTGCAAGGCTGGCACCTTTACTGCCAGGAAGATATAATTCTTTTTGTGTCCTGTGGCCTCAGCTGAGATGTTATCTCATGTTTTAGCCCTGGAATCTCACAGGCTCTTGCTCGAGCCCCCATTCCAACCATCAGCAGGGGGGTCAGTTCTCATCCGCATGCTGCAATGAGACACGTTGGTGTCTGGGCCAGACTTGATCACATTCTTCTAGCCAGTTAAGGGAACATCTGCTTCTATATAATCATTTCTGCATATCTCAGTGAATAGGGTTGAAGTAAAGATTGAGGCAAGGGGCTTCATCTCTCAGGAGAGCACAGCTTGGTGTCTCCCACAACTCTCACGTTGGCCTTTCCTTTTTTTCTGTGGGTGGTATAATTTCAATAAAATGTCTGTCCACTAAAAGTAATGGTGAAGACATCGATAATGGATGTCCTGGTTGGCACTGCACTTTCTTGCATTTTTCAATTATTTATTCTATTAGACCTAATCTAAAGTTTAAATTACTTTTTGAACCCCTCTTTTTTTTTTTTTAATGTGGGTACTGGGAGTCGACCTCAGGACCTTGCGCTTGCCAGCAAGTGCTTATTCTGCTGAGTGATATCACTGGCCCTTTCTTTGTATGTGGGTACTGGGAGTTGAACTCAGGACCTCGCGCTTGCCAGGCAGGTGCTTACGCTGCTGAGCCATCTCACCGGCCCAAACCCCCTTGTTTTGAATAAATTACAAATGAGTTCCATATTGTTTGCTCCAGAAGGTGCATAAATATTTTATAATAATATTTTTCCTCCTTTTTGTTTATAGGATAACTTGTTAGATGTTGGTCAACTCTGTCAACACCACCTATAAAATTATTATAATCATGGACCACTATTGGAATTTTTTTAGTTTCTTTTCTTCTTTCAAGTTCTATCATTTCTGTATTATGAATAGTTGACAATAAGGAGATGTTTATTTTGTCTTTCCATTTCATAACACAGACTTTTCCTCTCTGATATGCCAACACTTCTCCCTTTTTCAGTTTTTTCTTTTGCAGATCTTTTGGCACTTCCTATTCAGTCTCAGTGCCCCAACTTGTCTGCTTTGTATTGTAAAAGATATCACTGGAGAAGTATAAACATTATATGTAATGTACTTATGATAAGAGTTTTTATAGATTGTAGCCCAAATTATGCTTGAAATGACACCTGCCCAGGCAAACGCTACACTTCGGACAGTACGTAATACACATTGCTTGACACTCAGGGTAAACTATTTAAGTGGTTAAACAGTGTTCTCAAGATTTGGAACTTCCTTGTGTTAAGATCTGATATGCAAAAACTACCTTGTTTGTAAAACACATCTTTAACATTTTTAAAGAGATTTTTCTAAATTTAAATACTAGTATTCCAGCTGAGAGCCAAGTGATGTCTCTTTGATGTGAACTTATGTCAAGTTTTCTGCAGAGTACATCATTAATCTCACTCATAAAGGATAGGCAATGTTAGATGGGGATTGTCATAATCTTAAAAAGAAAGATTTCTTTTGCAAACCCTTGTTAAGATATAGTTTCTAGCCTGGCGTGGTGGTGCACACCTGTAATCCCAGCACTCGGGAGGTTGAGGCAGGAGGATTGTCATGAGTTTGAGGCTAGCCTGGGTTGCACATAAGCAAGTTCAAGGCCAGCCTGCACTACATAGTGAGACCCTATCTCAAGGGAAGAGAAAAAGATACAATTTCTTAGTCACTTTGACACTAAAATATAGTTTTTTTTTTTTTCTTTGTGGGTACCAGGGGGTCGACCTCAGGACCTCGTGCGCCAACAGGCACCCGTGCCGCTGAGCGATATCACCGGCCCCTTTTTTGTATGTGGGTTCCGGGAGTCGAACTCGGGCTGTCGCGCTTGCAAGGCAGGCACTTACGCTGCTGAGCCATCTCACCGGCCCAAAATATAGTTTTATAATTAAATTATTTCAAACTTTCTTCATATTATAGGTAAAGTAACTCTATACTATATAGCTCCTGAAAATATTTACTGCCAATGGCTATGTTATGTTATGGCTGATAAACTGTGCTCACTGCTCGGTTGTGTGGAAGGTGTTTAGAAGCTTTCCAGCTAGAGTTGATGGTCTTTATGTAGTCACAGCTTGTTGAAGTATTGGAATTCTTTCAGGGAGTTATTCGGGCCGCAATGAACAGAACACCTATAATCAGGAGTATCTCAACTTTCCTTAGGATATATCTCTTCTTCAGGTTGATTTGTGCTGATTTCTTTAGCTTTATACCTGATACCTGCTTGCCAAATGGAGCCCAATGGATATTCCAGGGTGCCCAGTACCATAATACTTAAGAGTGGAACTTAGGTTTCATTTTCAAGTGTGGCATTGACATTGTGAAAGTTGTAAAAAGCAGAATGTAAACACTCAGAGAAAGACGAAATAAGGTCTTCATGACTTAGAGTGTTTTCATACTAAAATCCTCATCTGGGACCATGTCTAAGTCAGCTTCTTTTATCCATACTAAGGTGAGCCTGTGTGTGAGCCCTGTCCTTCCTTTCCCTTTCCTTTTCCTTCTCCTTTCTCTCCCTCTCTCCCTACCTTCCTTCCTTTTTTCTTTCCTTCCTCTAGGGATTGAAGCCAGACAAGTTCTCACTAAGTTGCCCAGGCTGGTCTCAAACTTGCCATCCTCCCACAGCCTCCCAATTAGCTGGGATTACAGGTGTGTGCTACCATGCTTGAGTTTTTGTTTTTTTTTTCCCTAGCCCTAGGGATTGAACCAAGGCCCTGATTGACCATGGTGGGCAAGTGTTTTATCTCTGAGCTGCTTGAATATATCCCTAGCCCCATTCTCTTTCTTTTTTTATGGTTATTTAACCACAGAAAGTGTAGTCAATGGCTGAAAAATGGTCATAAACTAACCCATTTTTTCCGAAAAGCATTCTAAAATTATGGCTAACAGAGGCAGTGGAATGTAGAGGAGAAAGCACAAAGTTGGGAATATTTGCTTTGAACCTATATGTGATGCAACCAGGCCATTAATCTCCCCCTGTGTTTTAATTTCTCCCTCAGAAACTGGAAGCAGCTATCCTCACTTCTGTTTTCCTTTGCAGGAGGCATGGAGAATGCACAAATGGAAGAGCACTTCAGGAGCCCAGAGGAGGGGAGGAATGGGCCTGTTTTGCTTAATCACGGCAATGCTAGAGAGGCTGTTTGTTGGCTAAGGGCAGCCTGAAGCTCATCAGCCTGGACTCTGAGGCTTTATTTTAAAATCCTGTCTATATCCTTTGCATTATATGTCCTCTCATCCAGTAATGAAAAGCATGTTCTTTCCACTGTTCATTCATTCATACTATAACTGGATGAGTTTTTTTTTAACTTTAGTGTTGTTTTTGGTGAACTTTGAACTCTTTTATGGGTCAAGATATAATTTTAGCTATTTGTGCTTGCTTTTGGGCTCCATTTTCTTGGCATATCATTTTCCATTGTTTCACTTTCAGTCTGTGTATTCCTTTGTTGATGAGGGGAGTTTTTTGCAGGCAACATATAGTTAAGTCTTGTTTTTTAGTTCAGTATGCTAGTCTTTGTCTTTTAATTGGAGAATTAAGAGCATTTACATTAACTGTTATTATTGAAAGGTATGTACTAATTGCTATCATTTTCTTGTTTTTCTAGTGTTTGATTCATTTCTGACTCTCCCATTTATTTATCTCCTCTCCCAAGGAGATGTAGTCTTTCTCTTGGTCTTGTGATTATGATTGTCCTCTTTCTCTGTGTTTAGTATTCCTTGAAGCACTTTCTGCCATGCTGGCTTAGTGTTCATACATTTCTTTAGTTTATACTTAGCTTGGAAGTTCTTTATTTCTCCTTTGATTTTGAAGGATAGTCTTGCAGAATATAGTAGTCTAGGTTGGCAATTATTTTTTTCAGGGCTTGAAATACATCAATCCAAGCCTTCCTGGCCTTGAGAGTTTCTGTTGAAAAATCTGTCGTTCTGATGGGCTTGCCATAATAAGTTACTTGACACTTTTCTCTAACAGCTTTTAATATTCTTTATTTTTTTTGAATTTTTGGCAATTTGACTATGATATATTGTGGAAAGGTTCTTTTCTGATCATGCATATTTGGGGGTTCTAAATGCCTCCAGCATGTGGATACCTCATTTTCTATATTTGAGAAATTTTCAGATATATTGTCAGTGAATAGTTATTCTGTGCCATTATCCTGTACTTCCTCGCTCTTCTTGAGGCCAGTGAGTCTGAGTTGTCTAAGAGCACTTGAATATTGTATTCATTGATTCTTACCCTTTTTATTACTGTCTGAATGTTCTGTTATAGCCACTTTGTCTTCAAACTCTAATATTCTTTTTTATGATTCATTTAGTATACTACCAAGTTTTAATTGAGTTTTTAATTAATTTGACTGAGGCTTTCACTTCCAGGAATCTTTTTTTTTTTTAGAACCTTCATCTTTTTACCGAAGTGGTCTTTCATGTCCTGCATTATTTTCCTTAATTCATCTAGCTGCTAATTGGATTCTTTGCAGTCACTAATCATTTCACCAATTGATTTATTAAACTCTTTATTGGTATCTTCTTTGATCTCATTGATCATTTTAACTATCCATTTTTAAAATTCCTTGTCTGGAATTTTATCCACTTCAATATTTGAGAGGTCATGTTTGGGGGAATTATATAGTTTTGGAAGCATCTTATTGCCTTGTTTTCTCATGATGCTTGCGTTTTTGTGTTGTGTTGTGTTGTGTTGTGTTTTTATAATGCAGATCAGTTAGGATGGATATCTCACCCACTACTGCATGGAGGTCTGTTTAGTAAGTGACTTTGTGATGTGCCCTGGGCTGTAAGTCTCAGTGTGAAAGCACACCCTCAACCTATTCAAAGTACTAGGTTCAACCCTTTGCATTGCTTTCTGAGGAGAGAGTAACTATCAGTAATATCAATATTGAAAAAACCAACCATATGTCAACATATAATTTAAAACTTATCAAAGTTCTTTCCTATTTCACTAACCCAGGAAAAGAAAGGGAGAATATTAATGTAGAATATGCTAGAAAAACAAAAACACAAAATAGGTACTAATGATAATATTTCTATATAATAAAAGAAGGAGAGGGGGTAAATACGAGAGGGTATGAGGGAAGGAAAGAAAGACGAAAAAGAAAGGGAATATAAGTGGAAAATGAGAGAAGAGAGAGGGAGATTGAATCAGTAACAAAAGTCCAAAATTAGAAAACCGTATGAAACAATCCTCTATGTGGGAAGACATGACAAAACAAGGTAGAACACTCTTGAAGAAACAGCAAAATCTAATACTCATAGACACACACACACACACACACACACACACACACACACACACACACACAGACACATACCCCAGGTCTAGTATTCCTCCTTTGGAGTTATTTATAATGGAGGCAATTATTCCTCTTAGACTTCTATTGTTGGATGCTGCATCTGATACAGAAGGACGGTTATGAGAATGTTTCTAAGTCCAGATTTCTCCTTCTCAGCCTTTGTCCAAGTAGGAGAAACAATTTGGGGAAGTCTTGGAGGCTGAGCTCTGCCTGTCTATGGTTATAGATGAGTGGTAAGGGTTAGCCAGTATTAGGCAGGAAGTTAGACATTAGCAGGCCTGGAGATGGGTGGTTGGGGATTACATGAGGACGTGAGGGGACTGTATAAGAAGGCAATGTGGTGTTTTCTCCTTTTTCCTTTGTTTTCTTAATCATTAGGTATGGATAAAATCCAAACAAGCTTATGGTTTCAAACGACGGCCCAAAAGAATGTAACCTACTCTGAGCATGTTGATAAAGTTCAGGACCCATACAAAGTCCAGACCATGGGTGAGGGTTTGAAAAAGCCTCAAGGTTGCAAAAGAAATTAAACAGAAACATTCCATCTAGAGATTAAACAAGAACCTTTTTCCCTCTGAAGTTGATCAAAATAGCCTGTTGCCTTGTAATGGAACAATGACCTCAGAGAAAGGCCCGTTTAATCATATAAATCTAGCCTGAGCCTCATTTGTGGCAACTGCCACCTTGGCACTTGTCCACCTTCACATGAGAAGGATATTATCTCTAAACACTGCTCTGAAAATCTATCACTTTGTAGTGAACTCTACCTGTACTCTGTATGGCTGTCTATGTGTCTCGTCTAAATTCTTTCCTCGAAGACACAGAACCGAGGAGTGTTGCTCGTTCTTTGTGCTGTTAGGACCAGGCTTCCCAGGGACACTGAGATTGGATTGCACTCAGTGTCTCAGTTTTGTGGGGGGGGGTATTTCGTTGTTTTGGTTACTTTCTTGTTGCTGAGATAAAATACCGGACACCCAAAGTTAAAGGAGGAAAGATTTATTTCAGCTTACACTTCGTAGAAGTTTCAGTCCACCGTCAGCTGCCTCCAAGGCAGGGTGGCATGGCAGAGGGGCATGGAAGAGGAGAACAGTCAATGGCAGGGCAGGAAGAAAAAACCCAGTCTGCTTTCCATCTTTCCCTTTATATTCCATCCAGGCTACAAGCCTATTAATTAGTGCCACCCACACCCACGGTGGGCCTTCCATTATCTACACCTAAAACTATGTTAAACCAATTTACTTCTCACACATCATTAATCCCAGTTTCATACATCTTAGATTCAGCCACCTCTGAAGAAAAACCCCACCTATGAGCTCATGAGGCTTTGGGGGACATCTAGATATAAGTTGTAACACTGGTAATAAGGGCACAGGAAAAATTTCGGAGTCTTCCAAGCCTCTCACTAACATAGTCTGTAGGTAGGTCTGGATAGTTAGGCAAAGTTCTGGAAATCACCTGGCCTTGCTCTGGGAAGCATGGCTGGCCAGTGTCTGCACTGCTGTGTTGCTCTGAGTACCTTTGAGAAGGGCAGAGGTAGGTGAGCACAGGGGGCAGGAGTGGGATGAGAAGTGTCAGCACACAGCCTTCCACTGGTCTGTGCCCTGGAGCTCCCAGACTCAGACCCTGTACACCTGCAAAACTTCATATGGCTGAACTCTTTTCCTGTCTCTATGTTTAATCCACTGTTTTTGTTTGTTTCTTTTTTGTTTTGTTTGGGTGTTTCCCTCCACCTGGTTGCACGTACTTGCTGCTAGCTGTGTTTCAAGCTGTCTGGCTATCGCACTGAGGCTTTCCCAGCCTGAGATCCAGTCTTCCATGACCCAGCCACAGGGGCATTTCCTCCTACCCCATGATTTTGGGTTTGCTGTGTCACAGTCCCCACTCACCTGGGTCTAAGCTGCCTCCACCCTCCTGGGGAGGGTGCCACCTGCTTCCCTGGAGAGAAGTAGCTGTTACCTCCTGGAGATTTAAAAAAGTGGGGGGTTTCTGTTCTCCATTGCTGCCTACTGAGGCAAAGGAAGTTACTGAAGATGGACTCCTATCCCAGTTCTGTCTAAATTCATCTCTCACGCAGTCTCCTCAGGCAAAGGCAGAGGGGGTTTCTAAAATGGCTCCCCATCCCAACACCGCCCACGTCCATAGGGAAATGCTAGGAAAGATCACTCCTGTCCCTCATCACTTGGCTGAACTCAGGTCACCTTTCTGCTCAGGCTGTATGTCTGTACAGTGACAGAGTCGGCATTCATAACAGTGTGCTGAGATTTTTCTCTTACTGTCTCACCAAAGAGGAGGTCCCTCTTCCTGTATTCACCTGCTGGTGTGTGTTACCTCTGTTACTTTACTTATCTTTCCAAATGCCAGTATTTCTGAGCGTTACCTAGTTGCTTGCTCACTCAAGTTGCAATCCAGAGATCATTTTTTATCTTTCTATCTCTTCATGGTGCTGCTTACCTGTTGGTTTGGATGAATATCCTGGAGTAGCTTGTGAGTGCTGCCTTCCTCCAGGCTGTCATGATCAAAAGCCTGGAGTTAACTTTTTGAAACATTAGGACTCAAGTCCCAGATGGAAAATATGTCTCAATGCTCTTGCCAGGAATGCAATGTTGACAAGGATTCTGAGGTCTTGTACTGGGTTCAGGGAAAGAGGGTTGTGGCAGATTTGCAATGTTTGCTGTGAATGGAAGAGAAGGAGTGATGGTAGATATGCTTTGTATGTGCAGTAAGGTCATTTGGGAACTTCTCAAACAAGAAACCATTGGCTACATTATTTTTTTTCTGATTTCTCATAATAGTTGAGCAATGTCTTTGTCACATTCTCATTGTTGGGACAAAGTACCAGATACCCACAGTTTAAAGGAAGAGAGGTTTATTTTGGCTCATGTTTTCAGACCACGCTCAGCTGGCTCTAAGGCAGAAAGGGCCTGCTGTGAAAGAAAGCTGCTCATGTTGTGAAAGCCAGGAAGCAGAGAGAAAATGGACGAACAGGAAGGGAGAGACACCCTTCAAGGTCTTGTCCTCAGTGCCCTGCCTACCTCTTCTAACCAGGCCCCGCCTCCTAACAGCACATTTAGCTGTAAACTTATTGGTGGATTAAATTAATCCACTGATAAGTATAGTGCCCCCATGATCCAATCACTTTTCAAAAGCTCAACCTCTGAACACATGAGCCTTTTGGGGCACATCCCAGATCCCAACCATAGCAAGCAACCTCACCATTCTTTTTCTTTTCTTGACCAGCAGAAAACACCAGACCAGAAGAATAAGAGCAGTGTAAAATAAATACATATGTCTGGTCTTCCAAGATACATCAAAAGAATTGCTATTGCCTGGTGGGTTGAATCTGATTACATGGCCTTATGATACCCCTGGGCCTCAATACTGTGAGGAGACTGTTCAGGGACAGAGAGCAGCCAAGGGAGCAGTTATAATAAAAAGTTTAATTAAGGTACAAAGCTGGAAATCCTTTTTTAGTGTTAGTCTTCAGTCACCATGACATTTTAGAAACAAAACATGTCTGAGACAAAAGAGATGATTGGAAATGGCACGAAATCCTTCATGCATTTAAATGTATATATTTTTAAAATGCTACTCAAAGTCTGCATCCAGAGAAAACTACTTTGGTGCATGAATTGCAGTTGCTATGACAACCAGAGGCTGCAGCCCACTGACTCATTCTTATGAAGAAAACAAGAATTGTTGTTAATGAATGAGAACCAAGCATTACCTTAAAGAAAAAGTCTGAGCCTGGGATGTGCTCATTGAAATGCTAGGCCCCATGGAAATAAGTTCTCTAATACCCCCCAGTGGTGGTGAACCCATGGCACTCATGCCGCAGCAGGCTGTTTGTAACATTGAAAGCTCTAAAAGGTTCACTGTCACTGCATGCTCATCTGCCTTTTGGTCTATGTCCGTCAATTTTCTTTAGCCGAGTGAAGGATCCTTGTCTGATATCAGGAAGAAAATAACTAAACAAGAACAGTGGTTGGGTGGAAAAAATATTTTAATTAGAGGGTTTGTTTACAACTTCAAGGTAAAGAACCCTATCTTGCTCTGGTATTCAGGTTCTTGAAAGACAAGGAAACGAAAGGTTTCTGACTGAGCATTGCTTTCTTGTTTTGCATCTTTGTAGGCTTAGAATTTCTTCACTGGTTTTATTCAAAGCACCATAGCCTGTGTTAAGCTGTAGAAGCTCTTCATGTGTGGGGGTGACTGTTTACATCTAAATTTTGAATGTTTTTAATGAAGAAAATAAGGTAGATGAACAATTGTTGCAGAACTCAAGTTTCTTTAGAACAGAATTCTTTTGTCAGAAATGCCAACATTGTCTGTGTAGTTGTTCAAGTAAGAAATCTAAGAGTCATTTTTTACTTTTTCATATGGTGCGCATAGCTCATCGCCAAGGAATACTCTTGATCCTGCCTCCACAATATGTCTCCAACCCACCCACTCCTTCCCGTTTCAGCTCCTACCACAATAGGTCTAGCACACTCATCTCTTGCCTGTATGACTTCATGTTCTCACTAGTCTCTCACTACTCCTAATTTATTTTATTTTATTTTATTTTATTTTATTTTATTTTATTTTAAAGAGAAGAAAAAACAAAACAAATCAAAAGAAGAACAAATTTTCAAACCAACATAATAGGAGGGTAACAATGGTTAATACATTACGTATTACTATCTTTAAGTTAGTTATTCAGGACACCAGACATTAGCATTCAATTGTCCAAACATTATTGGCACAAACCTTACTCTTCAATGAACTAAGTAAAAATGGTAGTGTATCTATCTTAACCATCTTATATATATATATATACAATTTTTTTTTCCTTTCCCTTCTTTCTTTTCCCTATTCCAGTCTCTCTTTCCTTTTGACCAGTTTCTTTTTGATTCACCATGTCTATTGTACATTTTGGATCTTATTTACTCTTTCAGTTTCTCATACTAGAGAGATAATACGATGCTTACACATGTGCTTCTGGTTTATTTCACTTATGAGTATTTTCTCGAGTTGCATCCATTTACCTATAAAAGTCTCCAGTTTATCCTTCTTTATGGCTGAATAGTACTCCATTGTATAAAAACACCACATCTTTCTTATCCATTCCTCAGTTGATGGGCATTTGGGTTGTTTCCAAGATCTGGCTATTACAAATTGTGCTGCTATAAACATGGGTGCACATATATCGCTGTGGTACGATGTTTTTAATTCTTCTGGGAAGATGCCCAGAAGGGGAATAGCTGGGTCAAATGGGACCTCCAACCCTAGTTTTCTGAGGAATCTCCACACTGACTTCCACAGTGGCTGTACCAGTCGACACTCCCACCAACAGTGAAGAAGGGTTCCTTTTTCCCCACAGCCCCTCCAGCATTTGTTATTAGTTGATTTCTTAATAGTAGCCATTCTTTCTGGGGTGAGATGGTATCTCAGTGTTGTTTTAATTTGCATCTCTCGAATGACTAGTGATGTTGCACATTTTTTTGTATATTTGTTTGCCATTAGTATTTCTTCATCTGAGAAATGTGTATTCATCTCAGATGCCCATTTTTGGAGTGGGTCTTTAAATTTGGGAGGTCTGATTTTTTTGAGTTCTTTATATGTTCTCGATAGTAGTCCTTTGTCTGAGGAACAGCTGGCAAACATTTTTTCCCACATTGTGGGTTGTCTCTTCACTCTGTTGGTGGTTTCTCTTGCTGTGCAAAAGCTTTTTAATAAGATGAGATCCCAGTTATTGATTCTTTGGGATAGTTCCCGTGCGGTTGAGTTTTTATTCATAAAGTCTTTGCCTACACCAATGTCTCCAAGGGTTTTACCTATCCTACCTTCCAGCAGATTTAATGTTTCTGTTTTAATATTTAGATCTCTGATCCATTTTGAATTTAGTTTAGTGCACGGTGAAAGATATGGATCTAGTTTTAATCTTCGGCATGTGTAGAGCCAGTTTTTCCAGCACCATTTATTAAAGAGGCTATCTTTCTTCCAGCGAATGTGTTTGGCACCTTTGTCAAAGATAAGGTGGCTTAGTATGTCTGGGGTTGTTTCAGCATCTTCTAATCTGTTCCATTGATCTTCAGGTCTGTTTCTTTGCCAGTACCACACTGTTTTTATCACAGTAGCTTTATAGTATAATTTCAAGTCGGGGATTGTGATGCCCCCTGCCTTGCCTTTGTTGCCCAGAATTGCCTTTGCTATTCTAGGTCTCTTCTGATTCCAAATGAATTTTAGGATTGTTTTCTCTAATTCTGTGAGATATGCTGTTGGAATTTTGATTGGAATTGCATTAAATCTGTATAACAATTTTGGAAGTATGGCCATTTTCACTATATTGGTTCTTCCTATCCAGGAGCAAGGGATATCTTTCCATTTTCTGATATCCTCTTCAATCTCCTTTTTCAGAGTACTGTAGTTTTCAGTATAGAGGTCTTTTACATCCTTCGTGAGGTTGATTCCTAGGTATTTCATTTTTTTGGATGTTATTGTGAAAGGTATTGTTTCCCTAATTTCTCTTTCAGTAAGTTTGTTATTTGTGTACAGGAAGGCTATTGACTTTTGAGTATTGACTTTGTATCCAGCTACACTACTGAATTTGGTTATTAAATCTAGCAGTTTTTTAGTGGAGTTTTTGGGGTCTTCTGTGTAGAGTATCATGTCATCTGCAAATAATGATAATTTAACTTCTTCCTTTCCAATCATTATTCCTTTTATTTCTTTCTCTTGTCTAATCGCTCTGGCTAAAGTTTCCAGAACTATGTTGAATAAGAGTGGGGACAGTGGACATCCTTGTCTTGTTCCTGATTTTAGAGGGAAGGCTTTCAGTTTTTGGCCATTTAGTATAATATTGGCTGTTGGTTTGTCATAGATAGCTTTTACCAGATTGAGATAAAGACCCTCTATTCCAATTTTCTGTAGGGTTTTTATCATGAAAAGATGCTGGACTTTGTCAAAAGCTTTTTCTGCATCTATTGAGATGATCATGTGATTTTTGTCTTTGGTTCTGTTAATATGCTGTATTACATTTATTGATTTACGTATGTTGAACCATCCCTGCATCCCTGGGATGAATCCAACTTGGTCATGGTGTATAATCTTCTTGATGATTTGTTGGATTCTGTTTGCCAGTATCTTATTAAGGATTTTTGCATCTATGTTCATTAGGGAGATTGGCCTGTAGTTCTCTTTCTTAGTTGGGTCCTTCTCTGGTTTTGGTATCAGGGTAATGCTTGCTTCCAGGAATGAATTTGGGAGTATTGCTTCCCTTTCAATTTCATTGAAAAGTTTGAGAAGTAGGGGCGTTAGGTCTTCTCTAAATTTCTTGTAGAATTCGGCAGTGAATCCATCAGGGCCTGGACTTTTCTTTGTTGGGAGGTTTTTAATTACATCTTCAATTTCATTGGCTGATATTGGTTTATTTAGGATTTTTAAATCTTCTTGATTCAGCTTTGGTAATTCATACGAATCTAGGAATCTGTCCATTTCTTCTGCATTTTCCATCTTAGTAGAATATAAATTTTCAAAATAGGTATAGATGATCTTCTGGATTTCTGCAGGGTCCGTCGTGATATCACCCTTTTCATTTTCAATTGCATGGATTTGAGTCTTTTCTTTTCTTTTTTTAATAAGGTTGGATAAGGGTTTGTCAATCTTATTTATTCTTTCAAAGAACCAACTTTTTGCTTCAGTGATTCTTTGTATTGTTTTTTTATTCTCCAATACGTTAATTTCTGCTCTGGTCTTTATAATTTCCTCCTTTGTACGGGCTTTTGGCTTAACCTGCTCTTCTTTTTCTAGAAGCTCGAGGTTCACCCTTAAGTTGTTTATTTGCGCTTGCTCTATTTTCCTGATATAAGTGTTTAATGCTATAAATTTCCCTCTTAGGACTGCTTTCATTGTATCCCATAAGTTCCGGTATGTTGTACTGTCATTATCATTCAGTTGTAGAAAGTGACTAATTTCTTCTTTAATTTCATCTGTGACCCATTGGTTGTTCAGGAGGATGCTGTTTAATTTCCATGTGTTTAGGGAGTTTTTGTGGGATCTTTTGCCATTGATTTCCAATTTCATTGCACTATGGTCTGATAATATGCATGGGATAATTTCAATTCCTTTGCATTTACTTAAGCAGGTTTTATGAGCTAGTATGTGGTCTATTTTGGAGAACGTCCCATGTGCAGCTGAGAAAAATGTGTATTCTGATGTTGTGGGATGGAACACTCTGTAGACATCTACTAAGTCCATTTGTTCAAAAGTTTGGTTCAGTTCTACTATTTCATTATTGATTTTCTGTCCAGTTGATCTATCTTTTTGTGACAGTGGAGTATTGAGATCTCCCAATATAATTGTATTAGTGCTTATTTGATTTTTCATGTCCTTTAGTACTTGTTTTATATAGCTGGGTGCATTGGTATTTGACGCATATATATTTATGATCGTTATCTCTTCCTCTTGGATTGTTCCCTTTACAAGGATGTAATGACCGTCTTTATCTCTCTGAATCCTTCTTGGCTTGAAGTTCACTTTGTCTGCAAAAAGAATAGCTACCCCTGCTTTTTTCTGGGTTCCTGTGGCATGGAGTATTGTTTTCCATCCTTTGACTTTCAGTCTATGAATTTCTTTCTGAATTAAATGTGTTTCTTGTATACAGCATATTGTTGGATCTTGCTTCTTGATCCATTTCGCCAGTCTGTGCCTTTTGATTGGTGAATTGAGACCATTAACATTGATGGTTAAAACTGATATGTATTGACTTGTCATGATATTTTCCTGTTGTTGGTTCCCACTCTTTGTTTTTCCGCTTTCCGGCTATTTAATTATTTGCCCTGCCTGGTGGATTCCTTCTGTTGGGGTTCCTATCTCTTTCTAGAATGTCCTTCAGAACGTTTTGGAGTGCTGGTTTGGTGGTCATAAATTTTCTCAGATGTTCTTTGTCATGAAAGTATTTTATTTCTCCATCAATTTTGAAAGATAGTTTTGCAGGGTACATCAATCTGGGCTGAAAATTATTTTCCTTTAGAGCTTGCAATACATCATTCCAAGCTCTTCTTGAATTGAGGGTTTGTGCTGAAAAGTCAGCTGTGATTCTGATGGGTTTTCCTTCATAGGTGATTTGTCTCTTCTCCCTAACAGCTTTTAAGATTCTGCCCTTCTGTTGAATTTCTGGGATCTTGACTATAATATGTCTGGCTGAAGTTTTTTTTTGATCATGTCTAGTTGGTGTTCTAAAAGCTTCACTTATAGGGGTGTCAAATTCCTTTTCTCTTCCAGGAAAGTTCTCCCTGATTATGTCTTTGAACAAGGTTTTAATGTCGTTGATGCTATCTCCTGCTTTTTCATTTATTCCAATTATTCTTAAGTTGTTTATCTTTGAGTCATCTAGCAGCTGCTGAATTGATTTTTCATGGTCCCTTGCTATTTTTAAGAATTTTTCCATTTCATGATCACTAATTGCAAGCCTGTCTTCTATATCTGAGATCCTGTCCTCGCATTGGCTTATTCTGCTACAAATACTTTCAATGGAATTTTTTATCTCTTGGCTATCTGCTTGAATCTGCCTTATGGATTCCATTTCTTTCCTATGCTGAGCATTCATGGTTTCTATAGTTTTCTTAAGTTCATCTATTTTTTTGTCTGTATCAGCTATAGTGTCCTTAAGCATGGTCTTCATTGTAGACATTATCTCTGCAGTTATCTGTGAGATTATTTCTGTTTTAATTTTTTCCAGAACCTCATTCAGTTGCTTTGTTGTTACCACTTCAGATAGGCCAGGTGGGTGGCTTTCGGATTGTCCCACCTCGTTGCTCCCTAGGTTTGCCTTTGGTGAATTGGATGTGTGTGGTTGCATCTTGTTTAAGTGTCGTCTCATTTTTTCTTTCTTTAATCCCTGGGGTGATGTTTGCAAATTACCTATAGTAGGTTACTTTATTGCTAGTGTTTAAGATCTTTAGAAGATGACTACTTCTCTGCAGTATCTTCCAAGTGGAGCTTGCTTTTAGGTTTTGAGCTTTCTGCCAGATCCTACCTCTTCAATTTGTTGGGTATGCGAAGTTGCTACCTGTTTGGCCCAGTCCTTGATTCTTTGGTACTGTGCCACTGTATTTTCTGTGTCCCTTAGTCAATCTCAATCATGAAATATGAGGAAGGAAAGATGTTTAGAACAATTATTTCACATTTGGCTATAATGTTAACTAAAGCATCAAACACAGCCTAAAAAATGACAGACTGAGCTAACCAGTTATTTACCACTTTTAGCTGTATAGAGTTGCGGTTATATAACAAAATCTAAAACACACCAGAAAAATTATATGCAGTATACAAGTCCTATGTATGTCAATTTTTCCTTGAGGAGTTTAAATTTAAGATGAGTTAAGGAGGAAATAGAGTATTGGGAGAAGAGGAAGGAATTAGATGTAAGGTTAGAGGACCAAGAGGGATCCCACTAAAATTGGGACACTAGTGCAGAGGACAGGTGGTGAAAAGAGAAGGAAGGGATAAAAGGAAGAACAGATCACAACCACAATCACAAAGAAGTTAGAGGCGCTGTTTACACTCATATAAAAAACCAGAGAGAATAATGAAGGAAAGAGCAAATACACATACAGAAACAAAAACGAAGATAAAAACAATAAAACAGACAGATCAAAAATAAAACCCCACCAAAAAACAAAACAAAACAAAACAAAAACAAAAAAACCCTTCGCCAGAACAAAAAACAAATCAGTGAGAAAAAAAAAATAATAAAAAATAAAAATAAAAATAAAAAAATAAAAAGAATCAGTTCCAGGTGTTGACTCTGCTGTAGGCAGTTACCCTGTGGTGACAGAGTCCTGTTCTGTGCAGGTCCGTCCCAGTAAGCCAGGAGCGCCCTCTGGCGGGCGGTGAGCAGAGGCGCGTACTTTCAGGCAGAGACCAGTCTAGCTCGCCTCCGCTCTTGGCGCCCTTTCACGATCCCTGGGCCTGAGAGGCTCAGCGTGCTGTCCGGAGCGCGGGTTCCCTGCACTGGTTCCCGCCGCTCTGGTTTTTCGCCACGCCCCCCACAATGGCGCCAGGCCAGTCGCTCTCTGGCGCGGGACAGGTGTGGCTGAGAGTCCAGTCTCGTTCGCCTGCTGAACTCAGCACACTTTCGTGGGCCTGAGAGGCCCCGTGCTGCCCTGTCCGGAGCACAAGTTCCCAGAGCAGTTTTCGAGCCGCTCTGAGTTTCGCCACACCCCCCACAATGGCGCCCGTCCGGTCGCTCTCTGGCGCGGGGCAGCTGTGGCTGAGAGACACTCACCGCCGGTCAGCGCCGTTCTCCGCCGCTCCCCTGCCCCGCCGCTGTCTCAGGATCCTCCGTGGGGGCTCCCTGGGCGCCAGCTGCCACCATGTGTCCGTAGAATTGAGCCTCCACGGCGCTGCAACTCCCGGGATATTAGAAGGTGCGCGCGTGCGGTCTGCTCCTTCTTTCCTTCTTCTTTGTTGGAAGTCACCCGTCACTGGTGCCGGGGGTCCCAGATTGCGCTTCAGAACTTTTCTGGGTTTCGGGGAGGCATCTCCCCCCCTCCTGCGCTTTCCGGGTCGCTATATTCCCGTGTTCCAATGGTAACTTTTAGAGAGAGTTTTGCTGCCTGCTTCTTACTCATCCGCCATCTTGAGGTCCTCCTCCTAATTTTTTTAAACATTCATTCTCCCCACAGTTGACAGGATGATCTTTCTGTGTGAATTAAGTGTTTTATTTTGAGATATCTGTAACTCATCAGGTGATTATAAGAAATAATAGAGAGAGTCCATGTACCTAGTTTTTTTCCGTGGTAATATCTTGCATGATTATAGCATGAAGTTGGCATTGCTACATCAAGACATGGACCATTTCTAGTGCCAGGAGGATCCTCCTGTGATTCCCCCGTTGACCTTTCTTCACCATAGCTACTTTCCTCCAACACCAATTTTTCCTCAATGCCTGACAGCCAGTAATCTGTTCTCCATTTCTGTAATTTTTTTCTTTTCAAGAATGTTATAGGGGCCGGTGAGATGGCTCAGCGGCATAAGCGCCTACCTGGCAAGCGCGAGGTCCTGCGTTTGACTCCCGGTACCCACATACATAAAAAAAAAGAGGGCTGGTGATATCGCTCAGTGGCACAGGCACCGGCTGGTGCACGAGGTCCTGAGGTCGACCCCTGGTAGCCACAAAAAAAAAAAAAAAAAGAATGTTATATAGATAGATTCATATAATATGTATATCTAGAACTTCTAACGTTACTTTGAGACAGATTGGTGGTAATGGATATATTGGTCAGTGTTCTCCCCAGGAATATGCAATGCGAGACTGTTGCAGAGATTGGTGATGCTGGCAGTAAAAGAATTTACCAGGAACAGAATAAGAAAGGACAAGAGTTTATTTAGATTGGAGTACACAGTCAAGAGGAGAGTGGGCAAGCCAAAGGGAAGTCTGTGCTTGGGAGCAGGGATGGTGTTTTGTTTTGTTTTGAGCAACATCCCAGCCTATTTTATTATTTATTTTGAGATGGAATCTCACTAAGTCACTAAATTGCCCAGGCTGGTCCTGAACTTGTGATCCTACTGCCTCAGCCTCCCAGAATGCTGGAATCACAGATGTGTGTCACCATACTCAGCTATGCAGTGTCTTTTTTTTTTTTTTTTTTTTTTTGTGGGTACCAGGGGTTGACCTCAGGACCTCGCGCGCCAGCAGGCGCACGTGCCGCTGAGTGATATCACTGGCCCTTTTTTCGTATGTGGGTTCCAGGAGTCGAACTCGGGCCCTCGCGCTTGCCAGGCAGGTGCGTACGCCGCTGAGCCATCTCACCAGCCCTGCAGTGTTGTTTTTAAAGGGAAAAGTGTGGACTGGAAGGAAGGAACAGCTTGGACCCAAGGACATTGGGTGCAATATCAGGGAGAACAGCACTGTGCGTTCTTTGTCTCCCTTGGGCTGGTGATGTATGTCGTCCCTATGATGAGATATGAAAAGGACTGTGGAACAGTTTACCAGTCATGCTGGTTATAGGCAGGAATGCCAGTGGCTGTTTTGCTTCAAGCTTCTGAAACAGCTCATCTTAAAGCAGAGTACCTGACTGTGATGTAGGGCCACTGATTGAATTTAAAATGTTGAGCCAGGCTTGGGAATGGAGTATAATTTTTATACATTGCTGAGTTCTGTTTGCTAATATCTTGTTAAGAGATTTTAAGCATATACTCGGGAAAGATATTGGTCTGCAGTTTTCTCTCTTTGTTCTTTTTTGTTTTTGTACTTTGAGTTTAATGTCAGGGTGATACCAACTTAATAAAATTAATTGAGAAGTATTTTTTCCTTTTTATTTTCTGTAACTGTTTGTGCAGAATTGGTGTTAATTCTTCTTTAATCATTTGGTAGTGACACTATCTGGACCTGGAGATTTCTTTTTAGGAAGTTTTCAAAGTGTAAGTTAAATTTCCTGAATAATAATAAGGTTGTTCAAACTCTGTGTTTCATACGGAGCAACCTCTGGTAATTTGTATTTTTCAAGGAGTTGGCACATTTCATCTGAGTTGTCAAGTTTGTGTATGGAGTTATTTCCTTGTGTTGTCAATGTCTTTGGGGTCTGAATTTATGTCCCATTTGATTTCTGATATTGGTAATTTGTATCTTCTCTCTTTTCTTTGTCAGTATTGGTAGAAGTTTATTAATTTTGTTGATTTCTTCAAAGGACCACGTCTCCACCATTGATTTTCTCTGGTATGTTTCTGACTTAAATTTCATTAATTTATATTCTTGTTATTACTTCCTGTCTTCTACTTGCTTTGGATTAATTTTTCTCATCTTTTTCTGGATTTCTGAGTTGGGAGCTTAGCTTATTGAATTTAGACTTTACCTCTTTTCTCATGTAAGCCTTTAGGGCTGCAAGTTTCTCAGCATTACTTTAGTTGTGTCCGAGAAATTTTGAGATTTTTTTGTATTTTTATTTTCATTCATTTCAACATATTGTATGATTTACCTTCTTGGCCCATGGGTTTTTAAAAAATGTACTGTTTGGGTATTAGAAATGTTTGGAGATTGTGTCAGTCAGTGCTTACTAGAGAAACAGATTTAATGTAAGATATACAAATATATAAGAATTTACAAGATTGGCTTACAGTGGCCACCTGTAGAGTCAGGTGTGGGAGAATACAAAAAGGCTGTGTGTGCGCTGGAGATCCAAAGGATCCAAAGGCCTGGAGCTCACTGTCATGTCTGTAAGTCTGTATCAGGAGGCTGAAGAGTCTACAGTGGAAGCCAGTAGACAATGTCCAAGGTAAAGGTGAAGACTGGAGCTCCTCCAAAGAAACAGAAGTGAGCCTTCTTTCTTCATTTCCCTTTTATTCCATTCAGGTGATAAGCCTATTGGTTGGTACCTTTCATACCCAGGATGGGTCGTCTGTCTTCGCTAAATCCCTTCAGCCACACCCAGAACTATGTTGATCCAGTTTAGTTGGGCTTTTGTTACTCAAGTTGACACCATCAGTTAGATGTCACAGAGATTTTCATGTTATGTTTCTTTTACTTGTTTCTAGTTTGATTCCATTGTGGTTGGGGACCACACTCTGATTTCAATTTTTAAAAATGTATTATTAACATTGTTATATGATTACAGGTGTGGTTTATCGTGTTATGCATTCCCCATGTGCATTTGAAAAAAAAAGTGTGCTATTATTGAGTAGAGTGTTCTATAAGTATCAAGTAGATTCTGTTAGAATTCAGAATTAAGTATTCATTACCATTCTGTTGATGGTAATGAATTCTTCTATTTTCTTGAAGATTTTCCATCAGTTGTTCTAAAAATTGCTGAAGGAGGGGTGTCGAAGATTCCAGTTATAACTGGATTTACCTATTTCTGCTTTCAGTTCTATAAATTTCGACTCACATATGTTGTTTGAAGTGTATACATTAGGATTATTATATAGCCTTGTTAGATTGACTCTATCATTATGTAATATCTCTCTCTGTGTCTGGTAGCTGTATTTTTCTGAAGTCTGCTTTATCTAATATTAATATAGCCATGCCTGCTTTGATCATGTTTGCATAATACACCTTTTCCCATCCTTTTATTTTAAACTTACATAGATCATTATATTTGAACTGAGTTTCTTGGAGACAACGTATAGTGGTGTCAATTTGTTTTTATCTTCTCTGCCAATCTTTGCCTTTTTTTTTTTTTAGAACTTAATTTTTTTTTTTTTTTTTGGTGGGTACCGGGGGGTCGACCTCAGGACCTCGCGCGCCAACAGGCACCCGTGCCGCTGAGCGATATCACCGGCCCCTTTTTCATATGTGGGATCCGGGAGTCGAACTAGGGCCCTCGCGCTTGCAAGGCAGGCGCTTATGCCTCTGAGCCATCTCACCGGCCCCATTTTTTAGAACTTAAAATGCAGTTCTAATTTTATTTCTATTTTTGGTTGATAAAGTCAAAACAAAACCTATAAACACATAGTTCCAGGATCTCCCCAAACCAATCAACAATTCTTTGGCAATGTTAGGTGTGTAGTATGAATGCCATGCTAATTAACACACTTTATCAGGAGCCTGAAGTGTTGACATACGAAAATAGCAAGAAACTGCCCAATGCTAAACCTTCTGTTTTTTTTTTAAAACTCTACTTAGTAAATAGAAAATATAAAGGAATACATTTAACTTTTCCTGATAATAAATGAAGTTATATGGTATTTTTTTTCAGTTACACAAACTGTATTATCACATGAAAAACTTACAGAATGTAAACAGTGAGAATATTACTGAAAAATTTCCTAAGGTAATTGTAGTAAAAGTTATGAGAATGAATCACTAGTTAACTGCAGTGTTGCTTTGATAGTAAAAACAAACAAAGAAAAACAAAGGCTATACAGAGACAGCCCTGACCACTGGGTAAGCTGAAAGAAGTGTTTACAGCATGAAACCAAACCAAATAGTCATTCCCCTTCTTTAATCTTTACCTACCACCTGTCATCTCATATAACCAATCACAACAAAGTAACAAAACCCCATTCACTCAGGTAATTTTAAATGGGAAACTGAGTACGTGGGAACTACAATTTGGATTGAATTTTCAAGATCCATACACACCAATTCAACTAGTTTTGTTAAAAGGAAGCTGTAAAAATACACATCATCACAAGCGATACAAAACTTTAAGATCCAGTTAAGGATGGAGAAAAACTGGAGTCCTTAATGCTGTAAACCCAAAAGCAGTCAGAAGAACGTCTCAGCTTCCCTCCAGTCCCAGGTGCATACCTAGGTGCGCCCACCTCACACCTGTTCCCACAGGTGGGCCAGTCTCTGAGACAGCTCGTCCTGCTTGGCTGGGGCCCCTGCAGCCGGTCTGGCCCCACGGCAGCTCCATGTCAAGATCGAGGCCACCTCCTCAGCCATCTCCAGGAGCAGTAGGTCCATCTGGTTCTGGGGAGTGTTTCTGCCTTTTAATCGTTATATTTAGACTATTGAATTTAGGGTTAGTATTGATATGTGAGGGCATAAATCTGCCATTTTATTTTTTGTTTTCTTGTTGTTCTTTCAGTTTTGTTGTTTTTCCTGCTTTCCTGTGGGTGATGTGGACAATTTTTAGGTTTTTGTATTTATTTACCCATAATGCTTTTTGAATGTTCCTCTTTATGTAATTTTTAAGTGACTGATTTGGGTGTTAACATTATATACACAAAACATCATCGGGCGGCATCATCTTGCCAGTTCGTGGTACAGAAATTTTATTTCCCTTTATATGCCTTTATTCTTCTCATTTATAATACAATTTTTAAAAATATCTCCTTTCTATATACATTTAAAACCCTATTAGACTGTTATAATTTTTGGAAACTCAAGAGAAGAAAAATATATTTTTCTATTTTAAAATTATTTGTATTGCTTTTCCTTCTCTCTGATATTCCAAATCTCTTCCTTTAATCATTCTTCTTCAATCATTCTTTAAGGGTGTCTGCTTCCCTTTCACTCCTTAAGGATATGTTCACTGGATTTGATAGCTCTTTACTGTCAGCACATAAAAAATATTACGCCATGTCTTTTAGTTCTCCTATGATTTCTGGTGAGAAGTCCACTATCATTGTAATTGTTTTTCTCCTATAGGTAAGGTGTCATTTTTCTCTTGTTTACTGTTTTCAAGAATTTTTTCTTGTCTTTAGTTTGACCCTGATGTGTCTTGATCTGGACTCTTAAGTTATTTATTCTATCTTATGTTCGCTCTGCTTCTTGAATCTGTATGTATGTCTTAGGTGACTCTGGGAATTTTTCAGCTATTATTTCTTTGAATACTTTTTCAGACTCACCATTTTTCTTCTTTACTACCATAATTCCAGTAACTACCATAAATGTTGAATCTTTCATTATAGTTCCACATATTCCTGAGTCTTATTTCACTTTTCTAAAACCTATTTTTCCTGTTACATTCAGATTAATTTCAATTGTTTTATATTCCTATTCACTGTTTCTTTCTTCTGTTTCTTCTGTCATGTCACCAGAGCTATTCATTGAGTTTTTAATTTTGGTTATTTTATTTTTAAATTCTAAAATTTCCATTTTGTTTTTCCTTATAGCCTCTGTTTCTTTGCTGAGAATTTCTATATGATTATTTGTTTCAAAAATGATCACAGATGGGGCCGGTGAGACGGCTCAGCGGCTTAAGCGCCTGCCTTGCAAGCGCGAAGGCCCGAGTTCGACTCCCGGAACCCACATACGAAAAAGGGGCCGGTGATATCGCTCAGTGGCACGGGTGCCTACTGGCGCGCGAGGTCCTGAGGTCGTCCCCCCGGTACCCACAAAAAAAAAAAAAAAAAAAAAAAAATGATCACAGCTAGGCACGGTTATGCATACCTGAAATTCCAACACTCTAGGAGGCTAAGGCAGGAGAATCTCAAGTTTAAGCTCAACGGAGGCAATTTAGTGAGATCCCGTCTCAAAAAAATTAAAAAACAAAAAACAAAAAAAATTTAAAAAGGACTAGGATTATAACTCAGCATGAAGGTCTTGGGTTCAATTCCTTGTAGCATAAAAAATAAAAGGAAAAAAAAGAATTTTGTAATTGCTTATTGGAGCATTTTTATGATTGTGTCTTTAAAATTCTTGTCAGATAATTCTAACATCCGTCATCTTGTTGTTGGCATCCTTTGACTGTCTTTTTTCATTCGATTGGAGATTTTCATGGTACTTGGTATAATGAGTGATTTTTAGTTGAAACACAGACTTTTTGAGAAGTATGATACGCTGGATCTTATTTAAACCTTATGTTTTGGCTGGAAATGAGGAGTACTGCTTTGTTACTGTCAGGCAGGGAGAGGCCCAGGCTCCCCACACAGCTCTAATGACACACAGAACGTATGGGTAACAGTTTTGGCTGCCCCTAGGGGGCAGATCCCTTCCTGGGCTGAGGGGTAGAAGCACCACATTACTGCTCCTTGTGTGACCTCCCTGTGTGATCCTACAGGAGGTGTTGGCCACATTATCACCCGGCAGTGGTAAAAGCCCTGGATCTCGAGTGCACCTTCTCTGTTGCCACTCTAATGGGGGGGATGGGCACCGACCACAGCTGAGTGATGCTAGAACTCTGGGTTTCCCACTTGGCCTCCCTTGGCGTGGTGTTTTCAGTGTTGTTTGGTTGGAGTAATTTCTAAAAGTTTCCTTCTTGTTGGGTGGTTGCTTTTTTTTTTTGTTTGTTTGTTTTGTTACTTTTGTTTGTTTTATGTCTGTGCCATCAGTGCTTTCAGGCTGACAGCTTTTTCAGCTCCAAGTCCAGTATATGAGGCAGAATGAAAACCCAGAGAATTCACCACCATATTATTTCTTGGGTCCCAAAGGACCTCACCATTTTGCTGCCTTTTCTCTACTTTTCAGAGACTTTTTATGTTTGTTTTGTAGACAGTGTCAGAGTTTTAAATTGATCTTGATGGGAGGGATAGGGAAAATACATTTACTCTATCTACTCAGAAGCGAAAGTCCAGAGTGAACTACTTCATTTTCTTTAAAAAATTTTTTTTTCTTGTATTGGAGATCAAACTCAGTGTATCTTGCATGCTAGGCAAGTGCTGTACTACATTCCAGCCCAAAAATGATCTTTTAAAAAATAAACAAAGTTGCCAGGTATGATGTCTCTAATCCCCGCACAGTGGGTGGCTGAGGCTGGAGGATTGCCCAGCCTGGGCAATTTTACAAGACCCTGTCTCAAAATTTAAAGGAACAGTTGGGTGTGTAGCTCAGTGTGAAGGCCCTGGGTTCAATCCCTAGTACCATAAGACAACAACAGATCAAAACAAGTCACCTTGTCACAGTCCTGCTTGAAATCCTTCAGTGGTTTCCTTTGTACTCCAGGTGTAAGTTCCTTATGGCCCAAAGAGCATGAGCCTGCCCTGCTGGCTTTTCCAACTTTTCCCACACACCTTTTCTCTTTTCTCAATTTGCTTTAGGAACATTGAACTTTTTAAATATTAATTTTCTTGACAAATATATATCAAGCCCCTATTATATCATAGGCACAGGTGTAGGCCCTGGGCTAAGTGTAGACATAAAGTCCCTGCCCTCCTAGAGCTTGTACTGGTTCAGTTCCTGGAGTGCTTCCGTCGCTCCCAGCTCAGAGACAGGCAGTTTCTGGAATGCTGTCTCCCAGTTCCCTCCCACTTACGAAGGTTCCATCCAGTTCACGTGCCTCCCTCTCAGACAGACTTTCCCCTTCTGACTGAAGTGAGGATATTCCTCTTGGCTGCATGTTGGAATCATGTTCATGTTCAGACAGCCCAAAGCCTGGTTTCACCCCAGGCAAGTTAGATCCAAGCCTCTGGGAGGCCAAGGCATCTGTGTTTTTAAAGCTTTCGAGAGGAATCCAGTGTGCAGCAAAGGTCAAAAGCCCTTTAGCATTACCCCCTCTTTCTATTACCGGCTAACTTGTTTGTTTTTCCTCTATCTTCTAGATCTTATCTAGTAGATAAAGTGAGTTTAAAGTCCTTGAGTGGAAAACTCAATTTCTTATTTTTCAGTAATTAGGTTTCTGCATCAGATTTTGGAGTCCGAGGTTTACATGAGAGCAAGGACTTTAGTGAATTGGTCTCTGTGAGCTCTTGGTTAGACCTCAGAGGTTGAGGTTTCTTCTTCTTCTTTTTTTTAATGTGGGTACCGGGAGTCGACCTCAGGACTTCGCGCTTGCCAGCAAGCACTTGTGTCGCTGAGCGATATCACCGGCCCTTTTTTTCCTTTATGTGGGTGCCGGGAGTTGAACTCAGGACCTCGCGCTTGCCGGGCAGGCGCTTATGCTGCTGAGCTATCTCACTGGCCCGAGATTTCTTCTTTTAAACCAGATCTTGTGGGCCTGTGTTTGGCCGAGGTGTGGCCTCTCAGTGAGTGATGCTCTGGCTGGTGTTCTCCTCTGAGAGCCTTTTGCTAGGCCATGGATATCTCCCTTTGTTGAGGTCCTCATGGTGTTGCTTCTGGTGCTGGTGATGCCCATGCTCTGAGGAGATGGCCCTTGTTAGTATGGTTTGGATAAGTAACCCCCAAGCCCCAAGTCTTAAAGGCTTGGTTACCAGCTTATGGTACTATTGGGAAATGGTGGAACTGTTAGGATGTGGTCTTAGTGGGGCATAGTGGGAGGAAGTAGGTCACTGAGGTGTGCTCTTGAAGGGGATATTGGATCCCCAGCCCCTTCCTCACACTTTTTGCTTCCTGGCTGCCATAGGTGAGTAGGTTCTACACTATTCCCCCCTACCATGATGTTCTGTCTTGCCACAGTCTCAAAAGCAATGGAGCCAACTGACCATGGACTGAAATTGTGAACCAAAATAAACTTTTCCTACTTATAACTTGTACATCTCAGGTATTTTGTCACATGACAGAAAGCTGACTAACACAAGTTAGCATTGCAAGAGAGTAGGGGAATATTTTATCTTGGTTTGCTCAGGATTTTCTTAGTTTGGGTTCTGAAAGTCCCTTATCCCATGGACTCCCTCAGTCTTCAGCTGGTTGGATTTTGGGAGGGAAGAGTTTGAGAGAACATGGAAGTGGTTTGAGATCATTGCTGAGATGTCCAAGTTCAATTTTTCAAAGTCTCACACTTTTGAGGCCTTGTTAGAGTGTGTTCTTCTTAAAGGCAGCAAACCAAGGAAGAGTAAGCACTTCCTGGGTCTAGATCTGTGTAGCCTATGGGTTCTTGCCCCAATTCCACAATCTATTTTTTTCAGTGGGAGGTGGGACTAGAGGGTGGGTGGGATGGAGGCCTTCTATTGGGCTACCAGGAACAGTGTGAAAGAAGATTTCTTAATCTCTTCATCAATCCTCTTGTCTGATCTTGTAACCATGGTGAGAACCATGGAACACTGTCTCATCGTGATTTGGATATTGGAGTAGGTGAATAGCTAAACTGACAGCTATATAATGTGGGTGAGGTTAAATACAAATTTTATAAAGTGTTTCCCTGTGTGTGGTCTGAAACTACCTTTTTCAGGATCACCTAGGGCTTTATTAAATACAGATTGTGAATCAGCAGGTTTGGAGAAGGAACCAGGAAACTTTATGTTTTCACAAGCATCTTATGTAATTTTCATGAAACCTGACATTTGAGGATCTCAGTACTGGTAGTAATACCTGGAAGATATCAGGGGAAGTCTGCTTCTGACTTTGCTTTTTGTTGGGAGAGCCATAAAAAATACTTGGGACTTTGAATTTTGTTATTCATTATCATTCTACTAATTGTGTGGCGTTAAGGTTGGGTTAAATTCAGAACAGTAGTAGCGCCCCTCCACCCCAACACTTTTTGGATGCTATTTTTTCTACCTTTAGCAGTGCAAAGAGAGAGAACTTCACATTAAATGACAGAATAATGTCTTCATGCCAGTTTAAAAGTTTCTTCTCTCAGCTTTATAGGCCTCCTCTAAGATTGAAGGGAAAATTAAATAAGGAAAATGACTCAAAGTCATAAAATGAAGGGTAACACTTGCTGCCCTGTGTTCTGCAACTGGGAGAATTTGTAGGAAATCTTTAAAACTATTTGTTGTTTTGGGAGTCAGCTTTTCCCCCCCTGTTAACTGTACCTGCTGCATGTCTAGTAGTTTTAAAATAATGTCTATTCTAGAAAGATATTTATTGTGTTATAAATCTAGATGACATCTTAGCTGGGAATTTGGCTTTCTTTCCTACCTCAGGCAGAATTATGCTTATGTTATAATCTTTTGCACTAGCAGAGAGTGCGTATTAATTTGTCAACCAACTAGTATGTTCAAACTCCAGGTGTGGGAGTAACTTGCAAAATGTGATTCTGGGAATGAATATGGAGAGGAGTGGTTGTTTGAGTGCTGTAACTGGGGTTGTGTTAGTCAGTTTCCTGTCAATGTAACAAAATGCCTTTTTATGGAACAAGTTTGTTTTGGCTCACAGTTTTGGAGGTTTCAGTCCATGACTCATTGGCCCCATTGCTTTGGGGTGTGGTGAAGCAGCACATCATGGTGGGAATGTTTGGCAGAGCAAAACTGCTCATCTCATCACAAGCCAGGGAATGAAAGAGAAAGAAGAGGGGACCAGGATCCCTCAATCCTCTTCAAAGGCATTTCCTCAATGACCCAAGGACCTCATACAAGACCCCACCTCCCTGGGAGCCAAGCCTTTAGGAATGGACTTGTGGGGGACATTCAAGGTCCACACTTTTGCAGGAGCTGATCTGGGGCTCTTTTGAAGGGTGTGTTTCAGCTGATAGCAACTTTCATGGGGTGGCTGGGCAGTAGGTCTGCCTCCCTGTATTCAGCATTGTATTCTGTCCCTAAGCTCAAATGGCCTAACAGTGGCCAAACTAAAGATAATAACAATAATGATTTAGAAGTAGATTTCTGTGCTTGATTATAAATTACTTTTGAAATACCTATAATTGAGGCCATTTTTGCGTTGGCCTTTGCACCCCACTTGCAGATACCAGCCCTCACAGGGGCATTTCACACATGCTTTCAAAAGTCGGGATACCTGTGTGACAGCCAAATTATTTTCTTCTTCCACTTCAGCTATCAGCTATGATTCTGTGTCTGCTGGTTACCATGACTCCTCCCTCCTGCCAAGTACTCCCTCACATAAGTACAGAAGAAAGTGCCTCACTCTTCCATTGTGTTGTCTCATGCTGGAAGAGGCAAGGGACCTCTCTGGGGTCTCTTTTATAAGGAGACTAATCCTAATCACCCACAAAGGCCCCACCTCCAAATGCCATCACATTGGGAATTATGTTTCAACATATGAATTTTGGGACAGTGTGGTACAAACATTCAAACCATAGCATGTCTGAATGAGCTTTGAATTAGCAAGATGAACTCACAGGGACCTAGGTCCCATCAGTGGGCTAGGTGTAGACCTTGGCTTAGGTCCCTATAGAGTGTTTAATCTTAATATATTAAGTTGCAAAGATAACATGTCTGTAGGCTGTGACTACTGATTTTGTGTTTGAGACAACAGTCATTACAATAGTTCTTCCAAAATTTATAAATAAGCCATGGCTGGTCATATAGCCTCATCCTTATAAGCCTATCATTTTCTCAAAATGATCAGGAGTTGTGTTAGTTTCCCATGACTGCTGTAACAAAGTACCATAAACTGGGTGGCTTAACACAACAGAAATACATTACCTTGCAGTTCTGGAGGCTGGAAGTCTGAAATTGAGGCATTGGCAGGGGCATGGTCCACCTGAAACCTGCAGGGGGCCCTTCTTTGCCTCTCCCTCTCTTCTGGTGGTTTGCAGCAATCCCTGGTATTTCTCAGCCTGTAGATGCATCATGCGAGTCCTCTTTTCACATGGCCCTTTCCCTATGGGTCTTCACATCATCCTTCCTATGTGTGTGTGTCTGTCTTGAAATTTCTCCTTTGCATAAGGATATCAGTCATAATAGGTGAGGGCCCACCTAAATCATCTTGAAGCAGAAATCCCGACCTAACCACAGCCATTTTATTCAATAAAGCTGCAGTCATTCTGCTCTCTGCCACTGAACTCAGCTAAATTATATGCTTTGTCATCAAATTGAAACTTCTGTGAGTGTGCTAAAAACAACTTGCTACATATACAACTATGCTCATCACTATGGTCATCACAAGATACCGATTGTATCCTGGTTTCCAGCAAAAGCTTGTCTTGTTCTTGTAACTTCTGTTCACCACCCTGTAAATAAGACAAGCTCTCTGTAATCACCACCTCAGACTTTGGAGATCACTCCTCTGGGGTCTGCCAGCATCAATAAAATTTCCTTTCTTCTCCTGAGCTCCTGGCTACTGTTGAATCAATTTTTCCCACAACAATCTCATTTTCAGTTGATTACCTCTATAAAGACTATTGCCAAGCCACATTCTGAGATACTGAGGATTTCAACATATTTTTGGGGGGGAACTCAGTTCAGCCCAGTAGAGAAGTGTATGCAAAATGCTCAGGACAATACCTCACACCTAGAAATGATGAGTATGTATCAGTGTTATTATTACTGTTGTCATGCCTTTCTGAACGAGAAACGGGTAACTAGAAGGTGGGCACCCTCTATTCACCCTTTAATAATTCAGATGCAACTACATGTACCATCTAGGTATAAGTGTTAAAAGCATCAACTGCAATTCTTTTCAGGGCTAAGAAGAGTTAGTTGGGTAAGATTGAGGTTTTAAGTTGATTATCCTCCCCCTCTCTTGTTCCACTTCTTATTTTAACATTTTCTTCCCATTTTCCAATATCTTTTATATATTTTGGTCCTTATTTACACTTTCAGTTTCTCACACCAGAGAAACGAATCAGTGTTTAAACACGTATGTCCGATTTATTTCATTTAAGAGTGTGGTCTCAAGGTGCATCCATTTAGCTAGAAAAGTCTCAAGCTTGTCCTTCTTGTTTTGTTTTATTTTGTGTTTTGTTTTTGTTTTCTGTTTTCCGTTTTGAGACAGTGTCTCGCTGTGTAGTGCAGGCTGGCCTGGAACTTGCTTATGTAGCCCAGGCTGGCCTTGAACTCATGGAGAGTCTCCTGCCTCAGTCTCCCGAGTGCTGTGATTACAGGCATTGCGCTACCATGCCTGGTGTTACGGTTTATGTCTGGGTGTCCCCCCCAAAGCCTCATGTGGTCATGGGGGTGGGCTTTTTTAGAGGTAGATGAATCTAGAGTTTGTGATTGATTTGTGGTTCAATACTGGGATTAAGGGTGCTGGGATTAATGGTGGGTGATTACTGGATCATTCCACTGATTGGATTGGCACTGCCTAATTTCAACAGTCTGGATAAAATAAAAGGTGCAGAAAGAGGCTTGTTTCTCTCCTCCTTGCTTGCTGATCTTGCTGTCTTCCGCCACTGTGAATGGTTGCTCCTCTGCCATGTGCCACCTTGCCTTGGAGCCAGCTGATTATGGACTGAAACCTGCAGAAACTATGAGCTAAATAAACCTTTCCCTTTTAACTTTAGACGTTGGGTATTTTGTCTCAGCAATGAGAAAAGTAACTAAGATACCCGGCCTCAAGATTATCCTTCTTTATGGCAGAGTAGTACTCTCTTGTATCAAAAAACCCCATCTTCTTTATCCATCCATTGGTTGATGGACATTTGGGCTGTTTTCAAGCTTTAGCTATTACATCTGTGCTGCTATAAACATGGATGTGAATATATTGCTGTGGTATGATGCTTTTAATTCTTCGGGAAGATACCAAGAAGGGGAATATCTGGGTCAAATGGAACCTCCAGTTTTAGTTTTTTTTTTTTTTTTTTTTTTGTGGGTACCGGGGGGTCGACCTCAGGACCTCGCGTGCCAGGAGGCACCCGTGCCGCTGAGCGATATCACCGGCCCCTTTTTCGTATGTGGGTTCCGGGAGTCAAACTTGGGCCCTCGCGCTTGCCGGGCAGGCGCTTAAGCCGCTAAGCCATCTCACCAGCCTAGTTTTAGTTTTTTGAGGAATCTCCACACTGATTTCAACAGTGGTTGCACCAGTCTACACTCCCACCAACAGTAGAGAAGGGTACCTTTTTCCCCACAACCCCACTGGCATTTGTTATTGGTTGATTTCTTGATAATAGCCATTCTTTCTAGAGTGAGATGGAATCTGAGCGTTGTTTTAATTTGCATCTCTCGAATGACGAGTGATGTTGAACATTTTTTGCATATATTTATTTGCTGTTTCTACTTCTTCATCTGAGACATATGTATTCTTTTCAGATGTCCATTTTTGGATTGGGATTGGGGGGGTCTGATTTTTTTTGAGTTCTTTATATATTCTAGATAGTAATCCTCTGTCTGAGGAACTCCTGGCAAAATTTTTCCCAAACTGTGGGTTGTCTCTTCACTCTGTTGGTGGTTTCTCTTGCTGTGTAAAAGCTTTTTAATAAGATGAGATCCCAGTTGATTCTCTGTGATAGTTCCTATGCAATCAGGGATTTGTTCATAACATCTTTGCCTATACCAATGTCTTCAAGAGTTCTATCTATTCTATCTTCCAGCTTATAAAGTGTTTCTGTTTTAATTTTTAGATCTTTGAGCATTTCAATTTTAGTGTAGTGCATGGTGAAACATATGGGTCTAGTTTTAAACTTCAGCATGTGGAAAGCCAGTTTTGCTAGCACCATTTATTAAAGAAGCTATCATTCTTCCAGTGAATGTATCAGGCTCCTTTGTTAAAGATAAGGTGGCTGAGTATGTCTGGAGTTGTTTCTGCATCTTCTATTCTGTTCCATTGATCCTCAGGTCTGTTATTTTGCCAGTACCATGCTGTTTTTATCACAGTAGCTTTACAGTATAATTTCAAGCCAGAGATTGTGGTGCCTCCTGCCTTACCTTTGTTGCCCAGAATTGCTTTTGCTATTCTAGGTCCCTTCTGGTTCCAAATGAATTTTAGGGATGTTTTCTCTAATTCTGTGAGATATGCTATTGGTATTTTGGGGGGATTGGATTAAATCTGTCTAACAATTTTGAAAGTATGGCCATTTTCACTATATTGGTTCTTCCTACCAAAGAACAAGGGATATCTTTCCATTTCCTGATATCCTCTTTGATCTCCTTTTACATAGTACTGTTGTTTTCAATGTAAAGGTCTTTCACTTCCTTTGTCAGATTGATTCCTAAGTGTTTCATTTTTCTTGATGCTATTATGAAAGGTGTTGTTTCCCTGATTTCTCTCCAGTGAGTTTATTATTTATGTATAGGAAGGCTATAGATTTATGAGTGTTGACTTTGTATCCTGCTACACTATTGAATTTGGTTATTAATCTAGGAGTGTTTTGGTGGAGTTTGGGGGTCTTCTATGTAGATTATCATGTCATCAGCAAATAATGATAATTTAACTTCCTCCTTTCTTATCCATATTCCTTTTATTTCTTTCTCTTGTCTAATTGCTTTAGGTAATGTTTTTAGAACTATATTGAACAGGAGTGGTGATAGTGGGTTCCTTATCTTGTTCCCGATTTTAGAGTGAGAGCTTTCAGTTTTTGACCAGTTAGTATGATGTTGGTTGTTGGTTTGTCATAGATGGCTTTTGTCAGATTGAGATAAAGACCATCGATTCCAATTTTCTGCAGGGTTTTTATCATGAATAGGTGTTGGACTTTGTCAAATACTTTTTCTGCATCTATCGAGATGATCATATGGTTTTTGTCCTTGGCTTTGTTAATATGGTATATTACATTTATTGATTTGCGTATGTATGTTGAACGATCCCTGCATCCCTGGGATGAGTCCTACTTGGTCAGGGTGTATAATCTTTTTAATGATTTGCTACATTCTGTTTGTGAGTATCTTATTGAGGATTTTTGCGTCTGTGTTCATTAGGGAGAATGGCCTGTAGTTCTCTCTTTTGGTTGGATCCTTCTCTAGTTTTGGTATCATGGTAATGCTTGCTTCCATATATGAATTTGGGAGTATTGCTTTCCTTTTAATTTCATTAAAGAGTTTGAGAAATAGAGGCATTAGGTCTTCTCTAAATTTCTTGTAGAATTCATGAGTGAATCTATCAGGGGCCTGGGCTTTCCTTTGTTGGTAGGTTTTTAATTAAATTATGATTTATGATTGTTATCCCTTCCTCTTGGATTGTTCCTTTTACAAGGATGTAGTGACCTTCTTTGTCTCTCTTAATTAGTCTTGGATTGAAATACATTTTGTCTGCAAGTAGAATAGCTATCCCTGCTTTTTTTCAGGTTCCTGTTGCATGGCTTATTGTTCTCTATCCTTTGACTTTCAGTCTATGAATTTCTTTTGAATTAAACGTGTGTCTTTCTTTTTTTTTTTTTTTTTTAATGTGGGTCCCAGGAGTCGAACTCAGGACCTCGCACTTGCCAGGCAGGCGCTTGTGCTGCTGAGCGATGTCATCGGCCCTTTTTTTCCTTTATGTGGGTACTGGGAGTCGAACTCAGGACCTCGTGCTTGCCAGACAGGCACTTATGCCACTGAGCCATATCACCAGCCCCTAAAAGTGTTTCTTGTATACAGCATATTGTTGGATCTTGCTTCTTGATCTGTCTTACCAGTCTGTTTCTTTTATTTATTTATTTATTTTTTGTGGGTACTGGGGGTTGACCTCAGGACCTCGTGCACCAGCAGGCACCCGTGCCGCTGAGCAATATCACTGGCCCTTTTTTCGTATGTGGGTTCCGGGAGTTGAACTCGGGCCCTCGCGCTTGCCAGGCAAGCACTTACGCCACTGAGCCATCTCACCGGCCCAGTCTGTTTCTTTTAATTGGTGGATTGAAACCATTAACATTGATGATTATAACCAATAGGTATTGACTTATCCTTGTCATTATATTATTTTCCTGGTGTTGATTCCTTTTTTCCCCCCTGTGTTTAATTGCTTGCCTTGCCTGGTGTACTCATTTTGTTTGGGTTCATGGAGTTGTAGTCATTGTTATCTCTTTCTAGAATGTCCTTCACAATATTTTGGAGTGCTGGTTTGGTGTTCATGAATTTCTTCAGGTGTTCTTTGTCATGGAAGTATGTCATTTCTCCATCAATTTTTAAAGATAATTTTGTGGGGTACATCAATCTGGGTCAGAGGTTGTTTTCTTTTAGGGCTTGAAATACTTTACTCCAAGCTCTCCAAGCTGTTGACATGAGGGTTTGTGTTGAGAAGTCTGCTGTGATTCTGATGGGTTTTCCTTTATGGGCAATTTGTTTCTTTTCTCTAACAACTTTTGATATTCTGTTCTTATGTTGAATTTCTGGAATCTTGACTATTATATCCCTTGTAGATTTTTTTAATGGTTAATTGGAGTTCTATATGCCTCACTTATCACCTGTATGTCAAATTCTTTTTCCCACTTGGGAAGTTTTCTGCCATTACTTCTGTGAGCAAGTTTTTTTATGTTGCTTGCACTGTCTCCTTATTTTTTCATTGACGCCAATCAATCTTGTGTTATTCTTCTTTGCACCATCTAACAGCTGTTGGATTGATTTTTGTGGTCCCTGCTATTTTTAAGAAATCTTTCTGGGGGCCAGGTGTGGTGGTGCACGCTTGTAATCCCAGCACTCGGGAGGCTAGGAGGCAGGAGGATCACTGTGAGTTTGAGGCCAGCCTGGGCTATGAAGTGAGTTCAAGGCCAGCCTGAACTGTATAGTGAAACCCTGTCTTAAAAAGACAAAAAAAAAAAAAAAAAAAAAAAAAGAAAGAAAGAAAGAAATCTTTCTTATCATGATCATTTTAACTGCAATCCTGTCTTCTATATCTGAGATTCTGTCCTTACATTAGCTCATTCTGCTGAGTATACTTCCAGTGGAATTTTTAATCTCCTGGATTTGACTCTGTTTCATGGATTCCATTTCTTTCCTATAATGGGTGTTCATAGTTTCTATCATTTTCCTAAGCTCTTCTATTTTTTTTAATCTGTGTCTGCTCTAGAGTCACTAACTATGTCTTTCATTATGTCACCATCTTTGTAGTTAGCTGAGAAATTATTTCTGATTTGATTTTTTCTAGAGCCTCATTCATCTGTTTTATTACTTCTGCTGTTACCACTTCTTTGAGTCCAGGTGGGTGGCTTTCAAATTGTTCCACCTCATTGCCCCCTGAGTTTGCCTTTGGTGAGCTGGAAGTCAGGGGTTGCATCTTGCTTAGATGTCTTTCTTATTTTGTCATTTTTAAAAGTTTAATTACTGGCTTGATGCTTATAAATGGTAAGTAGCTTTATTGCTAGTATTTAGAACCCTTAGGAATTGGCTGCTTCTCAGAGATGTCTTCCAGGTGTAGCTGGCTTTTGGGTTTTGAGCCTTTTGCAAGATACTACCTCTTCAGTTTATTGGGGGATGAGAAGTTGCTGCCTATTTGTCCTAGCCCCTGGTTCTTTGGTAATGGCCTATAGAACTTTTTTGACTCTTAAGCAATCTCAGTCTTCGTATCTCAGGAAGAATAACTAATTAGAACAATTATGTCACTTACGTATATTCAGCAAGAACAATAGCATCAAACACAGCCTAGAAAATGACAAACTGTGGTAACTATTTTCCACCTTTAACCATATGAACTAGATTTGTGGTTATGTAACAAAATTTAAAACAAACCAGAAAATTATATACAGTAAATATGCTCTCAGTATGGTGATTTTACCCTCAGGGGAGAAAATTTAAAAGAGGTTAAGGGGAAAATAGAGACATAGAAGAAGAGGAAGAGATTAGAAGCAAGGCTAGAGGACAAAGGAAGATTACGCAAACTTTGGGGAACTGGTGAAGAAGACAGGAGGGAAAGAGGGAAGGAAGAAATATAAACAAGAACAGAACAGAACAACAACAACAAAAAACTAGAAACAATGTTCACACTCATATAAAAACAAGAACAAACAATCAAGAAAACAAAGCAAAACAAAACAAAAACAAACGCAAGAAAAGAAGAAAAAAAATGTCCATTTCAAGGTATGCCTCTGCTGTCACTGGTAGACAAAGTGGGCAGACAGAGTCCAGATCCATGTTGATTAATCCCAGGAAGCCAGATGTAGATTTATGGCAGGGTAGTGGATAATCCCAGCAAGTTTGTACCGTTAGTTCCACTGAAATTCAGGCAGGTTTCTGGCTGTGAGGCTGGAATGTGATTTGTTCAGCCTGCAACACTCTGTGTGCCTCCTGCCAACTTGAACTCGACTCCTTGCTGGCTCCTTGACCTCCTGCAGACTTGAACTCAGTTCTACCTCACCCTGACACTAGGAACTGCTAGATGGAGCAAGCCCACAGCTGCTCTGATTTCTGAGCTCAGTTGGCCCCTCTCCAAATGGCTACCAGCCAGTCACCCTATCCTTGGGGACATCTGAACCTGCATAACTCACCAGCCACTGCAGTCTGCTGCATCAACTGCTCCGTTCCACTGGTGTGTTTCTCCATGGAGTCCTCTGGGGTCACCTGTAGTCACTGTGTGTCTGCAGGTTTGAGCTGCCCCTCCCATGCAGTGAGTCAGGGCTTAGGGAAAAAGTGCTGCCTCCACCTCCTTCTGTGTTGAAATCTCTCTCTTCACTCTCCCCGTGGGCTTCAATTTTCACTTCAGATCCTGACGTGGGTCCCGGGGGACGCACTTCCCTCCTTCTTCTCTTCTTCATGTTGCTATGTTTCAGTGTCTGGACACCAAATCTGAGAGAGGTTTCTCTGCTGCTCACCACTCTGCCATCTTCCTGGAAGTCTCTTTTGGTTTTTTATTTGGTTATTTGCTTATTCATTTCTATTGTTTTATTTGTTAACTGCTGATTGTGTACTTACTTGATGAGAATCTGGTTGTTGTTCAGCCCAGTGCATCCTTTCCCAAACCTAAAGCAGAAGAATGAGGATGAAACTTTACCTGAAAGCACAGAGCATGGGGAGGTACTAAATGTCTCCTGGTATACATAGTATGAAAAATCCACCTCCCTTAGAGTCTTTATAAATTTTATAAAAAGTACATTCCTGAAGGGCTTGCCCAAATTAAAGGGATGGATGATGATGACAGGCAGAAACTGTGGGGCGTTGTTGAGTATTCTTTCCAACTCTTTCTAGAACAATAGAAATCCTGGGTTTTAGATAGGCACAAGACTTCCCTGAATAAAAACAGGTCATGTGGCAATCAACGTGGTCATGTGATGTAAAATGTCTTATGATAGCTTCTTGGAATTTTTCTTAAACACAGTGGACACCGTCTGCTCCTTTTCTAGTTTCTTCATCTCTTCCACGCTGCACCTGTAATATGAATGTGTTTACTGAGCTCCATTTCCCGCCTTGGACTACGTGAATTGGGGCCTGTTATTTGGGAAGGTGAAAGAATGAGTTAGAGAGATGCTAAAAATTTTGTGGGGCAGAGTCTGAATTGTTTCTTGGATTTTTATGTGAGACAGAAAAACATATTTGTCTTGCTTAAGCTATTGTTTTATTATCTAGCCAAATCTAAAGTGATATAAGGATCCTGTCATTTAGGAAAGGAGATTTGAAAACCTTTTCTGGAAGTTTATTATAGTCCTCACTTATCCTTTAGTATTCATTTTTAATCTTTAAAAATATCCCTGATGCAATCTATTTCTCTTTGTTCAAATCTTTGAAAATGGAGAACAATTGATTGACTTCCTCCTTATAATAAACATTCATAGGAGATAACTTTTTATTTATTTTTTAAATTTGTGTTGTAACTGGGACTTGACCCAAGGACTTCATGTATGTTAGACCAGCACTCTATCATGGAGACACCCCATTCCCTTGTTTTAGTTTTATAGCTTTTTGTCAATCAGTACATTTAGAACTTTAATGTTATTTTATGAAAAATATTCATAGCTAGACTTTTACATAAGAATATTGGTTATGCTAATCTTGATGTTCTACTTATGCCTATGATTTGTTATTAGTGGATTGCAGCAAGCTTGCTTTTAGCGAAATGAATAAGCTGTTTGCTGAACTGTGAAGAGAGGAGAAAGAGAATATCCAGGGAGAATTAATAGATAATGGGCACTCTCTTTTTCTCTTTCTCTCTCTCTCTCTCTCCCTCTCTCTCATCTCACAGAGAGAAGGAGAAGATATCTTTAAAGGAAAACACTTCATATGTTCAATTGCCTCTCTGTTTCCTGGCTTCCCGTGGAGCTGAAGGCATATCCAGTAGGGAAGCAATGTCAGATGCCTTTGGTGCATGAAATTGGGGCTGGTGTCTGAGAGGGCAGACACATTTTTGTGCCAAATGTCTTTATACTCTGGAGATTAAATTATCTGCAAAATAGTGACTTAAAACCAATGTTTAAGGGAGATATAATTGAATAAGTATTAGGAGTTTCTTCACTTTTGTACTCCACACCTTCAGAAACATAATTGACTGACTTTTAAAAAATAACTTTATTGAGATATAATTCATTTGCCGTTATGATTCACCCCTTTAGAGTGTACAGTTCAGTGGGTTTTATCATGTTGACAGAGTTGTGAAACCATACCACAATCAGCGTTAGAACATTCTTGAAAGGGACCCCACGATCATTAGCATCTCCATTTTCCTGCAGTCCTTTTTCAATATAGCCCTAGGCAAACATTAATCTACTTTCTGTCTCTAATAATTTTCTTAATCTAGACATGTAGAAATGGAATTGTACAATATGTAGTCTTTCGTTACTGGCTTCTTTACATATTCTAGTGTTTTTGAGGTTCATCCTTGTTGTAGTGTCTATCAGTACTTCATTTCTTTTTATAGCTAAATAATATTCTATTAGGTAAATATACTTCATTTTCTTTGTTCATTAGTTGATAAACATTTGGATGTTTTCACTTTTTGGCTATTATGAATAAAGTTGCTATGAGCACTCTTGTATAAGTTTCTGTGTGAGCATATTTTTTTCATTTCTCTTGGTTATATACCAAAGAGTATAATTGCTGGGTGTGATAGACAAAGAATAATGCCTCCTGCCCCACTGTCCCTTAGAGATATCCTCGACCTGATCCTTGGGATCTGTGAATATGTTATATCAGAGAGTAATTAGACATGGACTTAAGGGTTCAGATGTAATTAAGGTTGCTAATCAGCTCACCTTAAAATAGGGAAATTCTGTATTATCTGGGTGGGCTCACTGTAATTCAGAGAGTCCATGAAAGATTGAAAAAGGAAACAGGAAGTCAGAGTTAGAGTGATGCAGTGTGAGAAATACTTGTCTGGTAATTACTATCATTAAAAATGGAAGGGACTGCAAGCCAAAAAGAGTGGGAAGCTTTTACGAGCTAGAGGAAACAAGGAAATAAATTTCCCCAGAGCTCCAAAAGGAACATAGCCCCTCGGAGCCTTGGTTATAGCCCATTGAGATTCTGTTTGGTTGACTTCCAGAACTATAATTCTGTATTGTTCTGTAACAATTATGTATTAGTTTAAGCAGTCAAGTTTGTAATAATTGGTTATTGCAGCAATAGGAAGCAGATATATTAGGTGATATGGTAACTCTGTATTTAACCTTTCGAGGAGCTGTTAGGATGATTCCTAAAGGGACTGTACAGTTTTAAGTTCCCATCAACAGTACATGAGGATTCCAGTTTAACTACATGATCAGCAACACTTGTTATAATCTGTTCTGTTTTCTTTTGAGCATAGCTATCCTATCTCATTGTGATTTTGATTTGCATTTTTCTAATGGTTTATGATATTGAGCAGCTTTTCATAGCCTTACTGGCCATTTGCCTACCTGCTTTAATTTTTTTAATTTTAATTTTTATTGGTACACATTCGTAGTACATAGTGATTATATCCCTCTTGAGGAGTTGGTACATGTACATAACACATCTTAATAACACTGCTTTGGATAAGGCTATTTAGATCCTTTGCCCGTTTAAAAAACTGGATTATTTATATATATCTTTTTTTTCTGTTTTTTTTTTTTTTTTGTGGGTACCGGGGGTCGACCTCAGGATCTCGCGCACCAGCGGGCGTCCGTGCCACTGAGTGATATCACCGGCCCTTTTTTCGTATGTGGGTTCCGGGAGTTGAACTCGGGCCCTCGCGCTTGCCAGGCAGGCGCTTAAGCCGCTGAGCCATCTCACCGGCCCTATTTGTATTTTTATTATTAAATTATAAGCAATTGAAATCTCCAAAACTGAGAGCCAAAATCAATCTTTCTTCCTTAGAAATTGATTGTCTGGGGTATTTCGGTTTTTGTTGTTGTTGTGTTTTGTTTTGGTTTGGTTTGGTTTTTCCCGAGACAGTCTCACTATGTATTTCAGGCTGGCCTTGAACTCACTTTGCAGCCCAGGCTGGCCTCAAACTTGTGATGAACCTTCTGCCTCAGCCTCCCGAATGCTGGGATTAGAGGCATGTGCCACCATGCCCGGCATAGGTGTTTCTTACAGTGATGGAAAGTTTACTAACACCGCTGTCTTTTCACTTTCTTGTTGATGTCCTTTTAAACCAAAGATTTTAATTTTGATGAAGTCTAATTTATTTCTATTGCTTCTTGTGTTCTTGGTGTCATATCTAAGAAGTCATTGCCTAATCCAAAATCATAAATATTTATACTGTTTAGAGGGCTTCTTTATATACCCAAGGTACTGTGGAAAGACTAGGAGTGTGGAGGCAAAAGTCTTATTTCCTTCCCAGGAACCACCCACCCTGCTGGTGTGGACAAACAGGCAGAGACCACATAGGATGAAATGCAGTGGATGTCCTGATAAAGCAGCAAGAAGGCTGCTGCAGCTCAGAGAGAGAAACCTTAGGTCTGCCTGAACTTAAGCAAGGCTCCACAGAGACTTAAGCAAGGCTTCACAGAGGGATGAATCTGCATTTTAATGGGTTAGGAGGAATTGGACAGCTAAAGTACTCTGTACTAGGAGGATGCATTCCACAGAGACCAAAGAACATGTGTGAAAGCAAGAGGGTGTCAGATAATCTCACCCACCTAGTGGAGTGGAATGCCCGTGTGCGTGGGGGGGAGGGGGAAGGTGTCAGAAGAAGCAGTACCAATTCAGAGCAGTTCATGAAGGGCCTTTTATGCCATGTACCAAGATTTGGGCTAAAACACTGAGGGGGGAAAAAAAACACTGAGGGATGGAGAAAGTCATTGATGAGTATAAAACCAGGTAACATCTTGATCAAATTTGTAGTTTAGGGGCTGGTGAGATGGCTCAGCGGCGTAAGCACCTGCCTGGCAAGTGCGAGGTCCTGAGTTCAACTCCCGCTACCCACATAAAGGAAAAAAAAGGCCAGTGATATCGCTCAGTGGCACAAGCGCAGGTAGAAAAGCAATAATGTTTTGTAGGGCCGGTGAGATAGCTCAGCGGCACGGGTGCCTGCTGGCGCGCGAGGTCCTGAGGTCAACCCCTGGTACCCACAAAAAAAAAAAAAAATGTTTTGTACATGTTGATTTTGAGGTGCCTGGGAGATGTCTGAGTGGAAATGGTTTGATATGGAGTCTGAAGTTAAGGAGAGGGCTTATTCTGGGTAAAGAGGAGGATCTGGGCTGGACAGACCAATGCGGCTGTCAGATGCAGGTAGATTGAGCTGAAGCTGTGTGCAGATAAGATTACCTGTGTGAGAAGAGAGGAGAGGAGAGGATAGATACATCTTTTGAAGAAATTGGTGTGAAAGAGGGAGCCTTTGTTGGAGACACAGAGGAGGGCAGAAGACTTCATCTGCTGTGGTTCAGCAGGAGTAGAAACCCAGACAGCTCCCCATTTCAAGTTTATGCCTCAGGACCTAAGAATCGAGTTAACGCAGGCTTCCATGGTCCCTCACATGATCCTACATTGTAACCATAAGCCAAGCAGAACTATTTCAACTTTAAATGACTCTAGATCAGCTTCATCAATTTAAAAATTTTGAAGATTCTGCTCTCTGACTTTGAGATGCTTGAAAGTTAGCCTGCAACCTTGGGATGTAGTAGACGCTGTTACATGTACTGATGCCATCCGTGGCAAGCAGAGTCCTGCTTTTATTACATCTGTGATTATATTCTCCTGGAGGAGGTATTCTAGCTGTTGTCATTGCCTTATTTTTAAAAATCATTTTACATTCTAACATTTCTTAAATTGAGTTATGTTTGATGATCAAGATGTTATTTAAATGAATGGAATATCTTCAAATGGAGAAAGCAGCATTAACATTTAAAGCCCCCACCATTTGTGTACATTTTTGTTTTTTCTATTTTGCAGCTTTTTCTGTTTTGCAGCTATTGACATTTAGCACATGGAGCAGAGTCACTTTTTAATTGGCACTTCATCTGCTGTCTCTAATTTTATTTCTCCAAAGTCTTTCTGGCTTTGCTAAACTCCTTGCTGTTACCATGCCAATGCTGTACCTGCCTGCCCGCCAGGTGCTCCCTCTCCCCAGCATGCCCCTTCCCAGGTCTCCCCAGGTCTGCCTGAGCCTCCAGGAAGACTCACTTCAAACCCAAGCGTATCCTCTTCTGGTACCCAAGTGTCCGCTCCAAGGCATTTGGGTCCCTCTCTTCTCTATTCCTCAGGTGCCTGCATATTCCTCCTCAGATGTTTGGTGACACATATCTATTTGCATGCCCTGCTTGTCTGTCACCTCCCTGATGGTTTGTCTTGTTTATTTTGGTAAACCTTGGTACTTAGCTTGTATCCTGACATTCTAATAAACAAATGTTTGTTGAGCAATTTAACATTTTTCTTTCCTGTTATCTTATACACAATTCATTGGTTGTTTAATATCAAATGGTGATAGTTTATAACTTTTAATTAAAAGTCATAAAAATGACTAAATAATAATAATACATCTCCAATAACAATTTAGCATTTTCTTTGTACTGTTGACTTATGATGCAAAATACGTCAGTGATTTGATTTCTGTAAGTTACCCACACCAGTAGCAATAACAAGATTTATTTATCTGACTGGTTAAGAAAAATATATAATATATATAGTTATAATACTGTAGGTATTTATTAAGAATAACAGCTGGATATGGTGGCACATGCTTGTAGTCTTAGCCACTCAGGAGGCTGAGACAGGAGGATCTCAAGTTTGAGGCCAGCCTGGCTGGTTGGTGAGACTGTCAAAATAAAACAGATGAGGATGTGCTCAGCATTCCCTGGGTTCAATTCTCAGTATTGCCCAAGACAAAAACAAAACCCCACGCAACAAGAGAGAAAGAAAGAACAAAGTCAGATTGTTCTAGACAGAGAAAACCCACTACCCACTTAATATTTATTACCTGTCCTTTTATGAAAGCTACAGCCTTTGGTCATGTAACAACTTAGAGAAAGACCTAGTCAAGCTTCTCCTATGCCACAGACTCGGGCCAGGCTGTCTTGTTGGGGCAAGCTTCAAACTTCCTTTTGTCTGTTACCTGCTCAGAAGAGGCAGGGACTGAGGGAGGAGTCAGCTTTATCCTTGAGGGAGATATTTGAAGTCTTCATATTAGAGCTTTAAAGCCTGGTAGCCAGGTTTTCAGGTGGCCTGGGGACAATACTAATAGTCAAAGCACTAAGCACATGTTTTATAACAGAGAAAGTATTCCAAGTAAATTAGATCCTATGTATCTGTCTTAAGTAGCTACTTTAATTTTTTTAATTTTAATTTTTATTGGTACACATTCGTAGTACATAGTGATTATATCCCTCTTGAGGAGTTGGTACATGTACATAACACATCTTAATTCTTTTTACAACCCCTTCCTCTCCCCTCCCTCCATCCTTCATCCATCTTTTGGTCCTCTTCCCATTTGCAAAATGTCTATCTCCCTGTTTCCTATTATCTGTTTTTTATTTTGCTCTTTAATTTATTTATACTTTGGGTTTCTTGTATAAGAGAAACCATGTGATGTGTAAGCTTGCGTGTCTCATTTATTTCACTTCACGTTATGGTCTCAGGGTGCATCCACCAGAGTCTGCGAAGCAACCTGTCTTGCAGGGCCCCTCTGGGTGTATTCCACGGTCACCCTTCATTCCCGTGATGGTGCACTTTTCTCTGTAGAAATCCGTAAATTCACCTTACAAGAGTTTCCTAGCTGCGACTCCAGAACATTGTAAGCTCCTTGTATCCTGTATGTACATCTTTCTGAGGAACTCAGGCTTTTTTGCTCTCATGGCTTCCTTATTCACATATAGCTGTTGTACAGACTCATCCCACCCGAATCTAAGTGCTTTCCAGCAATACAAATATGGTCTCTGCATCAGGGGTCGCATTGGCCAATGTCGTTGTCTCATCACAAGGAGGCAGTGTGGTGCCATGGCTACATCCCAGGCTCTGGAGTGCCATTGCCTGGGTCTGAATTCTAGCTCCACTGTTTCTTATTTCTATAACCTTGGGCAAATCCCTTAACTTCTCAGTGTCCCAGTTTTCTCATCAGTAAAACAGAGGCAACCAGTATCTATCTCCTGAGGTTCTTGGAAGGATTACGTGATACATGTAAAGATTCAGACAGTTGTTCAGTGCTCACAAAATGCTGGCTGGTAGTATTCTTTGCAACATTAGCATGCTGAATCTGCCTACTTTCCAGTTACCCTGACCTGGAGAACAGGCTGAGGGAAGTTCTGCGTACTTATCCAGGTTCCACCCTGAGGTTCCAATTGGGGTAGCAGTAGTGGTTTGTTTCCTTACCTTTGCCAGCCAGGCAGGCCAGTGTCACCTTAAACTCCTTATTGATTTTCCTGGTACTTTATAACAAGGGCAGGCTTTTTTATTTTACTGGAGCAGAGAAAAATCACACTTTTCTGATTACTTATCCTGTACCCTGGGTGAATTGCAAGAAATGATGTCTGGCACCTTCACTCCCCTCTGGGAAAGCTACTCTGTCAGCGCAAGTTGAGTCTTCCACCTCTTCATGGTCCCTGCTGGCTGCCCTTCCTGCTGGCAGAGAGCCAGCTCAGTGTTGACACTACTTCCCAGGGACAGCAAGGAAACCTGAGCATCCTCAAGAGCATCGGCCACAGGCAAAAGCAGGGAGCCGAAAGTATCTGTGTCCCATCAGTACCTCCATTCAGTGTCTTTTCCTCTTTTGGTTTTCTGTCCCAGACAAAGTGTTGGTGTCAGCAAGATGCACGAAGGCTTTTCCTCCTCTTTCCTATTGGAATCTCCTGGCTACGCCAAAATGTTACCGGTAGCTCCTTCTAAAAGTGGCTTGCCAATTAAATGTTACCAGGTTCTGGGTTGCTTGCCTGTCCTTCCAGAGTTAGATTCTAGGTTCTTCTCCTCTTGAACAAAGAATTGAATGAAACAAACAAAAAGCAGTGGTAAAGTTTATTTGAAAAAGTAAAGGTGAAGAATAAGGGAGAAACTGGCTCTGCAGAGTGAGCTTGGGCCGAATAAAAGGGGAAAAAGCAAGATAAAAGAACATCTTGAAGAAAGCAGGGCAGGCTATCATGAGGAAAGCCACGACAGTAAGTTCTTCTTGGCACCTGTGCCCTTTGATACTGTTCAAATCTTGAGGACACCCACGAGAATTTCTACATACGGGTCCTGAAATGCAGTGCTGGGATCCCATGCCTCAGGCTGACATCAGGTCTAGGCCATCCTATTGAAAAAAACTGCTTCAGTTCTCTTGAGAAGTCCACATGCAAGGCTTTGGGATCTGTTCTGCACATATTTTCCAGGATTTTGTGATTAATAAGTGATGCCTACTTTCCCAGCCAGCTTTGCCACGTCCTAGTCTCCTGTATCATTCTCACACGGAAACCTACCTGTCCAGTTAAGGGTGCTTTTGTCTGCTTGCTGTCATAGCTAGAAAACAACCCAAACCTTATCTCTCCACCCTGAAGTGTTTAGGTCTGAATACAACTCCAAGATTATTTGTATCTTACTGGCAAGGATGTGGGGGAAAGGAACCCTTCTTTACTGCTGGTGGGAATGTAAATCAGTACTACCTCTATGGAACTCAGTATGGAGGTTCCTCAAAAAATCACAAGTAGAGCTACAGTTTGATCCAGCTGTATATACCCAAAGCAATTAAAGTCAGCATACTATTAGGGATACTTGCATACCCATGTTTATTGCTACACAATTAATAACAGCCAAGATATGGACCCAGCCTAGATGAGGACCAATGTGATTGGATAAAGGAAATATGGGACATAATACACAATGGAGTGTTGTTCAGCCACAAGGAAGACAAAATTCTGTCACTGTGAGAAAATGGATGGATCTGGAGACCGTAATGCTGAGTGGAATAAGCCAGACTGAGAAAGACAGTAATCATATGTTCTCCCTAATATATGGAATCTAAAAAAATGACAAGAAAGCAGAAGGGTCACAATTACTAGACAAGAGGAAAGGAATAAGAGGGAGGGGAAGGGAGTGTAAGAGTCAGTAAGGGGCTGTGGACATGAGCAAAATACATTATACACATTGAACTTTTCCCCAAAAAACATGTGAAACAAGGGGGGAGGGTGGAGCAAGGGGGTGATGGGGGGGTGATAATGATAGGTACATGTATGAATCTGCCAAAATGAAGCCCATTAACCTGTTTAATTAGTAAAAAAGTGGAAAAATTTAATTACAAATTTAAAAAATTACAAATGTACTACAAAATTCACTTTCAAGGTTTAAAGGTGACATTTTCAGCATTATCCTAGTCTGGCTAGAAGTGAAGAGGTTGTGTGTGTGTGTGTGTACACAAGTATATATTGCTTCACTTCTTTAGGAACAAATTTAAGCCACACATTTATTAGTGGTGAAAGCTTGGAATGTACCCCTTTATGTAGTTCTCTCTTCTCCCATAGGGGCGTGCCACGGTTTAACTTAATGATGGACATTTAGAGTAGAGTCAACGTCAGCAGACACATTGAACATACAACCCTGTCTGTCTGCCTGCCTGCCTGCTTGTCTGTTCAAATTAGTTTAGTAGATACTGCCAGGTTTCTTTTCAGGTATCTATAGCAACCGCTTACTTATCTAAAGCCATATACTGTTTCTATCTCCATATTCTAACGCTGGATATTACTAGTTTTTTTTTTTTAACCAAGCAGTAGTGGAAAATAATTTCTCCTTCTTATTTCAACTTGTATTTCTACCATTCCCTTAGGAAGTACTGGGGCAGTGGTCAGGGTTCTTTCTTGGACCCCAGTGACAACTTTGGGACTGCTTTCAGGTCCCCACTAGCTTTCATTTTCTCCAGGCAAGAGCTGAAGAAACAGCTTGAATGAGCACGATGGATTTTAATCATAGCTGTTGTACACTATATGGATTTAAAACCATCAGAAAGATAGATCTCAAGCATGTGCCATTTGGAAAGTTTATAGGAATGAGAAGGAAAGAATAGCTAGTATGTGTGCACAGGGTGTTCTGCCGTCACCTAGCTTTCTTCCGTGGTCACCCTGCAGACATTTTCCTAGCTGTTCCTGTGTTCTGCAGAACCTGCAGGAGCCCCCTACAGGACAGGGAGACCGTCTTGTCAGCTAGTATGTTAGATTTGGGGAGAAGTGCATGCAGAGACATAAGGATCCCCTAGAGCCGAGCAGCTTTCCAACTTTTCTCCCACCATCGTTGCTAAAACAATGTGCATATTCCTGTGTGGACCTTTCTTGAGGTTTGTCTAGCTTTTATATAGCCCTAGGGTCCTGTCTGTACTCCAACTGGAAACCTCTCAGCTCTTTTCCAGTACACTCCTTATCCATGTCCTTGGCTAAATATTCAGTGAGTTTATGTAGAAGTGACTTTCCATTCCAGGTTTAACCTGTAACCTCTTTTGCATCATCTGCTGCCCTGCTTCAGTTGCCCAGATTGCATGCCCTTGGATCAGAGCATAACTACAGTATTGAGACTTGATTGTTGCAGGTTGTGGCTTTCCTCTGAGGCATTGGGGTTCCTTCTTTTTCACTCTCTTGCCCCTCTGTGCTCCTCTGCATCCAGGGTGATATGAAGTTGGCATTACAGAGCAATGTAGGTTAACATTTCTTTCATTTCCCCCATAGAGGCAGGGAATATGATGTGGGGGACTTGGCTGAGGAGTGAATGGTTAAACTGTGGGGCAAAAGCACACAGGCTCTGTGAAAAGTAAATGGTTAAACATAAGAAATTTAGATTATTAAAGCATGTTGTGTCTGGCCATTGTCCTTCCCTTTTCCCCAGGAAAACTGCCTAGCCTTGAGACAGCTTTTTGCCCAAATTGCTTTTATTCTGCTTTTTTCTCTTACACTAATATTCTAAATAAAAGCCTGAGAGTTCACAGCTTCTGTACTGTTCCTGAGAGTCTGCCGTACTCTAGCTGCTCTCAGTTCAAATGGCTCTTCTGGGCTCTCAATGATTAAATTAAGTCTGTTCTCTGAGTAATCGTTCATTCTCTACACTACCATGCTTGCACACTGTGACAATATGATTTTTTTTTTTTTTGTGGGTACCGGGGGGTCGACCTCAGGACCTCGCGCGCCAACAGGCACCTGTGCCGCTGAGCGATATCGCCGGCCCCTTTTTCGTATGTGGGTTCCGGGAGTCGAACTCGGGTCCTCGCGCTTGCAAGGCAGGCGCTTACACCACTGAGCCATCTCACTGGCCCTGTGACAATATGATTTGAAAGATAGAGCATTGAGGTAGTACTCTGACCCACTTAGACCTGTTACTGACCGTATGGTGGAACTGAATTACTTTCCAGAAATGTTACAGTAATTCATTTGGAAAAGTATATGCCCTATGAATGATGCCTCAACCATGGGGCACAGGGCACAGGGACTACTCCTTCTGGATCTTGATATACAGTAATTTTCATCCTGATTGACAAAAGACAGTAAGAAATGATAGCATCACCTGCAGACAGGAATTTTGGAGAAAGGGCTCTGTAGACATTGCTGGTGGGAATGAGAAATCAATACCACAGAAATAAAAACACCAGAAGATAAACATTTGTATATAATGATATTTATCTTAGTGTTGTTAATAATGGCAAGAACTCATAATGAAAATGCCCATTTGTAGGAGAAAGACTGGATATATTGCGATATATTCACAGCACAAAATAGGGATATTTTCCCATGATGCATTGCATATATATAAAATAAAATTCTGTTTTTATAAAATAAATAATGACAACAGCACCAAATATGTCTGTAAATACAGTGTATGGTTTTACATAAGATTAATGAGACAGGAGTGGTGGTGCACACCTGTAATCTCAGCACTTGGGAGGCTGAGACAGGAGGATTGCTGCAAGTTCAAGGCCAGCCTGGGCTACACAGTGAGTTCAAGGCCAGCCCAAATGACATAGTGAGACCCTGTCTCAAAAACAAAAAAACAAACAAACCAAAGATTAATGAGTATGAAAAATGGTATTTTCACATTGGTTATTTGAGATAATGGTGTCTACAAAGAAGAAGAGTACGTGCAAATAATGTAATTTACACCACATTTTATTTGTGTATACACACAAAGAGGTATGTGACAAGATGACCAGAATATTTTAATGTAGTGGGATTTTAGGTGACTTTTCTTTCTTCCAATATTTTCTGAACGGTTTGAATTAAAACAGTGAAGATGTGTTAGTTTAAAAAAAACTTAAAAAACTAAAACCGTTTTCACTGTGAAAAAGCAGAGAGATAGATGGAGGAAATATAGAGGAGAGCTTTGAAGTTCTGGGATTCAAGAGAAGTTCCTTTAAAAAAAAAAAAAAAAAGCCAGAGACACCTCCTTGGCTATAGCTTTACTCCAGGGGGCGCTATTCACATTCAGAATCCTGACTTCTTATCTGTTACAACTAATAGATGGCAGCAAAGGGGCAGCTTTTCTCATTTCCACCCAGTCCCGTGATGAGGCAGGCTAGACTTTGGGATTTTATCACCACAAATGGTGGAAAGGCAATAGAAGTTCCAAGAAGGGGAGTGATGTTACTAATTACTTTTGAAATGATTGAGAATGGATTAGATGAGTAGGAGGTGGAAAGTAGGGAGCCTGATTTATTACAGTAGCTGAGGTGACAGGCCAGGGTGGTGGTATTGGTGATAGAGAGAAGCAGAATTATGTTTTATGGGTACAGTTGACAGTAGTAAATATGGGCTGGGTATGGACTTGAGAGGTAAGAAGGCATCAAGGATGAGCCCAAGGTTTGTAACCTTGGAGATGGCAGTGCCCTTTCCTGAGATGGGTAATACTGGAGGAGAATGAGATTTGGGGAGAGAAAATCAAAAGTTTAGTTTGAACATCTTTAGTTCAAAATGTTTGTGAGAGTACAAAGTGGAGGTGTTGGGTGGACATAAGTATAGCTGGTTGGCATGTGAGTATGTGGGTCTGCAGCTCAGATAAGAGGTGAGTTGGGTAATAAACATGGGAGCCATTAAAAGTTTATCTGAAATAGCCTGGGGGAAGAGGGAGCATAAGAAGGGCCCAGATTGAACCCTAATGAAGGAAGAGAAGCCAGCAAAAGACACTGAAAGGTGGCTGCAGTAAGAGAAAACCAGAAGTGTGTGTGCTGGGTGTGTGTTGCTGGCTGCTCCTGATGTCCAGCTGGAACAGAGCTGAGACCTTTAATGATCTGGTTCTATGATCATACTATAAGGTAAAGATAGATGCTGCTACTGCCACCTCCCGCGACCCCCTCAGTGTAAGTGATTGATGTATTTTACTATGGCTTTTGGGCTTTATCAAACAACCACTTATCAGGACAAATCACATCTTGCTGGCTGAGTGGTTATGTTTTCTGATTTCATTAATTTTACTGCCAGTGGAAAGAAGTCAAGCTAATAAACTGATATTAAGGACTGTTCCTTGTTTGGGTTTTTGGTGTTCATTATACATCTGAGAAAGTAAAAATATGAATTTCACTAACTTATAGTTACATGATGTTTGATAGAAGAATATTCACAAATAATGATGCCTATGTAACACTATAGTTATTTAACACATTGGGTGAGATGATCTTTGGCACTTTTAAAAATTGTTTTTATAATTTTTTATTTTTTTATTTTATTTATTTTTTTTTTTTGTGGGTACCGGGGGGACGACCTCAGGACCTCGCGCGCCAACAGGCACCCGTGCCGCTGAGCGATATCACCGGCCCCTTTTTCGTATGTGGGTTCCGGGAGTCGAACTCGGGCCCTCGCGCTTGCAAGGCAGGCGCTTACGCCGCTGAGCCATCTCACCGGCCCTATAATTTTTTAAATTTAAAAAATTTTCATTAGTACGTGTTTACCATACATAATGATCACATTCTTCATGTGGAATATGTACCTGTTACATAATATATCTTAATTCTTATTTTCCCCATTCCCCTCCCCTCCTTTCAACCTTTCATCCCCTCATTTACAAAATCTTTATTTCCACTTTTCCCTTCTATTCTTTTTTAAAATCTCTTTTCTTCTTTCCCCTCCCCCCCTGCCTTCCCTTGTTCCCCTTCCCATTTGAACATGTTCTTCCTACTTCCCAATATCTATCCTCCATTTTGCTCCTTATTTACCCTTTGCGTTTCTCACACGAGAGAAACAATGCGATATTTAAATTTGCATGTCTGAGTTATTTCACTTAAAATTATGGTCTTCAGGTGTATCCATTTATCTAAAAATATCTCAGGTTTATCCTTCTTTATGGCACATTGTATATAAAAACCACATTTTCTTTATCCATTCATCCATTGTTGGGCATGTGGACTGTTCCCAAGATTTAGCAACTATAAATTGTGCTGATATAAACATGGGTGTGTATATATATAGTATCACTGTGATATGAACTTTTGACTCTTTTGGGAAGATACCTGGAAGGGGAATAGCTGGGTCAAATGGGACCTCTAGTTTCAGTTCTTTGCGCAATCTCCATGCTGATATCCATAGTGGTTGCACCAATTTGCATTACCACCAACAATGGAGAAGTGTTCTTTTTTTCCTCACAGCCTCTCCAGCATTTGTTATTAGTTGATGTCTTTTTTTTTTTTTTTAATGTGGGTACGGGGAGTCGAACTCAGGACCTCACGCTTGCCAGCAGGCGCTTATAAGCTGAGCTATCTCACTGGCCCTTGGTTTGTTGATAATAGCTGTTCTTTCTGGAGGGAGATGGAATCTCAGTATTGTTTTAATTTGCATTTCTTGAATGACCAGTGATGTTGAACATTTTTTCATATATTTATTTGCTTTTCAAACTTCTTCATCTGAGAAGTGTCTATTCATTTTCAGATGCTTGTTTTTTGAACTGGGTCTTTAAATTTGGGGGGGGCTTACTTTTTTGAGTTATTTATATATTTTAGATATTACTCCTTTGTCTGAGGAGTAGCTGGTAAAAAATTTTCCCATTCTGTGGATTTTCTCTTCGCTCTTTTGGTGGTTTCTTTTGCTGTACAAAAGCTTTTTAATAAGATGAGATCCTAGTTGTTGATTCTTTGTAATATTTCCTGTGTGATCAGGGTTTTGTTCATAAAGTCTTTGCCTACATCAGTGTCTTCAAGAGTTTTACATATTCTATCTTCCAGCACAGTAAGTGTTTCTGTTTTAATATTTAGATCTTTGATCCATTTTGATTTTAGTTTAGTGCATGGTAAAAGTATGGGTCTAGTTTTAATCTTTGGCATATGGAAAGCCAGCTTTCCCAGCACCATTTATTAAAGAGGCTATCTTCCTTCCAGTGAAGGTGTTTAGCCTCTTTGGCAAAGATAAGGTAGCAGAGTGCATTTGGAGTTGTTTCTGCATCTTCTACTCTGTTCCACTGATCCTCAAATCTGGTTTTGTTGGCCAGTACCATGCTGTTTTTATCACTGTAGCTTTGTAGTATAACTTCAAATTGGGGATTGTGATGCCCCCCCTGCCTTTCCCTTGTTGCTCAGAATTGCCTTTGCTATTCTAGGACTCTTCTGGTTCCAAATGAATTTTAGGATTGTTTTCTCTAGTTCTGTGAGGTATGCTGTTGGAATTTTGATCAGGATTGAATTAAATCTGTACAATGGTTTTGGAAGTATGGCCATTTTCACTATATTGGTTCTACCTATCCAAGAATCGGGGATATCTTTCCATTTTCTGATATGCTCTTTGATCTCCTTTTTCAGAGTACTATAGTTTTTAATGTAAAGGTCTTTCACTTCCTTTGTTGGATTGATTCCTAAGTATTTCATTTTTCTTGATGCTATTGTGAAAGGGGTTGTTTCCCTGATTTATCTCTCAGTGAGTTTATTATTTATGTATAGGAAGGCTGTTGATTTATGAGTGTTGACTTTGTATCTTGCTGTGCTGTTGAATTTGGTTATTAAATCTAGGAATTTTTTGGTGGAGTTTTTGGGGTCTTCTATGTAGAGTATCATGTCATCACGAATAATGTTAATTTAACTTCCTCGTTTCTTATCCATATTCCTTTTCTTTCTCTTGTCTAATTTCTTTGGGTAATGTTTTTAGAACTATATTGAACAGGAGTGGTTATAGTGAACTCCTTATCTTGTTCCTGATTTTAGAGTGAAAGCTTTCAGTTTTTGACCAGTTAGTATGGTGTTGGTTGTTGGATTGTCATAGATGGCTTTTGTTGGGTTGAGATAAGGACCTTCTATTCCAATTTTCTGTAGTTTTTTTTTTTTTTTATCATGAATGGGTGTTGGGCTTTGTCAAACACTTTTTCTGCATCTATTGAGATGATCATGTGGTTTTTGTTCTTGACTCTGTTAATATGGTGATTTGCATATGTTGAACCATCCCTGCATCCCTGGGATGAATCCTACTTGGTCATGGTATATAATCTTTTTGATGATTTGTTGCATTCTGTTTGCCAGTATCTTACTCAGGATTTTTGCATCTATGTTCATTAAAGAGATTGATCTGTAGTTCTTTTTCAGTTGGGTGTTTCTCTGGTTTTGGTATCAGGGTAATGCTTGCTTCCAGGAACGGGTTTGGGAATACTGCTTCCTTTTCAATTTTATTAAAGAGTTTGAGGAGTGATGGCATTAGGTCTTCTCTAAATTTCTTGAAGAATTTGGCAGCGAATCCGTCAGGACCTGAGTTTTTCTGTGTTTGTAGTTTTTCTTTTTTTTTTATTACTTCTTCAATTTCATTGACTGATATTGCATTGTTTAGAATTTTATATCTTCTTGATTCTATCATCTTGATTCTATAATCTTGGTAATTCGTATGTATCTAGGAATCTATCCATTTCTTTTGAATTTTCCATCTTATTAGAGTACAGGCTCTCAAAATAGGTATTGATGATCTTTTGGATTTCTGCAGGATCTGTTGTGATTTCACCCTTTTCATTCCTAATGACATGGATTAGAGTCTTTCCTTTTATTGATAAGGTTGTCTAAAATTTGTCAATATTATTTAATCCTTCAAAGAACCAACTCTTCGATTCATTGATTCTTTGTATTGTTTTCTTAGTCTCAATTGCATTAATTTCTGCTGTGATTTTTAAAATTTCCTCACTTGTACGGGCTTTGGATTTATTTTGTTCTTTTTCTAGAAACTTGAGGTTCAACATTTGATTATTTATTTGAGTTTTGTTTTTGTGATGTGGGATTTCACTGCTATAAACTTCTCTTGCAAGACTGCTTTCATTCCATCCCATAAATTCTGGTATGTCATATTGGCATTATTGTTCAATTGTACAAACTGTCTGATTTCTCTTTAATTTCACCTGTGACCCATTGGTTGTTCAAGAGGTGTTATTTAATTTCCATATATTTATGTAGTTTTTGTGGTTTCTTTTGCCATTGATTTCCATTTTCATTATACTATGATCGATAATATGCATGGAATAATTTCATTTCCTTTGCATTTAATTAAACATGTTATGTGAGCTAGTATGTGGTGTTTTTTTAGAGAAAGTCCTGTATGCGGCTGAGAAGAATGTGTATTCTGTTGTTGTGAGGTGGAACATTCTGTGGATATCTACTAAGTCCATTTGTTCAGAGGTTTTGTTTAGCTCTTAGATTTCTTTGTTGATTTTTTTGTCTAGTTGATCTGTCCATTTGTGACAGTGGGGTATTGAAGTCCCCCTTTTCTATTGCATTAGTACTTATATGATTTTTCATATCAATTAGTGTTGGTTTTATAAAGTTGGGTGCTAAACTATTTGGTGCATATATGTTTATGATTATTATTTATTGCTCCTGAATTATTCTCTTGACAAATATATAGTGACCTCTTTGTCTCTTCTGATCAGTCTTGGCTTGAAATCCATGTCGTCTGCAAATAGAATACCTACCCCTGCTTTTTTCCAAGCTCCTGTTGCATGGTTTATTGTTTTCCATCTTTTGATTTTCAGTCTGTAAATTTCTTCTTGGGTTAAATGTGTTTCTTGTATGCAGCATTTTGTTGGATCTTGTTTCTTGATGCATTCTGCCAATCTGTTTCTTTTGACTGGTGAATTGAGACCATTCATATTGATGGTTATAACTGATATGTATTGACTTATCCTCGTCATTATATTATTTTGCTGTTGTTGATGCCCTTTCTTTCCCATCTGTGTAATTGCTTGCCTTGCCTGGTGGATTCATTCTTTTGGGATTCTTGAATTTTTGTCTTCATAATCTTTTTCTAGAATATCTTTCAGAACTTTTTGGAGTCCTGGTTTGGTGGTTATGAATTTGTTCAGGTGTTCTTTTTCATGCAAATATCTTATTTTTCTATCAATTTTGAAAGATAATTTTGCAGGGTACAACAAGCTGGGTTGGAGATTGTTTTCTTTTAGGACATGAGGCACTTTTTATATACCATTTCATTTAATACAAGAGCCATAGAAGGTATGTTTTACCATTTCCATTTTCTAAATGGAAGAAGAGTCTATGAAATGTGTCTATAATGGTTAGGGCCTAAAATACACCCCCAGAAGGATAATCGTATTAAGGCTTGGTTGCCAGCCAATTGGCTTTTGAAGTAATTTGATCTTAAAGGCTCTAACTTCATCAGTGGATTACTCCATTAATGAGATCAATTTTATGGCATTAGTGGGAGATGATGGAAATAGCAAGTGGAGCCTCATGGAAGGGAGTGGATCACTGGTGTGTGATGTTGGGGTCCATATCTGATCACTGGCCTTCTTTCTCTGCTCTTTCCCTCTCTGCTTCCTGGCTGCCATACATGAGCAGCTTTCCTCTACCACACCCTCCCACAGTGATGTTTCTGCCTTGCCACAGAGCAAAGAACAATGGAGCTGGCTTAGCATGGACTGAAACCTCTTGAAACAATGAGTGAAAATAAACTCTTGTCCTTTAAGTTAGTTTTTCTCAAGTCACCATGAAGAAAAGCTAACTACCGTGGTGTTTAAGGGTTGACTTTACCATATAGTTGCTTAAAATAGCAGACAGTTATTACTTCTCATGGTTTCTGTTGATTAGGAATTTGGAAACAGCTTGGTTGAGTGTTTCTGGCCCAGAATCTCTCATAAAGTTGCGGTCAAGACATTGGCCCAAGATGCAGTTACATCACGGCTTGAAATGGGCTGGAGGATCCACTTCCAAGTCAGCTCACTGTTGGTGGGAGGCCTCCATTACTTACTGCCTGGGGCTGTTTGTAGGGCAGCTTGGATTTTGAGACATATCAGCTGGATTTCCCCATACCAAGTGATTCAAAACAGATTAAAACAGAAATGGCAGTGACTTAGCCTTAGAAATCTCAGTATCATTTCTGCCATGTCCTGTTTACAGTGGGTGGCCCTGTTCATTGTGGGAGGGGCCCATGTGGAGGCATGAAGACCTAGAGGTAGGCATCACTGACCATCTTAAAGGAAGATTACCATCTACAGGACCTTCAGACATTGTTTTTCTCAGAAGTTTTAACAATTAGTAAAAATGCCTTTTCCAGTTTGGGTGTGCTGGTCAGATGAGATCGGGTGCATTTAGGGTGGTATGTCTGTAGATGCACCTTTTCTCACTTCAAGACTTACCTAATTTTATTTCCTTTAAATATTTCCTTCATTTCACAAGGAAAGTAAGTGTAGGTGACTTTTCCAGGTTTCTCCATCCACATAAAAATCTGTTTGGTGTTGTGAATTAACTTCTTATTCCTATGAAAGAATTTCAAGCAGTTCTTTACTGGAAAAATAATAATTAGAAAACCTGTAAACAATTTTAAAACTTTAAAAACTGTTTGTTGTACATGTGCTCACTTTTATTTGCTTACTTGAAATAATAGCAAAACATGTTGGCTAATAGCCAATTATCTATCTTCAGCCATGGTATTTGAAATTTTAAACCTTTGTAAGAATATTGTCAAGGGCAGGCTAATGGAGACTATGGCTTAATGAAAGAAGAGATTTTATATTTTATCTTGGGGCCGGTGAGATGGCTCAGCGGCGTAAGCACCTGCCTGGCAAGCGCGAGGGCCGGAGTTTGACTCCCGGAACCCACATACGAAAAAAGGGCCAGTGATACCGCTCAGCGGCATGGGCGCCTGCTGGCGCGTGAGGTCCTGAGGTCGACCCCTGGTACCCACAAAAAATAAATAAATAAGTATATTTTATCTTATTTTTTTACTTCATCCACATTAAATCAGAGACATTGGTTACATTGTGAAATCTAGTATTTTACACACCCATAAAGTAGAAAATCAATATCTCAAAGGCTAGAAAAAATTTTTTCCTGCCTCTTTTTTTTTTTTTTTGTGGGTACCAGGGGTCAACCTCAGGACCTCGCACGCCAGCAGGCACCCATGCTGCTGAGCAATATCACTGGCCCTTTTTTCATATGTGGGTACCGGGAGTCGAACTCAGGACCTCGTGCTTGCCAGGCAGGCACTTATGCCGCTGAGCTATCTCACCGGCCCCTGCCTCTTGTTTTATAATGGGAAAGTAAGAGGTCACATCTCCTCATTGATCTCAGTGCTTTAAACAGGCTAATAGTATTTTGTGCTAGTTTTATTTTAATCAGGAAAATTACATGGTAAATAACTCACTGTTATTCAAATCAACTAATATTAGAGGAAAAATACAGGAACTGGAAGCTGATTATTGGGGTCTTGGCCTAGCCCCAATTTCCTAAATGAGTACACGGCAAAGGCTTAAATACATGAGTCAAGTGGTATGATTTTAGGGCTCCAGGAGGATCGAAACCCTCTAACAGAATTTGAGATTCTCTGGGGGCTGCGACAAAGAACTTCTCTGGGCAGCTCGTATTTATTTGGTTTACAAACAAAGGGTGGGGATACTGAGGAAAACTTGGAAACCTGAACAGGAATTTGGGAGTAGGCTCAAGGACTTCTCCAAGTAGTAAATTATGTTAATTTAGAAGAATTATCTTATCTCCAGGTTGACATTTATTGCAGGAGTGAGACGCCTGCAGCTGCAGTCTCTATTTATGGGATTGGAGCCAGGTGTCCTCAGCTAGCTGTGGTTATCTTGACTTTAGAGCATGGTCCACGCATAAGTTCTTTTCCAACACAGCCAGAGGTCCCTGTGTGTAGCAACTTAACCCTGTACAGCCCGGTCTCCAACAGCTGATTATTCATGAAATGATAAAATGCTATGCAAATTCTTCTCTTTTTATATGTGTCACTGTGGCCACAGTCATTACAAATCCTAGATTCTTAGAAAAATGATACGAAGCAAGGAAGCATGTTGTCCAGCTTTTAGCAATGTGAATAATGAAGGTTCAAGCATATAAAGTCACAGTTGTCTTAAATAGTCACTGTGAAGTATACATACAAAATAGGGAGATAAATAGAATTGAAATAATTGTTTTGCTCTTGATTTTTTTTATATGTGGGTACCGGGATTCGAACTCAGGACCTCACGTTTGCCAGGCAGGCGCTTATGCTGCTGAGCTATATCACTGGCCCCTTGCTCTTGATTTTTGCACTCTTCCTGTGTCTCCATCCTGTTAGTGCTTAAAGCAGGGTAGAAGAGGAAAAGAGAGAAAGAAAAGTTAGGATTTGCTTTTGAAAGGTATTGTTTCTGCCCACCCACATGCACTTCAATATAGACAAGTACTTCCCAAATCATGTCACATTAGCAAGGCCCTTCAGTACATCTCGTTGGTTTACTTCGTGCCTCAGGATGAACCATATCCACCTTCTGAGTGTAAATCTAAGTGTCTTAGTTGTTGAGCTTCTTTATGTATAATTAATGTGCCAATCTGTTCTTTTACTTACTTTGCTCCTTCTCTCCTTACTAAGAGTTCTTGGCTCTTAGCATTCTGTTTGATCATTTATTCCATTCTCTTCGTTTTGTTGGTGGGCCCTCATGGGCTCTGTGCTGTAATTTATTCTTTCAGTGCTTCTTGTGTTCTAGTCTTGACCTTCCTTTGATCTTCAAATTTATCACTTACTTCTAGAGCCTTCCCTGCTTTGGCCATCTGGTGGTCTCTGGCCCTGTCCTGGATCTGGCCACCTCTAGCTCTTCCTCCATCTGCTGCTCTGGCTCTCCCAGATCCTCATTCTACAAACCCACCTCTCCTGCTGCCCTTCTTCCTGGTGGGGACAGGAGAAAGTGGTGAAGGACACATAGGAGATTTTCTCTAGGGAACTGTAACCTCCCCAGTCATGGGACAGTTTGAAATTATTAGATTTGCAATGCCTTCCTGCTCCTCACCCTCCTCAATCTTTCCTGTGCCTCCTGCCTCCCTCCCAAACTCAGCTATATAAAAAGGGATGGTATTTTCAAATTTTAATCAATGTCATTTTCAGATTCAGCCAGATCATAAGGAGTGAGAGGCTCTAGTTGCCAAAATCTTACTCCTCTAGCTCTCATCAGCCTTGCTGGGTCCCACTGGAGTAAAGCATGTTTGGGTTCATTTTTCTTTCTTAGTCCTCTATCTTACCCTTGAGGTCCTTGGGAATATTTCCAATATAATTTTCCCTTTCAGACTGCACAGTTATAATTACTGGAACAGAGGGAGTAGAAGGGAGTGTGTGAATATTCTGTGTACATTCAACACTAATTATAGTATGGCAAGATGTATCAGTGTCAAATTTTTCTCTCCCAAACTCTCTGACATGGTTTTCTTGGTGATAGGGAGACAGTATACATTCAGCTTGTTGATCGAAGGCAGTTGTTGTCAATAGGTGTACCTACAAAACTGAGTACACGGAACAAACTCTGATGATTCTGATGATAAAGTCATATTCAAGTTTTTTTTTTTTTGTGGATACCGGGGGTCCACCTCAGGACCTTGCGTGCCAGCAGGCGTCCGTGCCGCTGAGCGATATCACCGGCCCTTTTTTCGTATGTGGGTTCTGGGAGTCAAACTCGGGCCCTCACGCTTGCCAGGCAGGCGCTTACGCCGCTGAGCCATCTCACCGGCCCATATTCAAGTTTTAATTTATGCATTTATTTCAGTCTTTATGAAACAATTCATAGTTATAAAACTGTGTTTGGTGTTAAGGAAGATTGGCAGAATTTTCAAATAAGGTTGCTTTCAGGTGTCACAATCTTACAATAGGCGAGAACTAACCCCCTGCACTGGCCAGGACTTCTTGGTGAGCTGGCCTGCGTGATTGATGTTGAGGATGGTGAGCTAGGTCATCTCCACTCAGTCAGGCGTGGCTTGTTTGGAGCTGATCCTAGGGAAGCCCGAGGAAGTCAGACCACTTGTTTCCTCCTTTCCTCTGGAAGCTTTCTCCACGCACCTAATGACTTAGTCTGTTTTCTGTTGCTGTAGGGGCTGGAAGTCCAAGGGTGTGGCACTGGCGTCTGTCTGGCTTCTGGTGAGTCTTGTGAGGGTTCAGCTCATGGCGGGAAGCAGAAGGGGAAGAGGTATCCAGGGAGAGGAGCACGTGTGTGAGAGAAAGGGCTGGGGCTGGGTTCACTTTGCCACGCTCCTGTAGTAACCAAGCCAGTCTCGAGACAGCAAGGACTGGATTCCAGGAGAAAAGCATTCATCCTTCTGGCTGACCTGATCACCTCTTCAAGGGTCCAGTACCTCTCAGTTTGGTCACACTGTGGACCAGCCCTCGGTGTGGTTTCTGGTGGGGACAAACTGTCTCCAAACTACAGCACCCAACATAGAGGAAATAGAACCTGTGGTAATTGCAGGTTGTCAACGCTGTCACAGTTGGGTGGGGCCAGTGATTCTAAGATTCTTGCCAGAGCGTTTCAGGGAATAATATACCTTCTAGGGATGTTAGCAGACTTAGTACGAGAGATCAGAGAACAATATATCTGTGAATCCATGAAAACTTTCTAGTTCATTTATATGGAAAAAATTCAAACTGTTGAGGAAAGAAGGGGAAGAGTTATCAACTTTAGACTCTGACTTTATCTTTCTTCTTGCATTATGCATCTGTGTGTATGTTGCTGTGTGCGAGAGGCACAAAGAACTAATTTCAGGAGCTTTGTGACTTCCACAAGAGAGTGCCAGGGATGAACCAGGCTCTGCTGTGGTCACTGAGACCCTTTTGTCCTGATTGAGCTATCCTGTTTGTCCTGCCTTATAGATGCCATTGTTGCTAAAACTTTGCTCTGTGCACATATTGCAGCTGACATAAAATTCCTTGTGTGGCTTCATAGGAGCTGACCTGACAAAGGCTTTTGCTGGGAGTCTATACATTCTTTATGTATTACAAAAATGAATCCTGTTACTATTTTGCCTGAATTATTCATTGGGAAAGAGTATTCTAAGGAGAAACTATCCAAGGTTAGATTGGAGATATATATTTCATAAGGAGCCTTTTCATTCATAGCAATTATTTGAAATTTACCGTGAATTTTAATAAACTACATAGCTTTCTCTAGTTAATTCAGTTCCCACTTAATTTGAACTTCCTGTATCATTTAAGAAAAAGCTTTGGAATCAAATTATAGATAAAATAGCACAATTTTCTCATGATACTAGCTAGCTATCAGCTTAAACTCAGTTGAGCAGATATTAGGTAGTTCAGTCACAAGTTATAGCAAATTGACACTCCATTAGTGAGGAAAAGGCCCAAATTTTTAGACAAGGATGAAGAGAAAATTATATCAAAAACCAACAAGCACAGCCCTTTAGCTATAAGTTGGTTTTCCCTTATATTCTTGTGGATGGCCCTAATTCTGATAAAAATAGCAAAAAAACCACTTATCACCTAGCCAGTGCTGGCTCTCAGGGTAGCTGAGAAATTTATCTGCATAGATTTAAAGAGGGAAAGATTTTTTTTAAAAAAAAATCAGAATATAACAAAATCCTTGTAAGAACTATTTAAGCGTCCCTGTGGAAGTGTGAACTTTGCACCCCAGCTGTTTAATGTTGGTGCACCTTCTTCTGTGTGCCATTGCAGTCCATGCAGCTGAATGAATGGTGCCTTTTATTTTTTAACCATTTGTCTTCTGTACACTGCATATTTCTTTATTCCTAACTTGTCTTTCTTTCACTCCTTCTTTTGTCTGTCACTCTTATGAAACAGAGCTCCCTTTGAGGGTTTTGCTTGGGGAGCAGATTTAAGGGTTCAATGAAAAACATGAAGTTGACTTAGATTTTGCTGCAGTTTGAATGCGTCCCCTCCAAAATTCAAGTGTTAAAAGTTAGTGGCTGGTGTGATGATAGTAAGAGATGGGGCCTGTAAGAGATGATAAGGCCATGAAATGATCTGGCTTCTCCCCTGTCAGTGGGATTAAGGCTTTTATAAAGGAGGCTTAGGCAGTAGGTGGCTCCCTGGCCAAGTGGAAGACACTTTCCACCACGTGAGGACATCACACTCATCTCTTTCACAGATGCAGCAAAGGCATCAGCTTGAGCAGAGAGCAGATTTCCCCAGACTGCTGAACCATTGCCATGATCTTGGACTAAGAAACTCCTGTTCTTTGTCCAGGAGTTATCTAGTCTGTGCTATTCTGTCATAGCAGTGCAGAGGACTAAGGCAGATTTTCAGGGTCATTCTCTTCTATCAAGATGCTGCTACTTTTCATAATAAGTATGGGGTGCCAGGGGCTGTTATCTTAAAGGGTATTAGGTGTTGAAAAAAATTTTTTCTTAATGGCAATAGGGATTCATTGAATGCTTTTGGTAAAATCAATCAAGTTACTTTACTTGTCTTTAAAATGGACTTACCTCACTAATCTCACACTTTTTTATCCTCTGGCAGTATTTATTTATTTATTTATGCAGTTATTTATTTTATGAATAAATGAGGAACCAATTCTTTAAAAAAGCCAGTGTCACAATGAAACCACATCTGAATTATACCTAAATAAAATGGAATAATGTCTTTAGGGATGCTTTTACTTTCTAATGGAATGGTTTTTCCTTCTTTCCATTTCATTTAAAATTCTTAATTGCATATCTTGTGAGCCTAAATGCACAAGGGGGCTTAGTGGCTACCTTTGGGAAGATGTGGGTGATAATGAATGTTTTTAAAGGTTTTTTTTTTAAACAAATATTTAAGTACAGTTACAATCATCATTTTATTATTTGTAACATATCCTTGGCCAGATAGCATTAAGAATTTTTTCATGATATAAATGCTTTCTTGGTGGTTTCAAGCTTTTTTTTATTGTGGGTACCGGGGGTCGACCTCAGGACCTCGCGCACCAGCAGGCGCCCATGCCACTGAGCGATATCACCGGCCCTTTTTTCATATGTGGGATCCGGGAGTCGAACTCGGACCCTTGCGCTTGCCAGGCAGGTGCGTAGGCCGCTGAGCCATTTCACCGGCCCGGTTTCAAGCTATTTACCTAATTGAATTTAAAGCACTATCAGGCTCTCCTCATTACTTTGAGATTTTTACTTTTTCTTAATGAAATAGTGCCAAGATCATTGATTCTTTTCGAGTTTTCTTGATCCTTTGTAATTTTTAAATTGCACTGGTGCTCTGCATTGAGATGAATCACGTTTGTGTGCTGCTGTGAGATACCTGTGGTGCATGTTGAATGTTTCATAGTAACTTGATGGGTTTTGGGGAGCAGGACTCCATCTAGAGAAGTGACATCCTTCTTCTGAGACCTCTTGCATGTGCTTTAACTCAAGGCTGGACATGTGAATGAGCAGATTTTGTGGTGGCTCCTGCCCACCCTGCGGGGAGGAAAAGGCTTTAGTGAAGTCACCGAGTCCAGATGACAGAAAGAGGAAGGTAAGTTGTGAGTCCTACAGGCCTGGGGAAATTGCCCAAATGTCATTGTCCCAGGCACCTGCTGGGACCCTGGGAGACAATGTGCAGTGTTCTGTCAGAGCAGCATCCCTGAGGGACCCCCATGAGGCAAGCCTGTGTGATTTTTCCTTGGCAGACCCAAGTTCTCTGTTTGGAATGGGAGTCAGTATGTCCCATGGTGTCTCTCATTCCTGTTTGCTTCCCAGGTCCTTTTGTTGGGCATCTTTTCTTTTCCTCTGGCTCCACTTCTCTCTTTTCTCTCTTTGTCAGACCCTTCCTTTTTGTCCCCTGGAACCTTCATGTCACTAATAGTAGCGGTAACATGTAACGCTTACCCAGCACATACTATGCCCAAGAAACTGTTCTAAGTGCTGCACATATATACTTGTATTAACGTTTTAATTCTCCTAATACCTTTAGGACATAGGCTTTGTTGTTATGTCCACTTTACAGATGATATAACTGAGGGACAGAGAAGTTAACTGACCTATGATCACACAGCTGATAAATGGTAGAGCTGGGATTTGAGCCCAAAAGTAGGGCTTCAGGTTCTGTGCTCTTCTGCCTCTCCCTAGGATAAGAATTTCCCCTAACATTTCTCAGAATAATCTTTCAAACATGTTGTTTTTTACTTGTGCACAAAAGCCCAACGAAGTATTAATGTGTGCTTGGCTAGCCACTTGGAATCTTTCCACAAGCAGGGAATATTGCCTACCGCAGAAAAACAACCTCCATAATCTATGAGCTCATGATTGAACATTAGGAGACCATTTGAGGAAAACCATAAGGGAGATCCAGCAGACCCAACACATGGTAAAATTAACACTTCTAGACTAGATAATGGTAGAATAATATGAAAGAAATTAAAAGCACTTGAAAATTATTAGATTATGAGAGAATGGAAGCCACAGTAAAATAACTGGACACAAGGAATAAAGAATAGGCTGTTTGCGGTAGGCGTGAATGCAGTGTTTTTTAAAAAAGTATGGTTTGATTACTTTCCAGGTGAATCGAGAATTGATAAAATGAAAAGATCTGAGAAATATCTCTCAGTTTGCAGAGGAAGATAAATTGATGATTGAAGATAAACATGAATGAGTGGTTAAGAGGTATAACTAATAGAATGAGGTCTTAATATATGTGTGGTGATTGAAAAATACAGTGAATATCTTAAAAATTTTTTTAAAATTTATTACAATAAAAGGCATGTTGCCATTAGTCCCCCTCAAGGTACTCCTCCTCACTTTGAACACACTTATCCCATAGTCTTGTCACTTTTTTGAAGCAGTTCTAGAAATACGCTTCCCTGAGTGCCTTTATGAGGTAGTATAAAAAATATGGTGAATGCTGCTATCAAGTGTCATCTAATAGAAAGTCAGGCTCCTAAAAACATCATGGTTGCCAGGTGTGGTGGTGCACTCCTGTAACCCCAGCACTTAGGAGGCTGAGGCAGGAGGATCACTGTGAGTTTGAGGCCATCTTGGGTTAAATAGTGAGTTCAAAGCCAGCCTGAACTACATAGAAAGACCCTGCCTCAAAAAAACAAAAAACAAATAAACAAACAAAAAACATTATGGTATGTCCTCATCCACCTTATTCACCACATCTAGTACAGTCTGACTTCTTTTATTTTATTAATTTTTTATTATTTTAGTTTATTTGTACATGTTTGCAGTGTATAATGTTTACATTCCTTGTGTGGAGTTGGTTCATGTATACAACACATCCCAATTCCTTTATTTCATCCTTTATCCCTTTCCTCCCTCACCCTCTCCCTTCGTCCTTTGATCCTCTTCACCACTAAGAATGATCTATCTCCCTAGTCCCATTATCTATAATAGTTTTTAAAAATCTGAATGTTTACTATATTTTTAGATAATACCTTCTATGTCTGATAAGATATCCAGAAGAGGAAAAAAGAGTAGGGTAAAATTAAAGAGGCAAATGGATGAAAAATTTCCAGATATAAAGATATAAATACTAGAATTGAAGGAGCATGCAAAGTTACAAACATTTTTTTGCTACCAAAGAATGTTTAGTGAACGTGGGGAAACCACCTTTCTCATCTGTCATTTGTGGAGGGTCATTTGGCAAGATGTATTTAAAAATCGTGCAGTTATTTGACCCAGAAATTCTGCTGCTAGGAATTTCTCCTTAGTACATATTCAGTTCAGTTCCCAAAGCAGCATCTTGTAAGAATGGGATATTGGATACAGCTTAAGCAAACTCACCAGCATGCAACAAGTAAAATTAATTAAGGCACAATCATAAAACACTGTTGCTTTTAAGTAGCTCTTAAAGTGACGATACACATGTATTTTTATTATCACAGAAAGTTGATATGTTGAAAAGATTTAGCTACAAAGCAGTATGTATAGTTTGGTCCCACTGGAATAAACAAAAGTCTGTATATATAAAAAGAAATTTGGAAGGATAAGTACTTAAAATTTACAGTTGGTTTTCATTGGGCAGCTAATTCTTAATTTATTCTTTATACTTTTATACATTGTCTGAATTTAAAAAATTATGTGTTACCTTAATAACCACACAAAATTAAGATATTTCACTTGGGAAACACACACACACACACACCTGAAACAAAAATGGTCCCCTGACGTTCTAGACTCCAAGTACTTGGAGCACAGTCATGTTACACAACAACCACAGCTGCACCCTGGAGACGAGACTCTGGGACTGCGGAGGGCCTGGCGTCTGCGAGCTTCCTGGTGGTCTGAAGGGACGAGGTGGTTTAAGCCTGTGGTACAGTATAGTGATAGTGGGGTTTCTCTGGCATTAGATTTCTCAGTGCCCTGCCCTCCTATTTTCCTTCACCTTCTTCACCTGTTCTCCAACTTTAAAATATTATCACTGGTGTCCTTTTTTATATCTTGTCTGTGTGAAGTCCTGTGTGTAGTATTTCCTGGGACTGCTGTAATGAGAGCTCCTCCTACCTGTGGCCTGAGATCTGGGGTCTGGATTCTAACCTCGGTAGTACCACTGTGCTGTGTGTGTATGGGTGGGGGGGACCAACTGTTTTGTAAATATTATTTGCCAGTTTCTACAGTCCTAATGATGATGTCTTACTTTAGAGCTGGGGTGAGGGTGGGGGAATGTAGCTTAGCCTAGCACAGTGATGGTGAACCTCTTAGAGCTTTCAGTGATACAAATAGCCCACTGCGACACACGTGGCATAGGTTTGCCACCAGTGGCCTAGCATGTGTGAGGCGTTGGGTGTGACCCCCCCACCACAAAAACAAAGAATGAAAAAAAATGTCCCACTGTCAAAAAACAAACCTGTCACAGACCCTGTCTCAGCTATGACCAAGATATTGAAATTATCAGAGAACTTAAAATAATTATGATAATCCAGAATAATTTCCCTATCTTTAAAATCAGATGAAGTCCTTAATTATGCATTTTGATTCATCTGTCATATAACCTAACATATTCACAGCTTCCAAAGATTAGAACATTGACCTCTTTTTTGGTGGGGGGAATTATTTTGCATATCATAATACTGTGTGTAATCAGAAACCAGAGAAGAAAAAAGAGAAATGGGCCAGAAGAGATATTTGTTGGCCAGGAATTTTCCAAAAATAATAAAAGATGTCAAACCATACAAGTAATTCAAGATGATCAGCCGTAACCTGATTAGAGTGTGTGCATGCATGTGTGCGCGCACACACACGCACACATGCACACGTCGTATTCAAACTGCTGAAAACCAAAAATAAAAAGAAAATCTTGAAGGTAGTTAGAAAGAAAAAGGACTCATTACACACAGAGGAACAAAGTTAAGAATTCCAGCAAATTTATCATCAGAAACTGCAATTTATCGTCAGAAACCATCACAAAGATAACATTGTGACATCTTTCAAATGGAAAAAAATCAAAAGCAAAACAAAACAAAACCTCTCTCAACTCAGAATATTATGCTCAGCAAAATCTCTTTCAAAATGAAGAAAAAAGACATGTCAGGCAAACAAAAACTGAGAGACTTAATTACTAGCAGACAGGCACTACAAGAAATGTTAAGAGAAGTTCTCTGAAATTTAATTGAGTGCTGAAAGCAGCAGAAATTGTAGCAATGAATTTTGGGTGTACTGTTTATGTAAAACTAAAATGTGAGGCTGGGGATGTAGCTCAGCGGTAAGAACTTGTCTAGTACATTCAGGGCCTGGGGTTTCATCCCTAGCACTGCGAAGAAAAAAAAAAAAAAAAAAAAAAAAAAAGCAAAATACATGACAACAAAGATATGAAGGTTAGGAGATAAGAATTAGGAATATGCTGTTGTGAGATTCTTACACCACACATGAAGCAGTATGATATTATTTGAAAGTAGACTGTTGTTAAAGATGTATATAGCAAACATAGGGCAACTACAAAAAATTTAAAACAAAGTATAAATAATAAGGCAATAGTGGAGATAAAATGGAGTTGTATAAAATACTCAAATGTGAGTCAGGAAGATTAAGAGGAAAAAAGGAACAAAGAACAGACAAGACAAATAAGAAACAAGATGTTAGGTGTGAATCCAACCATATCAAAAATTACATTAAATGTAAATGCTAAGATACTGTCAGATCAGTTAAAAGAGTAAGAGCCAACAATATGCTGTCCGTAAGAAAGCTACTTTAAACATAAAGACATAGGCGAAAGTCATTCCTGTTATTATCTGGAAGATTAATTGAAAGTATTTTTACTATCCCCCTCACATAATTCTTTTAACTCAGGAGACTCTGTTCTTAGTTACTTTCTTTTTTTTCATAACTACAAATTGAAGCAAAGAACACATTTAAAAATCCATTCTACCCCAAGTCTGTTCATTATTTCTTCTCTTGTGGTTAGTATTTTCTAACTTGCTTACACATTCCTCTTGTGTCTTGTGATGCTTGCTGTGTGCGCCAAATTCCTTTGAAGTCCTCTGACCCTTGTCCATTCACGTAGGCCTCCCTCCCAGAAGTCCATCTTCCTAGACTTTTTCTCATAATTAAACATCACCTCCAATTTGTACCTGCTTTTTTCAAGTTGCAGTTTTTAGAATGTTCTGGGTGATGTGTTATCTTTCTGTGGAGGCATGGCCATGGATCATTTTATTCCTTTAAGTCTCTGCGAAAGCTAGTACTTTTTTTTTTTTTTTTTTTTTCATGTGGGTACCGGGAGTCGACCTCAGGACCTCGTGCTTGCCAGCAAGTGCTTGTGCTGCTGAGCGATATCACCGGCCCTTTTTTTCCTTTATGTGGGTTCCAGGAGTCGAACTCAGGACCTTGCGCTTGCTGGGCAGGTGCTTATGCTGCTGAGCCATCTCACCAGCCCAAGCTAGTACTTTTAAAAGGGTGATGTATCTCTTTTCCTAGGAGGGTTTTCATTTTCCAAGGCTCTTTTGGAATATCTTTTTAATTTTGATTATTAGTCATTTAATACACCAGGATTTTTGCTCTTGAAGACGCAAAGCTTATGAATCAGTTAAAAAGGATAGCTACAGGCTGAATTTGGCAGAGGCAAAATTTAATTGGAAAAAAAAATGACTGGCGAGTTCCTCGTTAACAGTCAAGCTGATCTGTGATTTGTTGTTAATTGTGTGTGTACATTTTTTAAAACTGCAGCCCATAAGGATCAGTTGTGGCCTACAGGAATCAGATGTGGACACGCCTCTCAACATATTTTAATCTAATTCAGGTTAGAGCCAAATGAGTTAGTTTTAAATGAGGAGAGAGAACAGTGGTTTAAAAGATGGGAAGACTTCTTTAATATTAGGTTCTTAATATCATAAGAGGGTAGTTCCTAGATATTGCTTAGAGTCTTAGAGATAAAATGTTAATTGTATGCTGGGTATGATGGCACACACCTATAATCCCTGTATTCTTGGAAGCTGAGGCAGGAGGGTTGCAAGTTCAAGCCCAGCTTGGGCAGGTTAGCAAGACTCTTGTCTCAAAATTTAAAAAAATGTTAGGAAGGTGGGCCAGGGGTGTAACTCAGTGCAGAGGGCCTGGGTTCAATCCTCAGCACTTCATTTAAAGAAGTAATCATAAGGCCGGTGGAATAGCTCAGCGGCATAAGCGCCTGCCTGGCAAGCGTGAGGTCCTGAGTTCAACTCCCGGTACCCACATGCGAAAAAAGGGCCGGTGATATCGCTCAGTGGCACGGGTGCCTGCTGGTGCATGAAGTTCTGAGTTTGACCCCTGGTACCCACAAAAAAAAAAAAAAGTAATCATAGCACTCTCAGATTTTATATTTTTCCATAATAATTCATTGAAAACAAGTTTCCTGTGTGTGAGGGTCGTCTGGCCATGCCTCTGTCACCTCATTGATCAGTAGGGTTAATTTGGCTGATCTGGTTGACTAGGAGAGTGCCTCCTCCCTCCCTGTTCTCGTCTTGTTTGTTCCTCCTGAAGCTGTGCCCTCAGTGGGAGAGGATGACTTTCCCCAACAGAGGAGGACTTCTTCTACCAGGGGGATGGGAGGAGCTGAACTCCCCTGCTAGACCCTCCCAACAAGCCCTCAAGGTCCATTTGTAGGGGACCGTATGGTAGTCAAGCTTCCAAGACTCCAGACACATCCAGAAGCAGCACTGCATGTGGCACTCTGCCTGTCTTAAAAATAAATAAATAAAAAACAAGTTTCCTCATTCACAAATGTGGACATACTAATAAAATGTTCATTATATTGCCAATACACTTCCTAAGATGGTATGAGGTCCTCTTTCCCACAGCCAGAATACTTTGATCTCAAATTGTTACTATATATACAGCTAAACACAACTTAAACACAGTAAAAAGCATGCCTGTCATAATAGGGAGGGAGAAAGGTGGATAGGAAAGTAGAATATGAGAGTAATGATGGAAATGAGTTTCAGTTAGGTTTCAAAAGATGAGAGAGACTCCTGGCCCACAGTGTGCCCTTTGCAATTAGTTTTCCTGCTTGTTTTGTTATTCAAGATATTTTATTCAACATAACCTGCCATTCTGTAAAGATTAACTGTGAGGAGAGAAAAGAAAATCCTAAGGATTTTGATTTCTATCAAGGAAACAGCTCATTTAGTTAGAGTCTCTTTTACTTGGAGATATCCCCGATTGTGAAAACTCCTTGCAGATACTCTGACATACATACTCTCCTCGTGGCAGATTTCTTCAAGTGGGCTGCTGCATTAGTAGATAGTTGCCAGATATAAAGCCCGGTCTGTATAAGTGACAAAAGATACTTTAATTACATCCTCATCTGTTCTTCAATGGAGAAGGGCCATTAAAAGATCTCAAATCAGTGGAGCTTCAAATATCATTATTATTGTTCTGTTTATTACCCTGGTGATGGTGGTAAACAATTCTTGTCCTGAATAATTATGATCAATGTCTGTATATATATATATATATGCTGCCAAGTTCATTTCACTGAGTCATTATGCTAATATAAAGTTTGGTAGTGCTTTTCCTGGAAGCAGCTGGCCTGCACACCTAGGTTCAGTGGCTGCTTGTCCTTCTTTGCCTGGGAGATAAGGGGCAGCCATGGATATTGTGAGGAGCTGAGGTAGCTCCTGATGATGACCTCCTCTGCAGCCTGAACTCCACTGTCCCCTGTTAGGCACCCCCATTCTTCTTCAGAACCTGGCTCAGCTGTCAGCTGCATTCATCAGAAGGCATTGTCTCAGCATGTGTGAGGGAGGGAGCAGCCAGTAGACCTACACTGTCACCAGGAAAAGCAGGCCGCTTGCATACCTGAGGACTGAGTCCTGGGAGACTTGGGACGGGGTGTGTGTGTGCGTGTGTGTGTCTAGAAGTAGCATTTCTGAAACTTCAGTCTAGGGCCAGCTGTGCTGGGTACTTTTACAGCTGCATGTTCCTGGTGCCATACTTAGTAACTGTGATTCTGTATGTCATTCTGATGCAAAGTGTGCCCTGTGATCTACTGAGTACCTGATATATGTATTACAAAAGGGCTTGTCTTACTTTAGGGACTTCTGATCACTGTTGGTACCAATTAATTTGTTCAATAAATATTTATTGGATGCCTACTCTGTGCTAGATCCTGAGCTGTGTGTGGAGTTGTAACAGTGAATAAGATTAACATGTTTTTTGTCCTCATGAATGGAGAGACAACAAGAAAACAAGTTTAGAGTTTATGATAAGAATTGCCAAGGACACCACAAGGTACTACAGTAGAGCATAATGGACGGAGGAGCAGTGAGTATTTAAAATAAAAGATGTTCAGAGAAGATATTTTAGAGGAAGCAGCATTTAAACAAAGACCTGGATTAAAGTGAGCTAGACATGTGAAGAACAGGCTAAGCAGGATAAAAAAACTTCTTCAAAGGCACTGAGGTTGAATAATCCTTGACATGTTTCAAGCGCAGAAAAAAGGGCCAGAGTGACCGGTATACCTGCAAGCCAGGGGAAGAGAGGTATGAGATTAGCCAGGGCAGCACCAGATTATGGCCTTTAAGGACCATGTGAGCATAATCAATTGAGAGAGGGTAGGGAATCAGAAGTTTGGTTGGAAAAAGGAGTCGAGTTGAGAGAAGAGGCCTCCTCTAGGATATGAATTTTTGATGGAAAGCCATCTGAATGGGTAATCTAACCTAGGAAGAGGCTGTAGAGACTGGATTGAGAAGGGCCTAGAAAAAGAAGACAGAGCTCCCAGGGAGGGGTTAGTGGTGATGGGAGGGTAGAAGGAAAACCAGGGATTGTAGGCTTATGGAAGGCACAAGAGGAGAATGCTCAAGGAGAAATGATTGACTGTGTTATTGTGCTGAAAAGTCTATTGCTGTCCAGTATAGTAGCCACTAGCTGCATGTGGCCATTGAGCACTTGAAATGTGACTAGATGAAATTGAGATGTGCTATAAATGTAAAACAAACAAACAAACCAAAAAACCCCACACTGGATTGTGAAGACTTAGTATAAAAGAAAATGGAAAATATTGAGGATTTTAAGTAATGATTACATGTTGAAATTTACTTAGGACTGGCTGGGTTAAAAAATTCACTTGCTTCCTTTTACTTTATAAAAATGTAGCTACTAGAAAATTTAAAATTATATATGTGACTTACATTGTATTTCTGTTGCAGTCAATTATATATGTGACTTACATTGTATTTCTGTTGGCAATATAGAATTCATTACCAAACTTGCTAAGAGTAGACTGCCTAACGTTAAATAATACCTAGTCAATTGTTTCTATGCCAGTGATACTGAACCATCATCATCATAATACTATTTTACCTCAAATTAAATAATATGACTCACCTCTGAAATTTCATCTAGACTTTTTCATGTGTGTGACCTAATAATTTCATGTTGACAACATAGTATGTTGAAGTCAACTCTCAAATGTATTTTAAAAAGATTTTAACCTGTATTTTCTTTCTTTCCTTTGTTCCTTTTTCTTTAAATTATTAATTTTGTTTTATTTCTTTGCATGTCTTGCCAGGAAACTTCATGGTGTTATGGTCAACTTGCCGCACAACTGTGTTCAAATCTGTCACCAACAGGTTCATTAAAAACCTGGCCTGCTCGGGGATTTTTGCCAGCTTGGTCTGTGTGCCCTTCGACATCGTCCTCAGCACCAGTCCTCACTGTTGCTGGTGGATCTACACCATGCTCTTCTGCAAAGTCGTCAAATTTTTGCACAAAGTCTTCTGCTCTGTGACTATCCTCAGCTTTCCTGCCATTGCTTTGGACAGGTGAGATCTGTTAGCTAGGGGCTGAACGTTTATAAGTGTATTGAAAAATGAGCCTCGTGAAACAAATGGTGAACTGTTAATGTTTCATATGCTGATTTTTAATCTGCTGTGGTCAACAGAAAGAGAATGAATGTTCAAAACAGAGCCTTACAAGGAGGATTGCTGCAGTTCAAGACCAGCATGAGCTACATCGTAAGACCCTGTCTCAAAAAAAAAAAAAAAAAAAAAAAGAAAAAAGAGCCTCAACAGGGGTGGGGTGATTTAAATACAGTCATGGAAAATAAGACCCCTGAGAAAAGACTTGGGGACAGTTATATTGTGACACTGCTGAAGTCAAGCTATCGGATCATGCTGTTGCTTCGGCTTGGTTGAAATTGGTGTTACATTGTGATTTGAAGTAGATTGCTCATGTGATTTATAACTCTGCAATTAGGATTTTTTGGTATAACATGAAAACATTTCTGGAAGAACAAGGGAATAATTCCGTGTTTTTTTTTTTGTGGTACCGGGGGTTGAACTCAGGACCTCGCGCGCCAGCAGGTGCCTGTGCCGCTGAGCGATATCACCGGCCCTTTTTTCATACGTGGGTACCGGGAGTCGAACTCAGGATCTGGCGCTTGCCAGGCAGGCGCTTATGCTGCTGAGCCATCTCACCGGCCCATTCAGTGGTCATTTAATTAATGATTAGATGACCCAGCTGGACCCAGCTGAGAACATGCAAATTCCTCTGGCAGATTTATTTACAAGGCCTCATATTGTTGTGGTTGTTTTCTCTGTCCATCTTTAAAAGGATGTTTATTTGGAAATTAATCTTATATTTTAGTTATTGCTATCATTCATAATTTGGAAGTCAGAGTCCTTGCCTCAAGTTTACATTCTGGTGGGTGCTATAATGCATTTTGTGTGCTGTCACCTGTGTTCATGGCAGGTGACCTTCTGACTGCCCCTTACTACCTGCTGTCATGAAGCCTTTTTTATTTTTATTGGTGAGATAGAATCCTGCTGTTACCAACTGGCTTTGAACTTCTGGACTCAAGCAATCCTCCTGCCTCAGCCTCTCTGGTAGCTAGCCCTGTATCCAGCATTGGGGCACCCGGCATTGGGGAAGCCTTAAGCCTTTCAGTCTTTTACATCCTGGAATCATCTTTCCTGAAAGTCTTGAAACAAATGGTTTTGAGATATAATTTTTATATTCATAAAACTCAACTAGTTTAGGGTGCAAATTAGTGAAATTTAGTGTATTTATAGAGATGTATAGCCAGCACTACAACCTAGTTTTAACTTTCATCCCCTACAATTGCTCCTCATTCCCATCTTGAGACTTTGGCAACCACTAATCTACTTCCTGTCTCTATATATTTGCCCTTTTATGGACATTTCATTTAAGTAGAATTACGTAGTATGTGTTCTTTTGTGTCTACCTTCTCTCACTTAGCGTTTTCAAGGTTCATCCATGTTATAGCATGTATCAGCACTTCATTCATTTTATGGCCAATAATATTTCATTGGAGGGTGCCTCACATTTTCTTTATCCATTTACCAGTTGATGGACATTTGTTTTCATTTTTTAGCTATTGTGAGTAATACTGCTATGAATCCTGAAAAATTTTTTAAACACGATTCGACAAGAGTAGGAATACATCATTCTGAGCATTTTGCCATTATACCTGGAAGCAATGTGATAATCCCTGTGGGTTATATCTGGGCCCTTGATCCTAGACAAAGAAATATGCACATAAGACATTTTTATTTTCTTCTGCAGTGTTATCATCATTAACACAAAAGGTAAGCAAGTCCTTTTATTAGAAAATAAGACTGGCAAATTCCTCTTATTCAGAGATACAGATTATTTGCAGGTATCAGTACGGTACACATGAAGATGAAGGGAAGACAGCCTTTCACTTTGTTTGCAGTTATTTTTTTCACAGCACCAAGTCAGCCAGTTAAATGGTTCCCGCACTTCCTGCATCATCTTCTAGAGATTTACACCAGGAAAATTATTTGTAGTGAGCCTGTGTTCTTGTGTCGTGTCTATTTCCTAATACAGAATGGGATGGAAAATTGAGGGGACCTGGGTTTGTCGCATTCCAGCGAGCAGATAGGTGATAACCTGAGCCAGCAGACTTCTTTGGCATGTATTTATTTGTGTGGATGGGGCCATTACATATTTATAGACTTGCAACTAGAATAACTGACCTGTATTCAGAGACAATGACGACATGCATCATTTATGCACAACTCACCCTGTTTTTCCTTCCCAGAAAGAAATGTAGACCACATTTCACCATGTTCTGTCCTCCCCTGATCATCCATGGCCACTGTTGTGCTTTCATCACGTCTGTCTCAGCTTAGGAGTTTATCCTCTCCACTGTCTCCCTGCCAGCCTCCACCATGGCGCTGCTTTCTCTTTGATGTCTTCACAGGTAGCTTTAGGTGCGCCTTGTTCTGCTCCTGCCTCCAGTAGAGCCATCATCTCCTTGCTGGTAATCGTTGGTGTGCATGTCTTTCTTCCCACTGAGTATAGAGACATCTCTGTGTATCTTTGCATGTGTGTAACCCAGGGCCTGGCACCAGACAGGTACAGGAGTGGTGGTCAAGAATACTGGTCGGGCCATTGAGATGGCTCAGCGGCGTAAGCGCCTGCCTGGCAAGCGCGAGGTCCTGAGTTCGACTCCTGGTACCCACATAAAGGGAAAAAAGGGGCCAGTAATTTCGCTTGGTGGCACAAGTGCCTGCTGGCAAACGCAAGGTCCTAAGTTCGACTCCCGGTACTCACATTAAAAAAAAAAAAAAAAAAAAGAATACTGGTCACACATGTTTTCCTGGCCCCATGAGTGGGTGATGGTTACCATGATTGGGAAGTCAACTCCAGCATTAGCTAATAGAAGGGATGAGGGCCGAGCTTATATGGAGGCACTCACCATATGGCTGATGGCTGGTGGCAGCCCTTCATGACATGTGGTTCTCAGGTCTGAAGAATTATTCAGTTCCCCCAAATCACTGGTGATATTAAAGTGCACTTGGGGTTCTGTTTAGGGGGTTATAGAATGATCAAGTCAAAGCTTGGAAGGAACTAATATCTCATCTGATTTTGATAAAAATTTAATTATGCAGGCATTTTAGACTTACCAACTTCTCTTACAGTTACCATGAGAACAGTGGCTGTTGATCAGGAATAATGTCTGTTAGTGGGACCTTTTTGGGATCAATCTTTCATTTGGAGTTCTGCCCTGAGCAGCTTTAAATGCTAACAATATCCAATTTATAGACTGTGGTGTGGATCTGCTTGAGATATGTGTGTGTACAGGTTTCTGCTAGTGCTTTTGAATGTTTCTGAAAATTTTCCTGAAGCTTCTCTACCCCATGTAGAATGTTTACAAGTTTCCTTTAAATTGAAAAATAAATGTCTATATAGCAGGTGGAGACATCCTTTATATTGAGAGCACCGTAGGATTTAATCCTAGTGGCAGTAGTTATAAGGCTAGCTGTGGATTACATTTATTTACTTGTTTTCCTTGTAGAGAGTCTTCAGGGTCACATGAAGAAAAGACTTTTTCTCTGCTCCTTTGGAAAGCATGTGTGTGTGTGTGTGTGTGTGTGTGTGTGTGTTTAGTGGTATTTCTCATTGCATACCAGAGTCCTTAAAATTTAAGATCTGGTTTCCTGCATTCCCCCAGTGGTTCCCTATCCTAGATGAAGTGAAAGAACCTGGCTCTTTCACCCTCTCACCTACTTCTGGTGACTTAAAGTCCACTAACATTACAGAATATCCTTTGTAAAATCAATTTCTCTTATGTATCATGCAGGTACTACTCAGTCCTCTATCCACTGGAGAGAAAAATATCTGATGCCAAGTCCCGGGAACTGGTGGTGTACATCTGGGCCCATGCAGTGGTGGCCAGCATCCCTGTGTTTGCAGTGACCAACGTGGCTGACATCTATGCCATGTCCACCTGCACGGAAGTCTGGAGCAACTCCTTGGGCCACCTGGTGTATGTCCTGGTCTATAACATCACCACAGTCATCGTGCCTGTGGCTGTGGTGTTTTTCTTCCTGATCCTGATCCGCCGGGCCCTGAGTGCCAGCCAGAAGAAGAAGGTCATCATTGCGGCACTCCGGACGCCGCAGAACACAATCTCTATCCCCTATGCCTCCCAGCGGGAGGCCGAGCTGCATGCCACCCTGCTTTCCATGGTAATGGTCTTCATCCTGTGTAGTGTGCCGTATGCCACCCTGGTCGTCTATCAGACTGTGCTCAATGTCCCCGACACCTCCGTCTTCTTGCTGCTCACTGCCATTTGGCTGCCCAAGGTCTCTCTGCTGGCAAACCCTGTGCTCTTTCTAACTGTGAACAAATCCGTCCGCAAGTGCTTGATGGGGACTCTGGTGCAGCTGCACCATCGGTACAGTCGGCGTAATGTGGTTAGCACAGGGAGCGCGATGGCCGATGCCAGCCTGGAACCCAGCATGCGCTCAGGCAGCCAGCTTCTGGAGATGTTCCACATTGGGCAGCAGCAGATCTTTAAGCCCACAGAGGATGAGGAAGAGAATGAAGCCAAGTACCTTGGCTCAGCTGACTTCCAGGCCAAGGAGGTGGTTACCGCCTGCCTGGAGGGAGAGCAGGTGGCACCTCGTGTACCACCCCTGGGCACAGTGGACCCTACCTCCCAGGTAGTATCAGCGGGCCCTGTGGAGGCTGACACATTTCCTGACAAGTATTCCTTGCAATTTGGCTTTGGGCCTTTCGAGTTGCCCCCTCAGTGGCTGTCAGAGACCCGAAACAGCAAGAAGAGGCTTCTTCCACCCTTGGGCAATACCCCAGAAGAACTGATCCAGACAAAGGTGCCCAAGGGCAGGGTGGAGCGGAAGATGAGCAGAAACAACAAAGTGAGCATTTTCCCAAAGGTAGATTCCTAGCAAGGGCTGTAAATTTGTGGAAGCAACAGGGAGCTTCTATATTCCTGCCCGCCTTCACTCTGGCCATATGAGCTCTGTGATTTCATTGCAACCCACTGTAGGGTGTTTCTTCCTATACGGAACAAATGCTTTTGAATGAAAGAGAAGTTTATGTAAAATCAAATATCCTTATTATTGTGGGAGTATCTACATTTATCTCAATGATCGTGTGCTTAGTTAAATACACATTCTTCTCTGAGGGATGAAAGCTGGGCACTTTGGAACAGGTCACAGGGTAGGTGTTCCATGTGCATTTTGTCGGGATTCCTCATTTCTCTGGGGTCAGCAGAGAACACACAGAGAAAAGAGGCCCATGAGTTCAAAGGGAGTAGAGATCCTCTAAGGCAGGGGAGTGTCCAACTGGGGCCAGTCTGTGGCCTGTTGGGAACTAGGGTGCATAGCAGTATGTGAGCAAAGCTTCATCTGTATTTCCAGCTACTCTTCACTGTGGGCATCACCACCTGGGCTCTGCCTCCCGGAGTGTGAACCCTACTGCGAACTGCACAGCTCCACCTGGGTTGTGCACTCCTCTAAATCATCCCATATCCCACCTCTCCCCCTCCTGTCTTCCACAAAACAGGACCCTGGTGCCAGAAAAGTTGGGGACCACTGTTGTAAGGGAAGCCCAAGATAATTACGGAGTGGAGTGGCCAAAAAAGAAGATGCTTATTTGGGTAACAAATACAAGAAACAGGAGAACCTTTTATATTGAGAAGATAGGGTAATGCCATTGGACAGCATTTCTCTGAAATTCCCAACCATTATGACTTATATTCTCCTGCTACCCTTTGTTCCTTTCACTGCAATATGAGTAAGGAATGACTGTTTCGCCCCTGTGTGGCAGACATGGCAATGGATGTGCTCAGGGCTAAGGGAGACTTGCCCTTCACTTTCCTCACATCCTCTTGGCCTCCCCAAAGCCCCAGGACAAACATCTGGACCTCCAGTCATGGTCAGTGTCACATGGGAAATGCTGCAAGCACTTCACTGTGATCTGTTCCTTAAACTATGTTTTTTTTTTTTTTTTTTTTTGTGGGTACCGGGGGGTCGACCTCAGGACCTCGCGCGCCAGCAGGCGCCCATGCCGCTGAGTGATATCACCGGTCCCTTTTTTGTATGTGGGTTCCGGGAGTCGAACTCGGGCCCTCGCGCTTGCCGGGCAGGCGCTTAAGCCGCTGAGCCATCTCACCGGCCCTTAAACTATGTTTTTGAAACAAACAAAACGTTTAGAGGTGGGGAAGAAAGTGTGAGAAATGCTTATGCACTGTGGTCTACTCCACCTGATCTCACATGAGAGGTGCTATGTAACAATCTGTATGAGTAAAACATATTTGAAAAACCACTTTACACAAATTTTTGGGATTATAAGGTGGTTAGAAATGTAAAGTTAGGGGCCGGTGAGATAGCTCAGCAGCATAAGCGCCTGCCCGGCAAGCACGAGGTCCTGATTTCGACCCCCGGTACCCACAAAAAAAAAAAAAAAAAAAAAAAGAAATGTACAGTTAGCATGAGCTGGGTCTGTTGGAAACATCAAGCTAAATTACCTGATTAGGGAAGGTGATTTTGTCTAAAAGACTGGCAAGAGTCAGAGAATGGCCAGGTGCCCTGGTCTCATTTTCAGTGTGCGGTCCAACTTTGGTTCTCATAGACAGAGATGGACAGAAGAAGGAGATGGAATCATTGTAAACTGCCAAGGCAACACACAGCCCAGGTGAGATCTTCACTTCCTTCTGCCCAAGGAAGTTTCATTAGGAACCAGAGTATATGGAGAGAGGGTGGCCAAAAAGAAGATATCCTCAGCTCACTGGTCCCAGGGGGTGGCTCCCACACGGGGTTTGAGTCCGCTCTGGGATTGATCTCACCAGGCTGAATTCAAACCTAACATTTCATTCTTAATGAGGGCAAATCAAGTGCCAGCCTCTTCTTTTTTCTAGGGTTTGATGAACCTTTTAGAGCTTTCAGGCAGCTGTGGCACACGTGCTATAGGTTTGCAGCCATTGCTCTAGGGTGTTTTGTTCTTTTTAATGGTACTTGGGGGAGTCCGTCGGTCCCTTGAGCAAGCTTGAAAAGAAGTAGGTGTTCTCATAGGCAGATTCCCACATGCCAAAGGCAGCGATCGTAACACATTCCCTCCTTCAGCTGTGCTGGCCCCTTGTCTCTTGGAGGAAGCTCAGCCCGTAAGTGGGGAGTTTCCTTTCCTTCTCCTGAGTGTGGTGTCCTGAGACTCTGAATGTGAGCTCAGAGGCCCTGCTCCCAGAGTGGGAGGGCCTTCCTCTCTGTGTTTGTTGCCTCGCAGTGTAGTTTGCTCACAGCAGGAACGGTACGGCACCTCTCTCGAGGCTGTGCTGCCTCCCGGGCCCTGTGTGCTTGCCATCCGTCGCTTCTGGCCCTGGTAGTTCATGCTGTGGCCCTTCAAGCTTATCTATCAAAGCTTTCATAATTGTTGCAACTTTTATCAAGGAGAAAAACAGCCAGAAAATTCTATCCAGCCTGTCAAATATGGCCATGTTGGTGTTGTCCTGACAATGTAGGTATGTATGTATGTATGTATAACTAAATAAATTCTGATGAAGCAGGGTTTGGTTAGATATATTTCTTATGTATGTTTGAAGCAGATGGTTGACTTCCAACGGATGTATTTCTATACTCTTTGAAGAATAAAATTTTAATAAAAATGTAAAAGCAGTTAAAAAATTGTATGAGCTATGTTTTTTCTCTCTCAGCTGATATGCAATCTGAACCTCTTCCTTCATAGTCTCAATGAAAAATACTCAGTTTTCTCCTGTAAGTACAGATGCAGTGTTGTGGTAGCATTGTCCTGGGTTGTTGGAATGGGAAGAAAACTAATTCCCAAAGGAGAAAATGCAGGATTTGAGCAAATGTCACTAAGGTGGACTGCACCTTGAGTTGGATGGACTGCCCAAACCTCTAGGTGGAGCTGCACAGGGCAGAGTGGTGCAAGGCCCTCTTGTCACTCAGGTGGGACGGTCAACAGTACAGCAGTGAGGGGTCTGGGCTCCTGTTTAAATCAGTCTGCCCCTGTTTAAATCCTGTCTCCATCACTAACTGGCTTTGTGACCTTGACCAGGTGAGTGACTGCCATGTACCTTGGTTTCCTCTCTGTAAAATTGGGGGGGGTGTGAAGGGTAGAGATTATGACACAAGCTGCTGGTGCCCTGACTCATTCACCTCTGATCTGATTTTAGCCATGTCTGCGTGGGGCTTTTCTGGCTGCACTCACTTCCTTGTGAGCAATTGAGGCCTAGTTTCTCTGCTTTCTGTCCTGGAAGAGAGCCTACCTCTGAGATTAATGTGTGTGGGACATGAGAATTAGTGACTAGGTACCCCGCTCCTGCCCTCCTACTGAATGATTATGAGAGACATCTGTCCTGTTCTCAAGAGGTCAAGCAGAACTGAGACCCTGTTGCTGACCATGGTGCCTAAATAACACATTCTTATATTGGCCCTTCCTCCTTCCTCTTTGCTTTCTCTAGCAAAGAGAAATTCATAGCCTCAGGGATCACCTTCCAAATGTACCACCTGCGCAAAGCCCTTGTCTCAAGTTCTGTTTTCAGAGAAATCCATATGAGACAACAATACAGCTCATAGGCAGTTGTGAGGATTAAGTGATCTGTTTCACACAAGTTTGATGCAGAACAGAGTACATCAATGTTAGCCCCTATGTATTACATTCTTCTTATTATTTTTTTTTAATGCGGGTACCAGGAGTCGAACTCAGGACGTCGCACTTGCCAGGCAGGCGCTTATGCCGCTGAGCTATATCACCGGCCCTGTATTACATTCTTAAGGTGATCAAGGAATTTGTTTGGAATATTATTTAGAACACTTCGTTAGTTGGTGTTTTCACCAGCTATTTCAGCAATAATTAATATTCATGATGATGGTACATTGGGGCAGGACATGATGCCAAAGGACTGTTTGAATCCCTGAAGAGAGAAAATGTAAACCAGAGTATTTGTTTAGAGGATATTAAAAGAATGTTCAAATTTGCAGCAAACTTACAAGCCATATCCAAGCATAAATGTACATAATTAATTTACTTATGTTGATGACATAAGAGTACAGCAGATATATAGAGTATTTAAGCATACACATAGAAACCCAAAGTGGCCCATCCTTAGACAGGAAACCCTAAGTTAACCACCTGGTGCCCTGCATTAACATCTGTAGTTCAAACACAAGTCTGATTCAATTGGAGAGAAAAGCCACTGCCCCACCCTGGCTTGGTAGTGCTGAGCTCTTTGCAGACCTACACCTGTGTGCATGCTGCTGCTGTGGCAGGTCTGAGATGCTTAGGGAAGAAAGTTTGGTTTACGCTGTGTTTTGTTGAAGGAAAAGGGCTAATGCTTTCATATAGAAGCCTACCAATGTATCAACATATAGTGAATGATAATAACACTGTAACAGTGATTATCTCCCCCCATGGTTGTAAAAATGCAGCAGGTTTATGTCACAGTTAATGTGCTGTATTAGAGTTCTATAGCCAAAAGAAAAATGAATCATGGTAAATAATAGGGGAATACGTAAATAAAAACAGGAATTGAAATCAGTGTTAATGCCTAGGGCAGCATCAAAGGCCTTTGTGTGCAAAGCTTTTAAAATAAATTGAAATTAACTGAGATTTTCTATACAATGGGTCTTGGAAGCTAAAATAGCCCTCCTTCTCTTAGCCTCAGGTTCCAACCTGTGTTTTTCCTTATTTGTGCCTAGCAGATAAGTTAATCAGTAGAATAAAGGCTTAGAAACTTTCATAGAAATTAAACTATAATCTCCAGCATCATTTTATGGGAAACTTCATAGCTATTCATGATTTAAGTGAGTGAATGATAAAAGGAATGAATAAATAAGAGCAGCCTCTGGGGCTGTGGTGAAATCTCTCTTACATATAAGGTGATGAAAAATTTGCTATCAATACAGTTATTTCTGGTTCTTATTGATTTCCTCAGAATGATTCCTACAGGGTTCAAACACCCAAGCCTTGCTTCAATTTGCTAGAGGGAGGGCAAGTTCTAAACCTGGAAGGGAAGTTCAATACTGAAAAATATGGTTCCAGAAGTGTGTGTTAGATGTGAAGAAGAATTTTTCCCACTGTATTGATCAGAATTTAATAACTCTTTCTCCTTCCTACCCCAATTTTTTTTGTATGCTTATTCATTGCAGTCCATATAGTAAATGTAATACACACAAATGAGGTGATAGAATGAACATGGAGTGTATTTTAAGGGAAGACTTGAGAAAACACAACACGTGGAATTATGCTTGTTAAGTATTAACTACATTCCCTATTTTATGGTCAGCTTTTCCACCAGTGGGACAAAATACTTGACACCCACAATTTAAAGGAGGAGAAGTTTATTTTTAGCTCACAGTTTCAGGAGATTTAGTACATGGTTGACAGGTTCCAAGGCAGAGACATCATGGCAGAAGGTGCTTAGTTCACAGCAGCCAGGAAGCAGAGCAAGGGAAGAGTGCCTAAGAAGAACAGGTGATGGTCCAAATATAATACCCAAGGCCACACCTACACGACTCACACAGACACACCCAATGTGTGCTTTACTAACTGCTAGGCATATCCTAATCCAGTGAAGTTAATGATCAGGATTAACAGGCACTTCTATCTTTTCTCTTCCCATTTACATGAATTGCCCTAGGAAGAAGACAAGGCATTCATTGTCAGGAAGGAAAGCAAAATGCCTTGAATCTCTTCCTAGATATTATGTATCAAAGCTTAGGTTTTAGGAGAACAGAGGGGACTCTTGGGGTTAGCCAAGATTGTTTTTTGGTAATAATTGTCAAGAATTGGAAGGTGCTATTGGCTGAAGTGCTACTAAACACTCTTTAATGCTCAGAACAGCCCTCCACACAAAGAATGATCTGATCCAAAATAATCAATAGTGCTAAAGTGAAGACACTCTGAATTATCTAAAGGTTTAAGGTGGTTTGAGGAGGGCGGGACTATCTCTTCCCCATGAAAAATCTTCACTAATATTGAGTAGGAGAGAGGAGAAGCTGAAGGAAAGTGATGACAGTATAGATATCTCTACTTTCTGGATAGATGAGCCCAAAGGCTGCATCTCAGGCATATCCCAGGGAAGCAGCAAAACAAAGATTTGCGCAGTTACTAAGGGGAACTATATACACCTTACCCTCCAGGCTATGGATCCCCAGTGTGTCAGGGTCTACTTGTGGGTCCATGCAGCCAGGGTATCATAGGCGGACTCAAGAGTGTTATAAAAGAAAGATGGAGCTTCAAACCTAACAGTGCAGGTGGACAAGAAGGATGGATGTCTTAGTGACAACCTGCTTGGATCACTGGGCTGTGACATTAAAGACCGCTGTCCTTTCCACCCTCACCCCCCACAATACCATGGTATAAATGTGAAAGGGCAGGAAATCTTGAAAACCTGAGGTTATTTTTATTTTATTAGAGTCTCAAAATGAAAATTAAGTTACAGCAAAAATAAAGAAAATTTATTTTTTTCATGCTGCATTTGTGAACTGAAGCCTTTGATTTATATTAAAATCTTGAAGGGGGAATTGGAATTTCAACTTTGCAATCTTATAATTCTATGGCCTATTGTTACTCTACATGAATTCATGCCTTATAAAAATAGTCCTATAGTTTGTTTCACCTATCCCCTACCAAAAGCCTCATTCCTTCCTTCTTTGCATTTTCTGCATTGGTAGTCTTCACGGAAGAAATCTGTTACAAATGGTATTATGTATACTATCCTCGTATTATTATATAATACGATCCCAGGGTCTATGTAGAATGAAACTCTGACATTCTACCGCCAGGTTGTTTTTCCCAGAGGAAAATTTAATATAAGAACATGAACAATCACAAGGCAAATGTAAGAGGTGTGTGTCTCTTCCCAAACCCAGTCCTTGAAAGAGAACACTACCACTCTCCCCAGTTTTAAACACAGAGGACATCATGACTACAGATATGAAGTAACTGACAATGGAGATTGTGTTGTAAGGGAAAAGATACCTAAAATTTGATCAGATTTTTCACTGGTTTATTGGGAGCTAATTTTGGGAAACAGGAGTTTAAAACATTCAGTCACACTATGATCTGAACATACACGAGGCATTTTTTTTTTTTTTTTTTTAATGTGGGTACCAGGAGTCAAACTCAGGACCTTGAGCTTGCCAGGCAGGTGCTTATGCTGCTGAGCTATCTCACCGGCCCAATACAGGAGGCTTTTATGTGAACACATCATCAACTGAGCAGATGCCATTACTCATGTCCTGAACATCTACCTCCCTCCCTTCTTCCCAGCAAAGTCTGCCCCCCATCCCTGGCTTTCCAAGTGGACGCTGGTTAGAGAAAACGAATCCATGCCTGGTACAGCCTTGGTGACTCCTGTTCTGGGTGTGTGTGTGTGCTCTGAGTGACTTATCCAATTGAAGGAAAAACTTTTATTCTGTGAATGGTTCATCGGCGAGCTTCTCTTGCTAGAGATGAATGAAGAAGCATGCAGACAGGATTTCTTCTGGGAGCCACTTTATGTTTGCAAAGCAAGATGCTCAGTAGGACTTTCCCTTATGTCTTCGGACTGTGGCTGAATTCCTAAAGCTGAAGACAAGAGGAGCTAGAATTCCCACAGTAACATGACTGACTAAGAAGCAGCAGAATGAGCTCTGCTGTCCCAACTGTCTCCCTGCCCCCTCCATCCACAGGCTCTATGCAGACAGAAAATATGTAATCAGTACTATCTGGGTCATAAGACATCTGCTCTGGGAAAATGCAAGCTGGCCTTCTTTTCCTCAGCTGGAAATCTGATTAGGGGGTGGACTTGCTGATGAATCCTCTGTGAATTTTGAGGTGTGTGAAAGAAATTGGGGTGAGATGGCAGGGCAAAGGAAGGCAGCAACTTGCATACCAACCATGTGACCTGAAGAGAATGCAGACATTTGTCCAAACGTCATGTTGGCTATATGAGAACTTGACTTGAAAGAGGGCCACTGGCCTATCTGGGAAGAGGCTGTGGGGGATGCTGAGGGGGCTGAAAAATGGTCAGACCAGTGCCATGTCAGGCGCAAGAGAAGCATACAGTGAGGGCCAGACACCAGGCCTCTGGAGATCCCCCTGTGGTACCCAGGGAGAAGGAAACTGCTGTGTCAGTCAAGGAAAAGACATTTCCTCCTTCCCCCAGTCTTCCTGCTAACTACTCCACGGAGGCAACAGGGAGACCCAGAAGAGGGCACAGTCAGAAAGACACAGGCGGAGTCCATGCTTGTCACTCTGTGGTGATTTTCTTGTGTTAGAAGTCAAGCCCAAGTTGGGAAAAGGGACAAGTGTTAGTTTAGAAGTTGCAGTGCGGCTTTAAACTCTTTAGAGTCTAGTCTAAAAACTAGAAAGGAAAAGGATTTGCCTGGGCTACAGTGGAGGAATGAGAAAGGAAGTGTCCACGGATTAATTACCTGTTTTGAGCAGACTCTACAGGGAGTCATGCTGACCATGAGGGGAACCAGCCTTCAAATTATGCTGTTGCAGAGAACAGCAGAGAGGCAGGAAACATGTTCTTAATGGTGTTTCTGAGCTCCTAGATCATATGACCCTACCTCTGAACTTCCAGTTATGTGAGGGAATAAATTCTGTGTTGTGCGCTCTGCTTTTGTTCAGAGTGTTGTGACTGTCTGCTGAAAGCACTCTCTGGAACATGGGCTAACTTATTATTTATAAAGAAGAATACATATCAAAGTAGCTACTGCTTAGAGATACAACCTCAATTTAAAAATCTTAGATTAATCCATTATTTTCTTGCCTGAAATCTCTCTCTTTGGGGTTGATCTGTTTTATCCTAACCCAATGAAGAAAAAGCACCAAGGAATCATTTGTAGTTCTCAGTAAAAAGATGGTTGATCGATCGTACATATCTAATTGTATTCGTGCCTGAAATTCCACTAAAGCTCCAGTTAAGAGGTTACGAATTAAAAGCCAGACACAGGGAATAGGAGAAGAAGCAAAGCAGTCTGCTTTCGGTTAGGCCGACCAGAGCAACGAATTTTGGAAGCTGGAAAGCAGAGGGGTAGCTGTAACCGACTGAAGCAGCTGACATAAGAAATTCCCAAGATCTTTTTTGTTCTTTTCTTTTTTAAGGACACGAAATATTTCCTAATATTTCTCTGAAGGTATTAAGGACAATTCTTTCTTATGCTTTTGTATGAGTTTGTTTTATTATCTGCTTTTCATGCTAGAGGTTTGTTTGTTTTTCCTGGCAATTGGTAATTCTTGGCTAAGGTATTAGCTGCTCCGTTTTTGGAACTGGAGACAAGGTGGGGGAGGTTAACAGTTGTCTGAGAAGCAATTAGGGCCCAGGCCGATCTGCTCTTTTGCTCCTCACTGCTGGAGCAGCTGCCGCTCCTCCAACCAGCCCACCCCTGCTCCCATCTCCTAGTGTCCCCACATTCCACATGCACAACCCAGGCTGTCAGGACTCTCTCCTTCAAGGAGGAGACTAGAAGTGCCTTTCCTGAAGAATCAGACTAGCCCAAGAAGAAAGATTAAAGCTACCAATGATAGATATTTCCCAATTAACAGCCCAACCAGTTCACCCTACTATAAAGCTATGGATCAACATGTCCTCTCCAAACCTCAGCAATTAAATATGAGCCAAGGACCATCAGAGGAAAGTGTCTAGCAGAAAGGCTGATGCCAAAATGAACACAGGAAGATAGAAACTCGGAAGAAAAAGAGGACTTGCAGGAAGAAAACTATAATTTAAAACCCCACCCCACTATCCTTAGTGTACTCAGAGAGACATAACAAGATACTGAGTGCCTGTACGTGGAACACCCAAAGGACTAAAGGCAGCTCTTGGGGGATTTACAAACTTAACTAAAACCCTATGGAAATTGAGCTGAGGAAATATCTCAGGAAGTGTTGCAAGAAGATATAGAGAAAAACACAAAGATCATAAAATTAGACAAGGAATCTAGGAGATTCAGTGAATAAAAAATGGAAATACCAAAAACAGGAAAGTAACTGGTGGAGAGGAAGAAACCATCAATTAAATAATTTAAGTGATTGTCTCAACACTGGAGAACATTTCTTCATATTGAAGGGGACAACTGAGTATTAATAAAATGGATGAAAATAGCCCTATTTCATCATTAAATTTAAAAACATTTGGGACAAAAAGATTCAGTAAGTTTTCAGAGAGAACAGATAATGTACTAAGGATGAGGAATCAGAATGGCCTTGAATTTAACAATACTACTAGCTCGATGCCTTCAACATCCTGGAGGAAAATTATTTTCAATCTAGATAGAATTCTATAGCCAGGCAAACTTCAAATGTGAAGGTAGGATAATGACATTGTCAAACAGGTAAGTCTCAAAAATCTTACCACTCATACTCTTTTCCTAAAAGCTACCAGAAAATATTCTCCTCTAAAACAAAATGAAGTTGGGGATTAGATATGGGACATGTGACACAGGAGAGTGGCAAAGGGAATCCCAGTGTTGTGGAGATGGGAAATCCCAGGATGCCAGCTGTGTAAGATGTTGACATCAATAGCTCATGCAGGCACAGTGTGACTTTAGACATATTTTAGTCCATCTGTGCTGGAATACAAAGGAATACCGCAGGCTGGATAATTCATAAAGAACACAAATGCATTTCTCAGTTCCAGAGTTTGGGAGACAAACATCAAGGTGCCAGCAGGTTCCATCTTCTGTTGAGGGTTAATCTGTCTCCACAGTGGTGGGCGCCTTGTTGCTGCAGCGGTGGGACACAGCAACGCTGTGTCCTCATGTGATGGAAAGTCAAAGAGCAAGTCCAGTGAGTTCATGAATCCTCTTTTAGAAGGGTCTTTATTTCCTTCAGGAGAGGTGGGCCCCTTATGACACAATTACCTCTCAAAGGTCCAACATCTTAACCCTGTCATATTGGTCATTTAATTTCAACTCTTGGATTTTGGAAGGGACACATTTAAATCACAGGGAAGGTGTTCATTTCTTCTGCCATTGTATTGTCTTCATAAGCTGATGAAAGCATTAAATGTGTGCTTCAAAAAATGGAGATATAAAGCATGAAAGAGGAAGATACAAAGCCCAGAAAACAGGGAATCAATTCAGGAAAAGAACCAAGGAAATGAACCCAGGAAAAGAACCAAGGGAACTCCAAGGATGAGAATGGGAGGAAGAGCTGGGGGTGTAGCTCACTAGTAGAATGCATACTTCAGATACCCAGGGCCCTGGATTCAAACTCCAGCACCCCCTTTGCCCAACCCAAAAAGAATGCAAGGACATCTCAGGATGATGTGCTGCTAGCAGGCCTAGAGAGCAACCAGTCTTGAGGAACAGAGGATGAAATTCTTTAGGAGAGATGTTTCCAAGAAAAGACAGAACTCATAGATTAATTGTTGCTACTGAAGTATTACACAGAGGTGTTTGAGAGGTGCAGGAAGAACTGGCAATGGGTGCAAGGAGACAAAGCAAAGGAAACAATAAGGCAATGGTTAACTCCAGGAAAAGTAAAAGATGAGAGAGGAAATACAATCAATAAGAGATTACAATTTTTGGTAGTGAATATTTGCGTGAGCATATTAATGTAAACACTGGATGATTTAACTAAAAATCATAATGATATTGAGAGAGTAGAGAAGAATAGAGGGTATAACTGTACAAGAGAGCAATATTCTCATCTAGCAAAATAGATGATGCAGAATTGAATACAATATATGTATGTATTATTTAGAAATATAAAGATTTGTGAATTCCAGAAGAGATAGCTAAAATTATTGGAGGTTCTTGTCTCTGGAATTTGGTTTTTCTAAGCTTTTTAATTATATTTTAAACCACCAACATGTATTATTTTGATAAAAAATTAACTTTCAAAAGCTTCTGGGTTTTGCAATGGATCAGAGTAAACAAAGAAAAATAGACTAAACACAGAAAAAAGAAGAAACCTTAAGTGCCATTAAAGAAACTCAAGGAAACAAGGTGATTTAGACTGGTAGGATCCAGAGTATCCAGTGGATTTTGCTGACATGTTCAAATCATGTCAGTTTAGTCAGATAATTCCTTTGGTTTTGCTCTGTGAACTAGGAAATTATGGGCCGTGAATTCTATAACTCTATATCTTTTGGATAACCAAGAAGAAAAGTCGTTTCATCTTTTGTGCACTTATTACTGTGCTTTAAGATATTGTGATTTGTTAGAGTAGTTTAATTTAAATAATTCTAGTTTGTTTCAGAATTAATTTAGAACCTATGTAACATTTTGGATAAATATATACAAAATATTGAGTTTAATGAGTTAAAGCATTGTAGGACTTGTTTATATACTAATAATTTATGTTCCCTCCACTTAAAAAAATCTAAAGTTAATGCAGCATCGGTACCTTTGCATCAACTATTCCAACTCATTGCAATATTACTGAGAAGTTCTTAATTAATTTTAAATTATAAGACTCTCTGTCTTGACGTTTGCTCCCTTGATAGCACTTGGCTTCTTAGTGCCTACTTTGTATTTAGATATGATGTTTCACTGGAGCATATTAAAGCTCAGCCCAGAAACATTTTGTAGGAAGTGATATGACCTCTATTTTGCAGGTGGCAAAACTAGAGGCACAGGTGGCTATATCATTAGTCCTGAGACATGAAGCAAGTTAGAGACAGCTAAAAACAGTACCGAAAGCATTAAAGCCCCATCCTTCTGCTTGCACCCTCCAAAGCACTGACGATCATTATCATCTATCATTATCAGGACTACTTTTTGAATAGCCACTTGGCACATGTTATTAAACTATATTGGGACTAGATTAAAATCCTTACTGCCTGGCAGCTGTTTTTCTGTTATTTTCCAAATTTCCTTCTGTCTCCTGATTCCCCCCGTTTTGTTGCAGAAGCATTTGGTTTAGAGTAAATGTTAAGAAAGTCTCAAAGGAGGGCCTAGAATGAGAAGACGCAGCTGAGAGTACTCACCGGCACTGTCTTATGCCTCGTGTCTTCCTCGCTAATTCCACGCTGAGTTGACCCTCAGTTTAATGGAAGAGTCGCTGCCATCAAATCACTCTGATCCATTGTTCCTGTTCCTAAGGGGCGCTGATTGACACTTCCCAGCAATAATGTAAAATATTGACAAGATTCACTCATTTACAACATAAATATTATTGTACTTAATATATACTATTACAATGCAGTATAAAATGTTCAGAATAGGGTCCTTGCTCTCTAGACCACTTCAGGGAGAAAAAAACCCCATGAGAGAATGCAGTAAATGATCAAGTGCTGGCAAAAAGTGCAGAAAGAACGTGACAATTACACTTCAGGGGGAGAGCATCCTCCACCATGACTTTATTGATGATAGCAAGAATATTTTTAAGGGGCGGGTGAGATGGCTCAGTGGCTTAAGCGCTTGCTTGGCAAGCGCGAGGGCCCGAGTTCGACTCCCAGAACCCACATAGGAAAAAGGGGCCGGTGATATCGCTCAGCGGCACGGGCGCCTCCTGGCGCGTGAGGTCCTGAGGTCGACCCCCCGGTACCCACAAACAAACAAACAAACAAAAAAGAATATTTTTAAATCCAAAAAAATTTCTTTTTCCATAAAATGGCTATTTACTTCATATAGTCATAGCACATAGAACTGGAGGATCTTAGACTAGCCATGTACCACCCCTGTAATACAACAGGAAGATTCTGAGGCCCAGGAAATTAAGTACCTTGTTCCAAGGGTAAGAACTAATGACTTTTAAAAATACCTAAGATGTAGAGAGTGGAAGGCAATGCCTTTAATGTCTTTTTCATGAGATTAGAATAATTCAGTGAATAGTAGATTGAAAAGACAAATATTTCTATGATTTTGGTTTTCAATTTTCTCCTTTCTGTTTAGAAACAGGTGGGTAGTGGTGACAGGTAGCAGTCTTGTCTCCTGCAACCTTTTAAAAAGAATTACACCAAGCAAAGCCACAAGAGGCTTAATTGGAAACCTGTAGGTAACGATTACATAGTTCCCATCCAAAAATACCCCTGTCTCCTGCACTTTCTGTTTAAGAGTCTCGTGTTCTACCGACTCAACTAGCGGGGCTAGACAATTTCTATTTAGAATGAATGAAGGTGAGGTGTTGGAGAGGATTTACATGACCATCTATCTCCTGCCTCTGTCAGAATCTCTGAGCAACTAGACATGATTAGAAAAATGCTAAAAAGTTCATTTGCATAGAAATAGTTTGCCAGAGAATTTGACTAAGAATAAGTGACCAATAAATGATAGACAAATGCATGAATTTAGGTGGGCCATTTGTGTAAAAGTTCCTATTAATTTGGGTCAAGGTAATGATATCTAGATTCACACCAAAAATTACCGACAATGTTTACAAAAATACCATCACCTGTAGCTAGGCATGCAAGTATTTAATGTTTAATAGTGAGAATTGAACCTGACAATTCGCCTTTCTTTTCATTTTCCACCATAGACTGGATGGTTGTTTTTATTTGCTCTATTTCTGCACAGTGAAGAAACATGTTAGAGTGTTATCTTCCCATTCTTCAATAGATGGGCTAGTAAACAGCCCTGGAGCATTGAAAAAGCTTATTCTTACAGAATCAATAATAAAGGTGAGATACAAATGCAAATCTCATAAAACATAAACCAATTCTCAATCCATTCTATTGTATAGTTCTATAAAAATAGCACATGCCTCTTGTGGCTTTGCTTGGTGTAATTCTTTTTAAAAGGTTGCAGGAGACAAGACTGCTACCTGTCACCACTACCCACCTGTTTCTAAACAGATGATTCTTCTGCTCAGCGTGTTGAGCAGGGACTATTTATGCTGATAGAAATATTGTTTCAGTTTGGGCAGGGACTCATGGACAGCCTATTTCCAAAGAGAGCAGGGAGCGCTTCACTTGGAGAATCACAGAGTGTCAAAAGCTGACAGTAGCCATAAACAACAACAAAAAAAACTATATCTACTCCCTTATTGTACTAGATAAAGAAAATGAGGTTGCAAGTGCTAAGAAACTGGCCCTGAGCCATGCAGCTCTTGGCAGGGATAGGATAAGCATCCAGGGATGCATAACTTAAAACGATTTTGTGTGTCCATGTACGAATTACAGGAATATGAAATATAAATTTTTTTTTTTTTTTTTTGTGGGTACCGGGGGGACAACCTCAGGACCTCACGCGCCAACAGGCACCCGTGCCGCTGAGCGATATCACCGGCCCCTTTTTCGTATGTGGGTTCCGGGAGTTGAACTCGGGCCTTCGCGCTTGCAAGGCAGGCGCTTAAGCCGCTGAGCCGTCTCACCGGCCCGTGAAATATAAATTTTGAATGAAATTAGAATATTAATTCTGGTTTGTCTATTGTGATAAAGTGAAAATAAAATAAAAACAACTTGCATTAAATAAGTTTGGATGATCAAATAAGAAAAGAATTTAAGGGCCAGTGATATAGCTCAGTGGCATAAACGCCTGCCTGGCAAGTGCAAGATCCTGAGTTTGACTCCCGGTACCTGCATATAAAAAAAAAGAAAAGAAAAGAAAAGAAAATAATTTAAAGAAGTAGTCAATAGTCATCAAAATGGTGACTTGTTCCTAGTCTGATAAACACACTGCATGTTCAGATAGAAATGCTACTTGGACTTTCAACTAAGAATGAAGAAATAGGGCCAGTGAGATGGCTCAGTGGTGTAAGCACCTGCCTGACCAGCGCGAGGTCCTGAGTTCGACTCCCGGTACCCACATAAAGGAAAAAAGGGCTGGTGATATTGCTCAGCGGCACAAGTGCCTGCTTGCAAGCGCGAGGTCCTGAGTTTGACTCCCGGTACCCACATTAAAAAAAAAAAAAATGAAGAAATAAGGTGAGATGTTAATAATACTAGGATGGTGCTTAGATATTATTGCAGCATGACCCATGATGGATGAACAAAGCCCTGTGATTGTTTACTTATTATTTCTTTATCTTTGAGATGTTAATGTTGAGAAAAATAATATCTATACATTGCTGCTTAAGATCTTTAATATTTGCTCTCTGCTTCCTGACTGCCGTGGGTTGAGCAGCTTTTCTCTGCCATGCTATGCTCTTCCACCATGTCATTTCTGCCTTGTAACCAGCTGACCCTGGACTAAATCATAGGTCAAAATAAGCCTCTGCTCCTGTAAGTTGTGGGTATTTTGTTCCAGGAAAGGGAAAGTGATTAATACAGAAATTGGTACCAAAAGAGTGGGGTCACTGCTGTGACTGTACCTAACCTTGTGGTTGAAAAGCCTTTGGAACTTCTTCATGGGAGGAGTTTGGAGATGTTGGCTAACAAAGCCCAGGAATGCTGTAAGCAGAGATTGATAGAAGATTCTGGTTGGAGCTCAGAAGATCAGAACCCTGATAGAAATGTGGCATGTAAAGACCAGGATCAGGAGGTCTCAGTTGGGAACAAGGACTTCTTGGTATTTGGGCTAGAGGCCGTGTGTGTTATACTTTATCAGATAATTTGTCTTCATTTTGCTCATGTCCTGAGACTTTGTGGAAGATTGAGATTAAGGATGGTGGACTAATTAATCTGTCAGAGGAAATTTCAAAGCAGCCTAACATTTGGGCTGTGGTGTGTGCACAGCTAGCTGCTTTTAGCTAGATCTATAGTGAAAACAATGAGCAAAAAAGCAAATGTGAAAAGTATGCAGTTTCATAAGAAAGGAATTGCTTACAAAGTCGGGGCCATAGAGGTACTGGTTGCTGAAAAGATTAGCATTAAAAAGAAGCCAAGCTTGTAATCACTCACTTGAGAGGCTGAGGTGGGAGAATCTCTGTGAGTTTGAGGTCAGCCTGCAGTACAAAATGAGACTCTGTGTCAAAAAACAACAACAAAAACATCAAACAAACAAAAAAGAAGCCAAACACTTTGTGGGACCTTAGGAAAGATGGCTTGAAGACATCTCAGGAATCAGCAAGACCCCACCCTTCACTGGCTCAAGGGTACAAAACTGTAAAGCTGTTGTTTGAGAAGAGAGCCACTGGGCCCCCTGCTGGAGAAAGGCTATATAAAGAATTGTTTTCCCAGGATTTGTTTCACAGGGCTCGACCATCTATGCATTCAGAGGCCTCTGCATCCATGATCCAAGGAGGCCTGACTATTGCTCAAGCTGGCAACAGACCTTGGCATCATCTATCTGCATGGCTGGTTTTAGAAGTATGCAGAATGTAAGTGTTATAGAATCATGAAGTTATAGAATCATGAAGACTTCCATCCAGATTTCAAAGGAAGGCCTGGGAGGCCAGGTAGTGTGTCCCTGAAAGGGTAGTACTTGAAGCTGTGAGACTGAAGCCAAAAGTTCAGTGGAACCCCCAGGATGATGGAGATGCTAGGAATGTGGATCATCTGCAGAGGAAAGATACAGGCAGTGAGTGGAGCCATTCCAAGATATAGGACGTGTGGGCTGTAATCAGCAATGCCATAGGAAGAGCAGGCAAACCCTTTGGGGCTCATATCTCATCACAACCTGTCCCTGGGTGCTGGACGCAGAGCTACAAGATTTAATGTTTGCCCTGTTGGATTTCAGTCTTGCTTTGGTCCCATTCTTTTCTATTTTCCTATTTCTTCCTTTTGGAATGGGAATGTTTATCTTGTGCCATTTTATGTGGGAAGCGTTTAACTTTTTTTTTTTTTTTTTTTTTTTATCTTTACAGAGGCTCACAGCTAAGAGTTTGCCTTGAGTATCAGAGGAGACTTTAGAGTTGAACTTTTCAACTGTTAAGACTTGGAGACTCTTAGAGATAGACTATATGCATTTTGCATAATAAGATGGACATGAATCTTTGGGGATCCTGGAACAACATGTTATGGTTAAGATTTAAAATGCCCTCCAAAAGTCTCGTGTTTCTGATGTATGGCCTGGTTGGAGCAGGGGGAGGGTCACTAGGGGTGTGATTTGGAAGGGTGTATTCTTATCCCTGGCTCCTCTCTTCTCTCTCTGCTTTCTGGCTGCCATGGATTGAACAGATTTCCTCTGCCACACCCTTTCACCATGCTGTTTCTGACTTGGAGCCAGCCAACCATGGACTGAAACCATGAGCCAAAATAAACCTCTCCTCCTTAAAAAAATCTTTCATGTTTGCTTTTAAAACATTTCTAATATGCTACATTAATTGTTTTAACTTTTTAAAATTTTGTGTTAAATACAAAAGTCTGTATAATAATAAAGGTTTATGTAAGATGTGTACTAATACAATATTTTAGTATATAAAGAGAGTTAAATTTATAAAGAAGCAATTGCAAACCCTGTGGGAGGAAGGAGACCAAGCTCACCACAGAAGTTATGATTTGTAGCCTGGGGCAAGTTTGCCAGTGGAGCGAAGCATGAAGCGTGACTCCCAGGGCATTGGCAGTGTTCAGAGACTGTGTGTTCATCCTGGGGTTGACAGTTGCAGTGAAGTTATTAAACTCCTCTTCTACCATTATTCACAAGCAGTATCCCATCCACTCCGTGGTAGGTGCAAAGTGCCAGGAGTACAGCACTGTAATCTCAGCGGGCATCCAGCATGCAACTGCTACCAGCCTTGGAAAGCTTCTGGGAACTCTAATTCTTCATAGGTACAGAAATGCTGCAGGCAATTGAACTTCGGGGCCAGCACTACAAGGAGAAAGCTAAGCTAATACTGACGGAATTCCCTCAGAAGAGAAGAGAAAGATTTTCTCTTTCTGGTGAGAATGACTCACTGGCAGAGCTGATCTCTTGAGGGCAGAACTGAGCCGTGACCTCTAAACCCCAAATCACACTGGACATTCATTGACTGCGTCACTGTCTGTCTATCTCTTATTAAATGTATGCTCTTTAATTGAAGGATTGCTCAATGAATTTTAAGTGCATAAAATGCACTAATTTTAAATGTTCTTTAAAATATATGTATTTATGTCAGTTTACAATAGTAAAACTATCACAGTTCATCAAGATACTGAACAATATTACATATGAATGCCACACAGTCTCTTAAATGCAAAATATATTTTAATATCTTCATTTCTGCCTAATAAAATAATCTTTTATGCTAATTTTAATGCTTTCTTGGTGTTTCCCTTTTGTTACTTTTTCTTGGTTTTTCACTTCTTTTTAATTGCAAAAACTTGGAATATGTATATTCTATTTTTGTCTGCAACTCAATGACAAATTGAGTTGTATGAACCACCATCTGATGTAGTAACTACTAGGTTTTCCATTTCAGTATATCAGACTCCTCTTCAACCAGTGCTTTGGAAATTTTCTTTTTTTTTTTCTTTTTTTTTTTTTTTTTTTTGTGGGTACCGGGGGGACGACCTCAGGACCTCGCGCGCCAACAGGCACCCGTGCCGCTGAGCGATATCACCGGCCCCTTTTTCGTATGTGGGTTCCGGGAGTCGAACTCGGGCCTTCGCGCTTGCAAGGCAGGCGCTTACGCCGCTGAGCCATCTCACGGGCCCGGAAATTTTCTTCTTACATTATCAGTATTGACTTAATGCACTTGCTAGTTTTTTTTTTTTTTTTTTTTTTAAGGGAAATAAAACTATGCCATTTTCTCAGATTAACATTCAGGATGTCTTTACTGTACTTGTCCAAAGTGACAAAGCACTTTTTTTGTTTTTACTTTAAAGAGAAAAAAAAATAGAACAAAATTTCAAAACAACGTAATAGGAGGGTAACAATGGTTAATACATTCCATATTGTTATCTTTAAATTAGTTACTCAGGGTACAAGTTATTAGCATTCAATTGTCTAAACAATATTTTTCCTTTTGAACACTTTCTTCCTGTTTTACCATGTCTACTCTAGATTTTGGATCTTATTTACTCTTTCAGTTTCTCACACTAGGGGCAATACGATATTTACACATGTGTGTCCAGTTTATTTCACTTATGAGTATTTTCTTGAGTTGCATCCATTTACCTATAAAAATTTCCAGTTTATCAACAAAGCACTTTTATCTTACATTCATTCACTGTAACAACATGTACCTTGATCAACAATACTATGTGGCAAAATAAAAACTCTTTACTTGACCAATACATTAAATGTTTGGCATGTACTTCTTGTTTTTGTGTTTTTTGAGACAGGGTCTCACTATGTAGTGCAGGCTGACCTCAAACTCATGGGATCCTCCTGCCCCAGCCTCCCAGGTGCTGGGATTACAGGTGTGTGCCACTACGACCAGGTTGGCTTGCACATTTGACAGTTTAAAACTACGTAAACGGAAAATTTTAGATCTAGCTTACAAACCTATTTTTTTAATTTAGTATTATTACCCTACCCGTAACAATTTTATTTAGTCTTCATGCTTCTTTACTGGTTTTAATGATTACCATCAGATCTTTCATACAATTGTCTCCCTACTCTTTATTTATTTATTTATTTTTTGGTGGGTACCGGGGGTCAACCTCAGGACCTCGCGCGCCAGCAGGCACCCGTGCCGCTGAGCGATATCACCGGCCCTTTTTTCGTATGTGGGTTCCAGGAGTCGAACTCGGGCCCTCGCGCTTGCCAGGCAGGCGCTTACGCCTCTGAGCCATCTCACCAGCCCCCTACTCTTTATTTTTAATTTTTCTGTTACCTGCGGTAAATCATTCAGCAAATTTTTCAGAGAAGGTTCTTGGTTGATATACTTTCTTGGTATCTGAGAATGTCTTCCAGTTGCCTTCATACAGAGATAATAACTTGGTGGGTATATAATTCTTGGTTCAAAATTATTTTCCCTTAAAATTCTGTAGATATTGTTCCTTATCTTCATTTAGAATGGCAAGAGAAAAATCTGAGATCAGTTTAACTCTTGCCCCTTTATAGGTGACCTGCTTTCTCTGTCTGGATACCTGCAAAATTTTTTCTTTATCCTTGAAAATTTAAAAAGACACCAGGATATGTCTAGCATTACTTTACTTTCATTAAATTTTAAAGGTGCTCTGTGAGCCATTTTCATTTGCAAGCCTATTTCATTCTTCAACTCTGGAAAGTTTCTTCAATTAATTCCTTAATTATTGTTTCAGCTTCATTTGCTTTGTCCTCTCTTTCAGGTATTCCTATTACACATAGATTGCATCTCCTGGATGGGCCTCTACATCTCTCTTTTTCTCCTCTTGTTGTATGTTGGTTTCTTTGGACTTTTCCTCTGCATTCTGTGAGAATTTCTCTTGTTTTGCATTTACTTCAGCAATTTTATTTTGTGACCAATCCCAGTTACATAGTTCCTTTAACTCTCTAATTTCCAGGAAATCTTCCATTTTCTCTAACATGTGCTTTATCATTAATCACATGTTTATTTTTAAATCTATATTTATCTTTTTAATTTTTTATTTTAATGTAATACAAGTAGATATTAAAAAAGAAAATATAAAAACACTTCTTACTTCTATGAAAAAATAAAACAAAACTTCATAACAAAATAATTAGAGAATATCAATGGTTAATATACGGTGTATTATGATCTTAAAAGAATAGCTAAAATGTAACTCAAAGTACAAGTCATAGACAAAAAAATTCTCTCTTACAAAAAAGAGACAAACGAAAGGACAAAACTTTCTTAACACCTTCTATTAGAGGTTTAACACTTTCTAGCTCTTCCATGGAGACTAGGGGAGGCATTTTCTCAATTATTATTTAACTCTGTTCCTTTCTTCTGAACTGTGGTATTACTGCTTTTTCAATGACTCTTCTTCGCAAGGGGGTTCAAAAATTAAAGTCTTTTCAAGCTCCAAAGTTGAAGAACCTGTTTTATTATCTTTAAAATCAAGACTCTACAAAATTTCCAAACCATAAACTAGTTTCACTGCTCTGTGTGTGTGTGTGTGTGTGTGTGCGCGCACATGCACTCTTCGGCCGATTTTAACGTATCTCCATAATCTTCCGGCATGGTCTCTCCCCCCACGTTGACATTCACATCACCTGAGCCAGTTAAGCAAGTTCATATGACAATGGGGTCACATGACAATGGGTGAACTAACTCCTTTTACTTTAAAAAAAGATTTAGAAGGACCAGTAAACATTGAGAAGTAGCAAACTGTTTTTCCCCTTGATTTTTTTTTTTTTTTAATGGGAGCATCCATGGACCAGCATGTAATTTTGTGTAGGAATCCACAGCAGGCAGGAAAAGCAGAGAAAAAAAATTCAGAATCAAAAAGTGGGAAAGGAGAGTAGTTTTCAACTTTGAGCTTAATGCAGTATTTACAAAGGAAGTACTAGATGTCAGAGTCCCTGTGATGCCTGGTAGCATCACTGCTGTTGACTATCTGTGTCAGTTACTTTCCTGTCGCTAGGACACAATACACAATACCCATGACTTAAAGGAGGAGAGGCTCATTTTAGATCACTGTTTTTACAGATTCCAGTCTATAGCTGGCTGGCTTCAAGGCAAAAATGGAGTGGTGGGGCCAGTGAGATAGCTCAGCGGCATAAGCGCCTGCCTGGCAAGTGTGAGGTCCTGAGTTCAACTCCCGGAACCCACATACGAAAAAAGGGCCGGTGATATCGCTCAGCGGCACGGGCGCCTGCTGACACGCAATGTCCTGAGTTCGACCCCCGGTACCCACAAAAAAAAAAAAAAAAAAAATGGTGTGGTGGAAGGGCCTGTCACAAGGAAAAGCTGGTCACTTGTTGGTCAGGAAGCAGAGAAAGGTCAAGCCAGGGAGGCAGACATACCCTTCTGGGTCACACTCACAGTGACCACCTCTTCCAGCCAGGCCCTGAGTCTTAAGCGCACATTCAGCTGTGGACTCAGTGGATGAATCCCTTCTGTGATCCAATCCCTTCCCAAAGCCCAGCCTCTGACCACAGGGAGGAAACACAAAGCCGAGGTCAGTGGTGTTCACAGTAAGCTCCTGGTTCAATCACACTGCAATCACAAAGGTGCTTGTTAGAATGCAGGGTTTGGGTCTGAATTCCGGAATCTGGGAATAGGGACACAGTGATGGCAAACCTTTTAGAGCTTTCAGTGATAACAAACAGTCCACTGGGGCGCCTAATCACTAGAAGAACTTACGAACAACAATATCTGAGAGCCCATTTGAAGACTTATTTCACAATTTAAAGATGCTAAAAATGACACTACAAAAAAGATGCTAAGCACATACTAAATATAAAGTGCATTTTACTTTGAACAAAAGTACCTGTACCAGAGCCTGATTTTTGTTTTGTGGGGCTTTATATACTCCGCTGTCAATGACCCTTCCCCAGGAAAGCCCTGTGGCTGAGCAGGATTGTTGGGCCCTGGACAGATGCAGTTGCTATGAAAGTGGTAACTGGAATAAAACTCAGACTTCTCTCATGGTTGTCAGTTTTAGGTAAATGTGTGAGAACCATCAGTTTCTCAAAGCCACCAAATAGTTATTTGATAGTAGAAATTTTAATATGTATTACGATTTTAAAAAAATTTTCTGGTTTTTTTTTTAGATTTAATTTTCTTTTTTTTTTTTTTTTTATGTGGGTACCGGGAGTCGAACTCAGGACCTCGCGCTTGTGAGCAGGCGCTTGTGCCGCTGAGCGATATCACCGGCCCGAGATTTAATTTTCACATGTCCAATTTAAATGGCTAAAGAGCCACCCAAGCACAGTTCAAACATACACAATATATTTGTTCAGTGGTTTCTTGAATCACACCTAAAATCCAAGGAAAGCGATTTTATAAGAGCAGCTGCAGTTTTTTCTTTAACAGAGGACAATCAGCACCATCTAGTGGATCCAAATAACCTACTTTTTTTTTTTAAATTAAGATGGTTGAGGAGATTGAGAGCAGGTTTTGAAAACTTGATTGGAGACCCACCACCAGTTAGTTCCCGAATGATCTTGGAAACACTAATTTTCTAATGCTCTATTTCTTTCTTTCTTTCTTTTTTTTTTTAATGTGGGTACCAGGAGTTGGACTTAGGACCTCGTGCTTGCCAGCAGGCACTGTGCCACTGAGCTATATCCCTGGCCCTTTTTGTTTGTTTTTTGAGACAGGGTCTCGCTGTGCAGTTCAGGCTGGCCTTGAACTCACTATGTAGCCCAGATGGCCTTGAACTCACTATGTAGCCCAGTTGGCCTTGAACTCACAGCGACTCTCCTGCCTCTGCCTCTAGAGTGCTGGGATTACAGGTGTGTGCCACCACGCCCAGCTGTATGAGATACTTTGAAAGGAAGTGAGAAGGCATGTTCTAAATATTCAATAGATTTTTTTTTAATGCTAAGCACAGATTGATAAGAGTGGAAACTGCCCAGGGTACACACTATTAACTGTCCTTTGAAAGAAATGGCTTTAATCCAGTTTGTGGAATATGTGATGTGATATTTATGGAGATCGCTTTTTGAATGTTGTTACATTTGGTAAAAACTTAAAAGGGTGAGAAAAGGGAAATTGGGGTACTGAGGCTGGCAGTTGGAGGCCAGATGGAGTGTGCTGCGGGCCGTTTCTCATTCATTCAAATTTGACTCCACTCAGGAGGATTCAAGAGTAGCGAGAGAATGAAAACAAAAACAGCTCCAAAGCCAACACTGCCGTATGTCGCCAACCTGGAATAAGACCAGGGAAATTTGAACTCAAAATATCTTGACTCTGGGAGAAATTTGTATGAATTAGTTTGAAAGGCATAACACTTTACAGATTATGTTTGCAGAGGAAGACAGAACTGTAGAAATCATAGCAAAGAAAATCCTTACTTATATCTGAATGCTGATTGTTTTGAGGGTGTCTCCCTCCATGGCTGACACATAAGCATTTCCAGGAATTAAAAACAAAAATTTGCTCTCAGGGCACACATAGCTGATCAGTGGTTTGCAAAATGGAAGCATCAGGAGGAGGAGAAAAACAGAAATAGCAAACAATTTAAGATGAGATGTTTTATGCAAAATGTAATCAGTGGGGACGTAGTTTGGGAAAGTTACAAAGATTGGAGAGAAACAACATTCCTATGGAATGTGGGTTTTACTTTCCCTTGCTTTATACGTATCAGATGTTGCATATATTTAAATGGCAACAGAAATGAAAATACCAGCAATCCTGCCATAGCTTTGCTTTTTCTTAGTTTTCTGTTATTACATCACCAAGAAATGTGTTGTTTTCTTAATGGGCATCATTTGTCATGAAAAACAAAAAACTGGAAAGAATGGCATATGTTCATGCAAAATAAGTGTGGTTGTAGGCACTTGGAAATTATATCTGTAGCTACTCAAAGAGGGCTGTTGGTTGGGGAGCACTGGTGTTACCTGACACCAATTTAGCTTTTTTTTTTTTTTGAGACAGGGTCTCACTATGTAGCCCAGGCTGGCCTCGGGCTCACAGCAATCCTCCTGCCTCAGCCTCCCGAGTACTGGGACTACAGGCATGTGCCACTTTGTTTGGCCAAGTCAGCATTTTAACAAGATTCCCCAGGTGATATAGCTGCACATTAAATTCTGAGAAGCCAGAACTTCAGATTAATTTGATTCCAGGTGCAGCCCTGGGATAAATATTTTATGAAATCTTTCCAGGTAATTCTAATATGTAGAAGAGTGAAGAACTGTAAAACTATACCAACATCATTTTTCAAAGGAGAAAATTATGGCCCACAAATGTGTATGGATTTACCCAAGATCTCCCAGCTATTTAGTGTCAGAATCCAAATACTAGTATCTCTCCTCCTTATTAAGAAAAAGTGCTGTAGTTTGGAGAATGTTCTCTGAAGACCTGCGTGTTAAAGCTAGTGGCATGTTGGGAGGTGGAGGGGTCTTTGGGAGAGGGGTCTGGTAGAAGGAGGTTAGGGCGTTGTGGGTGTTCCTTTCAAAGGAATATGAGGCCCTGGCTGCTCCTTCTCTGTCCTTGTGCTTTCTGGGTGGCATGAGATCAATGGGTCTCCTCTACCATGTGCTGCTCCCACCCCGATGGGCACATCACAGGCCCAACGCTATGGGGCCCAGTTACACTGAACTAAAACCTCTGAAACTATGAGCCAAGACAAATGTTTTCCTCCTTGTAAGTTTGTTGTCTTGGGTATTCGGTCACAGGAGTGGAAAGCTAACATAGAGGCTCGAGGGGACAGAGGATAGGGAGTGTGGGGGGTTATTTTATATAGCAAATGCCTTCTCAAGGAAACTGTCACCTGAGAAAAGGGAGGAAGCTGGGCACAGGGATAGCTGAGCACTGTATTCTGGGCAGAAGCAATGAGGGCTGTGTGTGTATTTATTTGTAATGGAAAACAACAAGGAGTAGGGTTCCCAACAGATATTAATCTTTGGGATATAGGAACAGAAAATCAGAACTGATTTGCATTCTTAAAATCTTATTGTTCTCTTTTCTCTTCCTCTTCTTCCTCTCCTCCTCCTCTTCCTCCTCCTCCTTCTCTGCCTCCTTCTCTACCTCTTCCCCTTCCCATCCTTCTCCTTCTTCTATACTAAGGATTAAACCCAGGGCTTTGTGCCTACTAAGTGTGAGGAGCCACTTCAGGATTGCTTCAAAGTTCACGGTGTCTGAGGACACCTGAGGATGTAACCCTGCTACTTGGTGCAGGTGCACAGCGGAATACACTTATGTAACAGTGACTTAGCACAGGCAACTATGCATGCGCTACATGGTTAAGTCAGTATACAAGAATGTAAATATGTGATAACAACATACATAAGGGCTGGACAGTAAAGATGCTGGCTTGCTTGCTGGTTTGCTGATGTCTGTCTGTCTGTGTGTTTTCTTTTGGGGACCTCAGCCACAAAAATACTCCTTTAGCCCCTTGATCCCAACACTGAGCATGGCCTGTACCACTGAGCTACACTCCTAGCCCCTTATTATTCTTTTCAGGTACTAGTATGGAACTCAGGGCCTCATACATGCTAGAGAAGTGCTCTACTATTGAGTGCCTCTTTTTTATTTTATTTTATTTTGAGAGAAGATCTCACTAGGCTGTCCAAGCTGGCCTCGAACTTGATCCTCCTGCCTCAGCCTCCCAAGTAGTTGGGATTTCAGGTGTGTGCCATCATGCTCAGCTGTCCTTTATTCTTTAAGTACTGCCAACCTCCTTCATATTCTTTGTTATTATGACTACATGAAGAATCTGTTGAAAAATAAGAACTATTAATTTTAGAAGTATACATTAAAAGATTTTTTTTTGAAATAGAGTCTTGCTATATAGTTCAGGTTGGCCTTGAACTCATGGTGATCCTCTTGCCTCAGTCTCCTAAGTGCTGGGATTACAGGCATGCACCACAATGCTCAGCTAGAAATGTTATAAGGATACACATATAACAAATATTCAAATAATGGAAAACACAGAGAACAATGTTGGGCAGTATTTACATAATATAACTGTTACCTAACAGAAGGTGGATACAGATGTCAAAGCAAAGAGCATATTTGGGAAAAAAAAGAACTGCAGTTTGGATACACTGAACCAGGCCAGCCTGGAATAGTGTCACTTACGGCAAGGACAGGCTTTTCTTCTCTTTCTTTTTTTTTTTTTTTTAAATAGGGTATTTCTACAAAGAATAGTTTTGGGAAGCTTTTTATTGGCTGGGAAGAATTCCTAAATTGAAACTAGGGTACTCCCAGCTAAGAGTGCTGAAGACCTGCTATTTATTTAACTCTGTTGAAACATTCTGTGCTTTGACCTTTAGCAGATATGAATACAATCCTCCAGCAATCTCCTGGTTCCCCTTTAGGAAGGCTTATTTTATTTTATTTTATTTTATTTTTTAGTGGTGCTGGGTATTGAACCCATGCTAGGCGAGTAAGTACTCTATCACTGAGCTACCTTCCTACCTCCCTAGCCTACTTTCATATACAAATCTCCTAGTGAAGTTAACAGCACCACTTAGCATCATAAAGTTGGAAACTGCCAATTTAAGGACTTATATTGATTCCCAAATTCATTGCTTGAAACACTGCTCACTGAATATGTATTAAACATATGAGTATCAATTTATTAGTATTTATTTTATTTGGAAGGAAGATTCACTGCAGCAGACAGGGTCAGGAACAGACACTTACAACATGGTCCCAGCTACAAGCAGTGATCGATTAGATCCTTGATCATGCCTCTCCCAGAGCTCCTGAGAAATGCTGACCTCAACCTCTGATTCAGAGTGTTCTGCTCTTGCAGTGTATTTCTTCAGAACATCTCTATGTTGGCTGTTAAGGTTTAAATCTCCTATGAGAATTAAAATACTTCCTCCCATTTTCTTGATTTCTCAATTTTTAAAAAAATAGAATTTAGAAAAACATAACATTTCCTGAGGGCCAAGGATATAGCTCAGCAGCACAGTGCCTGCCTGGCAAGCACAAGGTCCTGAGTTCAATTCCTGGTACCAAAACGAAAACAACAACAACAACAACAAAAACATTTCCTGAAAAATTCTGAGAAGAAATTCCTGCATACTAACAATGAGGATGGGGAAGTTGGAGCAAAGTTTCCCACTGAAAGGGTGGTAGGACTGGAGAGAGGTAACAGAGACTTGATTGTTTAGGACCCGCAGGCATTGTAAGGACCCTAAGTGAAATGGGGAGCCATGGGGAGCTCTGAACAGAGGAGTAATATGCTTTGGCTTAGCTCTTGAGAGTATAATTCAGGCTTCTGTGTTAAAAGTAGAGTAAGGGCAGTATAGAGGATTTATAAGGTAGACTACAATGGCCTGCAGAGTCCGGTGTGTAAGAATACAGAAGGGCTGTCCGTCTGCTTGACAGTCAATCCAATCAAAGGTGCAAGATCTGGAGTTTACTGCAGAGTCCTGCTGGAGTGTGTTTTGGGAAGCTGAAAGGTCTGCACTGGAAGTCTGAAGAATCTGGGCTGGAAAGGTGAATTCTGCACTGCAAGGCTGAGACAGACATCCAAAGACGATGGAGAAGCTCCTCTGGAGCTCCTCCAAATAAGCAGAAGTGACTTCCGTCTTCTTTCCCTTTTTAGTCCAAGAAGGCTACAAGCTTAGTGGTTGGTGCCATTCACTCCCAGGGTAGGGTCTTCCGTTTTCAATAAGTCCATCATTCAGTCACACTCAGAACTATGCTAAGCCAATCGGCTGGGTGTTTCTTACTCAAATTGACATAACAGTTAACTATCACAGTCAGAGAATGGCCCTTGTACAGAAAAAACTACAGTTAGGTTATTGTAAAAATCTAGGTGAAAGATGATGGCAGTGAGGACCTGAATGAAAGCATTGAAAGTCTGAGAAGTGTTTGGATTCTGGATACCTTTTGACTATAGAGCTGGTAGGATATTTGACAATTGTAGAGTGTGAGAGAAGAGGAATTGAGGATGAATTCACGATGTTTGGTCTGAGCCTGGCAGAATGAAGTTACCATTTACTGAGGTGGATAGGGGCTGGAATACAGAGGGGCACTGTGGAAAAGGACTCCTGATTATTGATGTGTTAAGTCAGAGATTCTTCTTATACACTGTTATGGCTTGTGTCTAGATGTCCCTCCAAAGCCTCATGCAGTCATGGGGGGGCGGGCTTTTCAGAAGTTGTTGAATCTAGAGTTTGTGATTGATTCATGGTCCAATGCTGGGATTAAGAGTGTGAGGGCCGCACCCACCCTAGGGCGGGTAGACTGCATACAATACAAGGGACAGAAACAGGCTTGTGCCCTCACCTTGTTGCTTTGCTATTTTCTGCCCCGCCATGACTGTTCTCCTCTGCCAAGCCACCCTACCTTGGAGACAACAGATTATGGGTTGAAACCTCTACAAACTATGAGCTAAATAAACCTTCCCTCTTTTAATTTTGGATGTTGGGTACTTTGTCTCGGCAATAAGAAAAGCAATTAAGACAACATCTAAGCGGAAATGTTCAAGTAGGCATAAAGGAATCTGGGGTTCAGGGCAGAAGTCTGGACTAGAGACAGAAAAACAGTATTCAGCAGCATACAGATGGCATTTACACCACAAAGTTTTTACAGCCAGCATTACTGTAGATCATAGCGTATTCTTTGGGGAACTCCCCGGACCTATGTCTATTTACTCTGCTGAGAAAGACTGAAGAAATACACATCCTACCTACCTAAATAATGACAGACGGGTCACGACGGTGAGAGTGCTTGTTGACTGTACGTTGCTGTTCAGACTCAAATGCAGCAGACATCTGACTGTACCAGGGATAAGAAAACCAGCTACGGGATCAAGGGGAAAGTCTTTATGGACTGACACTTAGGGAAACCACAAAAAAAGAAGGTGCAAATAACAGTTATTAACCTTTTTAGACTATAGCCCAATCTGTGCAAAAGTAGTCTTGTGTTGTTTATACAGTGCCCCAAATTTACCAAGAGCCGCACATGCATGATCTCTTCAAGCTGTACACCAGTCTCGCAAGGAGGAAATAATTACAAGCCTCATTTTACGGTGGACAAAACCGAGCTCAGTGAGGGGAGCTGGCATCAGAGTAACAGGACACAGCCACACAGACATCTGGAGTCCTCGTTCAGTGGCCAACCTAAATCCAAATATTGCCTTTTCCCCCACCAGCCCTCTACCGCAAAGGCTGAGACAGCAGGGCGCCCCAGTCCCTCACCCGCGCCCCTTTGCACAGTCTTGCCGGCCGCCCGCCCCCAGCTCCCATTTCTGGATGGTACAGCCGTTTCCTCTTATCGCGAGACTGGGAGTGGCGTGCTTTTGGTTGCCAGGGGAACAGCGTTCCTGCCTCTTTGGATCTCTCTCATCTCCCACCCGTGAAGAAGCTGAGGTGGTGGGAAAGGCTCCTCCCCTTTGCGGTGAAAGGGTGACGCCTTCAGTGCTCTGGCGACTCGTTACTAGCTCCGAGTCCGGCCGAAAGGTGAGGCACCGCCCGGAGGCGCCGAAGGGAGGACAGCCGACCAGTGGGCGGAGTCGTGTCTGGCTGCGGGCGGGAGGCGGGCAGGGCCAATAAGAGGGCGGAGCGGAGTGAGGGGGCGGGTTCGGTCCCTGGGGCCGATTTCCAGCCCCGGATTGCAAACATGCCCAAGGTTAGGGCTCCCCCTTTCCGTTCTTGCAAGCCACTAAGGTCTATAAAAGATGGCTAGTAAACATTTGACTAGAGACTCAACTTTTCTCGTAATTAAAGTAATATCAACCAAACTCACAACAGAAACTTTTGGATGTCTATCAGGTTGGCAAAGGTGAAAAGGCTTTGCCGAGAATCAGATTGGCGCCAAGCCAAGGAGGGGACACAGGCACTGTAATGTCAACGAACCCCGCGGGTGGTAATATAATTTGGTATAATCATTTTAGAGCACAGCGTGGCAGACTACCAAACTAGAAACACAGGTGTTATTTGATAAAGCAATTCTGATTTATCTTATGGATATAGAGCTTAACTAACGGTTGACACAAAGATACTAATTTAGAATTGAGGTATTACATATGGCAAAATTCGCCTTTTTCAATATACAGTTCTCTGAATTTTGACACAGTTATGTAATTACCACACAATCAAGACAAAACAGTTTCACACCCCCCTTTCCCTAGTACTCTTTGTAGTTAATACCCCTGGCATTCCGACCTGGCAGCCATTCGTCAGTTTTCTGTCCCTACAGTTTGCCTATAGTAGGGTGTTTTACTGATGGAAATAAACACTATGTCACCTTGGACACGAATCCAGCTTCTTTCAATTTAACACAATGCAATTGATACTCATCCACGGTCTGTTTATCGGTTTTTGTTCCCTTTACTGCTGATGTATTGTGCTTAGTAGTAGTTTGCTTATCCATTTAGTGGAGTAACATTTGAATTGTTTCGAGTTTTGGGCAATGTTTACTATAACTATTCATGTACAGATTTTTATATGAATACAATATCAATGGTAGGTACATGTTTAACTTGGTAAGGAACTGTCAACAGTTTTGCAAACTGGCTTTTCCATTTTGTATTCTCACTGGCAGCATAGGAGTTCTGGTTGTTCCGAACTTGTCAGCGCTGCGTATGGTCAATTTAAAAAGAAAATTAGTTTTTGCCATTCAAATAGGTGTGTAGTGCTATCTCGTTGTGGTTTTAATTAAAAATTTCAGAGAACTACTGAGGCTGAACATCTTTTCATGTGTTAATTTGCCATACCTCCATCTTCCTGGGTGATGTGTATCCAAATCTTTGGTTTTCTTATTATTGATTCTTGCTGCTTGTTTATATGATCTGAATACAAGTTCTTTGTCAGAGATGTGTTTTGTGGCTATTTTCTCCTGTCTTTGGATTTTGTTTTCCTTTTAGTAACAGTGTCTCTTGAAGAATACAAGTTTTGAATTTTGATACATTCCAGTTGATCAATACTTTCTGAATCATGCTTTTGATGTCACATCCAAGAAGTCTTTGCTTAATCCACAGTCACATATTTTCTAAACATTTTGTAGTTTTAAGATTTACTTCAGGTCTGATACTCATTTTCAGTAAATTTAAAAATTGCTTTTAATAACAAATTCAACATGAGTTGATTAGAAATGCCATGTCTATGCATTGGCATGTTATGCTTCTGTTAGAAAGAATGAAGCAGGTCTATAAATGTTTATATAGCAAAAAAATCTTTAAAATATATTGCATGTGAAAAAGAAAGTTGCAAAACACCAGGCCATTTATGAGCATTTGTGCGGGGAGGGGTAGGTTAGTATAAAGGATAGAAGTTTGTATGTTTCTAAAAATGAAAAAAAAATTAACATTGGTTCTTGAGGGGAATTTTGACTTCAAAAACTTTTTCATTTTTCTGTATTAGTTGATTTTTGTCTCTCCTGGACAAGTATTCCTTATATAATAAAAATATGCATAAAGTAAAAAAAGACCATATGATGGTCTTTATTTATTATTAAAAATCAATAATTTTTAGACATAAAGATAATGAAAAGAAATTAATTTTCCTTTTTTTTTTTTTGTTGTGGGTACTGGGGGTCGACCTCAGGACCTCGCGTGCCAGCTGGTGCCCGTGCCGCTGAACGATATCACCGGCCCTTTTTTCGTATGTGGGTTCCGGGAGTCGAACTCGGGCCCTCGCACTTTCTAGGCAGGCACTTATGCCACTGAGCTATCTCACCAGCCCTAATTTTCCATTTTTAGGCTTGCCGTTTTCATTACCAAGCAGAGGAAAATTCATTTTCTTTTGATTCTTTCATTCATCTAAAAAAAAAAAAATCAAATTACAGTCACCATATGTTTCCACCTGGGCTTTAAATCATCTATGGAGGTTGCATTTCCTACAGCCTATATGAAAAGGTTTAAATTAATCTTGTTTGAAGTGAATGTCATGAAAAGTTGGCATGTGTTAGTAGTGATTTGTTGTCATATAGCTATATAAATTAAATATCATCAAGTAAATACTATTCTATTTCCAAAATATTTTAATATCATAAGGAAATGCTCATCATATAATGTTAGGTGAGAAAGATGTGAGTCCAATTTTGTTGAAAAAGATATAGAGAAAAAGCAGAAATGTACCAACAATGAACAACTTAGGATGGTAGAACGTTGGGTGATTTTTAATTTTTTAAATACTTTTCAGTAATCCTAGAAATCTTTCTACAATAAATAAATTCTTTATTTATGAATTCAAGGTATACATCACAGAAAAACAAAAAATACAGGTAAGTAAAAGGCAAAAGGACACAAGAACATCCAGTTTTGTCCTTGTTAAGAAACTGCCAACAGTTCTGAAAACTGGCTTTTCCATTTTGTATTCTCACTGGCAGCACAGAAGTTCTGGTTGTTCCTACCCCTCTTACTACCCACCACTCTTACTTTGCTGATGTGCAAAGTAAGATTTTGCAGGTCTCTTACTATATATTCACTGAATTAGAGAAATTGGACTCTAAGCAAGATTATTGCCAGTTTGTAGTCCTCTCCCCTCCTCTCTTCCCCTCTCCTCTGCTCTGCTGTCTTTTCTCTTCTCCCCTCCCTTCCCTTCCTTTCCTCTCCCCTTCCTTTTTTTCTTTTAAAAAAATTGTTAGTACGTTTGGAGTACATAACGATTACTTTCATCATGGAGAATTGGTACATGTACATAACACATCTTAATTCTTTTTTTCCCTTTCCTTTCCTTTCCTTTCCCTCCCTGCCTCTCCCTCCATCTCTTAGTCCCCTTTCCTTTTGCAAAAGTTCTATCTCCTTGGTCCCTTTTATCTATCCTTTATTGCTATTTATTTCGCTTATGATTCCTTCCTCCCATCTTCCCTCCCGCCCTCCTTCCTTCCCATATACATTCCTTGTTTATCCCTTAGCCAGTCTTCTGTTAGAATATTCCTTTTGCTTATTGATTGGTAAGAGCTCCTTAAATATGTAAATTTATTAATCTTTTGTATATAATCTATGTTGAATATATTTCCCACAGTTTCTCAGGTGCTTTTTAACTTCATTTAGCAGTCTTTTTTTTTTTTTTTTTTTTTTTTTTTTGTGGGTACCGGGGGGACGACCTCAGGACCTCGCACGCCAGCAGGCGCCCGTGTCACTGAGCGATATCACCGGCCCCTTTTTCGTATGTGGGATCCGGGAGTCGAACTCGGGCCCTCGCGCTTGCCGGGCAGGCGCTTAAGCCACTGAGCCATCTCACCGGCCCCAGCAGTCTTTTTTAATATTTGAGATTCATGAACATTAAAGTTATGTAATCAAATTATTAGTCTCTCTTTGATTTATGTTCTTGCTGTCATGTTTAATAAATCATTAATTCCATCATTATGCAAATTATCTTTGTTTTCCTTCCAGTCCTTTGAAGATTCAATGTTTTACATTTATTGATTTTAAAATTAGTTTTATTTTATTTAACTACTATGGTAAAAATGTCAAATTGTACTATAACATTTGCAATGGAGGGAAAACATAGCAATTCCTATCTTATTCCCCAGAGGCAAACATGTTGCACTCTTAAATATCATGTTTATTTAGCTATTATTTGACTTTATCAATTTTGAGTATTCTTTTGATTCCCTGATTTGATAGATTAGGTTTTTTTATACTCCCCCTCCTTTTGCACACTCCTTCCCACATACACTCAATTAAGGCACAATGTTTGTGTAATTATAATTACATATTGTTTGAGTTCTGACTTACTTATATACAGTGTTTTACTTTTCTTGTGGGATTTCTATATGACAATTGAAATTTCCTCTCAAATAAATATATCTTTAAGATCCGATTTCAATGCTCTTTATCCATCCTTTTTCCACAGGTCCAAATTAATTCAAAGATAGTCTGTCAATTACACTCACCCTCCCCAGGAACTGTATTTAATTTAATTCACTGTTTTCAGGGGAGAACATAGTAGAGCAGACCCATTCTGAAAGCAGATTGAAAAGCTTCTGGAGCCGTTGAGCTGACCCATGCTTTGTGCCTCTGCCTTTCTTGACATGTATTATGTGGACTCTGCACTTGCCTCTGTGTCGTTGCTCCCTCTGTACCCTGCAATACATCTCCCTTGACAGCATGCTTAGTGTGCTTGTAAGACATTTGGCCTTTTTGTGACTTGTGCTTCTTGGTTGTGATGTGACGGGCCAGGGTGATCCATCATCCCACAATAATAATGTCAGTAAGCCCGAACCCCTTGGCAGAGTGTGAATAACGTTGAGATCAATGCCTTTTTCAATTGCCAAGGGAAAGAGTTGACCTACTTGTTGCTTAAGTATCAGCTTTGGCACACTGAGTGGTTGGAGGCCAAATCGTATTACCCCTCTGTGTTCCTAGGAGGAGCTCAAGTTGGTAGTGTTTGTGATTCCTCCTGCATCCAGAGCCTCTCTGGACTCTGCATTTGTGGCTCACAGACAGACAGAAAGGTGATTGTTACACTTTCAAGGGCACAGGCAATTGTCCTTTGTTCTGAGAGAAATGATTTAATATATAATTGTAGGGTTAGAAAGGATTCAGTGGAAGATAACCATTCACATGTAAAGCTGTGTATTTACAGGACCAAAGCCAGACTTTTCCTGTTCCTTCCATTTTACTCAGCATCCACATTACTCTGTCATCACTGGAAAAGTCTGGAAAGGTCCTGATCAAGGGCACGGTTTGGAAGAATCAGTGTGCCTGCAATCCCCCTGCAGCCTAGGCCATCATTGTCTAGGATTTCTTGCTTTAGACAACAGCACCAGGAATAGAATAGCCAGTGTGAATGGGATCATATGAAAACCAGTTAAGGAGATTGGCAAAGTGCAGCCAGATAACGAGTCTGTAGGTTTTGGTCTCTTGTGTCTGAAGGCGGAAGTAGAACCATGGGTTTTAGAAGGGGAGGGCTGATCCAGTGAGAGCTGCGCCCTAGAGATTGGTGCGCTTTAAAAATGTTGTGGGAGAGAGGGCAGAGAAGAGAGGAAGGGAAGTAAAAAGAATTGAGATGTGTTATGTACATGTACCAATCCCCCATGATGAATGTAATCATGTACTGCAAACATATAATAATAAAAAATAAAAAAATTAGCAATAAAAAAACAGAAAAAAAATGGTGTCAAGGAGAACTTGGAAGAGAATTGGGAGAGAATCTCAGGCTAAAGCTGAGCCAGAGCAAGAAAGGCTACGAGATGCGATTAAAATATACAACGAACGTTAAATTTAAAAGTTTACTACAGTAAAGATACATTGCCATTAATCTTCCTCAAAATACTCCCCTGCCCCTTACACATTTATCTCATGGCTCTTGCAACTTTCTGAAGCAGTTCTGGAGGTCTTTTTTTGTGAGTGCCTTTATAAGGAGTGTTAAAAAATATGGCGAATGCTTTGAATACCATCCAACAGAAAGGGAGGCTTGTGAAACATTACAGTGTGTCTTTATCTGTCTTCTTCACTGGATCTGGTACCATGCGACTTCCTCAAAGTTAAAATGACCAGGAAAGGTTAGGGTTTTTAATTGATTCAGGACATCAAGGCAGCCATGACAGCACAACCAGACACTCACAAAAGAGGACTTCCAGAACTGCTTCAGAAAGTGGCAAGAATGGGCCGGTGAGATGGCTCAGCGGCGTAAGCGCCTGCCTTGCAAGCGCAAGGGCCCGAGTTCGACTCCCGGAACCCACATACGAAAAAGGGGCCGGTGATATCGCTCAGTGGCACGGGTGCCTGTTGGCGCGCGAGGTCCTGAGGTCGTCCCCCTGGTACCCACAAAAAAAAAAAAAAAAAAAAGAAAGTGGCAAGAATGAGTGGATAAGTGTGTTTAGAGTAAGGGGGAGTATTTTGAGAGGGACCAATGGTAATCTGTCTTTTACTGCAATAATTTAAAAAAAGATTTAAACACTGACTGTATTTTTCAACCACACTGTATAGAATAAGGAAGGTAAAACCAGAAGAAGGTAGCAGGAAGGCTTTAGCAAATGATCAACACAAAGTAGACCTTTGCTGAGAGACAGGGGAAGACCCAGGACACTTACATTTTTCTCCTGTAGGCACAGGAAGCCAGTGACATGGTGTTCCTTTCTGCATTCTTTTTTAATTCCTTTCCTTGTTTTGTACTATGAGGACGTAAGATCGAACAACCCATGTACTCAAGAAGACTTTGGATGAAGTTGGGGAGCCCTGAAGTGTGACTTTTTTCATAAAATGATACTTAAAACAAGGCTCTGAGTAATTGGATATAAATGTTAACACATCATTTAAACATCTGAGTTTCTCGCTTTTTAATGCTTTTGTTTGTTTTAGGATGTCAATGGATATTATAAAGGGAAACCTAGATGGAATTTCAAAACCAGCCTCAAGTTCAAGAACACGTTCCGGGAGCAGGAGTTCAAGCGCTTCTTTAGAGGTGCTCTCGCCGGAACCAGGGCCCTGCATGGTAACTTGCTGCTTAGGAATGAATTGACTGCCTCCTCTCTGCGGTTGACGAAACCAGGGTGGTAATTAGCATCCATTTTAAGTTTCCTTAGAGAGTGTATTCAGGGATCATTTACTGGTTTCTTGGATTTTACTCTAGATTGTTTAATATGAAAGTATTCTTAACTCCTATCACCCTCTCACCCCTTCCTGTCTTATTTTGGAGTGTGGTTTATTTTTTTCTTCATAAGGAAGGTTTTATCCCAATATATACCCATTAATATTTACTATGAAAAGCCTCAGTATTTAAAAAAGTGGTTTGAGGCTGTGTGGTGTATACTTCATAGGTGTATTACCTAGTCATGACTTCCTTTTCTAGACTAGTTATCTGTTTTTCTTTTCTTAAAGTATTTAATCTTGATTTTTTTTTTTTTTTGTGGGTACCGGGGGGTCGACCTCAGGACCTCGCGCGCCAGCAGGCGCCCGTGCTGCTGAGCGATATCACCGGCCCCTTTTTCGTATGTGGGTTCTGGGAGTTGAACTCGGGCCCTCGTGCTTGCCGGGCAGGCGCTTAAGCCGCTGAGCCATCTCACCGGCCCTTAATCTTGATTTTTAAAAAAGAATCAGTTTCCTTATGTGTGACACAGTACAATTTATTCCTTTTCTGGTTGTAGGAAAAAGTTTTTGAAACTTATGGTGAAAAACATCTCTGTAAATTACTGAATCCATACTAATTTTTAAAAATTTATAGACTGGATTTTGCATTATAAAACTGTTAGAGATTTTGTCTATCCTGATTTAGAGTAAGAGATAGCACTCCAGGTAATCCTAGCAGAAAGGGATTGGATACAAGAATCCAGTTTCTCCAAACCGACAGAAGGCTGGCAGGAAAGGGAGTCTGGGGATGGGGCCTCCAGGTCACACCAGTGTGACTATAACTCAAAGGTTAGAAAGCTACTCCTGCTGCTGTTTCTGGCACTGCCCAAACCTCTTAGGACCACAGAGTTGGAGACTAGACATGCAGAGATGGCCACTTTTAATATAGTTTTCCAGCTTCCTATCAGGAGTTTAGACATCATTTCTGCTTTCAATCATGGGGAGCTTGGTTCTGCTGGGTTTCTGTCCTGGGCCAGGCAGAGAGATACTTGCCCCTGTGAGCTGCATACCTAGCAGTTCATTTCTCAGCATGACTGGTTTTCTGTCCCCAAGATTTGCAAGGAGACTGCACATTGCTGTGGTAGAGATTGAGCTGGTGGGCAGAGGGGTGCAGGGAACCTTCTGATGGTGGAGCTGGAGAGGCTGAGCAGAGGGATCCCTCGTTGAGAGGGCCAGGGGCTCCTTTGGGAATTCACCTCTCCCTTGGGCTGTGTTCACTTCTCTGTGGTTCTTACTGCCATGTGATGACCTCAGAACCCTATGACCCTTGTTTTCTCCTGATCCAGCCATGGCTCTCTTTCCTTTTTCCTCTCTCAGGAAAACACAACTATGCCAAACTGGTTTTTTCAAAATGAACTTTGCTAAAATATAAAGGGAAACAAAAAGAAAACAGAAAAACTGAATAGTGTAAAAATAACCAGAGCACATGATTCTTATTAGAAGACTCTCATTAGAAGGATATCGCAACTCAAATCACCACTTTTCAGCTGTTTAGAAGTCACATGTAGACAGGCTAGCTCTAGATCTTGGACTGTCTGGGTGTAAACTCAGAGTTGGGTCCATCATTGGCCATCCCCAGAGCTTGGCAGACTGATTGCAGCTCTTCTCCAAAACTGCTAGAGAGTGCTTAAGAATGGCACATATTTGGTGTTAATGTTATTAAAGTTAATCATGTATTTAAATTACATTTTATTAAAAAATTTTTATTTCTAGGTACTTTAATGCAAGTATACATATTCATATCTGTCTCCACATAGGCTTCCATTAATGTTAAATATTCTGAAATGTGAAGGTTTAAGAAAATATATTATTTTTTGGAACCCTTTTTGGAAATTGTTTTTAGGTTGAAACGGCAAGCAGGTTAAATTCTGGTAAAGAGGACCACTCAGAAAGCAGTAACACAGAGGAAAGAAGAGACGGTAAGGATGATAAAGGCACAGACTACTCCGGGAAAATAAAACTGGCCAAAGAGGGATCAGATGAAGAACTGGACTTGGTTCAACATCAGATAATCCCTGAGCATTCAGGTAGGATAATCACAAGGTGATTGGCTAATGTAAGATGTTATCTTCAAAATATTAGAATTATATATGCTTTTAGTCAGCTAAGTAGAAATAATAAACCCCAAACGGTACTTTTGTGAGAAATCACCCATTTTTACACTATCAAAAGTCCTTAAATACATTTAGAAATGCAATAAAAAATGCCATTTAATAAAATTATTGTTGCACTCATTTTACATTAATCAAGTAGGGAGGGAGACTTACTACATTCTATAGCATGATGTCTAAAATTGCACAATAAAATGTACCTATCATTTATAAATGTTCTTTTAGAGATAATATCACCCAAATGAAGAACACTTAGATTCTTAAAAGCTACCTTTTTTTCCAAGATATTAAATGAATTCCGGTCAGATTGAATTAGAAGAGTAGCTCTCTCATGTCATTTGCAGAGTCGTGGGTATGAGGGTGGCTCTCAGACTCTTGCAGGGGCTCCGTTTGCTTAAGAACACTGAGATTCTGTTTGTTTTCTTGCCCATGGCTTTGACGTTTGCACCGAGGGTACAAAAGCAACAGTGGGCAGAACTGCTGGTGCCTTAGCATGAATCAAGACAATGGCACCAAATCGTGCTAGAAGCCATTGTGCAAACACTGGTGAGGAAAAAAAAAAAATAGTATCATTCATAGTTGTTCTTGATGAAGCAGGAGAAAATATTAATTTTCTTAAATCTTGACCCCATACACATCATCTTAGTATTCTGTGGGGCAAAAGGGAAAATAGACATAAAACAATTCTGCATATATTGAAGTAGGAAGATTATGTTGAAGAAAAGCACTTATGTGATAGCTGAGAGCTGTGCTGGCCACCTTTTAATGGAATATCATTTTTACCTGAAATAACAACAGACAGACAAACTATTGTTATTCAGACTTGGGGATTTGGTATACCTTTTTTAAAAGATAAATAAAGATGAAGCAAGCCTTTTACTTCAGGGAAAACTAGTGACAATATTTGCTGCTAATGATAAAATTTAAGCATTCAAGGGAAAATTAGAAATTTTGAAGACTGTGTGTGTCATTGTGAACTTGATAGAATTCCAATACTTAGACTTTTCTGATAAAAGCTGGTGGTAATATTAAAAACATGGTTTTTGTATAATGCAATGTGTTCATACCTATTTTGGAGGCCTGCATAATTCTGTTAACCACTATTTCCCAAGTGACCAATGCAGGGTGAAAGATCCATTCATCATGAAAGATGATAGATCCATGGATTTTAATGAAAGAAAATTTAAAAATCTCATAGATAATGACATAGTCACATTATAACTAACCTTTAAGAAATTATTCCTATCAAATTTTGGTATAATATCAAAGAAAAATATTCACTTACCCAAATAGTCTATTAAATTTCTCTTCTTTTTCCCAACTGCATATCTATTTAAACTCAATGTTCTTCATGTATTTCAACCAAAACATCAAATTATAATAGATTGTACAATCAGAATCCACTTTTCTTCTGTTATTCCAGGTACGAAAAATTTAGAGCAATGCCACTTTTCCCAATAATATCTTTAGAGAAGATAGTTATTTGTTGTAAAAATGTGATATTTATATTAACATATAATTAGAAGCAACATGTTTATTATTTTACAATAAATTGATTTTTTTTTGAGATAAGGTCTTGCTATGTAGTTCAGGCTGGTCTCCACTCACTGTGTAGCCCAGGCTGACCTCAAACTTGCTGTGATTCTCCTGTCTCAGCCTCCCAACTGCTGAAATTACAGGCATATGCCACCACCCCCAGCAGTTTTGATTTCTAGTGTGGTAATTGTATATAGATATAACCTATATATACAAAAACAAATTTTGACTTTCAATAGTTTATGAGCTGGGATAAAAGTTTGAGAACTGCTGATTTAGAATATGTTTGCAATGAGCACAGCTCTCAAAGTTAAGGCAGGTGACTCAGGATTACAGTTAGCAGGAAAGAAGTTACTATAGTTGAGATTAGCTGTTAGCTCAGTTCACATGATAGTATTTGTTTATATTTTTTCAGTACTGTGCAAATTACTTCCAAATTCCTGGTATATAGACTACCTGTGTACCTGGAGCCCAAGAATGCTGGGACCGGCAGTTGGGGATTAGAACTAGAGGGTACTGCATATTTGAAGTATGTAAGCAATAATATGTGAGGAGCCTCCTTATTAATGTTTGTTTTTTTTTGGATAAGCATCTATCCTTTAAAAATATCTTCTTTTTCCTTAAAGAGGAAGTAATGTACATTATAAGGAAGCATCACTGGACTCTTTGAATCTCAAAAGTTGTTAAATTTGGTCTTACTCAGCATGATATATGTCTTAGTTACTTTTCTCTCATTATTGACACAAAATACCCAGTGTCCAAAATTAAGGAAGGAAAGGTTTATTTAGCTCACAGTTCGTGGAGCTAAAGGTTTATTTAGCTCACATTTCAGTCCATAGTCAGCTAGCTCCAAGGCAGGGTGGCATGGCACAGGGGCAACAGTTCAAGGCAGCAGAAGACAGCAAAAGCAACAAGAGCAAAAAAGGGGGAAAAGCAAGCCTCTTTTCCTCCCTTATAGTGTATGTAGGCTACCTGCCCTAGAGTGGGTCCTTTACACCCACACTATCTTCATGTTCTCTTGCACAGGCTGAGGATGTTTACAAAGTGAGGACCCTGGTGCCCTGCTAAGTCACTTAGTTAAAATTCTAAACTTCTCAAATTGAAACAATGAATCAACCATTACAGCATCCCAGGGTGTAAACAGCTGCCCTAGGGCATGTCCTGTACACCCTAGGGTGTAGAACTGCAGAGTTACTTAGTTAAGCTTCTAAACTTCTCAAGTTGGCACAATGAATCAACCATTACAACATCCTAGACTGTAAACAGCCACCCTAGGGCATGTCCTCTACACCCTAGGATGTAGAACTGCTGAGTCACTTAGTTAAGCTTGTAAACTTCTCAAGTTGACCCAATATATCAACCATTACAATCTATTATTTTTAGTGATGTAGTCTGGAATGGCTGAGACTTCATACTTGAACATTATGCTCATTGCTAAATTGTTAGCTTTCATTGGATTTCACAGAGGGAGTATTGCCTGGTGGCTAGGAGCTTTTGCTTTGGAGTGAGACAGATCTGGGTAAAAACTGACTCTGTCACTTACTGGTTATATTACCTGGGACATGTATGTAACTCAGGTACAAATTAGACTCAGTTTCATAGTTTGTAAGATGAAGACAAAGATTGTACTACTTCACAGGGTTAAGATGAGATTTAAGTGAGTAATACATAAATAAAGCACTTTACACTGTGCTTGTAAGGTAACTCTATAAACATTAGCTGGTATTATTATCATTATCATTAATTGTAAATTAAAACTTGAGTGGCAAAAGTACTTATGTCCTTAATTTTAAAGAAGTTGCAATCAATTATCTACAAATTGAGAATATTTTTAGTTGTTTTAGGAAACTAGAAAAGTGGGAAGGGCATAGAAAAAAACATGTCTACCTACATAAAGTACTTGAGTTTGTTTCTTGTGTATGTTGGAACCACTTTGTGTCCCTTATGCTGATCACTTTTTACTGTACCTCTCTGTGTCCACACCTTCTCTTCCAGTTAGCCTGAAACAATTATAGGTAGGGCCTGTGTCCTTTTCCTTATTTCCTATTAGTCATGGGTTAAAGAAGGAATAGCAATGAGAAGGAGAAAGAAGTTGGGATTTAAAATCATAAGAAAACCACTTCTGAGTCCAGTGCTGTAATTTATTAGTTTTATTGAAAAGACACAGTTACCTCAACTATGCAATAGATGTAAATATATATTTCACAGGCTTTTTAGATAATTATGTGAAAAAACACATATGAACCCATCTTGTGACTCAAGTTAGTTCCATGATGCCAATGCAACAGTTATTACCACCAGCCATAAGTATTTGTTGAATGAAAGAACAAAGAGTAAAAACAAAACTTTATGTTTTATGAAACTCTAAACCCATTCCTATTTTCAACACAATGCAGATGAACCCAAATTAAAAGAACTATATTCTGAACTTCAAGATGCTATTCATAAGATGAACAGACTTGATAAAATATTGGCAAAGAAAGAGTACAGAGAAAAAGAAATTAAGAAGCAAGGTCTAGAAAGGCGAGTAAAGCTCTGGGAAGAACTTAAGGTGAGAGCTGTATAACCTTATGCTAATGTGCAACAGTTTCTCTAAGATGAGTAAGAAAAGCAGGCACTGTGGTAGTGTTAATGTGGTTTGCCTTTATTGATTAGTTCTGTAGATCTGATGACAGTAGTATGCGTGCACAGGGTGTGATATTTTTCAGGAACTAGAAAGTAACTTGGTCTACAGCATTCCAGATTTGGGCACTGCCCTGGTGTGTTCATTCACCCATGGACAGGCCAGGTAGATCTCCTTATCCGTGTTGGGCTGAGGCTTCTCCGTCTCTGGAAGAATAGGAAGGAGTGTTGTGGTTACTCTCATCAAGCTTCTGCTTTCTCTTCAATGAGCTTACAGTTTGGGGATAAATAGAAAAATGCATAAGAATTCATCCACCTGGTTAGCGTTATTATTTGAGTGACCTTTGTCATCGAAAGTTGGGGAGTTCATTGTTCCACATGATAGGATCTTTTTAGGAAGGTATGAAGTGCTTGAAGTTTGGGCCATGTTCTGTTTACTTCTTTTTTTTTTTTTTTTTTTTGGTGGGTACCGGGGGGTCGACCTCAGGACCTCGCGCGCCAGCAGGCGCCCGTGCCACTGAGCGATATCACCGGCCCCTTTTTCGTATGTGGGTTCCGGGAGTCGAACTCGGGCCCTCGCGCTTGCCGGGCAGGCGCTTAAGCCGCTGAGCCATCTCACCGGCCCTGTTTACTTCTGTCTCAACAATTTCCAGGTGCTTGATTAACTTTCCTTGGCCTTCGTGGATCTCTTATTCTCAGTAGTAATGAGCAGGTGAGGTTGACCAGATGTTGGCCCTGACTTAACACAGAGCCATTGACTCATTTGAATTTTGCCTCTCAAATCAGAGCACCTGCTGGACATAGTGGCACATGCCTGTAATTCCAGCACTCGGGAGGCCAAGGCGGGAGGATTGCTGTGAGTTCAAGGCCAGCCTGGGGTACATAGTGAGTTCAAGGCCAGGCTGAACTGCAAAGTGAGACCCTGTCTCAAAAAAGTAAAAATCAGAGCACCTGTAAGGCAAGGAACCTTGCAATAACATACTGTTTTTTTTTTTTTTTTTGGATAGAGCCATCCTTAATCATTGACTGACTTCAGAGGAGTTTCCTAGGAAGACCATTGGGACAGAAAGAGAACAGCATCCAAAATGTAGTGTTTTAAACTAGAGAAATGATGTCTGCAATTTTAGCAGAAAAAGTCTGTCACTTTTTCCTATTGAAACTCAAAGCAAGTTTTTACTTCCTTCAAAACAAGAGTTATAAATGGAAACATAATAAAATGCAGTACTAAGTGTGAAATGTCTGAAATTTCAATTGATGATGTACCTTTAGGTTATTAGTTATAAAAATATCTAACAGATACTTTAAGCAAGGTAATTAACATATAGTGATAGACATATTCTTCAACCCTGCCTGGGAATCGCTGTTGACGGAACTTCATAGAAACAGAAAATACTAACAAGTTTTCTACTTGAAGGACTATGAACAGCCTGTGCCTTCTCGTTTTTATGTACACAATTGGAAACTAGGTTGGAATAAAAAAAATCAATATATTTGCCTTCTTTTACCATGTTTAAACTTTAATTTTTCTTCCATTAGTCTGCAAAAAATAGCGAAGCTTTGCAAAGTAATGAGGAGATGGAAAACACAAAAAAATTTTTATCTTTGACTGCTGCATCTGAACAAACTGTTGGTGAGTAGATGGAGATGCCATTCATCTTTGTTTTTAATCTCAGAGTCATAACATAGTTAGATTAAAGTTAAATCCCCAATTCAAAATTCCTCTTTTCTTGGTGAATCTGACCTTCTTTAGGGGAAATAACTGATCACATTAGGTAGGGTTGTATGGAGGATGTTTCAGTTTCTCTAAAGGTTTGTATCTGTTTAAGGGTGACGGGGACAGGGCAGGCCCAGTATGTCTTCATACTACCTCTAGAGGAAATTTCATGCTGCCACTCCTCTAACTACCTAGGATTTTCTCACCAGGTGTCTCTGGCCCGTGCAACCATTTTAAAAATCAGTTACCAACTTGCCCTATTTTCTCTTCTCTCACAATCCTACTTTTGGAGACCATCCAGTTGATTCTGCACATAGATTTGTATGTTCCCCCTGTGTGTATATATATTTGGGAGATTTTTCTTTTTAAACAGAAATATATGGAGTTGTGTAACCTTTAATCTGCTTATACAAGTGGAAATTCTAAGGACTAGAAGCACTTGGTATTTTTGGCAGGATAGTCTGAAATCCTTTAAACCTGCATCCCATGGGCAGTCATCCAGCTTTACTCAAAGCAGGGAACATTGGGATCTTTTTGTTCTTTATACAATGATGTCTAACAATTTAGAATCCCAAGAACTTGGTTCAGGTTACCGAAACAGTTTAGCAAGGAGCTTTGGTATGAATAACATGACTTCAGAGTTTTTCCTTTCTGGACGCAGCTTTGAGCACTCGGAAACTGCTAGGGCAGTTTTGGTGAATCTTTTAGAGCTTTTAATGATGCACACAGCCTGCTGCGGCCCACATGCCATAGGTTCGCCACCACTGTGCTAGGGTTTGGGAGACTTGGGTTTGGAGTGCACCAAGTACTGCTTTTGAGGAAGTCGAGTGTTTGGGTTGCCTCTTGTATAATTAAGGACTTTAAAAAAATGAACCTTTCTAGGTTTCCACTAGGTAGATCCATAGCTAGAGTGACCTTACTGAAATTTACCTTGCCATTTATGTTGTCCTAATTGAAGCACCAATAAATATTAGCCTGCCTATATTAAAATAATAGATTGTTTACTCTCTGCTTCTTCTACTTTGTTACAGAAATAACTTCTGGGTAATCTATCTTATAAATATCAGTAAACGAAAAGAAAAACATTACTACCACCTAAACTCTCAACATGCGGAGATGGTCACTATTAGTATTGCGGTTTATTCTTTATCTTTCGATACATATTTAGTATAAATATACATATATATTTTTAAGAATAAAAATGGAATAAAATTAGGCATACTTTGTCTTGTAGCCTTTTTCAAAAATTAATTTGTATCTCATGAGCCCCTTTCGCTGTCAATAAGAATTAATCTGTGTGGTAGCTTGTTTCCAAGATGGTGGCCCTCAGTTTCTCCCCTCTGGGTGCTCTCATTCTGCTTCTCATTAGGGGATGGAATGCATTTCTTTCTTTTTTTTCAATCTGGGGTAACTGACTGATATATGACAGCTACAGCAATACTATGCCACTTCCAGGCCTAGCCTTTAAGAAGAATGGCAGTTTCTCCTCTTCTTCTTAGAGTGTTCATGTGGAGGAAAGCCAGCCATTGTGTAAGAAGTTAGACCACCCCAAGACTGCCATGCTGAGAAAGCCTAAGCAGATCATAGTCAGAGACTATGCAGACATAAAAATGATACTGGCCAGTTCCAGGCCATAGTGGTTTTAATAGTTTCTCACTCAAACTCATGTCTACCTGGAACCTTAGAATGTGACCTTATTTGGAAATAGGGTCTTTACAGATGTAATTAGTTGAGATGAGGTCATGATAGGGTAGGATGAAACTGAAGTCCAATGACTGGTATCCTCCTAAGAAGAGAACGCAGAGAGACATAGACATAGAGACAATGGAAAGAAGGCCTTGTGAAGGTAGAGGCAGAGGTTGGAGTGACACAGCTACCGGCCTTGGCATTCCTGCCAGGGCTTGCTGGGCGCCACACAAGTGAGGAAGACACAAGGAAGGACTCAGAGGAAATGCTCTGGTGATGCCTTGATTTCAGATAACTTAGCTTCTGGAATTGTGAGATAACACATTTCTGTTGTTTTCGGCTACTCAGTCTGTGGTAATTTGTTATAACAGCACCAGGAAACTGATTCTTTCATTGTTAAAAATAATGAGAAACATTTTTTTCCAACTTATTTTTTCTAGAATTTTGTGATATTTCTTGGTGTATAGAAATTTATATTACTTATTGAGTTAAATCAGTCATTTCTTTTCATTCATTGGTGCTTTGTTAAGTAAATATTTTCCAGGGCTGGGGTGTAGCCCAGTGGTAGAGCACTTGCCTTGCATGTGTGAGGCCCTGGGTTCAGTTCCCAGCACTGCAAGGAAAAATGTGTTTTCCATATAAATTTTCTATAAAAATATACCTATATTTTCCTTTAGTATGCTTATTTATAAAAAAAGTTAATCTACTAGAAATTTGTTTTGGTATCATGTATGAGGTAGAGAATTGATTCAGTTTCTCCCCGTTTTGCTAGCCAGTTATCACAACATCTTTTTTTTTTTTTTTTTTTTTTTTTTTGTGGGTACCGGGGGGACGACCTCAGGACCTCGCGCGCCAACAGGCACCCGTGCCACTGAGCGATATCACCGGCCCCTTTTTCGTATGTGGGTTCCGGGAGTCGAACTCCGGCCTTCGCGCTTGCAAGGCAGGCGCTTACGCCGCTGAGCCATCTCACCGGCCCATCACAACATCTTTTAATGGATAACCATCATTTTCCCACTTATTTAAAAAGCTGACTTTATCAGGTACTGATTGATTCTATTTCCAAATTTCTGTTAGTGTCACTCTATTTTTACTAGTGTAGATTTGTAATGCATTTTCTTAGGATATTGTCTTGTTTTTTAAAAAGTTTTTTTGGAATAACATGTTTTTCTTGAACTTACTTTTTCTTTCAGTTTAGTGATAATTACATTATGTTAAAAAGACTGCAAACATCTCTAAACCTATAGCTAATTAGTAGTTTTTTTTTTTTTTTACTAAAATGTCTAACGATGAATATGTGAAGATCGTCTATAGAAGCATAACTTACGTTTTCTTTCATTTCTGTCATGAATTCTCCGTCCTCACAGAAGCGGGTCTCTACCTCTTATTCCCAGTGAAGAGCACGGGCAGAGTCTGGACTGTATTCTGAATGTTACAGTATTTCAGCAGCTGTGGTTTAGAAGCCATGAACTCCCGATGGCTCTAATGAATGGAGCATTTCTAAAAGGCCACCACACCTGCTGTGGTCCACGCTGTGAGACAGGCTGCCCTGGAAAAGGACTGATCTGTGGTGGCCTTTTAACATGAACCTTCTTAGTCACAGAGTGCACTACCAAGTGAACTTTTGGCCCCAGAGGGCGAAGTATTTGTTTTCAGTTGCCTTTTTTCAGAATCAAATCAAAACTGTCCAATACGTCTTAAGTTTTAAAGCTTGTGACAGATGTATCTGGCTGATACCACAGAGTTCACGGTTGTCCCTCTAGGGTCACATAACTGCTGGGGACATTTCCAGCAATGTCAGATTAGTACCACTGTTCTAACATGGACATCAGGCGGACTTAAGGAGCCAAAAGCTGTAGCTAAAGGAAGCTTGAAAGCTATGTTCAGAGAAGATCATTGCTTTAAACATTATCATGTTAAAGTTTCAGTTTTTAGATTTTGAATTCTTAGTTGTTATTTATTGGTGGTGTGTGCACAGCAGATAAAATGTCAAAGGAAATGAGAATAAAAGAAACCGTAGGTGAATCAAGTGTCTCACCCTTCATTCTCGCCCCTAGCTGTCTTGATTAGTTAGTTCATACTTGACCAGGACACCAAAATGAGCAGTTATTATATTCTTGGCTTCTTTAGCTATAACTAGAGTTTTTTTCTAATGACCATTCTATTGCAGAAAAGTGAATTCCTTAATGAAATTTCCTGCTGGCTCTTTATTTATTTATTTATTTTTGTGGGTACCGGGGGTCGACCTCAGGACCTCGCACGCCAGCAGGCACCCATGCCTCTGAGCGATATCACCGGCCCTTTTTTCATATGTGGGTTCCAGGAGTCGAACTCGGGCCCTCGCGCTTGCCAGGCAGGTGCTTATGCCTCTGAGCCATCTCACCGGCCCCCTGCTGGCTCTTTACATCATAAGCATGTATTGAACAGTATTGAAAATGTATTGACACATATTTGATTATTTAAACATCTTAAAATATCAAGAAAGGCATTCATACATTAACAACTTAATTACATTTTAAAAAACACCTTACATAATTATCTTATTCTAAAAGAGGAAACTTTTAGAATTATTAGCCTAAGAATAGTGTTAGTAGCAGAGTATTTTCACTGCAGGCCTGAAAGAAATGAGTAAAAATGCCCAAGTCCAGCTTGACCACAAAACACTGATTTTTTAAAGTCTCATCATTCCTATTCCAACATAGCTACATATTGTAGAGTGCTCATATCTGCTACATTTGAGATGAATTTTCTGATAACTCACTGAACTTTAGCTACTAGTCTTAATTAAAATTTAAAAAATTAAAAATCTGTTTTGATTAAACTTACAGGTATAAACTTTTGAGTAAAACATTTGTGTTAGGAAAGCAGCAACGTGTAAAGCACTTGTAAATTGTCCAGTAGGTGGCAGCATCTAGTTATAGTAGGTAAGGGCTGAAGCTCTTAAGAGTTGGGCCTATTGTGTACCTACAAACAAGCTAATGCCTACTTTCTACTTTTCTTTTCACTTTCCCCCTTCAAACAAAGGAAGACATCCTTAAGAGGAACACTTTTCTTTGTCTACTCTGGTCATTTTTCCTTAACTTTTTATTTAAGAGTTAACACGAAGAATTTGGGCTTGGGTTGGTGGCCGGATAGCAATTTCCAGCCTGCTTTTCAGCCCCCCAAACACAAAATTTGTCTCAATCTCCATCTAATATGACAAATATCACAGTTTAATTGTTGTTGGGTTATGTATTTAGTATTTTATTTTAGTATTTATGTATTTTTATTTATAGGGGCTAAACACAAATGAGGCCTTGACTCCAAAACAAAGATGAAATCTACATTATAATCCATACATAATAACCTCCATCTTAATTACTGAGGATTTTTTTGATTTTTGTTTTTTTCATACTGGAACTTGAACTCAGGACCTTTGCACTGAGCCACATTCCAGTCTTTTATATTTTTTATTTTGAGACAGGGTCTCACTAAGTTGCACAGGCTGCGTTCAAACTCTCAATCCTGCCTCAGCCTACCAGAGTGTTGGAATTATAGTCAAGTGCCATCATGCCCAGCTAAATACTGAGATTTTTTTTTTTATTTTAAAGAGAAGAAAAAACAAAACAAATCAAAAAAGATCAAATTTTCAAAACAACATAATAGGAGGGTAACAATTGTTAATGTATTACGTATTATTATCTTTAAGTTAGTTATTCAGGATACCAGATATTAGCATTCAATTGTCCAAATATTATTGGCACAAACCTTACTCTTCAATGAACTAAGTAAAATTGGTAAATACTGAGATTTTGAAGTAAGCAATATACCACTTGCTAGAGATCTCTGAAACATTTAAAAACTCTGTCCCATCCCATTATTTAGGTGTCACTTTTAGGTATTTCTAGAGAAATGTGAAAATCAAAAGTTTATACCATCAGGAGTTTTCCTCTAGTTTCCAGCATTTAGATAATGACTAGAGATAGAATTCAACATTCTCTGAGGCAGATGCATCTAGCCTATGGTTATTTATTGTCAGTGGTTTTGGTAGAGATTATTCTTTTTGCCTTTGTCATATTCCTTTCTTGCATTTCCTGCTCCAAACTTATCAATGCATGCAAGCACAGACTGTCAATGTCTCAATGAATCTGGCTTTTTCCAAATTTGTGAATAATGTGGCTCATAAATGTAATTTGTTTTACAATTTTGGAAAAGATGGCCACGTTTGTGTTTGTGTGGGAAAGATGGCTATGGCTGTGTTTGTCACCCAAGGCAGAGTTTGCAAACAAAAACAAAATTTTGCCACAGGCTTCTGTTTGCAAACCAAATTGTTTGCAGTCAAGTTTTCATGAACCCAGGCACCACTGTATCTTTTTAGGTGCTTTTTCTATGAAATTCAGATATATGATACTTCTGCTTTTTAATGTTAAGGTTAAATACAGATTTTCTTCAGATATTTAACCTTAACATCCAAGAGCAGAAGTATTTACTGTGTTTTGCAGAGGTCTGAGGGAGAAAAGTGTGCTAAGGATTTTTGCTTTTAACCGCTCTTGAGCACTCTGCATTGCTTAGCAATCTCTTGCCTTCTCTAAAGCAGCTCTTCCAAACTGTTACTCCGTGCATAACCTCTCCTCTTCTATGCAAGATCTTATTCTGGTGCTCTCACTTTCCTGAGAAAACAGACCTCATGGGTGAGAGTCCCTTTCACCTTCTTTCTGTTTCTAAACTTCACTCTGTGCTTCTCCATCCTTCCCCCTGCCCTCTCCCTTTAGGTGGAGGGAAGGTTTTCTTCTTCTCCAAGCTCCCTATCACTGGGCTCCTGTTATGTTAATCATTCTTTCTCTTTCCCTCCCTCCCTTTCTCTCTCTCTCTCTCTGTTAAATCTAGAGCTTCAATCTGTCTCTTCTCCTGTTGCTCTTTCCCTTCAATTTATCATGTTTAAATCTTTTAGTCCTAAAACAGAATCAAAGAGCCATTAAACTAACCAGTGACCAACAAAACATATAAACAAAACTTTCCCATCAGTTCTTCACTTCACTCCCAAACAGCTTCCAATCAGTTTCCCTCCTTTCCTTAAAGATCGGAGTTCTTGAAAGAATGTTCCACAGCTACTAGTGTTACCTGCTCAACTTCCATTTTCTTCTTGACTCTTTAGTGGTCTGTGTCTTCTATCACACTACAGAAACAGTCTCCTAAATTCTATCAGCACACTTGCAACTGTTTCCCTACTTACATCTCTGTAGTTTCTTACACAGTAGGCCATGGCATAGTAAGATTTTCACCAGGTTATTCCCTGCTGGTTTTCTCTTTTTCTTCCTTCTTCCTCCCTGTTTTTGAAATCAACACCTTCTTTTGTATATTTTATCTCAGTTTTCTAAACTAGAAACTCAAGAACCATTTTTAGTTTCTCCCTCATCATTGTTTTACATTTCTTTCCTAAGTAACAGTTCCTCAGCTGAGGATTTCTTTTACCGTCTCTGTATCTGACCTCTTTTCCTTTTCATTATCAGTGGCTTGATGCTAGTCTTTGCTCTTAGGCTATTGTAACAACTTTTAGTTTGCACTCTTGCCTTCCTAGTACCATTGTTTTCCTACAACATCATTGTATTAGTTATCTCTCACAGTATAACAAATCAACCCCAAAACATGGCATCTTGAAACAACAAACATTTATGGTCTCCCAGTTTCAGCTAGCTGGGAGGAGTTTAGCTGACACATGCATTCCTCATGAGGTTGCACTAGAGCTGGTTGACAGTGGTTTGGTTATTTGATGACTATGCTGGAGCTGGAGAATCTGCTTCTAGCTCACTTAGGTGGTTGTGGGCAGACCTCAGTTCCTTGCTGGCTGTTGGATGGATCTCTTAGTACCTACCCCCCATTTTTGTCTGTGGTACTATAAATTGAACTTAGAGCTTATCACTGAGATGTATTCCCCAGACTTTTTTATTTTTTAGTTAGAGATAGTCTCGCTCAGTTGCTAAGTTGTACAGGCTGGGTTCAAACTTGTGACCTTCCTGCTTCAGCCTCCTGGAATGCTGAGATTACACATGTGCACCACCACACCTGGCTTTAGGTAATTACATGAACCTTATTTCTGGGTGCCTGTATGTTCTTACAACATGGCAGCTTGTTTCTCCTAAAGCACATAGTAAGTGCTCAAAAAATGGAGCCTTTATTAGTATTCCTATGGTGACTAGACAACATCAACAGAAATATGGTATATGTCTCATATATGATCTTTCCTATATTAGGAAATTTATGCAGGTTATATATATATATCCATCCATAGGTTTTATATATCTCTTTACTGTTTTTACCTTCGTAATTACCAAATCATATTTTTAATGGTTTATTAATGATATAGAGAAAAGCTAGTAACTTTTTTGCACATTTATAATTTGCTTTCTATTTAGTCCCTTAACTAAATTATTTTATTCCTTCTAATTATCTTTAGCTTTTAGATTGGGTCTTATTTATGAACATAGCACCAGAAAAGAATGTTAATTTTTGTGTCCTTTTCAATAATTATTCCTGTTCTGAGAACTGTGGACTAAGTGTTGAAGTTTATTGAGTGCATTTCAATATTAATTTAAATTACCATAGATTTTTCTTCCTTGAAAAAGTTATTTAATGCTGTAAAATTAAAATATTTAAATACTAAATCAGTCTTTTATTCCTGGTCAATCTTTCAAAGATGTGGAGGACTATTCTTTTAATTTAGAGCCGAATTTGAATGGCTGAAGTTTTTTGAAAAATTTGTATCTGTAAAGTGAGATTAATTGAGTGTGTGCCTATGTGTGTGCATGTGTGTATGTGAATGTATGCTTGTGGTGTTGGAATTGGAGTTAGGAGGGTGTATGTATGTGCACATATGTCTGCTCTGTCAGCCCTGTTAACTGCATAAAATGAGTTGGGGTTGGCTATTCATTTATATCTATGATTTGAAATAGTTTATGTAACATGAGGAGTATCTGTTCCCTAAAAATTTGAAAGATTTCACTGGAAAAGCCATCTGGTTTAAATAATCACTTGGAAGCAATTCTCCGAGTCTCTTCTCAACATCCTTCACATTTACTATTCTGTTTCAGTTGACTGGCTCTTCTGGAGTCAGTTTTGGCAATGCATCCATTTCACTGAAATTTTAAAGTATTCATTTATCAAGATTTGAACATATGTGAACATAAAATCTCATAGAGTATTTTTAATAGTGATTCTCTTTATTGTTTGTAAATCCTTTTTACTTCTAATTTTGTTTATATTTCCCCCTACTCTAAAAACATTTGGAAGTTTTTAAAGTTAACTTTAAATTGTAGCATACATTTACATTTACAGAAAAATTACAAAGATAGCACAGAGATTTCCCATATATCTATACCCAGTGTCCTCTGGTAGGAACATCTTATATTAGTATGGTGTGTTTTCCAGCTAGTGAGCCAGTATTAATGTTATTAACTAAAAACCAACTTTATTCAGATTTCCTTAATTTTTACCTAATGATATTTTTTTGTTCTATAATCCCACATTACATTTAATTCTCAGGTTTCCTCCGTCTACTCTTGCTTATGACACTATCTCAGACTCTCCTCCTTTTCAATGACCTTGACAGTTTGGAGGAGTGTTGGTCAGGCATTTTGTAGCATGTTCAGTGATTGGGATTAGTCTCATGATTTTCTCCTATTAAGACTGAGATTATATCCTTGGGAAGAAGCCCGCGGAGTTAAAGTGCCGTCTGTACTGCATTATATTACATCATGCTATTAACATAACCTCACTGTTGGTGTTCAGTTCAGTCACCTGGTGGAGGAAGTGCTTGTCAGGTTTTTCCGCTGTAGCATCACTCTGCCTTTCCTCTTTTCCACAGGAGACTTTTTGGAAGGAAGTTACTATATGTGGCCCCCTGTTAATGAGCAGGGCAGAATATTTGCATAAGTAATTTTGACTTATTCTACATGAGAGATTTGTCTGTTCTCCTCTATTTTATTAAATCACTTATTTGTATCAGTATAGACTTGTGGAAGTTTGTTTTATACTTTGAATTAGAGTTCAGTACTACTTTATTTATTTTGCTTCTAATTTTTCCAGCTTTGACTGTTGGGAGCTCTTTCATTTGGCGCTTATGTGTTTTTACACACATCCATCACTGTGGTTTTTGTTTTGTTGCTGTTGCTGAGTATATATCCTTATTTTATGGTGATACCAGGTGTTCTAGACTTGTATTAGTCGGCTTGCTGTTACTGTGATAAAATACCTGAGAAGAGAAACTTACAGAAAGGCAAGTTTATTTGGGCTCTTGGTTGCAGAGGTTTCAGTTTATGTTTGGCTGGCTCTGTTGCTTTGGAGCCTTGGTGAGTCAGAACTTAATGGCAGGGAACCTATGGTAAAGCAAAACTGCTCACTTCCTAACCACCAAAGCTTAGTACATGCTGGCTAGGAAGTGAAAAGAGAGACAAAAGGAGCTGGGTCCCAATATTTCCTTCAAGGCCACACCCTTGGTGACCTAACTTCTGTCCACTGGGCCCCATCTTCTGAGGGTCCCACCACCTCCCAAAACCACCACAGGCAAGAGACCAAGTCTTCAACATATGGCCTTTGGGGGATGTTTAAGAGCCAAACCATAACAAGACACATCTATTTTTTTCCTTCCTGAGTCCTAGAATCAGGCACATCTCCAAAGAGCCTGATTCCTTTTATTGGAGAGTGGTATTAGAAAACAAGGACTGGATGTCAGGTTTGATTGTTGTATCAAGGGAGTTCTTGATTTTAGGCATTCTAAGAAAGGAAATATATGTGTGCAAACTATTAATGTGTGTACTCATCTGTATATATGTAGTATAATGGAAACATATGGCTTACATTTTTAAAAATTTACTTCAAAAAAGGACACTTTGGCATTAATCCACCTCGAAGTACTCTCCCTTGCTTCAAATACACTTATTCCATTATTCTTTCCACTTTGCGAAGCAGTTTTAGATGTTTGCTTTCATGAGTGTCTTTAGTTGGGCTCTCATGGCTGACTCAATGTCCTGAATTGACTTAAAGCATTTATTTTTCATGGTCATTTTGACTTTGGGGAAGAGCCAGAAGTTGCACCGTGCCAGATCTGGTGAATAAGGTGGATGAAGACACCTTGTGATGTTTCGACAAGGCTGCCTTTCCATTGGATGGCACTCAGCAGCAGCATTCATATTTTTTATCATGCCATGTAAAGATACTCACAAAAGAGAACTTCTAGAAGTGTTTCAGAAAGTGGCAAGGACAATGGTCTAAGCATGTTTGAGTGGCAATGTATCTTTTATTATAAGTTTTAAAAATTTAAACTTTCACCATATATTTTGGTTACCTCATGTATCTTAAGCAAGCTTAGATTCAGAGGGATGCCTCTGGCTTTCCTCATCACCACATGGATCATTCTAGCCTTTCTCCCTTGCTTATTTGTAACATTCCACTCTAACAGTGAGAAACCTGGTTTCCACCATCTGACACATATTTACTTAATTGCTAACTTTCATTCTACATGCACAATAATATCAGAATTGTTAACCTACCCCTATAGGAAACACTTAAATCAACCAGAATATAGTGCTCATGTGCAGTTTCTGCTGCCTTTCATTTTTCTAACTCCACCATTTGCAGTTATTGAAAATGGTACCTTTTCTTCTCATTTCCTTTAGTGAAGATGTTTCATACACTTGTTATACAGTTAGATTGTTTTGTCATATTTTGCATTCCATCCTGGGATTCCTTCACCTCCTAAATGATTTTCTGAAAATTTGCATATATTAGATTTCATTATATTCTGTGAAGCTCTGTAAGTTTTCAGAAATCATGTATTCAGCATACAGAATAGTATTTACTCTAAAGACACCCTGTGAGAATCCCCAAACCCCTAGCCACTACCGATTTTTTATTGTCTGTGTAGTTTTGTCTTTTCAAGAATGTTATATAATTGGAATTGTGCAGCATATACACTTTTTCCAACTTAGTTCTTTCACTTAGCAAGGCTCATTTGCTGGGGATTTCACCCAGGGCTTAAGTATATTAGGCAAGTGCTCAACCACCAAGTTACATGCCTGGCCCCTTTTGGAATTTTGAGACAGATTTCAGTAAGCTGCCAGTAAGTGGCCTCAAACTTGTGATCCTCCTGCCTCAGACTGTGTAGTAGCTAGGAATATAGGTGTGCATCACTTCCCAGCTCATTCATACATTTTTCAGCTTGATTACTAATTTCTTTTTTTTTTTTTCACTGAAAAATAGTTCATTCTATGGGTGTATCACAGTTAGTTTATTCCTTTACCTGTTGAAAGATATCTTGGTTGCTTCCCATTTTTACAATTGTGAATAAAGTTGCTACAAACATTTATGTGCAGGTTTATGTCTAGACATAAGTTTCCAACTTATTTGGGAAAATAGGAACACAATTGCTAGATAATATAAGACTGTTAAGCTTTGTAGGAAGCTGCCTTATTACTTTCCAAGTTGTCTGTACCATTTTGGGTTCCGATAGGCAATGAATGAAAGTTGCTGTTACTCTGTATCTTTGCCAGCAATTGGTATGACCAGGGTTTTAGCCATTCCAATAGGTATGTAGTGGTATGTCATTGTTGTTTTAATTTGCATTTCTCAATGACTAATAATATGTATATTTTATATGCTTATTTGCAGACAAGCAGAGAGAGAGAGAGAGAGAGAGAGAGAGAGAGAGAGAGGGAGGGAGGGAGGGAGATCAAGGGAGGAGCCAGGGAGAGAGATAAACCATTCATTCCAGAGCACACCCCCAGAGCCCCACCTCTTCCGACGAGACCCTGCCTACTAATAGCAACCCAGCTATCAGCCCCTATAATTCAACCACCTTCCAAAAGCCCCACCTGTGAGCTCTTGAGTCTCTTGGAGGACATCTAAATATAACTATAACATATATTTTCTTTTGGAATCTGTTACCCATTGTTTATATTGGGTGGTTCTTTTACATTTGACTTTTAGGAGCTCTTCGTATATTTTGGATATGTCTTTTTATCAGATATGTATTGTAATACTTTAGATCTGGAATATTCCCAAAGGTATCACATGTTCAGAGGTGGGGCTTGTAAGGTAATTGGATTGTGGAGTCACAACACTCATCAGTGGGCTTATCCATTGATGACTTCAGTAGCTGAATGTGCTGTTAGGAGGTGGGGCCTGGTTGAGGTCATTCCTTCTGGGTATGACCTTGAAGGGTATGTTCTCGTCCCCATCTCCTCCTTTCTCTCTTTCACTTCCTGCCCTGCTGTGGGTTGAGTACCTTTTCTTTTGCTGTGCCTCTCTGCCATCCTGTTTCTACCTTAGAGGCAGACAACCATAGACTGAAATTTTTTTTTTTTTTTTTTTTATTTTAAAGAGAAGAAAAAACAAAACAAATCAAAAGAAGAACAAATTTTCAAACAAACATAATAGGAGGGTAACAATGGTTAATACATTACGTATTACTATCTTTAAGTTAGTTATTCAGGACACCAGACATTAGCATTCAATTGTCCAAACATTATTGGCACAAACCTTACTCTTCAATGAACTAAGTAAAAATGGTAGTGTATCTATCTTAACCATCTTATATATATATATATACAATTTTTTTCCCTTTCCCTTCTTTCTTTTCCCTATTCCAGTCTCTCTTTCCTTTTGACCAGTTTCTTTTTGATTCACCATGTCTATTGTACATTTTGGATCTTATTTACTCTTTCAGTTTCTCATACTAGAGAGATAATACGATGCTTACACATGTGCTTCTGGTTTATTTCACTTATGAGTATTTTCTCGAGTTGCATCCATTTACCTATAAAAGTCTCCAGTTTATCCTTCTTTATGGCTGAATAGTACTCCATTGTATAAAAATACCACATCTTTCTTATCCATTCCTCAGTTGATGGGCATTTGGGTTGTTTCCAAGATCTGACTATTACAAATTGTGCTGCTATAAACATGGGTGCACATATATCGCTGTGGTACGATGTTTTTAATTCTTCTGGGAAGATGCCCAGAAGGGGAATAGCTGGGTCAAATGGGACCTCCAACCCTAGTTTTCTGAGGAATCTCCACACTGACTTCCACAGTGGCTGTACCAGTCGACACTCCCACCAACAGTGAAGAAGGGTTCCTTTTTCCCCACAGCCCCTCCAGCATTTGTTATTAGTTGATTTCTTAATAGTAGCCATTCTTTCTGGGGTGAGATGATATCTCAGTGTTGTTTTAATTTGCATCTCTCGAATGACTAGTGATGTTGCACATTTTTTTGTATATTTATTTGCCATTAGTATTTCTTCATCTGAGAAATGTGTATTCATCTCAGATGCCCATTTTTGGAGTGGGTCTTTAAATTTGGGAGGTCTGATTTTTTTGAGTTCTTTATATGTTCTCGATAGTAATCCTTTGTCTGAGGAACAGCTGGCAAACATTTTTTCCCACATTGTGGGTTGTCTCTTCACTCTGTTGGTGGTTTCTCTTGCTGTGCAAAAGCTTTTTAATAAGATGAGATCCCAGTTATTGATTCTTTGGGATAGTTCCCGTGCGGTTGAGTTTTTATTCATAAAGTCTTTGCCTACACCAATGTCTCCAAGGGTTTTACCTATCCTACCTTCCAGCAGATTTAATGTTTCTGTTTTAATATTTAGATCTCTGATCCATTTTGAATTTAGTTTAGTGCATGGTGAAAGATATGGATCTAGTTTTAATCTTCGGCATGTGTAGAGCCAGTTTTTCCAGCACCATTTATTAAAGAGGCTATCTTTCTTCCAGCGAATGTGTTTGGCACCTTTGTCAATATAGACTGAAATTTTGAGACAAAATAAATCTCTCCTCTTCTAAGTTGTGGGTGTTGGGTATTGTGTCTCAGTAATGAGAAAGTAATTGAGAAATGTATTTTGCAAACATTTTCTCCTGATCTATGGCTTGCCTTTGCATTCTCTTAACAGTGTTCTTTACACAGAAAATTCTAATTTTAATGAAGTCCCATTATCAATTTTTTAATTTCATGGATAGTTTCATTTTCAGTGATAGGTGGTAGGCTCTGCAATATCTTCAATACCTCTCATGTTTTCTGAAACACAAATTGCTACAAGAAGCTTTTGGAACTTGTTTGCAGGAAGAGTTTGGAAAAGTTTGGAGAAGTGGGCTAGAGAAGCCCTACACTGCTGTAAGCAGAATTTGATGGGTGGTTCTGGCTGGAGCTTAGAAGACCAAAATGCTGATAGACCAGGCTCAGGTGGTTTCAACGGGGAACAAGGACTCCATTGACATTTGGATTAGAGGCCATGTTTGTGATACTCTGACAGAAAAATTGTCTTCATTTATCCATGTCCTGAGGCTTTGCAGGAGACTGAGATGAAGGGTGGTGGACTAATTGATCTGGTGGAAGAAATTTTAAGGCACCCGATGCTCAGGCTGTGGCATGGATACTGCTGACTGCTTTTAGCTAGGCTGACAATGAGAATCAGGAGCAAAAAGCAGATCTGAAAAGTGTGCACCAGAAAGGAAGTGCCTACAGAGTTGGGGCAAGGGAGAGTATGGTTACTGAATAGATTAGCATTTTAAAAAGCCAAATATTTTGCATCAGGGTATAGGAAAAAATGGCTTAAGCCATCCCAGGAGTTGACCAGACCCCAGCCTTCCCAGGCTTGAGAGTGTAAAAGGGTAAACTCCTTTAAAAGAATGCTTTGATTTTCTGTTTTCTTATGGAGACTAGCTGAAGAGAATAAATCACAAAAGAAGAAAGCTAAGTATCAAGAGTCTTACAAAATTTGTCTTTAAACATATTTTTTTATATTGTTGTTGTGGTTGGGTTTTCCCCCCCAAGTACTAAAGATTGAACCCAGGGCATTCACACTGAGCTATGTCCCAAGTCTTTCAAAAATTTTTAATTTTGAGACAAGTTTTCACTAAGTCACCCAAGGTAACTTAGAACTGCTCAAATTTGCAGTTCTCCTGTCTCAGCCTCTCTGAATGCTGGGATTCTCTTGATATGGTCAAGTTTTATTAAAAAAGAAGTTTTAGGCGTGGAGGAAAAAAGATGGCGGATGAGTAAGAAGCACGCAGAGAAACTCTCTAAAAGTTGCCATTGGACTACGGGAATATAGTGACCGGGAGAGCGCAGGAGGGGGGCAGATGCCCCCCCGGGACCCAGACAAGTTCTGAAGCACAGCTTGGGACCCCCGGCACCAGTGAAGGGTACTTTTCAACAAAGAAGGAGCAGACCCTGCGCGCACCTTCTACCATCCCAGGAATCACGGCGGGACAGAAGCTCAAAGCTGCGGACACATGGTGACAGCTGGCGCCCAGGGAGCCCCCACGGAGGATTGCAAGACAGTGGCGGGGCAGGGGAGCAGCGGAGAACGGCGCTGGCCGGCGGTGAGTGAGTGTCTCTCAGCCACAGCTGTCCTGCGCCAGAGAGCCACTGGCCCGGCGCCATTGTGGGGGGTGCGGCGAAAATCAGAGCAGCTCGAAAACAGCTCTGGGAACTTGTGCTCCGGACAGGGCAGCGCGATGCCTCTCAGCCCCACGAAAGTGCGCTGACGGCGGCGGGTGAAGGAGACCGGTCTCCGCCTGAAAGTCCACGCTCTGCTCACTGCCCCGCCAGAGGGCCACTCCTGGCTCGCTGGGACGGACCTGCACGGAACAGGACTCTGTCATCACACGGTGCCTGCCTACAGCAGAGTCAACACCTGGAACTGATTCTTTTTATTTTATTTTATTTTTTTTTCTCTCCCATTAGTTTTTTGTTCTGGTGAAGGGGTTTTTATTTTTGTTTTTATTTATTTTTTATTTTTATTTTATTTATTTATTTATTTTTTCTTTTGTGGGGTTTTATTTCTGTTTTATCTGTTTGCTTTGTTGTTTTTGTCTTCATTTTTGTTTCTCTTTGTCTATTTGCTCTTTCCTTCATTATTCTCTCTGGCTTTTATATGAGTGTAAACAGCACCTCTAACCTCTTAGTGATTGTGGTTGTGATCTGTTCTTCCTTTTATCCTTTCCTTCTCTTTTTCCCACCAGTCCTCTGCACCAGTGTCCCAATGTTAGTGGGATCCCTCTTGGTCCTCTAACCTTACATCTAATTCCTTCCTCTTCTCACAATACTCTATTTCCTCCTTAACTCATTTTAAATTTAAACTCCTGAGGGGAAAAATTGACATACTAAGGACTTGTATACTGCATATAATTTTTCTGGTGTGTTTTAGATTTTGTTATATAACCGCAACTCTACTTTATACAGCTAAAAGTGGTAAATAACTGGTTAGCTCAGTCTGTCATTTTCTAGGCTGTGTTTGATGCTTCAGTTACCATTATAGCCAAATGTAAAATAATTGTTCTAAACAGCTTTCCTTCCTGATATTTCATGATTGATATTGACTAAGGGACACAGAAAATACAGTGGCACAGTACCAAAGAATCAAGGACTGGGCCAAACAGGTAGCAACTTCTCACATCCAACGAATTGAAGAGGTAGGATCTGGCAGAAAGCTCAAAACCCAAAAGCAAGCTCCACTTGGAAGATACTGCAGAGAAGTAGTCATCTTCTAAGGATCTTGAACACTAGCAATAAAGTAACCTATCATAGGTAATTTATAAACATCACCCCAGGAATTAAAGAAAGAAAAAATGAGACGACACTTAAACAAGATGCAACCCCACACATCCAATTCACCAAATGCAAACCTAGGGGGCAATGAGGTGGGACAATCCGAAAGCCACCCACCTGGCATATCTGAAGGGGTAACAACAAAACAATTGAATGAGGCTCTGGAAAAAATTAAAACAGAAATAATTTCACAGATAACTGCAGAGATAATGTCCACAATGAAGACTATGCTTAAGGACACTATAGCTGATACAGACAAAAAAATAGATGAGCTTAAGAAAACTATAGAAACCATGAATGCTCAGCATAGGAAAGAAATGGAATCCATAAAGCAGATTCAAGCAGATATCCAAGAGAACCAAAATTCCATTGAAAGTATTTGTAGCAGATTAAGCCAATGTGAGGACAGGATATCAGATATAGAAGACAGGCTTGCAATTAGTGATCATGAAAAGAAAGAATTCTTAAAAACAGCAAGGGACCATGAAAAATCAATTCAGCAGCTGCTAGATGACTCAAAGATAAACAACTTAAGAATAATTGGAATAAATGAAAAAGCAGGAGATAGCATAAATGACATTAAAACCTTGTTCAAAGACATAATCAGGGAGAACTTTCCTGGAAGAGAAAAAGAATTTGACCCCCCAATAAGTGAAGCTTTTAGAACACCAACTAGACATGATCAAAAAAAAAACTTCAGCCAGACATATCATAGTCAAGATCCCAGAAATTCAACAGAAGGGCAGAATCTTAAAAGCTGTTAGGGAGAAGAGACAAATCACCTATGAAGGAAAACCCATCAGAATCACAGCTGACTTTTCAGCACAAACCCTCAAGTCAAGAAGAGCTTGGAATGATGTATTTCAAGCTCTAAAGGAAAATAATTTTCAACCCAGATTGATGTACCCCGCAAAACTATCTTTCAAAATTGATGGAGAAATAAAATACTTTCATGACAAAGAACATCTAAGAAAATTTATGACCACCAAACCAGCACTCCAAAATGTTCTGAAAGACATTCTAGAAAGAGATAGGAACCCCAACAGAAGGAATCCACCAGGCAGGGCAGATAATTAAATAGCAGGAAAGGGGAAAAACAAAGAGTGGGAACCAACAACAGGAAAATATCATGACAAGTATAAGTCAATACATATCAGTTTTAACCATCAATGTTAACGGTCTCAATTCACCAATCAAAAGGCACAGACTGGCAAAATGGATCAAGAAGCAAGATCCAACAATATGCTGTATACAAGAAACACATTTAATTCAGAAAGAAATTCATAGACTGAAAGTCAAAGGATGGAAAACAATACTCCATGCAACAGGAACTCAGAAAAAAGCAGGGGTAGCTATTCTTTTTGCAGACAAAGTGAATTTCAAGCCAAGAATGATTCAGAGAGATAAAGACGGTCATTACATCCTTGTAAAGGGAACAATCCAAGAGGAAGAGATAACGATCATAAATATATATGCGTCAAATACCAATGCACCCAACTATATAAAACAAGTACTAAAGGACATGAAAAATCAAATAAACACTAATACAATTATATTGGGAGATCTCAATACTCCACTGTCACAAAAAGACAGATCAACTAGACAGAAAATCAATAATGAAATAATAGAACTGAACCAAACTTTGGAACAAATGGACTTAGTAGATGTCTACAGAGTGTTCCACCCCACAACATCAGAATACACATTCTTCTCAGCTGCACATGGGACGTTCTCCAAAATAGACCATATACTAGCTCATAAAACCTGCTTAAGTAAATGCAAAGGAACTGAAATTATCCCATGCATATTATCAGACCATAGTGCAATGAAATTGGAAATCAATGGCAAAAGAAATCAAAAAACTCCCTAAACACATGGAAATTAAATAGCACCCTCCTGAACAACCAATGGGTCACAGATGAAATTAAAGAAGAAATTAGACAATTTCTACAACTGAATGATAATGACAGTACAACATACCGGAACTTATGGGATACAATGAAAGCAGTCCTAAGAGGGAAATTTATAGCAGTAAATACTTATATTAGGAAAATAGAGCAAGCGCAAATAAACAACTTAATGGCGAACCTCGAACTTCTAGAAAAAGAAGAGCAGGTTAAGCCAAAAGCCTGTACAAGGGAGGAAATTACAAAGATCAGAGCAGAAATTAATGTATTGGAGACTAAAAAAACAATACAAAGAATCAATGAAGCAAAAAGTTGGTTCTTTGAAAGAATAAATAAGATTGACAAACCCTTATCCAACCTTATTAAAAAAAGAAAAGAAAAGACTCAAATCCATGCAATTGAAAATGAAAAGGGTGATATCACGACGGACCCTGCAGAAATCCAGAAGATCATCTATACCTATTTTAAAAATCTGTATTCTACTAAGATGGAAAATGCAGAAGAAATGGACAGATTCCTAGATTCATATGAATTACCAAAGCTGAATCAAGAAGATTTAAAAATCCTAAATAAACCAATATCAACCAATGAAATCGAAGATGTAATTAAAAACCTCCCAACAAAGAAAAGCCCAGGCCCTGATGGATTCACTGCCGAATTCTACAAGAAATTTAGAGAAGACCTAACACCACTACTTCTCAAACTTTTTAATGAAATTGAAAGGGAAGCAATACTCCCAAATTCATTCCTGGAAGCAAGCATTACCCTGATACCAAAACCAGAGAAGGACCCAACTAAGAAAGAGAACTACAGGCCAATCTCCCTAATGAACATAGATGCAAAAATCCTTAATAAGATACTGGCAAACAGAATCCAACAAATCATCAAGAAGATTATACACCATGACCAAGTTGGATTCATCCCAGGGATGCAGGGATGGTTCAACATACGTAAATCAATAAATGTAATACACCATATTAACAGAACCAAAGACAAAAATCACATGATCATCTCAGTAGATGCAGAAAAAGCTTTTGACAAAGTCCAGTACCTTTTCATGATAAAAACCCTACAGAAAATTGGAATAGAGGGTCTTTATCTCAACCTGGTAAAAGCTATCTATGACAAACCAACAGCCAATATTATACTAAATGGCCAAAAACTGAAAGCCTTCCTTCTAAAATCAGGAACAAGACAAGGATGTCCACTGTCCCCACTCTTATTCAACATAGTTCTGGAAACTTTAGCCAGAGCAATTAGACAAGAGAAAGAAATAAAGGGAATAATGATTGGAAAGGAAGAAGTTAAATTATCATTATTTGCAGATGACATGATACTCTACACAGAAGACCCCAAAAACTCCACTAAAAAACTGCTAGATTTAATAAGCAAATTCAGTAGTGTAGCTGGATACAAAGTCAATACTCAAAAGTCAATAGCCTTCCTGTACACAAATAACAAACTTACTGAAAGAGAAATTAGGGAAACAATACCTTTCACAATAACATCCAAAAAAATGAAATACTTAGGAATCAACCTCACAAAGGATGTAAAAGACCGATACCCTGAAAACTACAGTACTCTGAAAAAGGAAATTGAAGAGGATATCAGAAAATGGAAAGATATCCCTTGCTCCTGGATAGGAAGAACCAATATAGTGAAAATGGCCATACTTCCAAAATTGTTATACAGATTTAATGCAATTCCAATCAAAATTCCAACAGCATATCTCACAGAATTAGAGAAAACAATCCTAAAATTCATTTGGAATCAGAAGAGACCTAGAATAGCAAAGGCAATTCTGGGCAACAAAGGCAAGGCAGGGGGCATCACAATCCCCGACTTGAAATTATACTATAAAGCTACTGTGATAAAAACAGTGTGGTACTGGCAAAAAAACAGACCTGAAGATCAATGGAACAGATTAGAAGATGCTGAAACAACCCCAGACATACTTAGCCACCTTATCTTTGACAAAGGTGCCAAACACATTCAGTGGAAGAAAGAAAGCCTCTTTAATAAATGGTGCTGGAAAAACTGGCTCTACACATGCCGAAGATTAAAACTGGACCCATATTTTTCACCATGCACTAAACTAAATTCAAAATGGATCAGAGATCTAAATATTAAAACAGAAACATTAAATCTGCTGGAAGGTCGGATAGGTAAATCCCCTGAAGACATTGGTGTAGGCAAAGACTTTATGAATAAAAACTCAACCGCACGGGAACTATCCCAAAGAATCAATAACTGGGATCTCATCTTATTAAAAAGCTTTTGCACAGCAAGAGAAACCACCAACAGAGTGGAAAGACAACCCACAACGTGGGGAAAAAATGTTTGCCAGCTGTTCCTCAGACAAAGGATTACTATCGAGAACATATAAAGAACTCAAAAAAATCAGACCTCCCAAATTTAAAGACCCACTCCAAAAATGGGCATCTGAGATGAATACACATTTCTCAGATGAAGAAATACAAATAGCAAATAAATATACAAAAAAATGTGCACATCACTAGTCATTCGAGAGATGCAAATTAAAACAACACTGAGATACCATCTCACTCCAGAAAGAATGGCTACTATAAAGAAATCAACTAATAACAAATGCTGGAGGGGCTGTGGGGAAAAAGGAACCCTTCTTCACTGTTGGTGGGAATGTCGACTGGTACAGCCATTGTGGAAGTCAGTGTGGAGATTCCTCAAAAAACTAGGGTTGGAGGTCCCATTTGACCCAGCTATTCCCCTTCTGGGCATCTTCCCAGAAGAATTAAAAACATCGTACCACAGTGATATATGTGCACCCATGTTTATAGCAGCACAATTTGTAATAGCCAGATCTTGGAAACAACCCAAATGCCCATCAACTGAGGAATGGATAAGAAAGATGTGGTATTTTTATACAATGGAGTACTATTCAGCCATAAAGAAGGATAAACTGGAGACTTTTATAGGTAAATGGATGCAACTCGAGAAAATACTCATAAGTGAAATAAACCAGACGCACATGTGTAAGCATCGTATTGTCTCTCTAGTATGAGAAACTGAAAGAGTAAATAAGATCCAAAATGTACAATAGACATGGTGAATCAAAAAGAAACTGGTCAATAAGAAAGAGAGACTGGAATGGAGAAAAGAAAGAAGGGAAAGGGAAAAAAAATTGTATATGTATATAAGATGGTTAAGATAGATACACTACCAGTTTTACTTAGTTCATTGAAGAGTAAGGTTTGAGCCAATAATGTTTGGACAATTGAATGCTAATGTCTGGTATCCTGAATAACTAACTTAAAGATAATAATACGTAATGCATTGACCATTGTTACCCTCATACTATGTTGTTTTGAAAATTTGTTATTTTTTTTGATTTGTTTTGTTTTTTCTTCTCTTTAGAAAAAAAAGAAGTTTTAAAGGAAAAAAAATGCTGGGATTATGAGCATGCACCACTAGGCCTGACTTCACATTCTTTTTTCTTAATAACTGACTATATATTTGAAATCTTCATCTTGGGGATCTAAAAGAAAAAAGAAAAAGCACAATTACAGCTACTTGGTTTGCATATTCTCTGTATTGTTAACATTAGGGTTTGAGTACATCATCTCTGGAGAGTTAATGTAATAGTTTAGCACACTCTCATAAATCCTTTTTTTGTGCTTAAGTTCTAGGGAAATACTGTCTGACTTTCTTGACTTCTGTAGTTTATTTCAGTGACTCACATATACCAAGATGCTTGTCATTTCTACTTAGAAATGACTCTGACATTGTTTTAAAAATTTGGTTTGTATAGAGGGGATTCATCAATATTACAGAGATCAGATCTCTTCTTAACAACTGTGTAGACAAGTCTTGATTTTTGTATTAAACAAGTTTTTTTTTTTTTTTTTTTTTTTAATCAGGTCCTTCTCATTCTGAGGGGGAAGACACCTTTTTCTCAGTGTTTCATACTCAAGTCCCTCCAGAACATTATGAAAATGGTACGCAGAATGTCAATCAGGGTAGGTTTTATTTAATTTGTGTGATTGTATATATTTTAATAATAGAATACTCACTGTATATAGAAATATTTATGAATGTCATGATTTGATATAATTGTGTTTAGAAGTAAGTAAAAGAAGAAGGGTTCAAGAGGGTACACAATTGGTCGTGAGCTGATCCTCACTGAGGCTGAGAACTCATTGTACCACTCTCTTTACTCTGGATGGCTGAAATTTTGTAGGAGAGTTAAAGAGAAAAAGCTGCCTGCAAGTAATGGAAACTGGGCTTATGACACAAAATGATGGGAAGGATCTTGGTGGAGACACATTTCTTTGGTTCCCAAGAGTATATCCTATGGTTAGTCATAGTGAGGAAAGTCTAGTTCCAGAATCCTACAACAGAGGACTAATTCAGCTTGAATCAGGTGCCTACCCGTCATCCAGCCAACTTGTCCAACCAAGGAGGGGTTGATGTCACTGTGAGCACATGGAGACTCCTGTGGTGTCGACACCAGACACGACAGGAGAAGGCGACATTTCTAGTGAGACAGTTTTGGCAAGATAAGCCAATGTTGTTTCTCTATACTTTATTAAAAGTATGTCTTAAAGAAAATTTATTACAAATATAGAAATAGCTGCATTTGAGTTATTTTAATGCTATATTTTTAAGTGTATACGAAACTTCAACTGAATATACTCAGATTTCAACTTAAAAGACTATAGGCAATTTAAGTGGTAAAAAGTGATATATTTTTATATCTAAAGTTAGGGCCGATGAGATGGCTCAGCGGCGTAAGCGCCTGCCTGGCAAGCGCGAGGGCCCAAGTTCAACTCCCGGAACCCACATACGAAAAAGGGGCCGGTGATATTGCTCAGCAGCACGGGCACCTGCTGGCGCGAGGTCCTGAGGTCGACCCCCGATACCCACAGAAAAAAAAAAAAAGTGACCACTCACCAAAAAAACTTAATTCATACTTTACATATTGGTAGTTTGTATTGGTAGTAATTATGTGATTAATAAATAAAATCCCAATTATGAGACAGGAGCTTTTTTGCCTAGAAACATATCTTAAATTTGAGTTAAATGCTAACTTCTGCTTGAAAAGAATTTAAACCCAAGGATCTTACTTCTTTTCTATTTCTTTCTAGCTGTTTCCATCAAAATTTAAATCTGTATTGAAGCCAGCCATGGTAGCACATGCCTGTAATCATAGTACTTGAGAGGGTGAGGCAGGAGGATTGCTGTGAGTTTGAGGCCAGCCTGAGCTCCATAGTGAATTCAAGGCCAGCTTAGACTACATAGCAAGTCCCTGTCTCAAAAAACAAAACAAAAAACCAAAACAAAACGCAAACAAATCTGCATTGAATCTTTGATAATTATCTATAAGTAAACCTATTGGTTAGTTCCTTTAATCTTTTTTTTAATGGAAGTAAGTTCTCTAACAAATCAAAGGTAATTTTAAAGTAAATGAAGTCTGAATTAAACTCCTGACTGGTATTTTTTCCTTTATGGACTTCAATGTGGTAGTTTTTCCCGTTTTGTAGGGTAAGATCTATTTGTCATTTAGGGAGACTGTTCATATTTTAGAACTTTAATAAAGGATTCACATGTTCTTGTTTTAAAATCTTTAAATATGACATAGTGAAAAGTTGTTTAATAAAAGAAATAAAAGTGTACAAGTATTCTTTTTTATCTTTTTTTTTTTTTTTTTTTTTGTGGGTACCAGGGGTCGACCTCAGGACCTCGCGCGCCGGCAGGTGCCTGTGCTGCTGAGCGATATCACCAGCCCTTTTTTCGTATGTGGGTTCCGGGAGTTGAACTCGGGCCCTTGCGCTTGCCAGGCAGGCGCTTACACCGCTGAGCCATCTCACTGGCCCTTTGTTTTGAGCACTGAGGTTCTGAATGTCCCAGGGTTACTTGAGGCTAAGGGAGGTAACAAACCGAGGGCTCTAGGGGTTTGTCCAAATGAGATGCAAAACAGCCAGGTCACTTATGTTCAGTGTTGAGCAAAAAGTTTATTGTTGAGAAAGAAAGAAAGATGGCAAACTAATAAAATAGTAGGAATTGAGTCTAATCTTTGGGGGATGTTTTGTTTCATATAAAGATAAAATATATTTTAAAGATCCTCATAACATGAGAGATTTCTTATTCATGTGAATGACTTGAAGTTCTGTTTGTATTTCCTATCGTTCTCAAGGAACCAACAGCAAGATGTTTGATACATGATACTAGCACAAGAAGTTTAAAGAGAACTTCGTTAGATGTTATAGTAGCACAGTTATCCTTATAAGAAAAAAGTATACTGTATTAGGTTTCTGGATCTGGAATTTAGAAGTTAGCCATTCTATGCTTGTTTCCTTACATATTTTAATATATACTCAAAGTGAATTTTTAGTATAATACACAATTGTAATTATGAAAACCATTTGAACTTTTTTAATATTAGATTTTACCTATGATGTGGAAAGGAATGAGTCATTGATCAAAGCAGAAAAGAAACCTTTCTCAAAAACAGAAAAGATTGAGCTCGGGGGTAAACACAATCAGGATTTTGTTAAGCGAAACATTGAGGTAGGTGCTTAGAAATAAAGAACCACAGTGTGGGACTAAATGAGTTGTAAAATTGGTAATAATGTGTTCAGGGTCTTTAAATTTTTTTTTTATTCACAATTAATGCATGCATCTTGAAGCAGTATATAGAACTTCAGTTTTCTCTCAAGAAAAGTTTCATGAACTAGTACTTATATTCACCTTTGTATCCTATTTTTTCTATCCTACTTTTTTTTTTGTGTGTGGTGCTGGGGATCAAACCGAGGACCTCGTGCATGATAGGGAAGCACTCTACCACTGAGCTACACACATTCCCCAGCTCATCCTGTCCTTTTCATCTCCTTTCCTTTCCTCTTCTTTGATCTTCTCTGCTTTCTTTTCTTCCCTTTAACTTCTGCAACTAGTATTTATCTCGCCACCCAGAAATAGTCTGGTTCTTGCAATTTGAAAAATATTTAGATACGTAATAGCTTTGGACAGTGTTTCCCAGATTTTAAGTAGTGTATTAGTAACACTGGTTTTTTAAAGTAATGAGAATGATTGTATGGCTAGTGCATTTAGAAATGTAACAGAAAATGCTCCTGGCAGAGCAGCAGGGATGGGCTGGCAAAGCCTCAGACTGAGCCTCTTGGCACCAGTCACTGTCTTTGATTACCTTCCTGCCTCGGGAGCTCATCCTTGAACCTGCAGATCCTGCAGCCTGACTCGGTTGTCCTTCAGGCAGATTCAGACTAATCAAGGGTTCCTGTATTAGAAGGAGAGAGAGATATGTAAAAACTGCTCATGCTTTATCGTTATTTATGCAGTACTGGGGATTGAACCCATGGCCTTTGCAATGAGCTATATCCCCAGCCTTTTTTACTTTTTCTTTTTTTAATTTTGAGAGGGAGTCTCACTAAGTTGCCCAGGCTGGGCTTGAATTTATAATCCTCCAGCCTCACTCTCCCCCAGTGCTGGGATTATTATTATTATTTTTATAAAATGTTTTGTTGAAATGGTTAACATGGCCTGTGGCTTGCTTAAAGTGGAAATACCTTTGCTTAGAGAATGGCCCATTGCAACGAATTTGGCATAAGGGACTCAGGGAGATGGCTGCCTAGAGGGAACTCCAGTTCACAGACGGCTCTGGCATAATCTTCCAAGTCCAACAGGTATTCAGCTCTGAAAGGAAATTGGGGTACACAAAGATTTGTGCAATTACAACCTGGAAGCGAAAGTAATCAGGTGACATCCAGAAAGATGGGTGATTAGAAAGAAAAAGGAATCTACTGAAACATCACTCCCAGGCACCAGAGAAGTGGTGGCTCACCAGGGTAGGGGAATTTTCTTCTCCCGTGCACAGCACTCTCCACAAGCATCCAGCTCAGGACGGAGAAACACCAGTGCAGGTGGAGCTCTGACTGCAGCCAAGAGATCAGAGAGCAGAGATAATCCCATTCAGTAGCCCAGAATTTGGGTAGGACCAGATCAGGAACCATCTAGTCCCCCTTGCTTTCCTCTTTCCTCATTAAAACAGACTGGAGCAGAATCTGGATGGGAAGCCATTGTGAGTACCTGCCTTTGCCTGGCACAAAAATCCTCCGCACCTATGGCTCAGATGCCACCATGTGACAGGGGTGGGGGGGAGATGGTTATCACACTTGTTAATTGGATTGATTAGAGTGGAACCTGAAGGAGGAGACTGGCACAGTGGAGTCCAGAGAGTGGGAGAAAGACCACACCTCCCATTTCTGGGAGAACAGAACAAAGAGCAGGAAATAAGTCCTCTGTATTGAAGGCCAGTGTGACACTGATGCGAAGCAAACTGATACCAGGGAAATACAAATCAAAACAATACTGAGATTCCATCTTTCTCCAGTAAGAATGGCAGTTATCAAGGACTAAAAAACAGCAAATGTTGGCAAGGATGTGGGGAAAAAGGAACCTTCTACATCACTGATGGGAATGTAAATTAGTACAACATGATGGAAATCAGTATAGAGATTTCTAAAAATACTAAAAAAAAAAAAAAAAAATCATTTGACCCAGCTACAGCTCTCCTGGGTATTGTCTGGAAGAATTAAAGTCATCATACTACAATAATGCATACATATATACCCATTTTTATAGCAGTGGAATTTACAATAGCTAATGGCAACAGCCTACCATGCTCATCAGCAGATGAATAGATAAAGAACATGTGGTACATATACATAATAGAGTATTACTCAGCCATAAAGAAGGATAAAGTTGAGTCATTTATGGGAAAATGGATACATCTTGAGACCATAATGTTAGGTGAAATAAATCAGACACAGATTAGATTAGATGCATAGTTTCTCTTATATGACAGTCACAAAATACAAATAATTTAAAAAGGAGAGGTGTAGGAAACAAGGAGGTAGACTTTTTGGAGATGGGGGAGGAAAATAAAAAAAATTAGTTCCTCAAAGCTAATGTAATTATTATGTATCATGAACATATACTAATAAATTTGCATAAAGTAAAATTAGCAAATGTAGACTGCCTAATTTGATACATTTTACCATTGTGTGTATATTGTAGAAACCTCAGATCCCATTTTAATCTTTTTGAACTACAAATTACATTAGTACTTCATATTTTGCCTTTGTAAATTCTGTAGTTAGCCAAGAAATCCAGAAGCCCAGTGCCTATGAGTGACACAGAAAAGAAAAGGCTGGATGAACTTTTGAAGGACGTAGATGATACAGATTCGGGGCTGTCCAGTGCTGAGGTAGGTAAACTCTGATGACCTCTATACTCCTTAAGTTTGATTTTCTTATAATTTTGTCAACTCCTTAACACAGATTTATAATTTGTCAGTTTATGTAGTAATATGTGATTTAAAAAAATCCTATTTTATACAGATATTTTTGTTGATGTTGTAAAAGGTATTGTTGGTTAATTCATTATTGACTATTGTGATGGTTTGTGTCCAGATGTCCCCCCAAGGACTTGTGTGGTCACAGGATTTTTTCATAGGTGGCCGAATCTAGAGTGTGTGGTTGATTCATGGTGCAATGCTGGGATTCAGGGTGGGTGATTGCTGGATCAGTCCACTGATTGGATTGGCACCGCCTTAATCCTGGTAGACTGGATACAATATAAGGGACAGAAAGAGGCTTGTTTCCCCCTTTCCTTGCTTGCTTTGCTATCTTCTGCCCACCATGAACTGTTTCTCCTCTGCAATGCCTGTCTGCCATGCCACCTTCTTTTGGAGCCAGCTGATTATGGACTGAAACCTACAAACTGTGACCTAAATAAACCTTTGGATATTTTGTCTCAGCAACCAGAAAAGTAACTAAGACAACCGTCAAGAATTAAGTCCTTATAAGAGTGACTACACGTTGGTTGTCACAATAATAACCTCTGCCTGTGATGTGATGGACGATGGCATATGACCGTGTTTCTCTGTATCCTTTTCTTAATAACCCCACATTGGCTCCATGGTATTTCAGTGTAGTCTTTAGTGATCCTAAAGATCACCATCTTGCTGCTTCCCGGTTCATCTTGACCATCTGGCTCCTGAAGAGCCTGAGGGGAGCCTAGACTGGGCTGATAGGAGAGTGGTAGGTAACGTAAGGGTCAGTCAGATGCAGTTATGTATATGTAGGGCCTGGGAAGGTGCCATAAGGAGTGGAGCAGTCCAGCGTTTGTACATAATTGCATATGAATCTTGCAGGAATGTTCTTTACCTCTACAAAGGAATACACCCTCCTGTGTTCCCCAAAGCACTTAGCCCTGTCATCCAGCTTTTATTCCCCTATGTTCATTGGAGATGATGGATGAGGGCTGCTGGAACCCTGCCTAGATCCTTCACCTGGCACCTCCCTGTGTGTCTGTCCACCTGCCCTGTGCTAAAAGTGCACAGCTATCCCCTTCCCAAGCCAAACGGGAGGCAAGTGCCCTAGCACACTATCTCCCCCACCCCAGGTCCCTCACCTCGAGGCGGGGTCAGTTCTGTGGTGCTGCCCAAGAGTCAGACTAACACTGCTCTTCAACGAGACCATAGCCTGGCTTCGTTTTGAACCCTTGACCTAGCCTATTTGACTCACGCCCCTGCTCCAGAAGGCACGCCTCCAAGAAATCACTTGAATAAGAATCCTGACTACAGGTTCTGTGTCTAGGCAGCCACCATGAGACACAGAGGTTGAGAGTTTACAAGGCAGCGCATATGCAGTGATAGCTGGGGTAGTGGTGGTGGTGGGACCAGGCCAGTGGGGATGAACACTCTGCATTAGCAAGTGGCTGTTATGTGAAAGCCCTAGCCCAGGGCTGCTGGGCCCTCCAATTCTGGGGGTTGGGGAAGAATGTAGAAATTCAGAATTTTTAAATGGGAAACATTAGACATTTTAAATACTAACAACTGATTACATTAAAGAAGTTCTATGTGGGCAAACAGAATGTGCCCCTTTCCATGCCAAACCAAAAGCAAGTCTATAGAACATCACATTATATCCTCTGAATAATTTTTCCTGACATGGGGAGGGGCTGTGTCTAGGGGTAGAGGAAGGTTTGGGTAAGGCGCACTCTCAATGCCCACGTAGTCCTGAGATACTTTAGCTTTGCTGTTCATGGGAATTTGCTTATTTTATTAGCAAAAGTTTGGATAACAAAAGGAATTAAGAGACCTGGGTTTCATTCCTGGTTTTGTTACTACCTGTGAAGTTGGGCGAACTTCTGCACACTCTCTCTCTGGATGCCTAACTCTGGCATGATGGATCTTCCTTATACATTCTAGGAATGCTTTACTATTGCATTATTAGTAATATTGTTTTTTACATATTGTTTTTGCTAATACTTACGTTTTAAACTCTAATTTCAGTTTTAGGTAGCTCTTTTATAAATACTGGGCACTATGGCTGGAAGTTTTTTGTTGATATTGTCTTTATTTTTAATTGTTTAGCTTTTGTTATTATTTCCTTATCGTTTATACTTTAATAAGGATATTTCACTTATTCTAACCACTGATAATTTCTTGGAACTTTTCCTGGCTTTGAATTATATATTTTATTTATTTTGCTTTATTTATTTATTTATTTTGCCCCCTTCCCCTCTTGTGCTTGGAAATTCGGTATCTTGTTTCTGAGCTGTATTATTACCCTTCAAGTTCTTAACATACATTAAAATGTATATTTTTTCAATTTAAGTAATTAATCTTTAAAAATCTCACATTTTATAAGGTTGAATCATTTTTATGCTTTTATTTTCCTTTTTTCTCTTTTCCTTTCCACCCAGATTTATTGAAATTGTCTGAAATTTTAGTTTCAAAATGTTGTAAATTTTTACCTTTACCTTTGAAAATAGTATCTTGCCTTGTAGAGTCTTTCTCAACCAAATTTAGTCAACATCTTTAGTTTTATCATTACCTGTGTATCTGGACTCAACTAATTATTAATATGTTTAAATAACTTTTGTTAAATTTGTTAACAGTTCAGTTAACTGAACAGGACAGTTCAGTCCATTAGTCGGCTGACTCCAAGGCAGGGTGGCAAGGTGGAGGGCCATGGCAGAAGAGAATTGCTCATGGCATTGCTGGCAGGAAGAAGAGAGGGCTCAAGGGAGGAAGGGAGATAGACCTTTCAAGACTATTCCCCCAGTGACCTACCTCTTCCAACATCACATTAGTGATAAACTCGTCAGAGGACTAATCATGTCCCTATGATCCAATTACCTCCCCAAAGCCCCACCTATGGCCTCTGGGGGACATCTAGATATAAACCATTATAGTGACTAAAATAATAATTTTAATTTCCCATATTTTCTGATGGTTCTATATTGTGGCGTGTTTAATTTTATAGATGTATTCTCTTGAATGTCTCTAGGATATGTACTTAGAATTTTTAAAAGATCTCCTTTTGTGTTGAGAACTCAGCCCCTCCAAGCCAGGTGCCTCTGCAGCCATTCTTGTTAGCAAAATGGGCTTTGCCTCAGATCTCAGGTTATTCATATATAATATTACTGAATGGATCTATCTGGTTGGGTTACCTACATGAATCTTAGCTGTAAAGGAGGCTGGTAAAGAGCGTTTCATGGTTTCCATCTTGGGAAGACAAGACTCTTCAAAGGTGCTACACAGTCAGAAAAATAATACCATCTACCTGTTATATGTAGTTTCTTTTTGTAATTGCATTAGTGTATGAAACATTTACATTTCTGTTGAATTTAATCTGACATGCTTTTTTCAGTAGCATTTAAAAATAATTCCATTCAGATAGGAGTTTAAAATTTATTAATTTCTAGTCAATTTCATAATTTTAGTTTTTGTACAATTTATTGTTTCTCATTTAGGGCATAACAGTATTTATGTCAGTTTTATTTAAGAAAAAAATTAACCAGAGTTTCTTATTTGTGATCAATTAGGTAATATTACTTTCTCGCTAGTTTTAGACTTCTAGGCTTTTTGCGGTTATTCTTTATTATAAATAACATAACAATAAGTGTTATATTAGTCAGTGTTCTGGGTTACAAATAACAGGTGGACTTTGGCTAAAACAGCAGAAAATTGATTTGTTGGGAGATTTGAGTAGTTAATAGACACAGTGGGACATTTGGAGAACCAGCTTTAAAAGCCATGGAGATGTTCAGGATGCCAGAAACTATATGAATATAGGAACTATTGGGGAACAGGCTGGTTAAGCGCTCCTGGCACCATAGCCAACAGACACTTGCCCCTGATAGATGCTCAGTGCTCCAACCTTCACTGCTGCCAACACTGTATTGACTCTGGCACCGTTAACCACTTCCCTGCATCTCCACATCTGTCCCTGATTATTCAAAATTCAGGGTGTTTGCTTTTGACTGGCTGAATCTAGGTCATTTGCTTATCTTCTTGGTGCCAGTGGTTAGGGAGCAGGAATGTCTGGTGGAGATCTGTCCCCTCCCAAGACTGACACACTGTTTGGTTTCACTGAAACAGGGAGCTTGGGTTCTACAGTCAGGAGGAGACAAATATAAAAATATTTTTGCCTAAGTTTTTGCCCAAAGTCCTTCTTATTACTACCTAGGGATTGATTGCTGGTGTTACTGTCATGAAACAAAAATGTATGGAATTCTTAAGTTTCTGTGCCCTCCACCTGCCCATTCATTCTTTGTGTTCTTCTGCCCTGTGGTTGCACTAATGTGACCTCATCCAGTCCCATAGTCCCAAGGATTTGAACCACCGTAAAGAAGTGCAAAATACTTATTTCAAGCTCAGGTCTCTAGCTTGAACTTCAGACAAATACCATTGCTTCTTAGCTGCCTTTCTGCCTCCAGTCATCTTCACCAGCTCCAGTTTTAAGTACAGAACGGACCATGTTGCTTCTTTGATTACAGTCCTGTTTCCTTCAGGAAGCCTTCTCCAACCACTACATCTCCTTGCCCCTCCCTACCCATGGAGACTAATAACCTTCCCCAATTCCCATGGTGCCTGCAGTTTCCCAGCATTCTTCACAGCTTGTTACAATTTTGTTGTCAGGAGACTGAGAACTCCTTTGGGACAGATCTTAGTGAAATTCACTTTGAAATTACCAGTCCCCAGCATAATATCTGTGCATAGCAGGCATTCAGTAAGAGATATTTGAATATTGGAATGGATTTTAAAAGACAAAATGAAACTACTGTTTGTTGAGCCAGAGATGACCATTTAAATTCTAGAAACTCAAGCCACTGACTTTATAGACCCCATGTTTCTTTTAAGGGACTGTTCAAGGGAAAACTAAGACAAGTTAAATTTAATAAAGCTTAAATGAGCAAGAAAAAGGTTCTAGAATTGGGCAGCCTTCCATACTGAAGATGTTTGGAGTGTGCAATCTCATCTCTTGCAGGTTATATTCAGAATCAGAGAAAAGGAAGTGACATATGTATGATAAGAATATGGTGAATTTTTAATTTTTAAAAAAATTATTACAGTAGAAGACATCACCATCAATTCCCCTCAGAATACCTCCTTTTGTGACACCTTGTGATGTTTTTATATGCCAGAAATTGCTGTAAAGGCTTGATCAACATGGAATGCTCGTAAAATATGCTACATGTTTAAATTTAAAAAATTATTATAGTAAAAGTCCCATTGCCACGAATCGTCCTCAGGATACTCAAAATAATTATCCTTACTCCAAACATACTTATCTCATCATTCTTGGCAATATGTCTTTCACTGTAATAAGATTTAAAAAATTTAAACATTCACCATATCTTTCTATCACCCCTTGTACAGCCTTGACTGGCTGCGATGGCCCTTTGCCTTCTGTGGTCAAGTTTTGGCAATTTTTAGCCTCTGCTTGGCTAGAAGTTTACCTGCTATGGTTGTCTAAGACTCTGTTACTTAGTTTTAAGGATGTACTCTTGGGTTATAATTTGTTTATATATCAAACTAGGGTGTTAAGTACAACCTATACCCACTTGGGGCCAAACATCATTCAGATACAGAGGAGGCCGTATTTTATTTGGCTCTTCAGGACAGAATTTGAAAATACCATGTATATTAGTGGGTAGACTTGATTTCTTCCTATTCAACACATCGCAAAACTTTTTTTTAAAGTAGGGAAATGACACTGTTAGGAGCACCAGACTGTGAGGCTAAAAGACTTACTCCACAGAGGAAAACCCTACAGAATATAAGTTATCAGATAATGACATCATAAACTTTTTTTTTTCTTTCACTATCCCAGTTTTTGTTTTGCTTTTATTTGTTTTTCTGAGGTCCTGAACACTGATATAGCAGCTTGAAATGTGTGTTTTGGAAAAACTGTAGTGTGGGAGCTGTCATCAGACTGGGTCTGAGTGGTTCCTGAAGCTGAGATGAGGAATTTAACTCACCCTAAACATAGACTGTTTGGAGGTTTGCTGACTCCCCTTGCAGAAGAAGAATTTTTAGGGACTGGTCAATAAGAGGCATAGGAAAGGTTTTATTAGGCAGAAATTCCAAAGTATGCACTCAAGGAAAAAGAGCAAGGCCAGAGAGAGAGGAGAGAGAGAGCTCCATGAGCTAGAGCTGGATATGCTCACGGGGCTTTCGGGGTGTTTTCAGGATGGGTTATCTAGGATGTGTGTTCCTGCTGTCTGTCAGGTTACCCGTCTGGCAGGCTACGTCAGGATGCAAACTATTTCCATGTGTTTGAAGTTGAGGTCTGCTGCCCACTAACTTACATTGCTGCTTCCTTGAAGATGGAGGAAGCATAATTTATAGGTGAAAAAGATAGGTCCAGAGCCAAATTTACCGGCTTATTGTGTCTTTAAGACTTTTAGGAGTTTTTGAGTGTGTTTCCTGGAAGAGAAGAAACTTGAGTAACTTTTGTGTTTTGCGCTGTAGTTTTTTTTTTTTTTTAAATACAATTTTAAAATCCTGTTTTCCTTGCCTGTTTTTAAGACTTTTCTATCCTACTTCATTCCCCCTCCCCCAAGACTTTAATCCCTTATTCTTACCTGGGTCAGGTGCAGAAGGCCTGACCTTCCCTCTTCTTGTAATTGCTTCAGGCTGAGGAGGGGCATTGATCCTGCCTGGCTGGGGATCAAAAGTCTCACCCTGACTAATCTCAGGGAGACCAAGGAAGATGGGTTTTCTTGTTTGATGAACAATCATCTTTTGATAGTGTAGAAAAGAGGACAAAGACATGGAGGCCTAAGCTTCATTTTATAACCTCATTAAATAGGCTGGGCCAAAAATTAACAGTAGAATATCGATGAATAGTGGTCCCACGAAAAGGTGGAAGTCAGTAGCATTTGGCATGAGTCTTTTATTTTTAATATTAATCTCTACTTTTTTGGAGTGTTTACACAAATATATTGTAAGAGGAATTTTCCCTTTTGGGAAAATACAATCCATGCTGTCCTCCTCCTCCCAATGTTCCGAGAATTAAGCTGTTACAGTTTAAAGTTGCCTAAATTAGATAAGAATGAGAACAGGGCTGACCAGGGATTTGGATTATGAGATAAGAACAACCCCATGACTAAGGAATTTACAAAACATGCCTTTACGAGATAAGAACAACCCCATGACTAAGGAATTTACAAAATATGCCTTTACGAGATAAGAACAACCCCATGACTAAGGAATTTACAAAATAGGAGACATCCTCCGCTGCCCAGCCTTAAATTTCCGTATGATTGTCTTCTCCCAATGAATGTAAAAAGCTGTTTAAACTAACCAATGCCATCTGCTTCTGTAACCGCGCTTGCAAAGACCCCTCCTCCCTTTGTTCTATAGACATATAAGCCCTGCACAGACAAACCTCGTGGCTCTCTGTTCCTGCGTGTTCAGTGAGCCCCACGCATGCTTGGTCAATAAAACCCCTTGCCTTTTGCATGAGAGAACGCTTCTTGGAGTCTTCCTTCACACGGCGGGCGTCTCTACCCTAACAATATAAGTGGGCTTTAAGAGCACACAGACTCCTCCCTGTTTTATCAATATGAAATCTAATGTCCTCCTATTTTAATTATAAGAATGGTGAATGAATATATTAAATGAAGTTATATTTGACCACTGGGCCATTAAAATTTTTACTATCTGTTTTGTAGACCTGAAGACCTTTTGTAGGGACTGGCTTCGTATGATATAAATGTACCAATTTAGTTTATATCACAAAGGTGATGAAGTTTAACAGCTAGAATATTTATATTGCCATTCCTATTTTATAGGCACACTTAGATAAGAGAAATCATTTCCTGAGGAATAGGTACTTGAATGTACATTAGAATAACAGGAACATATTGGGAGAAGTTGAAAGGCATATTTTTGAAGGGCTAGTGGGACTGGGAATCAACACTTCGTATAAGTTAGAGGTGCAGCTGGAGACTGCCCGCAGGTGTTGGTGCAGTGTTTGGAGCCCCTATTTTACATCTAACCTAGCTTTTTGTTTAATAATACTATTATTCTCTCTCTTTCTCTAAATCCATCTATCTTTTTTTTTTGTTATACTTTTTTGTTGGGTGTTTAAGACCAAGTCAAAGTAAAACCTGTATTAATCAGAGTTAATCTCTCTCTCTCTCTCTCTCTCTCTCTCTCTCTCTCTATATATATATATATATACACACACATATATTTGTGAAGGTCAGTTAAGGCTCCTCAGGGTGTCTCTTAGCTCCTCTGTAGTCTTCTGCTCTATCAGTTTTATCATCTGTCAGGATGAGTCTGTTGTAACCTGACAAGGCTAAGGCCTTCTTATAAACAAACCGCCATTTCGCCTGTCCGGCTCCTGCTTCCCGCCAAATACCATTAGATAAGCCTCTCCTTTGTTTAGGCTAGATAAATTCCTTTCTGTTTAAGTTGAGATTCCCCCATAGTGACAAAATGCACCTTCCCGCCCTCTAGCAACCCATAATAAGATGTTCCTTTTGCCCAATGAAATAATGCCAAATACCCCGCGCCTAAGAGCCTAACCAATAAGTTTGTAAAATTACTTTATTAACCGTCGCTATTGGCTTCTGTACAACTGCTTGCTACTATAAAAACTACACTCTACCTGCCCCCGGGGCTCCTCTTTGTTCTGGCATAGAGGACACCGCTGGGTACCAGCTAAGATAAAGAGCTCTAATTTTGGACACCCTCCTTTGTAGTCTCATTCATTGAGTACAACAGAGTCATGGTCTTGCTTGACAGTATGACTTCCTTTGGAAGCATGGGGACATTCCCTGCTTAGCGACCTTCCTTTTAACACAGTGTACGCTGGTTGACTCCTGTCCTTTGGTGTCTAATAATCTCCTTCTTTGGGAGGTTGGGTGACTCAGTGGAGTTGTAGGATCCTTTTGGAGGAGTCACATCATATCCTGGGTCCTGCCTAACCTAGATGTACAAGGACCAAAATATTAGCTGTCCTCGTAGCCAAGTTATCTTTTTTAGCTTTGGTTTTCAAGCCTCAGTTGTTGAACACCCAGAAGATCAGTTGCACCAGTATTGAAGTGGGAGCAGTAGGGTTAACTATAATAATCCTATCTGGATATTGAGCACTATGAAATAAAAAGTATGTCCAGAGAACTGTTACCTCTTTTATTAATCATGGTCAGCATTAGTATTAGGAGCCAGTGTTACACTCTGTCTGTATTGTAGATAATGGCTTACCATTTTAACATATTACTCAAGTTGTCTTTTAAAAGTCATATTCCTGTAGAATGTTAGGTCACAGTTATAACATTTTATAAGGAAAATTTTAAATCAGGAGCAAACATAACATCTTAGCATAACAATTATGATGATATTAATATACTAGAACCATTAGGGTTTTTAAAAATACATTTAAATTCTCATTTTAGTGTAGAACAACTTATTAATAGATTACCTTTATCCAGTTATAAATTATATGGCATAAATTTTTGTCTAAATTTGCTACTTTTTAAATATAGTGGCTAAAGTACTTGTCTGCAGATGTGCTTTATAGATAACTAATGTCTAGTTTTTAATCTTTAGAGTGACATTGCCTAACTGCATATTCTTTAGGCATATCTAACTATTATAACACAGTTACATGATAGTCACATAAACGTAAGCCTGAAAAAAGGTCCATCATCATAAATAACTTCAATCTAGAGGACATCAATATGATAAGATGTTTTCCTAAGTTCCATATCATATAATGCCTGTACACTTGGGGAACACATATGTATTCATTACACCATGAGGTTAGCAATAATTAACATCACAGCTATATAGAAATCTTTACATATATTTACTTAGTTTTTACTCTTAAGGCAAAATTTAGGTTCCTTTAACATTTTTCTATTGTGTAACTGCATTGACAAGAATTAAAGAACATCTTTAGGGCTCTTTTAAGTTTAGGAAACAGTGTGAATGATCACGGATAGACTTATTACCCAATATAAGTCAAGGGTCCACTGTATAAGGAATTCATAGAGTGTTTAAAGAGTCTGTAGATGTCACTTAGCAGCTACAAGTCACATACCACTTTAGCTAGGGAGATGAACTTAAGGCTAAAATTATCACAAGAATGCCACAACAAAGTAAGATGGAAGGAGGAAGCAAGATAATATTAGAGAGGCTCTGGGTAAAAAATACTTGAAGGTAGGGCTGGACAGGGGGCTTTAGGACCCAGGAAAGTTATGGTAGACAGCTGAGAAGGGCTGAAATGGTGCCCTTCCCATGTGCCTGTGGGCCTGACCAGCAGGGAGAGGCCATGTGCTTCCCTTCCCCCTTCCCACGCAGTAGGCTATGCATAGAACTGTACTTGGAACCATGAGAAAAATGTTTTGAGTTCCTCAGCTCCCATTGATCCCCCTCTACTCTCCAGCTCTCTGACTCTTTTTGATACCTAATATCAGAAAAAATTAAAGGATTTGAATTTTTTGACAGAGTTAGGCAGAGGGGATAAGAATGGGATTGGGCCTTTGTTAGGGGAAAGAGGAGAAAAAAAAAAGAGGAAAACAGTGGGTTCCTTTTCAGTTCTAGTCCATAGAGTTTACTAGGTCCTGAGGATGATGTCGGTTATCAGTTGAATGACCATTTACAGTTTAGGAAATGTTCTCAGCCACCCAAAAGGGGAGCCATGGAATCAGGTGGATTGAGCTTTTGCCTTTTGGTTGGGGAGTGGTGAGGGGGTGGGGGTGGAAGAAGGGGAGGGAGAGGGAAAAAGAGCAGTTTAGAGGCTCTCCTTTTATCTAGAGTGTTTTAAGACCAAAAATGTGTGTGATTTAAGGAGACTGCCTCCCTTGGATGTCACCATAAAGACTGATCTTTTCCATGATGGCTTCATGCTGGTTGCATGGGAAACTTTGATTGAGACACTGGAGGGGCCTATCCTTATGTGTCTCTCTGGTGAGCAAATTTTATTTCCATCTGACCCAGAAACAGGGTATATTGACCTGAGGGAGTACCCAGTTAGGCTGCTACATGTCATAGAGGAGACCTCTTAACACCACTTTTCATTTTGGTTTAGAGGGAGGTGGTGCCTCTTGTTTTTGAAGCTTTTATGTACAAGCACTCCTTTTTTAGGAACTTGGGAGCCTCTAACTGTTGAAAAGGTAAAACCTAAAGCTGCAGAAGTTTGTAGACAAGGGGGGAGAGAGAGAGAGAGAGAGAGAGAGAGAGAGAGGAGAGAAACAGAGAGACAGACGGAGAGACAGAGACAGAGACAGAGAAACTGTGCTTTAGAGGACAAGGGATTGGGGGAAATGAGGAAGAAAAAAAAATGGTAAGCCTCTGGTTGAACTTACCAAAGTCATTGTCCCAATGCCCCTTTTCATCCTGGCTGGCTCAAGAGGGAGAGACACCCCATGAGCTGGAGCTGAGTATATTTATCAGGCCTTAGGAGGTACATTCAAAATGAGTGATATAGGATGTGTATTCCTACTGTCTGTTAGGTTATCCATCTGGCAGGCTATGTCAGAATGCAAGCCATTTACATGTGTTTAAAGTTGAAATATGCTGCCTACTTATATTGCTGCTTCCTTGGGGATGGAGGAAGCATAATTTATAGATGAAAAGGACAGGTCCAGAGCCCAATTTGCAGGCTTACTGCATCTTTAAGACCTTTAGGAATTTTTGAGTGTGTTTCCTGGAAAAGAAGAAAAGGCTTGAGTAACTTTTGTGTCCTGAGCTGTAGTTTTTTTTTTTTTTTTAAGTACAATTTTAAAATCCCATTTTCCATATCTGTTTTTTGTCTGATTTTTTTATACTCAGGAATGAACCGGTAAACATTGTTTCCTCTTAGGGTGATCACTGTGGTTGGCTGGTCCCAGGAGAAGGATATACATTTGCAGCCAGGGAACATGAGCAGCTTGCTGAAATTGACATAAAACTCCAAGAATTCTCTGCAGTCTCCCCAACAGTTTCCAGCTTTTCTCCAAGACTTGAAAATGAGAATGATCAGGTATTTAATTCAAGAGCACAGAGATGGCTCAGGTTTATGTGTGCTAAAGCTGGTTCATATAATCTTACAATCTTCTCATTAACTCAAGGGTTTTTTTCCTAATTACATTTTTCATGACTATAACTGCAGTCATTGTCATTTCCATAACAGTGTGTATTTGCCTTTGGTTACTTCTGCCCATTTTCCTTTCAGTTGGTAATTTACAGGGATGAAGTCATTTAAGAAATATTTATTTTAATATTATACTTGTATGATTTAAGCTAATTCTTGATTGTGATCAGGCAGGAGGAAAGGTAAGAAAATAGATATAGTATTAATTAGTCCTTTGAGAGCTCTATTTTTCTTTATTCTTCTGGTACTACATATTAGCAATAGCAGCCACTTGTCTCTTACTCAGCCAGTCTTCCAGCTCTTTTAAGTTAACATGGAGAAATAAAGCCTACCCTACTGATGACTTCTATCCTATGATGGTTTTGAAATGAATGTGTTTCTTCTTTCAGTAATTCCCTCAAATATCCTTTTACAAAGCTGGTAGTGTAGAATACAGAGAGTAGCATTCCTTTGAGAAAGTAAAATTTTCTCCTGGCCCCATATATTTCAGTATTTTCTGTGAGTTTGGGGCTCAGTGGTAGTCTGAAGGGAAAATATCTATTGTTTTGTTATTCTGCTATTCCTCCACCAGCTTTGTAAAGTCTTCACCGTATCATTTTCTGTACAGTTATAGATAGCTATGATTTTCTTGGTCCTTTAAAATATTTAAATGTTGTTATCCTCTAGGCAGTACTTCTGATTTACAGTGAATCTTTATACCAAGCTGTCAATTGAAGGTTAAGGATCTGGCTTCAGGTCAGTTAAAACTACCTCAGGGGAGAGGAGCAGAGTCAAGATGTTCCAGAGAATCAGTTTGACTGGCAGCACCTCATGGAGTGATTGATCTTCCTTAGGTTATGTTTCTGGGAGCTGCGCACAGCCCCTTCTGACCCCTAGAGAGCGCAGTAGTAATAGTAGTGTTCCCGCCAATCATTTCTGGATTGGGATCTGGGTCTAGAGAAGGCTCTGAGAATTGGAATCTTTGTTCCCATCCAAATGTACAGGATGCTGACACAAGTCACGCTAGTTCATTTGTGTTATTGGGTTCCATGTCTCCAAAGGAAGTCAAGATGGGTGATAAAATTGTTCAGAGATATTTGTTCTTTTCATGTTTCAGCTGATTTTTCTCCCTTGGTTGTTATAGTTCAAGGATCTCAAAGACAGAAAGATAGAAGATGTCTTTTTCATGGCTATTAAATGTTATTCTTGAAAGAGAAACTGAGAATTTAGATATCCGTTCGGCCATTAGGACTTTAAATAAAGCATGACTATTGTCAGATTCCATTGTTGCTGTCTAAGTCACTTTTAAAAAAAAAAAAATTTTTTTTTTTTATGTGGGTACCAGGAGTCGACCTCAGGATCTCACGCTTGCCAGCAAGCGCTTGTGCTGCTGAGTGATATCACCGGCCCTTTTTTCCTTTATGTGGGTTCCGGGAGTTGAACTCAGGACTTTGCGCTTGCTGGGCAGGCGCTTGTGCCGCTGAGCTATCTCACCAGCCCCTAAGTCACATTTTTTCGGAGTTCCCCTTATGATTCAGATAAAATATTTGAAAAATAATGAAAGGAACAATCAGTTGATTACTTTGTTTTTGCATACTGAAATTATGTATTTTTATGAGAAACAACATATATTTACAAAGAAGAGAAAAAAACTGCATTTTGGGAATCCCATTGGATGCAGAAACAGAAAGGTTCGATCATAGTTGTTGAAAGGAAGTGATTCATGCTTCTTACATGCAAAAAGAGAGTACCTTTTTAGTGTTTGTTCAATTTCCTCTTGGCATTTCCTCATCTCTAACTAAAACCAGCATTGCACATTCAATTTTCAAGGCAGAAACGCTAACACAGCAAATTATTTTATGGATATAATTTTTGGATTGGAATACATTTCAATAAATACACTGAAAATATCTTGGATAAGCCCTGCAAGTCTATTTAGCCAACGAATGGGCTCCAATCTATTGCCGAACCACAAATACTAACAGTGCCCATTCATGTATTTTTATTTTTAACTCTTATACACACTATTTACTCATCAGTAATTTTTCTTCATGCTTTTTCAAAATGTCTTTTAAGTGAAATATGTTTCCGTTTTTAAGCAATCAATTCATGAAATATTAACTGAGTGCTCACTGTATATAAGAAATTATGGGGAATGTAAAGTCAGGCAAATACAGTGCCTTGGAGTATAGAAGCCTTGCTTCAAGTGAGGCTCTACCACTTCCCAGTTTTGTGGACATGGGCATTAATTAGAAGCTCTCTAAAACTCAGTCCTCTCATTTATAAAATGGTAATAATATTCTTTGGGATTCTTATGAAGAATAGCTAGTTTAATATACAAAAGGTGCTTACTGCAGTACAGGATACAGAATTTAATCCATGCAATTAATATTGTTGTCATATGTGACTTAAGGAACTTATCCCACATGGAAGGTAATGAGTAATACATAGATAACTGTGGTGCATATGCCAGGGTCATTCAGAGCACAGAGTGCGAGCATCCACAAGGAATATCGAGAAAGTCCATTTTCAATAAGAAGGGAGAGGGCAGGAAGGGGGACGAGAGCAGGAGGCAGAAGAGATCAACGACAGAACACTGCTATCACACGCTGTAAGGCTGAAAACTTGTGGCCTGCAGTGCAAGTTAAAGCCCATAGCTTAGAAAAGTATTGTTAGCCGAATTTTAAAAATGAGGCGTGGGCCGGTGAGATGGCTCAGCGGCTTAAGTGCCTGCCCGGCAAGCGCAAGGGCCCGAGTTCGACTCCTGGATCCCACATACGAAAAAGGGGCCGGTGATATCGCTCAGCGGCACGGGCGCCTGCTGGTGCGCGAGGTCCTGAGGTCGACCCCCCGGTACCCACAAAAAAAAAAAAAAAAAAAAAAAATGAGGCGAATTCATATAAAGTTCAAAATGTCTAGTTTCTCCTGAAATAAATAAATAAATATAGCAACATTATATCTGAATCCTTGCTTGGCAGCTACTGTACAGGATTGAGTAGCAAATGTCACTTTCTATGGGGCACAGATCCTCAGGTTTGCTGCAGTATCTGTCATACCATATTGTGTTGCCAAGGAAACAATTTTCAGAAAAGCTGAAAGAAACACAGAGTTTCTGAGTTATCCGTATGTGCTAAGTATGTGATGCTAAATTGGTAGGCATATAAACTTATGGTGATAAACACGGCCAAGTCAGAAAAAGTTAAGGGACCCTAGGAATGTGGCTTAGAGGATGACAAAGTGTTGGTTGTTGTGAAAGGGGCAGATAAAAGATCTCCTTTCCTAATGAGCTTGCACATTAGGTAGACGTTAGGTAGAAAACCTGGCCTGGGACTTAACCTTAGAACCATGTTTTTTTTTTTTTTTTTTTTTTGTAGGTACCGGGGGGTCGACCTCAGGACCTCACGCGCCAGTAGGCACCCGTGCCTCTGAGTGATATCACCGGCCCCTTTTTCGTATGTGGGTTCTGGGAGTCGAACTCGGGCCCTCGCGCTTGCGGGGCAGGCGCTTATGCCGCTGAGCCAACTCACCAGCCCAGAACCATGTTTTAAAAGCAGCATTTAGCTTTTACATATCTGATTTCCTTTGTGTAAAACAAAGCACATGGTCATCACATTCGAAAGAAATAATGGCTTATTATTGCTGTGGCTGTAACGTTAATAATATGTGATTACAGGTTTTACATCTGCTTTTTATTTTCATTTCATCTTAGCAAAAGAAAACTAATTGAAGCAATTTTTTTTTCTTAAGATCTGTGGCTTAACTGTGCATACCTTTCCATATCCATCTCTGAACTCTACAATAAATCAGTTTCTTCCACATATTGTAAATCCCACCATAAATTTGAGTGATGTTTCATAATTTAATTTTTCTTATTCATAAATGTATCAGACTCCAGCTTTCTCTAGGATACAGGAGTTATGTAAGCATTTAGTTTCTTAAATCCTAAGCAACTGGAATCAATAATACATTCTGTTCTTTTTGGTTCTTGTAAAGAAGTGTAGTTTGTTCATCTCTTATGCAATTAGTCTTACTAAATCTAGGATTCCAGTTCAAGGTTAGTTATTTTTTTCAAGTTGGAGGAAGGTCTTCAGAAATGCCTTTTATTGACAAGAGGCATTCCTTTGTTCTTAAACCAACTAATCTACTTGAATATAAACATACGGTTAGTTTGATTTATCTTCTTTTTCTTAAAATATTGATTGTTTTACACAATTTGTATAGACCAACAAAAAATTAACAGACTTTGTGTGTGTGTGTGTGTGTGTATGTGTGTGGTACTGGGCGTTGAAACCAGGGCTTTTGCATAGAGCTATATCCCCACCCCTTTTTTATTATTGAGACAGAGGCCCACTAAATCACTAAGCTTCACACACTGGGCTTGAATTTGTCATCCTCCTGCCACAGTCTTCCAGAATGCTGGGATTACAGATGTGTGCCGCCATGTCTGGTTTAACAAACATTTAATTGAGGAAAATTGTAGTTGTATCCATCTCTTTTCTTGCCAAGATCATGCTATTGCTGACAGCTATAATGTTTATTAATTCTGGTCTCTTCCTGTCTCAATAGTGTTATTAAAGTTGAGAAAATATAAACCATTGTTCAACATGTAATCCTGAAAGATGTTACTGTACATTGCTGGCTTCAAGGATTTGCATAGTTTCAGTACTGGCCATGGAGGCCACTTAACCCCAAATTTACTTAATACACTCTTTAAGAGCAGGAATCTAGTAGTTTTTCAACATATGCCAATCACAGGCACTGAACTCCTATTGACTAGGTGCTTGTTTCCCGAAACGGCAGAAGTATACCACAAAAGCATGGATTTCTGGGTTGAGGAATAAACCAGAAGTCACTTCAGAGGTGCTTGCCTCCAGGTCAGGCATTCTCCATCAGACATTCCTCTCAGATGTTCTCAGGCAAATCTGGGAAATGGCTCTTAACACCTATATCTTAGATTACTGTGTAGTTTATATTTGTTTTTCTGCTCAGCCATTGTACAGTCAAGGTATTTTTATTTCATGGTAATATTCCAAGATGATAAAAACAATCTGTTTGAAAGATTTCCCCACTGCCTTTGGTACTGCCAGGCAAATGACCCATCTGATGACAGGAACTAGCAGTTGCCTGTGGAAGTATGCAGCACTGCCTATAACACAGGACAAAGTGGCTCTACTCAGGGAGGTTTGCAGCCCTTAATGCATGACTTATTTGCATACCACATAATGTAGGAAGCTGTAATTTCCTCTGTGTTTGACTTTCTTTTTTCTTTTTTTTTTTGTGGGTACCTGGGGTCGACCTCAGGACCTTGTGCGCCAGCAGGCGCCCGTGCCGCTGAGCGATATCACAGGCCCTTTTTTTGTATGTGGGTTCCGGGAGTGGAACTCAGGCCCTCGCACTTGCCAGGCAGGCGCTTATGCCACTGAGCCATCTCACCGGCCCTGTATTTGACTTTTGAAAATGAGTTTATTTAGCTTCAGAGACCCCTGTTGGCTCAGTCAGCACTACAGATATTTTCTAAGGATGAACTCAAATCCTTTGGCAATCAATGAGTCAAGTCAACGAATATCATTTACCTGAGGGATAATTCTCTTCTGTGGCTTCCTTAGACATTCTGTGCATATCAGGGAGAGTTTTTGCTGAATTCTCTGTAAAATTGTGCCTGTATGATCTGGAATCACAGAAATAATACGTTGGTCAGAGATACTGCTGAAAATACTGTATTTCTGTGGTAGGAAATTAAGATACTTCTTGCAATCATGAAAAACGTACAATTGACTGGCACTTTGTTGTGAGAAAAGAATCTCCAGGCGCCATGCAGCTTTTTGCATATGCAGCTGGGTACTTTTTGCGAACATCAGTGACTTCCTTTTTTTATTTACTCGTGGACTCTGCTTTTATCACTTAGTGTTTTTCAGATATTTGAACAGTATGGTTATGCTATCAGAGACCATGACTAAGGAAAGGCATTACATATCCTAACTGTAGAGATTTACAGACTTATAAGCCATTAGTGGTGGAATAAAATTTCTTAGAAGAAACTGAGACCCCCAAAAGAGGAGATGATATCCTCAAAAGCGCACAGATTGTTCCCACAGAACTGGAGCTAAAATCTAACCTTCATGTATATTCCTTTTGGACATAGTCACATTGTCAGAGAAGAGCAAAAATAGCCTTGGTAGAATAATCTTTTTGTTTTGTTAAAAATAAAAAACGGCTCTTCTGCTTATCAAGTCGATAACATGTTTATTGTTGAAAAAATGGAAACAAAGCTTTTGTAAATGAGGAGGAGGAGTTGAAGGGAGGGGAGGGGAATGGGAAAAACAGAAGAAGCAAGATATATCATGTACAGGTACAAATTCCCTATGATGAATGTGATCATTATGTGTATCTAAAATGTACCAACAAAAAAAGAAAAGAAAACTCAAGAGCTACAAACAGGTATAAAAAAATAGGATAAAATAATCAAGATTTTTTACCATCAAGTTAATCACTGTTGATTTGTCTTCCAGTTTACAGTATTTCTACACAAATATACCTGTCTTCCCCCTCCCCACATAGAATATCAGTTAGAGTTCTGGACCAGAAAGAGTAGGAAGATTTGGCTGGTTTTTGAAGATAATTTTGAAGAGACCTCCTATAGATTGAAAGGAGCTAGCAAAGGGTGTTAGGTCATACAGAAACTAACAACAGTGGATGGGGGAAGAAAAGGTGTTACAGGATCTCAGGGAGAAGTTTTAGTAATAGAGAGTATGGGTAAAGGGTTAATCAGCCCTCCCCCCACTCCCCATGAGAATTTGAACTGTAGTTAACTTCCTAACTCTGTTTCCCAGGCCTGGCAATGCAACAAAAGTTGGAATGCCACCTAAATTGGGAGGCAAATTTTCTTATGTTTTAATTGGCCATTTGAATTGGGAAAATTATAAAGACCTGAAGAGGAAGCCATATTGTGCTTCCCTATGTGCAGTGATTCTTGTGTTCGAGTCTGTCTCTAGCTCAGTTCCCTCAGCTTTGTGCCTCTGGGGTTAATTCAAGAGGTGATGGCTCCTGTGGGACATGAAGGTTTTAAGAATGGGGCATGTGGGGCCAGTGAGATGGCTCAGCAGCTCGCCCGGCAAGCGCGAGGTCCTGAGTTCGACTCCTGATACACACATAAAAGAAAAAAGAGGCCGGTGATATCGCTCATTGGCACAAGTGCTTGCTGGCAAGCATCAGGTCCCGAGGCTGACTCCCGGTACCCACATAAAAAGAAAGAAAAAAAAAAAAGAATGGGGCATGTTATGGTTTAGATCTAAAATGTCCCCTAAAAGTTCAGTGTGTGTGGGAGTTGATTGGCTCATGGGGACACTCTACTCACCGGTGGGTTCACCCCTTGAAGAGGGGGTGAATGTGCTGTTTGGAGGGAGGCACTGGTTAGTGGTGGTTGCTGGGGGTGTGACTTGGAAAGGTGTACTCTTGTTTCTGGCTCCTCCCTTTTCTGTCTGCTTCCTCTCTGTCATGGGTCCAGTGCTTTTTCCTCTACTATGGCCCCCTGGCCTCCTGTTTCTGCCTGAAGCCAGTCTGCCATGAATTGAAACAATGAGCCAAAATAAGCCTCTCCTCTTTCAATTTGTGGGTGTCTTGTGTTGTGTCTTAGTGATGGGAAAGTGACTAAGACAGGATGGTTTTCTTGTCCCCTGTACCTATACCACTACAACAGGGACTTGGAGCAAATACTCCCATTGAAAAGGGATCCCTGATACTGCCCTGCTGTGTTTCCTGTCTTGTATCTTTCTCAAGTCCATTTGCTCTGTGTGCAGCTTCTGTTTGTTTTTGAGTGCGAATGTCCATTTGACTCTAAAAAAACCTGGGGAACCCTAGGGATACACTCTTGCCACAAATTTGGTGCCAAAGCAGGAAAAAGAGGGGAAAATATCCCAAGCTTTCTGTCCTTTCCCTTCCAACCTCTAATAATTTTCTGACATTGACTGAACCTAACCATAAGACCAGCACCAGGCAGAAAGACTCTGATTATCCCAGGTGATGTCAGGGCCTCACCGCATTTTGCCATTCTGCTGTTGATAGACCCTGGGATCTTCAATGTTTCGCTGCATGAGCATTCATGTACAGAGCATGAAGAGTGCAATGAAAAACTGAAGAGCCTTTGTTACAGAGGTAGTAGAAACCAGAATAGTGAGTATTCTTGGTGACCAACTAACTGTGTGCAAGGGAGGAAGGAATAGGAGAATTCTGGTTTGAGTGACTTCAAAAATGTCACTGGTGCCAGTTAGCTATGTGTAGATCTGTAGGAGAGAAGAGAAGGCATTTAGTTTTAGATATAGGATAGACTTATGGTCAGGAAATACCCATCTTTATCACCTAGAAATAATATTAACCAATATCTCTAGAGATTGAAAACTAGGAGAAATGAGAAGTGCAATGATGTGCTTTCATTATATAATGCTTATTTTTTTTCAAAGGACACATTCAGCTCCCATCTATTGGGAACTAAGATTTGTGTGTCTATTATATGCTGTGACAACTTGTAGGCTAGATCTCATGCTATCATCATTTTACAGATGATAAAACTGCAGCTCAGAAGAGTTAATTTGTTTCTGTAAGATCATCTTAGTCAGGAACCAGGTGGATCCAATATTCAAAACTCCTGATTTCGCCAAGTTCAGTTTTCTTCCCATTATTATGCAGCTGCCTCTAAGAACATAGATGGGCAGTGCTTTTTCTTATTATTATTTATATATAGTAAATGTGAAGCCCAGAGAAGCTGTGATTTGTCTAAGATCTCATGCTGATTAAGCATCAGAGTAGGGACTGGAACGCAGGTTCCCTTGTTCCCTTCTTCCTGGCCATGCCTCTTGATTTTACAGTATCTTCCAGCTTTCCAGATGAGTGTAAAAGTTGACTTAATTTCCTTATTTGTTTTATGTATGTTTTGAAAGGAAAGAATACTGTTTGAGAAGCAAAACTGGCTCAATTTCTTTGCAGCGGTGGGTGATGGTAACACATTACCAGCCTATGAAAAACATTTTTGTTTTTTAATTAGGAACCTGACCTTGATGATGAAAGATATGTAGAAATAAGTCCAGGAGAACAGGTACTTCGAAACACTAAAGAGCAGCGGGATCAGAAAAATCGGCTGAGAGAGATAGATGAAAAGCTGAGGAAGATCAAGGAAAATGTAAGTCTTTTTTATTTAAAGTTTAATTATATCCAATGAATGTGCCAAAAAAACCTTTCCATTTTATTTGACCTTTTATGGCTGTTCATATGTGTTAAATCAGACAGGTGAATTTATCAGAATTTAAGTAAAAGCTAAAAGCATGATTCATAGGACTTAAAACGGTCCTTAATTTATACAACATAATAAACATGTAAAATGCTACTTGAAGTCAGAATAATGATCCTTAATCCTAATATCTTGGGTCTGACAGAGACACAAATATTAAAAACTTTAATAGTTCTTCATAAAACCACCCTTCCATATTGAATTTATAGCCTCAATACTTCTACTTTTGTTCTAATATACTAGTAACTAATTAATTATTAATTAATTTTAATACATTCTAAATCCTTTTGTGCCTACTGTGTTTTTCTTGCTCACAATTTAAAGATACATTGTTATTGATGACAGAAGGCTCTTAAACTAAATTGTTATCTGGTTGATATTCTGAACCTTTAAAAAATGTCCTATAATATTACAATTTTCAAGCTATACATAGGATGTTTCTTAGATACTTGACTTTTACCTAAAACCAGAAATGGGAAGGCTGAACTTGTGATTCTCCCTACATACTCTCTTCCAGGGCTGGTCTTTCCAGAAGTACCCAATTTCTATCTGCTACTAAATTCTTCCATCTTTGGTAATCTTCAAGCCTTGTTATGTTTTAACCAGTATGCCTGATTTGTTGCCATATCCTGCCACAAATCTCTATGATCTTTAAAAATCTTTTTTTCCTTTTTGTCTCTACTTTTATTGTCCCTCTCTCAGAATTGTCACCTCATGTTTGGCCACATATAAGCTACTCTTTGCAGAATTTTTAGCTTCTTAGTCACTCTTTTCTCCTCTCATTTCATTTTTATCTGCTGCTGTATGGGGGTAAGCATCAGGTACATGATTTTGATTAAGATCTCATCTTTTCAGTCTCCTCCCCAAGAATGCACAACAATCTTGATTGAGACTCCAGGAGTTGTGTCTAGCTGAGCTGCTCTTACCAGCTCACTGGGGGCCTAATGGAGGTCTAGGGCCATCTGATGTGTGTTGGGCAGCTGATCTAAAGGGGATAAATACATTTGACTTCTCTTTCTGTCTGTCTCTCTCTCTCTCTCTTTCTTTTTCTGTCTTTTTGTGACAGGGTTTCACTATGCAGTTCAGGCTGGCCTTGAACACACTTTGTATCTCAGGCTAGTCTCCAACTTGCAGCAATGCTCCTGCCTCAGCCTCCCGAGTGCTGGAATTATAGGTGTGCGCCACCATGCCTGGCTGACTTCACTTTATGGCTCATTTTTGTTTGCTTTCTGGGAAATTTCAGGGGAATTATATTTGAGAGAGAACTCGATTTCTATTTTCTGTGGGATTTTTTTTTTTCCCTTTGAGTTTGTTGATATGATGAAGTGGAAATAGGAACGGTTAGGAAGTATAAAGGGGCTCTTCACCAGCAGTGGTGGTGGTCGTGGGACACTATAAACTTGATGTGACAGATGAGGTGTGGTTTGATTGGTTTTGAAAACATTGGCACTTCCTCTCACTGTGCATCTGCCATTCCAAGCCAGGCACAGCATGTCATTCTCCATAATTAATTCTCCTGGTTTCTGACCACTGTAGTCTAGGTGCTGTGTCCCTACCCCGATCCATGTTGAAATCCTAACTGCTGAGGTCATGGTAGTAGGAAGTGGGGCTTTAGGGGAGTGATTAGGTCATGAAGGTAGAGTCCTTGTCAGTGGGTTTAGTGTTCTTATAAAACAGGCCAAAGGGAACTTATTCTCCCTTTTTACCGTGTAAGAACATAGTGAAAAAAAGTGCTGTCCTATGAACTATGTAATAAGCCCTCACCGGATACTGAATCTGCTGCTACCTTGGTTTGGACTTCACAGCTGACTGTGAACTGTGAGAAATAAATTTCTATTGTTTATAAGCTGTCCAGTTTATGGTGTTGTTATAGAAGTCATAATGGACTAAGATAACTGACCCTTTATTACCTACCTTCAACATTCTTTTCTGCCATTATTTAATTTTGGGCTCAAAACCTGGGTCCTTTAAAAAATGTCATAATATTCCAATGTCATACAAAGTTTGGCTACACTTAGAGGAATATCAAATATCATGAATTGGTTGTTATCTAAATGGAAAAGAATAATAAGTAAATAGAGAAGAGAAATTACTGAATAACAATTCTCAGCCAGAAGCTGTTCCAAGTACTGTACAAACACTAGGTTGTCTGATCCTCACAAACACCCTGTGGAGTAAATACTACTGTCCCTGCTTTATAGATTACAAAAAATGGAGGCAAAGAATATTGGCAGAACATCCTCAAAGTTATGCAGCTAATAAGTGGAAGAGATAGGATTGAAATTGTTAGCATTGGGTGATTATGCCGTAATGCCTTTCTGATACTTGTTTGCTTTCTTTTCATGGTTAATATTTTTAACCATTTAATAGTCTACCCTGAGTGCATTCAGGCAGCACATTGCTTGGGCAGGTGTCATTTCAACCAGTGGATTCTTTTTTTTTCTTTGAGGGTACCGAGGGTTGACCGCAGGACCTTGCGCTCCAGCAGGCGCCCATGCCGCTGAGTGATATCACCGGTCCTTTTTTCGTATGTGGGTTCCGGGAGTTGAACTCAGGACCTCACACTTGCCAGGCAGGTGTTTGTGCGGCTGAGCTATCTCACCAGACCCCATTTCTTTTTTTTTTTATGTGGGTATCAGGAGTCAAACTCAGGACCCCGCACTTGCCAGGCAGGCGCTTATGCTGCTGAGCTATCTCACCGGCCCATATTTCACTGTTTTATTTAGAGTACTTATTTTTAATGTAATAATGCCTCTCTTCAGTAAATAGTAACAATTCATGTTTTGTCTAATTTTTTGAGGTATTGAGCTTTCTACTGTGATAATAAGGATTCTTCTTTTTTTTTTCTTTTTTAAATAGAGGCCATCCTTCACTTCTTGGGTGAGGTAAAAATGCCTTTAATGAAGTTACGTGATGATTCTTTCACAAACCAAAAGATTTCAATTTTAGTTTTTGCATTTTCAAAGAATCAGCAATCTGACTTTATGTTATTGACCCTTGTAACGGTAAAACATTCTCAAAGCCGTTTTGGTAGTATTGTTAGGAAAAGCTTTCCGTGGTTCCAATCATTCTGAATGCCTTGCCCACACTTCTTAGGGCTTTACTGTGTTTCCTTTTGATTCTCAGTTTGAAGTTCATTCATGATTTTCATGATCTGAAGTCTCTACTATTTCTTCCCACATTCTTTCCCTTTCTGGTTGCTTGGGAACCACCCAGCATGGCCCTGCTTGGTGAATTGCATTATTACTGCATCAGAATGTTTTGTACTCTGCTCCCTGTTGCTTAGCATTGACAGTAAGAATGTGATTCACAAAGGAGGGTAAATCCCCGTGTTCTGTGCTTATTTTGACACGCTCTTGTCATTTAACCGGGTATAAGAATATACGGTCTTAGGTCAGAAGGCTGGGAGATTTCTTCCGCTCAGAGAATGGTGGGAGGGTCCTCCTTCAATTGTTGAACATGCTGTGGAATCAGAATTGTAGAATGTAAGAGCCGAAGGGGCCTTTGAGGTGACAGGGGCCAGTTCTGTGGATTAGAAACAAAGTACTGAATTGCTAAATGATTTTTCAAAAACTCTCAAATAGTGGAGACTGGGTCCATTACAGTTCTGACACCCAAATCTGTGAACTTCTCAATAAATTCTGCCTCTGTACATCACAACTGCGTAGTTCAGGCAATTTCGAGCTAAGATTCGTGGCCTTTCACAAATACAGGCCTCATTCTAAAATCTTTAAGCTCTTACAAACCAGATACAAATCTTTTTAAAATCAGACCTCCAAACAAATGTGACATATGTGTGGTTAAGCAGGAAGACCAATTAGCATGCTCTGGTATTCAGACATTAGTCATGAGGGCTTGACTTGGAAAAGTAGGTACTCTCCTCCTGGTGTCATTGTTTAGAACTTTCAAAATTCATCTTTTTTTTTTTTTTTTTTCATCTGTAACAGCTTTTAGGAAGTGCATAAGATATCATTGGCAGATGAAATTTCTACTTTTATAGTGTACAACCTTTGTCCTTCTGTAGGTGATGGTGGGTATGTACAATAATGATAAAAATATCTGGTTGTAAAATTTTGAGAGGGAAATTTTTACACTGACAGTTAAATAAACTATATTTGTCCTCATAATCACATTTTGAAAGAAGTAGGATGTAAAATTTCCAGAAGCACCTGTATATTTCTACATCGTTTGATGGAGAAATCTTGACAAAACTTGCAAGTGAATATTATCATTTAATGGCTGAAAAACAACATAGTTATGAATCATGGGTGGCGTTTGTGAATTATTCCAGAATGAATAAAGGAGCCAGTTACTTTTTAGCAGGTATTGGTTATATATTTTATTTTAAAATGTAGCAGGATAAATCGAAAGCACTATTAGGTAGAGTGATTTGGAAAGAAGATGTTGTTTTAGTCACTTTCTTCATTGCTGGGACAAAATATCCAATACCTGAAACTTAAAACAGGGCAGGTTTATTTTGGCTCACAGTTTGTAGAGGTTTCAGTCCGTAGTCAGTTGGCTCCAACGTAGGGCAGCATGGCAAAGAAGCATGGTGGTGGAGAGCTACTCATGGCGTGGTGGACAGGACGCAGAGACAGGCAAGAGAGGAGCCAGTGGTCCTGTACCTCCGGCCAGGCCCCACCTCCTAACAGCAAGTCCAATCCAATCACCTTCCAAAGGTCCTGTGATCGAAAAAGGGTTTAGGGGGAACTCTAGATATATAAACCATAACAAATGTTCAGAAATTCTTTCATTAATTTAGTTGTCATTTTTAATTCATTTATAAAATTTCAGTTGCTAATTAATTTTGGAATTAGAGGGGTGTTGTAGCTAGCTTTCCCTTCACTGGGACGAAGTACCTGACACTACACCTTAAGGAGGGAAGGTTTTATTTTGGCTCATGCTTTCAGTCCATGGTCTACTGCCTCCAAGGCATACTCAGCATGGGGAAGGGCGTGGCGGAGGAAAGCCGTTCAACCTATGGCAGCCAGGAAGCAGAGAGACAAGGGAGGAGCTGGGGACAAGAATATGCTTTTCTAGGTCACTCCCCCTTCACCCACCTCCAACGAGGGCCCACCTTCTACCAGCTCATTCAGTTACTGAACTCATCAATGGGTGAATCTGCTGATGAGTGTGGCACCCCCTCGATCCAATCACCTTCCACACACCTGACACTTTGGGGGGACCTTTTAGATCTAAAACATAACAAGGGACTATAAGTACACTTCATATACTGTCTGTAGTATAAAAACATTTAAAAAATTATTAAAGATATTTGCTTCTAGATTATGCTTCTTCACATGCATTTTGATAATACAGACTTGATAATGTTGCAGAAGGTGTAGGTATTGTACTGTTTTGGAATTATAATATGCCATATTTTGAGAGGCATTTTAACAATGAAAATTATGATGGTACTTTTGCTGTATACTATTACCTGCTTTTTCTTAAAGATTTATTGTTGAGCAGAGGTACTAGAAATAGGTTATAAAGCTAGTTGTGTTTTAGCACGGCCCATTTTTGCTTTCTGAATTAGCTTTCAACGTTCATTGATTGAGGCTATGTGCCATAGATATGTTTACATGAAACAAGGACAGGTACATGCTTCAAGAAATAAGCAAATAATATAATTAAATAATATAAAATGAGTATTAAAAAATTATAATATGCAATGCATACAAATACAGACCTCATGTAACTAGTACAGCATTTGTGGAGGTAAAAGAATGTATCTATATATAGTCAAAAATTATAATAATTTTATTTATTTTTTATTTTTTAATTTTTTTTGTGGGTTCCGGGGGTCGACCTCAGGACCTCGCGCGCCAGCAGGTGCCTGTGCCGCTGAGCGATATCACTGGCCCTTTTTTCGTATGTGGGTTCTGGGAGTCGAACTTGGGCCCTCACACTTGCCAGGCAGGCATGTACGCTGCTGAGCCATCTCACCGGCCCCCTATAACAATTTTAGAAGTTGAAATTAATCCTATAATTTGGATGTTAACATGGGATAGTAATACTGTTTAATTTCTTTTCTCCCCACCTAAGGTAATTTTTAATATTATCCTTTTAGTATAATAAACTCTTGAACAAGTCTTTCCCAAGGAAGATGTTGCTGGTATTTGCATATAGTCTTTAATCCTTTCATCAAGTTTTTTTTTTTTTTTTTTTTTCTTTTGGTCAGCTACAGCCAGTTTTTAAAGACCTTAAGATCCCCCAATCTGTGGTTTCACTTTCAATTACTCTTGGTCAACTGGTCCAAAACTATTAAATGGAAAACTTCTGGAAATAAACCATGCGTAAGTTTTAAATTAGGTACTGTTCTGTGTAGTGTGATGAAATCTTGGGCCATCTTGCTCCACCATACCTGAGAGGTCTTTCTTTTATCTAGAGTATCCATAATGTATACACTACCCACCCCTTAGTCATCGTGGGTAGTATCCATCTTGTTTATCAGATCATCTGTTGCAGTATCACAGTGCTTGTGTTCAAGTAACCTTTTATTACTTAATAATGGCCTTAGAGTGCAAGGGTAGTTGTTATGGTTTAGATTTATAGTGTACCCCAAAAGTCTCATGTCCAGAGGTGGGATTTGTTCAGAAGTGGAGGGCCGCTGGAGGCATGACCTGGAAGAGTATTTTCTTGTCCCTATCTTCTCCCTCTCTCTGCTTCCTGGCTATCATAATGTGAGCAGCTTTTTCCCCTAAGCCCTTCCACCATGCTCTTTCTGCCTTGGAGCTAGCCAGCTTTGGACTAACTCCTCAAAACACCATGAATCAAAATAAACCTGTCCTGGGCCGGTGAGATGGCTCAGCGGCGTAAGCGCCTGCCTGGCAAGCGCAAGGGCCCGAGTTCGACTCCCAGAACCCACATACGAAAAAAGGGCCGGTGATATCACTCAGCGGCACGGGCACCTGCTGGCGTGCAAGGTCCTGAGGTTGACCCCTGGTACACACACACACACACACACACACACACACACCAACAAAACAAAACAAAACAAAACAAAAAAAACCTGTCCCCCTTAAATATGTGGGTGTTGGGTGTTGTGTTGCACCAGTGGGAAAGTAACTAAGATAGTGGTGCTGCTGGCATTTGGATGCTACCAAAAGAGAAGCCAGAAAGTGCTTCTTTTGTTTTCTTTTTCTGGAAGGCTGAGATAGGAGGACCACCATGCGCTTGAGCATGAGCTCTATAGTGAGACCTTGTCTCAAAAAAAATACTTTTTTTAAAATATGGAGAGATGAAAGTTCTCAATAAGGAAAGAAAAAAATCATATGCTGAATTTGCTAAGATCTACAGTAAAAACAAATCTATCCCTGAAATCATGAAGAAGGAAAAAGAAATTTGCGGTAGTTTTGCTGTTGCACCTTAGACAACAGAAGTTGTGGCCATAGTGTGGGAAAAGTGCTTACTCACTGTACATCACAGGCCCTGTATTATCTCTCTCATCACAAGAAAAAGGATATGATATCATGAGATATTTTGAGAGACAACAGGTACATAGATGACTTTTATTAGAGTATATTATTATAATTGTTCTATTTTATTATTAGTTATTGTTCTTAATCTCTTACTGTACCTAACTTATAAAATATGCTTTATCATAGATATGTACATATGGGAAAAAACATGGGATACATAGAGCTTGTTACCATCTGTAGTTTCAGGCATCTGCTAGGGGTCTTGGAACATGCAGAGAAGGGAAGCTGCTGTTCTCCCAGTTACCATTTGAAGCTGCCTCGGGCCAAACGAAGGCCTATCCAAGGCAGGGATACTCAGTGAAGATGGTCAGAGGACTCTGATATTGGTGCGAGGTCAGGAGTGTTGCCAGATAAATCCAAGCCCTTCGTTTCACCAGGAAAGGTTTTCCTAGAGCCAGTTGTTTAGAATCCTGGCATGATTTCTTATAGTGGGTTGGTAACAGTTTGAAGACCAGCACCAACCAGCAGACCACATTCTGGGGGTCACTGAATGTAGCCCATTTCTCATGTTGATGTTGAGGCCATGATTAAGCATTTGACTTCCTGGATCTTGGTCACCGGGATGTGGCTGTCCTCTCCGCTCTCCATGCTCACCTTGTGTCTCTTGGACCTATTCTCCTACATACTGATGTCCTGGTCAGGCTCGATTCCACACTGGGCTTTAGTTTCCTCTTTGGTTCATATATGTAATAGGGAACTGTATGGAGGCCTCAATCTCTGACTTACTGGGCTCTCTTGTTCCTAAAAATTTGTCTGCATAACATGATGGCATTGGTTACTGACACTCTAGCTTTGCTACTTGTGTTTTAGGAGAAAACGTGGTACATGAAAAAGTTACTCATAAAATTCTGCCTGAAGATTTTATTTTTAAAATGTTTAATCTTGATTTTTTTTTTGTACTGGGAATCGAACTCAGAGCCTTGCGCTTGCCAGGCAGGCACTTGTGCCGCTGAGCTATATCCCCAGCCCTTAATCTTGATTTTTGATCCAGATCATTTATTGACTTAAATTTATGTTTACCTTGGGTTTAATATATAGAAAAATTTAAAAAGACATAGCATAATAATAAAGCAAGATGTATATTTCTGTTTAGCAGAAGTATGATAGAAATGTAAAATTTAGCAGGACTTAAGCTGGAAGTGGGACTAATGTGATCCTGGGGACTAGACCAGGGTTTATTGGAAGGAACAGAGAGCCAGGGTAGGGTTTTCAAGGCTGCAGAAGGAAGTTGAAGAAAGCTGGAACAACCTGAAAATACTGCCTGGGATTTTGAATTATATAAGGTTTCGTACTTAGAAACAGAAGAAAACACGGCCTTCCAGGCAGCTCCTGTGCTAATCTCTGCATGGATGAGTTCTGGTTTTAGCTAGATGGCGGACTAGATATTTGGAGAAACTCTGCTTAGTGGAGCAAGCCTAAATAAGCTGGATTTTAAAACTTAAGAATATGATAATTCTATACATGTAACATTCAAATCATGGTAATAAGCATTTCCATCTCCTCAAACATTATTTCTGTGCGTTGGAAACTTTTGTACTCCTCTAGTTATTTTGAAATGTGTCATAGATTATAGTTACCCCATGTGTTATAGGAAATCAGGACTAATTCCTCCTGTTGTGTTGGGTGCCTCTTGTCTAACTTCCCCTTTGTTCTCCCCTCTCTTTCTTAGTCTCTTGTGACTACTGTTCCACTCTGTCCTTTAAGGTCAACTTTTTAGTTTCCACAAATAAATGAAAACGTGGTATTTGACTTTCTGTGTCTGACTTGACATAGTCATAGTTCTAACTATGTTGCTGCAAATGACAGGATTTCATTATTTTTAATGGCTAAATAAAATTTTGTGCATGTGTGTGTGTGTGTGTGTATGTGTGTATCCATCACGTTTTTCTTATTCATTCATCCGTTGATGAACTTCTGAGGTGATTCCCTATCTTAGCTATTGGAAACAACACTGATAAACCTTGGAATGCAGATATCTCTTTAATATAATGATTTTATTTCCTTTGGAGGTATACCCAGTAGTGGAATTACTGGATCATATGGTAGTTCTATTTTTAGTTTTTAAAGGAATCTCCATACTGTTTTCCTAAATTGCTGTAGTAAAAGTTCTTCTTTCTCTGTATCCTCACCAGTATTGGTTATTTTTGGACTCTTAGATTACAGCCACTTTAACTGGGGTGAGAGCATACCTTGTGGTTTTGATTTGCATATCCTGGATGATTAGTGATATTGATCATTTTTTCCATGTACTTATTGGCCAGTTTTATATCTTCTTTTGAGAAATGTCTATTCAGGTCTTTTAGCCCATTTTAAAATTGGATTATTTGAGTTCATGTGGTGTTCAATTTTTTGAGTTTCTTATATGTCCTTGAAATTAATTCTTTATTACATGAGGCATTTACAGTGCTTTCTCCCTACTGTAGGTTGTCTCTTATTTCTGTTGTTGGTTTCCTTCCCTGTGCCAGAAGCTTCTCAGTTTGATGTAATCTCATTTGTATATTTTTACTTTTATTGCCTATGCCTTTGTAGTCCTATCCAAAAAACAAAACAAACAAACAAATAAAAAACTTGCCTACACTAATACCTTGAAGGGCTGGTCCTATGTTTACTTACAGTAATTTCATAATTTAGGGTCTTACATTTAAGATTTTGGCCCATTTTGAATTGATTTTTGTGTATGATTAAGGAATAGGGAACTAGTCAGTTCTTTTGCATATGTATATCCAGTTTTACTGGCACCATTTATTGAAGATTATCTTTTCTCCAAAATATGTCTTTGGCAACTCCGTAAAAAAAAAGTCAGTTGCCTGTATATATGTGGATTATTTTCTGTGTTCTTTATCCTGTTCTATTGATATATGTGTCTATTTTCATGCCAGTAATATGTTGTTTTAGTGATGTGTGTTTTGATATCAAATATTGTAATGCCTCTGGCTTTGTTTCTTTTTTTTCCACTAGAATTTCTATGACTATTTTGCATCTTCTGGGGTGAGATATGAATTTTAGGATTGCTTTTGCTATTTCTGTGAAGAATGTCACTCGTGTTTTGATGAGGATTGCATTGTTATCTTTAGATCACTTTGAGTAGCATGTACATTTAAACAATATTAAGTATTCTGATCCATGAACAGGAGATATCTTTCTTTTTTTAAAATTTTTCTTCAGTAGTGGGGATTGGGGATGGAGCCCAGGGAGCACCGAGCTATCTCCTCAATACTTTTTATTTTTTATTTTGAGACAGTTTTGCAAAGTTGCCCAGGCTGGCCTCAAACTTGGGATCCTCCTGCCTCAGCCTCCCAGAGTACTGGGATTGCAAGTGTGTGCCACCGTCCCTAGCTCCATTTTTTATTGTGTGTGCCAGCTATAATTCCTTTCATCAATGTTTTATAACTCTCATTGCAGAGTTTTCACTTCTTTGGCTAGGTTTATTCTGGAATATTAAAATGTTTTGTAGATATTGTGAATGGGATTGCTTTATTGATTTCTTTTTCAGTAAGTTCATTAAATGCAACTATTTTTTGTATGTTGATTTTTTTTTTTTTTTTTAATGTGGGTACCGGGAGTCAACCTCAGTACCTTGTGCTTGCCAGGCAGGCGCTTATGCTGCTGAGCTATCTCACGTGTATGTTGATTTTTGAATTCTGCAACTTTATCGGGTTCGTTTGGCAGTTCTAATAGCTTTTGGATGGCATATTTAGGTTGGAGTATTTAGGATTTTTTGTGTAATGCACTTCTGTGATATAATACAAACAAGGGTATTTGACTTCCTCCAAAAGAAGTAGATTTTAAAGCATGGCAGAAAAGTAAGGGAATTTCTTGGAGGATAGACATGATAAGACAATATGAATTAGGAGTGGTAAGTGACTGGTGGATATAGCACTTGTCCCCATATTACCTGTTGATCTCCAAAGGCCTGAAGCATGGGTTTTAACAGGGTGTGTATAGGGGGTCCAGGAAACAGAGCCCAAGGCTGGGCTGGAGGCCAAATCAGAACCCCCCCATTGAGTTGAAACAACAGATGTGTAAACCTCATTGGAAGAAGTGGTAAAAACCCACTCTGGAGTGGGCATGGTGGGGATGTATATATATCCATCTCCACTTTGGTTGTGCGTAGAATGGAAAAGAGTCTCTCATGAGAACTTCTAACTACAGACCTCCATGGAGGTAGGTACATTACTTGTAGGGACTGAAAAACCCAAGTTGAATGTTGAGTTGAAAGTGGTCTCACATTGGCAGAACTCTGGGATTCTGGTAGAGGGTAAGGGAAGTAATCGCTGAAAGAATGCCATTTAAGTCTAGGCATTAATGAATTCCCACAAATAAAATTTAAGGACCATGTTCCTTAAAACATGTTCCTCCTCCCCCACCAATGTATAAGGAAATAAGCCATCATGAGCAAGAGTTAATAGCAAAAACACACTGTAGAATCCATTCCACATAGACCACAGGGTTTGGAATGATCTATTTCAGAATGTAATGTAAGTCTGTTTAATAAATTTAGAGAAATAAAAGGAGCTTTTGAGAATATGGCAAAGGGATATTTGAAATGGAACCAAGTAGAACTCATAGAAATGAAAATATAATGAAAAAGAAAATTCCTGGAGTTGGACCTTCCTTGATCCCTTATATTGAATCCTGGCACTTCACACTTATTTCCCCCTCGTCTTCCTGTAGCTTTTCTGAAGCTCTGTATCATCCATCTAGTTAGAAACATCAATATTTTAAAGCCAGTCAGTGAGTATTTGTTATGCAGCTTTTCCAGAAAACAACACATCAGCCTCTGAGCCCTAGGGCAGGAGAAAGAACTGTATTATAATCACATACTGCTTGCCTTCACAAGAATACATCTTTTTTTCCCAGTAAGATAGATTTTTCCAACTGTTTTTCTGCTTTTCTTATTGCTTCTCTTTATTTCTTAAAGTGCTAGCTCTTATTATTCAAACTTTTAAAATTGAACAGTTTTTAAAATTAGGACACAGGCTTAATTAGGACATAGAAGTAACTGTGCTCCCTAATACATTCAAAAGGTTTTAATAGCCTTTCAGAGCACTGTTAGGTTTATAGAAAAACTGCAAGAAGGACCGAGTTCCCATATACCTCCCTCAGGTCACACTGTTATTTACCTCTTACACTAGAGTGGTATGTTGATGAACCAATTTTGATGTATTACTATGGACTAATTTCCATGTTGATATATTATTATGGACTCATGTCTATGATTTGCATTAGAGCCCAGTCTTGAATGCCATACATTTTTGTGGATTGTAGTAAATGCATAATGTTGGGTTTCTATTATTATAATATCCTACAGACTAGTTTCACTGTCCTAAAATTTCCATCTTCCAGTTATTCATTTCTTTCCCTATCCCTGTGGACCCCTGGCAACCACTTATTTTAAAATTCTCTGTAATTTTGCCTTTTCCGGAATGCTTGGAATCATATAATATATGGTCTTCTATAAAAAATTAATACATTATTTTTGAGCAGTGTTAGGTTTACAGAAAAATTGAACAAAAGTACAGAGAGTTTCTATTATCCCCATTACCATTACCCTCTTACCATTACCCCTAATGCCCATTTATAGTATTATTAATATCTTACATTTGTTACAATTGATGAACCAATACTGATACATTATTATTAACTAAAGAATAGAATTTACATTAGAGCTTAATCTTTCTGATGTGCTGTGGGTTTTGGCTAATGTATACTGATATGTATCCACCATCACAGTATCATACAGAATAGTAGTTTCACTGCCTAATAACCCTGTGTTCTCCATTTGCTCATGCCTCCTTACAAACCCTTGGCAACTGCTGATCTTTCTATTGTCTCTTTTGTGTTTTCAGAAATGTTACGCAGTTGAAATCACATAATATGTAGACTCTTCAGATTAGCTTCTTGCATTTTGCAGTATGTATTTAAGATTCATCCTTGTTTTTGCATGAATTGATAGCTTGTTTCTTTTTATCACTGATAAATATTCCCTTGTAGGGATGTATCACATTCATCCTCTGAAACACATTGCTTCCAAGTTTTGGCAATTATAAATAAAGCTGCAGTAAGCATTCCTGTACATGAGTTCAGCTTATTTGGGTAAATAGGAGTAAAACTGACAAATTTTAAGCTTATGTTTAACTTTGTAGGAGATTCTCAAACTGTTTTCCAAAATGGCTGTATCCTTCCCATCAATGAAGAACGAGTTCTTGTTACCCCGTATCATGGCTGCATTTGGTGGCATCAGTGTTTGGAATTGTAACATTTCTAATGTTACATTCTAATGTGAAGTGTATTCTTGTTGCTGTTTTAATTTAAAATTGCCTAATGACAAATGATGTTGTGCATTTCTTCATATACCAGTTGGCCACCTGTATATTTTCTTTAGTGAAATATCTGTTTAGATCTTCTGCCTATTTAAGATTTGGTTGTTTGTTTTACATTCTGGTTGTCGAATTTTAAGAGTTCTTTGTATTTTTTCCAATATTTTTCCCATTCAGCTTGTCTTTTCATTCTCTTAATGCCTGCTACACTTTGCACTGCTTACAATTTAATTTAAAAAGAATATGGAATACCAGAGTTGAAAAGAATTAATTTGAGTCATGGGTAATTGCTATTTTCATAGGTCAACAAATGACAGGACTATTGACAGTTTCTGTAGTTCAACCTAATAGAAACCAAAGATCTTTCTCCACGATTTTCTGCCTGTGAGCTACTCATCTGTGATCTGTGAATAGCATGATTGTGACCTAAGGTGACTCTAGGAAGAAATTAAGCTCACAATGCAGTCAAAGGTAAATGTAGATATTATAATCATACAGCATCAATCTTTAGAGAAAACTCCAGTTTCCACTCTTTTGGTCACCCCCTCACTGAAATGGCTATTATTCTAAGCATTCTTGCCATTTAAATTCAATTTAAAATTGGAACATACTACCTAAAACTGGTGCAAAAGATCTGTGTCCTGATTTTTGAGTCAGGACTTTCATCCTCCACAGATGCTCAAGAATCTTAGTTTTACTGAATTCTGCTGCTGAATTTATGTGGGGGCACCGGTGGGCAGTGCAAAAGTAGAAGTACCTGTACAGGCACCAGTGGAAGTCTCCCTTCCTAGTGAAAGCAAAGGACATCCCTTCGCATAGTATTATTTTCTGTGTACCTCAAAATAGAAGCAGTGATCTGATGATTATTTTGAAAGTTATAATTTATGACCAGATTTAAAAAACCATTATGGTTAGTAATGTTGCAATATTACTTCTGCTTATTCTATCCAAGAGGAAACAAATCAAATTTAATTCAATGCAATCAAATTTTGTATATTTACTATGTATAAACTCTCTGCTGAAAGCATAGTATAGAGCCAAGGTTTTGATCTAGTAGGAAGGGATGGGATCAGTCAACAAATAAAGGCAGAATAAAACAGATGATGTGAGAAATGTACCAAGAAAGTGCTGTATTTGCTCAAAATAGAGAATAATTATGGTGGAGGGATCTGGAAAGACATTGTGGAAAGTGCAAAATTTGAGTTGAGCCTTGAGGAATGAGTAGGGTTTCGCTTGGCATAGATGAGGGTATGTGTTAGAGAAAAAAGATACTGTGGATAGAGGCCGGATATGGAAAGCTTGGGGCCTTTTAGAGAACAGAAAGATCAGTAGCACTTACAGATTAATCATATAAAGTTTTGTCTTTCTGCCAATTGCACGAAGATACATGACATTTTAAAAACTTGAATTTTGCTGAAATAAGACTTTGAATCAGGCTTTCTCCAGGCTCTTGTTTGGGAGAGAGTCAGTTAGTAAGAAGGAGCCCCCAGCTGAGAGGGTGGTACCCACAGCCAGGGCAGCTCTCCCATTTTTTACTGGCATGGCATGGGCCTAACTCTTGTGAAGTGTTAAAAGATATGTTTCTTTGTCTTTTTAAGAAAAAGACCTCACAGTTGTAGTGACTGAAAAGCAAAGAAGGCAAAGACAGTGTACTTACTAACATTTCAGGTAAATTTGAGTGTGATGCTGTTTGATATTGGATCAAATCAATCACATGAGTCTAGAACTTTGCAAATGGCTTGGGATAAAAATCGTCTCTAATGTTGAAGGTATGATTTTTTTGCCCAGTTTAGATGGAGACAAATAAAAGAAAATAAAGTAGAATGTCACCGTATTGAATAGCAGGCTGTGATTGGTTGTTAGTTTCCTGGGCAGCTGTTTGATGAGATCTGCACTAAACTTTCAAAAAGTTTATTATTGGTAGATTGATTCTACTTTTATTATCAACAAAGATACATGCTGAAAGTTACTGTAAGGACTACTAAAGCACATAGAAGTTCAGTAAAATGAGATGATTCATGTAATAGACTATGTTCAGAGCTTCCATTCTCCCCATGTTGTGTCCAACATTAATATTGTAGATTTTGCTGGGTTCTTCTGTAATTTCCTTCTTTCTAGACATTTATTCCTATCTATCTAACAGAATTGCAAGAGTGTTTGTTGTAAAAATATAGTTGTGGTACACATTACCAACAGCTTACCCCAAATCCATTTACTTTTCATTCTTACTTGTAAAACTCTCTGGCAGCCATATGCCTACTTAAAAATATTCGCTGTCCCAGACTCCTTTGCAATTGGGTGGCCACGTGAACCAGTTTTGGCCAATGGGCTGAAAGTGGAAGTCTCCTGATTAAAAGAGACTGAGCTGAGAGATCCAGGCCCTTCGTACTTCAGCCTTTCCTTTCTTGGTTTGACGAAACATTTCTTGAGCTCAGTAAGCGTCTTGGGACCACAAGAGCAATGTAGAAAGATGGAGGAGGGTGGGGCACAGCATCCCCCTTATCTGTTTACCTCTGAATGGATTTTTAATTTAGAAGAAGAAACTTGGGTTTGGTGGGTTTCTTCTGTGAAAGCAGTCTAACCAATAAGGTACCAGGGCCAGTGTAAATGGTTAACATTTCATGCGGGTGCACTGGGGGAATCGGGGCATTAGTGAGTTTTGCCAGGGAATTGCCACAGCACTCCAGTGTGTCTGCCTTGTGGGAGGTGAGCTTGAACTCCAGAGGGAAAGTTACACGTTCCCCATTCTTAGCTGACTAGAACTCTTCATCAATCAAGAGTGAGTGGCACACAGGGGCAAACACCGTGGGGTAGGATCACTGGTCACTAGGAGAACAGAGTGCTCAGATTAAGGAGAGCTGGACCTTCCAGTAAACACAGAAGTTATTTTTGGGGAAATAAGTAATCGGTGATAGGGGTTTTACAGAGTATGGTGGAGGGAGCAAACCTTTTACAGAATGCCACTGATAAAGACCCACTATTTAGACAGAATACTGAGTACTTGCAGAATTAGGCAAATATTAAAGATTTCCAACACAATAAATTAATATTCTAGGCCAGCACTGTCCAAATACAAACACAGTGCAAACTGCATACGTAATTTTAAATTTTTAAAAGTCACATTGAAAAGATAAAAAGAAACACGTATATTTTTAAAGCCAGTCTGACCTGAGTTGTTAGATTAGATCTAAAAAAAAGATGGCTAAAAAATTAAAATTGAAACAAAAGAATTATTGATACAACATGGGTAATCTTGGGAAAGAGAAATACACTCTCAGTGTCACCTTTTAGGTATATTAAGAAGTAGGGAAATTGTTCATATCTTTTATTATTCAAATGTCTATCTAAAATAATGGGAATTTTCTCAGCTTGTTTTACCATTGTGCTGTTATGGGCTTTTTCCTTCCTTAAATTGAAAGAGATGAGAAAAGACAAATTTATGTAGCATGAAGCAGGCTGTATTCATGTTTATGGCTGTTGAGCTTGATATCAACTTGATTTGTATTTGCTTCCTCAAGTTACCTCCACAGTCTTTCTTTGGGCACTGTTTGCCATTGTGATTATTATTTATCCCAGTTCATGAGAGGAATGGAGTGTTCTGAAAGGGCATTGCTTTCCTTTCTTTTAGTTCACCAGCCTCAAATACAGGGTATGATGTTTTAGGTCCCACTTCCACTGAAGTGCTTTCCACCTCAAGTACTACAGAACTTTTAAAAACAGTTTGGTGGACACACGGTGAATTTTAGTTTTTTGTACCTAGACAAATTTTGTGAATGAAGGGTTCTCTTGTGTCCAGCTGTCACTGGACAGGGTCCGAGGAGGACCCTCCAAAGAGCAGGTGGGGGCCTTCACACTTCCCCACCCCTGGAAAATCATTTCAGAACTCCTCAGTGGGAGGCACAGCCAGATTTATTGAGCAGAACCAAAGAAGTACACGTTTAGAAAGGAATTTAGGTGCTCGCGGCTGGGGATACTGATGTGGTCTCCTGGGTGTTTTCAACACTGACAGTCTTCTAGGGTATGTACTGCTAGTGTCTGTCAGGTTACCCATTACTGGGGTAGGTTAGATTGCAAACTATTTGCATACGTTTGAAGTTTAGAGATATGTTATCCAAATATAGTGCTATTTCCTTGGCGGTGGAAGTCTGTGGGATTTGTGAATTTATACTATGGGAAGAAAAGCCTGGGTCCAGTTTACAGACTTATTTTAAGACTCTTAGAAATTTAGGAGTCAGAAGCCTGGAAGGGGAAAACAAGCTTAGGAATGAAAAAGGCTCATTGTAACCTTGAGCAAATTTGACTGTCTTGAAGCTGAAGTTTTTTTCAAAGTGCATTTTAAAAGTTACAATGTCCTTGTCTCCTTTCTACCTATCTTTATTTATTCTATCCTACCCCACCACCAGAAATAATAGAAGACTGCCTCTGAAGATAAGGAAGGGGAATTTGTTGGAAGATTTCTCTTCAAAGTGGTTATGAAAACATGATTATGGTTTAAATTAATTTTCATAGCAACAATGGCTTTTTAGAGAACTCAGGTAATCTAGAAAAATAGAAAGAAGAAAATAAAAATTACTCATACAACCATGTTAACCCTTGATTATTATCTGCTTGACAGTTTTCCTACTTGTGTGTTCTCTACAGACTCCCCCCAACGTATACCTTCCCTCCTCCCATTTCTCTGCCCCTTCATTCCTCCCCCTCTCCCCCTTTCCTTCCTTGTCTTTTTATAAAACAAGGATCATATTCTACATACATTTTGTAGCCCTCTCTCTTAATATGTTAAGGGCAAATTCCTATGTTAATAAAATATAAATCCAATTTTAACAGGATGCTATTGTATGTCTGTTGAATGAGTACTCTTAGTTCATTTCTAGCTATGTTCAGTTTTTAAATTGTTAACTATGATGCAGTGAACATTCATGTCTATGCATTGTTTAATCCTTTTCTTAGGATAAGTAGAACTGCTGAGAGTTATGTGTAAAGAATTTGGCCTTGTGTTGCCAAATTGGCCTCCAGAGAGGATGTTTAATTTATACTTTACTAACAGAGTCACATACTGCTATGTCTACTTCTATAGTGTTAGCATTCTTTTTATTCTGGCCAATCTGTTAGTTTAAAAATAATATAATTGTTTTAATTTACATTTTTTAGTTACTAGTGAATTTGGGCATGTTTTCAAATGTTTATTAGTAGTTTGTATCTTTGTACATTTATTTTTATGAAGGTGTTTTTCTTTTGAAAAGCTATATTTATATATGTAGGGCATACACTCTTTGTCACATGTGACAGATTTAGTCTTTTCCAAAATGTGGGCTTACTTATTGTTCTCCAATATTAAAGCTTTTCAAGGTACTCTTTTTCTATCTTATTTTTATGTAAAATCATTTATGAGAAATTTCCATTAGCTGTTGTAACTTGCTTTGTTTCTTAAATGATCCATCAAAAGTATTTAGATACTTTCATGTAGAACCCCTGCATCATCTCTAGCGTATGTTTTGAGTAAGTAATGCCAAGGAAATCACCATCTAATTATGTTCTTGCTCAAGCCTGCTACTAGCTTTGAAGTTTGCTGCTAATCTCTTCTGAGCTACGTTTCTTAGGATCTAAGGTTTAGATAAGGAATGACAAGTAAAAACATGGAACAGTGTAATGTTTTTTCTTGATTGAGTTTGCTTTTCATATTTAATGTTAATTGAAAACTAGCAAATGTACTGTTTTTATTTTTATTTATTCTATCTCTGCCTTATTTAAAAACACACATAATCAACATCACTGACCTAAGATTATCCTTCAGAAAATTGTCTTAGCCAGTTACTGAAGCAAAGTCCAGTGGTTGGTAAGACTCTTACCCAGTGTATTGAGATTTAGATACCTGTTAGGAAACAGGGCTTTCTGTACTGGGGAAAGTCTACCCACTGTCATAATTTGGGGTACGAAATTAACATGGTAATATTAAGTTTGGGTTTGAGAGATAATAATATTCAATCTGTGTCTCTAAGAATTAAAAATTAAATAGGGGACATAAAACAAAATATGCAGCTAGAGGGAGTACATAAACAATAATTGAAAGGTTTTAAAGGATAAAGTCTAAAAGATAGAAAGTGATACTTTGGCAGATAGGAAAGCAAGCTTCACAGGTAGAGCTTGAGATAGCATTCAGAGAGGAGGAGAGTGAGACAGCGGAAGAGGACGAGTTGGGTATGGGATGCCACAGGATGCAGTACGGACTGGCGGCCGTGGAGGGCAGCCTGACAGAGAACACCAAAGCAGTGACAAGCAGAGTGCAGCCTGATGTAGAAGTCAAGGACAAACTCCAGGTGGGCAGCTAGTGGCTCTTCCGAATGGTGGGCGTGGCATGGCTGCCTCATGCAGTTTAAGAAAATAGGTTGAAGTGCTGATGTAGGCAGAGGTTAGAAAGTATAGCCTACATAAATGCAAGGAGGAGGTCTGAAACCCTATGGTTCTATGGGTGTTGGCTAGAAAAATGTAAACCTCACCGCCAGTGCAGCTCTATTACAAACTTATGGGCAAATAATAGGGCTAAGAAGAAGAGATTGTATGATTGATTATGATGTCTCTCTGGTATCTGCCTCTCATTAGGTATGTTAATCTGTTTGATTAGTTGACTGTGTGCCTTTAAAAAAATGAGTCATAGTGTAATTCAAAATTTGCACATAAAAATGCAGTAAGCCCCCCACTTATGAAAGAGTTCCTTTCTGGGAGAACTGTTTGTAAGTTGGATTCATTCCTAACTGACCAAGTGAGTCTTATACAGTATACTGTGAAAACATAGCTCGAATGTTCATAAGTTGGGGACTACTATATAGAGACATGAACTTTTATGGTCATTGAGAATTTTATGTTTAAGTTGGATATTTTTAAGGCTAACATTGCTTTATGATGCTTGCTGGGTTATAGCTATTTTAAACTTCAGACAAATTGCATAATTCTTAAAATTTGATACTCTGATTTCTGTATTTTTTCTTTTTTTTTAATGTGGGTACTGGGAGTCGACCTCAGGATCTCGTGCTTGCCAGCAGGCGCTTGTACCGCTGAGCCATATCACCGGCCTTTTTTTCCTTTATGTGGGTACCAGGAATCGAACTCAGGACCTCGCACTTGCCAGGCAGGTGCTTATGCCGCTGAGCCATCTCACCAGCCCTGATTTCTGTATTTTTGATCCCAAGTTAAGGAATCACTGGGAAGTGATAACTCATTGTAAATGAAATCAGTGGTAAAGAGCTTGTCTAGCACATGCAAGGCCCTGGGCTCTATCTGTGTACTATAACAAAACAAAAACTGAATGAAACCTCACCATGGCTAAGATGGCTAAGATTTTACATATTAAAATCTTATTAAAAATAAGAGTAAAAAAAGGAGAAGAAAGGATAATTTGGTATTATTTTCAGAGCATAATCATTCTCTTTAGTTTTTATAGTGCATTATAATTTGCAAAGCACTTATTCTCTTGCAGTTTAAACATTTATTTATTTAGGAAATTATAATTATATATGTAAAATTTTTTTGTAGGGTACAATGTGATGTCTTGATGGCTGTATACACTGTAGAAAGAGTAAATCTAAATCAAGCTGATTAACATATCCATAACCACAGCTCATTATCTTTTTTGTTGTGATGAGGATGTTTATAATCTATTCTTTTATGTTTCCTGCAGTTTTGATTTGATATTCATGAAAACTTCGGAGGTAGGCCACATAGCCATTGCTATTATTATAGGTGAGGATACCAGCAGGGATTGGATGATTTACCTGTTACCCATGTTTTTTGACTTCCAGGAGAGGGCTTTAAGTATACTTGGCCTCCATCATCATCATTCAATTATAGTTCCTCCATTAGATGCTAATTAGAAGGAAGGCAGTATTGTTTTTCTTCCTTGTATGTGCCATTCTGCTTCAAGCTTAGCTGAATTGGCATTCAGATATTTGAGTGAATTCTTCCTCTGAGAAGGTAATAGTGATTAGCTGTACCTTAAATAGATGGTTAAGATGTTTAACTCTTACTCTGGCAGATGTTTTGAAAGAAGTAGGTGTAGGGGTAGCTCAACAACCCTGTGCTCAGTTTGATTCCTTTACAAAGATTTATTGCTGTGGTTCAGCCCATGATTACAGAGTATTCCTCATTCATTACACAGATCTGCATGGGCCAAAAATGATTCTTTCTGATGAGTTTTAGCACTCTTTTTGGAGCTTTTATACTTGACTATTGAGGAGCTACTAGACCATAAAATCCAGCCAGTGAGAACACTGGAAGTCACAGAGCTCAAAGGTTTATTAAGTGTGTGAAACTCCATTGTTTTGTGCATGTGTTAAATAATTGCTGTCAGTGCAGGACTGTTAAAAATTCCCAGCTAGTAATAACACGAATAGCACTTAATGGCTTCGAAAGGAGATAAAAGAAATCTCTTACTCAGCACTCCGGCAGTGTCACAGCTATGTCAGTTTTGTTATTGTGAGGCCTTTCGGCAGATGCTCTCCCTTCTGGCACAGAGCTGTAATTACCATATAAATTAAGTGAGTGGAGGGTGTGCAGCCTGGCTTCTTCTGCTTGTACCCACGATTCCAGGGCTGCCCCGCCAAGCAGGCATCATGTGGGCTGGTGCAGGGAGAAGGCCTTGCCTTCCTGTCCTTCATTCAGAGAACAGCTCAGCAGCTGTGAAACACAAGGATCATTTTCTTTCTTTCTTTTGTGCCCCCCATTCTCTGTCCAACAGCATTCCACAGATTAGCCTAATCCATCTGCATTAATTCATAGGCACTAATTATGTTTCAACGTAGACTCTTACACAGGAAATGTTAAGTATCCTTACTTTAATCACTTGTAACTAGCCCTTAAATTGAGGGTTGAGTACTTTCCTTTTATAGGATAACGGGCTTTGCTGTGTTATGTGGTGGGATCAAACCCTTCATTTAACAATGTATAGTTGAAGACATGGAGGATGCATTATTTTTTTCCCTAAAGGGCTCTGTGTTTTCTTCTAGCCAAAATATAATTCGAAATTTTGAAATGTCCCTTTTAAATGTGTAAAATGGGCTCTCATGCTTAGGTAGTTTCAGGCTGATAAGCATAATTTGTAAGAACATAATTATAATTCTTATAGTTGGATAATGATTTATAGTTCCAAAGCATTTCCCAGATAAATTATTTTGTTTGTTTAAATAACCCTCAGCATGATAATTTAAGGATTAATGTGAAGCAGTAACAGGGCCACACGGTTAGTTGGTAGCACAGCTATTACTGGAACTGAGTCTCATTTCCCATGCGGGGCTCTTTCCTTCCACCTCATGGTGTTACCTTATCTACTTACACAGTCCTTATAAAGTTCCTCATAAAATTATCTATCAACTTTCTTTATGTGATTATTAGGTTGTGTGGAAAATTACCATAATTTGCGGCACGTAAAGAGAACCACTTGTGGACATTTTAGAAAAATTTACATTTTACTGACAGCAAAAAGTGGGACATTTTTTCCCCTCCCCCTTTGGCAAATAATTACTATTCTAGCTTCTTTTAAAATGTCTTTGTCTCCCTCCCTCCCTCCTCCCCTGGCTAGGAATTACAGAAAATTGGTGGAAAGACATGGTAACTTCAGGTCTACCTCTGCCCTCCCTGCATGAAAAAAACTGGGCACCAATCATGTCCTTCTATCAGCATCTCTCTTTGATAGATGAGGCTCTGTGGAAAGGATCTGACTTTGCCAAGGTTGGAGACTTCTCCTGGAACTTCATTTCTTGAGGAATAAGAAGAACGTGGGTTGGTGGTCTCAGGTGGGCCACTGGGTCGCTCTGCATTGCCCAGAGGTGACTGGGTAAGGGCAAGCAAGGGCTGGAACCTGTGAGCTCCTCTGGATGAGGGTGCTCCCTGCAGCACGGCTTCTTACACACCAGAGTCTACTCACCACACGCCCTGCACCAAGTTGCTTCCACCTCCACGAACCCTTTTCCAGCTTGCCCAAGGGCAGCTCTGTGTGGCCACTGCCCTGGTGCTGATACTCACAGCAGGAGCATTTGTATCACCATTTACCCCATCACCAATGCCAGATACATGCATCTTTTTGCTTTTCTTTTTTTTTTTTTTTTTTTTTCCCTGTAAATTGAGAAGAACATCCTGGTACCTTAGGTGTAGGAAATTACCCTTCCCTAAACACTTTGACTAGACCCTACTCTTTATGTAGGTGTAAGGCAATAAATAACCACTATTCTGGAAAGAGAGTGAAGAAATTAGTGGCAAGATAAAGTTACTCGTGCTAGTACCCCTTGGTATGCACTGCTGATTGTCTGCACAGGGGCCAGTGTATTTCTAGGAGGAAAGGGGGCAGGACTCTAACCCTGCTGTCTTTTTGGGCTCAGTTTTAGCAGAACCTCTCTGCTGGATTGATATTGCCCCAGCTGAGGTCCCTTGGGAGGAAAACATTCTGAGGAGCCCAAAAGGAGATTTACCGTGGAGAAAGGAGGAGGTTGAACTGATGACTTGGGCTTAAGGGTAGAGCCTTTCTAGACTTGTGGAGATTGTGGAGAGGATTGGGGCTGAGCCTGGGTCCCTGGTAAGGGACTGATACTTTGATAGGATATATGTGAGTTAAAGGAAACAGCAGAGTCCTGGGTCCCAAGAAGTACCACTATTGTCTCCATGGAGATCAGGAACCCTGGTTCTTGGCAGCTCTGTGGCTTTTCCATGAGGCATGGTAGCTAGATATGGACTCATCTTGTGTCTTTGAGGCAGACAGAAAGTGCCAGGGGACATGTGGGAGGCAGGGACCAACTCTGCAAGTCACTGGCACATACTCTCTTAGAAGGGGGTAGATGGCTGATGTGAGACCTTTGCCTTCATCAGTTTCAACAGGAAAGGGCATTGAGTGTCAAGAACAGGAGGTGCTACTGAGTAAGAGGTTGTGGAGCCAGGAAGGACACAGGCTGCAGAGACAAAGGGAGACTGAGATGGTGAAGGAGAAATGGCTCCCATGTTCAAACTTTACTTGGAACACCCTATGTGTAGCTACCTGAAACTGGGGTTATAGTTTGCAGATAAACACAAATAGGTAGAAGTACCTGCTCCATACCCCTGCCAACAACAAACAAATAATATTCCTTGGGGGCAAAGTGTCCTACTTAGACTTTCCATTTAAATCTAATGATTCCACCCAAGCCTTGGGAAGTTTGCTGATTGTTTGTAGATGCTGCAAGGTCATAGTCTGCACTTATTTTAAAAAAGCTTTGAAACCTCAACAGTGCATATTTAAAATGGGTGAAGAAATGATGTACGTTTTACCCTATCTTTGGGGTTACTTGATGTTTACCATTACAGGCTTGGATTTGAGAAATATTAAAGGGCACATTTATTTATCTTTGATTTTATTTATTTTTTTTTTTTTTGTGGGTACCGGGGGGACGACCTCAGGACCTCGCGCGCCAACAGGCACCCGTGCCGCTGAGCGATATCACCGGCCCCTTTTTCGTATGTGGGATCCGGGAGTCGAACTCGGGCCTTCGCGCTTGCAAGGCAGGCGCTTAAGCCGCTGAGCCGTCTCACCGGCCCTATCTTTGATTTTAGATACAGCCTTTGCTCACAAGGCTTTTGTATTTAATTCAATTACTTAGTCAACTAAAACTGCAGTAGCAGATCCAAGTTCCATAACATGAAAAGTCTTAAGAGTCATTTTGGTGAATCCTTTTGTGTATATACGTGAAGAAGGTTGTTAATGGCTTTTGACAGTGCATTTTGGAGAGAGTAGACTTCTGTGTGGATGATTTCATTCTCTGCCACCTTATATGGGAGAAGCAGAAAGGCTTTAGCATTTAGAGGATATTCATGGTAAAAGAGAAAGAAAACAATTTCATCTCAGTTCCATAATATAGTACTGGAATAATAGATACATTACCAACGAGGGAGGAAATCAGAATATCAGTTTATAATTAGGTGGGTGAGATATTTTTCGGTGACAATATGCCCAAGCTTTTTATGTAGGAGGTATGGGAAGAACTACTTTAAGAATATATTTTCCAAGTTTTTGTTTGTTTCTTTCTTTCTTAAAGTGGGGCACCTGTATTTGGAAGTTTTGCACTGCTAATACTTTGGGACAGCCATGATTAATGAGGAAATGCGGTTTCCAGATGAAACAGTGCAGAGGTGCCACCTAGTGGGCATTTTGGCATGTCTGGGCAGTATTTTTCTTGCTGGTTGAAATTGGTGATCCCTGATGGGACAGTATTTTAATCTTTATTTTCACTAAAATTATCCTGCTTTAAATTTATTTGAAATAGTTTTATTAACTTACAGTTTTTGTTAACAGTTTTGCTAATATTTTTAGCTAATTATGTCAGCCAAAATCATAGGTCAGTTAAATTTTACCGTTTTATTGAAATATTCTCGCATGTAATATGCAGAAACGTGCAGAATATCTGGAGGGTATCGTGGGTCCTATCCAAAGCCTGGATGATAGCCAGCTGCAATGAAATTTCATCAAAGCCTTTCTTGTTCTTTTAGGATTAATCTCTCTTTAGTAGAATGTTGTATAAGAAAAAGATCAGTGAGAAACCTCATCTTTTGAAAAAAAAATTTTCAGTTGAGATGTTTTCCAGACACACACCTCATTAGAGAGAAAGGCTACAGATGGCTGACTATAATATTTTCTTTTCTTTACCGTTAAACCACACATGATCTAAATGACAAATACTGAGGTTTTCCAAAACAAACTATTGGTTATAGAGATCTTGAGTATGATCAGAATTCCCAGAGGGCATAGTATACTTTATCTCATCCATGACAAGAAATCTTTGAAATTTCCTTTGCCATCAAAGACTTTCTGCTTTCTGTGTGTGTGTATTTGTGTGTATGTGTGAACATTTGTAGGAAAGGGCTTTCACTGAGGTATAAAATAATTTCCACAGGGAGATCTTTTTACTTTACAAGTATTATTTTGGTATCTATTTGGGCAATATTTACATTAACAATATTAATACTTCATTAATACTAACATCTTTATTATACATGAATAATTTTTGTTGTAGAAATTCTCTTGTTGTAATTAAATTGTAGAGACATTAAGAGAGTTCAGGAGGTCTTTTCAGAACATGCAGACTTTAGCTAAAAACTTCTCCTAAAGATGCTTTCTGAATTTGCAAAGACATTCTGTGTAATATCCCAGTTATTTAGATTTTAAAGTGTCTGCTGCAGCCCAACTGTACTAGGTGGTAGTTGTTGAGAAGAATACAAAAAACTATGTTACCACGTGGGTTCTCCAGATCCTTATAAGAGGCAGTTCTGAGGCAAGGATGGAGCCCCATTGCCTGTGTTGCATGCAGTCCCTGCTCTGCCTCTTAGAGTAGTGTGACCTTGGAGAAATTATTTGACCTCTCTATGCCTCTGCTTCTTCTGGGAGGGGGGATAAAAATTTGCTTTCTTGGAGAGCTGAATTGCAAAGAACAATGCCTGCATGCGTGTGGGTGGGGACTCAATACATGTCAGCTATTTCCCTTCTCACCATTTGGTGGGGAAGCCAGAGCTGAGGCACCGCACACATGGGGACAGTTTAATACTTCTATCAAGTAAGAGGTTAAGACCACTTACTAGAGGAGTTCATAAAAGAGAAACCAATGTAGACTGGTATATTACTTAAAAGAGGGAATAAGGAGTAGATCTGGATTTTTGAACATTTCAAAAATAAATTGTAACTGCAAGCCTGTTTGCCCTATTTGATTTTCAGTTAAGGAGAGTAGTTCACTATGATTCTTGACATTATTTCCTTCCGTAGGGTTAAGAACAAAGAATGAACTTTCCCTTTGTCTGCAAATCATTTGTTTTTCATTCATTCTGCAGCTATTTGTGGACTATATCCTGTATGCCAAGTATTATTTGAGTGAGCGAGACAGGCAAGAATCACAGCTGCAGTTTCTATTCTTCAGCTTTTTAATAATGTTCTGCATGTGCTGCAGCATCCTTTCTAAATTCTTCATGTTCAGTTTATTTTTTTTTACCTTATTTAAAAAGTTTATGATGAAAAATTTCAGACATACTCATGTCTATCTCTGCCAACAATGCACTGTCTCAATTACTTTAGTTTTATATTAAATTTAAAATTGGGTTATATGCTTTCTCCAACCTTCTTTTCTTTTCTTTTTTCATGCGAGGGCCTTGCATATACTAAGTACTCACTCTACCACTGAGCTACATGCACCCAGCCCTCTCTTTTTTAATCAGTATTGTTTTAATATTCTAGTTCTTTTGTCTTTTCTTTTCTTTTTGTCTTTTTGTATAAATTTTAGAATCAGTTGTATATATCTACAGAAAATCATGCTGAGGATTTGATTGGGATTATATAAATCTGTACATCAATTTGGTGAGAATTTCTGATTATGTTGAATCTTTCGATTCATTACCATACTATACATCTCTATTTATTTAGAGATCTTCTTTATTTTCTTTCAGCAGCATATGTCATCTTTACCATGCAGATCCTCTACATGTTTTTTGAGATTTATACTTAAGTATTTTATGTTTTGGAACTACTGTAAATGGTATTTATTTTTTGCTTCCTAATTACACATTGCTAAAACGTGTAGAAGTATGATTCTTTTTTTGTGTGTGTTGACCTCTAACCCATGAACTTGCTGAAATCACTTGTATCTGCTAGGAATTTTTTATCCTCCGATTCCTTGGGATTTTCTCTATAGTCAGTCATGTTATCTGTGACTAGAAATGAATTTATTTATTTCCAGTCTATATGCCTTTTTTATTTCTTTTCCTTGCCTTTTTTCTTTCCAGTACAAGGTTAAATAGGTGTGGTGAGAATGAACATTGTTGCCCTATTTCTGATCTTAGGGGGGAAGCATTCAATTTTCACCACTCAGCAGGACATTAGAGGTAGGTTTTATCAGGTAGGAAAAGTTCCTTTTTATTCCTAGTTTTCTGAGTTAAGATGTTTTTGTTATGAATAGATGTTAGATATTTCCAAATGCCTTTCTACACCAGTTGATGATTTTTTCCCCCTATAAGCCACTGCTGTTGTAGATTACATTAGCTGGTTTTTGAATATTGAACCAGTCTTCCATTCCCATGACAAACCCTATTTGGTTGTGGCTTTTGTCAAGATTTGAGGTTCCAGCGGGAAATGTCTAATAAAGGATCAGTTATCAGAGAACATCCAGATTTGTGTTTGGGCCAGTGTTTCGGACAAGCAGTTGACTCTTTGGGCTGTTGATGACCCCATTAGCTCCTGCTGGCCTGCTTCTCAAGGATGCACTGCTGACCAGCCATGCCTCTACTTTGTCTCCACCCCTTCTGTGTACTTGTTTTGTTTCAGTTCTCTTTCCCTGCCTTGTACAGGACTGGGAACTTCTGTCTATTAGAGTCCCCTCCCGGCATCTTCTTCCATTTAGGCTGTAATTTAGTATAGTAAAGTTTGGGGATAAATTGTGTTTTAAGAAACAAACATTTATTTAAATAAAAACATGTCTGTGATTAGAGTGTTGAAATTTAAGTGATATTAAATAAGAGTTTCTACCACTTTTATCCTTTTATGAGTCTAGAAGAGAAAATATATGAATGTCTTATCATATATAGTCTCCTAAGACTTGATTTTAAGTTGCAATTTATTTTGGGAAGGTAATGGAAACAAACCAGGGAGTAATATAAACATTTGCTTGTGATTAAATATAATTTGCTTGCCTCTCCAGGGGCTAAATTCCAAAGAATTCGTTTCTGTATTTTTGTATCTGCAGACATAACGGTACAGTGATCCCTGTGAAACTGAATTCTAACCTGGGGATCCCACTCGTGCTCTTCTGGGGAGCAGTCAGAAAGCCGTGGTTGGGTCGGAGCTCAGAGTGCTGCTTTCTGTTAAAACGCGGTCTCATTTTCTCTGAGCAAACCATTGGTTGAAGTCAAGAGCATGTTATAGGTTTTAGTTCCCAAAAGCCAATGGGTGGGGTTTTATATTTCCAGATGCTCTTTTTTTTTTCCAGAGTAAAATATGTGGGTTTGGTTTTTGAGCAGGCCACATTTCTTTTAATAAAAACAGAACAAAATGTGTTTCACAAGCATATAAAAATGTCAGACTATTATGATTTTAGTACTGCATATTTGAAGATGTTCACTAATATTTAAGATAAAAGTATTTGTAAAAAAAGTAAATTAATGAAAGTGAATTACAGTTTATCATGTATATAAAGGAAAAGGTGGTCGGAAACCAGTCCATGAAGTACGTTCAGACCTCTTATTTGAGGTTCTATATGATTTGCATGTTTTCAGTTATTTGGATTTTGGCCTTATAAATATTAAAGTTTTGTACTTGAAACTGGGTCCCAGAGTTTCAAAGATCTTGTTTGTGTTTGAAGAATTAATTAAATCTTCATGACAGTAATTCTAGATGATTATAAAAATTTCAAACATGATAGAAATATACAATGTAGAAAATAAAGGTCCTCCACAATCCTTGTCCTTAAAAAAAACCAAAAAACAAAAAACTAACCATTTGGTGTAGAGCAATATGACATGGCTTTCAGTTGCATTATATTGGATTCATAGTGGTAGTGATTTCTTTCTTCCTCTGTAAATCTTGGATATATCACTTTTTCTTCTTCTTTTTATGCCATGATTCTTTGTTGTCTTTTCTTCTTCACAGTTCTGAAGATATGCCAGTCAAATCTGAGGGACATAGGACATAGTGTTCTCAGAATACTTTTAGGAGGCGATCATATTTGCTTTCCATACCAGGCAAACGGAACTTGCAGTATAGGGGTCATGGCTCATATGGTGGCCATGGTGGCAGCATCATTTGGGCCTGGGTTCAAGGGCTGGGAGTTGAGTGACTTTAGGCAGGTCACCTCTCCTCCATAGGGTCTGGTTTTCTGTGGACAGCAATAATTGCTTGAAATCACTGTCCAGTGCAAACCAAAGATTTCATGTAAAGCACTTAGCACACTGTCAGTATGTACTAAACACTAAGTAAATGCTTACTGTTCTATTATTTTGATTAATAATTGATTACTATTTACAGACAAAATTGAAATAATCCTCTGTGCAAACAGGATAGAAGTTCATTTCTCAGCTGTATACATGGCTAGATAGAAGATCCGGGGCTGACTGATCCCACAGTGGCTGAAGTCTAGGTTTCCTGGTATCTTGGTGTTTGTGTGTCTGAATCAAATGATGTAAAGCGGTTGTTGTAGCTCTGGCCATTTCAGTCATATTAGAGTCAGGGAGGAGGTCAGGCAGAAGGCCATGAGGAGCTGCATATACTAATATTGTTTGTTCACAGCCTGTGGGTCAAGACTTAGTCATATGGTCAAACTCAGCAGCAAGGGAGGCTGGAAAATGTGTCTTTAAGTGGCTTATGGCCAACTAAAATTTTTGGTACAGTGTCAAAATAGAACAGACATTGGAGGGAACTTGCAGTATCACACATGTGTGGCATTGTCTTTCAGGCGAGGCAGGGACTGTGAGTATACTGTCCATAAGAATGGGTTCCTGGCGTTTGCCACATACCTTTGTTTATATTTATACTTTCATCATTTGCTAATGCTTTGGGCTATTGATTGCCAGATGTTTATTTGAAAATTACTTTTGTGTATGTGTTTTTCGAGACCTTCCTGAGGTCTAGAATTTTACACCTCAGTTCTTTACATTTCCCAGTTCTATGCTTTAAGATGTATACTTTATTCACTGAAATTAGGAGCTTGTTCAAGAATGTCACAACTTCAGATTAATGTTGTATAGACTTCATTTACATGATTGCAAATGTTCAGGTGAATGCTGAAAAACCCAGACCTGAAAAAGCTTTCTGAAAGTTTATTGCCTATGAATAATAGTTTTGGCACCCTGTGGCTATTTCAAATATTGATGTTAAATTTTCTGTCTATGACAAATGGAAAATTAGCTAAGGAAATACATGTAATGATATTGGTTGTGATGACATTGTTGTTTTTTCCTCTTAATAGATTAATGTTCCTTAGCACAGACTCATCATTATAGTGGCTTAGCATATAAACAGTCCTATTTGTGGCTACAGTATTCTTGCAAATGGTAGTGATGTCCTCCTGTTTGATCAGGCTATCTTTATGCAGAATTCACCTTATCTCGGATGTGACACAACCCTTATTTTTAAAGTTAGAATCCACTGTTACCTGTATGTCTGTTCTATGACTAGAAATTGGGTGTTAATTGAGCCAATCTTTTCCCCATGTCAGTTTCTCAGGGCAACGGGTCAGACAAATGTACAAAGGCTTTTTGCGATATTTGTCTCAATCTGTTTGTTTTCTAAAACAAGGTTTAAAATATTCAGGGCTCCTGGTAGGTTGACCTTTAGCCTTTTTTGGACTCCTTGGCTGCTGCAATAATTATACTGAACTTTCTTAAAATTTTTAAATTGTCTGAGTATAGATCAAACTAAGATTTAATGAAAAGCAATTTACTGGTTTTAATTTATAAAAGAAAAATTTATTCTTGACACTAAACAGCTTAATAAACTTGGCTGAAGAATGAATTTGTTAATATGGATAGCTGAACACACAGACAAGGTCCATCTTTGCCAGGTGTTGAGATGCCTGTAATCCCAGCACTCAGGAGGCTGAGGCAGGAGGATTGCCATGAGTTTAAGGCCAGCCTGGGCTACATAATGAGTTTAAGGTCAGCCTGAACTGTATTTGAGACAATGAGACCCTGTCTCAAAAAAAACAAAACAAAACAACCCAAAAAAGACACCCCCCCCAAACAAAGCAAAAAAAGAGATCCACACTTGTTTTTGAATTTTCTTTTGAGACCGTTGTGTTTGGGACTTTTCCTAGATTAAAACAAAACAAGAGAAAAGCTTTACATTAAAATGATACCCAAAGAATTAAAAAAACCTAAAAACTTAAGAATCAGATCTCCACTGTTTAATTTCAATAGCCCTTTGTGGCATGGTGTGGCCGATTGCACAGGGACACACACTCAGATATCAGATTTCATTGCTTTCCTACAGGGATGGAACATTTCCACTGATGAGTGTAGAATTCGGATAGTTATTGACTTTAGCTTGTGACAGCATGAAACAGCAATAAAGAAGGAAAACCCACACCCTTGATAAGACTTGGGTGTAGAATTTTATTTTTAGAAAGTGAAATTTGGGAACAATTATATCTATTTTCTGGTATTTATTATTTAAAAGTATTTTGGAGTATTTTATAGTGTATTTATAGTATATTTATAATGTATTTATAGTGTATAGTACATAGTGTACTTCACTATTAAAGGAGTCTAAATGTGAATGCCTCTGTATTTCAAACAAAATATCCACCAATGTTTTCCTTTCCAATGAGATATTTTACTTGCATGACTATTTTTAAAGCATGTGCTCATTTTGGTGGAGTTACCCTTGTGGCGTTTAAACTGTATTTGCATATTTTCCTCTCCTTATGAATGTCTTATTTCTGACTTACAAGACCATCAAAAGCTTTTTTGTAGTTATTGGATAGTTTATAGATAGAACACGCCCAAAAATAGAGTATGTTTATTAACTAAATTTATTTTTCTTTCATTTAAGTACAGTTTTAATGATTTTTGAAAGCTTTAAAATACATTAAATGCTAGGTTCTATTTATTATCAGACTGTGTTACCTATTTGCAACATTTTGGTATATTTACTTTTTATGAATTGTTTTCTTATTGGTATAAATATTACTCATGTATAACTATATAATAAATTAGAATCTGGGTGAATAGATTTATTTAGATATACATTATATATAATTTATATGAAATACATGTACACGCATACTGGATAATCATTGTATTATGAAAATTCCCTTCGTCAGTAATTATTCTGTGTAAGCACACTTGTTGATAACTATCTGGCCCTATATTACACTGTGTAATATACCACATCTTACCACTTCTCTGTCATTGAACATTTAGATTTTTGTGCTTTTAGAAATGATTGCAGTAACAAACATCCTTATGTATTTATCTTTATGTGTCTCTGATTATAAGGGGTGATTGAAAGTATGAATGTTTAAGTTCAAAAGCAAAACTTATTACAGTAACAAACACATTGCCAAGAACATGAAATACATGTGCTCGAAGTAAAGGGGATATTTCAAGTATTTCGAGGGGGATTAATGGCAACCTGTCTTTCACTGTAATAAATTTTTATTTTTATTTTATTTATTTATTTTTTTTTTTGTGGGTACCGGGGGGTCGACCTCAGGACCTCGCGTGCCAACAGGCGCCTGTGCCGCTGAGCGATATCACTGGTCCCTTTTTTGTATGTGGGATCCGGGAGTCGAACTCGGGCCCTCGCGCTTGCAAGGCAGGCGCTTATGCCGCTGAGCCATCTCACCGACCCCTGTAATAAATTTCTAAAAAATTTATATATTTTATTTGTTGATCCTACCTCCTAGTTAGAATAAATTCCTAGGAGTAGCATTGTTGGCTAAAAGTATGAAAAGATTATAATATATAATGCCAAGTTAATTCATTCAACCTGATATATAATGCCAAGTTAATTCATTCAACCAAAAAATATTTTCTAAGCAGCAGTATTGTATCTTGTCCTTGGCATACAACCGTGAATAAAACATAGTTTCTGCTCTCAGCGCTGTCTGATTGGGGAGCAGGCACATACGTGGCAAAGTGCGGTTTCTCTGGAAAGGTTTCATTTACATATCACCAACACTGTCAATATATGCAAATGTTTTGGAATGTGTATATGTGTTCTTTTAATGCATTACGGGCTGCTTTTTAGGAAATACAAATATTTTTATTTTGGTTATTGTATATAATGAATCATATACCTAATAATTTTTGATATTATCGATCTGGAAAACCTTATCAGCTTCACCCTCTCATTTCTGTAACAAAGTATTTATCTACATTGTACTGCATTCTAATTTCTGTAGTTTTATTGGAACTTTTTCAGTGGCTTCTCTTATGTCTGGATATGTTCTGCTACTGACAAAACACTATTATGACACATGTTAATGCAGAACACTAAACTCATATTGTTTAAAGTCCTCTTACTATTATTTTGCTCTCTTTTTCAAAGGCAGAAAGACAATTGTTTCATCTGTAGTGTTTGTAAATCTGGATAAGTCATATAAGAGTGCAACTTAAATACTTATAAGAATAAAAACACATGGTAATGCTCTTATGTTTAATTGATGGATTCTGCAGGATCTACTATCTTCATATTGAGGATAGAAATAGCAAAATTTCCAGGTTTTAGGACAGTAGATTGATTGGCTACATCTATATAACTAGTATGTTATATATCTGCTAATCAAAACCAATTATTTATCATCAGAATACATTAATGACATTTTAGAAGGGAAAACCCCCACAATTTTAGTGTTGTCTGAGAGTTGGGAGAGAATATGAACTTTTAAGGAGCACAGAACTGTATTCGTGTGTCTAGAACATACAGTTCTTGGGCATAATTCTTCTATTCACTGCTCAATAGGTTTCCTGCATGTGAAGGCTGCCAAGCTACTCTGGCTTCTAATTTAGGAGCTAACAAGTTTTCCTTACTAGGCTCAGTAATGATCTTTGAGCAAATGTGTGACCTTCCCCATTCATCCACAAATGGCCACAGATGGACATTGTACTGACTGTGGGAAGATAAATTATGTGACTGAGCTGTTTTCCAGAGGGTGCTTTTTCAGGATAACATACTTCATATTTTTCTTGTCCATTAGAGTTTTCAAGACTGTTTGGCTGATGGTATGATCTTCATGCTTAAGTGAGCAAGAAAACTATTCCTAATGAATACATAAGGAGAGACGGTATAACATCTACCACTGTACACTTTTAATTTTATCCATTTATATTTCATTCGATCGCGACGAGGTGTATAATTGCACTTATCAAATGAAATAAGTAGATTGCATATGATATCATGGAAATTCTGAAGGTCTGTACTCTAAGATTCATTTTTAGTGAGGGGAGGGACTTCAGTTTGATATTTTGATTCCTGGTTTAATATGTTCTTTTATACTTGAGTTTATAAGTTAATGTTCTACTGCCTGCAGAGTAGTTGTATCAGTTTATATTTTATATAGAACTATTCAAGAAATCTTGTTCTTCCATGTTCTCTCTAAACATTTCAAAGTCTAACGGTTTTAAAATTTTTGCCTATTACCTGTGTGAGTTTATAATGGTTTCATTTGCATTTCCTTAATTATTAATGAGGTTAAATATTCAAATTTTTATTGTTACATGTATTCCCTTAAAAAAAAACTATTCGTGTCTTTTGCCCAGTCTTTTGATTGATGGAACTTTTCCTGATACTATAGGAGCTCTTTAGATAATAATAATTATTATTAATACTTATTATAATAATTATTAATGATACTTATTACAATAATTATTAATAATATTAATTATTGTTATTTGTATTGTTATTGTGGTATTGTGCTTTAGTGTTTTTTTTGTGTGTGTGCGTGTGTGTGTTTTTGAGACAGGGTCCTGCTATGTAATTCAGGCTGGCCTTGCATTTGCTTATGTAGCCCAGGCTGGCCTCGAACTCACAGTGATCCTCCTGCCTCAGCCTCCCAAGTGCTGGGATTACAGGCATGTGTCACCACACCTGGTGGTATTGAGCACTGAGCCCAGGGAGTGTCAAGCTACATCCCTAGCCTTTTTTTATTTTTTTTTATTTTGAGTGAAGATCTATCTCTCTCTTGCTAAGTCACCCAGGCTGGCCTTGAATTTACAATCTTCCTACCTCAGCCTCCTAAGTAATTGGGATTACAGGCATGCATCACTATGCCTGCCCTTTTATATATTTTTGATACTAAGCCTTTGGTTACTATATAGATGGGAGAAATCCTCTCCCACTTTTTAACTTGTGTTTTCACTTTTTAATCTGTGTTTTCACTTTTTATATAGTAATTTTCAGTAATCAGATGTTCTTTCTTCTGAAGGAGTTGTTTATCAATACTTTATTTTATATAAGCACTTTCATTTTTTTTAAAGTCTTCTCTATCAAGATCAGAAAACTTTTAAAAAGTTTTTTTACACTAAATTTTAAAGTTTGCTTCTGGTACTTAAGTCCATGATTCATCTGGAACTAATCTTTGTATAACATAAAATAGAAGTTCAGTTTTGTTTGTCATAGAAATTCACCACCTCTGCCATATATATATACATATTTATATGTATATATATTTGTGTGAGGGTTTTTTTTCTGCACTGTCTTTTATTTCATAAGTCAGTATGTCTATCCCTGTCCAGAGTTGTCTTAGTTAATCTCATTTTGATATCTGATAGGATGCAGGTCCTTTCTTTGTTTTTCTTTTTCAGAAGTATCTTGGCTGTTCTTCCATGTGAATTTTTAAATCAGCTTCTCAAGTTCTTTGAACAGCCCTCTTAGGATTTTGCTTGGAATGATGTCACAATTTTAGGTCAAGTTGGAATGAATGTCATCCATATGATATTAGGTTTTTTGTTTTTTTTTTTAATGTGGGTACCGGGAGTTGAACTCAGGACCTCGCGCTTGCCAGCATGCGCTTGTGCCACTGAGCGTTATCACTGGCCCCTTTTTTTCCTTTATGTGGGTACCGGGAGTCGAACTCGGGACCTCACGGTTGCCAGGCAGGTGCTTACACCGCTGAGCCATCTCACTGGCCCAATATTAGGTCTTCTATGAATCTGGTATACTTCTTTATTTAATGTTTCTCAATAGTTTTTAAAGTTACATTGTTCAAATCTTGCCTCTCTGTAACAAAATATTCATTTCTGGTTACTTGATATGTTTAATGATTTTTACAAACTATGTCTTTGTTTTTTTGGGGGGAGTGAGGGGTGTTGGGGATTGAACCTAGGGTCTTTGCACTGAGCTACATCCCCATCCCTTTTTAAGTTTTGAGACAAGATCTCACTAACTTGCTAGGTTGTCCAGGTTGGGGTCAAACTTGTGATCCTCCTGCTTCCCAGAGTGCTTGGATTACAGGTGTGCGCTACCACACAGGGTTAGTTCATGTCTTTTAAATTTTGTAGCCTGGCTACATACACATATGTGATTAGTTACTGTGTGTCAATCTTTTATCCATCTTACAGAACTTCCTTTTTTAAAACAGTAATTAATTGGTAGATTCTCTTAGACTTTCTACATGTCCAGTCATAGTTGTTGTTTTTCATTTCCTCCTTTCCGTTCCTCATTTCTATTTCTTTTTTATTTTTTGGTATTGTTTAGGAACTTCGTAATAATGTTGACTAGAAGTGATGATAATGGGCATTCTTTTTATATTTTTTAACTTTAAAAGGCTGTGTTTTTAATGTTTTCCCATTAAGTGTGATGTTTGTCGTTTTACTTATTATGTTAGGTGAAGGATGTCTTTTCTCCATTGCTAATTTTGCTAAGAGATTTTACCTGTGATTTATCAAATGCTTTTCTGAATCTATGGATAAGACATTTTTATTTCCTTCTAATGTGTTAAAATTTAAAAAGTGAAATCTAAACAATATCCTTTTAAGCTATACATATATAATAAAATATATATTAAAAGTCAGTAATAAATATGTGATTCAGGATAACGGTTAATGCAGATGGGATAAAGAGAAACATTTGGTAGATATAAAGTTTTTTAATTTTGTGAAAAAATGAAATTTCATAATCAGTAGGAGTGCAACAATGGTTATTACGCCGTGTATCATTGTCTTCCAACTACTCAGAACAAGACATAAACCAAAAATATTCTTAAAATAAAGGGCAGATAGTAACACCAAACATTCTTTAAAGTGAACTAAGATTAACTAGTAGTATAAATGCAACCAATTTGCATATACAGAAATATTTTTAAAACAATGGAATTTGTATTTTGGGAAGTATTTCAATTTCTCCCTACCTCCATTTGTCTCTCTTCTATTTTGTTCTTTATTTGTTTTTTCTTTTTTAAAATTAATTTTATTGGTACACTTTTGGTGATATAAGAAAAAATGTTCAACATACTGGTCATTTGTGAAATGCAAACTAAAACAACATTTAAATTTAAAATTAATGATCATGTTAATCATGGGGAATTTATACCTGTACATAATATATCTCGATACTTCTTTTTTTCCAATTCCCCTCCCCTCCCTTCAACCTTTCTTCTCCTCCCCATTTACAAAAAAGTTTTGTTTCCATTTTTTTACTTCAATTCTCTTGTTTTTCTTTTTCTCTTCCTCCCCCCCCCGTTCCCCTTCCCATTTGAACATTTTCTTCCTATTTCACAATATCTATCATCTATTTTGGTCCTTATTTACTCTTTCAGTTTCTCACATATGAGAAACAATGCGATATTTAAACACACGTGTCCAATTTATTTCACTTAAAAGTATAGTCTCAAGGTGCATCCATTTACCTAAAAATGTCCCAAGTTTATCCTTCTTTTTGTCAGAGTAGTACTGCAGTGTATATAAAAACCACATTTGCATTATCCGTTCATTCACTGATAGGCATCTGGGCTATTTCCAAGATTTAGCTATTACAAATTGTGCTGCTATAAACATGGGTGTGCATATATTGCTGTGGTATGATGCTTTTAACTCTTTTGGGAAGATACTAAGAAGGGGAATACCTGGGTCAAATGGAACCTCTAGTTTTAGTTTTTTGAGAAATCTCCACTCTGATTTCCCTATTGGTTGTACCAATTTACACTCCCACCAAAAGTGAGAAGAGTTCCTTTATCCCCACAGCCTCGCCAGCATTTGTTATTGGTTGATTTCTTGATGATAGCCATTCTTTCTGGAGTGAGATGGAATCTCAGTGTTGTTTTAGTTTGCATTTCTCGAATGACCAGTATGTTGAACATTTTTTCATATATTTATTTGCTTTTTGAACTTCTTCATCTGAGAAGTGTCTGTTCATTTCAGATGTCTATTTTATGAATTGAGCCTTTAAATTTGTGTGGTCTGATTTTTTTGAGTTCTTTATGTATTCTAGATATTAATGCTTTGTCTGAGGAATAGCTAATAAATTTTTTTTCCTATTCTGTGGATTGTCTCTTCACTCTGTTGATGGTTTCATTTGCTGTGTAAAAGCTTTTTAATAAGGTGAGATCCCAGTTATTGATTCTTTGTAATATTTCCTGTGTGATCTGGGTTTTGTTCATAAAACCTTTGCCTACACCTATGTCTTCGAGAGTTTTACCTATTCTATCTTCCAGCAGATTTAGTGTTTTTGTTTTAGTATTTAGATCTTTGATCCATTTTGATTTTAGTTTAGGGCATGGTGAAAGATATGCATCTAGGTTTAATCTTTAGCATGTGGAAAGCTGGTTTTCCCAGAATCATTTATTAAAGAGGCTATGTTTCTTCCAGTGAAGGTGTTTGGCCCCTTTGTCAAAGATAAGGTGGCTGAGTGTGTTTGGAGTTGTTTCTGCATTTTCTAATCTGTTCCATTGATCCTCAGGTCTGTTTTTTTTTTTTTTTTTTTTTTTTTTTTTGCCAGTACTGTGCTGTTTTTATCACCGTAGCTTTGTAGTGAAATTTCAAGTCAGGGATTGTGATGCTCATGCATTGCCTTTGTTGCTCAGAATTGTTTTGCTATTCTAAGTTTCTTCTGGGTCCATATGAATTTTAGGATTGTTTTCTCTAGTTCTGTGAGGTATGCTAATGGTATTTTGATTGGGATTGCATTAAATCTGTATAACAGTTTTGGAAGTATGACCATTTTCACTATATTGGTTCTGCCTATCCAAGAATGAGGGATATCTTTCCATTTTCTGATATCCTCTTTGATCTCCTTTTTCGTAGTACTATAGTTTTCAATGTAAAGGTCTTTTATTTCCTTCATTAGATTGATTCCTGAGTATTCATTTTTCTTGATGCTATTTGAAAGGTGGTGTTTCCCTGATTTCTCTCTCAGTGAGTTTGTTATTTGTGTGTAGGAATGCTATTGATTTTTGAGTGTTGACTTTGTATCCTGCTACACTACTGAAATTGGTTATTAAATCTAGGAGTCTTTTGGTGGCGTTTTTGGGGGTCTTCTACGTAGAGTATCATGTCATCCGCAAATCACGATAATTTAACTTCTTCTTTCTTTATCCTTATTCCTCTTATTTCTTTCTCTTGTCTATTGCTCTGTGTAATGTTTCCAGAACTATATTGAATAGTAGTGGTGACAGTGGGCATCCTTGTGTTGTTCCTGATTTTAGAGTGAAAACTTTAAGTTTTTGACCATTTAGTATGATGTTGGCTGTTGGTTTGTCATAGATTGCTTTTTATCGCATTGAGATAAAGACCTTCTATTGCAATTTTCTGTAGGGTTTTTTTTTAATCATGAATAGGTGTTGGACTTTGTCAAACACTTTTTCTGCATCGATTGAGATGATCATGTATTTTTTTCCCATGGTTCTGTTAATGTGGTATATTGCATTTATTGATTTGCGTATGTTGAACCATCCCTGCATCCCTGGGATGAATACTACTTGGTCATGGTGTATAATATTTTTGATGATTTGCTGCATTCTGTTTGCCAGTATCTTATTGAGAGAATTTTTGTATCTATGTTCATTAAGGAGATTGGCCTGTAGTTCTCTTTTTTGGTCTGATCCTTCTCTGGTTTTGGTATCAGAGTAATGCTTGTTTCCAGGAATGAGTTTGAGAGTATTGTTTTCCTTTTGATTTTATTAAAGAGTTTGGGGAGTAGTGGCATTGGATCTTCTCTAAATTTCTTGTAGAATTCAGCAGTGAATCCATCAGGACCTGGAACTGGGCTATTCTTTGTTGGTGTTTTAAAAATTTTTTTATTTTTTATTACTTCTTCAGTGTTATTGACTGATGAAATAAATAGCTGGCAGATTTTTTTCCCCGTTCAGTAAGTTGTCTCTTCACTCTTTTGGATGTTTCCTTTGCTGTACAGAATCTTTTAAATTTGAAGTGATTCCATTTTTTGATTCTCAGTATTATTTCTTGTGTCCCTGAGGTTCTGTTCGTAATGTCCTTGCTTATGCCTATGTCTTCAAGAATTGTACCTATTTTATCTTTCAAGAAATGAAGTGTTTCTGTTTTAACATTTAGATCTTTGATCCATTTTGATTTTAGTTTAGTACATGGTAGAATATATGGGTCCAGACTCAATCTTCTGCATGAGGATATCTAATTTTCCCAGCACCATTTATTAAAAAGGCTATTGTAATGGTTGATACATTGTGTCAACTTGAGAAGTTCAAAAGCTTAACTAAATGACTCAGCAGTTCTACATCTAGGGTGTAGAGGACATGCCCTAGGGTGGCCGTTTATGCCCTAGGATGTTGTAATGGTTGATTCATTGTGTCAACTTGAGAAGTTGAGAAGTTTAAGGAAGCAGCTCAGTGGGGGCCAGGGTCATCACTTTGTAAACGTCCTCAGCCTGTGCAAAAGGAGGGCACGGAAATGGTGTGAGTGCTACAACCACCGTAGGGCAGGTACCCTGCATACATTATAAGGGTGGGAAAGAGGCTTGCTCTCCCCCTTTTGCTCTTGTTGTTTTTGCTGTCTTCTGCCACCATGAACAGTTGCTCTTCAACCATGCCACCCTACCTTGGAGCCAGCTGATTATGAACTGAAACCTCCACAAACTGTGAGCTAAATAAACCTTTCCTTCTTGTTCTTGTATTGTATTTCTGGTATTTTAATTATTATGTGGCACAGAGTGGTTTTTTTTTTTTTCCTTCTGATTATCGCTTTTAGCGTTTCTGTGCACCCAGTTTTTAAAGCAGATCTTTATCTTGACACATGGAAGCGGAGGCTTGGTGAGCTTCAGGAACTGGCCCACTGTTGGTGGAGCCTGTACCCGGGTGGACATGGAGGGAAGGTGACTCCAGTGAGATTCTCTGTGCTGTTTGGGGAAGCTAGTTGCCTGGCAGGGCAAGAGCACCTCTGGAAACTTTGGGGGCCATTTGGTCATTTTTCACTGATAATTAAATCTAGGATGATTTAATGGTGGGAATGGTAGGTTTGAAAGATTTTTGCATTATTTACTTTGGATTAGAAATATTTAAATATGTGGTATTCATGACTGCATTTTGGGTTTTTAAACTGGAAAGCAAGGTTTATAAAAACCTTTGGAAAATGTCTGTAGCATGCTGAAATAAAGTGAGAACTTAACAAAAATATGCTTAATGCAGGAACCCACTGCCCTTACAGTAAGCACAAGAGATCTCTGTTAAACCTTGGGAAAAATGAACTTTCTGCCTTGGCTTTCATGGCGGTGGCACTAAAATTTGGTGGTTGTGCCCAGAAGTAGAGTCGTAGCATAGAATGAAAACAGTCTGCAGGATCTTTCAGGTTCTTTAAGACACAACCAAATTAAACATTAACCATTAGAGAATGAATCCCTGATTCTCTCACCCCAGCTGTTTTTCTTGAAAAAGAAATGCAGCAATAAAGATAATTTACTTTTCTATTTTTACCATTTAGTTCATCATATTTCAATGAAGGATAGAAGAACAAAATTTTTCTGTTTAAAATTCTTTCCTTTTCTAGCACATCAAAAAAGACACAAGTTTTAAAGAATTGTTGAATTTTATTTTTTGTCCTTTTGCCGTCCTTTTGTCCAGTTAATAGAAAAATTCTCAAAAAGCAATTACCATTCATCTTCCAACTTGACGAACAAGTATTTTCATTGCAAATGAAGTGTGTTCTACAAATGATTAAACATTAACAAAAACAAGAATTAACCTGATTTGTTTCAACACCTTTATTTTTTGGCAGGAGTAACTTTTTTTCCTGTCCATTTTTCAAGTGTTATTTTTTTCAGCCTTCCTTTGGCTTGAGTAGTTTATATTTACTTTGGTTTTGATTCAGTGAAGAATATGATAGAATTCTAGAATGAAAAGTGATACCATACTTTTCAGATTCCATTTATACAAATGTGCATTTAGAAGATTGTGACTCTCTGGAGTTTCTGAGGCACCCCCAAACATTTGGTATTTACAGTGACTTGAAATTATTGGTAGCATCTGAGTAGCATCTGGTGTGACATGGCAGCCCTATTAGGCTTCCATTTAGGCAGCAGCCTCAGGAGACAGCAGTTGACTAAAAGCTGACACCATTTCTGCCTTTGAAAGATGTTGGGTTCAGCATTCCAGGCTGACCTTCTTTCACTATTCTTTTGGGTATCAGTAGAAAAGTAACAACCATGACTCTAACGTGTGATTCTTTTCCTTTCCTCCTAATATGTGGGGGTATATTTTTTGTCATTTGTTAACTTTTGGCAGAGTTTGTTTTCTGAATTCCTGTTTCTCGTCACCAAACAAGATGGTCACTATTGGAATAGATCCGCTCACTGAGACATTGATTGGAACATTGTAGGTGCCTAACAAATAATGTTTGAATGAGTAAATTCTGGTTGTGGAATGAAGGGAATGATTCACTTCTTTGCATATCTAATTCAGTGGTCATATTACTTAGGGGTTTAGTGTGAACCTTTCCCCATCATTTCATGGCTAGTCAGGAAATGTTGAAAGAATTATCCTTACCCAGATGGTCTAAAATTCTGGTCTTTAATATTACCTCTAGATTTATATAAAAGTAAAACTGTAGTGTCAGCTATAAGCAAACGGGTAAAAATTAATTTCTGGTTTAATTCTGGGAGAAAAGACTCTCAGAATGAGCATGATTCTTCTCTAACGTGAGGATTAAATTAAAGCTTGAACTCAAGAGAGGTCTGCTATCCCTTGTTGGTTCTACATACATGCTACTGCCTTTGTGGGCAAAACGGTATTAATTAATTCATTTCTGTGAATTAACAGAACAGCTTTATTTATTTATTTTTTTTTTGTGTGGGTACCGGGGGGGGGTCGACCTCAGGACCTCGCGCGCCAACAGGCGCCCGTGCCGCTGAGCGATATCACCGGCCCCTTTTTCGTATGTGGGTTCCAGGAGTCGAACTCAGGACCTCGCGCTTGCCAGGCAGGCGCTTACGCTGCTGAGCCATCTCACTGGCCTTATTTTTTTTTATGAAAAAATAAAATTTCATGACAAAATAATAAGAGAGTAAGAATAGTTAATACACTGTGTATGATCTTCAAAGTAGTTACTCAGAGACAGAAAAGATTCTCGCTTACAAAGACGAAACGAACAGAGACTAGAGAAAAAGCATAAAACTTTCTTTTCAGGGAGCTAACCGAAATTAGTAGTAGAAATGAAATGAATTACCATATAATAGAAGGCTTTAAATCAAGTTACTCAAATGCTGATTCTTGGCATTTCAAATTAGTTTTTTTATACATAGTTAATATTGGCAGAATAAGTAAGTGGAGTGTGGTTCTTTGATTTCTGCAGCAGCAGCGCTGAGGTGGGGCTTGGGGCACAGGATGTTAGAAATCATCACATGTGGAGGGAAGTGGGAAGAAGCAGGTTTGGGCAGAGGGTTGGGCTGAGATGCCACGTGGGCCTGGCAAGCCTCTGCGGACCCAGTGGGAAACTTGGGAACAAGCATGTCCAGGCAGCGGTGACCAGTGTAGGGGAAAATGGCCAGCCTTCACATTCCCCTTGCTCAGCCACCGAACGTAGGTAGCCTTGGAAAATGTAGCCTCAGCCAGTGGCCCCTGCAGCCATGGCTGTCTTTGGGCCATCTTCTCTGAGCTGGGCAGAAAGTCCTTTCCTGAAGGGGGCAATGGCACCACTCTGTGGCTGCTGTGTAGGACTCTCATTAGTAACAGTAGTGCTTATATTTTCTATATTTACATCATCATTATCATCTGATCAATGAAAAAATGGAGGCAAAATAATTTGCATGAGATTTCATGCTTAAATCTGGGCAAAGATAGAAAGAATAAGTGTGTCTTACTCACAGCCTTCAGCAGGCTGACACCATGCTGCAATGGATATGTTTATTATTAAGTAGGTTGTCAGCCAATGTATGTGAGGAAGGAGTGACAGGAGGAATTGTATCTACTCAAGAACTAGTGTGGTGAGAGTTCAGATCCAACTGCCTGGGCCTCCCAGCTCATGTTCTCTGCTTGGTGATCAGGCAAGTCTAGGTCAGTAGGTCACTTTGATCTTCAGGGTTCTGATCTGCCACTAAAAAGAATGGACTCGATGAGTCCCTTAAATAGTATAGATGAAAGTACATCAAACAGGTGCCTAGTGTTCATAGCAGGAAACACAATACAGGCTAATTTTCTTAAATACAGGTCAGACTGTAAAATATTGGTAGAGAAATGACGATTGAGGGCAGAGAGAACTTTCTCCCTAGTATCTTTAATTTGTATCATATTAGGAAGTGAGTTGACAGATTTTTCTGGAGACTTTGCTTCTGCGGTGTGTGTCTAATATAATAGGAATGGGAACGCAACTTTAGAAAGAGGAGAGGAAGAAGCATGGAATGAAAAATTTCACTGAATCAATACACATTCATATGATGCTTTTTATGGGCCTGGTCTTTTTTGAATTTCTGTGATATGGTTTATTAGAAGATCGCTGAGAGAGGGATGGGCATAGACCTCAGTAAAGAACACTTGCTTAGCATGCACAAGGCCCTGAATTTGACTCCAATACTAAAAAACACCTCAACGCCCCAACAAACAAACAAACATCAGCAGTACCAGATCTGAGATCCGCTGGCCTCTTCCCTCTTCTTCATTGCCACCCTCCTGGTTTAGGCTACTGATATATTCTAGGTTTATTGCAATTGGCTGGCTGGCAACTGTTTTCTACCTATCTACTGTAAGTCCACTTTCAACCCATTCTCCACTCCGATCCTGTTATTCTCTGCTTCCCGTTACTTTAGTAAAGCCCCAGACACTTGACCTTTACTGTTACCTGCCAAACCTCATCTGTCACTACTTATGCTATACTACTAAACTCAAACTTTCCACACTGGTCCCTCTGTCCTTCTGTCCCACCAGCACTTCCAGCGGACTTTGCCCCTCTTGCTTCGGCCTTCACTTGTCCTGACTCCTAATCTGAGAATGCCTTTCCCCTTTCCTTCATTACTAGCTAACTTCTAGTTAGGGTCAATGTTACTTTCTTTGGGGAAGTGTTTGCTGCTCCCAAGGCTAGATGGGGTTTCCCTTTGACTGTCCTCTAACACGGGGGTTGATACTGAAGTTTATTCGTGTGATTGTCTTTTTTCCTTGCAGACTTCAGATGCATCAGGGCAGTGACTAGTTCTTTTTCAGTTGCCACATACAGTCCTGGCATAGAGTAGGGACTTGAGGGATCTTTCTGACCAGTCTACACTTCCCATCTCATTCCTGGGACCAAGTAAGGATGGACACAGATCTGCATAAGTCACATACACATGCTCCAAGAGACTAGGAACCACGCCTTTACTCTGATATCTACACTTAAAAAAAAAATTCTCATCTTTGCTTTAACTCCACTCTTTATGGTTCTGTGTGCTGTCAGTCATGTTAAAAAAGAAATTATAGTCCTTTCGATTTATTTAACAAGTTATTTTCCTTAATCACGTCATTGACTTATGAAAGATGATAACCTTTAAATAGTATTCAAATCAGTGGTTTTAAGGGAGTAGCTTTTGGGGGTGGGGGAGAGAGAGTCAAACACTTTATATTTTTTCTTAAAGTTTCTCTTAATGTATTATTTTTCCTCCAATGGCTGCAAGCTCATCTCTGCAACCTTGAGTGTTTTGAGGTAGGAAGAGCTGAGAGGAGGAATAAGGATAGAACTGAGGAATAGAAATTTATCTAGAGTTTGCTTACAAGAGCAAATGTAAATCTGCTTGTAATAAGTGCATGTCTTGGCTATTTTGTGTTGGTATGCCTTCCTACTTTAAAATGGACATCTTCTATTTTTATAGGAAACTCCTGGAATGTCTGGAATTCTGCTTTTTAGAAAAAGGAATCTGCATCCTGCTGTGAAGCAGCAAAGCGTTTGCTTTTTGTTAGTTGTGGCCTTAAGCCATCAATTCTAAAGGCATCCTAGAAACTGGACATGATTGATCTAAAGTTCAGTATTGCACCTTTAAGAAAACATGAGAACAGCCAGATGTGGAGCAAATGAAAATGAGGAGGAATGGATAAATAGAGTTTAAATTTTCTGAGAGTTTGTGTTTCGTTCACTTTTTAACAATTGGTATTTAATATAATTATCATTTCTACATATTCCAGGAATTCTAGAGCAAACAGAAAAAAATTTATTTGAAATCATTCATGAAAATAATATTGAATCATAATAACAATAACTGTACTTGAAAACTTTTTGATCATTATTAAGACTACTTATAAATTGCAGCTTATAAATTATATTACTCCTTTCAAGTCTTGACCTTGTCTTTCTGCCACATATGTTAATTGTGCCAGAAACTCCTCCAGCTGAATTCTTAGTCACACTGAAGTTTATAATTTTAATTTTCATTACAGTTCACCATTTTCACTTTGAGAAACATGGATTGACAAATCAACAGAGTTGATTAACATGATGTTTCTCGCTTCACTGTTTATTTTCTTCATGATTAACCAGACATTCCAAATTGCTGGTCTTTTATTTAAGTTTACTAACATTAATAAGTATGTGAAAGTCTTCCGAGGGCTTCATTCTTCATATTGTGAATGTAATATCTCTTGGAAAATATAGGAATTTAAGGGGGAGAAAGGAAATTAGCTGTTTTCCTTGCATAATCATTATCATGTAAGACTCCGCAGAGAAAAAAACAGCTATTGTACTTTGAGGGAGTTTTTTAAAAGCAGCCTTTGTTTAGTTCAGGGTAGGACAGCCCAGAAGAAAAATCTGTTTGTTCTTATTAAAAGCCCCTCCCCCATTGTTTTTAGTATAATAATGAGAAGTTTACTTTTACTTGGTTCAGTGACTCACACCTGTAGTCACAACTTCTCCAGGAGGGAAGCTAAAGTGGAAGGATCGCTTGAGCTGGGAAATTGGCACCAGCTGGGCAAGGTCATGAAACCCAGTCTCAAAAACCAAAAAAACTTTACTCTGCTTTTACTCATAGGCAAAATAAAATTATCAACTACCTCTGTAATAACAAAAATATTGAAAAATAAGGGTGTGGATTACTGGAAAATGAAAGCTCTTTTTGGTGTCTCTATAGCTCAAGCTATAGAGTAGTTAATTGCTTTCACCAGCACAGCCTTCACGTGTGGCCTTGGGGATCCAATCCCTCCAGGGGTTTTGGTTTTCAGTTTTCTCTTTATGGACATAGCCCATGTTTTCATCCAATTGAGTAGACAATTCTACTTGTCTACTTTGTGTCTGAATGACTTTTGTGGAAAAAAAAGAAAAGTAATTTTTTGTTATTTATTAAATAGCATTAATAAGTATTAATGCTAGTTACTTATTACATACATTACATATTCCTGTGAAAAATAGTGGATGAGTTAGAAATTAATTCATAAAGCAGTTTGGGCCTTCCCCTCAATGCAGCTAAAGAACTTCTTGGTTTAGAATCCAAGAAGCCACACTTTTGTCTTCATTTCCTTGTTTTATGATGCAGGATGAGAGTCAGAATAAGAGAGAATATAGCTGAAAATGTCCCTCCTGTGTTGCAGCAGGGAAACAAACACTACAGGAGTATACGAGGGGTTGTGCTGCAGTTGGGGTCCTGCGAGGTAATGCTGGTGTCACGGGAGTAATGAGAGGCGAGAGAAGGGAAGGTTTAACACAGGATGTGATTTTCAATTATTGCACATTTATAGGTAAACAGTCTTGGATATGTTAGAGGCCAATGTTAACAAAACATCTCTGCTCCCACGGAGTTGATGTTTTAGGGGGAAGAAACAGCTACCTTTAAAACATAGGTATTATTGTCACAGGTAGACATGAGGGATGTCATTTCCACCATTCCTGCGCCTTTTCCCTTTGGATGGGGCTTTTTTGCCTTGCAGGTCAGAAGGCTGTGAGAGGGGTGTGGTCTTGACTGGTGGGAAGATGTCTGTCCCGAGAACTGGAGGAAGAAAGGGAAGCCAGAAATTGATGGCCAATACAGGTTTACCGCTTGATGGTGGGGAGAGGGAGAAGGAGAGGGGAAGGGCGAGGGAAGGGGCAGGAGAGGGGAGAGATGCAGAGAGAGAGAGAAAAGGTTATTTTTCCTCAGTAAAGTGTGGGTAAGGCTGTCAGATGAGGTTGGGGTCGGCTCTGTGTGTGTGTTGGGGTGGCTGAAAGACAGAAGAGCAGGTATGAATAGTTGTCAGAGATAAGAAATACAGCAGGATTTCCAGGCATCCCAGGTGTCCATATGAAGTGACAATCATGAATCTGAAGTAAAACAAATCCTCTTGCTTAGGTGATTTTTGTCTATAAATATTCAGCTCCTTGGCTACAGATTGAGTACTGGATTGTAAAACAGTTCAATAGGAGTGAGGTTTTGATTGGTAGATGGATGGATTCTTGACCAATTTTATAAAGGTCTGATGGAACCCAACTATTTGTTTAAAAGTCCTTTAAAGTTTGCTCATTTAGCTAAGATTAAAACAGATTTCTTAGTTCTAATTCCTTTTAAGCATAAAGATTTGCAAATTGACATTAAAAATATGCCTTGTCCTCTTTTTCCTCTTTTGACATATCAATGCATTAGCTTGCTTTTCTAAATGGAATAAATTGTTCCAGGTGAAACAGTTGTTGCTGAACTTTTTAGTTTTTTTTTTTTTTTTTTTTTTTTTTTTTTGTGGGTACCAGGGGGACGACCTCAGGACCTCGCGCGCCAACAGGCGCCCGTGCCGCTGAGCGATATCACCGGCCCCTTTTTCGTATGTGGGTTCCGGGAGTCGAACTCAGGCCCTCGCGCTTGCAAGGCAGGCGCTTACGCCGCTGAGCCATCTCACCGGCCCTGAACTTTTTAGTTTTTAAGGACTAATGTAATTTTAGAAATAGGGAAAAAGTCTGCTTTCTGCTGTAGTGCTAAATGTGAAGCCCCTCCCCCCACCTATCGTTGCCTGGTATTTTGAGGCCTGCACTCCTCTCTGCATTTGTTTCTTTTAACAGCCCATTAATGTTTTCATTTCAAAAAGCTTTTAGTTGCCATTAGGAATGGATCCAAAACCAGTGACAAAAATTAATAGACAATGCCTTTGAACAATGCTCTGTTACATTCCATTGCACAATATCTATCTCCATGAAATTCTTTCCTTGCCAATGAAGTAGACTTTAAATAGAGTTTAAATAGGATCACTGAATAATGCTTTATGAAACATTTTTATAAACGTGGTCCTTTTGAGACTTTTGTCTATTTCCTTTCTTCTATTCTCCTAGATCCTGGAAATTAATTCCACACCCCTTTTGTTTCATACCTGTTTTTTCCCACATCATTACTTCTGCCCAGGTTATCTTCAGTGAAGATGGTTTAGTCCAGGGGTGGTGAATCTATGGCATGTGTGCCGCTATGGGCTGTTAGCTCTAGAAGATTCGCCATCACTGGGTTAGCCAGTTCCCCACCCAATCTTGTAGTATAAGGTTGGATTACCAGTGTGCCAAGTACGGTTTCTAATGTTTTGATTTCAGTATGAACTGTAGCCGCTTAGAGGCCTATGTGAATTTTTATTATTTTCCTTTTGATTTATGTTAGAATTAAATTGGACTGGTTGGATATATTCTAGATTTGAATACAAATAGATACAGAGATTATTTGTGTCTATTTAGATATAAATTAAAATGTATATGTTTATTTATATTTGCATGTTATATTCTCTGAGGAATACCTTTCTTCCCTTGTAGATAAATTTTTGTGTTATACTTAGAAATTTGATGTTAGGGGATCTGTAGGTTGTGTAGAAAAATTACACATAAGTATAAGCAGGTGTTGTAATGTGTTCTGCTTATTTTCAAGTGGGAAAGAGTTGGATTAAGTTTATTTGCTGTTCTTTGGTGCTTAAGGGGATTTGAAAACCCCAGTGTGGACCTGTAAGTGATCTTTATTATGCAGATCATGAATCTTGCAAGTTTTGGGTAGAGTTAGTGTTGTCAGAACAAATTTTTAACAAGAGAGCTTTCATGAGTTTAATTAGGATGTTTTCTAACATTACATTTTGAGTAAGTCTTTTGCATTTTTACCAGGTAACTGTTTTGCCAGGGAGAAAGTGTTCGGAGTATGTGAGACAGTAATCCATTGGCTGTTTCGATTTGTGGTCTTTTACTTTATGACACTAACCATGTTTGTATTTGCTTTCGTAAGTGCTGTTTAATAGAGTTCACACTCGCGTTCTATTGTCAACTAATAGGCTTTTAAAATCAATTAGTACAAAGCATTTATTGTGTTGTATTTTCCTATGACTTAATGGATTTTTATTTACTGTAATCCTGTGAGGCCTGAGGCTCTCTCCTGGAGGCAGAAGGAAGTAGATTTAACTTCTCAGCACCGTTGAGTATGGTAGCTGGAGAAATTCTCACAGTCATTTCATGTACTTACCTCATTATTCTTCAGTGAACATTATTTAATTAAAAATAGAGTTGCAGGGTGTGTGACTATGTAACCTTGATCTCCAGAACATCTGTTACCTTGAAACATCTTACCTGTCAAATCTTTCTTCGTCCTTTTTGGATAGATACTGGAACCCTCATGATAATTCTTCTTTGGAAAAATCCTTGTAAAGGTTTAGTTTTCAACTTTTCTAAATTTTATACTATAGTTGAACTTTGAAAGTTTATACTTATGTATAATTACAGTTTTGGGGGCTTGACTGGGTTTATTCCAGGGATGGTATACCTACACTCCTGCCAACCTAAATTTTTTGCTTGGATACATTTGAATGATTGTCAGCCCCTCTTCATAGTGCTTTCCCCAATTCCCCCCTCTCCCCAGCCAGAAAGAGAGGAAAGAAGTTGAACATCAAATAAGAAATCTTTTAATGTTATAGCAAATTGTATTTCTAAAAACTGGATGCTACCCTGATTTCAGTTAGTAATATGACACATTAATTTGTATTACAGTGTATTTCTGCAGGTGATCTAATAATTTTTCAAAGATATCTTAGCCTGTCCAAGAATATAACCTTTACAATACTTACCTTGTAGTAGAAGGTGTTAATGGGATGCAGGAAACCAGGCTCCTGTATGGCTGACTAAATAATGTTTTTATATCCTCAAGTAATGTTAAAACCAGTCAATCTGAGTGAAAGAAGAATGATTCCCAGCTGGGCAGAACTCTACTACATATAATCTAAAAATTAATATATGTGGTTAGGTAGCTGTATCTCTTACAGAGGGAAATATTCTCTGGACTATAACTTGAGGGAAAGAATAAGGTAATAAAATTAGTTTCAGCATCCATGACCAAACCCGTAGTGCGTTGAGTCTAGATGGTCACATTTTCAGTAATTTGTGCAAAATGAATTTTCACTAACCTTGTCCAAAAAAGAAATATAACTGTCCAAGAGCACTAGGTAAATAAACCAAATTCCTTTGAAATTATATTCTTTTCTTTTCATTCAGGTTTTTCTCAGAGTACTCATAAAAAATGACCTAAATACCATAATAAGATTGCACAAAAGAATTGGATTGATATATGTGGGACATTTTAACATTATCTAAACTAGGCTTAGATAAGCCAAAATTCATGGCAGATGCTATGGCTCCCAATTATTAAAATCTATTGTATAAAGAAATTCATCTCACCATCTAGATGTGGTTTAAGAGAAGTTTACTCCTGCTCCCTATGATGAAAGAGAGTTTGTTAAGCAAATAAATGGGAGAAATTGTTTAACTTCTTAATGTTTTGATGTCTTTAGTTTGCATGCAGTATAGTGTGTTTTTTCACTAGATAAGCCAACAGCCTTCAAATAATTACTTTTCTTAATCATTGCTTTTAGATTAAGGTGTTTACTTCATATAAAAAGAGCCACTAGATTTAGCGTGTGGATATTAAAACTTTATATGACTAGTTTTTAGTGTGCTAATTCTAAATAAAGATTTACTTTAAGTTAAAAAATAACTCCCCCTTTTTATTATTAGTGCCTATTAATTTTACAAAATATTGAGTTTGAATGTATACATTTTGATCATATTCATTTTCCCTATTAATAAATAATCTTGAATCAAACCAGTAGTTGTTACTCATATAATGTATTTTTTGGACTTTATTAACCATTTTCCATCTCAACTAGACAGTAAGTTACTTGCTACTAGAAGAAATCTGATTGTAAGATTTATAATGATGGAATCAATCCACTGGTTTATATTCCATTAAAACTATTATAACATCCAAAATACCTAGTGATCTTTCTTTCTCTCCTTTCTGATGAAGTCAATTGAACTAACATTTCTTGAGAGTTATAAAACAGGTCACTGTGATCCCCAGTTGCATAGGGTGAAGAAAGCATGAAAATGACTTATGTTACTCCAGTTAGGGAATAGATTGTACTTCTCTTTAGCCACAGGGGAGGAACTCAAGGACATGATGCCCCTCTCTTCACCCTCTCTGTACCTCCCCATGGGAGATGGGCAGCTCATCCACTTGATGTGAGCTGTGGGTAACAGTGTGCTGCTTTTTACTCGCCACTGTTGTGAAGGCAGAAACATAGCCCCTTTCCCCCCTTCTTCCCTGTGGTCAGCTGGAGCTTGGCCATTTTTCTGTTTCCTAGAATGGGTACAGGGTTTGTGGAGATGGAGGGGAGAGTTGGAATAGGAGGTCACATATACACTTCTAGGCTGAAGCCTTGTGTTGATTTCATGCTTTGAAATAATGTTTGATCTTAGAGATATTTCATACTTAGAAAACATTTCAGAATTTTGACTAAATTCTTAGTATCATAACAGTACCCAACGACACTGAATTCTTTTATATTATAGATTTCAATTTTGGAAGTAAACTTTCAGTGGAAGTTTCAGAATCAGAATGTTATTGTGTTATATACACTGACAACTCATTTTGATTCATCTAATATTTTTATTATATATGGGAAAATATGTCTGTAACAAATAGGAAGGGGTGAAAAGAGACCAACAAATTTCAGGAAACATTTGCAAAGCTATGGTTTTTTGACATAATAGTTCTAATAAATTGAGGTACACTTCACATACATGAAGTTTACCCTCTTAAATTATACCCTTCAGTAATTTTTAGTATAGTCACAGAGTTGTGCATCCTTCATCTCTGTGAAATACTAGAATATTTGTCTTACCTCTAAAGGATACACCATACCACTAGCAGTTATTCTTTATTCCTGTCACAACTAATCGTTCTGTCTCTATGGATTTGCCCAAATGGACATTGCATATAAATGGAATTATATATGGTCTTTTGTGTTTAATTTCATTCACTTTGCATAATATCTTTCTTTCTTTCTTTCTTTCTTTCTTTCTTTCTTTCTTTCTTTCTTTCTTTCTTTCTTTCTTTCTTTCTTTCTTTCTTTCTTTCTTTCTTGGTTCTGCTTCCCAAGAACAAGGGATATCTTTCCATTTTCTGATATCCTCTTTGATCTCCTTTTTCAGAGTACTATAGTTTTCAATGTAAAGGTCTTTTACTTCCTTCATTAGATTGATTCTTAGGTATTTCATTTTTTGGATACTATTGCGAAAGGTGTTGTTTCCCTAATTTTTCTCTCAGTGAGTTTGTTATTTGTGTATAGGGATACTATTGATTTTTAAAAATTCTTATTAAGTTTATCGGTATAATTTAGATGTACATAATGATCACATTCATCGTATAGAATTTGTACTTGTACGTGGTATATCCTGATTCTCTTTTTTTCCAATCCCCTCCCCTCCCTTTCAACCCCTCTTCCCCTCCTTACTTTGTTTCTATTTTATCCTTCTTTTATCATTTTTTACCTTTCTTTCTTTCTTCCTCCCCCTTCCTACTTGCCCTTTCTTTTGAACAATTTCTTCTGATTTCACACTTTCTTTTATGTACTTTGGTCCTTATTTACACATTCAGTGTCTCACACCAGAGAAACAATGTGATATTTATACATGTGTGTCTGGTTTATTTCACTTAAGTATATGGTCTCAAGGTCCATCCATTTACCTAGAAATGTCTCAAGTTTATCTTTCTTTATCCTTCCAAGTTTATCCTTCCGTTGTATAAAAAGATCACATGTTTTTTACCCATTCCTTGGTTGATGGGCATTTGGGTTGTTTCCAAGATCTAGTTATTACAAACTGTGCAGCTGTAAACATGGTGGACATATATTGCTGTGGTATGCTGTTTCTAATTTTTCCGGGAAGATACCCAGAAGGGGAATAGCTGGTTCAAATGAGCCTCTAATCCTAGTTTTTTGAAAAATTCCCCACATTGATTTCCAAAGTGGTTGTACCAGTCTACACTCCCATCAACAGTGGAGAAGGGTTCCTTTATCCCCAGCCCCTCTAGCATTTGTTATTGGTTGATTTCTTGATAATAGCCTCTCTTTCCTGAGGGAGCTGAAATTTCAGTGTTGTTTTAATTTTCATCTCTCAAAGGACCAGTGATATTGAACATTTTTTCATATATTTGTTTGCTATTTGTATTTCTTCCTCTGAGAAGTGTGTATTCAACTCAGATGCCTATTTTTCCATCGGGTCTTTAAATTTGGGGAGTCTAACTTATTATATATTTTAGATATTAGTTCTTTGTCTGAGGGACAGTTGGCTAAAATTTTTCCCCGCTCTGTGGGTTGTCTTTTCACTTTATTGGTAATTTCTTTTGCTGTGCAAAGCTTTTTAATAAGATGAGATCCCAGTTGTTGATTTTTTTGTTGTATTTCCCATGGGATAGGAGTTTTGTTCATGAAATCTTTGCTTACACCTATGTCTTCAAGAGTTCTACTTATTCTCTCTTCCAGCAGAATTAGTGTTTCTGTTTTAATATTTAGATCTTTGATCCATTTTGATTTTAGTTTACTGCATGATGAGAGACATAGGTCTAGTTTTAGTCTATGACATGTGGAAAGCCAGTTTTTCCATCACCACTTATTAAAGAGGTTATCTGTCTTCCAGTGAACATGTTTGGCCCCTTTGTCAAAGATAAGGTGGCTGCATCTTCTAATCTGTTCCATTGATCCTCAGGTCTGTTTTTTTTGCCAGTACCATTCTGTTTTTATCACAGTAACCTTGTAGTATAATTTTAAGTCAGGGATTGTGATGCTCACTGCCTTGCCTTTGTTGTCTAGGATTGTTTTTGCTATTCTAGGTCTCTTCTGGTTCTAAATGAATTTTAGGAATGTTTTCTCTAGTTCTGTGAGGTATGCTATTGGTATTTTGATTTGGATTGCATTAAATCTGTATAACAATTTTTGGAGTATGGCCAATTTTCACTATATTGGTTCTTCCTACCCAGAAGCAAGAGATATCTTTCCATTTTCTGATATCCTCTTAGATCTCCTTTTTCAGAGTACTATAATTTTTAATATATAGATTTTTACTTCCATTGCTGGATTGATTCCTAAGTATTTAATTTTTTCAATGCTATTGTGAAAGGTGTTTTTTCTCTAATTTCTCTCTCAATGCATTTTTTGTTAGTGTACAGGAATGGTACTGATTTTTGAGTGTGGACTTTGTATCCAGCTATGCTACCGAATTTGGTTATTAAATCTAGAAGTGTTTTGGTGGTGTTTTTGGGGTCTTCTATGTAGAGCATCATGTCATCTGCAAATAATAATTTAACTTCTTCCTTTCCTATCTTTATTTCTTTTATTTCTTTTTCTTGTCTAATTGCTCTGGGTAATGTTTCTGGAACTGTATTAAATAGGGATGTTGATAGTGGACATCCTTGTGTTGTTCCTGATTTTAGAATGAAAGTTTTCAGTTTTTCACCATTTTGTATAATGTTGGGTCTTGGTTTGTCATGGATGGCCTTTACTGGATTGGGATAAAGACCTTCTATTCCAATTTTTCATAGTTTTTTTTTTTTTATCATGAATGGATGTTGGACTTTGTCAAATGCTTTTTCTGCATCTATTGAGATGATTGTTGTAGTCAGAGTTTGCAAGGGAAACAATTTAATACAAGACACGTAATTTATGAGATTGTTTTGTAATAGTCACCCAAAGAGTCAAATGCAAAAGAGTGCAGGAAATCTGTCCACACACTAGAGACCCAAAGTATCCAGCTGAGGGCCTGGATCCCATGGCAATGTCCTGCACTAGTCCAGCTGAAGACCTAGAGCCCATGGCAATGTCCTCCACGAGTCCAGTTGGAGCCCTAGAGCCCACGACAATGTCTCATGCAAGTCAGTACCAAGGATCTGCACTGGGAACACCCAAAGGCCAGTAGTGGAAGCTAGAAAGTCTGCACCAGCAGGGTGAAGGGTCTGTGCCAGCAAGCTGAGGGATCTGCACTGGAGCTAAGGAGTGATGCTCAAAGTAAGGACCAGAGCTCCCCTGAAAAAGACCACAGCCATCCTCAGCAACAGCGAGATCCCAAGCTCCTCTGATGATGAGAACAGCTGAGTTCATATCAGGAAAGCTAGCATGACACGCTTCTCCAGGAGAATCAACAGGACACAATCTTCCCATGCAGTTCTCTTTTTTATGGTGTTGGCAACAATTCTCAGGTGGGTCATCCACACCCAGCACCTTGCTGATTCAGTTCAGCTGGGTGTTCCAAGTTGACCATGAGTTGTCAATACACTACAATGAGCATATGATTTTTGTCTTTGGCTCTGTTGATATGATATATTACACTTATTGATTTGCGTATGTTGAACCATCCCTGCATCCCTGGGATGAATCCTACTTGGTCATGGTGAATAATCTTCTTGATTTGCTGCATTCCACTTGCCAGTATCTTATTGAAGATTTTTGGGTCTATGTTCATTAAGGAGATTGGTCTGTAGTTTTCTTTTCTGTTTGGGTCCTTCTCTGGTTTTGGCATCAGGGTAATACTTGCTTCCAGGAGTAACTTTGGGAGTCTTGCTTCCCTTTCAGTTTCATTAAAGAGTTTCAGAAGTAGTGGCATTAGATCTTCTCTAAATTTCTTGTAGAATTCAGCAGTGAATCCATCAGGACCTGGGCTTTTCTTTGTTGGTAAGTTTTTAATTACATTTTCAATTTCATTGGCTGATATTGGGCTATTCAGAATTTTATGTCTTCTTGGTTTAATTTGGCAGTTCATATGTATCTAGGAATCTGTCCATTTTTTCTGTGATTTCCACCTTATTAGAGTACAGCTTCTCAAAGTAGGGATTGATGATCTGTATTTCACAAGGTCTGTTGTGATTTGACCCTTTTAATTCCTAATTACTTGAATTTGAGTCTTTTCTTTCTTATTTTTGACAAGGTTGATTAAGGGTTTATCAATTTTATTTAATCTTTCAAAGAGCCAACCCTTCAATTCATTGATTCTTTGTATTATTTTCTTAGTCTCCATTGCATTAATTTCTGGTCTTTATAATTACCTTGTGCCTTGTGTGAGCTTTGGGTTTGATTTGTTCTTCTTTTTCTAGAAGCTTGAGTTTCAACATTAGATTGTTTATCTGAGCCCATTCTGTTTTCCTGATGTGAGAATTCACCACTATAAATTTCCCTCTTAGGACTGCTTTCATTGCGTTCCATAAGTTCTAGTATGTTGTATTGGCATTATCATTTAATTGTAGATACTGTTTAATTTCACCTGTGACTCTGGTTGTTCAGGAGGGTGTTATTTAATTTGATTAATAAAATTTAATTAATAATTAAATTTTAATTTAATTCCAGGTGTTTATGTAGTTTTTGTAGTTTCTTTTGCTGTTCATTTCCAATTTCATTGCATTATGGTCAGATAATGTGCGTGGGATATTTTCAATTCCTTTGCATTTACTTAAGCATGTTCTATGTGCTAGTATGTGGTCTATTTTGGAGAATGTCCCATGTGCAGCTGAGAAGAATGTGTATTCTGACGTGAAGTGGAACACTCTGTAGACATCTATTAAGTCCATTTGTTCACAGGTTTGGTTTTGTTCTGATATTTCTTTGTTGATTTTTTTGTATAGTTGATCTATTTGTGATAGTGGGGTATTAAGGTCCCCCATTACAATTGTGTTAGTGCTTATTTGATTTTTCATGTCCATTAATATTAGTTTTATGTAGCTGGGTGCACCAGTATTTGGTGCATATATAGTTATGATTGTTATCACTTCTTGGAGTTTTCCCTTAACAAGTATGTAGTGACCTTGTCTCTTTTGATCAATCTTGGCTGGAGTTCACGTTGTCTGCAAATAGAATAGCTCCCTCTGCTTTTTTTCTGGGTTCCTGTTGCATAGAGTATTGTTTTTCATCCTTTGAATTTTAGTCTATGAATTTCTTTTTGAGTTAAATGTGTTTCTTGTGTGCAGCATATCGTTCGGTCTTGCTTCTTGATCCATTCTGCCAGTCTGTTTTTTTTTTTTTTTTTTTATGATTGGTGATGCGAGTCCATTTTCATTGATGTTTATAACTGATATGTGTTGGCTTATTCCTTCTCATATCATTTTTCTGTTGTTGACCCTGTCTTTCCCCTCTGTTTAATTGCTTGCCCTGCATGGTGGCTTCTTTCTATTGGTGTTCATGGAGTTGTGGTCTTCTTATCTTTTTCTACAATATCCTTCAGTGCATTTTGGAGAGCTGGTTTGGTGGTCATGAATTTCTTCAGAACAATTTGTTCATTGCTATGGAAGTATCTTATTTCCCCATTGGTTTGAAAGATAGTTTTGCAAAGTACATCAATCTGGGTTGGAGGTTGTTTTGTTTTAGGGTTTGAAATACTTCACTCCAAGCTCTCCTTGACTTGAGGGTTTGTGTTGAGAAGTTTGCTGTGATTCTAATGGGTTTTCCTTTATAGGTGATTTGTTTCTTTTTTCTAACTGCTTTTAATATTCTCTTCTTTTGCTAAATTTCTGGAATCTTGATTATTATATGCCTTGATGTGGATTTATTTTGGCTATTTGGAGTTCTGTATGCCTCACTCATTTGTGTGTCAAAATCTTTATCCACATTTGGGAAGTTTTCTGCCATTACTTTTGTAAAGAGGTTTTTTTTTATGCCATTTGCGTGCATAATACTTCCAAGGTTTATTGACTTTGTAGCATATATTAGTACCTCATTCTTTTTTTGCCACCAAGTAACATTTCATTATATGGATATATCACATTTTGTTTACTCATTCTTCACTTGATAGACATTTGGCTCTTATGAATAATACCACTATAAACACTGGGTTGCAAGTTTTCATGTATACATGTTTTCAGTTTTCCTTAGTATATACCTAAAAGAGGGATTCTTGAGTCATATGAGGTCTTCAACCTCATGCTATTGATGACATTTTCTTCCTTATCTGAACTCTGACCACAGACTCTTTACTGACTGCCCATCCTCCACTCACTCTGTTCCTCAGTCTTGTCTACTTGGTGCTGACAGTGACATCATCGTAGAGTCTCCTTCTTTGTGAACAAATGTATCACCTGGCATTTGGAGCCCTTTGGAATAGGTTCAGCTGCCTTGTCAGCCTAATCTGACTTCCAGTTCTCTTTCTAGGGCTGGGATTCTATATTGAGCCTCACCCGTCCCTGACACCCTCAGTCATTTACCCACTGCATTTGGTGGCACTGTCTCTCTTCCTTACCCGCAACCTCTCCAACCTTTACAGCCAGGTTAGTATCCTTCTACATCAATAATTCCCCCTTGGCCCCAGGCAGAGGGCAAAGAACATAAAAAGATAAACTTTTATTCATTGTGGAAAAGTATGCATAGCATAAAATGTATCATTTTAACCTCTTTTTAAGCACTCAGTCCAGTGGCAATAAGACCAGTCAGATTGTTGTACAACCATCACCATCATCAGAGTTTCTGCAGAACCTTTTCACCTTCACAAACAGCATCACTATTCACTAAACACTTAACTCCCTGTTCTCACTACCCCCAGCCCTGGCAACAATCATTCTCCTTTCCATCTCTATGAATTTGACTCCTATAATTACCTCATGTAAATGGAATCATACAATTTTTTCTGCTTATTTCACTTAGCATAATGTTCTCAAGGTAGATTTATATTGTAAAAGTATCAGAATTTGTATTTTTTGAGGCTGAGTATTATCTCTTTGCATGTACGTACCGTAATTTGTTTATCCATTCATTGGCTAATGACACTAGAGTTACTTCTACATTTTGGCTATGTAGAATAATGCTGCTATAAATATAGCTGTGTAAGTACCTATTCAAATCCCTGCTTTCATTTTTTTGGGTATATTCCCAGAGGTGGAATTGATGAATTTTATAGTAATCCTATATTTACAGTTTTGAGGAATTCTTATACTGTTTTATTGCAGCCTACACTGTTTTACAACCCAACCAGCAGTACACAAATGTTTTGATTTCTCCACAACCTAAGTAACACTCATTATAAATACATGAGTTCTATCTGTGATCTCTCTCCCTTTCATCTGGGATACCCTTCTGCTGACCTTGGGACAACAGAACTCTAGCCCTCTGGTCTTTGGCCTCCAGGAATTAGATTAGCAGCTTTCAACTTACCTGGTTATGAGGCTTTTGAACTTGGACTGAGCCATGCTACTAGCATCCCAGGGTCTCCAGCTTTTGCAGATGGCTTGTCATGGGACTTCTCAGCTTCCATAATTGCATGTGCTAATTTCCCTAATAAATCACTTTTCATATGTCTATATCTATATCTGGGTCTATATTTTTTATATATATAATTAAGTTTATTGGTATATTTTAGATACATAGTGATCATATTCATCATAGGGAATTTGTACCTGTACATGGTATATTTTGATTTCTCTATTTTTCCTAATCCCCTCTCCTCCCTTCAACCCATCTTCCCCTATTTACAAAGCTTTGTTTCCATTTTATTTTTTTTTAAATCATCTTTTTCCCCTTTCCTTTCCTTCCTTTCCCCCTTCCCCCACCCTAGTTCTTCTTTCCTTTCTAACAATTTATTCCCATTTCACAATATCTGTTGTACATTTTGGTCCTTATTTACTCTTTCAGTTTCTCACACCAGGGAGATAATGCGATGTTTACACATGTGAATCTGATTTATTTCACTTAAGAGTATTGTCTCAAGTTGCATATTTTCCTGGGGAACTCTAACTAAGACAATAGTCTTCCTCTAGGTTGACACATACACCTCCATCCTAGTGGGGTATCTGAATAAGGAAGATGATGTTCCTCCAGGTTGGCTTTTAAAATGTGGTTGCCTACCAGCATTTTACAGACACTGGAACTTGAGAGTTTAAGAAATTTATCCAAGGTTTCATAGGCTTTGCATTTTGGAGCCAGGATTTATAGAGCCCTTAAAGTAATCACAGTGACACTGAGCTTTGTAGTAGCCATTCGATAAATGTTTGTTGAATGAATGAGTGATAGTGTCTTAGTTACTTTTCTTGTTGCTGAGACAAAATACCCAACACCTAAAGTTAAAGGAGGAAAGAATTATTATGGCTCACAGTCTGTAGAGGTTTCAGTTCATGTTTGGCTGGCTCCAAGCAGGGTGGCATAACAGAGGGGCTTTGCAAAGGAGAAACAGTTCATGGCAGGGAGAAGGCAGCAAGGCAGCAAGCAGCAAGTGACAAGGGACAAGTGACTCTCTTTCTATCCCTTGTATTGTATCCAGGCTACCCCCGTTAGGGTGGATAGCACTCACACCCAGGGTGGGGTACCTTAATTGTAGCATCACACCATGAATCAAAACCAGCATCTCATCCTTGATCCCAGCATCATCTTTGATCCAGCCATCTCCAAAAAGCCCCACCTATGACCGCATGAGGCTTTGGGGGACATCTAGACACATAATAGGTTGATTATAAACCTTTCTGGGTAGTGAGACCAAGAATCAGCCAACTGTGTTTGAAAAGAAGAGTTATATTTTGAGGTTTATGTCTCTGAAAAAAAATTTTTAGGATGAAAATGGCCTTTTTATGTATTAGGTTTCTAGTTCCATACATTTGAGCCTAAATGGTAACTTCTGATGGGGACAGGAATAGTGTGTATCAATGAAGATTTAAAAAAAAATCTTTCAGTTTAAGTTTCTTTTCCAGAAGGAAAAGTTCTCATATAATAAAGACTGTGATATGTCTTAAATCTCTTTTTTTATACAGCATTGTATCTCACATTGCTACCAAGAAGAAAACAGGTGTTGGGAAAACTTTAGTTTGAGGAACACAAAAGAAATGGAATTTCCTTGGGATTTTTCTCTATTTACATTTTGTAAACTCCCATGCCCTGACATACTAGGGTTGACAAAATTAAGAACCAGAGAAGCCAGCTTAAGCAATACTATAAGTATAAATGTTTCAGTGTTTTCCATTGATTATTGGAGAAACCATCTTTTTATCAGCTAGTAGTCTTTTCCCAGTACAGGAGTGATTTTGTAATTGACTTTAAGCCTTCTGGCAAATAAACCTTCCTTTATTTATCTTTTTTTTTTTTTTGTGGGTACCGGGGGTCGACCTCAGGACCTCGCGCGCCAGCAGGCGCTCGTGCCGCTGAGCGATATCACCGGCCCCTTTTTCGTATGTGGGTTCTGGGAGTCGAACTCAGGCCCTCGCGCTTGCCGGGCAGGTGCTCAAGCCGCTGAGCCATCTCACCGGCCCAACCTTCCTTTATTTAAAGGGGAGGAATTTACATGGTAAGAAGCTATGCCAGCTTTTTTTTCTTGCCATTCATTGTTTACCATACTTGAGTCCACAGAATTTTATTCCCTGTTTAGTCCATTAACACAGGGGAGCCACTGGTCACAGATTTTCCTAATTCTTGTGTCCTTATGAACCAGCCCGAGCCAGTCAGCAGTCTCCGAGACTCTTGAAGAATGAATACATGTGTTGTGTCTGGGAGAACACATGCTCTTACCTCTTTTAAAAATTCTGAAGGGGCTGTCTTGACTCTGGGCAGACAGAATTGGATTTATTGTCACTTAAAGGAATGTAGAAATTTTGTTGTATGGATGGTCTAGTTAAAGTTTCTCCTGAGTTGTAGTATTTCAAACATTTAGGATTCTCATTTAATGTTCTTTTGAAAATTTCTTTGTGGGTAATAAATGCAAGAGAAAGGTTACAAATTTTCTGATGTAATGAATAACAAAACCAGGCCTTCTGATTTAACCTTAAGAAACATGGCTTTTGTGTGATTTATGTGACCTTAAGAATACTTCCTGGGCCCAAAGAATTCCCACAGAATGGTTTCTCCTCTATTTTTAGGCAACCAGGGAACCTTGGGTCAAACAACAGAGGTAGAGCAGATTATCTAGTTATTTAGTTAACTCAGCTCACGAATGAGGTTAGTGATTTATATAATCACTTTTCTAGCAATAGAAACCTTTGATGTTAGTAAGATGATCTCTTCTGCATGTGAATGAGAGAAAAGTCACCTCTAGGATGCTTCTTGTCAAATCAAAGAGAATGGAATATTTGTGAGCTCCATTTCATTTCTAGCATACTCTATCCAGGTTACTCAAATTATTGTAAATCATGGAGGGGAACTCTTAAGGGTCTTACTTCCTCAAACACCTACTGCATTATAGTCAATGCTTAATAAATTTTTTATTGGTTAGGTTCAACCCAGTCCAAAAGAAGTGTTTGCTTCAAGAGCTTCTGTTAGTTGATAATTATTAAATTGTATAATAAAGAAATTGTACTGGAGACTTAGAAAAGTGAGCATTTTCAAAGATAATTTATCCTTTGGTTTCTGAAGTTTATAAATCCAGTGGGAGGAAACCTGCTTAGATAAGTTAGATCTAATATATTAAAAATGGAAGAAAAATGTGAGTAAATTGATTATTTATCCTGTATATACAAAATCCACAAGAAATTTCTAACTCAATGTCCTTTGATTCTTTGTAAGTGGAATTTGCTTTTATAAACATAGATGCAAGTTCAAAATACATAACCAACAGAATACTAATTCTGAATGTATCAAATGCTTTAGAATTAATTTTTTTTATCAAAATGTCACTTCATGTCATCTGAAACTGTACTGCCAAGCATTTATCTAAATTAATGAGTTAAAGTTGTACTTCTAAGGTCTGTAAGTTACACTTCATTCTTGAGTAGCACTGAGCTTCTTAAGAAAACAGTAATATTTAGCCTAATCCTTCCTTTCACACTTGAGTTTGCAGAAAGTAGTCAGGTGGCCTGACTCTGAGTTGGAAGGGATCCATAGAGGTCATCTAGTCTACTGGTTTCTCTACCTGCTCACATGGCTGGTTACTGACATTTTTGGGAGTACAGTTTGTGCCTCTTGCCTGGAGAGGAGAAATATCTCTTCTGTTCATCCCTTAATTCATCTTCCAATCTGTCAGGAATTGGGCTATCATCAAGAAATCAACGAATAACAAATGCTGACAGGGCTGTGTGGAAAAAGGAACCTTTCTCCACTGTTGGTGGGAGTGTCGACTGGGGCAACCACTATAGAAATCAGTGTGGAGATTCCTCAAAAAACTAGGATTAGAGGTCCCATTCCACCCAGCTGTTCCCCTTCTGGGTATCTTCCCAGAAGAATTAAAAACATCATACCACGGTGGTACATGTGCACCCATGTTTATAGCAGCACAATTTGTAATAGCTAAATCTTGGAAACAAGCCAAATGCCCATCAACTGAGGAATGGATAAAAAAGTTGTGGTATTTTCATATAATGGAGCACTACTCAGCCATAAAGAAGAATAAACTTGAGACTTTTATAGGTAAATGGATGCTACTTGAGACCATACTCATAAGTGAAATAAATCAGACTCACGTTTGTAAATATCACATTGTCTCCTTGGTGTGAGAAACTGAAAGAGTAAATAAGTTCTAAAATGTACAATAGATATTGTGAAATGGGAAGAAATTGTTCAAAAGGAAAAAAGAACTAGGATGGGCGAAAGGGGAAAGGTCTGTAAGGAATAGGGAAAAAATGCAAGTCAGTTATACTATTAATGTCTCCTGGTTCATTAAAAAGGAAGGTTTGTGCTAATATTGATTGGAGAAATTTTTATGCCTGTATCTTGTACCCTGAGCAACTACTTTAAAGATAATAACATGTAATGTATTAACTATTGTTATTCTCCTAGTATTTCATTATGAAATTTTGTTTTACCTTTTTTCTATAAAAATTAAAAAAAAATTGGGCTTTCACTCTAGTTTCTTCTGATTTCACCTTAGTTTTTTCCCATTAAGCTTCCTTGGATGATGTGAATTGGGGAGATGGATGGTTAGTGGTTGAGAGAAGGAAACTACTGGCAAAAGAGAACACATGAGAGAGATTTTCTGGGCTTTTCCAGCTGGGATCTAACTAGCTTTATAGTTATAGGTTGATTTAGAACAGTTCAGAAAGGTTTTGCTTTCAACAAAGTGATGTAATTCCCACAGGCTTAATAATAATCCTTTCTGTCCTTTTAATAATAATAGTTATTAATAATAGTACCAGCCAAATAACAATCACAGTGATAAAAACAGTAACTATAGCAATAATAATGTGTCAAGGGGTTTTAATACATTATTTCTTGAACACTCATGACAACACTGAGAGGTAGGCTTTATTATGAACTCCACTTTACAGACAGGAAAACTGAGACTTAGAGAAGTTAACACCTGATGTTTAATAAAATGATGCACTTTTCACTCATTAGAGCTTGGACTAGATGTAATATTTATCCTTTTTAAAAATAGATGTTGAAAGAAAAATATGGAAGTGTATTTTGCTTACCATTCTGCATTATATATTGTGGAAGCAGACTACTAATGTAAAGTTCACTGGAAAAATGGAATAGAGACTTGCAATATTCATCCTTTCTGGAGTCTTAGAATAATAGTTATTTTTTTTCCCCAAATGGGCCTTTGATGCTTAAGAAATCTGACTCATTAACGTAGAAGTCCCTGCATTCTGAAATGAACTTGTTTGTGTAGCTGTTAATCCACTAGAACTGGAGATTTACTGCAGCTGTTTTTCACAAGTTTGTGTCTACCTCCTCTTAAAGGAGTTCCTCTATCTGTGGTCTGTGTCTCTGGGCTCCATCTGACATTGCTGGCCTGCATGTTGTACCTGAAGAGCACTGGAAACATTTCTCTTGTTCCTACTGCTGGAAGTTGTTCCATCTTCTAGAGTAAAATCTATGTTAACTCAAATCCAAATGACAACCTGAATCAACAGGAATTGTTTTCTATTCAAAAGAGGTAAATCATTAACAAAACAAATTAGAGCCAAGCACAAAGACCTCGTAAAAGTGTTCTTGGGGTGTTATCTCATTGAGTTTTGCTCTTACCTGTATGGGCGTGGGTAGTGAATACTCACTTGAGGAGTTGAAACACTGAGATGCTGGAAGACAGACCAGCAGAAGTGGGAGGTTCTCCCTCTATTATTTAGGTGAAGACACTGAGGCCCAAGTAGGTGGTCTGCTTTGGAATTGTTTTCAAAAGTGGTGCCATTGTCTTTTTATTATTTCTCCCACTTTCAGCCAAAGATTCAGTCAAAAATCCATTCATTGATCTGTTTGCTCAGGCAAGGTGGTAAATTAGTGCATTTAAAAATATTTCACTGAAGGTTGAGACAAGTACTAACTGCCATAAGCCTTTGCCTTTAGTCACAAGGGAAGGACTTAATATTTTGGACATTTGAAAAGGACTAAAATGTATAGAAAGGACTAAGATATACAGACTATAGAAAGAAGAAGAGAGGAGTAACAGGATGATACCATCTAGCTGGCATGTCATTAAGTGATAAATCATGTGGCACCAGTTTTGAGTAACTGCAGACAGTTCCCAAACAAGGTTTCTCTGAGGTATCCATAGTTTTGGTGTAAAACTTTCATGCCCAAGTACGTTTGTGAAATGCTGATTCCTCCATACCCTTCTTACAAATTTGCAACTAATGTTTATTAAAAGGCAAATCCTTATAATAGAAACTATATTCAGCTTAATTTAAACCAGAGTTTCCAAATTTGTTTAAAGTGGAATTTTTGACGATAGTCTAGAAAAGCGCTGTGTGAGTCCAGAATTCAAACTGGTGATTAGGGATCCTGAGGATACGGGAGCTGCGCGGTGGCTCTGCAGAGTCAAGGAGAGTTGTGTAGGGGACTTGCTATTTGAGCCAGGCCGTTAGCAATAGGTAAGGTGTTCAAAGATAGGCAAGGTATGAATCTAGAGAGGAGCAGGGATGGCAGAAGTGTAAAACTAGGGATGACCACCAGGCCTGACACTGAGTTGGTGCTCAGTAAATTCACTGAGTGAATATGTGAGTGAAAAGTTGACTTCTGTGGAAGGCGATAGGGATATTGGTTTGATTAGAATGAAGACGTTGGGGAAAGTGGCAATGAATTTGAAGAGGCAGACTCATCAAATTACTAAGGGCCAAACTGAGCAGTCAGGACCTGATCCAACAGGGAACTCTTGGTTCACTGACAGAGGATGACACAGTAGAAATAGCGTTTGGGAAGAATAACCTGAGAGAGGTGTGGAGCCAGGAAGGAATGGAAAAGACCAAAAATGTGGTGAAAAGCAAGAAGCCTTAGACAGTGATGCTAATCTCCCTGGGTAGAAAGTAGGCCACACACTGCTTTTTACACATACCTAAGTAAAAGCACAAACAAGAGAGCTTTTAAACATAAAAATAAGCTAGACTCTCCCATCTCAGTCATTTCTAATATCTTGAAAAACAGAGAGATAGTGTAGTGTCAAAATAAGTGTTCTTGGAGACAGAAAACTTGAAACATATTCTACTCAGAAACCTGTAATGCTTTTATATATTGAAATGTATTTGTCTCTTATTATGCATAGCTATGAAATTCAGGATAAATTCCTTTGCCAAGAAACATCACCAGCTAGAATGCCTCTTCATTCACTCTTAGACAAAGATTTTTTTTCCTTTTGGGTGAAATATTTTCCTGGACAGTTACAAACATCAACCAAAATAAAAAGCTTTCTAGAACAATAAAATTCCAGTCTTGAATAGGATTCCTTTTAAAATAATGATATAAAGAACATACCCCTTATAGCCATTGCTGTTCAGTGGCTTGAATGCTCAGGTTGTTTTAAGGGGTTGTCTTGAAATGCTTTATTCTGTGATTCACTGACTCTCTTGACCCTTGTAATTCTGTTTTATAATTTATCTTTCCTAAGACATCTCCTGAGTAAGCGCGAATCATCTGCTACATCACACATTCCATCCTTTCCAACATGCCTTTATTTGTGGAAGGCACAGTATTAGTATTTTACTTACATGATCAGTATTTTCTATTTGTTTAGCTCACTTCTTCTGGGTTCTTAATTGTTACACTTATTTTTTTTCTAAGAAAGTAAGGTCTTAAAGATATTAACTTGTTTCAGTGGTTCTCAACCATTACAAATGAGAATCACTTGGAGAGCTTTTAAGAAATTTTGATGCATACGTCACCTTCTAAGGTTATGATTTAATTTGTGGAAATGCTAGTTTATATCAAACTCAGAGTTGAATAGTACAAATTATTAGTATGAACTTATGGGAGGTGTTTTATATTAAGGTAGGGACTAAGATTAAAATTGTGCAGGAAATTTCAACTGCCAGTACAAACTCGTATTTCTTTCTTCTTTTGTTTTTTTGGTAATAATCTTACAGCAGATTCTTTTGTGCAGGGAATTGAACCCAGGGTCTCGTGTGCTGTTAAGCACATATTTTACCACTGAGCTAAACCCCAGTGCCTGGTCACCTACTTTGACTAACACGAGGTAGGGCATAGTGACAATAAATTCACTTTTGGATTCTAGACTTTATGTGTTCATTCCTTATTTTTTAAATCAATACATGAGTTCACTGTGTATATGTCTTTGTGGGGAGATATTGTTAGAACATTTAAATAGATGTTCTATCAGATCTTTTGGAATATCTTTTTAGAAAGATGTTCCAGAGATCTTTTGGAAAATCTGTTGTTTTAGGTGGGGTGTGGTGACACATGCCTACTGTAATCCCAGCTACCTGGGAAATTAGGAGTATTGTAAGTTCAAGGCTAGCCTGGGTAACTTAGTGAGACCCTGTCATAAAATCTACAAAAAATAAAAAGGGTTGGGGATGTAGCTCAGCATTCCCTAGGTTTAATCCCTAGTATGACAATGAAAAAGGTCATTTTCTTATATCCCCCAGGTTGTGTTTTCAGCCTTTAAGTGGTTCTTTTTTAAAATGGCTGTTTTGAAATTTTAATTGTAAATTATTGTCCCTTGGCCCGAGATACCCAAATCAGAGTAAAACACCAGCAGAATCACAGGGCAGATAAAGTGTGGAAACGGGGAGCAGCAGAGCCTTCAGAACATAAATTTGGTGTGCCCAGGGCTGTGGGCTGTAGGAGGACACCTGAGTCTGTCCTGCCAGAAGGCAGAGCCACATACCCAGTCTGGAAAAAACTCCAAATTATGAATCCATGGGGTTTTTGTTCTCACAGTTCTTAGCAGCAGCATTCTCCTTAAAAGCTTCAACTGTCTGATAATGATCCAGCTCACTGGCAATCTGAAAGCTTGAATTAATTTTCCAGGGTAGCAGGCATTGAAGAGAACTTTCCTGAACAATGAGAAGCTAACTATGACATCGATTCACCTTAATTAACAAACACAAAAATCCCTCTCTTCTGCTAGGTTCATTTCTCAGCACTTGCTTATAAATCACAGTGCCTTTCTGAGTTTTAGACCGTGATGCATTTTGATGTTGGTCTTCAGACCTACCGGAAGTACTCATTCTTCTCTGCTTCTGAATTTGAAACTACTTCAGCAGAAGTTCTCATGAGTTCCTAGAGGCCATAAAACAAGTGATGGACAATTAAAAAAAGGTCTCCCTTCTTGTTTGTATCTTAGATGCACACCTGAAAAAAATCATCTTAGCACATTTGACTGATGAGTGGATTGGAAAGGGGAGCATAGCTCCTGGTTCAGCAGGACGCCTTGACTGGTAGTGGTACACAGAAGGTCTGGTGTGACCTGTCCCCAGGCCATGAAAGGGCTGGGAGGTTCTACCCATTAGTCACCTTGGGCTGCCAGCCTAATTGCTGCAGAGGCAGCATACTAGCTGGTGGTTGGGATCAGTGTGTTTCCCTGTAGCAAGGGGAAGTGTGGCCACTGAGAGGCTTTCAGCTGTGATGACCATGACATTCCAGGAGGAGGTGTATGTATTTGGAGGGACCAACTGTGGATGGGGAAATTTCAGAAATTAAGTTTTATTTTTAAAACTCAATCCTCAAGTCTGATGAGAAATCTAGGGGTGTAGCAAGATGTCTCACAGGCTATTTCAGTTGATAGTTTCACTTAAGGAAAATTACTCTCACCAAGGTTTGCTACTCATAAACCTCATGACATTAGATCCTTTGTAGGCTTATGAACCATGGGGCTATATTTTGGCCTTTCAGATGTTATTTTAATTTATGATTGGCATACTTCCTTAGCTTTGCAGAATTTTCCAGCCATACTAAAGTAAACTGGAAGGTTGAAAAATGTGATACTGAATTTTGAAGCTGAGATCCAATTTAAGTAACTTGCTTATGAAAGAATATTTATGTGAAGAGTAAATTGCCAAAGCACTTTTGTTATGTGGGAAGTTATAGGCAAAAAAAGAAAGAAAGGAAAGAAAGAAGGAAAAAAAGAAAAGACGGTGGCAAACTTGATGTTCATACTCATTTGGCTAATGCCTATTGTTTCTTACAAAAAGAAACCCATTGTTTAGATTTTTCCAGATGTATTCAAAAGTTCCAGAATAAATTCAGGCAAATTTGAGACTCATGAGTGTCACCCAGTCTCTCATGGGTTACTGAAAGGCTTATTTCTGATTCCAAAACAAGCAATCTTACTCACCTGATTCTCTGTCCTCTCCCCTATCCCCATCTTATTTCCCCACATCATCTCAGACCAGCTCTTTGGGGGTACTTCAGGATTTGGTAATGTCCAAATTAGCCTAGTCGGGCAGCTCCACAAAGGAACATCATCTAGAATAGGCCCAGTCAAGATCAGTGTACATATATCTTTTCCAGAATTACTCTCTCTCTCTCTCTTTTTTTTTTGGTTTTTTGAGACAGGGTCTTGCTATGTAGTTCAGGCTGGTCTTGAGCTCACTATGGAGCCCAGACTGGCCTCGAACTCACAGTGATCCTCCTGCCTCAGCCTCCCCAGTGCTGGGATTACGGGCCTGTGCTACCACACGCAGCTCCAGAATTTGATACTTCCCGAGCAGCTCTTGAATTTCTTGGGGTGAGGACTGTGAAGGGCAGGGAGAAGGTGAAGAAATGAAGGCAAGATACAGAAAGCTGGGATCAGGTGGAGCCCTCTGTCTGGATGGGAGGAAAGGAATTGCTTAACCACCGCAGTGCATTTATTTATACATTCGGCAGGTCGATGTCACGTGACAACCCTCTGCCTAGCAATCTGCCTGCATGGTAGCCTAAGGGCTTGGTGTTCTCCGGACTGGAGCAGCTTGTTCTCACGGCTCATCTTGGGCACACTTGTTCTCAGGACCCGCCTTGCTCCAGCCCCGCACGTGTAACTGATCTCCAGCTTCAGCTGCTCCCCACATCTCCCCTTCTTCTGTTTTGTAGTTGCAAGTGATGGGTGGTCAGTTGAAGTTGGAGGAGCTGTGTTTGGAGGGCTCGGCAGAAGACCTTCTTATTCTCAAACCCATTTTATTCAAGTAAGTTCTGAGTGAACTTATTTGTTTAGGCTAAAGATTTTCAGTCCAAGGATTTTAAGTCTCTGCATTCAGCAATTTAATCTTGTACAGCCCATTAATCCATAACAGCAGTCAGTTACCAGTGTAGCTGGAAATTGTCAGAAGGTGTTAGTAATTTGATTTTCTTTTATAGCTAGCGTATTACTATGGCATTGTTTTATACCTCTTGTAGTTATGCTTTTCTGTAGGATGTTCAAGACCAAGTTAAGGTGAAGCTTGTATAAATTACAGTTAATCTCTTGTTATCTATCGAGGTCAGTTAAGTCTCCTCAGGAATTACCTTGGAACCATGCACAGCACCTCTTACTTCTTCTGTCAGTGTCAACCATCTGGATGAGTCATGGCTATTGCTTGACCAAGTTGCTTTCTGTGAATGCTTGGGAGATTTTTCTATCCTGGTGACTCTTCTTAGGCACAGTACACATCATTGATCACTTTCCTTTGTGGCCCCACAATCTCCTTGGTCAGAAGACTGGAGACTCACCGAATTATAGGATGTTGTAGCAGACATTCTCTTATGTCCTGTGTCCTCATTGACCTTGGAGGGCTGGGACCAAAATACTGGCTGTCCTCCTAGCCCATCTATCTTCCTAGTTTTTGGTCTCCAAACCTTAGTTGTTGGACATCCAGAAGAGAAGGATAATGACATTACATTGTATTGGGAGCAGTGAGCTTAATATTATACAAAATAGAACCATTATTTGCTACCAACCATGGATGTTTTAGCATTTGATTCTCTGTAGAATGTTAACAGATAATAGATATATATTTTACACAGAAAACTAGAAATCAAAACCATGCATATATTGTAGCATGACAATCATAATGACACTTTTGTAACACATCTGAATATTCATTTTGACATAAAATAGCCTTTTTGGTCAATCATCTCTATCTGGTATATAAGAAGTTCTACCTAACTAGTTGATCTTTAATGGGATGTACATCTCATAAGTTTTTGTTAAAGGCAGATGTCTGAATCTGAAAGAAAAGTCTATCTTCATAAACAATCCCTGTTTTATATTTTGTAAGACCTATACATCGGAGGCATGAATACATTTAATACACCATGAGGTTAGTAACAATTGTCATAGCCATATGAAAACCTTTGTACCAGAGCATCTTTAAATAAAAAACCTTATTGTCTAGAAAACTGAATCTTTTGATGATGACCACATGTAAACGTATCACAATAATCACAATAATATATGTTAATAACATTTATTAGGGTATCTCCCATAAAGCTATGGAGATCACTGGGGCTTCCTATTAATGAACAAAGGCTGGGATAACTTCCCAGGCAGCTGCTCCTCTATTCACCAAAGGGAGCCTTGACCAATAATTTTCCAAGCTCAAAAGGTCCCCATTTAATTATCCTAACAAATTTTTGATGACCTATGAGAAAACCAATTTGATATCATTTTGACCAGCTGGCAACCCAGGTGGAAGCATGCTTTTTAAGTCTATAAACCAAATTAAATTTTGAACAAATGATCCAAAAATGCAAAAGAAAAAGGGAAAAGAGAAAAAAATTGTTGAGTTAAAAAAAAAAAGAAACCCCCAAAAAACAAAAAACAAACAGCTGTTCACAGATATGACACACAAAGAAACAAGTACACAGCTTAACAGATTTGACAGACAAACATCTTAAAAATCAGAGTGCACTCAAATATATTTTTGACCAAATTGAATTATAACAACTCTTTTACAATTTCAGAAGTTTGTAATTATAAACAGACTAGTCAGATTTATTTGTAGGTCAATTAGCAGAGATCTCTTATAAGAATTTGGAAGGAATCAAACCTTTTATCTATAATTAATATACAATTTTTATATTTTATTTTGTCTCAAGAATACTGGTAACTTCTGTGTCCCTTTCTTTCACATAGCTTTCAGCTCAGTTATCTCTTTATACTCTATCACCTACTCAGACCTTTGATTCCCATTTTTGGTTACCATCTCCTGGGCTTCCTGGGTCAATTTCTTTAACTGGCCCCAGGTCAGGTCTAGCCCCATCTTTGTCTATTGGCTGTGGTATGGTCTCTGAGGCATCACTGTCATAGGACTGAGCATCAGCTTCTTGAAAGTTGGAATCAACTCCTTCTCTGGGTCTTGGTCCATGATACAGCCAGACAGCACTCTCTGGCACCCAGATAGGTCATTCAGTGTTCTCTGGAAAGACACAAGCATAGCCTTGATTCCAGATTAGCACTAGGCTGGGTCCCTTCCATTATCCAGTATAAAGATCTTTCCAAAGGATCCTTCTTACCTTTTTAAAAATTTTACCTGATTGAATTGTCTTTCTGCTGCTGTAGCTCCATCCCTAGTAGGAATTAAAAAGTTAATAGCATGTACTGCCAAGTGAAGTCTATTATGAAATATAAATTTTGTAGGGAAGGATTCCCCCTTTTGTTTTTGTAATTGAATTTTGAGTGTATGGTGAGCACATTCAACAGTTCATTGACCTTGAGAGTTATAAGGAATTCCCCTGGTAAGGGAAATGTGAAAAGTTTTACAAAACATTTGTACAGCAGCATTCGTATAGGCTGGGCCATTGTCAGTCTTAAGTGTAGAAGAAAAACTCATCCTGTATTTGGTTGCCCAGTGCTCCTGTTTGCTGCTCCCACTTCCAGCTGCGGCCCCCACCTCACCACTGGGGATTGGCTCCCTCTCCAGAGTCCCCCTCCCTGGGGGACATTGCAGTCACTGCCTCTACAGCCACAGCCGCCAATTTTTTTTGGTGAGGGTGCTGTTGTGGCTTCTGTGGTCCCGAGCTGAGTGTGGCATGAGTGTTGTGGCATGGGCAGGCTGGCAGTTTAAAGGCTAGGTGGGGTTTGCACTGCAGCACACAGGAGGCAGGGCCAGCCTTCCACATCAACTGTGAATCTACACTGAGTGGCCCAGTGATATTCTTGTCTACACTTTGGACAGATAGTAAAAGGTTTTGTTGAAGGGACAGATAATGGCTGTGCTGCCCTTACAGACGCAGCAGAACAATCTCAGGCAAGATGTCCCCCACCTCTGCAGCTGAAACAAGTCACCTTATTTTTTTTCTTTCTCTAGGCTGTGGATGAATAACCTGAGTGATAGCTGCTGCCAAGGCAGCCCCCTGTACATATGAAGGGCCAATGTCTGCACAAATCCAAATCATCTTAGACAGGATAGCCCATTTTTTGTGGGCTCTTAAAGCCTCTTTATACCATTTATTTGCATTTTCAAATGCCAATTTTTTGTTTTTTTTAATATGTGGGTTCTGGGAGTTGAACTCGGACCTTGCGCTTGCCAGGCAGGTGCTTATGCCACTGAGCTATATCAGCGGCCCTCAAAGGCCAACTGTTGAATGATTAACTAGCTAGCCTCTGTGTCACTTACAGTCCTACCACTAGCTTGCAATAAGCATGCCGCAAAATCTTGAAAAAGTTCATCAGGACCCTGATGAATGGAAGTCAAATAAGTCTCACCCTTTAAAGGAAGTTCCCTCCAAGCCCTTGTGGCAGCTATTTTAATTTGTTCATATGCTTGCAATTCAAACGTAAGTTGATTATTTGTGGCAGCAAAGGCACCTTCTCTGGTTAACATGTCTTTTGTAATGGCTGTGTTGTGGTTGGCATTGTGAGCGGCCTGATCTGTATATAATTCAAAAAAATTTCCTTTCCACAATAAATAATCCCCTGGACTTAAACACGCTTTAGCTATTCCTTTCCAATCATTTGAGGCCATAGCCTGTTGTCCTAGGAGCTCTATTAAACCCAAAGTAAAAGGGGCCGTGGGGCCATAGGTAGCGGTAGCTAGTTTTAATTCTTTTAGGCTCTTAAAGGGTACAGCTTCATGAAAACATATAACTTGTCCTGGATTATTGGGATCTTGAACTTCAGCAACAGGATAGACATGTTGAAAACCCTCCATGGACTGCCCCACCTGTCTGGCTTCTTTTAGCACCAGTTGCAAAGGAGAGAGAGAAAATGGCTCTACTCCCTGAGGGGCGGAAGTTTCAACCTGTGACACAGCAAAAGTTCTCTGAACTGAAGAGGTGGAAATTGCCGCTCGTGGCTCAGTTAAAGTTACCAGCTTTATTTTGTGCGCCTGCAAAATGGAAGTCTCAGTGAGATATTCCTCTAGTGGGGAAACTTTTAAGAAGAAGACAAAGTTCTTGTGCTATATCATTTCATTATTGCCTACTCATTATTATTATTTATTATTATAGTACTAGGGATTGAATCTAGGGCCTTTGCACTGAGCAACATCCCCATCCCTTTTTTTATTTTGAGACAAGGTATTGCTAAGTCACTAAGTTGCCCAGGCTGGGCTCAAACACATGATCCTTTTGCCTCAGCCTCCCAGAGATAAAATTGCTATGAAATAAAACAGCAGTCACTTCGTACCTTGGATCTTTCCTCCTCTCTTTCCCACTTTGTTGACTGTAGATCCACTCTCCAGTGCCTAAAATGGTGCCATTATTTGGCCACAATTTCAACTCAGGTGAAAAGGATTAATTATACTGCCACAGGATTTTCTCCAAAGGCAGAGTCTAAATATGAATTTATTGTTGCAAAGTTATAGTTACCATCTAAAAATGAATTGCTTTGAAGATTATATCAGTTGTGTAAAGAATCTGTCTCTATTAGAGAAATTTTATTTTCTTCTCAGAGAAAATTATAGTAGGAAATTATTTTAGAGCTATGCTTGATGAAAGTTGACAGGCTCAGTGATAAAAACATCCAGTGTATATATTTCACCAAAGGAATAAACTTGCATATAATTTTTAATTGTATTTAATTAGTGGATCTTGATATTGTCTTGAGATCCTTACCCCTACTTAACAAAAAACCAGAGACAGTTTGAATGTCTCCCTTAAAAAAAAGTTCTGGATTTTCTTACTGAGACATTTTGCCACAAGAAATGAAAAATTACTTTATAACTTTGAACTTGAAAGCTGAGTCACAGCAGGGCCCAGTGTAGAGCAGCTGAAAACATATGTGTGTTCCTACCACATGCAGCAGTCCTAATTCCACAGATTCCTGTCACTAGAGAATCTGGCGAAATACAAAAAGGTATTCAGGCTAGAATTCAGGTAGAAACAGGCTGTGAAGAGCCACCCAGGGGCTGTGAGTGAGGCAGCCACTTGGGAACCAGCCCTGCTGGAAAGGCCATTAGTACATGCCTATTGTTTAGGCTAGGAAGTTGTTTGCTGGACCCCAAGCAGATTAAAAATAATAAAATAAATAAAGATTGGGCTGGGGGAAAGGAGGTGGGCATTAAAATTGTCTGTTAAAATTAGCAAGCATGAAAAAATCAGCAAGCATGCTTAGTACTTTCAACAGCTAAGTGGTTCTCCTTTGCACCATGAATACCTGAAATATTATATAAGGGTATTATAATAATGTGAGTCATGGGTAGTATCTATGACTCATTTCAGTTTCATTAACTCTGACAAATATAACATTAAAATTGGAGGCTTTATAGCAAAATGCAAATGTTAGGTCAAAAAATGAAGGTTAATTTCAAGAGTCCCAGCCCACATTATATCCTGTGACTGTAATTTGCATTCTTATAGCACCCTGTAATTAAGGACTGTTCAGTGATTTTATGAATATTCCTCATATTATGAGGTTCATAGGCTGCAACAAATTTAGCCTAGCAGCGAGGTGATCTGTTCAGCATTCTGGAGTTTTCCTATTTTACATTTGTTGATTGCTGCAGAGGCCCTAGGACATGAGTAGTGGGCTTGCATTTTAATCCTGTGCAATTTTTTTTGTAACAGGAAGGAGAGCAGATTTTGGCTCTAACTCATGTTAATAATGGTGAAGTGGCAGAGAGTAGAAGCCGCGAATTGTAGTTCATTCTCTGAACTTCTGAAAGAACATGTCATCAGGTAAACCAGGAATACCACTTTCCTTGGAAAGTCAAAGAACACTAATTTAGTTTTACATCATTTTTATAAGTCATACTTTATGGTGTTAGGTATAGTGCTTATTTGCTTTCAGATAACAAATCCTATTAATTTTAGTCAGTTTTGAGAATTTTATATAGCTGGCTCATGTATGTATGAAGTTATGAGAGGCAGGTGACAGACATCCAGGGAAGTTTAATATCTTACCCATTGGTGAAATCAATAGGCACCAGCACCAAGGATGACTCTGAACGAGGGCCTGATCTTTGCTTTTGTGTCCTGGTGGTGGGTGATGGGCTGGAAGCACAGCCCAGGCAACTCCTGCTTTCTCTTTTCTGGAGACTGATGGGAATATTAGAACAAAACAAAACAAAGCAAATCTTGTTTTTTTACTTGAATTAAGCATAGATTTATGTATGTAATGTGTGCTCTTCTTTCTTCATTCTCTTCAATAGCTATTTGAGGCATGCTTTTCTCCAAAGATTTCCAGGTGTCCAGTAGATCTTTGCAGTCGTTTCTGCTCATGAGCATTTTGGGGTTAAGAAACTTGAATAAAGTGATGTATAATTTAGTGTTCTTTGCTGTACCCCAGTGGATAACATCCAAACTGCCCCTGTAATATTAGTTGAGAAGGGAAATATTGGAAGACGGTGTTTTACACATGAGCTTTCCTAACTTCTTTGCATGCATTCTTCATTGATACCTTTTAAAACATCTCCCTCTGAGCATCCATGGTGGAATTGAGCAGCTGTGGAGAGAATGAGAGACAAAAAAGTAAAATATTATTTTATGATGATATGATTTTCAGTTCCATCCTTTTTCCTGCAAATGACTCATCCTTCTAAGCATTTGGTTCTTGTCATTACCAGCTGGATTTATAGGGGCACAGTTTCATCATCTAGACAGTTTAATAAAATTGTGTATTAAATTTTACCTGGGATAAAAGAATGCCAAGGCAGGAGGGAAAGACCTAACTCATGAGTGGGAAATTAGAAACCAAAAATCTGGATATTCACTAAAATCTGTTTCTACCTATCCTGTACATGTTCTAGTGTTGCAGCAGAACTTAGCTCATGAATTTTGTGGAGAATGCCTATAAAACATTGCTGTTGGAATGGAAGTGGGGGAGAGTCCAAACCAAGAAGTGCTTAGAGAAGTCTTGGATTCCTAGTGAATGAGTAAAATTATGGTCAGTGCAAATGAATGAATACTGTGACTGTGTCAGCTTCAGAGCTGTGTGGAACAGAGGCTCAGATTTTCTCCCTGCTGCCATGGGTGCTGAGGCAAGGCCCTCAGACCCACTGAGAAATTCCACTGTGTCAAGGAGGTTGAACTGCATGGGTTCACAGGTTTCCTTCCACTTCCAAGGTTCTCTGAGTCTATTATGTTACTACAGTCCCACAAAGAACACACCCAGGTGAGACTTCATTTAATGTTATTGGACCTAATGGGAGCAGAGGAGGAGAGCAGTAATTATGCCCAGAACAAGTTGTCTCCTTGGAGACAAAGAAGAAGAATGTCTGATAGTTTAAGGATGAGAGACTTCAAGGTGCCATGAACAATGGATAAACTACTGATAGAAATTTCAAATACAAGTGATACTTCCTGCTCTTTCTATTTTTACTTTTTTGCCTCTCATTCTTTTCTCACTTTTCCAACGTCTACTCATTTAATAATAATTTTTGAATATTTTTTATTTGGGGCCCAAGCATATTTTAGTATGTGCTATGTATATATATGAACTTAACACTTAACTCTGTTGAATGATTGTGTTATATGATAACTTTCATTTATTTAATTGACATGTATTTACTGAGCATCTTTTGTTGGGCAGTCTATTAGTTCTGGAATTAAAATCTTAAAAAGGCAAACTTGGCTATTGCCCAAATGGTAGGTGCAGTCTGGTGGGAATATAATGCTATATGTGTTGTTTTAATTTTGAGATGAATTTAAAATTTTTAAACTAAATTAAGTTTAAAAATTTGCTCTTTTTCATAAACATATTTTATTAGTGCCTATTAATTTTATGAAATATTGGGTTTCAATGTGTTATTTTCATACATGCATATAACATACTTTGATCATATCCATCCCTTTACCCTCTTCTACACTCCCTTCCCCTCCTTATTCCCTTCTTCTTGTCTAATAGTCTCCTTTCTACTTCTTCAATTTCTTTCTTCATCATTCTGTAATTTTTATTGTAGACATCTTTCATCTTCTTGGTTAGATTGATTCATAGGTATTTTTTTAAGTTATTGTGAATGGAATTATTTTCCTGATTTCTTTCTCAGCTAGTTCATTATTGGCACATTGAAAAGTTATTTTTTTGTGTTGATTTTTGTATCCTGTTAAGTTGGTCTGTAATTACTTCTTTTTTTCCCATCATAGGTTAGTAAGAATTAAATGAAAAAATAGTGTATATACTTCCCTGTAGCACACTATTGGGTTTCTAAAGTATGTTATTGAATATTCAACTATTTATACTATGTTCTTATTTACATTTGTGATTTCAAATAGGAAAGGTACTGTCCATATATATTGTATACTTCAGGGAAGAATCAAAAGGACTATTTGGAGAAAAACCCCTGAAAATTATAGGACTCATAAGAAACCCTAGCATATTCACTTGTGTTGCGAAATTCCAGTGCGAAATGCATTATAGCCAGTTCCTGAATATGATCTGTTTTTTTCACTACTATCTTTTAAAAGACATAATTATAGAGTTTTGTATACCAACTTCTAATTAATTTTTGTTTTTACTGCTTTAATTACATTTAACTGAAATTGTTTGTTTCAATTACAGATCCAAATTGTGGTTTCCTAGCTTTCTTTTCACTTTCTGGCAAGGCTTTGTAAGGCCAACTTAGGAGAGCTATATTAAAAACATTTGAAAAATGTAGTCAGAGGAATAAGAAAAATGCTTTTTCTGGTTCATCACCTCTAGTATTCAGAGTCATTCCCCTTAAATTCCTCTGGACCCCCCACACGCCTCCAAGGTTTGGCAATGACCTCTATCACTGCAGCTTCAAAAAGAAGCAAAATGATGTACTTTGAACTTTGGTGTTAGTTAGGAACCAAGACAATTTGGTAAAAACTTAACCTCTATTTTCAAGCCATTTGCTTTATTTTTTCTGTCCTTTTTTTTTCTTTCCAGTATGTCTTCTTATTTCACAATATCCTTCTCACTTCACAGGTTACATTTAATATCTGAAAGTGTAACCTTTACATTTTTCTCAACATGTAACATTAAGTCTTAAATAATCTGCCATTAGCTTTTAGAAATAAAGGGGGAAAACACCCAGAATTGTGAATTTTAAGGTTTCTATTGAAATGGAGTGAATTTGTTAGTCAAAATCACCCCTGCCACCCCCAATAATAAAATAATGTAGTATCCTTATTTCCCTCATTTTATCATTTTCTCTCTTTTTCCTTTCCTTTCTTTCAGCCCTCCCTGTGGCCCATCTGATCCTGTTTGTGTTAAGTACTTTGTCTTTTAGATGTGAAATGGTTGTAACTATCCAGATGCAAGTGTGTGGATAAAGTAAAGTACTTATGTAATACTCAGGCGGTTTATAGGAAGTGGGAGGAACACAAACCTGCTCAAGATGGGAAATTATTGTGTATTTCTGTAGTTTCTGTGTCCTTTGTTGCCTTACAATGTAGAAGAAAAACCTTGCTCCTCACCAATGACAAATAACTAAAATCACCAACTACTCAACCAATTCTCTTATCATATATTTCTTTTATCCTTCTCCAGTAAAATTTCTTGTTCTCCCATTGTTCTCCTGTTAGTTGCACTTCTTGGAAGGCAGATTGCTATAGCACACAATGATGTGCTTTAAACGTGCTTAAAGGGAAACAAGGACTCCAGTTATTATAGGAATATTTCTCTTCTTTGATGCTCGTAGCTGTCCTAATTGGTTGCAAATGTTTTCCTGTAGGTCACTGTGGAATTTGAGATATTCTTGGGAAAATATTAGGAGATACTTTAAATACTTTTCATGAATCAGTCTTATTGAGGACTGTAAAAAAGCTGGAAGGATCAAGAGTATTATTTCCAGATTTTCTAATTTGCATGATTAAACTTCAGGGAACCTTTTCTCTGTACTGGCTTTCTTTTGATTTACTATAAATCATTCCTCTCCACCATAGATGCCAAATGCTTACAAATAAATGAAGCTTTTGCAATACTCTATTTTCTCCTTGATATGGAAATTTTCCAACTTTAGCTCCCATAAATCTTCATCATCTTTTACTGTACTGATGCTTCCTAATAATGTAAAGATATCTATAGAGGATATTTGTCTTTTTTTCTTTCTTCCCCACTTGCCTAGTGTATGATTTCTCTTGTCTTATTTGGGAAATTTCCCACTTTGTGAATTTTTGCAGGATTCAGAGTCTATCTCTCACAACAGAATCTGGGCTGTTCCACTATTCAGTTTCCCAGCTGCCTTTGGCACAGGACATGTACAGGAGCCAGCCTATCAGGTAGGCCCAATCTGAACTAAAGGATGGAGCAGGGAGAATGGAGAACCTACTAGATGTCAGCCATGGTGAAGTCATAGGAACATTTGTTTTTGGAGATGGCAGTGACTGGCATTCCAACAGTGGCCTCTTGTCTCTAGTGTTTGATGTTGGTGCACTTAGTTCTGCTAGCTACCTGAGTGGCCCAGTCTTGAATTCTTTGGCAGAGTTTTGAATGTGGTTGGGTAGAATCCTATTTGTTCCTGATTGATTTCTAATAACTTCCTCTAGCCATCTCAATAATTTTGTGAGAATATACAACCTTGTTTCAATTCTATTTCTGCTTAAAGAAGCCAGTCTCAGTTTAGTTATTTTTATTGTTTGCAACCAAGAACCCTGATTGATACGGAATTTGCCAATAAGAATGGTGGTAGGAAATAGAACTGCAGAGAAGTGAGGGGAAGTTGGAATGGTTTGTCTGGCTTAGTTGGAGCTGAAAGTAGTGAAAAACACAGATGTATAGGGGATATGACTCTTACATAACATAACATTCAGTGGCGAATCAGCAAACAGATCATCTTCAAACTAATAGAATAAAGTGCTTGTTGATAGTAAGGCTTTTAGGAATCATGTGGAGGCTTCCATAAAATAATTGTGAAGCAAGGTGGGCTTGAAGGACTGGGGTAATGTAGTGGCTACTTCTAACAGTACCAGACAGCTTAAAGAAAGGCAGTGTGAACTCAGATTTCTAAGTTTTCCTTTCTAAGCATGAATTGAAACATAGGGACTTTCTATGACTGCATTAAGAGAATTTCTGAAAAGATTAAAAACCAAATGCAATCATGCAGATTGCCAAGCTGTGGTGTCAGGCAGGAAATATAGTAGGCTTTGGTGATTTTGGTGTTCTGGATCCCCAGCATCCATCAAATGATCCTTGCCAGGTGAAGGAACTCTGTGCTTCTCTGATGAGGCAAGTCCTGTCTTGATGGAAATTTCTCTCTCCTTGTGGAGTTGCATTATGCCTCTTATTCCCCATTTCCACATCTATAATTGCACTTCTATCTTAGTGTACCTCAAAAAAGACCAATGACAAAGTCAAAGCTAGGATGAGAAAACTTATTGCACTAAGTAGTTGTAAGACTGCCAATTGCAGTAATATCTTGGTTCATGAATGCTTCTGTTCACAAACAATTTGGTTCGTGAACAGAAGCATTTGGCAGAATTTTGCTTCTGTTCACAAACTCCATATCAGGTGAACACGACCATGGCCATCTTCCCCATGACAAGAACACAGGCATCTTCCCTGCTTTTACACATGGTTATGGCTTCCTCTAATTGAGATCGCAGGCGCTGACAGACCTGTGCACACTTGCTGTGAAGCTTTTTGTGTGCTTTTTAGCACATACAGTGCTGTGCAGTATTATTCAATCCAGCATGGCTCCAAAGAAAGTGCAGAGCAGTAATGAAGGTGACGAGAATGTGCAGAGCAGTAATGAAGGTAACCAGAATGTACAGAGCAAGAATGGTAAGAAGAAGAAAATCGCCATTGAATTGAAGAAGGAAATTGTAGAAAAGCATGAGCGTGGTATTCGTGTGACTGATCTGGCCTCAGAGTACAAGATGGTGAAGTTGACAATATTGATTATTTTAAATAATAAAGATGCCATCAAAGGAGCTGATGTGGCAAAAGGAATAATGATGTTAACTAGGCAGAGGACACAAGTGCTGGAAGAGGTGGAAAAACTTTCGTTAGTGTGACTGAATAAGAAACAGCTAGCCGGTGATAGCATTAGTGAAGCTACGATCTGTGAAAAAGCCAGGAAATTGCATAGTGATTTACTGCAAACAAACAAACAAACAAACAAACAAACAAAACCCTCTACAAGTACAACACGTGATGAATTTAAAGCCAGTAAAGGGTGGTTTGATATATTCTGGAAGAGAAGTAGCATCCACAGTGTGATAAGACATGGTGAGGCTTCCAGTTCCAACAAGGCTGCTGCAGAAGCCTACAAGAAAGAATTTGAGGAATTCATGAAGGCAGAATGGTACATCATTCAATAAGTGTTCAGCTGTGATGAAACAGGGCTCTTCTGGAAGAAGATGCTGAACAGAGCCTGTATCACATGGGAGGAAAAGGCACCTCCAGGGCATAAGCCCACGAAGGACAGATTGACCCTCTTGCTGTGTGTGAACAAAAGCACCGATCTGAAGATTAAGCCACTACTGATCTACCATTTCCAGACCCCTCATGCCTTCAAGGTGCAGAATGTGAACAAGGCCAGACTGCCTCTCATGTGGAGGGCCAGTGCAAAAGCTTGGGTCACAAGGCAGTTGTTCATGGGATGGCTGCATGAGGTGTTTATACCCACCATTAAGAAATATATAACAACCAACTGCCTGAAAGGTGCCCTCTTATGATAGACAGCATCCATCCTTGGCACACCCTCCAGCCTTGGTGGATGGTATGGATGCTGAGTATGACTTCATGAAGGTCAAGTTCCTCCCACCTCACATGACACGTCTTCTGCAGCCCATGGACCAGCAAGTGATCTGCAACTTCAAGAACCTGTACACAAAGGTGCTATTCACCAGGCGTTTTGATGTCATTGAAGAGACATCCTTGACTCTGAAAGAGTTCTGGAAGAAACATTTCAATGTCCTCCACTGCATCAACATCATTAACAAAGCCTGGGAAGATGTCATGTACTGGATCTTAAACTCAGCCTGGGGGAAACTGTGGCCAGAATGTGTCACTGAATGAGACTTTGAAGGGTCTGGTGCACAGGTGGTGGAGGAAATTGTGTGCATGGGCAAGAGATGGGTCTGGAGGTAGATGGTGCAGACACAGAAGAGCTTGTTGAGGACCGTGAGGAGGAGCTGATGACGGGAGAACTTGCTGAACTCCAGAGTTCCTTGCTGGACACCGAGGAAGAGGAAGACAGGGAGGATAGCAGTGATGTGATGAAATCCACTATGGAAAAATGGAACGAGTGCCAGGATTTCTTTGAGAAGCACCACCCCAACAGAACTGTAATGAACAGAGTGTTGGATCTGACAAACCATAAAGTGGTCTCTCATTTCTGGAGAGTTATGCAGTGCAGAAAAAAACAAAAAACAAGTGATATTAAACAGATTTTTCATCAAAATTGACCCTGCAGCTAAGAGACAAAGAAGAGAAGAAACCCTTGAAGGGGATCTCCCTGATGCTCTTGTGGAGGGTGGAACAGTACCCTCCTCCCCACCCACCTTCCTGTCTGTCCTTCATGCCAGAAGTCACCTCAAGCAAGGTTAGTGTTCTCTCTCTTCATACTGTACTGTACTGTACTTTGTATCATATTTTTGTAGATAAAAAATACATATGATTCAGAATGGATTAACCTGTTTACAATGAACTTTCTGGGGAAATTTGATTTGGTTCATGTCCAATTCAGTTTGAGACCAGAATTGTGGAATGAATTAAATTTATGAACCGAGGTACCACTGTAATATTAACAAAAACATTTGGCGAATGTGTATGAAAATGGATTTTGAAGGTTTTAGGACAAATAAAGGAAAATAACTTTCAGATGGGTTGAATTTCTTGCTATGGGCTCATCTAAGCAGATGTTCTGGGTTCATTATACTAGCATGAATAGATGATATTGATTCCAATTGTGTCTTTAATCTTCTGACCAAAATGTGGCCTCAGCCCCAATGAGATACTGAGAATTCCTTTACATACTATAGAACTCCAAACACTTGAGGATAAATTTGTTGGAGGGACTATATCAGGGGTATGGAGACCCATATTTCAACTGTATCTCTTGAGAGGGTCCTGATGGAGACTCTCTTCAACAGGAGCTTGAAAGATTAAGTGATGAGGGGCCACTAGCATCTTTGGGGATAAAAGAATATTCTATGCTAGCCAGTGGTGCTGATGGGATATCTACAGTTGAAATAGAGGTTCCTGATGTTACTAGGGATATTAGGAGCCTGATGTAGTGGAGCTTAAGTAGGTAAAGTGGGTAGCATGACCACCATAATAGATAGCATGATGAACATTTTATTGGGGATGTCCAGCAGTGATCCTCAGAACTGGATCTTGATAATGGAATGCATGTTACTGAAATAAATAAGCACTTAACTATATTATTTGATTTTTTTTTTTATGTGGGTACCAGGAGTTGACCTCAGGACCTCGTGCTTGCCAGCAAGCGCTTGTGCTGCTGAGCGATATCACCGGCCCTTTTATTCCTTTATGTGGGTACCGGGAGTCAAACTCAGGACCTCGCTCTTGCCAGGCAGGCGCTTATGCTGCTGAGCTATCTCACTGGCCCTATTATTTGATTTTTACAACCAAAAAACTTTTTGTCTTCTGTCAAACTGGGCCTTGATTTAAGCCCTTACAATAGGAAACCATACCTCCTCACCCAATTCCCAGACAGAGAGCAGTTAACATAAACCCAACAACCTTTGTGTGGAGGCAAGATCAAGAACTTGCTCCATAGGGCATTGTGACTTAAGTGTATTTACTAGAATAATTAGGGAAAGGAAATACTAAGACCGTACAGAGATTCCTGGGCACTCACTCTGTTAAAGATATAGTCTCTTTATTGTAGCAATTCAACACATGCCGTGATTCATTGCTGTGTACTTATTTATCTGGAAAATACTATTTTTCCTGTAGGCAAATAAGCAATTACTCTAAATAGTTTGCTTTTACCTGATAGAAACACCAGAATAGCTTCACTAGTTTGGCTCTGGGTTCTGTCTTCTTTTTGGCTCTTATGTCACCATTTTTGTCCACAAGGTTGTTGACCAACACACAAGACACCACATTAATTCAATATATTGTGACAGCATGCTAACAGGAGCTTGAGAGTAAGAGACAGTAGGTACCACTGATGTTTTGGTGTAAGATACACGTGCACTAGTGGGGAAGAGAAAATCTAGACCATCCCCCTGCATCCGCACAACAGGGAAGCTCCTTTCTCTGCCCCTTGCCACTTAGAGTCATCTGTACTGTTTATAGGTATTTTATTTTACTATGAGAAATAGCCCTGAAAAGGTCAGATGCTAGTATGGTGATGACAGTAAAGAAAGGGAAAAGTGGCTTTAGAAAGTTGTGATTCTTGTCCCCGAAATGGAATTTCTGGATGAAGTAGGAAGTTATATTGGGAAATTGGGCTGATTTATGATGGCTATCATGTTCTCTGTCCAACTATTCCTTTCAGAGACCAGGAGGATAACAAATACATGAAATAGGTAAGAGTAAGACAAAAAAGAAGATTGCTTTGGCTGACTAGGGAATATACATGTTCTTCTGAAAGGCATTTAAATTAAAAACATTATGCAGTCCCAAATAAACACACTGTTTTGTGATAATAATATGACCAAGAAAGAAAGAAATTTATGAAGTTATTTGAGCAAAGATTCCAAGAGGTACAAATACATCTCTTCAAGTAGGAGATAAAATTTTACCATAGAATCAAAAAGATGGATGAATTGTGATGGCATAGACATATGCAAAAAATACCTCTCCAAGAAAAATTATTTATTAAACAAATACTCACTGAGCTCTTACCATGTCAAAATACTTTTCTAAGCTCCGGGAGTAGAGCAGTGGAATGAGAAGTCAAAGTCTCTGCCCTCATAAAGCCTGTATGCTAGTGGAAGGATGCTGGCAACAAATCTACAAGTAAATTACCTGTGGCGGTCTCTCCTCACCTGTGGGAAGTATGTTCCAAGATCCCTAGTGGATGCCTGAAACTGTGGCTAGTACCAAACCCTACATATCTATGTTTTTTTCTATATATTGTATACATATTTATGATAAAGTTTAATTTATAAATTAGGTACAGTAAGAGATTAGCAACAATAACTCATAATCAAATAGAACAGATATATCAGTACCATAATAAAAGTTATATGAATGCCATCATGCTCTTTCTTACTCTCAGAATATCTTATTGTACTTTTCTTACCCTTCTTGTGATGACGTGAGAGGTACAATTCCTGTAGGATGAGATGAAGTGAGGTGAATGATGTAGGCATCACATAGCATTAGGCTACTATGGAGTTTATTTAAACACAACACTTTGATACTACAACAGTTGATCTGATAACCAAGATGGAGGCTAAGCAACTTAGCAGGCAGGTAGTATATATTGCATAAATACACTTGTCAAAGGGATAATACTATGATAAAGAAAGTAATTTATGAAATTATTTATGAAATTTATTCACTTCCTGAGTGGGATGGAGCAGGGCAGCATAAGATTGCCTTACGCTATTTGGAACAATGTACAATTTAAAACTTATGAATTATTAATTTCTGGAATATTCTGCTTAATATTTTGATACTGCTATTGACTATGCGTACCTGAAACCACAGAAAATGAAACTGTGGATAAGGGGAAACTACAGTGGTATATAACAGAGAAAGGACACAAGTGCTTGGGAAAGACAAGGGAGCACATTATACAGATGTCTGGTGAAAAGCATTTTAGAAGATGGGCATCAAGAGCAAAGGTCTTAAGCATGGCTGTTATGTTCAAGAAATTGCAAGGAATAGCAGTGTGGCTGGAGGGAGGCAGTGAGAGGGACAGACAGATGAGGCAAGGCTTGAAAGGTGATGGGGGAACTTCCAAGGGCTTTTACTTTTGCTCCAAGGGAGCTTGAGGACCATTGGAGGATTCTAAGCAGGAGACCACTGAATTATTCAACTTACACTTTAACAGGCTCTCTCTGGGGTGAGAATGCCTAGTAGAACAGAAAAGGTGAAAGCAGAAAGAACAATGTGGAAGCTGTTGCAAAGATCTGGTAAAAAAGATGGGAGACCAGTGTGGTAGAATGGTGGATTCCGCATTTATCTTGAGAATAGAGGCAAAAAGATTTCTGGGTGGACTGTATATGTGCTATCAGAGGAGGAAAGGAATCAGGGATGTCTCCAAGCTTTCTCCCTTGAGCAAATGGGAAGCTGAAGTTGCTATTGAGATGGACAAGCTTATGTGAGAAGCAAGGGTAAGGTTGAAGTCAAAAATTTGGTTTTTGGACATGTTAAATTTCAGATGAATGTTACGCATCTAAGTAGACATGTTACATAGGAGTTGGATATCTGAGTGTAGAGGAAAGAGGTCCAAGCAAGAGATATAAATGTGGGAGTCATCACTGTACTGATACATGAGCTCGCCAGGTAGTGAGAATAAGTAGAAGAGAGACAGTGACTGAGCCCTGAGGCTTTACTCAAGGTAAAGAGTTTGGGGCAGACTTGCCAAGGAGAACAACGAGGAGCCACCAGTGAAGAAGGTAGAAAGTCAGGAGAGAGCAGAGATCTGGAAGCAAAGTGAAGCGTGATCATCAGCCATGCCACACACTGCTGCGAGGGTAGGATGGGACTGAGAATTAACTGCTGCTTTGGAAATGTGGAGGGTATTGGTGCTGCAAACAAGAGGTTTCCATGGAGCGGTTGACTAAATCCTGTTTGGAGTGGATGTAAGTGAAAATACAGAGAAGAGGGTTTGGTAACAGTAGGAGACTAACTGCTTTAAGAAATATAGTGCAAAGATAACAAGAGAAATGGAGTCTAAAGAATGTAGTCAAGGGCCGGTGAGATGGCTCAGCGGCTTAAGCGCCTGCCCGGCAAGCGCGAGGGCCCGAGTTCGACTCCCGGAACCCACATACGAAAAAGGGGCCGGTGATATCGCTCAGCGGCACGGGCGCCTGCTGACATGCGAGGTCCTGAGGTCGACCCCCCGGTACCCACAAAAAAAAAAAAAAAAGAAAAAAAAAGAATGTAGTCAAAAGAGGGCTTTTTCTTAAGCTAGGAGAATAATGGCCATTTTGTAGTTACGTGGGAATATCCCAGTAAAGAAGGAGGAGGTGGTGATGCAAACAGAATGGGGAGAATCGACAAGCAGTAGCCTTGAGTAGGCAAGAAGGGGTGGTGTTTGGTGTACCGGTGGAGGGACGGGCCACTGGGAGGAGCACGGAGAGTTCACGGGAACAGAAGGGACAGTAGGGCTTGTGGGAGAACTGAGGGGAAAGTCAGGGCCTGTGCCTGAGTATTTGCCTTTGTAATTTGGGAGCTGTGCGGCTAGATCCCTTAGGAACGCCAGTGGTTACGTCATTGTTAGAGTTGTTGCATCTGTTGTGCGTTTGTGGCAACAGGTTCTAGTGTTAAAGCCTACATGCGGACTACGACCGGCACCCGGCATCTTAGCATCTGGAATTTAAATGCGGAATGAGCGTTGAAATAAATTAGAGCGATGGCGTATTATGGCTTCAGTTTTGAAGCAGAGTATTTAAAACTCTAATGAATCTTCAAATTCATGTATTTATGAAATTGACTACGTTTAGAGATTTTCGTCTCTACTGACTTCACGGTTACATATTGCTAATTTTAATATAGTAGGTTACATAGTATAGTAATTACCTTGCAGATTGATAGACATGGTAATTTACAATGGAGAATTAATTGTAAGAGATTATTCATGAAAAAGTCTCCTGGCTTAATTAATTAGTGGTTAATTTTTGTAATTAAAAAAGTAAATTAAGTTAGTCCATTGTATTATCATTTTAAAAAGATAGCCCCTTGGTGGCGCGTGTTTTAGTTTTCAGTGATATACAAGCAGCCCGCTGCGGCCCACATGCCATACGTTCGCCACCACTGCGTAGCCTATTGGGAAAGATTTGGGGCATTAAAAATGGTAATTCTAGAAGATTTTGGACATTAAAAATAGCAATTCTGGAAGGAGACTTTATGTCTCGCAAATGGAAACACATCTCTGAATCTACTTCTCTGCCTTTTCATTTTCACATTGGATTTCCACATCACCCTGACATTTTTATTATCTGATTTGAGGAGACATTGTGTTTTTACTCTGCATACTTCAAGTTAAAACATTAATTTGAAATCTGACTAAAAGAAAACAAAGGGTGTTCATTATTTTGTCTGACTTCCAGACAGTTAATTTTGTATATTATTAAATCAGAAGGTACAAAGATTTGAAGTTCTTTATTTCTCCAGCCAAGATATTTTAGCATATTCAATTAGGTGGTGTTTCCAACAACCACCCTATTAAACATCAATTGTACTTTTAGGTCTTTGTAAAATCCCTATTCCAGCCTAAATAAGTGACCCAGCATCTCACCTATTTAGTACAGAGGCCAAAGCTCATCCTAGCTTATCATTGGAAATCAAAAAAGAGGGTATTACCATGACCTGACTAGAAAATGTACACATGGAAGGTAGGGCCCCTATTTTGTTTATTTGAAGTTTTATTTACTAAGAAAGAACCTTTTGAGAAGGTCATTACCCTATAAATGTTTATGAAAAGAGATGATTTTCTGCCATGTTTGTGAGGCTTTCTATGTAAATACACAAATAGATTTCCATAATTAAATATAACCACAATCAAAACTGAATACTATTCAGTTCTATTTTCATGGCAAACTAAATTAACTCTCTGCGTCAGACTTGAAGTGAATATCATGGTGAGAGGCCTGTAATTCAGGCCCTTTATTACTTTTGGAATTTTTGTTTATCTGAAGTGTTTCCTTGGTGAGCTGGCATGAAGTTTGGGTGATATTTCTGTTAGTGTCACCTTTACCCTGAGGAGGTGTGAATCATTGTTTTGTAGAGAGTGACAGAATACCTGTCCCTTCAACCAATTTGTCTGTTTGCCTACCCTTGCTGGAGTCTAACATTCCCCCTGTTGGGGAATTCTTAGGAATTAAAACATTATTGTTTGCTCTGCCCAAATCATGAGCAAAGGTTTGTGGTGATGCACCCCTGTAATCCCAGTACTCTGTGAGGCTGAGGCAGGAGAATATCAAGTTTGAGCCTAGCCTTGGCAAATCAGCAATTTAACAAGACCCTGTCTGAAAAAAGAAGGCTGGGGCTATAGCTCAATGCAAAAGCCCCGGTTTCAATTGTACCACAGAAACAAAAAACTAAAACAAAACAAGCAAACCCCACAAATTTTCATGAACTGATTAAACCATTACTTTCCAAAGCCAAGAGGGTTCCAAAGCAGGCCTTGGGGGAGAGAAGAGAGCTTGGGGCTAGGCTGTACCGTGTGCTGGGAGCACTCATCAGTGAAGAACAGACTGAAACCACTGACTTTACAGAGGTCGACACAGAACAGAAGCTAGAGGAGCATGGCAATGTCCTTCGCCACAGGTCCATCTTGTGCCAGCCCTCTGTGCCAGGCATGGGATACAGATGAAGAGGACCTGGTCCCAGACTTGAAAACATCTAGCAGGACAGGCAGGTGCAGAGGGTGCTGTGATGGGGGACACCGAGGGGGCTGTCACCCCTGAAGAGGGCCTCTTGTTCACACAGTTGCCTCAGGTTCTGAGATGAAAGGGGCCTCACTGTGGGCCACTCTCAGGCATAAAACAGAGGTCCCACAGTGCTGTTACAGTGCTGCCCCTGGGAAATCAGCTTAACCAGCTTTTGGAAGCCTGTGTGTGAGTAGTTATGGTGATGAAGAAACCCTGTCTGTGTGTTCTGGTTTCATTTTTTTTTTTTTTAATTATCTCTGGGCCTTGGATGAAGATATTTAATTTCTCAGCTGTGTATGGCGGCTCAGGCCTGTAATCCCAGCATTCTGGGAGGCTGAGGCAAAAGGATCACATGTTTGAGCCCAGCCTTGGCATCTTGGCAACTTAGCGAGACCCTGTCTCAAAAATGAAAAAGGACTGGGGATGTAGCTCAATGCAAAGGCCCCGGTTCAACCCCCAGTATCAGTATCCCTCCCTCCCAAAATGTTTAATTTCTCTGAGACTTAATTTTCTTAGCTTTCCAATGTGGAATATGATTTCTTAATCCCCCCCCCCTTAGGTAGGTGGGAGAGTTAAACAGAAAAAAGTAAGGCAGAACTCTTGGGCCATGGTAGATAGTCAAGGGCTATGAACCCTGTTCCCTCCAGGCCCCAAGCCAGCCTGGCATGGGCTTATCTAGGTACTTGCCTAATATAGGACCAGTCATAGGGAGGGAAGTGGAAAGGTTCTTCTCTTTTTCATAGTCTTCTGCTTAAAAATGAAAGAAAAAAATTTAAATATATCATTCATGAGAGAATGTGCTGATTATCAAGCTATTTGGATCTTTCTGAATTTGTATCCAATTCACTAAATAGCTCTTTTCATTTGATATCTAGAGAATTTAGTTCCCACAGTTTGGATCATAGCATACCTTGGAACTTGTTATTCGCAGTGTATTATTCTTATTCTCAGCAGTAGCCCAGTTTCACTTTGAGATTGGCAAATGGAAAAGGACAGTTCAGTGAGCGGCAGTGTTAATAGGGAGCCTCATGTTTATGTAACGGCATTGGGCTTTGTGTGCTGTACAGAATGCACAGGGGTAATTAGATGTTTCAGATACATGTCTAGACAGGGCAAAGCTCCAGGAGCACTTGCTCAACCCTGGGAAATGCTACAGGTCACTCATTTGTGACCAGAAAAAGCCCTCCTTGATTAACAAATTAAATGTGGAGTTATCTGTAACCCAACAGGAAAGTCAGATCTGATGAAATTTGACAGGACTGATCCTTTGTCCAGCCATACGAGGACTAACTCTGCCCGATGTGGCTTGGTTTTCGGTGCTAAAAGGGACGTCTTTCAAATATCTTTCTGCTATCAGTGATGGGGCCTAGATTTTAGTCTTAAAACCACCTTTTTGGGTTACATTATTCTAATTCCAAGCTGCTCCTGTAAAATGTACATCTGTCCCTTAAGAGAGTTATACGTGGACTTGATTCCTTAGTCTTAGGGAGAGTAATAAGGAAACACGTGTGAGGGTGGATGACTTGGAGGTGAGGGCAATAGGAAAGTTTTTAAAGTTTGGAGTTGGGCACACTTTTTAAGGAGGGTGTGCTCAGGTAGAGCGGGCTGAGGGGGGCAGCAGGAGGTCTCAGGATACCTTAGGGAAGGGAGGAGAAAAAGAAGGCCAGGGGCAGGTGAAAGTGATTTTCTGGTACTGAAGACTTAAGAGTGTCTGCCCTGAAGGGTGAAAGTAGAGATCACAGCTTTCTTTTTTCTCCTGTTTGCTCTCTCCCAGCATCTAATCTAATGGCTTCTTTAGCCCTGAGTCTCTCCGAATCCACTAGAGTACACACAATTTATTCATTGCAAGTTATTAGTTGTGAGATTATCCATAAAGCTCCACTCGTGGTACCCTAGAGAGACCCTCAAAGGTGGGGGCCAGTTGAACTTGGAAAGGGCAAATTTCTTTTCTTTTCTTTCTTTTTTTTTGTGGGTACCGGGGGTCGACCTCAGGACCTTGTGCGCCAGCAGGCACCCGTGCTGCTGAGCGATATCACTGGCCCTTTTTTCGTATGTGGGTTGCGGGAGTCGAACTCGGGCCCTCGTGCTTGCCAGGCAGGCGCTTACACCGCTGAGCCATCTCACTGGCCCAAGAAAGGGCAAATTTCAATCTGTCACCTCTTGAGAGAGGTTACCTAGCCACTGCTGCTGCCAGTGTTATGTCCTGGCATTGGTTGAAATCCTACCTGCTCTACACCAGGCTTGGGGCTGGTAGCTTCACCCATGCGTCTCATGCTCTTTGCAAATTGTTATTTGGTAGTGTTTCTCACAACTAGTTGTTAGGGGTCAGTAGTTGCTAGTATTTCTATTGTACTGATTAGAAATTTGAGACTTAAACAGGTCAAATAATTTGCCCAATATCAAATAGCTGAGGAGTGAGAGGGCTGGGACTTAAACTTAGAAAAGTCCAGCCCCCTGTGCTGTTGTTAAGGGGTATTCCCTTTCCCTCTGAGGGTTGCTATTGTTTCAAACTAAAAAATAAAAAGAGCTGGTTGTGTAGTTTGGTGCATCAGTGCAGAGGTTCTGGTGTTCGATCCCCAATACCACCAAAAAGAGAAAGAAAAAAAAAAATAGCATGAAAGCTTAAAGAACACTTAAGCGGGGGTGTCTTCCCAAATGGAAAACAATATGGAGAAAGGGTGCTGGAGATACATTGAAGAGGAGGAGGGATGTCGCCTGTCTGCATGGTTCCTCTGGCCTCATTTGGATTTCTCAGTGGCTGGTAGGGCTGCTTAGCTCCCTTCAGACTCAGGCTTTGTCTTACAGCCCACCCCCTACCTCAAAATGAAAGCAGGTCCTCTGTTTCTGCAGGGACACGCCTTGGTGACGGAACAACATGCTGTGACTTCTCTTACATCTCACGCTTGTCATTCTATCTTAATGCTCCAACCTAAGCTCTGACTTTGGCTTTCTCCCCTGGCTCGAACACCTATTCTCCCTCCAGCTCTGCTGCTTCTGGCTGCTCTGAGCAAATATCCTCCCAGGGCTCCAAAGGATTTTCTCCTTTGATCCTGCCTCCTTGGACAGGGCTCTGCCACTCTGGCTCCAGCAGTGTCTGTAGGAAATGAGCTTCAGGATCCTTGAGCATCACTTTGCCTCCAGCGTCTTGATGGTGTTGGCCAGAGCCCTGCCCACAGCCAGCACTGCCCTGAGGGCCTTGTTGACCGTTCTGCAGAGGCTGGGTAGAACTACTGGTCCTGTGCTCCCCAGCCCACCCTGTCCAGCTCATGCTGCCACCCTCAGAGCCCTGCCAGGGCTTGGAAGCTGTGACATATTATGATTGTCTTAGTCTGGGACAGCAGAGTCTGAGGCCAAAACTTACATACTACCACTTAGTTGGTGAAAGCAACAACAGAGAAACAGAAATGGGGGAAAGCAATGTGGGGCAAAGAGGGGAAAGAGGGAGAACAAATATCAAGAGCTGTATTATCCATCTCTGGGGACTGCTTGCTAGCAGTTGGAACTGATTGTTGGATTTCGTGAGACATCTTCAGAGAGATGCTGTATGAGTGACTGAATTTTAGGACAGTCCTTCCCAGTGGAAGAGCAAAAGGCATTTATTCACTGGCTTTTCTCTCCCCTTGGCCAAAGTCTGCCCTAGGGGGCATTAATTCTTCTACACTGGTTACCAGATGCCCGGAAGTGGCCAGCTGCTCATCTCACACCCATTAACAGTGCACACCTCTGCAGCAACAGAGAAGCATGGGAGACAAGAGGGTGTGCTGTGCCCATGGGTTGAATAAAGGGCCATGGCAGTGGTATCAGTAGACACACCTGGGCCCACAGCAGTGGGAGCGGCACAAGCCGTGCTAGATTTGCTCAGCCTGGCAGCAGGCAAAGGTGTAGATCTGGGTAGTGGATACATGGGATCTGGTCATGTTGGAGCATTAAAACTGCAGTTCAGCTTAGCTCCTGGACTTGCTTGTGCCATGAGGAAACTTCTGGGCCAGGTAAGGAAATACTCAGTTTCCCTTTCTTGTCCTTAGGGTTGAGCATTGCTCTGAGGGGTCTCTTCTGTGGGTGGGGTGCAGCTGAGTGTTCTGATTGGAAGGAGGATATCCCCATCATGCTATATCTGGGGGATGCATCATCTCATAAGAAAAGGCAGAGCAGCTGTCCTTGGAGCAGCTGATGAATGTGACATCGATCACACACTGGGGGCCCACGTCGCTGGAAAGCAGAAGTATTTGTGGTCATAATCCAATGCTTTGTCCAGTCTATTGACAGCTGTGTGAGGTCAGGCATTACCTTCTAGGTTGTTCCCCAGCTCTACCTTGTTTTGGCACCAGAAGGTGGCCTCCTCAGTGTCTTCCAGTGAGTGGACACTATCTTCCTTAATGCTTGTTGGATATGCTCATCTGACCTGGCCTTAAAGGAGCTCCTGTTCTTCTTTGTTCCTTCAGTACTGGGGATTGAACCCAGGGCCTTCTGAGCTACATCTCTACCCCTTTTGTATTTTTTTTTTTTTTAAGACAAGAATCTTGCTAAGTGGGTAAGTTGCCCAGGTTGGGCTTGAACTCACACTTCTCTTCATTTGTGAAGTTTAGATGATGTCAAACAAAGGATTTAAGGTTATAGAGAGGAGGCCTCTGTGAGAACACAGCAATTCTTCGGGTTTCAATTACACTAAGTTCTCCAACTTGACTCATCAGCCAGCTGACCTCCTGGAAAGGGTGAGGTGTAATTTGGAGTCCAGCTGAGGTTAAGGCATTTAAACTACTAGTCAAGTAGGCAACTGGTGTACTTGACTTCTGACCCCATTGTGACCTCCCTTGATCTCACTTATCTCTACATTGTAAAAACAGACATTACCAGAATGAGAGTATGGAAGGGCTTCTCCCATGCAAATGATCACCATGACTGGTACTGGCTGATAAACAGCAGTCTTGATTAATAGTGGAAATTAGTTGCTCTAATGTGACACACTGGATATGCCTCACTGGGGTGAGTATGGACATAACAGCAGTTCAGTCTGGAACCCTTTTCTAGCCTCTATATGCAAAATTTGCACACTTCATCAGGTCAAGCATGTTTTTCTGAGAATGTGGGATGGGAGTGGCAGACTCTCTCCACTTTGGAGCTGGAGCCCCAGCCTGGTATCAGAAAAGGAAATGATAGACATGTGACAAAACCCCCATTCTGGTGACTTGCTCAGAACAAAGGGGATCTGATCTAAGTGGACTGGCTGTCTCTACTGCTAAAATCACCAACTGCTGGTAACGATCCAATGATAATTGTACCACAAAACAGGCAAATGAGAATCCCCTTTGTACCAGTCACCCTGCTAGATATCAAAGTAGGAAAGTTGGTCTAGCTCTTCTCTGTACATATCAATGCCCTTCTGAACATGACATCAAATAAAGCTGGGCCTTGTTTGAATAACTGGAATAGAGATTCCCACCTGCTTATAGCTCCTCCCATCCATGTCCATCTGACACATCGGGGTCCTGATGGAAGCCCATCCATCTGGCCCCGTAGACAGAAACAGAAACCTGGATTCCTGATGCCCCGGAGTGAGCTCTGGCATCTGGGCAACAGGAGGAGAACTATCGCAGAATGCTCGGGGGCACGGAGACTCTCACCAGGCAAACCTGTCAGACAAGCGCTTGCCCATCCAGCTGGTCATGGAACATGGGTGGCTTGGGAAGGGTGGTGACTGGTTCTGCAGTGTTCCTTTGGCACAGCAGGTGCATAAAAGTTGGCTTCCAACACCACTACAGCATTCATGGCCTTACCTCAGAGCACCTTGGAGCCGCTGCCCTTGATCTACTTCACACTCAGTGCTGTTCCTTCTTCAGATCCTCCCAGCTTGTGACTGGGGGCTGACTCACTTTCCTGTTTACAGCCTTCCCTCAATGCTTGCTCCTAGTGTTTTACACGGTTTCTCTAGCAAATGACCTTTGCTTTCCTTTTGACTAGAGTTCAGGCTCTCTTCTGGCCAGACAGCCTCTGGTTAAAAATACAGTACATCTTCCCTCTCCCCAAGGACCCTTTGTGCCTGCTGTGACCTCCCAAGAGCAGTGTATATGCCAGACTCACTTTTGCATATAGGAGAGGAAGAAGGGAGAATAGAGGAGCTACATAGGGAGGGGAGGGGGTGGGCAAAAAGGGAGAATAAACCTGTTCCTTCTATGAATCCCTACTGCCATCGGAACAGACATTAAAATGAACAGCACCAGGATTTGTTTAATCTAAAAGAGCCATGGGAAGCGATATGAGCCTCTTTAACCTATATGGGCCTGTTGAGAACCTTTGGATTTGATACTGCTGCTCTGTAGTCCAACTGAAATTCCATTATTGTTCTAGCCACAAGTGAATATTTTCTCACAAGTAGTTTTACTTTTATATCTCAACTGTTCTGTGAATACTCAGACTTAATTTGATTGGTGAAGTTTGGAAATACTTTCATTGCTGATCCTTCGTGGACTCTAGAATTTTATTAAGTGGCAGCCCCTTTCTGAGGGTTCTGTATGTCATAGCAATAGTACTTAATACGGTAGTTTTTTGAGTGGTCTCTGTTCTACTTGTGCCTTATTCTTTAGGGAACCATCTCTATCCACAGCCCTGCCGGAAGCATAGACTTGTTCATACCGTGTGATCTTCACTGTAGATGGTTGGACCCAAGGTACACACTGGAGCCTGATATAGTAGGCCCATAAACAATGTCACTGACCAACGAAGTCGTCTTGTTGACTATTTGAGCTCAAGTATCCATAGTTAGTCATTGGTGGGTGCTGGACTCTTCAGGTTCATGGTATGTAGGTAGGCTTAGGTTGTGAGAGCACAGAAACAATAAGCAGAGAAAGCTGATTTGTAGAGAGGAGGATGTACCTGCATCAGTGAGTTAAGGGATCACAGAGAACCAGAAAGAGAGTGATGGAGAACATGTCTTTAGCTCTTAGTGGCTCCTCAGTTCCAGACTCCAAAAACCCTGTTGGTACTTTATTTCCTGTTTGCGGTTGTCCATGGAATGACCTCTTAGATCCAATAACAGCCCTCACCCCACCACATCTTTTTTTTCTTTTTGAGATAAGAGTTTCTGTTCCTTATAGCTAAAAAGCCTTGACTAGAATAAACTGCAACCTAGGTGTGGCCAACAGCAGCTGCCACAGTGAGTTGTAAACTTGTATCTTGGTAATATTAAGCAAAGGGTGGAATGTTTTCTAGTTGCTTATTTTGAAGTGGAGCTAAGCGTCACTGAAAACTACTTATATCTGTGCAGTCGCTGTTAATCATTTAGGATGTTCTGGCTTTCCACCCATTTCTCCTTTGTGATAATGGTATTGGCTTTATAGGGTGTAAAAACTTTGGGGAAAAAATACCCAATATAAATTTAACATCAAAGACCAAGATTGCCTCTACTGGTTTATAGTGGTGAACTTTTTGATTGTTCCTGCTAGAGATGTGATTTTGATTGCCTTGTCAACAAACCCATTGCCCAAATAACTGGAGATGTTTATGGCTGGGGAAATTCTAGATAGATGGCATAGGAGGGGAGGCTGGGGCGAGAATGAGGTAACAACAGTCTGTGTTTCCTCTCCAGCAATTACAAGTTGCTCTCCTCATCAGTCTTGGCTCCTGCACCACACTGGCATTTAGCTGGGTGGAGAAGTGTAAGAAATGGGCACCCTGGGAATGGAGCTGTGGCTGTCCTGTGTGTGTGTGTGTGTGTGTGTGTGTGTGTGTGTGTTTTGATGAGCTGAAAAAGAGGACATAGTAAATTTGCCTAAAACACAAAGCTAGTCTGGGTCAAAAAGTCTGACAAAAAGTCTGAAATACTCTGCAGGGTTTTGTTTGTATGTTTTGCTTTTTTTGTTTTGTTTTCAGTTTTTGTTTTTTATTAGTACATGTTTGCAGTACATAATAATTTCATTCCTCATGGGGAGTTGGTACATGTATATGACACATTTCAATTATTTTTTCATCCTCATCCCCAGCCGCCATCTCTTGGTCTCCTTCCATTTGCAAAAGATCTATATTTCTCTATTTCCTATTATATATCTTTTATTTTTCTCTTTATTTATATTTTGGGTTTCTTTCTTTTTTTTTAAATTAAAAAAATTTTTTTTAAAGGGAAAAAAATGGAACAAAATTTCAAAACAACATAATAGGAGGGTAACAATGGTTAATACATTACGTATTGTTACCTTTAAATTAGTTACTCAGGGTACAAGATATCAGCATTCAATTGTCCAAACAATATTAGCACACACTTTTCTTTTCAATGAACTAAGAAAAATCAGTAGTGTATCTATCTTATATATATAATTTTTTTCTTTTCCCTTCTTTCTTTTCCCCATTCCCCCATCCCAGTTTCTCCCCATTCCCCCATCCCAGTTTCTCTTTCCTTTTGACCAGTTTCTTCCTGTTTTACCATATCTATTGTACAATGCCAGATCTTGGAAACAACCCAAATGCCCATCAACCGAGGAATGGATAAAAAAGATGTGGTATTTTTATACAATGGAGTACTACTCAGCCATAAGAAGGATAAACTGGAGACTTTTATAGGTAAATGGATGCAACTTGAGAAAATACTCATAAGTGAAATAAACCATACGCACATGTGTAAACATCATATTGTCTCCCTAGTGTGAGAAACTGAAAGAGTAAATAAGATCCAAAATGTACAATAGATATGGGTTTCTTTTTCTTTTTTTTTTTTTTTGTGGGTACTGGGGGTCGAACTCAGGACCTCGTGCTCCAGCAGGGACCCGTGCTGCTGAGCGATATCACCGGCCCTTTTTTCGTATGTGGGTTCTGGGAGTCGAACTAAGGACCTCGTGCTTGCCAGGCAGGTGCTTACGCCGCTGAGCTATCTCACCAGCCCGATATGGGTTTCTCATAAGAGAAACCATGTGATAATTAAGCTTGTATGTCTGATTTATTTCACTTAACATTTTGGTCTCAAAGTGCATCCATTGTCCTATGGATGACTCAGATCTATTTTTCTTTATGGCAGAGTAGTACTCTGTTGTGTATAAATACCATGTTTTCTTTATCCGTTTATCTGTTGAAGGACATATTGTCTGCTTCCAAGATTTAGCTATTATGAATTGTGCTGCTATAAACAGGGGTATGCACGTTTTACTGTAACATGATGTCTAGAAGGGGAATAGCTGAGTCAAATGGAATTTCTAGTTTTAGTTTTTTGAGGAATCTCCATGCTGATATCCATAGTGGTTGTACTGGGTTACATTCCCACCAACAGTATAAAAGGATTCATTTCCCTCTGCAGCCTCACCAGCATTTGTTATTATTTGATTTCTTGATGATGGCCATTCTGAGTGAGATGGAATCTCAGTGTTGTTTTAATTTGCATTTTCAGCTGGGAAAAGAACACTTGGAGAATGGTGGAAGGAGAACTGGTTTACATTGAGAGGCAACGTAGCCTAGTGGTAGGTGTACAGGCTCTGGACCCAGACCATCTTCACTGAAATCCCAAGCCCACTACTTAGTATCTCTTATGACCTTGGACAGGCTGCTTAAATTCTTGCTGCCTCAATTTCTTCATTTATAAAATGGGAATAATAATAGCATCTACCTTGTAGGTTTGTTATGAAGAGTAAAGGAATCAATACATGTAATATGCATAGAGTAATGTCTGGCTTAGAGTAGGTACTTAAGAAATGCTAGTTATTATTACTTTGTAAGACATCAGCCAGTGTGCCGACAAGACCAGCAAGCTGTATGGGAACGCGCATCCCAAGTGTACTATACTCTTCTCCTGAGGAAAAAATACCAGACATGTATTCATTGACTTATGGACTGTATATGCATTGGCTAAAACAAGAAGGAAGATTCATAAAAGGGCTACTAAAATGGAGATGGGAAGAGAGAGAAAAAATAGATTGGGCTAAATTATGAAAGGAAGGAATAGTAAGAATAATAACTTGTTTATTCAATGTTGAGAAACTAGAGCTGGCATGAAAGGTGAATAGTTTGAGGTGAATGCGTAAGCAGATGGTCACTTGACTGTGGTCCAGTGGAGAGTGGCTCAGTCCCTGATTTGGAGAGCAACGTGGATGGAGGTTAAGGGGTTAGAGTCCTGTAACTATCCAGAGTGGTTAGGGATGTTTCTGATAGAGCCCTGCGTTAGTCCAACGCAGTACTTGCAAATAACTTATATTGACATAGTACTTTATAAAACATTTAATGGGCCGGTGAGATGGCTCAGAGGTTTAAACGCCTGCCCAGCAAGCGCGAGGGCCCGAGTTCGACTCCCGGAACCCACATACAAAAAAGGGGCCAGTGATATCGCTCAGCGGCACGGGCGCCTGCTGGCGCGCGAGGTCCTGAGGTCGACCTCCCGGTACCCACAAAAAAAAAAAAAAAACATTTAAGGCAGCCTGAACTTACAAGATTTTCATAATAATTATTGACTGAGCTTCTACTTTGGGCAAAGCTCTGCTGGGAATCAAAAGAGAGAAAGAAGGGTTGTGTCGAAGTTTCTGCTTTGTACTGCCACCCAGAAACACTAATCAAGTTATTTAAATTGAAGACTTAATATATTTGATTAAGTTTTACTTACAATATTTTGAGCTCACCATAGATATTGTGAAGAAGCTAAGGAAATGGAAGTTCTCTTTTTCTTATTGTTTTGTTCTTATAATTCTACCCAGGGCTACACTCTTATGTCAGTAGAGAATTATATTCTTTCATTTCTCTTTTTCTTTTCAGCGGTGCTGGAGATTGAGTCCAGGGCCCTGCCCATGCTAAGTACATACTGTACCAGTGAGCAGCCTCTTATTTTTAGAGTAGTTATCCATAAAAAAGCAATTTTAGAGTGAGAAGTTAGTTTATTCATTATCTTCAATCCCTCATTTCACAGATGAAGATGAAACGCAGGCAACAGAGCTTGGATGGAAGCCCAGGTTCTAGTATTCTGTGTTTTCTTATCAAGCTGTTTCCTCCATGAGGATCAGGGTAATTGTAGTTCAGTTGTTTCTGTATACACACAGGCCGAATGTGTTATGTTTTATCTCAGGCTGCCTAGAATCAGATTTACTATGAAGTCAGTGTAGTTGCAGGCAGGGTCCATCACTGGTACAAGTTTGGATGGGGAGAGGAAGTGAGTTTGCAATATCAAACACTTCTGTAAGCACTTTTGGTCAATAACCTAAAGACATAATGTAAGAGATGGACCTAAGTCTCCAAGACTTCCGTAATTTGTTGTGAACTTATGTCTGACTTTATATTTTTAATTTTGTATTCTTTTATTTTAAAGAAGTAATCTCCCCCAAGAGTATATATGTTTCTAGTCCCATGAAGCCTGGTTCTGCTTCTGATGTCCAAAGATACAATCAGTTGGGAATATCATTTAACTATTTGAAATTTTTATTTTAAAATTAATTTTTATTAGTTTTTTGAATATATTTAAATTTTTTCAAGTGAATTTAAATTTTTGTTATAGTAATAAAATAAAAAAGTTGTGCTAAAATGTTTTTTTTTTTTTTAATGTGGGTACCGGGAGTCGAACTCAGGACCTCACACTTGCCAGGCAGGCACTTATGCCACTAAGCTATCTCACTGGTCCTCTGCTAAAATGTTTTAAACAAAATAATAGCTCCTTGACTCAGAGTCTCCTCTCTTGATTTGCTCGTCTATATCCTTCAGATATAGCACTTTTAATTCCTTCAGATATTTCCCTTAGTGTTTACCTCTATATAATTTTTTAATAACTGACTTTCTTAATTGATTAGTTTTAGATATTATATATTGGGTTCCTGAATTAATAGCCAAAGATTTAACTTCGTTACTCCAAACACCCCTTTTCTCTCCTCTCATTTCCCCAAAAGAGTTAGATCACAATTTTTTGTTACCTCAAGCTTTAGTATATGTATTATGATGATTGTGTAAATATAGCAAAAGCAAGTTGTTTCCTTTGTCATCCTTTCTTACAGAGTTTGCCCTGGAGTTAGCAGTTATTTTCCTTTTGCTTAATTTTTTGTGTATATGTCTGAATGCACTGCTTTTCTTTTCTTTTTTATACAACTTTTTGTTTTTCCCAGAGTTTATAATTGCTTTGCTTTTTTCCTTTTGCTTCATTTTCTGTGTATCTAGCTAAATACATCATCAGAACTACCAAATATCTACCCTATCAGTATTATTTATGGAAGTGGTCAAGCATATCTACCAATTCTTTCCTCCTCTTTTGTTCTCCTAGAAGCCTATCTTCCGTAATCCTTTATTCTCCTGCTCCCATATGGACTGATTTTTTTTAGCATCTGAAATATCGTGATAAGACTTTAGTGAAGATGTTTGGTGAGGATGACTTCCAATGGGTTCTTTCTAAATCCTAGGAAATTTTCTACTTATTATACAAGGTATGATTGAAAAATAGTGTTTAAATTTAAATTTATTACAATAAAGACACATTACCATTAATCCCCCTCAAAGTACTCCCCCTCACTTCAAACACATTCATCCCATTGTTCTTGCCACTTTCTGAAGTAGTTCTGGAAGTCCTCTTTCCTGAGTGTCTTTAGTTGTGCTGTCATGATTGACTTGTCCTGAATTAATTCCAAATGTTTACCTTCCGTGATCATTTTGACTTTGGGGCACAGCCAGAAGTTGTATGTTGCCAGATCCACTGAGTAAGGTGGATGAGGACACACTGTAATGTTTTTGTGTGCCTGCTTTTCCGTTGGAGGCACTTGGCAGCAGTATTCACTGTATTATTATTATTTTTTAATCACATCTTATAAAGACACGCATGAAAGAGAACTTCCAGAACTGCTTAAGAAAGTGGCAAGTATGATGGGATGAGTGTGTTCAAAGCAAGGGAGAATATTTTTTTTGAGGGGGGATCAATGGCAATGTGTCTTTTACCATAATAGAAAGTTTAAAATTTAACCATTCACCATATATTTTGAATATCCACAAGCCGTTTTATATAAACAAATTTTGAAAGTATGTTTTAAGTACCTGATCCAGTACATGGCCTGCCTTCATTTTCTAGTTGACTATGGCAGGTTTACATAGTAGAGTGAAGGAAATAATCCTAATGATGCATGAAGTATCACATCTGGATACACCCTGAAGTGTTTTGTGATTAAAAGTAGGATTTTCTGATGTATAATTCAACTCCTATTTCTCAACATGTTTATTTTTGTAATTTATTTTTTGTGGGTCACCGGCCCTTTTTTCGTATGCGGGTTCCGGGAGTCGAACTCGGGCCGTCGCGCTTGCCAGGCAGGCGCTTACGCCGCTGAGCCGTCTCACCAGCCCTCAACATGTTTATTAACCTTAGAGGGAGTTACTTGAATTGTGAATTCCAGGTAATTAGTAAGAATAAGTTCCCAATTTCTTATTATTCTCACACTCACAGTGGTACTAGCTACTGTGAATTTTAACAAAGAGAAGTTAAATATAATTTTAAAATACATTATATATTTCAAAGCACACCCAACTTGTTTTATATACTTTTTGTTATTTGTACACTAAAGCATTCCTTAACAATGAGTTAACTACTACTTCCATCAATGGCTTTTTCCCCCTAGTGCTTTGAATGTACAGTATTTAGTTATTTTCTTACTGTGTACTTTCAAAGCAGGCCAATAGCATTATTTTACTTTGCCAAAATAGGAATTAAGACCATTAAAATTAATAATTAAGCTTTCTTATGGGAGACCTCTTGTTCTCAGATGATTCTCTCCTCTTTAAAGGAGGATTAGTGTTTTCCTAGATAATTCACCATGTAAATCCAGGAAGATGCTGATTCGTTACTGAAAGAGACTTATTTTTTCTAATACGTTTCCATATATTTTAATACTACTCCTTTTTGTCGAAACTCAAGTGACTTTTTCAGTTGAATTCTTATAGAACATGGACCTTTATTTTCACTTGATTTATTTTTACTTATTTCCTGAGAACATTACCAGAGAAAAATGTGTTTTTAAACCCTTAAGGCCTTGGCCAAAACACCCAGGCCCAATAATCCTTACAAGCAGAGGTTAAATAGTGGGTGTCTGATCCAGTCCTTCGCTCACAATGCGCTCCTCTTGGAATGTCCCGGCCTCTGCCTAGACCTGTAGCTTTGAAGCCGTTGCACATGTCAGGATGTGCCGCTCCTTCGCGCTTCCTGTTCTGTCTTCAGAAGTGCTGTATGCTGCAAACCGTGGACAGATGCGGGAGTGGCAAATGCTTGGGGGGCAGGTCTGCTCTGATCGCTTTGAGGAAAGGGTGGAGACAGGGGAACATGGCAGGATTCCTGGCTGTTTATCAGAGGCAATTGCCCCTACTTTCCTTCTTGATGAGCCAGGACTTTTATAATCGAAGGCACTTTTTCTAATCTGTCCACTTAAACTCAAGTGTAGAAAGGTTATTAATGGTTAATTTGGTACAGTAATTTATTTTCATCAGTGTTATAGGATTTCTAGCCCAACCCTAGCTTGTAGTGTATGTGATTGATTTGAAGCTTATTCTTTAGTGCTGCTATCCATTTTCCCTGCACTTTTTGATACTTTAAAATGAATTATTTTCCTACTTACATGTATTATATAGAGGGGATTCCTGCCACTGGCTTTTATTTTGTACTACTGGAATCTTACCAAAATTAAACACATTTACTTAATCAATTGACTATGAAGACTTGGTTTTTTTTTTTTTTTCCTCAGCTAGACCCTATGTCACTTCTCTCTGATGAGCAATTAAAATGTCTTCTGGATAAGTACACACTCAAACAGAAATCCATCACTGGATGGATTTCTGAAAAAGAAAATGAAGATGTTGAGGATAAGACACCTGACTTCCCCCAGTTTTCCAGATCTATCCTGTCAGAGTTACTAAATGGATCAGAAGCAAAAGTCCAGAAAACAGGGGTGGAAGATGGAGCTGTGCACAAGAATGCAGACTGTGGAGCTTCTGTGGGTTATTATCTCACTAAAGCCTTGGCTGGGCATTGTATGTCGGAAACTCTTGTCATTGAAGCAGAGAAAATGAAGTGCCTCCAGTTTTCCAAAGACGAGGTTATTAGTGACACAGAAGACTATTTTATGTCAAAGACTGTTGGTGTCGGGAGATTGCAGAGGCCTTCTTTCTTGGATGATCCACTATATGGTATCAATGTGAGCCTTTCACTGGAAGACCAGCACCTGAACCTCAGTCCTCTCAAGGAACCAACACCAGGTGAGGCTTGGAGAACATACATTTTGGGGAATAATTAATAACAGCAACTCAATATAAAGATATGATTTGAAGTAGAGCAGGGGGTAAAGATATATTTGCAAGTCACAGATGATGCCAATAAGTGTGCAAACATAACATATTTATCAGTGTTCTTATGAGAGCAAGGTTGAGATTAGCACTCTTATGAAATACATTATTCTTGAAGATAATTAATTTTGTCATCTGGAAAACAGTGTTGATTTCAGAGAAAGTAGTTTGAATGGAAACAAATAATTGAAATTTGCTTCATACTTTGAATTTTCAACTCCAGTGGTGAAAATTTGTCTCTAGAAATGAATTGGCAAATTACCACCCTCATTGTGGTTTTATTAGTTTCTGTATGAAAAACTATCTGTCCAGCCCATTCCTGTATCCTCATGTCTTGGTTACTTTTCTCTCGTTGCTGAGACAACATACTAGATGCCCAAAATTAAGGAGGGAAAGGTTTATTTAGCTCACAGTTTGTGGAGGTTTTAGTCCATAATCAGCTGGTTCCAAGGCAGGGTGGTACATGGCAGAGGAGCAACAGTTCATGGTGGCGGAAGAGAGCAAAAGCAGCAAGAGCAAAAGGGGAGGAGCGAGGGAGAAGACTCTTTCTGTCCCTTATATGTGTGTAGTCTACCTACCTTAGGGTGGGTGTAGCACTCACATCCATAATTCCAGCATTAGACCATGAATCAGTCATAAACTCTAGAAGCTTGCCCCTGTGACTGTATGAGGTTTGGGGGGACATCTAGACACAAACCATAGCACCTCAGGTATTTTGTCATGGTCCAGTGTTGCTTCTTACAATGGTACAATTGTACAGGGTTCAAATAAAGTGGGCAGTTTTGACATAACAAAATATATAATTGTTTATCTATGCTAGAAATCTATTTCAAAATTCATGAGTCTGTTTGAGAAACTTCAACTTTTACCTCTAATGTAGATTACTTTAGAATATATTGCCTTTTAAATCTACATATGCATTTTTTCATCTCTTCCCTTTTAAGTCTATAATCTATTAATCCCAAACTAACTCCTCAGTCCCGTATTTCAGACTTTCCTCTTGATTTCTGTTTCCTCAATGCCGTAGGCTCAAAATTTGAGTCTTTATTGAATTATCCCTGTCCCTTGCTTTCCACTTCTAATCTTTGAGTATTGTTTGGTGTATTCCTGCAGTGTCACTCATACCCATTCCTTCTTTTCTCTTCCTGCTACATCTGGACCAGTGTGATAACCCTCTGGGAGCCTCCCTGCTTCTTGACTTTCCCCTCCCTCTGCCACTAAGCTAATTTCCTCAAGGTACAGATTTCATAACCACACTTCCCATCTCCAAAACTTCCGTGACTTTCCACTGCCTATTGAATAAAAGCTGAATTCTTTCTACTTGCCGTTGAAGGCCTGTAGAGTCTATTCAGAAGTTCTTTTAATTAGTCTCTGATTAGGCACCTAAATGTTACTCAGGTAATTACTAATTTTGTCCCTGGATTTCCAGAGCTTTCCCGTGCTTCTGGTGCTCAGGCCCTTTTCTTCCCAGGAATGTTCAGGTGCTCCTTTAATGTTGTTAAATTCCAATCCCACTCTCACCGAAGGTGACCTTTCTGGCCCACTCTGCTAATGCTTTTATGTTTCCTCAAGCACATCGGTTCCCTAATTGTATCATTTTACACATTCTACCTTGATATTTTCACGTACACACCCACCTTCTCTTCCTTTGAATCATGTAACTAAAAGAGCAGACTACTGTGAATATGGTGCAGCAAACATGGGAGTACAGATATCTTTTCAACATACTGACTTCAATTTCTTTGGATATATGACCAGAAGTGAGGTCAACGGATTATGTGGTGGTCCTGTTTTCAATTTTTTGGAGAACCTCCAACAGTTTTCCATATGGATGTATAATTTACATTCCCACCAACAGTATGTAGGGGTTCTCTTTACTCCACATCCTCACAAACACTTACCTTTCATCTTTTTTTTTTATATGTGGGTACCAGGAGTCGAACTCAGGACCTAACGCTTGCCGGGCAGGCGCTTATGCCGCTGAACTATATCACCGGCCCCTTTCATCTTTTAATAATAGCCATTCTAACCAATATGAAGAGACATCCCATTGTGGTTTTAAGTTGCATTTTCCTAATGTTTAGTGATGTTGAGCATTTCTTCATGAGCCTCTTGACCATTTGTACGTCTTTTTTTTGAGAAATATTTGCCCATTTCTAAAAATCAGGTTTTTTTTCCTACTAGGTTTTTTGGGCTCCATCTACATTTTAGACATTAACCCCTTATCAGATGTATGGTTTTCAAATATTTTCACCCATTCCATGGGTTGCCTCTTTGTTTTGTTCTTTACTTCCTTTGCTGTGTAGAGCTTTTTAGTTTGATATAACCCCATGTATCTATTTCTTCTTTTGTTGCCTGTGCTTTTGAGGTCATATCCAGAATATCATTGTCCAGATCAATGTCATGGAGTATTTTCCTTATGTTTTATTTTGGTAGTTTTATATTTTTAGATATGGTATTTAAATTTTAATCTATTTTGAGTTGATTTTTGTATGTGGTATAAGGATCAAATTTCATTTTCTACATGTAGATATCTAGTTTTCCCAGTCTCTTTAGTTTTATTTTTTTGTGGGTACCGGGGGTCGACCTCAGGACCTCGCGCGCCAGCAGGCACCCGTGCCGCTGAGCAATATCACCGGCCCTTTTTTCGTATGTAGGATCCGGGAGTCGAACTCGGGCCCTCACGCTTGCCAGGCAGGCGCTTATGCCGCTGAGGCATCTCACTGGCCCTCCCAGTCTCTTTATTAAAGAGACTGATTTTTTTCCTGTTGTGTGTTCTTAGAACTTTTGTCAAAAATCAGTTGATCAGAAATACATAGGTTTGTTTCTGGGTTTTCTAGCCTGTTTCATTAATCGATGTGCCTGTTTTTATGCCAGTACCATGCTGTTTCGATTACCAGTGTTCTATAAAATATTTTGAAATTAGGAAATGTGGTATTTCCAGCTCTGTTTTTTTTTTTTTTTTTTTGCTCAAGAGTGTTTTGGCTTTTCAGAGTCTTTTACAGTTCTAGAGGAATTTAAGTATTATTGTGAAAAATGACATTGCAATTTTGCTAGAGATGGCATTGAATCTGTAGATCACTTTGGGCTGTACAAATATCTAACAGGATTAATTCTCTAACCCATGAATATGGGATTACCTTTTTATTTATTGGTCTCTTCAAATTTTTTTTTTAATTGAGACAGGGTCTCTCTGTGTAGTTCAGGCTGTCCTTGAGTTCACTTTGTAGTCCAGGCTGGCCTTGAACTTGCAGTGATCTTCCTGCCTTAGCCTCCCGAATGCTGGGATTACAGGTGTATGCCACCATGCCCGGCCTCTTCAATTTCTTTCATCAGTGTTTTTGAGTTTTTGATACACAGGTCTGTCATTTTATTAGTTAAATTTACTGCTAAGTATTTTATTTTTTATGCTATTGTAAATGAGACTGTTTTCTTAATTTTCTTTTTGGATATGTTCATTATATATGTAGAAATGTTACTGATTTTTGTGTTAACTTTATGTACTGTAAGCTTACTGAATTTTTTATTAGTCCTAACAGTTTTTTGATGGTGTCTAAAATTTAGTGTTTTCTACAAATAAGATCATGTTGTTAGTAAACAGTTTTACTTCTTTTTTTCCTAATCAGGTGTCTTTTATTTATTTCTAATTGCTGTGGTTAGGACTTTTAGTTTCATGGTGACCAGAAGTGACAAGCATACTCATTGTCACCACTTCTGATCTTGAAGGAAAAGCTTTCAACTTTTCATGTTTGAATATAATGTTCATTATAAGTTTGTCCCATGTTGCCTTTATTGTGAGGTATATTCCCTTACACCTAATTTTTTGGGATTATTTTTATTGTAAAAGGATATTGAATTTTGTCAAATGCTTTTTCTGGATCTATTGAGATGGTCACATGGCTTTTATCCTTCATGTTGTTAATGTGGTGTGTCACATTTATTGTTTTGCCTATGTTGAGCTATCCTTGCATTCCATAGATAAAACTCACTTGAGTGTGGTGAATGATTCTTTTAATGCACTATTGAATTTAGTTTTATAACCCATTTACACATAAGGTAATTAATATATAAGGACTTGTTCTTGCCATTTTGTCATTTGGTTCCTGGTTGTTTTGTAGATGTTTTGTTTCTTTCTTCCTCGCGTTGTTTTGGTTATGGTTTGATGAATTTTCTATGGTGGTACGCTTTGAATCCTTTCATTTTATATTCTTTGCAGCTACTATTGGTATCTGCTTTGTGTTTATCACCAAGCTTATATAAAACATTTCATACTTATGGCAGGCTATTTCAAGCTGAAAACAATGTAACTTGAATCATATATAAAAACTATACTTTCATTCCCTCATTCCCACTCTTTATGATTTGTCAAAATTTAAATAATTTGCATAACTTAATTTATTCTTACAGCAGTTGTTTTTATTAGTTTTGTCTTTCAACTCATGTGTCTTACCATTTTAACCCTTGTAGTAGAGATAAAATTGCATACCACCCTTATATGTTAGAATCTTCTGAATAAATTAGCTATTACTTATACTATTTAGTCTTGCTTTCATATGTTTTATCTTATCAATTGGGAGCCTTCTCTTTCAGTTTAGGGAAATTGCTTTAGCAGCTTCTGTTAGGCAAGCTTAGTCTTATGGTTTATATCTAGATGTTCACCAAGAGCCTCATGCATTCACAGGCAGGGCTTTTAGAAGAGGACTGGACCATAGAGCATTATAGCTGACTTAATTTTAGGAGGTGGGGTCTGGTCAGAAGAGGTGGGTCATTGGGGATGTGACATGGAAGGGTTTATCTCCCTTCCTAGTTTCTTGTTTTTCTCTCTCTGCTTCCTGGCTGCCATGACATGAGCAGCTTTTCCTCAGCCATGCCTCTTCATCATATCATTTCTTCTTTAAAGCCAACTGACTGGTCTTCCTTTAAGTTGTGGGTGTCAGATATCGTGTCTCAGCAATGAGAAAAGGTCTAACATACCCAGTAATGATGAACTGCAGTTTTCATTTGTTTGGGGAAGTTATTATTTCTCTAATTTCTGAAGGACAGCTTGGCTGGGTAACATATTCTTGGTTAGAAGTTTTTTTCCTTCAGCACTTTGAATATATTGTTTTACTGTTTCCTAGCTTGCAAGAATTCTTCTAAGAAAACTGCTGATAGCTCTATTATGACTCCATTGAATATATTGTTTCTTTTCTCCTGCTGCTGTAAGAATTTTTTTTTATAGTTTAATTATGATGTGTCATGGTAAACTCCTATTTGGGATGAATTTGGAGATTTCTGAGCTTACTGAACCTAGTTGTTACTGTCTTTCCTCAGATTTGAGAAATTATCAGCCATTATTTCCTTAAATATTCTTTTTAGGTCTTTTTCTCTCAAGAGAAAGATTCTGAGACTCTTATTATACACAGGTAGATTTCTTGATCATTTCACATAATTCATAGTCATTTTTCATTCTTGTTTTCTTTTTGTTCCTCAGACTATAAAGTTTCAAAATCCTATCTTCAAGTGCATTAATTCTTCTGCTTGATCCTGTTACTGAAGCTTTCTGTTGACGTTTTTGGTTTACTTACTAAAATTTTTATATATAGTATTTGTATTTGATTTTTAAATTGTTCCATTGTCAAGCTTTTCTTTTTGTGCATCCATTGTTTTCCAAATTTCATTTTATTTTCTATCTGTATTTTTTTGTAGTTCCCTGAATGCCTTTGAGAGAATTATCCTGAATTCTTTGTCAGTCTTCATAGATGTCCATTTCTTCAGGGTCCATTAGTGGGCCTTTATTAATTACCTTTTGTAGTATCATAACCCCAGGTGTTTGTAAGCTGTGTGTCCTTGTGTTGGTGTCCACACCTTTGAGGACGTGGCTCTCTCTTCCATGTTCTGTCTAGTAGACTTTCGTTATTGTTTATGCTAGTATTCTGGATGGGCCAGTTGGTGGTTACCTGGACAGACAGATCTTGCTGTTGGGGTTGCTCACTAGGCTGGCTGTTGCCTGTGCTTGGAAGTCAAGTGGACCTCGTTGCTCTCCTCTGAGGCTGGATACCATGGTCAGGTGGAGCTACTGACTGGGCTCTGTAGTAGCTTCTGATTGGGCAGAGTTTGAGATCATCTTCCCTGTCTGCAAACCACTACCCTTTCTAATCTGTAGCTGCACAGAGCCACATGCTTGACTCTGAGACTGAAAAAGGTCTCTGGGGTCACAGCTCTGCTGGGGATGGGCCAGGCTGGAGGCTGTGCTCTACAGATATAGGGAATGTGAGCTTCCCCAATGAGGGAAGCCTTATGTGGAGAACAAGTCTTGGTGGGGTTGCACTAGATAGCCAGTAGAGTTGAGCAGGGCCAGATGCTCCTCTATGCAGGTGTCCCATGATCTGCACTAGCCTCCTGGTCTGGGAAAGGCTGAAGAACACCAAGGCTTGGTGGGATCATCACTTTGCTGTTGGGGTTGGGTGGGGCCAGATACCTCCCTCTAATTGCTAGTTTGCCCTTGCCTTCCTGCCTTGGGGAAGCTTAAGGAAAGGATGTGGGCTGGGTAGGTCAGCTCATTAGGGATGAGTACCTGGTAGACCTGTTGACCATGCTTCCTGCAGGGCATTGGTCTTGGCTAGGTTTCCTAGTGAAGTGCCTTCATTGGCTAGACCACAGAGATACTAGCAAGATCTATGTGCTGGTTTCTGTGAGCCCTACCCCTGTTCTTTGTTCGTAACATCCTAGAGGAATATCCCTGCCAACACTCCAGTGTTTCCTGGAGTGGGGTGAGCCTCTCGTGAGGAGTCCCAGAATGGCGGGGAAGCTACATGTCTACTATAACTCTTTTTCCACTGAAGAAAGTGTAGGTGCAGGATAATCCTCCGTGCATGGCACTAAGATAGCTTGGAAGTGGGGGGGGTGGGAGTAAATGTGAAAACCTTGTCCTTACTCTTTTCTCAGTTCTGTAGTTCTATGGTCCAAAACAGTATCTCTGCCTCTTTGTTGAGTTCAGGGATATTTATGAAGTTGTTTTTTTTTTTTTTTTCCTTTGGTCTACAGGTAGGTGCTGATTGGAGTCCTGTGAGGAGGTAGGAGGTGGAGAACTGCTGTTGCATCATCTTGCTGACTAAAATGTCAAGCTATAATATTTTGTCTAACAGTAGAGTTCATTTACAGCATGGAATTCAATTAGAGGGTTGTGGTTGGCCTTTTTCCTTACCCAAGGATCTTCTTTTAGTTGATAGACTATAGAAACTCTGTTCTACCCTAAAATTGCACTGCATTTTGTTTCTTTTGGGGCAGAGATCTTTTTTTAGATAGAAAGTATCTGAACTTCTTTGTATACTGTTATCAAATTTACTAAATTGGATACAATCATTTCTTGTATATGGTGTTTCATTTCCATGGGGAATATGTGTTTAGGATGGTACTTCCCTAAAACATGAATATGAATCATGTTGATTATATCTGTCAGTGAGTAGAAATGACAAGATGGAATGAGCCAGAACTTAATGTGACTTAATGGAAAGAAATTGTGGAGGCTCATAACATGCCTTTCTGATCACCAGATAATCCTCATACATGATTATAATAATTAACCCTTGTGGAAGGTCAAGATGGTATAGGTGTGAATATGTGAACCATATTTTATTTTCCGCTTATTACAAATAAAGTCTAAGGCAGTGGTGACGAACCTATGGCACGTGTGCCACATCAGGTGTTTGCTATCTTTGAAAGCTCTAAAAGGTTCACCACCACTGTTCTAAGGAATAGTTCCCACACTATCATTTTGTGCACGTTAGAACATCTGAAGTTGTTTTGCTAACTTCAGCATTTACAGTTGCTGAAATAACTTGCTAATCAATTTTATTGTGAAATACTAAATTGTACATTGTGTGCTTTCTACAAAGGGGACACAAAAAGCAAATGCTATACAAATTTTCTTGGCAAAAAGCCCTTTAAAGATGTTTCTGTAATGAAGAGTTACTGTACATTCAGCTATTACATTATGTTCTGGCTCTTTCTCAGGAAATAAATACACACGAATGTGATTCAGATTAGATTTCTATAAGCAGACAAGGAGGAAATAAAGAAAGCCACTTATAATCTTTTCTTTTCTTTTTTATTTTTTTATTTATCGTGGGTACCGGGGGTCGAACTCAGGACCTCACGCACCAACATGTGCCCGTGCCCCTGAGCGATATCACTGGCCCTTTTTTTCCTTTATGTGGGTTCTGGGAGTTGAACTCAGGACCTCGCGCTTGCCAGACAGGCACTTATGCCGCTGAGCTATCTCACCAGCCCAATCTTTTCTTTTAATAGCAAATACTCTTGACATGTAGTTCTGTTTTCCTTGGTAAACTGAGGTCTATTCCAAGTATTTTAGTTCTGCTTCTAAAAGGCAACCAGATAAAGCTTAAAAAGAAAATAACTTAATGATCAGCTTAATTCATAGTATTAAAATATGAGGATTTGTTTCACCATCGTATTGAAAGTTTTTAATGTGAAATATTTTATTTGCTGTGTTTGTGCTTTGAACTTAGTGATTACTGTGTTTTGACTTTGTGAATATAAGGTCTACTAAATTCATTGCTGACTCACTAACAATTGGGATTTTAGGGAACCAATAAATAGCACTAAGGTCTTCCCCATAATAATTAGAAACAACTGAGAAAATGCTTCTGATGAATACAGAAAGCAGGTCAGTTTTATTACTGTTGTGACTCCAGTGGTAGCCAGATGGACCTTCTAATGCTCTATTTTGAAATAAACCTACCCTCCCGGTCACTGGCAGGGGTGGCCTGTGGAGACCTGTCCATGTGAAACCAGTGATGTTGAGGCACCTAGAATGTACCCTGCAGAGGTGGGCAGAGTGAGGCACTGATTCCCGAGTAGGAAGGGACTGAGCTGAGTCGAGCATGTATTTATTTTACTTCTCATACTCACTGGATTACTGGTTCTTCCTGTGCGGAGTATGGAAGGAGACCAGAATGCCTCCACTCTAAGTTCTTCCAAGGGTAAGAATGGTGTCATGTGTTTTCAGCAACATATCCCGAGAGACATCTGTCATTGCACTGGTGCTTCAGAAGCACAAAGCTTTAAGTCTGTGCGATAGACTAGAATTAAATAAAATTCTTTTATGCTGAGTTGTTTTATGTGTAATCAAAATAAAAGGCATCTTGCCAAGCATATTATTTTCTTTTTTCTACTCTGCATTTGAGCCTAGCTATCAACAGAAATTCATATGATAAAGAGGAAAAATGAAAACAAAGTAGAGTTGGGCAAAAAGGGACACAAAGTAAGTTTTAAAGAAGGGGAACAAAACTACATTAATTCTTCAAGAAAGGTGAAGTGGAATTTTTCCAAGGACCTATTGAATAAACTATCCTTAATTCTGTAACAAATGCAGCAATGAGTCATAGAAGGTTTTGGTTGTTGTTGTTTTAAAAAGTAGCACCCTAAATGAAAACTAGGGCTATCAACTGTCCTGATTTGCTCGGGAATGTACTGGTTTTACCACAGAATGATCCATGACCCTGGAAACTCTCAGTTCCCAGCAGATTGGGATAATTTGTCACTATAAATTGAAACTGAGAACATAAAATCAAAAGGCAAATTAGTTACTCAAAGGATAAAACTATTAATAGAGTCCAGATAAGTAGCAGGATCCCAGGCTAGAATCAGGCTAGCCAAGGGAGGCTGGGCCCTGCCTACCTGAGTGATGTGGCTTAGTGGTTAGGAGCATGGGCTTTGAGTAGGGGAGACCTGGGTTTGAGTCCTCTGCTCCTTACTCAGTGATCTTATTTTTTTCTTCTACACCTTGGTTATCTTATCTGTAAAATCAGGTGGTACAATAGTTTGGATGTTGAATGTCCCCCAGAGTTCATGTGTTAAAGCTTTGGTGCCAAGCATGGCTCTTTTGGGAGTACAGTAGTAGGATTTTTGGGAGTTGGGCCTCATTGGAAGTCATAATGTCATTGAGGATGGGCTGTTGAAGGAGACTGTGGGATCCCAGCATCTTCTTTCCCTCTGCTTCCTGACTTTCTGAGTGATTTGCTTGGCCACGTGCTTCCACCATGATATGCTGCACTTACCAGCCACCCAAAGAATGGGGCTACTTGATCTTGGACTGGACCCTCCAGAAGTGTGAGCCAAAATAAAACTATTCTCTTTATAAGTTAATTGATTCAGGTATTTCATTATAGTGGTAGAAAATGGACTAATACAAGTGGCTTTAGTATTCTGTAGGGGTGCAATAAAGATAAAACAAGAAAATTCACATAAATGATTAGCCCAGTGACTGGAGTTGGTTGTGCTATATGGCCTTTAACATTAAATTGGGAGATATGCCATAAAGGTTGGATTTTCTGATGGATCAGCCAGTATGAACTGAGTAGTAGATGCTCCCTTTAGAACGGGTGTGTATTCTCCAATAGACTATGGCTAATGTTTAGCCCTCTCGACTTCATGAGCTTGGCCTTTTGGAGACTCAGAAGTTCCCAACCCATGCTATCAGCCTTCGCAGCTTATAGTGTGTTCTAACCACCGGTAGCTTGTTACATTTGCAGGGCCCTAAAGGCCCCACCCTGAACCTACTGATAAGATCTTTGGTGATATTTCCACACAGTGAAGTTTGAGAAGCACTGTTACACATCACAGAGCAGAGGTGGTGAAGCTATGGCATGCGTGCTGCAGCTGGCTGTTTGTTATCATTGAAAGCTCTAAAAGGTTCACCCCCTTACAGTGCCATATGGTTTTACCTCGATTGGGGGGAACATTGGGATCATCTGAGGAGTTTTTGCTTGTTTGTTTTATATGCATGTCCAAGGGCCTATCTAGACTCACTGAAATCAGAGTTCCTGGGATTGAGAGCCCAGAGTGTTAAATTAATGCTAGTAACAGTTTCCCATGTACACTTGAGAAGTATGGGTTTCATTTTAATGGAAGAAAGCTAATTATGTCACCCTATTGGAATCCTCAAAACAAGTCCTACCAATAATGACAACTACTAGCATACAATATGAATACACTTGATGAAATTCTGCCCATTGGATTGTAACTGGGTGGATGAAGCCTGGGTATAGATAGATTGAATTTTGGGAGGTATGTGACAGTGATTTGAAGGAGGCATATGGTGGCATATGTCATACTGATACAACCTGAATGGTTTCAAAAAACAAATTTTCTTTGTTATAATGGTCTTATTGCTTTGCAAAGGAGCTGTGTGATTCTAGAAATTGTGACAATAATAGCATATTTTGACTTAGTGGATTTTTCTTAGTGTGTCCTACTTGTTATTTGTTAAATTACTTTTCCAGGTCTGCTGGTTACTTCTTAGATGTTCTTAGTGACTTAATCTCCTATTATGTAGTCAGATCAACCCTCCTCTGGTTTACTTGACCAAAATACCATAGCTCCCAAATTAGAAATTTACAGTCTTATTCCATTTTAATATAAAAATGTTAGTGTATACGACATTTACATTATTTGAATTTATTTTTCAAGTTATTTTCAACTGGTTTTCTTTAACCTAATTCTTTATTAGGTAAACTTTTCATGTAACTTGTTTGGCACTGATCATTTTCTCTACTTACAAAACATCACTTCCTCTGACTTTATTGAGTAGTGTAAAGTGAACATCCTCTTTAAAAGTTTTGATGTTTAATTGTAATGTACTTAACACTTTATCAGTTAGGGAAACTTACGATTCCATTGCTTCATTCAAATTGAGTGAAAGTTACTATAGATCAGCTATTAGGACTGTGGATCTGATCTGTGGACCTGCCATGTCAGCATCCCTTGGAGGCTTGTTAGAAGGCCCAGCCTGCTCCTGACCCACTGGGTTATGTCTGTGCAGTAACAGGATGTCTCCACAGGTGATCTGTGTGCGTGTTAACATGTGAGAAGCTCTGGACTACATAGTTTGTCACTCTAGCATTGTGGTGGTGTTGAACATAATGTATAGAAAGTATCTTCACTATCCACTCAGTCTCTGCTGTTTTCTGCTTAAATTCCTTTTTGTGGAGATCCTGCCTTCTCTTGGTTGCCTTTTCTCTTCAGTTATCTTATTGTCAGTCTTTCAGGTAGCCTTCATTAGCCCCACAGAGCATGCGTGCCCTGGGGTGCTGGCTTGCATCCCCCACTGTTTCATGGTTCATAGTTTTTTTGGAGATAGCTATAGCTACAATGGGAGGATCTGTTTCCGCATTCAGATCTCTACTTGGCATCTGCCTGCAAGCAGCCTGGCATTTGCAGCTATCCTGAGTGTGTTTCTTTGTAAGTGCTACTTCTTACTTTTGGCTGTGTGTTAGAATCACCTGGTGAGATATAAAACAGATTAATACCTTGGTTTCATCCCACGTTAATTAAATCATTGTCTAGGGGGGTAGGCTCTGGACATCAGTACTTGTTTAAATCAGTTTTTAAGGATAGGATGTGGGTGAGTCTGTGATCCAGTCATGCTTTAAAACTACTGTTCCTGGGTGCCAGCTTGTTTATTCATTATTGGAGACCCTTTTCCATGGTACCAGTTATCAGGGACCCCTGCAGTGAGTCTCCAATCTCCTGCCAAATGTTACAGTGCATGGTGGGAAGAAAGAGCAAGAGACAAAATAGCGGTGCAGGTAGGGATCTGGGATGACCAGTTGTTCTTGGGCAACAAAAGGCCATGGGGCACTCAGAACCTTGGTATTTATTCATTACTTCTGAGGCAAGGACAACGGGTGAAGGGCAGTGGGTGTTTCCAGGAACAGTAATGGTGACTACAGTGGGCTAGTAAGAAGAACAAAGCATTCTTGCAAGGACAAGGACAAGGACAAGACAGGGGAGTAATGAGGAAACTGTAGTTTCCCTGGATGCCTTATGTCGCTAGCAGGTCTTATCTTGCCCTGTGAGCGCCACAGCAGTCATTAGCCCTAGGGCTTCCAGCTGTGACCAGAAAAGAGTGGAGTTTCTTGCACCAGTCTGGCTCAAAGGCAGGATAAGAACAAGCTTTGGATGTCCCCTAGACTCAATTTATAATTCATGGTCCCCAATAATTCATTATCTATGTATCCCTCTACTCTCCATATCCATTCATCCACATACCCACCCCACAAACAGTTCTCGAGTTTCTTACTGGGTTCTACCTAACTTTCTTCCAGGTTTTTCAGCTTCAGCATTATTGACATTATAAGTTGGGGGCCTGTCGTGAGCATTATAGGAAGCTAAATAGAATCCTTAGCTTCTACTCAGCAGATGGCGTTACAATGTTTTTTAATGTTCAGTGGGGGACATAATTTTCCCTAGTTGAGGACTGTTGCTCTAGGATATAAAATGAGCAGGGTATAATTACTGTTGTAAAAATTTTCACAGTCTATTGATGAAGGAAGGCACTTAAATAATTACAGTACAGTGGGACAGCTATAATAAGAGCTTTAAGATCAAGTCCATACGGACTTGGGGGTTAGGGACGCTGGGGAAATGGGAGGTGGCACTGCAGCAGAGCCTCCAAGGATGAGTGATCATTCGCTGGGTGGGCAAATAGAGCACTCTGCAGAGAAGGAATCACTCTTTAAATGCCTGGAACTTTGTTCCATTATCCCTTATCTCATGTATGGAATATTGTGGTCTCCTCCTCATCTGCCTCAGCTTCCTCTACATCCTATTTCATATTTCTTTTCCATGTCTTGATAATATCAGTACTTTTCTCACTTTGCTCTCTGAAACTGAGTCATCTGGCTTTAATTATTTAGTTGATTCTTTTATTTTTTAGTAGCAGCTTTCAGATATAATTTATAAACCTGTATTTATTTCCTATTGTCATAACAAATTGCTGAAACAGAAATTGATTCTCTTACAGTTCTAGAGGCCAGTAGTCTGAAATCAAGGTGTCACCAAGGCCACTCGCTCTGCCAGAAGGCTCTCGGGCTGAATGCTTCATTGCACCTCCCAGTTGCTCGTGGCTGTCAGCATCCTTGAGCTGCTTTTGTGGCCACATCACTCCAGTCTTTGCCTCCATCTTCACACCACCTTCCTCTATGTGTGTGTTTATCAGTCTCCCTCTGCTTTTTTCTTATAAAGACACTTATTAGTGAATTTAGAGCTCACCCAACTAATAGAATATGGTATTCTCAAGATCCTTTAACTTAGTTGCATCTACAAAGACCCTTTTCCAAAATAAAGTAAAATTCACAAATTCCAGAGATTGGGAAAGATGTGGGCATAAATTTTATGAGGTCAAGTCCAATAATACCATATAATTAACCCGATTTAAATATGTACAATTCAGTGGATTGTAGTGTATTCAGAGTTGTGCAAACTTTACCACAATCAATTTTATATTTTCTTCATCTCCCAAAGTAACATCGTATCCATTAGTTATCACTCCCTATTTTCCCCACCCCAACCCCCTGGTCTAGGCAATTGCTAATCTATTTTTCTGTCTCTATGAATTTGCTTACTCTGGATATTTCATAAAAGTGAAGTCATACAATATTGTAGCCTCTTGTGTTGGCTTTTTACACATTGCATAATGTTTTCAAGATCTATGTTGAAATCTTGAAATGTGGTAGTGTGTATAAGTACTGTTTATTTTTATTACCAAATAATATTCTGTTATATGGACATACCACATTGTACTTATCTATTCATTAGCTGACAGGTGTTCAGGTTGTTCCACTTTTTGGCTGTTACCTATGTCAATGTGAATATTTGTGTACTACAAGTTTTTGTGTGGGTGTATATTTTCATTTCCCTTGGGCTGCCTCAGGAATGGAATTGCCGTGTCTCTTGTAACCTTTTGATGAACTGCCAGACTGTTTGCTTGAGATATTTCACCATTTTACATTTCACAAGTTTCTCCTGCTACTTTTTATTGTCTTCTTTTCTTTGCTTCTGTTGTCAATTCTGCCTTTTCTGTTGACTTTCTCACTAAGGGCAGAAAAATATTGCCATTTCACTTCTCTTAGTGTCAGAAGACACAAATGGCAATCAGCTGTTATCTACCCTACACGTAGCATTTACTTTTGCTTTCACCTTACTTCCTAGAAACTCAGTTGAAAGCAAAGAAAAAAAATGAAATCTGTCTTTAAATCCACAATCGTTTTCACTCTCCAAACTCAAGAAGTTCTCTCTGAGCTACTAAGCTCAATGAGGACAGACATCTTATATATATTTGAATTTACTTATAAACTTTATGTGCAGCTTAATAAATAGTAACTAAGAATATGATTATTGTATTTGTGTAAAAAGATGCAATGTTTAATAAACTGAATTATTTTTCTTAATTATGTACACATTTCTGATTCTTTAATAACTTTGGTTATTATTTTTGTATGCAGATAAACAGGAGATGAAAGAGGTGGCAGAAGAACGTAAAGAATCTTAAGCAAGGACTTGCTAGGATATGCTCTTAAGAAAGTTGGTAATTAAGTTAAATTACTTGTTTTCTCTGAATTCTTTAAATTCAGTGAATACTGACTATTCCCCAAATAATGATTTTGACATTTGAATTCTCTTACAGATTTCATTTCCTGGATGTTTTTGAGACTTGAGGTGTAATTAGTTCAGTGGTTTTTCTTCACTGAAGTTTCTGGGAAATTTATTTATAAATGTATCACTAATCTTACAGTACCGGGGATTCATTATGAAAACCAACATTTTAATCTATGCATTATGTTAAGCATAGAGGAAATGGTGTGATTATCCTGTATTTGTTTTTATGTGTTTCAACTTTATTGTGATTCGGATTGTGGTCACTGGATTTTTGTTCTGGTCTGTTTTTCCTTCTTTCTGTCTGTTCAGTGTCTGTTGGTCAACTTATCATGGGGAGAAATAAACTTCCTCTACAAAGCAGCATTAGGGAAGCCTGTATCATCTTGTTAATACTTTTTCAAGTGGGAATGTGATGAGTTATTTGAAATGTTTCTCTCAGTTTGTTATGTTCTTTCACTTAGGGCCTTTTAGAATACAGCAAATAAAGATGAACTACTTTTTACAAAAAGTCTGTAATATTATTTTAAAAGAGATTTGCTTAATTATATGTCAGTAACATGGATTCATAAGAAAATTTTATATCAACGCTTCATAAGATGAATTGACCTTAGAACTTAAAGTCAAATGTATTTCTGATTTGAAAAATGAGCTAGCTATTGTACTGCCTTTAATAAAATTTGGAGTAATATATATGTGGCATTGTTAATATTTGTTCATCTACTGATACTGGATAATAATGTTTGTTTGCATCATTGTACTCCTTGGCCTTTTAGAATGAAGAATTCTATAGCTACTATTTTTGAAGGTATCAATAGGCAGTTTCTTTTTCCAGCCTTCATATTTCAGTTTGCTATTTGTTCATTTAAAATACCAACAGTTCATACTGATGTCAGTGTGCTGCAGTGTAACTTATCCTGACATCAAGAGTTTTGTTGTGGGATGTCAGTGGAAGTTAAAAGTCATGATTTTAGGTTGTCATAGGAAATGTTATGTGCACTGCTAGGAGTGGAAGGGTTTGGGTAGAAGTGACATGGACGGGAATTTGGAGTAGGACAGAGAAAAACCATTGTTGCGCATCAACTTTTTGGAAAAGCTCAACTTTCTAAACCCATGTTTTCCTTGTGTTTGATTCAGAGGAGTGGGAAAAGGAAGAGAGAAAATATTTCTCGATGGACACTTCAAAGGGCTTACCACTTTATCCCGCATTTCTGCAAATGGTATTTGGGGCACAGCGAGCCTTTCTGCTATAGTAGTTTTGGTAAGGGGAAGGCAAACTGAGTGATACTGAGTAATGAATGTTGTCAATAAAAGAAGTGGCACCACTGCATAGCATGTTAACCGAAACCAACTCAAGGACGGGTAAACTGAATTTATGATAAAATTCAACACACAGCCTCCAGATTTACAGACAAAGCTCCAAACACTCTGGTTTAGAGAGAAGGTGTTCTTATTAAAAACAAGTATTTTTATATTGAGGTTCTTTCTCAACTTATGTATTTGCCGCAGAACAAGAATAAAAAGTACTATATAGAAGAGAAAGAAAGAACTAAGTTGTTCTGGGGATGAATTTAGGAGCTTAAACTACTTTTTCTATGTATGACTCTTCAAAAAAAAAATTCCTGGCACCACCTCAATTGTAAATTCCCAAGGATCTAAAGTTTATTATCCTGCCATCTAACTCTCCCCAAGCCCTGACAATAAACTCCTGTAGGAGGAAAAAGCTATCATGCTGATGACATAATTTTAGTGGAGCCTGCCTACTTGTGGTTCTGTTTCAGAGTAGAAATGAAACATGCCTGCGGAGAAAATTTCCTGTCCCCAGCCACTTTTCTGTCTCATCTTGATATTCACGACCTGTTTTGCTGCACTACCTAAAAATTAATTAGCATTCTATTCTGAGAAAGGATGATGTCATGTTTCAAATAATTATTCTTTCAGATCAGTTTCCCTAATTGCACAACCATTTCTAGATCTTTCTTCCTTAGCTTGGCCCTGTAAAATGATTTAGCAGTTTATATGTGTGATCATGCTACTCAGGTGGATGTTTTTAGAATCAGAGAGAAAAATTAACGAGGCAGTTTATCTCAGCCAGTCCTTCCTGTTGTCTAACAGACCTCAAAGCCAGACCTTTAACCTACGTAAATTCTTCCTTGATTTTTTTTATTAAAACTGGAAATTATTTGCTTAGCACTTCACATTCATAATTGGTCCATCTGAAACGCAGAGTCTGCTTAATACAACTTTTTGGCCTTTTCTTCACAAAATGTGGTACTTACACCACACACACACTCCTTCTAAATTTTACATTTCTTTTTAGGCATCTGTGTTTGACCAAAGCTATTATTAATTCTCCACAAGGCAGTAATACGTGGCTCCCCTTTTCAAGGACATCTTCTCCGTCACACTTCCTGGCAAGGCTGCTGTACCTGTGAGCATGCTGCCCACCGGGTGCCATCACCTAAAGTCAGATGGGGCTGCAAGTTACATGTACATTGCAGCTGCTCTTCCCCTTTATTGTCATTGTTCTTTCTAGAAACAGAACTGGACTTTGAGAAGGTTTTAATATATGAAACCTGACATTAATACACAATTGTTTTTTGGTGGGGGCCCACAATTTAGTTAGGGGTCGTTTCTCTTTTGCATGTGTTTAATATGGCAGACTTGTTTTGTCCTTTTGTTCTACAAATCTAGCAAATGTATATTCTAAGCCTAGTCTTGTGCAACTCAGGCTTTCTAAATCATATAGGAACTATGAATGTTACTATTATTCACTATAATTTCATTTTGTGTATGCTCTATTGGTTTAAGAATGGTATTTACCCATGCCATTAATATCAAGCCAGTAGAGAATGAATAAACACATGGATACAGTTAAGTATAAATATAAATTTCCATATGATTTATTTTTGTTCCTTGTACATAAGAAACAGTAATATACAAGTTACACTGCTTCAGAATGTAAAATGGATAAAAATGTGTACAAAAAAGCACATTTCTAGAAAAAGGTATTGGAAAATAGTAAAAACTGGGGAGTAAAAGCGAAAAACAAATCAAAACAAAACAAAAACCAACAATTCTTCAATTCAGTGTGCAAACATATAAAAATAGAAATACTAACTCTACAGGCAGTATTTCCCGATAAATTATTTAAATAGCATATCTACACAATCTGAGATATCTATTCCAATGGCAATGAGAAAATAATTTATAAAAATAAAGCAACGGTATATAAGATGGTAGAAAAAAACATAACTTTCAGAAACTGTATTAAACATTTCAATGCTATTTCCTTATGGGAATACTTTTTTGCAAGGAATTTTTATACTATGTACAACATTGACTTTTTTAGGTACTACAGTAGCTATAAGTTTGTTAGACACTAAAACTCTGCTTGATTCAAAAATTCTGTACTCAGTCACACAACAAATGAGGTAATATTTGTATGTAGGTTCACCTTTGTCATTTTTTTCTCTTTTGGAAAAATGAAAAAAATAGGTGTATATACTTTTCTTCTCCCTGGAAATAGGCACAAGGCTAGGGGGTAAAATAGTATTAAAGATCTGATGGCTTTCTTTGCAATCTAAAACACTTGCAAATGGACAACCAACTAATTCCACTTGAAAAGACAAAAAGAAAGTAATTCCAAATCATTCACTCTAAGCACAAAGTGAAAAGCAGTTTGTTATGAGATTTGCTGATAAAGCTCAGCTACCTGCTCTCAAACACTTTCCATATGAAATCTAATTCCAGGTAGAACAGAGTTAATAAATAATCTGTATTTACAATCTTACAGTCATGGAGACTCCTAATAAAGATGATATGGATAGCCCTTATGCTTCTTCCTGTTCCACAATAATCCTTCAGACAGATCCTCCAGAATAGGTAAAAAATAAATATTTTACATTGTAAAGTGTTTATAAAACAAAACAAAAACAACAAACCAAAAACTATAGTCCAAAAGACAGAATTGGAAAACTCCATGGTAATTCAGACACAAAGAGAGAAAAGGAATGTTTTCGTTAAACTGATAAAAGTTTTGTGCCTTTCTAACCATAAAAATAGAAGCGCAGCTGCCCCTCCCTCGGGAGGCAGCTGGAGCTCACTGAGATGGTAGGTTTTGCTCTTCTCTTGCTACATCTGCACAAGGTACACCCGGAAGAAACCACCAGTTTCCATGTGACCAGGCAAGGCTGCCTCCAGCTTTGGCCTCCCTGCTCTGGCCACCATAGGTGATATGTAAGGGGCGGGGATGGGGAGGACATTAGAAGTCAGGCTTCCCTTCCCTTCCCTGCTTCTATTTAAGTGCCTATTTATGTGGGCTAATCAGCTAACACTGGTCAGCATCATGAAATCCAGCAATAGTCTTTCAATCCCCTGAAAATGATTTGGTACCAATGTGTAACAGTTCCTCTGCATTTTCTCCGTACAATTGCCTCTTGGGTATGCGCCCTCCCCTTAGTGCTTTGGCCCCTTCTCCCCTTCTTCCTGAGGGAGTGTGTCAGGGCTGGTTTTGTTTGCTAATTCTAGTGAGTCCTCCCTTCTCTCTCATGCCTGAAAATGCTTCTGAGTCCACTGCTCAGAGACGGCCCCATGAGAGCACCCTGGCTGGGGACAAAAGCAGAGTGAAGTGGGCAAGTTTCCAACGGAAGCAAGTAGACGCTTTTGCTTTCTCAAAAGCAAACCAGCCATTGTTTGTATTCTTGGAAGATGTCTTCTCATTCATTGGCGGCTGAATGCCAAGTCTGTGTTTGAGAGTTGCATTTTCTTGAGGCAGGTCATATGTTCTAGGAGTCCACACTGATGCAAGCAGAGAAAAGAGGAAGGCAAGGAGAAGTGATCCTGGGGGGTTTCTCAAGCTCTTTGTTCCAGAAGGTGCAAAACCAGCATTGGTTATAACCAGTACCCTGATCAACAGTTCGATGATTAGGGATCTGTTAAATAAATATATAAACATAAATAAATGCACACATGAAAATGATCTAAAAAGGGCACAATCATCTTAGTATCAGTTAAAAAATTAACAACCCAGGGATAGCTCTACTTTTGTAGTGATGAAGGCATAATTTAAGGTTGTTCAAACACATTAACATTTCATTTCCTTAAGCTGACTTTGACACTAAGATGAAGACACAGCACAACCTTTCAGAATTAGTATTATGCTTTCTAAGGCCTTCAATGTTAAAAGTTTAGGGAATTTTATTTTAAAAATTGATGCTGAGGGCCGGTGAGATGGCTCAGCGGCATAAGCACCTGCCTGGCAAGCGCGAGGGCCCGAGTTCGACTCCCAGAACCCACATATGAAAAAAGGGCCGGTGATATCGCTCAGTGGCACGGGCGCCTGCTGGCGCGCGAGGTCCTGAGGTCGACCCCCGGTACCCACAAAAAAAAAAAAAAAAATGATGCTGAAAAGTTATGTCCTATGTTAAATATTTTTGAGTAATATCAACCATCTTTCTTTACTACTGTGTTTGATCTGGCTGGCCAATGCTTTCATCTGGTAGGCCTGAGCCTTGGGTCACTTTGAGCACTTATTTTGTGGTAGGACTAATGCTGGATTCAGATTAAATAATCAATGGGTGGGAAAAAAGCGAAGAAAAGCTAAGGTTAATTAAGTGACAATTAATTAAACACTCCTTCCCTTTCCAACACAGGGCATCACACTTGTGCTGTGATGGCATTTTATAAAACTGTAAGTGGAGTGTAAGATATATAAACATGTGAAATTTTATAGGAAAGTATTATTAACAAGGTCTCAACTATATAGCTGCTTGTCTGTGTATGAAGAACACAGACACTGTTAGGAATTTGCTTACACAAATTAACACTGTAAATAAGGACTCAGGATTTCTTTAGCCATAGTTCATAGGCATTATCTCACTTTTAGCACTGTCTACAAAAGCAAAATGTAAATAACCCTGAGTCTAAAATAGTCTGTGTGTGTGTGTGTGTGTGTGTGTGTGTGGTATAGGGGATTAAACTCAGGGCTTTCACACTGAACTACATCCCCAGCTCTTGGTATTTTTTTATTTTGCAACAAGGTCTCACTAAGTTGCTAAGTTGCTTAGGTGGGATGTAAACTCGTGATCCTCCTGCCTCAGCCTCCAGAGCTAAAATAGTCTTTAAATCAGATTCTCCTTTACTTGTCACCCTCACTGTTCATCTGAATTAGAGATGTCAACTGCACATTCAATGCAGTGTTGCTCCTACCTCTACATTCATATTTCAGGTCAGAGAAGAACACCATTTCTTGAGAGAAGACAAACAGTCCTAGCCTACCACCAGCATAGGTTTTATCATAGATGGGTCCCGAGTCAGCCATGATTTTCTTCCCTTCATACATCACCACTCTGCAGGAAAAAAAAAAAAAATGTCATGAACAACATTGTTATGCTTTGGTCTTCTGCTTTTTTGCCCATCAGCATGCCTGTAAGTAAAACCGAATTAGTCCAACCTTACCTAATGTAACCTGTCTTTGGCCTATGGCTGAGACGCCATCTGTAGGCGGTGAAATCTTTCCAGCCTATGTGACGAGGGTCATGCCACAGGGTGCGCACCTGAAGGAAAAGGAAAAGAAAAGGTTGAAATATAGCTCCATTGGGGGAAGATTTATATTTCATTCTGGAAGGAACGATGCTTAAAAGGCACTGTGTTGACCTAAATTAGCTGCCCTGTCAGCTTTCCCCCAAGCCTTCTGTCATTTGTTGTGCACCATTCAATGAATATAAAGCAGCAGGGGTGGGAAGGGAAAGGAGTTTCTGTTGGAAAAGACTGAAGCTATTTTCGGATTTGAAGGGTAACTCGTGGTCACGGTGCGCTCCCCTCACACACTATTAAGCTTTTACAAAGCGGAGCTTAATGCTGCTGTTGGTGATGCTGAAAACATCACATCTAAGGTTCCCTATTGGGAATCTTGGCCAAAGCAATGTCCCCAGCATCGACAGAAACCCATCACTCATCCCTTTCGCAGGGTGCTGCTGTGTACCTGGCCAGGGGTATTTCCTGTGTGCCACAAGGCATTGCGCAGGTGCTCGCCGGGTCCCGTGGTGGAGTTCACGACTTTCACAGAAAGGCCCGAGTATCCCTGAGCTCTGGTGGGGTTGGTGTCCCAGTAGGACTGGGTGACTTGCTTCCACATAACGACATAGAAGCGGCTGCTGGACTGGTAGCCAAACACAAATCCAGCATAGTCATCATCTCTTTCAGTGTTGATGAAGAAGGTGCCGCTGAAGTCCACAGCATTAAACTCATCGAAACCTGGAAAATGAGGCCAGGGCCAGGTAAAAAACTTTAGAAGGTTCCCCATTACAATCCTGGACATCCTTAGTGCCTACAGGGACAGTTCAACTGCCAGGTTTTCTGTCTGCTGCTTTCTCGTGTATGCATTTGCCTTTGAGCAAAAAGGGTCTCTGCTCACCTATAGCAAGTCCAGGATCGCAGTTGACAGTCTGAACGAGCTCTTTACCCTGATGGCGTACAACCCAGTTAGGGTCATTTTGTGATGTCCCTTTGGGATCTAGAGGAATCATCTGGAATCGGCGGAAGTCAGTCTCACTGATGTCAACATTCTCAGGACAGATGTCATCGATGTCTGGCACACTGTCATGGTCAAAATCATCTTTGCAAGCATCGCCTCGACCATCACCTAAGGCCAGAAAAGGCAAGAATTCAGCGAAATTCTTCTATTATGACTTTATCTTGTTAAAGTTGGTGTCACCTACTTCATCCTCTCCAATGCATTTAGCCCTGATTTTATTCTCTCCATCCAGACAGCCACAGTGTCAGTCACTATCTTACTACAGAGTGGCCGCACTGACTCACCATCGGAGTCCTTCTGGTCGGGATTGGGCACCAGCCTGCAATTGTCTCTATCATCGGGAATGCCATCATTGTCATCATCATGGTCACAGGCATCTCCCTTGCCATCTTTATCGTGGTCAGCCTGGTTGGCATTGGGCACATAGGGACAGTTGTCCAGATTGTTCTGGTGGCCATCTTCGTCGATGTCCTGATTGTTGTCACAAGTGTCCCCAATGCGGTCTGAGTCAGAGTCCAGCTGGAAGAGCAACAGAGATGGAAGCTCCAGCAAAGTGTAAGTCATTATGTCAAAGATAACATTAATGTCCCCTCAACAGGGAAAATCCCCCTGTTTTGATATGGCTAGGGCATTTCATGTTTATTTCTACAGTACTGAAGAAAAATAATATTAGCAATCAAGTTTTACAAGTTTTTTTCCTTGATCTTTGTCTTTATATGATAATTTAAAAAAGATATTTTTTAATGTAAAACTTTCTAGCATAGAAAGAATTAATCACTAAGGTTGAAAAGCAGTATTAACTGTTTATATTTTAATGTTAAAAATCCTCCGGGTACATTTTGTACTTTCTCATTGAAAGGTTAAGGTGTATACTTGTTGATATATCAACTTCTAATCTAGGTCATGAGATTATGGAAACATGGCACTTTCTTTGTACATTGAGTAATGTGTATGAGAGAGATTTAAAAAAATTTTTTAAGGTATTTGATTTTATGTATCTACTGCATAAGAACTCTCATCTATTGGCTCAGATAAAGTCGGATTTTAATTTGTTTTCAGAACAGATTTCCCCAGAGTACTTAGTATTATTCAGTATATATGGAACACTTTTTTACCTGATGCTTGAATTTTAAGATTGTTATGACCGGAGGAATGAAAAACTCCTTCAGTGAGTTAAATGACATTGAAAAAGTTTAATTTATGGAAAGACCCAAACTCTAAATAGTTGGTCCTCAGTGCCATTCGGTCAGCAAAGCCATTCAAGGTTGTTCCATCTGCTTGATGCAACTTCACTAGAGCAAGTGTTAGGAGAAGCTGGATTTCTCATTTCTTTAATCTTATAAAAATATCACCATTTTTAGAAAGCTGGCTTGTAAACATCCAGAAGAACAACAACACATTTAAAAATATATTCTATTAATTTTTATCCTAGAAAATGATGGGCAGTTACACAAAAGAGAAATGCCCTCCGAGAGGAAACCTATTCTGTATATTAATGTTTCTATGTAGCACTCCCTAGTACTGGTCAAGGATGATCTGTCTGTAATGTAAGGTAGGGAGAATGACAGAAATAGGGGCTTTCTCCTGATTTCAGGAAACGTTTTGAGTTTGATTATTTCTTCCAGTTAGATTATATCACTGACTATGAAAACGGTTGTTTACTTTGCTTCTGGATATTCTTCCCCTTAGTCTTATGTATTATTAATACGGTCATGGAGTTGTATCATTTATCTTAACAATGGTAGATTACCTGTGCGAGTCAAGTTGATCTTACAGAAGACAAGACTGGAGCTGCAGGAGGGTCACACTAGAGATCTATAGGAGTCCTTGCAAAGAGCTCACACAGGCAGGATATTTACACGAACATGCTGCACCTGGCTCTGAGAACTCTGAATGCCACGGTAATAAGAGCATTTGCACTGTTCTAAACTCATTGTCTTAAAGGCCCAGCAACTGCAACACCTTACTGAACAACTCTGAAAGGAGTCCACCCACCTGATCCGGATTGTGCTCCAAGGGGCAGTTGTCACACTGATCCCCAACTCCATCCATATCAGTGTCCCTCTGGTCCACATTGTAGACATACTGGCAGTTGTCTCGTTCATTGAGGATACCTGCAGAGAACAGGACAAGTAAGGACTTTCCAGCCACGGCTGCTTTGACCAAATAGTGTAGTGACACGCAGTTTTGAAGGGAGTTAAAGCTGTGGGCATTTCCTGGCAGCACAGGCCCACGGAGTCGGGAAGCACCTTACCATCTCCATCAATGTCGGCAGCACAGGCGTCTCCTTCCCCATTGTTGTCTGTGTCTGCCTGGTCTGGGTTGTGGTTGTATGGGCAGTTGTCACAGCGGTCTCCCACGTCGTCTCTGTCATAGTCATACTGGGCTGGGTTGTAATGGAATGGACAATTGTCCTGCAAAGAGGAGAAATGGAGCACTTTACAGTGCTGCCTGAGAAACCAGCAGAAGCCTCCAACCACATGCAAACTGCGAAGCCCTAAAATAATCATTTTCTCCTTAGCAGATATTCTCACTGAGTACTCGGTGCCAGTAAAATGATCTATAAAAGTTAAAAGACAGGACGTAGTGAAGGAAAAGGCATTCCTGTTGGCTGCAAATGAGTGAGATGTAAAATGTAATCTCATCATCTCAGTTCTCATTATACCCAAAGTAAGTTTTACTGTCACCTGACTATGACATTTGAGATGACCTGGGGAACAAAGTATCATTTGTTTATACATTTGTCATACTGTTACCTCTCTCAAATGGGGGGGGATGGTAGAGATAAAAACAAACCCCTCATTTAGAAATTCTCTTGGCAAATCTGAATCTCTAAATTATGAAGACATGATGAATAATTTCTAGTTATACTGTGTGTCAATTTGGTATATTTTCTGCTATAATCCTGTGATTTTCCTGTATCCTCAAGTGTTTCAGGCTCTTACTGAATTAAAAAGATAAAAGAGGAATGGAAAACATTTTTTACCCTATCATCTGGAATTTTATCGTTGTCATCATCATCATCACAGGCATCACCAATTCCATCCTTGTCATAATCTTCCTGCCCTGAATTGGGGAGGTTGGGACAATTGTCCTGGAAAAGAGAAGACACATGACAGCTGCAGGTTGCATCCCTCCCTTCGCTCAGCACAGGTGGGCAGCACCGTCAAAATAGGAGGGACAGCATGTTGCTGTGTAACAGTGTATGTGTTTTTATGGGAAAGTTAAGTAACGAAACAGTTTCCCGGGGACAGACATATAGAGAGTTTATATAAATGCTCTAGCCTTTATAGATGCTGTGAGCACAAGTCACACTCTGCTAGCAGAATGAACACTGGATAAAAGTGAGTGAACATGGAGTGAACATGGATAAAAGAATTGATTACAGGACACAATTGCCAAGGGTCTGACCTGTTCATGTTCTTGGCACCAAATGATTTACTATTAATAAGAATTAATGCCCTTTTGCCTTTGGGAGAGTTAATTTATTGGTTTCATCTTCAAACCTACAGCATTTAAAATTCTCTAGTGTGTCCTTTAGCAGGGGCCATGGGCCTTCTTGTGGCAGGCGCACGAGGGAAGGAAGCTATACCTTTTTGCAGTGGTAGGTCGCATTGGCCACGCACACCAGGTCCTCGTTGGGCCAGCCATCCAGGTCTGTGTCCTCCCCGCAGATGATGCCATTGCCAGCATAGCCAGGCTTACACTCGCAGCGGTACATGGGGTCACTGTAGTGGCCCAGGTAGTTGCACTTGGCATTCTTGTTGCAGGTGTGTGTCCCGTCGGTGCAGGGGTTTCGGGGCTTGCACACCTGAGGGCACACATCCTGGTGTCAGCACAGAGCCTCCAAGAGTCCCACACATGACAGAACCAAGAAGAGAGCGGATCCTTGTTGCTTCTGAGTAGACTGAGACCCTGCCTGGATGAATACAGGTTACCTCTGTCCCCCACTACTCTCTCTCTGCAAACATCCAGACTACGGGCAAATGCTGCTTTACATTTCCTGTCTTGAAATTGTTCAGCTCCTGGATAAATTAAGTCCACCTGCTCACAGCTGCTTTCAGAGCAGCACTGTCAAATATGTTGACCATTAAGTCACGCCTTCAAAAGCAGACTGATAATTCCTTCCCCTGGTTTTTGTGAAGGGTATAAAACCACACTCCTCCTTCTGCCAGTCACATTGGTCAAGGCCTGCCTTCCTCTACTCTGATCTATTAGTCTAGTCTGCTGTACCTGTTTGTTGGCTGTGGCATGTTCGACACCTCTGCCAAAGGGCTGTGTGCCCGTGAAACGCGGTGGGCAGGGCAGGCAGTTGTACCCAGGATCAGTGTTCTTGCACCTGTGTTCTCCATTGTGGTTAAAGCAGGCATCAGGTACTTCTCTGCACTGTGGGGGAAACAAGAGTTTGCTTAGTGTTTAGAAAATGCTGCCTTTGGTGGCCCACATCTGTAATAATCCATGAGGCAACGAAATGAAGGAAGGAAGGAGGAAAAAGGATAGAAGGTAGGAAACAAGGAAAGAAGGAAAGAAAAAGGGAAAATGCTGCCTTAGGGAAGCACCCGGGACAGGCTGCTGTTTTCCTAGATGTAGTAACTTAGAGCCATCTGTTCCTCACCTCATCAACATCTTTGCACTGGACGCCATTTCCACTGTAACCAGGAGGACAAGAGCCACATTTCCAGCTGCCATCGGGATAGCTGGTACACTTGGCCCCAGCAAAGCAAGGATTGGACAGGCATCCATCTGGGACAAGGTGAGACAGACAGGTAAGTGGCGGGTCTGAGCTGCTTCTACTGCCATGCCGGTCACTTAATAAACAATACAAGTAGATACTGTAGGGTCTCTGCTACTGACAACTCATTGAGATGACACAGTCCACCTGCATTTTAGAGTAACTCAGTCAGGACTAAGCGAAACTTGACCCCCTTGAATGCTAATTGTAGCATTCAGTAAAATAGAAAGCTCCTAGGGTGTTTTTTCCCTGGGCTGTGTCACTCACCAATTGGACAGTCCTGCTTATTGCAGACTTGGCTTTCTGTTGCATCACCAGTGCAGTCTTTGCCTCCGAACTGCGGCATGGGGTTGTTGCAGAGCCGGCTACGTTTCTGCACCCCTCCTCCACAGGTGACAGAGCAGATGTCCCACAGTGACCAGGGCCCCCAGCCTCCATTGACTGCAAGAAAATGAATCATATGCAAAAACCAAGGTCAGTTTTCAAAGCCTTACCTGTCACAGAAGACTCCCCTAAGCCTGACACATGGAAAGAATGGGAAGAGGGTGAGTTTGAAATGCTTTTCATTAAGAGAAGCCGCTGAACATGCAGCACTTTGCTTCTGTTTGTTTTTCTAGTCAGTAACCTTCCCTCTCCCAACACCCCCTGAAATGGAGGCTGCAGATAGCAGGCCACCAACTGGGCAGAGCTGCTGCCTGCAGATGGCCCCATGGCCAGGCACACACGTACTGGGGCAGGCATCTCTCTTGCAGGGTTTGGTCTCCCGGGCTTCGCCTTCACATGGTTTCCCATTCATCTGGGGGCTGGGAGAGTTGCAGAGCCGGATCCTTGTGATGACACCATCACCACATGTCACAGAACAAGTTGACCATGGGGACCAGTGGCTCCAGCCACCATCCTGTTTAACTAAAAGACAAAGCAGATGGTCACAAATGGTGCTGGCTTGGAGCTGGTCAAAAAGAAGGGATCCTTGGGACCATAAAGAAATGTTTCTAGCACGTGGTCCATGGCAGCGAAACCTCATGTGTAGTAAAAGCTGGCTCTTGGCCACAACATCCTGGTGTCACATGGAATCTTTCCTAGTAGGGCATGAATCATATTTAGCTGTCTTTGTGGGTTTCTGTCCATAAGCTAACATTTATGGGGTGTTTACCATGAGGCCAGCTCTGTGCTACTGCTTTATATGCATTATCTAAATAAAATGCTCAAAATAACCTCAGGAACCATTGTTATCATCTGCATGTTGCAGATGAGGAGAGAGCTGCAGGGAGGGCAGGCTGTGCCCAAGGGTGCAGACACAAGTGGTAGAGCTGGAATTCAGTCCAGAGATCCTGAAACCTGTGTTCTTGAGCACTCTGCTGTAGAACTGCTCTTGATGATGACAACAGGACAAGTCAGACCTCTCTACTCCTAAGCAGACAAGATACTTACATCTCTTATCACACTCCTGAATGTGGCAGGTCCGTGTCTGGACGGAAGAGCCCTCGCATCGGTTGTTGAGGCTGTCGCAAGACCGGCCCCGCTGCTGAATTCCATTGCCACATGTTACGGAACAGGAGGTCCACTCAGACCAGGGTGACCAGCCATCATCTGCAGAGTCACTGGCTGCAGGGAGACAGAGGCCACTTAGTACTCGAGAATGAAGACAAGCTCTGTCAGGGGCCATGAAGCATTATATTTTTTTCTTTTTTTATTCCCTTAGCATAGGTATGTTTAACAAGTTCTTCTATTTACACTTCCTCTTTTCTCCTCTCTTAGCATCTCAAAGTTTCTCTTTACTGACTTAAGATATCTGGGTAGGCATTTCCAGTCTCAGCCTTCCAAGAATGCTGGAGTTTTGGGCTGCTGACAGCAGTCGTTTCTGACTGCCGGAAAGCCCCAGACCATATGTTTGACAGATGAGCTTGAAGACAACTTGGCTGCCGCTGGCTCTGACTCCAACCTGGCCAGGAGGTTAGTCAGTTTGTTGTTCCTCTCACACTAGCATTTGGGGCCTCCTCTACACATATTTGCACAAGCAGAAAAATGTGTTTGTTTACCATCTGCCCAGGCGCCATGGCTACAATCACATCTATCTGTAACAGACAGAAGGCTGAGAACTTGTTTTCTTTTGCCATCAGTTAAAAACTTTCCTAGGAATCCTTAATTTAAGTTCAGGACCCTGCTGGCCCCCAGCCAGTTTTGATCCCTTTAATCCATACCCCAAGCGAATGATGAACAGAAACAGATACACAAATGACCACTGCAGTACCAGCATCATTACTGTGACCCCTGGATGGGACTGGTTATTTTGAGCTATGGCCAGTAATGTAGGTGCGTGTGTGTGCACGTGTGTGCATGTGTGTTGGGCAAGTAGCACTTCCCTGTTTCTTATCTTGATGATGAATCACTTTTATAACTTGCACCTACTACATTACATATTATCTCAGCAGGGTGATTATACTGCCAACAAAAACCAGAGATAAAGTACCACAGAGCAGTACAGTTCCTGATTTCTTTTAGTGTCCTGAGGTCTAAACTCATGTAATTCTCTTCAGCCCCCTATCACTGCAGATAAAACAGGCAGAAATTTTAGGCTCAATTTTGCCCAATGCTTATACCATTAAGCCTATCAATTTCTCAGGTGAACAGATATTTAACTCAGTGCTGCAAATTCTAAAAGAAGTCAACTTAGATCTACTACTGCTACATATTTACCTTCAAAGCATAAAATCAGAATAAGCTACACCAAGATCATCTATACCATAATACAGAGGGATAATTCAGATTTTGTCATAATTGAGTTCATGACTTTAAACAGCAGAGAAGTTGTCAGTTAGCCAGTTGTAGCAGCAAGAAACTGAATGAAATTATGATGGTGGGATGGGTAGGGTAGTGGACAATGTTCAGTCTAGCTGTTCAGAATGTAGGAGAAGGGACCTAGTGTCGCTTAAGAATAGTTATGACATTTTAGGAACTTACGCCAACACCGCGGGCAGCACTCTCCATCAGGAACCGTGGCATTGGAGCAGGGCATGATGGGGCAGGACACTTTTTTGCAGATGGTAACTGAGTTCTGAAGGGTGAAAGAACAGGGGGAAATTGGTTACTGAGCACGTTGCAAATAGAAATTTACTTACGTATCTGTGACAAGGCTTGATGTGGTTAGGGCTGTACGTGCTTTAGTGGAATGATTTTAATGGAAGCTCTGTTATATCTGCAGCCACCAATATCAGAGTCCTAAAGCTATGCACTTATAACTCCATTCTTTGAAGAGTGTTTTTAAATGATACTCTGTCAGGTATGGAAATTACAGCACAATTTATATATAAGGAATCAACAAACACTATGAGTCAAGTCCACATCTAAAATTGAACTCATAAAACTTGGCCAGGGCTTTTAAATTTTTATATTTTATCCTTAGGAGGAAAAGACGACCTGTGAGTATTTTCCCCTCATCTATAGGTCTGCTGGTATATTACAATGGAGAAGAAAGGGAATTTATGAAGTTGGCTCCCAAACTCAGTAGTCTATGTTTGTATTTAAACTGCACTCTGCTTGATGAGCCAGGTAAACCCCAACTCAGCTGTCTCTGGTGTGAGGAAACACGCCAGCAGGCAGTGCCATCTGAGCTGAGTAGACAGTGACATCTTAACAGTATGCGACTAAGTGAACTGAACAGCGATCAGGACTGTTTAAAAGAACCCCTGTGTCAGAGCTGAATACAAATTGGGGTTGGGGGAGGGAAGAAAAGGAGGAATGTTCTAAGCAGGTTTTATTTACCTGACATTCAACACTTGGTCTTTGAACTAAAGCAGGCAATTATTCAGATGTCTAAGTAGATTTGTTCTCTTAGATTCTTAGCCTGGGGTATAATTAAGACTTTCATAAACCTTCTGAGAGTTTAAAGAATTTGTAGATGTCATAATTGCATCTTAAAGAAAAACACCTGTGGTAGCAGACCATGGTCTATAAAAAGAACCTGTGTGGCCAGTTGGGTATTTCCTGAGAAAGTGTGGCTTCAAACACATGCCATCAGTTCTTAGTGTGTGACCATCCCTCACCTGACAGTGACACTCGGTGCAGCTATCCACAGTCCATTCCTCGTTATTCCTGTACTGAACTCCGTTGTGATAGCAGAGTGGAGGCCTCCTCAGCTCATTGACCAATTCTTTGTTCTCTTCCGTCTAAAAGGGGAAGAATGATCATTAGTGCCCAGCCTCATCTGGGGGCAGGTGGAGTGAACTGTCAAGGGCTGCTGGGCTGGGATCAGAGGCCACTGACCACTTTGCGGATACTGTCCTGCAGCGTGGTCACAATGGTGCGCAGGCCCCTGAGCTCCAGGACCATGCTGGACAGCTCTTCACAGGAGATGCCACAGATGGCCTGCAGGTCCTTTGTCTTGTGGCCAATGTAGTTAGTGCGGATGGCAGGGCTAGAACCATTCACCACGTTGTTGTCAAGGGTGAGGAGGACATTGGTAGCAGCTACGAAACATAATGAAAAAAAAAAAGTAGTAGAAAGGCTTCCAACTGATGACCTCACCAGCCAGCCCTCAAGTCCTTGGTTGTAAACATTTCATGTGGGACAAGGGATGCAAATAGAGGGTGTGTATTTGTGTGGGAATAACCTTTGAGGTCACCTTTGTATACTTTTTAACTACGTTACCTGGATAAATTATGCACAAATGCTATTGCTTGAATTTCTCAGTCTATTTTTGGTGGACCCCCCCGCCCCTGGTCCCCCTGACTTCCCCACATACCCTAAAAACAGAGGAGTACTTACAGCTGGAACAGCCTTTGTTCCTGAGGATGTCTTCTGGTGTGGTTCCAAAGACAAACCTCACATTCTGCAGCACCCCCTGTAGGCAGAGGAAACACATTACTTGTAGGATACTGGGAGTGCGTAGCAGTGGGGGGAACAGTCTCGGCACGCGATGGACAAATACAGTCAAAAGCTTAACAGGGCTCTGTGTTAAGGTCACTATGTCAAAATAACACGCCAACATAATTGCCAGACGACCTCAAAATCTTATGTCTTCTGCCGAGTCTTTAGTATTTCACCAAGAATTTAGTTATCAGTCTACTTGGGTATACAGGAAATGGAATCTGGTGCTAAGCCCAGAGGATATGACGCTCTCCAGTGTCAAAGAGTTCAATGTGGGAGTTCAAAGCCACAGTTGCAAAGATCTAGAAATTAAGGCAATAAGCTGCTGCAGCAACAAATAACCACTATTTCAACCTTTGGTTGCAGACTGGCTGCATCCCCCTGAGGAATCAGATAGCAAAGTGTTACTGATTCTGCCCATACAAAGTATCTATGTCAGGCCACAGTTAAAATTGGTGCAATGCATTTGAAATTAGTTATTTTCTGACTAGTAAGGAGCATCTCATACTTGACCAGGCTGCTAGTTTTCAGAGAATGGATCCTAGGCCACCAGGATCAGCAAAGGCAGCACCTGCTGCTTGTCAGAAATGCAAATTCTCAGGACTCTTTCCTGGCCCACTACTTCTGAAACCCTGGGGCTGGGGGGCAGCAGCGTGTGATTTAGCGAGCCTGCTAGGGATTTTCCAAGAGCTAAGTTTGAGAGCTGCTGCTTTAGCTTACATACAGCACTTCTTGTAGTGCTGACCTGGATGGCAAATGACCTCGTGGATCAGGGTTCCAAGAACTGGACTCACCTGGAAATTGTCATTGACATCTCCCTTTGCGATGCGCAGCCTGGCGATATTGGCTAGGTCCCTGGTAAAGATGTTTTGGATGGGGACATCCAGCTCAGCATTCTCCATCTTCTCGCAGTCAATGTACAGCTGGGCCCTGTCTTCCTGCACAAACAGGGTGATACTCTTCCACTGGCCAGTGGCCAGGAGAGCTTCCTCCACTGACACCACTTGCTGCTTCCCCTGCACGCTCAGGCTCAGGTCCAGGGTTCCCGCCTTGCCGTTGGAGACCACACTGAAAATCTGGCCGGAGTGGTCTTTCTGCTCCACCGCCAGCAGCGTGCCTCGGGTCTTCTTCATTTGCCTCATTGAGGCCAGGAGGAGGAAGCCTTTCTCTGCCCGCACAGCATCCACTAGGTCTTGGAACTTGTCATCAGGCACAGGGGGGATCAGGTTGGCATTCTCAATGCGGAAAGCTGGGCTGGATGGGTCAGGGCCCTTCACCAGCCGGCGCCCAGAGCCCTTGCGTGTGGCCCCGGTGAGTTCAAAGATGTCAAACACACTGTTGTCTCCCCCAGATTCTGTAGGGCGGGGGAGAAGATAGTAAGTTTTTTAGGCTGGAGCCAGGAGTAGAGGGCTGGACTCTGAGGGCTGGGACCAAAGGGGCAGAGTGAAAACTGGCAACCACTGAAAGAGCTAATTACCAGAGGTAAGCTGCATCCTGATAGTCAGCCAGGGCTCTGGGCAGAAACGGCTGGGACAGAGGGCAGGGCAGGGGACACACCTGAGCTAGCCTGTGCCCCTCTCCCTGCATTCCCAAGGGCCAACATGGACTCACCTGGAATTCGGTTGGTGCCACACACATGCACGAGGAACAGGACGCTGAGTCCCCAGGCCAGCCCCATGGTGGAGCTGTTTATGCCCAGCAGGGACCTGTAGTAGGAAGCACGAGAGCCCAGGGTCAGAGACCAGCTAAGAAGGGAGAGTGGGGAAAGACGGAGGGAGGGAGTGCGGGGGGGGGGGGCGCGGTAGGGGGCATGGCGCTAAGGGCCTCGGAATGCCTCTCTGGCCCACACTTAATGAAGGACAACAGGATTTACTTTCCAGAGGGCATCATGCAAAAAGTGAGAGTGCTGGAGGCCGGAGACCGCGGTGTTCAAGGAGGAGGGGCACAAAGACCAAAGATGGGGGAGGGGCCTCTTTGTTGGAAAGGAGGGGGTGATCGGTAGGAACCAGAGATGCAGTTTGGTGGGTGGGGGGTCAAGGAGGGCGCGAAGAAGTAGAAACCTGGAGGAGTGAGGTAAAGCTTCAGGGAGGACTTGGAAAATAAGAAAATTGGGGTCTCCTGGAGAGTTGCTGATGAACCCATGGCTGGAGCCTTCCCAAGAAAAGAGCTCCGGGCACCTGGAGGGGACCAGCGAAGGGGAGAGTAGGAGATGTGAGTCGCCCTGGTCCGGTGGAGCCTGGGGCTGGAGGTGCGCTGGAGTTGGCTCACCTGTGTGGACCCGGCGCAGCGGCAGGAGTAGCGACAAGGGCGCACCGAGGGGCGCCGAGTCCTCGACGGGCGCTGGGGCGGCCGGAGGCGGAGGCTGCACCGGGAGAGCTCGGGGGGGCCCGAACTTGCGGCGGGCTCGGGGCACTGGCTGGCGAAGTGCAGGAGCCGCGCGCCTTTAAAGGGGCGCGCACATTCCTGGGGATTCCTCTGACCAATGGGCGGCGGCCGGGCAGGAAGCGGAGGGGGGCAGTCTGGGTTCCTCTCTCCGCCCCCCGCTGCCTGACTCGCAACTTTCCAGCTAGAAAGTGAAGGGGGAGGCCGGGGTCCGGGCATCGGAGCAGTGGAACTTCTCAGAAAAATAGGTGCCCGCCCACGCGGTCTTGGCACACGGGGGCTCCGCTCTCAGCCTCCTGCGCCACGCAGCCCGAGGCGTTCGGCAGGAGTGTCCTGAGCTGCGACGCGGCTCAGGCTACCACCCAAGACCCTAGGGGAGGAGTGGCTTTCAGACAGGCCTGTCGCCTTGAAAGCCTGGACGATGGCGGAGAAGCTTTGAGATGTACCCGCCACCCCCCCCCGTAGGCCCTAAATGGGACCCCAAGAGAACTGAGTATTAACGAAGCCGTTCTTGCGTACTTGTCCCTCATCCACCCACCCCGCGGGTCCTTGGTACTCTGCGTTCCAGCCCTGGCCCGCACTCTGCCCTCCACCTGACCCCCTAAAGGAGGCAGCGCGTGTGCCGAGCTCCCCGTCCCAGTGCCGGGGCCGCACTTTGCAAGAGCCGGCCAAAGTCTCTTCTCCGGTTTGCTCCGGCGCTTCCGCGGCTTGCCGCTTGGGGGCGGTATGCGTATTCCGATCAAGGGGACCTGCGCAGATCGTTTCTAATCGGGGGAATTTGGGGGAAGCTAACTCATATCCAGTTCCCTCAAGTCGAAATTGAAGTAGTGTCTTGAAAAACAGGTTTTTTTGTGCCCACTCGTGCTTCTTAACGTGACTCCTGGTTGGCGAATTTGCAGAACTATCTGGCTCCAGGCTCTTAGTCTGTTACAGAGCAGACCAATAGAATAATAAATTACCTTCTGCCTATTATTTTATTTCCCTTTTTCCTCTCTAAACGTTCTTCTCATTTTTCGGATCCTGAAATCGAGGTGTGCGTCACATTTCTGTGGGTACACGCATTGCGTGAGCAAGCCTGGCTGCCTGAGGCTTCTGTCACTGCAGTCCGGTCTCCAAGCCACCGTCCCAAGCCAGCGTGACTCCAGCTGCCTGGAATTCCATTCATCTCTTTAGGAAGGGACGTCAGCAGCCACCACTTTCCCCGCTTAGGTCCTGTCAGGGATGGCGGGAGGGATCAGGATGCAGTTAGAAGCATCACCAAATAAGGATCTCAGCGCAGGCAGTGTGGGGGAGGTGGGGATTCCGGGGGCTCACCTCCCTCCTCAGCAGTTGTACCTGGCAGGACTTCCAAATGCTGGAAACACCCACGAGCTGACATTCATCAAACAGTAATTTCACTTTTCTTGTGTAGGAGTATTGTGTGGCCCTGAGGGGAGGGGGCGGTGGACTGTTTTCTAGTTACTCAATATACACATCAAGAGTCTCTAGCAGATCAGTATGTTCTTAAGACACGTGTTCCTTGGATTTCTTATGTTGAGAGGCAAGAGCAAACGATTCTGCCGGATGATTAAGTCAAATCAGATTCCTGTCCTGGAGGTCATAGATGCTTATTCATCCACACAGATCCACAGATTTCAGACTCAACAGCCATGTACCTATTTCCCCAGAATCCACTTTACTTGTTGAAAGGTGATTTCAGATCTTCCCACTTATCATTAATTCTTCCGGATACTGGGCATTTAGGAACAGTTCCAGAACAGATGATCAATCAATGGTCCTGGGCTCCTCTGGCCCTCCTGATGGTTTTGTGCAGGGCAGATGAGGGTGTGAGGTCCTTGGATAAAAAGACCATCTTCCCTAGGCTTCCATTCCACACTGATAGAATAGGAACTAGCGCTTGCTGCCCCTTCAGTCTACCTGCTCCCTGGCTCAGGGACTGTAGGCACTGATACCTCTGGAGTTATCTCAGAGCTTGGCTGCTTTCAACAAAACAAGAAGATTTTTAATCACTCCACACTGTCCAAATAAAAAGGTGACCAATATGGTGGCAGTAAAGAGCTACCTGGCTAGAGAAAGCTGGCAGCAACAGTACAGGAGCTATTTATACCAAACACGGTACCCTTCCTCAAGACACAGCTTTCCATTTGTTCTGGTGAGAATGAGGGTCATGGAGGTGGCTGTCTGGGCAGCTGTAAGGAACTCAGCCATCGCCCTGCGGGTCCCAGTCCGAGAGGTGCCTCAGAGGGGTTGGGAAGCTTTCAGAAAGGCAGGATGGGCAATGGGAAAACTTGCCACCTTTAATACTGGGGACATTGTCCCCTGGTGTGTTTGTCCTCAGCCTAGGAGCACCAGGATTTCAGGCCACTAAATGGGTATGGACTCAAGGGATGGACCTTTCAGGGGAGAAAGTCAGTTCTTTCTTTGCCAAACCGTCACCTGTGAGAATTACTTTTCTTACCTGGAATTGTAAAGCACATGGAATTTCACTGTAGGATTTCCCTTATGCAAGTTAGCCTAACTGGAGGTAGTGCTGACCTAAACACATTGCCAGTAAATAGGAGGGAAGGGCTATTGGCGACCATTTAAAAACTGCATGTGGTTATGAAGAGCCAGGTAATGGAGAAAAAATACTTGGTTTATCTAGCAAAGGACAGCAAGGTGCGCTGTGACTTTATGTCGGGACTTAAAAAGGGTCTGTAGTTGGGCTTTGGGATACTGAAGTTTCCTTTTAGAGGTGACTTTTAGGTTTTTTCTGTCATGAACAAAAAATTAGATGAAACAAGCATAAATGGTGGTAAAACTACATTTATTAAGGATAGGAAAAAAATGGAAGGGTAAGGAAAAAAAGGGCTCTGCAGAGTAAGCTTAGGCCAAGTCAAAGGAGGAAAAGGGAGGGAAAAAAAAACAAGAGAAAAGAAGCAGCCTACAGCTTAGGGTGGGCTACTGTGAAGGGGCATGATGGGATGAGTGCTTAATGGTGACTGTCTCTTTTTTGTATTTTCCACTCTGGCCTTACATCCAGGGCATCCTGCTCAAGTTCTCAGGAGAAGTCTAAGTGCAGGGCTCTGAGAGTTGCTCTGCGCATGTGTCCCAGGAATGCGTTATGCCTCCTTTCCCAGCTCGTTTCAGCCACGTTCTCTTTCTGCACTGGGTCGGAAATACTCAGCAGTGGGAACTTGTTAGGTGTGTGCAGCAATCCAACATTGCTGTATTTAGGGCAGTCTAAAACTATAGCATCTTCAGAATGAAGACATCATAAACTTATTTCCTCTCACTATTTCCCCTGGAGATTATGGTTTAAAGTTCTCTGAGTTCAGCCTCCTCTGTGGTCAGAGCAAGAGGGAAGCTACCCACAGATTTTTCTTATGCATCCATCAAACACATATCCAAGATTTCTTGTCCATGAGGTGTTGTCTAGAGGCTTTATGTTGTCTTGTTTCTTCTTTTTATGAAATTTTGAAGTGTGCATTATCTTTACCATGGAGGTTATCATCTTTTGTTGTTGTTGGTGCAGTGCTGGTATTGAACCCGTAGCCTCATGCATGCCAGGCAAACACTTTACCACTGAGCTACATCTCCAGCCTACTTCCCATCTGCAATCAATCAATCAGTCTCTATCTATCTATCTATCTATCTATCTATCTATCTATCTATCTATCATCTATCATCTATCATCTATCTATCTATTTATTTTGAGACAGGGTATCATTAAGTTGCTTAGACTGATCTTGGACTTGTAATCCTCTTGCCTCAACCTCTCAAGTAGTTGAGACTACGGGTGTGGGCCCCTGTGCCCAGCACCTTATATTATCCCTTATATTGTTTATTATTTAGTTTTTCTTTTTAAATCACTTTAAAAGAATATGTAAGAACCAGACTTTAAGTACCTAAAGCCTTGGGCTCGGGTTTAAATTTCCAAATCTCTTTATGCTCAAGTCAGTTAATGACACAGAAGAATCAGAATACTTACTGTTTCCTGAACCATCTGTACCATTTCACACAGTCACCCCTTAACTCTCTGGGTGGATGTGACAATTGGCTCTCAAACATGGCACCCCTCCTACACAATAGGAACGATACTCTGGGGGAGTTGATCTCAGTGGGAGGGGGTAAAAATACTGGTTTAGGTTCACTACTTCCTCCCTTTCTATGCTTTCTAGCCAATGACTGTTTTGGAAAAAAAGCATGTGACCCAGTTCTGGCCAATAAGAGGTTGGCTCAAGACTTTGGGAAAGTTCTTTCTTGATTTTGAGAAAGAGCTATGTGAAATCAGGCTTTCCCTGTCTCCTTCGGGCACCAACAAGAAAGCTGCTAAATACTCTTTGGAGCTGCTGCCCAAAACAAGAGCAGAGAGGGAGGAAGAGCCTCTATATCAGACCACATTTTTTGAGCTGCTAAAACCACTAGCTCTAAAGGCCTCCCACCTTTGGATGTCCTTGGATATGTGCTTAGCATTTAAGCCAGTTTGCTATTTTTTCTATTACTCAGAATCACAGACATCGTAACAGCTCTTTTTCTCATGTCCACACATACTTGGCTCGAGCCTCTTTTTCTCTCTTTAGGATAAAGGCAGTAAGGACAGATCATAGGTTAGACATTTTCAGCTGCTACATCTGTATTATTGAATACTTTCCAGAAAGGTGGCACCATTCACTCTCCTCCCACCAGCACTAGAGAGCCCTTCACTGTGTCCCTTTGCCAGCAGACCACTCCAGTCCCAAACATCATTCACCTCAGAATGGTGAGCATTATTTTTGACTCCATCATGCTTTTATATTCCTCTTTTGGAAGACTCTGAAATATAGTCCAGGGGTTCACAAGGGAACAAATATCCAGGATGGACTGATCCTGAGGAAGGAACTGGGAAATCTACCTGCTAGGAAATCAAAGATAGGGGTGGTATGAAAATGAGAAAAGGAGATTGAGGCCTGAGCCTGACTTAAAGATGGAAGTGGGGACGTGAGAATAGGCTCTTCGCATGTAATCGTGATAACCCCCAAGTGCTATCTTTGGCAGAAGACCCTTTAGTGCTCTGGACAGTGCGTGCAGGGTTACTCAGGGCTGGTAGTGAAAAGCCCTGGGTTTGGGAGGAGCTTTCCAACTCCATCTCCATCACTCTTCTCTCTACTCAACCTTTATCCTTTCTCATCTTGGTAAAGGATGCCATCTTCTGTGGGATGATTAGTTAACAGCAGGGTATGTGACCAAGATAGGCAGATAGAGAGGTGATGAACTTGGAAAGTGAGGAGGAAGGAAGGAAAGACAAGTAGCAGAGACTGATCATTGCTTGTTAATGGAAGACAAAGCTATGTTAGCCTTGTCTTTTTTATCTTCAGAGAAGAGGACTTAATCTAGCTTCCTCCTTCTCTTTTGAGTTTACTGAAACTCTCACTGTTGCTTCTGTGGTTGGTGCTATGCTTTGGCTTGAGTTTGGGATTGTCAGTTGCCTTACAAGGGTGCTATCATTTCAGAACTTCCCAGTCTATGAGGCAGTAGAGCATCACTATTAATTCTCACACAGGTTTCATGGGGTGGGTATCAAGCCGGACTCTCAACTTTCTAGGCACAGTGAAATAATTCATTCAGCCCAGTGCTGACCAATTCTTTTGTAGAATGAGATGTTAGAAGTTCTGCCCACAGGGGGTTCTTAGGGAGTCCCTCAGTTATGTGCAGGAGCAACACAAATAGATGTTTGAAGGACTGAAAAAAATATAGATCAATTGCTTTGGAGAAGGGGAGAATGTGCCTTAATTCCCTACTTCTCTTTCTCATTGAGATTGTAAAGGTGTTGATCTATTATTTTCACAAAGGATGTGGAGCAATACAGTACATTTGGAAATAGTGGAAGATTTCCTGAAAGTGAGTACTATAACTTGTTGGAATGTTCCTGAGATAGATTGTGACATCTTTTCTGAAATGTTTATGGATAGGCGGTTAATCTGGAATCCTAGGATAGGTGGGATCTCACCCAGTGTCTTGGAGATTTACTGAGTGACCTCCAGAGGTCCCTGACAATAAAGAAGTCCAAGGAATCTGCAAATCTGTGAAACAATGGAGTTTCCAGCACTTCCATGACGAAGTTCGTTTCTGATGCTGATTAAACTCATTTCCCCTAAAGAATTTAACTTGTCTGAAGTTTGACATGCTACTTCAAACTACCCATGTGTTAATTGCACTTTTTCAAATTTTCTGAACATTCTTCACATGCATTCCTGATTAAGTGATATTTCCATTTTCTGGTTTTTTTTTTTTTTCTTGGAAGAAAATTAAAGAGTAAGATAAGCAAACAAAGAAAAACTCAACTCTTGCTGGGAAATGTTGGGACTGTGTGAAAAATTTTGAAGATCAATTATGATGTGGAGATTGGCATCCAGTTTAAACCTGGATGAAAGACTCATATGCCTCTGGAAAACATGGGCTGCAACCAGATGGCTGAGTTACTGGGCATTTATTTACAGTGATATCAATCTTTTAGGAGGTTATTTTCTCTCTTTTTCTCTTTTTCACTGTGAGATCATAACAACTTGGATTTTACAGAACTGAGCCAAAAGAATTGTCACTCTTTCTAAATTCAGAAGATGACTGTATAGTCTGAAAAAAGCCTTAATTTTATTATGACGCTGATCATAAACACGGCTGCTTCCCGGAAGAAGAGCACAAAGAGGAAACATATTCTTTGTTCTTTTATCTTCCTGGCTGCCCAGCAATCCACCTTTTATTCTTTTTTTTTTTCTTACCTTTCCCTCTTTCATTTACTCCCTTTTCTCCTTTTTTCTCCTCTTTTCCCCTCTCCTCCTTTCCTCCTTCCTCTTCCTCTTCATTTCCTCCTCTTTTTCTTCTCTATCCCTTTCTCCTTCTCCTTAGGGTGGTAGTGAGGATGACATGCAGTAACACAAGTGAAGATCTCAGTTCATTTTATTCAATGACCTGGAGTCCACTCGCTGAAGTTCAAAGTCCCTCCTTTCCTCAGAACTCTAACCACTCCATGCAGCTTTCTTTGTCCTAAGACTTGAAGGCAGAGGACATCTGTATGACTCCTCTTCCTGTTTCCCTTGCCGGTTTGTTCATTCCTCCCTAAGGAATAGTGCCTCGCACCTTGAATCTCATGGCCCTATTAAGTTCAGTAACTTGGATGTCTGATTTAGAGGAGGGGCCCTAGAAATGTATTCATTTGTTTGGTAACATTTGCAAAAGCAAGATATGTTAACCATACCTGGTCAAGCCAAATAGCTTTTGCGTTTTAACTTTCCTCTGACACTCTTCCTCATGTTGGAGTTGAAGCAACTATAGGCACTTTTTGGATGTGACTGGGGGATGTAGTAGAACTATGTAGCTATGTGGCTTGCAGTTACTTTTACACGCAGTAGAGTCATCACAAGACATTGCTGCCTGAGTCTTCCTATTTCCTGCTGGGTTCCTAACCTGAAGGTGGGGGTTCGAGGTGGCACCATGACAGGTCGTGTCAGCCTGTGGTGACAGACACTGGGTGCACATGAGTGCTGGAGGAGAAGTAAGTTTAAAGTATACACACTAGGGCCGGTGAGATAGCTCAGCGGCATAAGCGCCTGCCTGGCAAGCACGAGGTCCTGAGTTCGACCCACGGTACACACAAAGAAAAACAAAAAGTATACACACTAGAAGGTAGTCTGTGGAAGTGGTGTAAAAGTGTGCGGTGCCCATATTTTATTTTCTCCTAGATTTTGTGGTGCTTATTCCTTACTGTTCAGTTTGTACAGTCTTTTCTCATTTTATTTATTTATTTTTATTTATTTATTTTTTTGTGGGTACCGGGGGGCGACCTCAGGACCTCACGTGCCAGCAGGCGCCCGTGCCAGTGAGCGATATCACCAGCCGTTTTTTCGTATGTGGGTTCCGGGAGTCGAACTGGGGCTGTCGTGCTTGCCAGGCAGGCGCATACGCCACTGAGCCATCTCACCGTCTCATTTTAAATTAACACTCATTTCGCCTAATTTTGAATTCATAATTTTATATTATTTATCTAAAATAAGACCCCTTGAGTGGTAGGCATTTCGCCCACCAACCCCTTTGAATCCTTGCCTGGGGAGGGAAAAGAGAGAGACTGAAAAGGCAGGGAGCTTTGGGACCATAGCAGAGGGTGTGAAGTGACAGTGAGGGCCAGAAGGCACAGCATTTCCATTTTGTGCTTATGTGCATATGTGGTAGGCATTAAAAAATGCATTGTAAGAACACTGTAGACATGGACATTTCTATGCCTATTGGTGAATAAGTTAAGCCAGAGGGGAAAAGAAAATTGTACCTTAACTGTGCTAATTATTATAATAATCTACATGAATTGTTTACCACCAATCCCTAATTACTGTGTAACAGAATAATAATTAGGTAAACCAATTAATATCTCAGATTAACTTGTCTAAGTTTTATTTGACTGTAATATCACATCCTCTAAGTACAATAATTTTACAAAGTTTAAGGATGAGCTCCAACAACGAAAGCTTTAATTAGTTTAAGATTTTAGTAGCTCAAATTACAGTGCCTTCAGTGTGCACATGTGTCAACATCCTGTTCGGAAATGCTCCCTACTATTAAAAATAAATGGACCCCACACCTTCAGCGGTTAGAGATGAGAGTTACCTTTAGATTAATTACTGGTCTTTTAGTGATTTGGAAGATGTGGCAGATTACAAATACCCTGTGGGATAGGTCATTGTTCTTCCTCTACTGTATGCCAACTTGTTTTCTGTTTATATATGTAAAATTTACTTTCTATATTCTTTTTTTCCTTATGTATTCTTTTTAGAAATTTTTTATTAGTGTATGTCTGTGATTGTGGGGTACATATACATATTGCTTCTTGATCCTTTTTATTTCCCCTTCCTTTCCCCTCCATCCTGTCTCCCCTCTTCCTCAGAACCCCTTCCCATCTCTGCAAAATCTATCTCCCTGTTTCTTGTCATCTATCTTTTATTTTGCTCTTTTTTTTTTTTTACAAATCAAAAAAGAACAAATTTTCAAAACAACATAATAGGAGGGTAACAATGGTTAATGCATTATGTATTGTTATCTTTAAGTTAGTTATTCAGGATGCCAGATATTAGCATTCAATTGTTCAAACATTATTGGCACAAACCTTACTCTTCAATGAACTAAGTAAAATTAGTAGTGTATCTATCTTAACCATCTTATATATATATACAATTTTTTTCCCTTTCTCTTCTTTCTTTTCCCTATTCCCCCATCCCAGTCTCTCTTTCCTTTTGACCAGTTGTTATTTGATAAACCATGTCTATTGTACATTTTGGATATTATTTACCCTTTCAGTTTCTCATACTAGAGAGACAATACGATGCTTACACATGTGCGTCCGGTTTATTTCACTTATGAGTATTTTCTTGAGTTGCATCCATTTACCTATAAAAGTCTCCAGTTTATCCTTCTTTAGGGCTGAATAGTACTCCATTGTATAAAAATACCACATTTTTCTTATCCATTCCTCAGTTGATGGGCATTTGGGTTGTTTCTAAGATCTGGCTATTTCAAACTGTGCTGCTATAAACATGGGTGCACATATATCGCTGTGGTACGATGTTTTTAACTCTTCTGGGAAGATGCCCAGAAGGGGAATAGCTGGGTCAGATGGGACCTCCAACCCTAGTTTTTGGAGGAATCTCCACACTGCTTTCCACAGTGGCTGTACCAGTCGACACTCCCACCAACAGTGAAGAAGGGTTCCTTTTTCCCCACAGCCCCTCCAGCATTTGTTATTAGTTGATTTCTTAATAATAGCCATTCTTTCTGGGGTAAGATGGTATCTCAGTGTTGTTTTAATTTGCATCTCTCGAATGAGTAGTGATGTTGCACATTTTTTTGTATATTTATTTGCCATTAGTATTTCTTCATCTGAGAAATGTGTATTCATCTCAGATGCCCATTCTTGGAGTGGGTCTTTAAATTTGGGAGGTCTGAGTATTTTGAGTTCTTTATATGTTCTCGATAGTAATCCTTTGTCTGAGGAACAGCTGGCAAACATTTTTTCCCACGTTGTGGGTTGTCTCTTCACTCTGTTGGTGGTTTCTCTTGCTGTGGAAAAGCTTTTTAATAAGATGAGATCCCAGTTGTTGATTCTTTGGGATAGTTCCCGTGCGGTTGAGGTTTTATTCATAAAGTCTTTGCCTACACCAATGTCTTCAAGGGTTTTACCTACCCTACCTTCCAGCAGATTTAATGTTTCTGTTTTAATATTTAGATCTCTGATCCATTTTGAATTTAGTTTAGTGCATGGTGAAATATATGGGTCTAGTTTTAATCTTTGGCATGTGTAGAGCCAGTTTTTCCAGCACCATTTATTAAAGAAGCTATCTTTCTTCCAGTGGATGTGTTTGGCACCTTTGTCAAAGATAAGGTGGCTTAGTATGTCTGGGGTTGTTTCAGCATCTTCTAATCTGTTCCACTGATCTTCAGGTCTGTTTTTTTGCCAATACCACACTGTTTTTATCACAGTAGCTTTATAGTATAATTTCAAGTCAGGGATTGTGATGCTCCCTGCCTTGCCTTTGTTGCCCAGAATTGCCTTTGCTATTCTAGGTCTCTTCTGGTTCCAAATGAATTTTAGGATAGTTTTCTCTAATTCTGTGAGATATGCTGTTGGAATTTTGATTGGAATTGTATTAAATCTGTATAACAATTTTGGAAGTATGGCCATTTTCACTGTATTGGTTCTTCCTATCCAGGAGCAAGGGATATCTTTCCATTTTCTAATATCCTCTTCAATCTCCTTTTTCAGAGTACTGTAGTTTTCAGTGTAGAGGTCTTTTACATCCTTTGTGAGGTTGATTCCTAGGTGTTTCATTTTTTTGGATGTTATTGTGAAAGGTATTGTTTCCCTAATTTCTCTTTCAGCAAGTTTGTTATTTGTGTACAGAAAGGCTATTGATTTTTGAGTATTGACTTTGTATCCAGCTACACTACTAAATGTGCTTATTAAATCTAGCAGTTTTTTAGTGGAGTTTTTGGGGTCTTCGGTGTAGAGTATCATGTCATCTGCGAATAATGATAATTTAACTTCTTCCTTTCCAATTACTATTCCTTTTATTTCTTTCTCTTGTCTAATTGCTCTGGCTAAAGTTTCCAGGACTATGTTGAATAAGAGTAGGGACAGTGGACATCTTTGTCTTGTTCCTGATTTTAGAGGGAAGGCTTTCAGTTTTTGTCCATTTAGTATAATATTGGCTGTTGGTTTGTCATAGATAGCTTTTATCAGATTGAGATAAAGACCATCTATTCCAATTTTCTGTAGGGTTTTTTTTTATCATGAAAAGGTGCTGGACTTTGTCAAAAGCTTTTTCTGCCTCTATTGAGATGATGATGTGATTTTTATCTTTGATTCTGTTAATATGGTATATTACATTTGTTGATTTACATATGTTCAACCATCCCTGCATCCCTGGGATGAATCCAACTTGGTCACGGTGTGTAATCTTCTTGATGATTTGCTGGATTCTGTTTGCCAGTATCTTATTGAGGATTTTTGCGTCTATGTTCATTAGGGAGATTGGCCTGTAGTTCTCTTTCTTAGTTGGGTCCTTCTCTGGTTTTGGTATCAGGGTAATGCTTGCTTCCAGGAATGAATTTGGGAGTATTGCTTCCCTTTCAATTTCATTAAAGAGGTTGAGAAGTAGTGGTGTTAGGTCTTCTCTAAATTTCTTGTAGAATTCAGCAGTGAATCCATCAGGGCCTGGGCTTTTCTTTGTTGGGAGGTTTTTAATTACATCTTCAATTTCATTGGTTGATATTGGTTTATTTAGGATTTTTAAATCTTCTTGATTCAGCTTTGGTAATTCATGCTTATCTAGGAATCTGTCCAGTTCTTCTGCATTTTCCATCTTAGTAGAATATAAATTTTCAAAATAGGTATAGATGATCTTCTGGATTTCTGCAGGGTCTGTCGTGATATTGCTCTTTTCATTTTCAATTGCATGAATTTGAGTCTTTTCTTTTCTTTTTTAATAAGGTTAGATAAGTGTTTGTCAATCTTATTTATTCTTTCAAAGAACTAACTCTTTGCTTCATTGATTCTTTGTATTTTTTTTTAGTCTCCAATACGTTAATTTCTGCTCTGATCTTTATAATTTCCTCACTTGTACAGGCTTTTGGCTTAGCCTGCTCTTCTTTTTCTAGAAGTTCGAGGTTCGACGTTATGTTATTTATTTGTGCTTGCTCTATTTTCCTGATTTAGGTATTTAATGCTGTAAATTTCCCTCTTAGGACTGCTTTCATTGTATCCCATAAGTTCCGGTATGTTGTACTGTCATTATCATTCAGTTGTTGAAAGTGTCTAATTTCTTCTTTAATTTCATCTGTGACCCATTGGTTGTTCAGGAGGGTGCTTTTTAATTTCCATGTGTTTAGGGAGTTTTTGTGATTTCTTTTGCCATTGATTTCCAATTTCATTGCACTATGGTCTGATAATATGCATGGGATAATTTCAATTCCTTTGCATTTACTTAAGCAGGTTTTATGATCTAGTATGTGATCTATTTTGGAGAACGTCCCGTATGCAGCTGAGAAGAATGTGTATTCTGATGTTGTGGGGTGGAACACTCTGTAGACATCTACTAAATCCATTTGTTCAAAAGTTTGGTTCAGTTCTACTATTTCATTATTGATTTTTTGTCTAGTTGATCTGTCTTTTTGTGACAGTGGAGTATTGAGATCCCCCAATATAATTGTATTAGTGCTTATTTGATTTTTCATGTCCTTTAATACTTGTTTTATATAGGTGAGTGCACTGGTATTTGATGCATATATATTTATGATCGTTATCTCTTCCTCTTGGATTGTTCCCTTTATAAGGATGTAATGACCATCTTTATGTCCCTGAATCATTCTTGGCTTGAAATTCACTTTGTCTGCAAAAAGAATAGCTATTCCTGCTTTTTTCTGGGTTCCTGTCACATGGAGTATTGTTTTCCATCCTTTGACTTTCATTCTATGAATTTCTTTTTGAATTAAATGTGTTTGTTTTGTACAGCATATTGTTGGATCTTGCTTCTTGATCCATTCTGCCAATCTGTGCCTTTCGATTGGTGAATTGAGACCGTTAACATTGATGGTTAAAACTGATATGTATTGACTTATACTTGTCATGATATTTTCCTGTTGTTGGTTCCAACTCTTTGTTTGTTTTTCCCCTCTCCCTCTATTTAATTATCTGCCCTGCCTGGTGAATTCCTTCTGTTGGGGTTCCTGGAGTTGTAGTTCTTGTTATTTCTTTCTAGAATGTCCTTCAGAACATTTTGGAGTGCTGGTTTGTTGGTCATAAATTTTCTCAGATGTTCTTTGTCATGAAAGTATTTTATTTCTCCATCAATTTTGAAAGATAATTTTGTGGGGTACATCAATCTGGGTTGAAAGTTATTTTCCTTTAGAGCTTGAAATACATCATTCCAAGCTCTTCTTGACTTGAGGGTTTGTGCTGAAAAGTCAGCTGTGATTCTGATGGGTTTTCCTTTATAGGTGATTTGTCTCTTGTCCCTAACAGCTTTTAAGATTCTGCCCTTCTGTTGAATTTCTGGTATCTTGACTATGATATGTCTGGCTGAAGTTTTTTTTTGATCATGTCTAGTTGGAGTTCTATAAGCCTCATTTCTATGAAGATCAAATTCTTTTTCTCTTCCAGGGAAGTTCTCCGTGACAATGTCTGTGAACAAGGTTCTAATGTCATTTATGCTATCTCCTGCTTTTTCATTTATTCCAATTATTCTTAAGTTATTTATCTTTGAGTCATCTAATATCTGCTGAATTGATTTTTCATGGTCCCTTGCTATTTTTAAGAATTCTTTCTTTTCATGATCACTAATTGCAAGCCTGTCTTCTATATCTGAGATCCTGTCCTCACATTGGCTTAATCTGCTACAAATACTTTCAATGGAATTTTTGTTCTCCTGGATATCTGCTTGAATCTGCCTTATGGATTCCATTTCTTTCCTATGCTGAGCATTCATGGTTTCTATAATTTTCTTAAGCTCATCTAATTTTTGTCTGTATCAGCTATAGTGTCCTTAAGCATGGTCTTCATTGTGAACATTATCTCTGCAGTTATCTGTGAAATTATTTCTGTTTTAATTTTTTCCAGAGCCTCATTCAGTTGCTTTGTTGTTACCACTTCAGATAGGCCAGGTGGGTGTCTTTCGGATTGTCCCACCTCATTGCCCCCTAGGTTTGCCTTTGGTGAATTGGATGTGTGGTGTTGCATCTTGTTTAAGTGCCATGTCATTTTCTTTTCTTTCTTTAGTTCAATTCCTGGGGTGATGTTTGTAAATTACTTATGGTAGGTTACTTTATTGCTAGTGTTCAAGAGCCTTAGGAGATGACTACTTCTCTGCAGTATCTTCCAAGTGAAGCTTGTTTTTGGGTTTTGAGCTTGCTAGCAGACCCTGCCTCTTCAATTTGTTGGATATGAGAAGTTGCTACCTGTTTGGCCCAGTCCTTGGTTCTTTGGTACTGGGCCATGGTATTTTCTGTGACCCTTAGTCAATATCAATCATGAAATATCAGAAAGGAAATCTGTTTAGAACAATTATTTCACTTTTGGCTATAATGGTACCTAAAGCATCAAACACAGCCTAGAAAATGACATACTCAGCTAACCAGTTATTTGCCACTTTTAACCATATAAAGTAGAGTTGCAGTTATATAACAAAATATAAAACACACCAGAAAAATCATATGCAGTATACAAGTCCTTAATATGTCAATTTTGCACTCAGGAGTTTAAATTTAAAATGAGTTAAGGAGGAAATAAAGTATTGGGAGAAGAGGAAGGAATTAGATGTAAGGTTAGAGGACTAAGAGGATCCCACTAACATTGGGAAACCAGTACAGAGGACTGGTGCGAAAAAGAGAGGGAAGGGATAAACGGAAGAACAGATCACAATCTCAATCACAAAGAGGTTAGAGGCTCTGTTTACACTCATATAAAAACCAGAGAGAATAATGAAGGAAAGAGCAAATAGACAAACAGGAACAAAAATGAAGACAAAACCAACAAAACAAACAAACAAAACAAAAATAAAACCCCACCCCCCCAAAAAAAAACCTTCACAAGAACAAAAAACAAATGAGAGAGGAAAAAAAAAAAAAAAGAAAAAGAAAAAGAATCAGTTCCAGGTGTTGACTCTGCTGTAGGCAGGCACTGTGTGGTGACAGAGTCCTGTTCCATGCAGGTCCATCCCAGTAAGCCAGGAGGCCCTTTGGCGGGGCAGTGAGCAGAATCATGTACTTACAGGCAGAGACCAGTCTCATTCACCTGCTGCCATCAGCGCACTTTCCGCGGGCCTGAGAGCTGTGGCGCCACGCTGAGTCCCAAGCACGAGTCCCGAGAGCTGTGTTTTTGCGCTGCGCTGAGTTTCACCGCACCCCCCACAATGGCGCCCGGCCAATCGCTCTCTGGCGTGGGACAGCTGGGCCTGAGAGACACTCACTGCTGGCCAGTGCAGTCCTCCACCGCTCCCCTGCCCCGCCGCTGTCTCGCTATCCTCCGTGGCGGCTCCCTGGGGCACCGGCTGTCACCGTGTGTCCGCAGATTTGAGCTTCTGTTGCGCCGCGGTTCCTGGGACAGGGAGAAGGTGCCGTGGTCTCCTCCTTCTTCTTCGTTGTAAGTACCCATCACTGGCACCCTGAGTCCCAAACTGTGCTTCAGAAATTTCATGGGTCCAAGGAAGGCATCTCCCTCCCTCCTGTGCTCTCCCTGTCACTGTATTCCAGTGGTCCAACGGCAACTTTTAGAGAGTTTCGCTGCCTCCTTCTTACACATCCGCCATCTTTTTCCTCCCCCTATTTTGCTCTTTAAATTACTTATACTTTGGGTTTCTCACATAAAAGAAGCCATGTGATATTTAATCTTCTGCATCTGACTTATTTCAGTTAGTATTATGGATTCAAAATGCATCCATTTTCCTATAAATGGCTCAAATTTATATTTATGGTTGAGTTCTTTATGTATTCTTCTTATTTAAATGCACATGATGAATATTTTATTTTATGTTTTCCTTACATTCATGTTTTAAAAATTTCATAAGCTATGTGTTGTAGTTATCTAGAAATCATTTTATGTGCTACTATGTGCCTGGTACCCACCGGGCCTGTGAAGGATGCTGAGAATGAGGTATGTGTGGTGCTGAGCAGGAGACTTACTGGTCTACTTGTTTGTGCAGCGTTGGGGGCAGATAGGGTCACAAAGGGCCTTCTTGAAGATGTGATATTTGACGTCAGTCTTAAAAGAGTCCACTTAGAAAGGCTTGGACCTTTGGGTACATAAGAAGGCTCAGTGAAGGCATTCACATTTGCAACCCCCATTTTTGTTTCCACTAAGCCCTCTCAACATTTGCTTAAGAGAATCTGACCACTCACAAGGGCCCCAGAGAGAACATCTGTATTTTTGATTGTCCCAAGTGTATTTTAGAAGAATCATCCTTTCAACTCCTTCTTGCCTCTTCTTGTTTTCTGTGTTAATACTGCAAAGCCAGGAAAGCAACTAAGCCAAGCCATTAGTAATTCACTTTCTCTTTGGATGAGGATAATGAATTAAGTTTCCTGGATGATGAAATTTGCTGTGGGTTGTTCTGCCTGCTATCTCTTTTGTTGGCAGATTTGCTAGCCAAATGGACGCCACTTTTCCTGAGTTTTAATTAGTCCAAGATTTCAGAAGCCAAAGTAACAGTACCTTCAGTGTGTATGCATGTCCACATCTTGCTTTTAAATTCTCCAGGCTTCTTCCCTGGATACCTCTCTTAGCCTTGAACCTAATAATTGTACAGTCACCTTTTGTAAATGAAGGAGCAGATAAATGAATGAACAAATACCCAGCACAAGCTTTATGATCAACTCAGGTAAGCCTCAAAGCATGGGGGAGTATAAGAAAGAGTTAAATTCTTTTCTTTCTTGATCTACTGAATTATCCACACCCCCAATCAAACTGTTCATATAAACACCTTAAATTCCAAAGAGAAAGGGCTTAGAAAACAGTTCTTAGTTTAAATTTATATATGGGTTTTAAGATTAGTTATTTGTGAAAATATGTTTATTTCAGAAAACATGCTATATCAAGGCCCAAGAACCACATGCATTTTCTTTGAACAGTTGAGGTTGTAAACACACACAAAATTCAAAAGAGAAAAAAAGACAATGACCTTCCAACCACAACTACGGCTGAACAGAAAACATAGAGGAGTGAATGACCCCAGGCAAGTTCCAGCGAGAAACATCAGTGCTCCCCAGGCTGGCCTGGCCTGGCTGGGGCAGACCAGGGCCAGGTTCAGGCAGGGCATCATGGTGCCTTCTTCATTCCCCACCTGGACAGGTTTCCTAAGCTACCTTAGAGGATGCTGACTAAAAGCCTGCCTGTGTTGTTACCTGAAACAGAAACAGAACAGAGCCAGACTTAACCATGTAGTGACTCACTCCGGAGGCAAGGGATCCCTGCCAAGGTGCAGGTTACTGAGGTAGTGCATGTTGGCTCCAGCATGTCTCTACCAAGGACTCAGCTGTGCTGTTTTCTGATATTTCTCTCAACCACCTTGGGTTATGGGTCTAAACAGAAACAGAAAATTGTTCTTTCCTGCGCGATAGCCCCAGCAACTAGAAGCATCTATTGTATTCACCTTCCAGGCAGATGGAGATATTGAAATTAAACCTAAATAAAAATAATGCTTAGGCTGAGAGTTATCTTTATGGATTGAATTACAGGGGTTATTTAAAAACATCCTTTTAAATGTGGGAAGGAAAGCAGGTGTGACTTTGAACAATCTTGTTTTCCTCAAGAACTCTGGTTCTTCATTTCCATTAGATGAATGCTGCAGTCCCTTCTAGTTTTAACATGCTATGGTTCTCTAATTCTCTCTGCTATACAGATATATATGGCTAAATGTAGGCAAGTCAACTGGTCAACCTGCGATTCACTGGTTGTATGAAAGATGAAATAATTATACAGATACTGCAAAAAAGAGTCTGACTATGTGAGTTCCCACCCCCCAGTGGAGAAGTCCCAAACCTACTTCACCAACCTTCCTTCTATGCGCCTCTGTCAATCAGATGTCCTTGCACCTAACTCATTGTGAAGCTAGTGACTTAAAGAAGTGGGTGAGACTTTGCTAATCAGCATATTAAATATCACAACATAGTTTTCGTTGTGAAAACTAGTGACTTATTAATTAGCAGGATGAACATCAGATATGGGATACCATTTTGGTGATATCAATATTTAAGTTACTGTTACAGGCTGAATTGTGTCCCAACATTTATGTTGAAACTCTAATGCCAGAACCTCATAATATGATTGTATTTGGTGTGGCCTTTAAAGAGGTGGTTAAATTAGAATAAGGCCATTAGGGTGGGTCCTAATGCAATCTAACTGGAGTCCATAGGAGAAAAAGATATCTGGTTACACAGAGAGACTCCAAGAGCGTGGGGCACAGAGCAAAGACCATGTGTAGACACTGTGGAAAGGCAGCCACCCACAAACCAAGGATGCAGGTCTCAAGAGAAAACAAACGTGCCGACATCTTTATCTTGGTCTCTCAGCCTTCAGAACTCTGAGAAAATAGTTTTGTTGTTTATGTTACCCAATCTGTGATATTTTGTTACGGTAGTTATAGCAAACTAATGCAGAGATATACATTGGCTAAAATACTAGAGGCGTTTCTTGTCTCTAAGGAGGAGAGTACAAGAAACCAGCAAAGCCTGCAGCCTTTCCCTAAGAGATAACGTTTGATACTTGATCCCTAACTGTTCCAGTGTCCAGCCTGTTAGTTGGAGAATCTCTAGTTTTCTGATGTGGGTTTTGAGGCTTCTAGAATCCTGCCTCTGGTAAGTACCCTGTCTGCTTTGAGGAAATGTTTTGTAGAGGTGGAGATGAGAGATCCTCACCGGGCAGAAACCTGGACTTCTCTGAACTTGCACAACATGTTGTATTAACTGTTAATAAGTAAATGTCAAGTAAATGTCTGTGGACAAAAATTGGCTTAAGACTTGGTTTCATTATACAGTAGTGAAATTATGTCAAAAGAGCTATGTTTTATTCATCTTGTGGATGGCCATACTGGCTTGGATCAATTCCCTGGAAGTGTTCACAGGTGCTGAGCAACCCTTAGAATGACAGAACTCTGTCTTCATGATCACAGGGAGTCCATGACAGATGTAAGGTGTAGCTTTCTGTAGTCCAACTGTTGATCTTCATTTCTTATCTTTTAAATGAAGTTATATTCTCAATCAAGCACTCATTTATCTTTTTCTTTCTTTTGAAGAGTTCCAAAAGATGTGTCACAAAACATTATTAAAAATAGCCTTCTGGGGCCGGTGATATAGCTCAGCAGCACAAGCACCTGCCTGACAAGTGCAAGGTCCTGAGTTTGGTTCCCGGTACCCACATTAAAAAAAAAAAAAGCCTTCTGTGATTAAATAAGTTTGGGAAACAGTTAAAGACCCTCTCTCCTCTCTTAGAGATTTAGAATCTATTAGCATCATATTAAAGATCTAGAAAAGTCCGTAGTAAAGAAATCTACTTAAATGTATTTAATATAGCATTACCTAACTCAATTCCTCCTTCTCTTATGACTTTGGGTCATGTAATGGTTGATTGATTGTGTCAATTTGAGAAGTTTAGAAGCTTAACTAAATCGGTTCAGCAATTCTACACCCTAGGGTGTAGAGGGCCTGCTGTAGAGCGGCTGTCTGCACCCTAGAGTGTAGAGGACCCTCCCTAGGGCACCTTGTAACCTGGGTGTTAAAAAAGGGAAATGAGGAAGGATGGACTGGCTTCTGTTCTTCAGAGGGGCTCCAGTCTTCGCTTTCAACTTTGATGTCATCTCCTGGTTTCTGGTGCAGACTCTTTGGCTTCTGCCTTGGATCCTTCAACCTTCCAGTGTAGATCCTTCAGACTTCCTGTGTAGACTCTTCAGTCTTCCATCGCAGACCCACTGGCCTCCTGATACAGACTTGCATGGAATGTTGCATTGAGCTCCAGACCTTGGACTGAAACCTTCAGCCTCCGGTGTGCAGACACGCTCTGTACACTTCCTCATCCAACTCTGTGGCTGACCATCATAAGCCAATCTTGTAATATCTTATACATTTGTATACCTCATGTTATATCTGTTTCTCTAGTAAAACAGTGACTGATACAGGTCAAGTATTTACTCTTTCTAAATTCAGTTTATTTCTAGTGAAATAGAGATAGTAGTTTTTACTTCATTGGATAGATGTGAGGTTTAAGTTAGAAAATGGCAATTTTCTCACTCAGAAAATTTAGCAAAGTGCCTGGGTTACCTAATGTTGGTATTATTACTGCCATTACTACCTTCAACACCAAGGAGAGTCTGCATTGGGGTTTTATTGTTGATAGACAAGCCACGCACAGTGAAGCTTGATGTTATATACCACTTTCTTTATTTTGACACCTTTAGAAAGCATACAGACTGAGCCCCTATTCACAGGTTGCAGGAGGTACATCTGTACTATACCAACTGTGACATTGTTGTCATAATTGTTATATGTTTATACAAATTGTTCAAAAACTAATCTGCACATCAAAATCAATTTCTTGTCTTATTACAGAAGATAGAAATGAAATAGAGGGATACATAATTGAGCTTACTGCACACAGTACAGACAAGTGCTCTAGTTCCTGAGTGCATTCCCATCTAGACTCAGTCGGCGACTTCGTGTCTCTGGCATTGCAACCACAGGAATGGATGGAGGCCACTGCAGTGGAAGAGGCTGTTTTATTTGGGACGATGAGGACTGAATGGCTCCATTTTCTTCATAGTTAAAATTTCCTGTAGGTAATGTATTAGTGTTTTCAGGAGAAAAATAAATAGTAGGGTTTAAAAATGTGTATGAGGTGATTTATTATGGGAACTGGCTCGTGTGATTGTGGAGGCCAAAAAGTCCCATCATTTGCCATCTGCAGGCTGGAGAACCAGGAATCTGGCAGTGTCATTCAGTCTGAGACCAAAGACTTGAGAGCCAGGAGAGCTGGTGATGTAACTCCCAACCTAAGGCTGACGGCATAAGAACCAGGGGTTACTGGGTGCATCCCTGAGTCTGAAAGCCTTTGAGAACCTGGAGTTCAGATAATCAAGGACAGAAGAAGATTGAGGTCCCAGGTCCTGATGAGAGCTCACATTTACCTTTCTTTCTTGTTCTACCTGGGTGCTTGGTGGTTTGCATGATGCCCACCCACATTGGTGAGGGTGAGGTATTCCTTCCTCAATCTGCTCATCCGAATGCTAACCTCTTCCAGAAACATCCTCACATTAGCCAGAAATAATGTCTTACAAGCTACTTGAGTATCCTTTAACAAAGTCTAGTGGACACCTAAAATTAATATCACATATAAGAAATGCAATTAATCCCAAATTTGGAAAGCTTGAATAATGACTTCGACTTTTGACATAATTGGAAATGATTTACCTCACTGAATTATTTAGTAACAACTTGGTATTTATTGAATACGTAGCTACTGCTATTACTCAGTATCATAAGGCAATACCTTTCCTAGAGCAAGGATTACTCAAATTTTCTGAAATATGTAAGCTTTGATTGAACTATAACTTCTTAAGGATTATCTGCTTTTATAATTAAATTATTATCTATGCTGTAAATCTGAAAATAAAGCACAGTCAAATTATAGTTAGGTTCAATTAATTTAGGGAAAGGGAGGAGGTAACAATTCATAAATTAAAAATTAACCTTTGAATTGATTCTAATTGTTATGGAAGCAAATATTATTGGATTATGAAATTTATTTAAGAATCATATAATCTGTACACTTAATTTAGATCACTTCTGTCCCTTCCAAAAATCTGAGATATTAAAAGCCTATCACCAACAGTGACGGAATCTACCCATGTGTATTTGTGAGGCTGTATGCACATGTGTGCTTTAGATTGACAAGCGAGATTGTTAATGGTGTCCATGCCTATTGCCAGGTAGTCCTGAGTTGTCTTGAGATATGCCCTTTTGGACCCAGACATATCTATGTGACTTAATTTGGCCAATAAAATGTGATTGGAAATGGTGTGTCCCTTTAGGCAAAAGGCTGTAAGAACCTCCATGACTCATGATGCACTTATAACCCAAGTGAGAAATAAAATGTCATTGTTCTAAATTTTTGAGACTTTAAGGTTATTCTCTAAAAGCAACACAAGTTAGCCCATTCTAACTACGATAGACGACAACAATCTAGATTGAGCAATGGCCAGTTTATGAATGTCTATTGGCATTGAAGACCAATAGCCACTCAGAAGAGATACCTACAGTGATTAAACAGCATCAGTAGTGCTAATTATAAACCCATCACAAACAATTATTTTTAAAAATTTGATGTAATAAAATGAGAACTGGAAAGACAGTATACTATTTGGAAGTAGAGGGTAACATTATCAATATAAATCATAAAGATGATATTGTCTAAGAATCCAAGAAAGTCAACTGAAAAATGCTTAGATTTTCACAAAGAGAAATGTATTCAAGATAAATGTTCAGTAATCAACGGTTTTCTTTGATATCAACCATAAACAACTAGAAAATTTAATGAGAAAGTTCTTTTCCAAAATGCAATATCTTTTACAAATTCCACAAAGATAAAATAAATAATTGGTTTAAAATTTACAAAATGAAGCATTAGAATGATAAATAAGACATTAATAAAGATGGTTACAGGAGCTGGTGGAGATTTAGGTGATGAGGTGGGGTGGAGGCAAGAGCCTTTCTGTGAAAAAAAATATATATTTGGCATTTTAGTAATATAAATTCATTATTTTTTCAAAAAATAAAAATTATATCGTATACTACTTAAAAAATGAATATGCATATTGGATCACATGTAGAAGTAGTTTCTGTACTTAAAAACATAGGGAGAAGCTAAAAAAGGAAAGCATAGCTTGACCACATGCAATTTAAAAAAACTCAGTGTGTCATATAATACCATGAACCCAACCAAAATTACATGACAAGCCATGAAAATATTTGTAATACACACACACACACACACTTGCGTGCACATATATATGACCAAAGAGATATTATATATTCACAATTTTTTCAAATTAAAAAATCTGTAAGTACTTCAATAGAAAAGTAGGCAAAAATAGGCAAGAAATAATTTTACATATAAAAATATTCAAGAGCCGGTGGGATAGCTCAGCGGCATAAGTGCCTGCCTGGCAAGCATGAGGTCCTGAGTTCGACTCCCGGTTCCCACATATGAAAAAAAGGCTGGTGATATCGCTCAGCGGCACGGGTGCCTGCTGGTGCACGAGGTCCTGAGTTTGACCCCCGGTACCCACAAAAAAAAAAAAAAAAAAAATTCAAGTGGTCATTAAAAAGGAAGAAATCAAAGACCAATTTTAACAGTGATCAAATAAATAAAAATTAAAATGAGATAGAATTTTTGGTTAATAAATTGTGCAAGAATTAAGAAAACTAATACACAGTATTGATGAAATTGTGATAAATAAACAATTTTATAATAAAAAATCACCAAGATGTATTTTCTAATTTAAAATACACACACACACACACACACACACACACACACACTCATATGTATTTAGAATAAAAAGCCTGGACAGAAATACACTAGAATCTAACAATAGCTAGCACAACCTATATTCTTTACTTTTAAATGTAATGTATTTTTCAAAATTTCCACAATAAACATGTACTATTTGTTGTGTAAAGAAAAAATTAGTTTTTATAGAATGTGAGATAAGAATCTAAAATCCTCATAAATTCAGATTTCCTTATTCTTTCCACAAAAATCTCTTCTTTATCATGAAACTAGAATTAAATAGCACTTTGACTTTAAATTTTTTTGTTTAAGTTATTTAGAGTTAATTATAATAATGCAGCGGAATGTGTTTGCCTGTTTTGGTTGTGTATGTCTATGAATTCCTGGGGTTTGGACTGAATGGCTGGCGATCATTTATAACTCTGTCTTTTTGGAGTAAAATGTGTTCTGATTTCTACATAATAAATGTAAGAAGGAATTTTTTGATGCAACCCACTTGTAAGTAGTTTGTGCTTCCTGATCTTGAGCTTCTGGTTGCTTATTATTCTTTAAAATTCTATGGGGGACTTTCAGGATATCTTTTTGACACCGCTCTGGAATGACATGTAAACACACTACTCTAGGCAGATGGGGTAATTTCCCCATACTTCCCATAGCACACAGTAGATGCTCAACAAACCCTAGCAGGACACATTAAGAGGGTCTTTGTTTGGAAGAAGGGAAGGTGTCAGTTGCTACAGAGGGTTGAGCACAGGTGTGGGGTGTAGCCAGGGAATGGCTGTTTTCTGAACTTGGAGTGTTTGTTTATTTGCTTGTTTTTTGGTACTGGGGAATGAACTCAAGGCCTTCATACTGAACTGCCTCCCCAGACCTTTAAAAAGAATTAAAATTTTTTTTCAGTTAGGGTCTTTAAATCACTAAGTTGCCCAGACTGGGTTCAAACTTGCAATCTTCCTGCCTCAGCCTCCCAGAGTGCTAGATTATAGGCATGCACCACTATACCTGGCTCTGAACTCAGAGTTTGCGTGTCTCAGACTTGAGGCTCCAAGGACCCAGCACCCCCAAGATCTGTTGACTTTTGGGTTGAATGTCTCTTGACCATGGATTGCCTTCTCTCCCATTAGACTGCAGATGAGTGGCCTTCCTTTGTTGTTCCTTTTAAAAATAGAACATTATAATCAAGCTAGTAATAACATAAAATTAAAATTTTAAGATGATTTGCAATATACCAAGCTTTCAGTGTATCCATATTCTATAATAATAGAGGGATCAATCTTGTCCTCTTTCTAAAATACTAAGAAATAAAAATCTGTTTTCCAGAAATTTTTTTCTCAAAGGGACACATGCTCCTAGGCAGAAGTTCTTTCTTCATGTGGCAAGAACTTTAGCGTGGCAGGAGATGCAGTTCGTTTAGCACCTACCTCCTTTCCTACCACCTGGCCCTGCTACCAACTCCTTTGCAGGTTGATCTGGGCCTTATTTGTTGATGACGAGGTTTACAGTCATCTCCTCCAGAACAAACCTATTTGCATTTAGGTGTTGGTGTTGGAGGCTATTGACATCCATTAATTTTTGAGAAACCCGAGTTTCCCTGTGATGAGATGGGACGGGCGTATGACCTGTACTCTGCTTATCTTTTATGTTTTAGGTAAGGCTACCAGGAAGTGGGAGCCAGAGAAGTTTCTTGAAGTGTGAATCACAAGCCACCTGGATCAAAGCCACCTGAAGAACTTACTGAAAAAACAGATTCCTGGCCCTACCCCAGAATCTCAGATTCTAGAAAGTAGAATTTCATGTCCTAGAATCTGAATTTTATTTTATTTTATATTTTATTTTATTTTTTCCTTCTCTTCAGTACTGAGGATTGAACCCAGGCCTTTTCTGCTAGGTAAGTGACCCCACTGCTGAGCCACATCCCCAGCACCTGGGACTCTGGAGGCTGGAAGCCAAGTCTGCTTCTCTTTCTACCCCATGGGCTGCCTCTCATCTTTGTGTGCCTCAGCACAATGCTTCTTCCCTACCTTCTGGTGCAATGGGGTGGCCCAGCCACCACTTCTCACACACTCTTTGGTTTTTTATTCCGCAGGTTCTTTCATTCTACTTTGTTCTAGAATTGCAAAATCTCAAGAAATCCAAGGATGGCATCCAAAAGCCCTAGTAAAATAGCTATAGCTAAACAATTTATATTGTCACTTAAGCCTTTTCCATTTCTCATGGTGGAGGCTGTGTGTGGTAGGAACCCCCTTCAGGTAGAGTGTACCCACTGAGTAAACAAGACTCCTATGATGGCAGAAGCTGGGTTTGGGTCACATTCACCTTGTCTTTTGGCAGTGGTCATAGCTGCTCTCACAAGCACTGAACGAGATGAGATAGGACTGAATGAAGGTTCATTTGAAATTGTTCATAGTTTTTTGTTGTCTTTTTTGTTCATTTTGCTTGGGTTCAGCCATTCTGAGTTTGGATTTCATTTTTCAACATCCTAATAGTTTCTCAGTGTGACCAGGAGGTCTAAATCATAAAATCCTTATCTAGAGTCAGCAAGAATCTGTTTCCACTGGAAGTGTTCAGATTGGATCTCTTAGACTTTGATTTCACTATAATTTCTCCTTCCTTCCCATCCCACTACCCCTTCCTTCTTATTTGCCCAAAGAGGCCCATTTGTGGCAGGGCATCCTTTGCTTGTCTGTGACCCTTCAGCTCACTGGGGGTGAACAGTTGCAAGAACAGCTTCAGAGGAGTATCAGTCTGCGCTCTCCAGGAGAAGCCAGGAATAGTCCCCAGAGAGATGAGCAAGGGAGGAAGTACATGAGAAGTCTCCTCCTGCTGAAAGGGCTCTTGGATGCTCCTGGGCCTTGCATCTGCTCCATTTTGTCTTTCTGGTACCCACTGAAAGGAAAACTGAGGCAGAGAGAGGTCAGCAGGCTGCTCCAACTCACAAAGGCAGTGCTGGGGTCTGGATCCACACCCTGACCTCCAGCTCCAGCCTCTTCACTCACCTGCTTTGCCCTGCACAATTTGCCTCCATGCTCTTTAAGTGCCAGACTCCTGCATGGAATCTTTCCTGTCCCTTTTGTCCGATTCTTGATCTGGGGTGGTGGGCAGAGGTTCACTCACTAGTCAGAAACCATAGAATTTTGCATGAAGCATTTTGGCAGAGAAGAATCACTCCCAGAAGAAGGAAATCTTGGCCCTTCCAGCTCTGTAGTGAGCCAGAGGGACAGTGAGATTCGTGAAACCTCCACAAACAGTGCCGTGTACAAGGAAGTCCTGCTTATCAGGCCACGGTAAAGGGTCTGGAGGCTGGCATGGAGGCAGTGGCCAAATTGGGATGGGAAGGAAATGGGGGAAGACAGGGAGAGAGCTCTCTGACAGAGAACAGTAAGGACAGTGGGACAGAGGGCCAGAGCAGGCTGTGGAGTGCACTGGCCACAAACATATACACAGGTGCACTCACCAGCTGTGTGCTCTCACATGAGTTGTTCAGCTTCCCCAAGTCCTGAGTTCAGTAACTGCCTAACAACTCTGCCGCTGTAGTTAAATGGGACAAAATAAATTAAGTGTCTAAACAGGACTAGACCCACCACAGGCACGTAGCATTTTTGCTGGTTCTTATCTCAAAGAGAAATACTGTTGATGAAAATTCCCTTCTCCTCTAGACCCGATCTCCCTATTTTCTCCTTAGACCAGTCCTCTGTAGAGGCATCAAGGCTTTGCTGGTTTGGCTATTTGCCATGCCAATCAAAGTATGGCAGTGATTGGGAAAAAGGATGTTCCAGTAAATTATTTGGGAAATAGACATTTCTTATAGACTTATTTTCCTAGAAGAAATGATCTATAGCTGTTGATCATTATATAAGGTATGATAAAAATACAGTGACTATTTAAAGTTATTTATTACAGAAAATACACATTGTTATTAAGCACCATTAAGCTCTCTCAAAATACTCCCCCTTGCTTCAAACACACTTATCCCATTATTCTTGCCACTTTCTGAAGCACTTCTGGAAGTCTTCTGTCGTGAGTACTGTATATTCAGTGGCACTATTGTGGCTCCCTCCTTGATGTCCTGAATAGATTCAAAAAGTTTACCTTTCATGATCATTTTGACTTTGGGAAATATGCAGAAGTTGCATGGAGTCAGATTCACTGAATATAGGTGGATGAGGACACACCACAATGTTTTCATGAGTCTGCTTTTCCTTTGGATGCCACTTGGCAGTAGCATTCACCATATTTTTGATCACATCTTGTAGAGACACTCATGAAAGTGAGTGTCTTCAAAAGGTCTACCTCCCTGTTTCCTGTAATCTATCTTTGACTTTGCTCTTTATTTATATGTTGAGTTTCTCATTGAAGAGAAAGTGTATATTTAACCTTCTGCATCTGATTTCACTGGGTATTTTGATCACACTCGGGACTGGACACACTTTGCCTCTGCCACTGCTGCTGCTCACACTGGTTGGAAGGATATGTGCGACAGGGTGCCCTGGGGCCTACTGGCTCCTGTGCAGCCTGACTGTTTCTCCAGATACTGTTTTCTCCCTCCTCTTGATATCTTAGACATTTTTGTGGTCATTTAGACCCTTTCGCTTCTATAGTCATAAAGGGTTCCAGTGAATTTGCTCTTTTCCCCTAGTCTGCCTTTATATCAATAGTTTCAGCTTTCTGGTCTTTATGCCTGGAGGTTAAATCTCAGGGGTTCATCCATCTTCTCTCTGGGATGAGCCAACATCCACCTTTGTAAGTCTTCTTTAGATTTCTTTCAGTGGTCTTTCATTCTGTCTTCTGTATTCATAATTAGAATGTAAAATTAAATAAGCCCTGACCTCAGAGCAAAGTGCTAGGGACCTCTTCTTGCTGGAGAGTTGCCAAAGAGCCTCACCTTTTCTTCATAATCTTTTGTTAGTGTTATAGCCATGTGACTTTCTCTCCTGACAATTTGAACCATGCTAGCTATTAAAATGTCCTGAGCTGCTCTACAAAATGCTGCACCCAAGTTGAAAATACTACATCTGTTGTATTTCTTTTCTCATATAGTTACCCCTTGCAAAGCAAGGTATCATATTGTTTTGCATTCTTGGTCCTTAAGGAAGCCTTTTTGCTTGTTGCTTGAGAGATTCCATTGTCTTTGATATATTTCCAAATTATACTTTTACCTGAATTACCCTTGTTTTGCTAACTAGAAAACTGGTACTAGTTAGTTTGGGGACAAATGTCCAGACACTTTTCATTTCCACTCTCCTTCACCTTTGCTTTCCAATATATTTTGAGAGACGATGAAATCTTTTACTGGTACCTTACACAAGTCTTTGAGTATCCCAAAGTACTTATTACCTGGACTCTTTGATTTGCAAATATTCAGGTTGTAAACTCCTCCTTTTTGTGCCATTTTTCATTAGCTCCATTTGTAGAGTCTTTGAAGTAACACCATAGTGTTTTCCTCTGTACAAAAGTCCTTATCTGTGAGCAGTGGATTTTATTTTATTTTTTTATTTTTTTATGTGGGTACCGGGAGTTGACCTCAGGACCTCGTGCTTGCCAGCAAGCGCTTGTGGCCCTGAGCGATATCATCGACCCTCTTTTTTTCCTTTATGTGGGTACCAGGAGTCGAACTCAGGACCTCGCACTTGTCGGGCAGGTGCTTATGCTGCTGAGCTATCTCACTGGCCCGAGCAGTGGATTTTAGATATGGCTGGACATTAGAATCCAGAGTGAAGTCTCCCCCAGCCCCCATTCTGATAGTAGGTTTGGGGTGAGGCTACGGACATCTGTATATTTCTAAAGGCTCCGTATTGGTTCTAAAGCACCTCAGTTGAGAGCCACAATCTGGAGAGGGTCCCAGACCTTTGGCCAGTTCAGACCATCGCCCTGGTTGGTCCAGTAGGTCCTTGGGCCCTGGCCTCTGGCCCCCAGTCCTGGACTCTGGCTTCTGTTAGCTCCCTCTGACCGCAGAGGGGCGATGTGAGCTGGAGCTTGGCTCTGTGGGAAGGTTGAAGGGCAAACAAAAAAGGGCTGTCTGGGTGGAGAGCTGGATGAGGGAGGCAGAGGCAGAAAAGCAGAAGCTCGCTGGCTATGTGGGGAAGCCATGGTAAATTGACACCTAGCATGGGATGCTGAGACAGAGTAATGGGAGTCCAGCTGGACGTGGGTCAGGGCCTTGAGTGACAATCGTCACTCTACTCTCTATAGGAAGTGATGGTGGAGGCCAGCTCTGAGGTGTCACCAAACAACAGGCTACAAATCCCAGAGATGTTGCCTCTGTGAACAAAACCAAGTCATGCTTTTCTTCTCATTATTTCCAGAATAGATTCTTCAGAACCCAGAGCTTTTAAAAATAAGTAAATATACACTGGGATTTCCACACTCTTTCCTAGGGGAGTTGTTATACTGATGGTTTCTCCCATGCGTTTTTCACTGAAGCCTGGGTTGTTGCTCAGGTGAACCCCTCTGCGTATTTTACCAGGCGTCTTTTCACTCCTCCAGCCAAGGCCTTCCACAAGAGCAGACTGCAGGAGGTGCTCCCTATTCCTACTGGGCTTTTGGGTAATGCCTTTTTCATTTTTGCAGAGCTTTCTAGGTTCCCCTTACAGGATGAGGCATAACAGGTTAAGACATGAAGAGCTTGTTTGTATTTAATCTTTCCCAAAATATAACTGGGCAGGCATTATTACCCGCATTCTGTGGCCAAGAACATTGAGGCTTAAATGAAGTTTAGTGACTTGCTTGCGATTACAAATTAGTAAGTGGTGGAACTGGGCTGGAAAGCCAGCCCTCTATGGTTCCACATCCATACTTTGTCCATTACTCCACCTCTTTCTGTCTCATGGAAGATCTGCCAGGGGTGTGGAGGCATTCCTGGTAAGCTTAAGCCCCATTTGTGGTTTTGATCAGACATAATCTAATGTCATATCTAGGCTTATTGGAAAACTTGGGGCAGATTTAAGGCAGTTTAAATGCATGTGCTATCTGGGAGACTGAAGCTACAGTTGGGATAGTTGCCAACCAATCTCGCCTACTTTGTGATTTTACCCATCGTAGTACCCCAGGAGCTGTTTCTCAGTCTGAGATACTAGCGCTTCTTTGGAATCATTAACATCTGCTTTTCCAATTCAGTATTGTCCTCTTGTGTGGTTGAAGAGGGGTGGCAAACAGGTGCACCTGCACAAATTTTCTTGAATTGTTCGAGGTAACCAGGGTGTTTCTGGTTGGCATTTCCTTTTCTCAGGTCTCCTGGGAACATGTAAGGGATGGATAAGCCCACGCACTGCTGTGTCTGACATTGTTAGTTTGCCAGTTGCTGTGGGACAATCTTCTGATACATCTATTGAGCCACTGCAGTATAATTTCCATGAGAGCCTTGTTTAGATAGATTTCTCCCCAGCAACTGGTACAGTGCTTGTCACATAGTAAGTGCTTTAAAATATTTGTTGAGTAACACCAACAAACACCAGAATTCTGGTTTCACATGGTGTGACTATTAATTATGATATGTCAACTTGAATGGATTAAGAGGCACCCAGCAGATTAGTAAAGCACGGTTCTGGGTGTGTCTGTGGATGATTGACAGGTAGGCCAGCAAACTGAGGAGGAAGACCCGCCCAATATGTGGGTGGCCTGAACAAATAGGCTCCTCCCCTGGACAGAATAAATAGGGAAAGAAGGAAGTTTCTTTTAGACACCAGTCTCCAGTACCTTTGGTCTTCCAAAACAGACTCACACTGGGCGACCCTCCAGTGAGCTTCTAGCCTTTGATCTTGGACTGGTGCTGCCTCATTGATCCCTCTCATTCTGTGCTTCCATCTTCTTGGGCTGTGAAGCTACCAGATCCTCTGGTTCTCCAGTGTGCACATAGCAATTGGTCCCGTTTGCATAATTACACAAAGATTTTCTATTGATTCTTTTCCCGGAGAGAACCCTAACTGATACACATGGGTTTGTCTTCAATCAGTGGTTCTCCATCAGACTTCCAAGTAAAAAGACAGTGTGGAGAGAACCTCTATTATCTTTATTTCTCACTACTGCTTTTCTTCTTTTACCATGCAGTTACTTTAGGGTTCCTTCATCTTTTTCAGCCCTCAGACCTGTTCCCCTTGCACATTCTTGCACTTTAATCATGTTGTAGAGGAGACGAAGTGCAAAGGGAAGGTGAGGCTCTTGGCTCACCTTGATGACTTACTGAGAGCCCCAAATCCTGTCCCCTTTGTGTTGAGGAACTCCTCATCCAGGCCCAGCTAGGACACCCTTGGTTGGAGGGGGCAGGGTAGGGATGAAAAGGACCTGATAGTCCTCACTGAAGGGAGGGATACAAAGAAGACAAACAGAGGGAGGCTCATTTCTCCATGCAGTGTAAATGTAGCTTCCCCCGTCAAAAGCATAGGCCAAGCAGTCACATGAGAATGGAACCGGGGCCGGGGATGGTGTGTCCTCCTCAAATTTCATTCTTTACGGCCTTCAAATTATCTGTTCCAGGTGTCTGAACTATTTTGGGTGGAGGTAAGGAACTGGGGAAATGAGACTGTGGTTTTTAGTCAGGCCTAGAAAATGTCAGGGGCTTGGCAGTGGAGGATTCTTTGAACTGCTTTGGCGTGGTTGGGCTCTTCTGAAAGTGAAAGAAGATGCACGTGGGATTATTTAAACACGAAACACAATTTAACATCACAATTAATTTATCTGAGTATAAAATCTTCTTTTGAAAAAGCACACCCCTAGCTTAATACTAAGGTGGGTACTTAATACTCCCACTGCCTAGGGATACTTGGTGCTATTATTTTAAGAGAATTTCTTTCATTTGAATTATTTTTCTCTAATGCTTATGAGACAGGTCTGAGGGTTGTGGTGTTTTGAGGTGGGGATGATCAAGCAAATTCCTTTTCACAGAGTCATCAAAGAAAGCCAAATAAATCAGATGTCTTTAAGAGTTAAGTTGTTAACAAAACAAAACAAAACAAAACAAAACAAAACACCAAAGCAAACCAAGGGAAAGCAAAGCAAAACCACATGTAGCAAAGACACTACCCACTGTGGGATGGAATTACAGAAGGCAGGACAGTACCTTATAATTTTTAAATCAATACTTAATTCCACTCTATAGCAAGCTTGTCCAGTGTTATTTGTGCTCTACTTGAAATATCTTATTCTGGGGAATCCACCTCTTTATTTTATTTAAAAATAGGTCTGACTATAAGATAGAATTTTATTCAATTACATGAAATTTAACTTGTCTTCTTGAATTTTCCTCATGAATTACCACTGGGGTCATCAAGTTTCTGTTTCACATGACAATAATTTAAGTAATGTGTTTTTGAGCCATTTATAATGATACAGTTCTAGATCCTGTTATTTTCACTCAAAATCATATTATAAAAAATGTCCTGTGTCACTATTTTCTTTGAAAATATGAATTGCAATGCCTGCAAATAATTCTGTATCATGATTTTAATTTTCATCTCTTATAGAACATTTATGTTCTTTATGGTTTGTAAAAATTATGATGTCACAACAGCAAACTCAAAACTGATTTCCTCTCTTACTAGTTCCTTGGACTATCTTAGATGTGAGACTACTGGGTCAAAGTGTATGTATGTTTTTAAGGACTTTTATATATATTATATTATAGATCATTTATATTATTTTTAAATGTCTATCTCTGAGATAGATTTGCGTGTAGGAATTTATTAGGGAGAACCCCTAACACCTGTGTCAGTGTGAGTGTCTTAGTTATTTTCTCATTGCTGGGACAAAATACCTGACACCCACAATTTAAAGGAGAAAAGGTTCACTTTGGCTCACAGTTTGTAGAGGGTTCAGGCCAGAGTCAGCTGGCTTCAAGCAGGGTGCATGGTAGAGGAGAAAGAGCTCATGGCAAGGCAGGCAGGAAGCAGAGAGATTTTTTCTTCTTTCCCTTTTTATTCCATCCAGGCTACGAGCCTATTGGTTGATGCCATCACAGGGTGGTTCTTCCTGCTTTAATAAGTCCATCACCCACACCAAGAACTATGCTAAACCAATCAGTGGACTAATCCAGTACCATCCACTGATGATCCAGCCACCTCCCAAAAGCCCCATCTTTGAGAGTATGAGGCTTTTGGGGGGACATCTAGCCATAACAGTAAGGGAAAGGATTGGGCAAAGAAGAACGATGATGAATTGCAACAATGGCCTCTGCTGATCCTGGGGAGTTCTGGGGCTTGTTGGTCCCTTTAAAATTGTCCCATACTCAAGAAAAGGGGCTAAGCCCTGTGGTCTTTCATGGACCACTCATTGGCTGCAGGCTGTCCTCAGGGAAAGGAATGACTTCAGGACAGTCACCCTGTTAGCCAAGGGCAAATTCTGATGAAGGGCTCAGCTGTCAGGTGGCAGCTGCTAATCCTCCTGGTAGTGTGGGAATAAATTCTCAGAACTGAAGAGGAGCAGCTGATGTGTATCACAGCATCCACTCCAGTCACCCCTAGTGCTTCTTGGACCTACTTGACTTTTTTTCTTTCTTTTCTTTATTAGCAGATATTTGTAGTACATCATGTTTACATTCATCTTTGGGTGTAGGTACAAGTACTTGATATATCTTAGTTCTTTTTATTATCACCCCCTGTCTCTCTCTAGATCACTTTACCGTCTCCTATTGTCTATCTTTCTAAAAATTATTTATACTTTGGGTTTCTCATATAAGAGAACTTATACTTGTTTCTTGTAGGAAGAGTTCCTTTACAATTCTGGTCTCCCTCTTCCTTCGGGGAAGTACATAAGAGACACATTACAGCCCTCATCGATGCAGCTCTTCTGAGGCATACAACTCATCAAAATATACAACGCACTGCAGAGTCCCCTCCCAACTGGCTAACAGCTCTGCTCCAGGCAGTTCCCTGGTGGTTGACCCAGACCCTCAACTTGAAGGATCTGGCCCCTGGCCATGATTCCTTTCTTAAACCATGTCTTGTTAACCATTTCCCACTACACACGGTTAGGGGCCTCAGAGGTCTTCCTAGGAGCCAGATACAGTCTTTTGTGCCCCTTTTTTTTTTTTATAACAACAGCCCATATTATGGTCTGTTACCCCTGCCAGGGTGGTGATATCTTTCCTTGCCTGTTGCTCCTGACACAAGCAGCAGAAAGTGCCTGGGCAGCAGCTGTAGTGTCAAGTTGAGCGGCGTTCTTGCGAGGTCTCGGATGTTTCCAGAGATGCAGAGCCCAGAGCTGCAGGGAAGGAAGGCATGAATTCCGAGTGGATATTGGGCAGGATGCTGAGTAGAACTACCCCTACTAAGTTTTTATTAGTGCATAGAAATACAATTCATTTTTTTTGTTGATTTTATATTATTCAATCTTAACTCACTTATTAGTTCTAATATTACAGACAGCTAAGTTATGTAGAAATATTATAGGCAGTCAGACAGGGCTAGGCCCTCAAAAGAGTCAGTGCAGAGGATAAGAACACATTTCAACTGTGGCTGGAGGCGGACCTGGTGAAGGCCAAGCCTCAAAATAAAGATGGAATGACCGGGCCAACATAACTCCCCAAGGAGTAAACAATATACTATAATCGAATTTTACGTGGTCCAATATGGTCTAGAAAGGCATCAGTCACCTGGGTGGGTGACTAGGACCTCCTGACTCATTTCTTCCAAAAAAGGTCCTTTTTCTTTCCATGCACACTTGCTACATGACTTGCTTCCCATTAGATCAACATTACCTAAGCCGCTATATTTATTATCTTATTGGTTGATCCTAGTTTTGTCCCATGTTGTACCCACCTTGTGATTTTATACCCACCTCATGATTTTGCTCTATAAAACTTCCTTTGAGAAGTAGGTTCTAGGGCAAACCACTTGGGCCCCCTCCTGTCTCTCAGGAGCTGTCTCTCAATAAAATTTCCTGCTCTTAACCTCCATCGTTCCTTAGAATTTGTTCTTTGATTTTGGGGAACACAAACTCAGTGTATCGGATATCTAGCAGGTTGGGAGTTATAATATTTCTGTTATATCATTTGGAGGTCCCATATTGCTAACAGTGTGTGTCCGTGTGGACTGTTAGGGTTTTCTACATAGAAGACTATGTCATTTGCATGTTAAATGCAATCTTACTTATTTTTCTTGCTTAATTGCTCTGGTTGGCACTTCTACTCCTACATAAAACAGAAGTGGTGAGAGTGGGCATTCTCTTACTGTTATTGATCCTTCACCACTAAGTACATATTAGCTGTGGGCTGGCCAGTTGTAGCCTTTGTCGTATTGAGGTACATTCCCTCTATGCCCAATTTGAGAATACTTATCATAAAACGATGTTGAATGTTATCCAGTGCTTTTAATGCTTCTGTTTAGATGGGCACATGGGTTTTCATTCTTCATTCTGTTACTGTAGTGTCTCAGATTTACTGATTTGAGGATATTGAGCCATTGCATCCAATAGATAATTCTATTTGATCATGACACATGATTATTTAGTGTGTTGCTGAGGTTACATTTGATTTGCTAGCATTGAGACTTTTTTCATCTATGTTCATTAAGGATATTGACTTGTAATTTTCTTTTCTTGTAGTATCCTTAACTGGCTTTGTTATCAGTGTAATCCTGACCTCACACAATGAATATGGGAAAGTAATTTTCTCTCTTCAAATTTTTGGAAAAGCTTGAGAAGGATTAGCATTATGTCTTTAAATGTTTGTTGGCATTCATCAGTGTAGCCATCTGGTCCTCGGCTTTTCTTTTTGGGAGTGTGTTTGTGTGTGTGTGTGTGTGTGTGGTACATGGCCTTCATACTGAGCTACATCCCCAGTTCTTTTTTTATTTTTATTTTGAGACAGTTGTTCAGGGTGGGTTTGAACTTGTGATCCTAGTAAGTTTTTGATTATTGATTCAATCTCCTCATTTGTTATTGGTCTGTTAAGATTTTCTACTTCATGATTCAATCTTGGCAGGTTGTATATTTCTAGAAATTTATCTACTTCTTTTAGGTTATCCAGTTAGTTGGTATATAAGGTATATAATTATTCATAGTCATCTTGTATGATTCTTTGCACTTCTGTAGTCTCAGTTGTAATATCTTCTTTCATTTTATTTATTTGATCTCTCTTTTTTGGTTAGTTTAAGTACAGATTCATCAGTTTTGTTTATCTTTAATAAAAACAATTCTAAGTGTCATTGTGCAACTTACATACATGTGACTTCTGTCTGTTTTCGTGCCTGTTTCCTGGCCCCCTTATATCCTTAGTCTCACAAGTGAGTTGTGATGATGCTTCAGCTCTCAGCTATAGGTGTCATCTTGAACCCCTGTATCCGTCCATCTTCAAATGTCAGGATGTTCCTTTGCCCTAATTTTATGGCTTCTTAAATAAATGGCCATAGGACCCTTGAGGGAAAGACCGAAGCCATCATTGTATCATGTACTTGTGGCATGGCAGGGTTCCTCCTTCTGGGTACATGTCCTCTTCTTCAAGGCAAAAGGTAGAAGATCTGAAAACCGCTTTAATTCTGGAAACTGGGTAAGGGACCACAACTTATTTATTTTCATGGCCAGTTCACCCTGCAGTGCACAGTCACCATAGAGCTCTGGCTGCTGCTCTCCAACACATCTCTCCTGGCTCTGGGGAGATCCATATCCTCCTGGCCTCCCATCCCACCATGGTAAGTCTTCCAGCCTCTATTTTATATCTGCATTTCCTGCCCATTTCTCCAAATCTTTTGATTTCTTCTTCCATTATATATCATGGCAGTTCTGGCTTTTCTATTTTACTTATTGGGGCCATTACTTACTTTCCCCTAATTTGCAAGAGCCATCCTGGTAGATCACACCATCCGCTGGTGCTCGCCTGATGGGTGATTCCTGTATTATAGGACACTCGCTTTTATAGTAGTAATCTCTCCCTTATTCATATTTACTCTCCTTGATGCAGCCCCCTCAGGCTCTAGTTCCACTGACTGTTTACTGACACCTGCAGACACACTGACTGGAACCTGTAGTCCCTTTTGCATATGGTCTCTCTCTTCTCATAACAGATCCAGCACTTGCCTGGCCAGGTTTAGTCGCAACTCGATCCTCTTTTTTTTTTTTTTTTGTGGGTACTGGGCGTCGACCCCAGGACCTCGCGGGCCAGCAGGCGCCCATGCCGCTGAGCGATATCACCAGCCCTTTTTTTGTATGTGGGTACCAGGAGTCGAACTCAGGACCTCACACTTGCCAGGCAGGTGCTTATGCCGCTGAGCCATCTCACCGGCCCCTCGATCTTCTTTTTGCCCAGAGGATAAATTGGGCTGCATCCTGAAGGAGCTCGTATTGTTTCACAGGCAGAGACTCCTGCGTTGTCTTCAAGGAAGAGTGGGGGATTGTAAGCTCAGATGGCTTTGGGTTTTTAAGATTTTTCAGCGAATCAGCTCAGAATATCTCCATCTCACTCCCAGGGCCTACCTTTTCCCACCGCAGTCCTAACACTGGAATAGCTGATTTACTGGAATTGGAAATTCAGTTTTTGATGTCTGCTATATTGGAATTAAATTCTGGGCCCGATTCTCAGTTTTTTTTATCTGGCAGCACAAGGCAAGCATCTTCTTGTGGTACTAAGAGGGCCCCTGATATTACGCTTTGGCATCAATTGGTAATTTGTGCCCCTAGATTTCCACTGTCTTTTTTAATTTATTGGGTGCTCAGCAATGGTGGCCCCAATTTCCTCTGAATGGCTGAATGGCTGAACTCCTGGAGACATCACACCCTTTGGTGTGTGGCCTTCCACATTAGTCCATCCTGGCTCACCACTGATGTACCAGTACATCACGGGAGGGCTATTTCATTAGTGATGAGTTCCTCATTGCTAGTGGGCCAGTAGGTGGTCCAGCTCTCAAATCCCATTTTAGAATCAGCTTGTTCAGATCACTCTCGGAAGGGCTCCCTTGGTTCTGAAGCGGGATGAAATGTATGCCACAGTATCTACTACGTATTTTCAACTGCCCTCCATAAGATTTTTACTGCAGATGTGTAATGCCATCAGCAACCTAGAGCATTGATTGGGCCTATAATTATTTGTCTCCCCCTCTCAGTGTGTTTGCAAGTTTCCAGTGTTGAGCTCCATTCTGGCTAGTCACGATGAAACTTTTGAGATCAGACTTTCCATTCAACGCTATTGCCCTTGGTCTGGTATTTCATTCTGCTGTTGCCCTTGCTCTGACATGGGGACATGGAGATCTGAGTTCATTAGTATTCTTTTTGTCCCATTTAAAGTTATGTCTTCACGTGATTTACAGGTTGCATTTTTGATTTTAACTTTCTTGCCAAACCTCTTGTTCTAAATAGTTTCTCTCCATCTTTCTTTCATATTAGTTAAAACCTCTGGATCTGTTCACTTGGTCATTGGGCATTGTGAGAAATGCTCCACTCCTAGCTAGAGGCCATAAATTTAGTGTCTAAAATTAAAAACCAGAAATACAAAACCTGGGTAGGGCATATAGCCCAGTGGTGGAGCGCTTGTCTAGTATGCATGAGGTCCTGGGTTCAATCTCCAGCACCACACACACACACACACACACACACGCGCGCACAGCACAGCGCAAATCTTGGTTTGAATTCCAGTTGTATACACAGTCTTTTGCTTCTCTTCTCTTCCCGTCTATCACTCTCAGCCTTTCATTTGAAAAATCAATGAGCAAGACTACCAATATTCTATACCTTTTACTTTTCTGTATCTAGAGAACTTGTCTTAAGCTCCTTCTCTGGTACTTCCTGCTCTACTGGTACTTTTTATGTTGTGATGAAGAGGGGAAGGAAATACACTTAAAGAGCATCTCCTGTGTTCCAGGTGCAATGTTGAACACTTTTTGTGCTCTAATTTAAGCCCTGCAGCTCAGCTTGGAGGTACTTATTATTATTCTTATGATAAACACAAAGATAAGTTGTCCCTGTTTGCTTCCGAAATCTGTATTCTTTATTATGCTTTGGTATAGAAACACCTGGGCACATCAACTATTAGTGGACAATGGTATTTTGCTAAATCACAGTCACTTCCCCATTGCCTCTTAAAGGACAAAGCACCTCTCGACTGACTGCCCATATTATTCTGCACCACCTTCCCCAGCCCCAGGGGGAAGTCCCCTCCTATAGACCTCTCCAGGGCCAGCAGTGGATGATGTACGCTTTTGCTTCTTCTTTAGCCAGCCACACCTCAACTCCTGAAGGACTGGACTGGACTTCTAAAGCATGAGGCTCTAATTGTGTGTTTCTAAGAAAAGTGAATTTTTTTTTCTCTTTTACTTCTGTGCCACATCATTTCTTTCGGCATTGTCCAGTGTCTGGTGTCTGCTGTCTGGTTTTGATACCCCTTTGTGTCCTCAAAAAGTTGACTCTGGTGAAAAAAGCACATAACCTGGCAGGTTGCTGGAATGTTCCCAGTCCCTCATGACCTGTTACACCCTTGGCCTAGAGTTGGGTACTCGAGTGAAATTGCCATCCTTCACGGCTCTAATTAATACCACTGTTGGCTAATTTCCCTACTGCAGTAGCAAGGTAGTTTTGGCTATGCTGTCCACTACAATCTTAAATTGCCAAGGGCACCAATAAATTATCTTTTACTTTTCTCCTTTCTTACTGCCTTCCAGGTACTCCCTCCCTTGGGCCAGGCACTGCTATTTGGAAATTCTTAGAAAATTGCTGCCAGCCAGCTAGCTCCTCCAAACAGCTATTGGCTTGTTGTCTACCTAGTAAATAGAAAACTTGGAAACATCTTAGAAAATTTTTTCACCTTTCCTACCTTCCAGCCTTTATAGCAAGGCCAATCTGGGATTTTACTCCAGAATCTGAACACAGGAAATAAGCTTAGGAACCACCTAGGTCTGTCGGTTCCTGGGCATTCTTTGGATTGAAGGGTGTTTCTGTCTGGCCAAAAATGCCCAGCTGGCTGCAGGCCTGGGAGGGCAAAGCAAGGACAGTTCTAAAGACAGAAGCAAAACTGTACCTTGTGTTCCGAGTCTGCTATTAAAACAAAACAGGAAAGGGCATGCATCTTTCAGTCCTGTGTTAATTCTATGCAGCAATGAAGTGTTGTAAAGGCCACATATTCATGAAGGAACTTTCTCCGTGAGCTGCCGAGCTTCTTGCAGTTGCTTCTCTGTTGGTAAAGTTAAAGGTCATATTTGGGAGAGTTGCATGGCCATTTGGCTCAACAGCACAGAGTCTTTGGTTTTTTTTCTTTATTGTTTGTCTTTGTGGCCTTTAATCCAAGACAGGGCAACTTTCTCCTCTCTCTGTGATCATGTCACAACTGCCTTGCCAAAATGGCAGACACTTTTCTCTGGAGAGAGGTGATATTTAGTTTCCTCAAATTGTTTATGGAACACAACAAGTTAGGGAATCTTTATTCTGCAACTCTTTTTTACCCCAGCACACTTTGAATCAGCGAATTTCTGGGAGAAACAGTATACCTTGCCCTATTCACAAAACACAACCTATCCATTTACCAGGAAGATAATAATATTTTTCAGCGAGAATTTGGTTCCCTCCCGCACAGAAGCATTTTCACAAGGTTTTCAACTAAGCCTTAGGAATCTAGAATGCAGTTGTATTGGCCAAAACCCTGGACAAGCCCAGTCTCCTGAGACCTCTCACCCCCATGTGAAGGAGGCCTTCTCCTAGAGCCTTTACTGATATCCAGTGATGATAAGATGAGGAGGAGGGAACCCACTATGTCTGATCCATAAAAAGTGAAGGAAATGGGGGCCTGGACTGACATTTTCTGCAAATCTTTATAAGGGATCCTTGAGGAAGTGAAGAATGGGTAAAAATAGGCAATTCTTCAATCGTTACTTGCCTAACTATTGCCATCTATCCTCTCCAATCAAGATATAGGTCTAGGCTATATTCTCTAAACCACCAGGTTGGGGGGCCAGTGACTGCTGATTGGCCATAGATAAGCCCCATCATGGATACTTACCTAAAGGTATAAGTAAGGAGATATTGGAACTAACAAGTTTCTTTTCTTCCCTCTGTTTGATTAATTTGAGCCTGTGTGTTAAACAGCAGGTGGATTCCATTTCTATGCGGAACTCCATTCCTATGTGAGGAACCCTGAAGATATCTGTACCTGGCATCCTTCGTGGACCCTCCCTATGGCTCAGATTCTCAGTAGCATCGCTTATTTTGATACTATGAACCTTGTTTGTTAGCACAGTTTTTGAAGGCCTACTGTGTATAAAGCATTCTCCACATATCATGGAAAACAAGTAAGAAATTGTTCCTGCCCTCATATAGCTTAAGGGTGTGTGTGTGTGTGTATACTCGGGCTTGTATATCTGAGAAACATAGAGGTTAAAAAATGAGGAGAAACACATCACATAACTCCATAGAGTATCAGATATTTTTTCAACCAGTGCTGTGCAGTGGGGTATACAGACATGGATGCTTGTATGAGACATGATTTGTTCTTTGTTCACAAAGACAGTTGGGGATCATATACAGATGACTTGAGGGTTCCCATTGGTTCCAAATCGCTAAGAGATTTGGGGCTTCAGATGAAGCTCAGAAAGAATATGACTCCAGCAGTCTGGCTTGGACCAAGATCGTGCCAGATTATTGGGGTTCATCAATGATCAGCCTCATCAGACTTTCTTTACATGGCCAATTGTGCTTAAGCCTCCACCTTCCCATTTGGTTCCATCAAGATGTAGAGGACCATGCTTGCAAAGTGCTTCAAGCCAAAGACTACCTTTATTTGAGTCTAGAAACAACTGCTGTCACCCTTCCTAACAGATTAATTGAATTAGGAGATACATTGATTGAAATGGTGAACATTACCGGTGATCTCAAAATTGTGGGCTCTCATCTCTGACCATTACTCCTTACCTACCAGCTCTCCCATTCCCCCCATACTCACTCCCTTGCTCTCTCCTTTCATGAGAGTATGAATTCCCTCTTGGTTGGCAAAATCCTATGGAGCTGCTGCCCATGAGGCTATGCTAAGATTCCAGAATGAAAGACGTGGACTAGGGAGCATGTTTACATATTCAAGGTAGCTAAAGGCAGGATGGTTGGAGAGTGTTTGAAAATCATCACTGTGCTGGGTGTGGTGGTGCACACTTGTAATCCCAGCATTTGGGAGGCTGAGGCAGGAAGATCAAGAATTGGAGTCCAACATGAACTACATAGTGAGATCCTGTCCAAAAAACAAGCAAGCAAGCAAGCAAACAAAGAAACCAAAAACCAAACCAAATCAAAACAAAACAGAAAAACCAAACCAAATTAAACCAAAACAAAACTAAAACAAAAGCAAACAAAACAAAACTGAAAAAGAAAATCATCTTTATGTTGAGAGTGGTGAGAGAGGATAGCAAAAGTCAAACCTGGAGTGGTACCTAAGGTCAGGTTCAAGGGCATGCTGAGACTTTAGCAGGGAAGATAAAACTATCAGAAGTGGAGAGAACTGCTTCTGTATGGGGAACCAGGGCGCTGCATATCCAGTTTTAGATGGCATGGACTGTGTAGAACAGGGTCAGACTTGCTAGAAAAAAGGGCCAATCAGGAAGGATGATGAGGACTTTAAATCACTGTAGTCACGGCCCTCAGCCTAGTCTATGAGTTTCTTCCCGGCCTGTCAGGACCCAATTTGTGCTCTAGGTTGTGTTTAACTAACTATTTTACTCTTATCCAATATTGCTTAATTAACCAATTCTCTAAAATGCTTTATGTGTTAGGTTTGTCTCCTTGATTATATTATAAGCTCTTTGGCAATAGAGCGTGACGTCTTTGGAATCTCTCAGAACCTGGGATCACCTATGATGAAATAATACCTATAGAACAATTGAACTGTGGCTTCCTTGCAACATTTATGCTTGCCACAGTTTCTGCTGAGGGAAATAAAATTCTCTGTAGAACCCATACTCTTAAATGACTGCCCATTCATTTTGTATTGGGAGGGGCCAGGCCACCTTACTTTCTTACATATGATATGAATACTGTGCACTATGGCTTATATGATGTGCACCATTTGCCTTCTGCCATACCTTTGTGTGTGCCATCTGCCAGACTATTGGCTTCCAGATGCTCCTCTGAAGTCTGCTCATTACAGCAATTGCTCAAGGCCATTGGACCTAAACTTCCTTTGGGCCTCCAGACCTAACCCTCAAGTTGCGAGCATGCCCATGACCATTCCTCCAGACTTTGACCTTAGATTTACCCTTGGGACTTTGAGGAAGCACACACTCCCTGTAAATTACTCTGGCCAATGTCCACAGTCAAACCCACCTCCTGCATCAGTGCTTCTCCGACAGCAACTTGGAGATCATTTAAATCAGCAACAGCTGAGAAACTGGAAAAATGCAGAGTCATGCCTGGTTCCAACCCAGGCCTGTTGAATCAGAGCCTGGTCTAGGCTCAGAGTTTGCACTTTAGTAAGATCTTTGATGTTTTTTTTTTTTTTCCTGTGGGTACCAGGGGGTTGACCTCAGGACCTCGTGCGCCAGCAGGCACCCGTGTCGCTGAGCAATATCACCGGCCCCTTTTTCGTATGTGGGTTCCGGGAGTCGAACTCGGGCTCTCGCGCTTGCCGGGAAGGCGCTTAAGCTGCTGAGCCATCTCACTGGCCCCCTCTTTGATGGTTTTTTAACCATTTGTCTGCTCTGTCACTTTGGAATGGCTCAAAGTCTTTGCCCCTCTGGCTTATCCTGTCCTGCAGTTACTCAGCTACTGCAGTCTTCATGGCACAGCAGACACCCCTGCTCCCACCTGTGAGGAGGGGACCTAACCCCGTGGAGCACCTCTTCATTCTGCTCCCTCATCTCCGATCCCACATTCTGCCCTCAACCATCCTTCTGGGGGACCCACCTATGCTGGAACCTATATCAGCTGCTCCCAAAGAGACAGAGAGTCACTCTTTAGGTCGCACTTCAGGCAATGTTTTCCTTCCACTGAAGATGGAATGAGACCTAGCGACCTTCAACAGGGTAGCTGGAAACAGGGTGAGGTTTCCAGTTCTACAGTCCAAGTGGAGAAGGAGTCCATGTCCCTTTCTCAAGGGACACAGGGAGAACCTGAAAATGCAGCACTTGTCGAATAAGAGCAGATAACGAAACAAGTCCTGACATGTTGCTGCTTGTTTTTGTGATTTTAAAAGGACAGTAAAACGTAGAGATAATAAAGAAGCCAAGGCCAGCTGTATAAAGGCAGTCTTGTTATGAAAAGGCCTTTATGGGCTTCCATTCGGACCGGATTTTGACATAGGCAGCAGAGGCAAGGAAGGCCTTGCCTCTCCTGGGATTTCTGCAGAAGCCTGGCTCAGCCTCCAGGTCAGAGGTTGGGAAGCGCCCCAACATTGCCTGGAGGAGGGAGAACAGACCCATCTGTTAGTTCCTGCTGATAATAAGGCATCCTGCGTGGGCAGACATTGCTCATTCCCTGGCTGGGGGATCTTGTGTCTCGATGCAGTGGTTGTTCTTCACCTTTGTATAGAAGGAGGTGTGGCAGGAAGAGGGGATTAGGAGGCCTATTAAACTGGAGTCCTGGTAAGATTCCATGCTGGAGAAACCCACCCCAAAATGACAGCTTTGGGGTTCCGTTAGGGTGATTATCAAATCCAAAGGTTCTCCAGATTGTGGATTCCTTCCTCTTGTGTCTGTTCCTGTCTTTCTCCAATCCTGTGAAAGTGGGGAAGGGCTAGAAGCTCTTTCTCAGAAGGAATTTTTGAGAAATAATTCCCAGCTACACTCTTTGCTCTTGTTACTCACGTATTTGTTTTCCAAAGGCTTCCAGTGACAAAGAAGACATTGTATGTGTTCACACATGTGGGGGCAAGTAGGCTGTAAGGTTGGAGGGCCACTGAGGGGGAAGAACTCAGAGACTGGGAAGGTGGCTCAGGACAGCTTCTCTGTGTGGGATGGCCTGGCCCTTCTATTCTGGAACACTGAGCCCTTGGAGGCAAGGATTTAGGCTCCTGTGACAAGTAGCTTGGGAAGGATATGACATTGGTTTTGCATCCCATGCATAGCATGATTCTTGCAGACAGTGGTGTTTAAAATAATTCCTGAATATATATTTTTACCTTTTTTTTTTTTGTGGGTACCGGGGGTCGACCTCAGGACCTCGCGTGCCAGCAGGCGCCCGTGCTACTGAGCGATATCACCGGCCCTTTTTTTGTATGTGGGTTCTGGGAATCGAACTTGGGCCCTCGTGCATGCCGGGCAGGCGCTTACGCCACTGAGCCAACTCACCGGCCCATATTTTTACCTTTTAATGGGCCCTTTGGTTTATAACAAGCACAGAACTATGACTTCTTGTTTCATTTGTTCATTCAACAAACATAGAAGATAGGGTCCTACTCGGTCTTCTCAGTGATGTTGAGTCAGGGGAACCCAACGACAAGATCTCCTGAAAAAGGATGGATCCCTGAGGTTCATGGGCATATTATTTCTGTGCACAAAATGAATTAAAGAATGAATGTGTGTATGACAAGACCAGTTATCTACGGAGTACCACCTTGTTCCTCATAAGCTTCCGTTTGCCTTTTCAAGAGTATGTTACCTGTTTAGGAAGTAGCAATATACATCCTTTTCTGCAAAGAGAGCTTTAAACAAAAAAACTAGCCTCAAGGTAGTTTTCCATCTATTGAAGTAGGGGAAGGAGTCCCCTCATCTCAAGCACGTCCAGCCCTGTGGCTGTGTTGGTATCCTATGGCAGGGAGAAGTCAAGCTGGAGATGCAATGTTGGGAATCAGTAGTGGTCTAAAAGCCATAAGATTCGTGAGAGAGATTTAGGAAGAAAGGAGGTTGAAAGGCCAGGGACACTGAAACCTTAAGTAGATAAGGAGAAACCAGCAATGGGGACCAGGGACGATCAGACAGAGAAGTAGGAGGAAAGTCAGGCTATGTGGGGCATCCTGGAGGCCAGAGGAAGACAGTATTTCAAGGATAAATGAGAGGCCACTTGTGATGAATGCTGCTGAGATGCGTAGTAATGTGGGAGTAAACTGTGCTGGTGGTTTTAGTCATGCAATATTACCAGTGGACTTTGGAAAAGACAGTTTTTAGTGAAATGTCTTGAAATGAAATGAATGGAAATAAAAACCTGATTGGTGTGGGCTTAAAGGCTCATTCATCTTTGCTGCTTAATGAACTAGAACAAGTCAAAACCATCAAAACCCTTCAGTCAGGAAAGATGATACACTACCCTTCATATATTATCCCCTCCGATGCTCTCTCCGGGATTACTACACAATCCTCATTCATGGGCATACAGACCAAGTTCCCGTCATAGTGAATCATGTTGGTAGTTTGGGGGACTGTAGCAGTTACTGCAAGGGTTTGAAATGAAAGGCTCAGCCTTCAGGTAGGACAATAGAATGTTCAAAGTGCACTTTAGCACTGAAATTTACTTATTGAGAAACTGAAGCCCAAATCAGAGGGAGTGACGTACCTAAGGTCACAGGTGTTTTTAGGCGTTGCTTTCCTTCATTCATACAAGTGTACCCGGTAGATGAGAATCTGTATTTTTAAACAAGATTATTGGGGGATAGATCTGCTGTTTCTATCATTTCCTCAGGATGCCCATTTTGGGGCTGTCATATTCTCTTTAGAAATAAACTACTCAGGTAGGGATTTAGATCAATTTTCTACATAAAGCATCAAGATGCTTAGGTCCAAAATTCTGGGATGGCCTGAGTCAGGCAGCACATTCCTTGAAAAATACAAGGACTCCCGTGGCCCAGGAATGGGCTCACATTCAGAGAACCCTGGGCTGTGTATTTCTGTCCTCTGTTTTGGACCTTTTTGTGGTATAAGCAGAGTGCCTTTGACCAGCTTTCCTGGGCTTAGTCCTCCATAGATGGTGGCTGGCTATCCATGCCTCCTGCCAGAGGTGTTGTCATGCTTGGAAGGACCCCAGATTGGGCTCATGCTTATGTGATTACAGCTTGTTGGTTTTAAGAGTGTTTGTCTGAAGTACATCACCTACTGGGCCTCCGTCCAAAGGGAAAATAAGAATTTAGCTCTTCCTGTGAGGAGTTCCAGATTTTCTTTTTTGAGACAGGGTCTTGCTATATACTACAGGCCAGTTTTGAACTCATTATGTAGCATAGACTGGCCCGGAACTTGCAATTGCCCCACACTAGCCTTTCAAGTGCTGGGATTACAGGTGTGCACCACCATGTCTGGATGAGCTATAGATTCTTAGCCAGGGACAGCAATCACCCTGCATGTTAGTCGTCTGCCTGGTTTTTCCCTAAAATTCTCCTGCCATGCAGATATTCAAGGATGAATCCTTCCTCTGTCTTTGAATGAGATGAGGCAGGATCAAACACAGCAGGGAGCAGGTCTCTATAGGAATGTGATGGCTGCCTCCAGGTGAGAGAATCCTGGGTTCCCAAAAAGGACTTTGAAGCACCCAGAGCCCGTCAGTGTAGGGGCTGAACTTCAGTGTAGCTGGTGCTGTGACATCACAACCAGGGATGCAGCTGCATCCATGCCAGCAGCCAGCTTGCCCTCAGAAGTTCTAGGCCCATCACTAGTGGCCTCTGACTGCAGCCACACACAGGTAGAGACACTCGAATGTTCTCTTATGCAGTGGAAGGACTGGATTAAAACAGATTACCCCAGGGCTTTCTAACACTGAGGTTATGACTTTGATCCTGGAGGAACAGATTTGTCATCACCAGCCATCTTTCCTTAAAGCTTCTGCTGAGTAGGAAATGGTGTTTTATGTCCCAGAGCCTTTCTTCTTTGAGGTCTGCCCTCCTTCTGAGTCTGCCCTCCTTCTGAGTCCTCTCTAAAGCTCTCCCTGTTCTCACAGCTCTTCCCATCTTTGCCTGTCTTTGGGCACTTAGCAGTAGGCACCTAGGCTCAGTGATCCTTTTAGGACTTTTAGCACCTTGTTGCTTAAATCTCAGCCTGTGATCTCCAGACTAGCTGCTGCAGCATCACCTGGATGTTGATTAGAAGTGTATGCTCCACTGCACAGTCCCACTCTATACTTCCAAGTTGCTCCCCCAGCGTTCACATTGACAAGCAGTGCTGGCAGCTAGGACAGTCCCTGGCCACAAGTGTAAAGTCTGACAACATTGCCATTGGACTCTTACTTCTTGGATTCTTTATCTTGACTCTACCAATTCGCTGTTGCTTCCCTTTCTTCCCTTCCTCTCTCCCTCCCTTCTTTTCCTCCCTCCTTTCCTGTCCTAATTCATGGGCCTGGTGGTGGTTGAGTAGACTTCACACTGGGAAGTAGATGTACTGACACCACAGTACCACAGGGATCTCCTTGTCCCACAGGCTCTAGTGCTATTTCCTAAGGAAGCCAGATAACCTTTGGCCAGGAGCAGAAGATTCTGCAACCATAGACCCTCAGGGTCACGGCTCCAGGAGCTCAGCAGCAGGACCTCTGTCTGAATGGAAAAGGGAAGAGTCCTGCAGGAGGTAGAAGTGTGAGGCTATAGGTCCAGAGGTTTCACATCTAGAAAAAGAAGTCCAAACATGGAAGTCATAGTCAGCAACACAGACACAGCCCTCAGTTAACAATAGGAGGAGAAACAGCTGCTCTTCAAGGTGAGAGTCCCTGGGTTTTGTCTTCAGAGTTGAGCTCAAGACCTGCAGCTGCCTCACTGCCCTCTGGTTCTCTCACCCCTGGCTTCCATTTGCTTCTCCATAAATGGTGCTTCTGTGGTTTAAGGACACTGGTGCCAAGGCTCACATACAGTCACTGGAGCCCCCAGGCTCTCTGCTGAATTTGGCCTGAGCTCCATCATCAGATGTTGATTTTATCTCTTCTCTGAAAGCTTCTACTTGTGTAGCTCGTGTGCTACTGAAACTGCCTTTCAGAGCAGTGGACTGGATGAAGGAAGTTTCTTTGGTGAATGCTTTGGATTTGTGGCTGTTTTGTGTGCATCAGTATTGTGCTCTAAAGAGGGAATAGTCACATGAATGAGGAATGGTTAAAATCCAGAAGTAGGTTGGGAGGCAGGAGGAAAGTTCAGGAGGGAGACAACAATGGACTTGGGCTTTCCAAGCCCAGCAGCATAGATTCTTAGCCAGGAGAGCACTGTGAGGGAGTGGGGGAGGTGACCGGCATCATCATGGCCGCACATTACATAACATAGGTTGACAGGTTACACAACATAGGATTTGGTCATAACGAAAATACCTTCTCATCTTCATGGAAACCCAGTCTAACATCTGTGCAGATGTTCCCAATCTCAGTCTTGATCCCAACCTCATCCTTGATCAACACTCTGTTTGGGGGATAGGTTTTCAACTGATTCTCCAAAATGTTCCTCACTTGCTCAGCTCTGAAACTCCTTTTCCCTCTGTAGTAGGAATGGGGGTTGAAATTTTTATATTATCAATTGGATCTACAAAGAAAATGTCACTTTTTATTTTGTGTAATGGAGCTAATCCTGCTCCAGCACCCTCACTTGGCTGGGTAGAAAACACAGTCCTCGTGTTTCAACTTGCCAGCTAAAGCATCTTCTACTTTGAAAGTATCTTTCAGTTTAAGTCAATCACCTTTGGGGACACATCTCCTATGGTTTGTGTCTAGATATCCCCTCAAAGCCTCATGTGGGGGGCTGGTGAGATGGCTCAGCGGCGTAAGCGCCTGCCTGGCAAGCGCGAGGGCCCGAGTTCGACTCCTGGAACCCACATACGAAAAAAGGGCCGGTGATATCACTCAGCGGCATGGGCGCCTGCTGGCGTGCGAGGTCCTGAGGTCGATCCCCGGTACCCACAAAAAAAAAAAGAAAAAAAAAAAGCCTCATGTGGTCATGGAGCTTTTTCAGAAGTGGCTGAATCTAGAATGTGTGATGCTGGGATTAAGGGTGTGTGATTATTAAATCACTCCACTGGTTGGTTTGGCATAGGATTGAGGGTGTGAGTGGTACACCCACCCTAGAACAGGTAGCCTGCATAGAATATAAGGGACAGAAAGAGTCCTGTCTTCTCCCCCTTGTTGCTTTTTCTGTCTTCTGGCTGCCATGAACTGTTCTCTCCAAAGTTACCCTGCCCGGGAAGCAGCTGTTTATGTACTGAAACCTCTAGAAACTGTGAACTAAATAAACCTTTCCTTCTTTAACTTTGGGTATCACATACTTTGTCTCAGCAATGAGAAAATTAACTAAGATGACATCTCTGGGGTAAATTCCAACCTTTCAGGTTTCTATCCCTACCTGTTCTTCTTTCCAAGAAGGTGGTCATGGGGCCTCATTCATGAGGCCAAGAAGGGGTCTCAGATGCATATATATGGGCTTCTATTGCCTCAGTGTTCTGTTGGCTCTCTGCTGCCAGGCTAAAGATGGCTTTGGTCCTTGGGTCCCTATATAAAGCCTCCTCACTGCACCTGGTCCTTCCAGAAATTGAGGGCCACCAGGGATCAAGTGCATTGATCTATGCAATGGTTAGAATGTTTGTGTCTCCAAAATTTGTAGGTTAACACTTAATCCCCAATGCAACCATAGTAGGAGGCAGGGCATCATGGGGGCTTTAGGTCATAAGAGTTCTGATCTCATAAATGGATGAATGCTGCTGTGAAATGGGGATTTTGGGAGTGGGTTCACTTTTTTCCAGCTATTTTGCCATGTGTGGAACAGCATTCCTCTTTGTCTTACTTTTCTCATTGCAGTTGCAGCCTGCCTTCCATCTTTCCTTTTACATTGCATCCAGGCACTAAGCCTATTGGTTGGTGCCACTCACACCCAGGGAGGGGCTTCCCATTTTCCACACCCAGAACAATGCTAAATCAATTTAGTTATTACACATCCTTAATCCACATTCACGCACCCTAAATCCAGCCACCTCTTGAAAGCCCCACCTCTGAGCACATGAGGCTTTGGGGGGACATCTATATACAAGCCATAACACTCCTCTCTAGAAGATATAGCATTCCAGATGTTATCTTGGAAGTGGGGACAAGGTCCTTACCAAAAAGAACCTTCTGGCACCTTGATCTTGGATTTCCAACCTCCTGAAGTGTGAGAAATATTTTTTTTATAAATTACCCAGTCTGAAGTATTCTGTTAAAGCAGCAAAGTCAGATTAAGATAATCTAGCTGTTTGCTGGAGAATTCAGTGCCTTCCCATGCCTCAGTGAGTTACACAGGACCTTCCTCCCAACGGGATTTCTAGAACCTGTCCCACTCCCTCTGATTTAATATCTTCCCCCTCCTCCTCCAATGTACCTTGTCCATGAAAAGACAAGAATAAATCCTTATGTTCTTCTTTTCCTTCAGAACCATGGAACTAAATTTTATGAAAAGGAAAGTATCACAGGTTTAATTATGTCCTCTACCCAAAAGGATATGTTGGAGTCCTAGATCCCAATACCTCAAAATGTGACTATCATGATTTAGAACTAAAAGCTTCCCCCAGAAGTCTTACATGTTTGGAAGGTGATTGGACCACGGGGGTGCTATACTCATTACTGGATTCGCTTATTAATAAGCTGAGTGGCAGAACGCGGTGTTAGTCAGGGGGCCTAGTTGGAGCTAGTCGCTGAGGAGGATGTATTCTTGCCACAGGCTCCTCCCTTCTTTCTCTGCTTCTTGGCTGCCATAAAATGAGCAGCTGTTCTCTGCCTGATTCCTCCACCATGCAGTTTCTGCCTTGGAGCTGGATAGCTATAGACTGAACCACTGAAACTGAGTCAATATATACCTCTCTACCTCTCATCCTTTAAGCTGTGGGTGTCGGGTACTTTCCCTGTAATGAGAAAGGTGACAAATACTATGACCCTATTTGGAGATAGAGTATATATAGGGGTAATCAAACTTTAAATGAAGTTGTTGGCATTATCCTTAACCCAATATGACTGATGTCCTTATAAAAAGGGCAAATGTGTGGGGAGGGGCAGATTTGGACACGGAGACTGAAGAAAGATGATATAGAAACACAGGGAGGAGATGCCATCTACAGGCCAAGCAGCATGGCCTGGAACAGATCCTGCTTCCCAGCCCTCAGAAAGAGCCAAGCCTGCTGCCATATTGATTTTGATTTTTAGTCTCCAGAACTGAGACAATAAGTTTGTGTTGTTTAAGCCACCCAGTTTGTGGTATTTTGTTACCACAACCTTAGCAAACTAATATAGGAGGAAGTGACTTTTTTTTTTTTTAACATTGAGAGAGTAAAGTATTCCTTCAAATTCTAGTCAGCTCTCCCAGTAGTATTCTGTGCTCCTGCTATGGAGTAGTAAAACCTCCCTGTAGAAGATTTGAGGGTTGGATGTGGCTAAAGGTTGGTGCCTTTCTATGTGTTGAACAAAATCATCTAGAAGGGGCTAGATTACCTTAGAAAGGGCTAGATTACACTAGAAGGAGCTAGTGATGGCAAACTTTTTAGAGCTTTCAATGATAAGAAACAGTCTGCTGTGACACGTGTACTGTAGGTTAGCCACCACTGGGCTAGAAGGAACGTTTTCCTTCCATTTAAAGGAGGATGTATGGTGCTAGGTCTCTGCATGAGGAAAACAATTATTTATCATGATCTTGACTCTAAATGCATTTCTATTTAACCTGCCTTGATTGGACCAGGCCTCTCATATTTCCAAAGCAGATTGGTAGGACCACAGGGCAAGGTCCTTGCCTTGTCCTCATGTTTGAAGCAAAGCTTCTCCGGGTTTCTGCAGCCCACAAAAGGGACATTAGGACACTGTAACACACACTAGCCTACCTTTCATCGTGGGTGCTCATTTCTATTTTTTAAATCAGAGTCAGGGAATCCTTCCCGTTGGCCCCTGTAAGAGCACATTCACCAGCCCTGGAGTTCTGAACCTATCTCTGAACAGGAGTCTAGAGCTGGGTATCTTTCACTTACGAACTTTGGAAATGCTCTCCTGGAGAATTGTGGACAGATGCTGGGTGTCCTCAAGAGTAAGAACCATGTAGCCATATCTGGCCCTCCATAGTGGCTGGGGGCCAGCTGCTTCCACTATGATCTGAGATCTAGCTTCTTCCCTTTGTAGCATGTCTAGGCCTTAGAGCCTTTCTAAACCTTCCTGTTGAGTCTGGCTGCAGGCAAATTAAAACTAGAACCATTTGACAGAGGCTCTGGGGCTTAAAGGAGAGGATGGAAACTCAGAAGAACACTTGACATTGGATGGCATGTGAGAGATCATGTGCCCTATGTCCCGGCTCTTCCCCTGAGGTGAGGCTTCACTGATGCTCAGCTGAAGTTTACAGACGTGAAGGGAGCAGCCTGGGGTCACAGAGCAGTTAGAGACAGAGTTGGGAGCAGACTCGGATCTGCCTCCCAATTGTGCCTCTCTCCTTTACAGAAGAAATAAGATGAGGCAGCTGAGTTTATCGATTGAAAGGTTAATAGCCTCTCAATTCAGGAATCTTTCTGCTATATTGAAGGTGCTCTCTTTTCGTGCTCTTGGGACAGCCGTAGTCTCCCTCCCTCCAGTCCCTTTCCTGTTCCTTCCAGTGCCACCTCATTCAGGACCACTAGTGGTCCCTAACTTCCGTTCTCATTTCCATGTATTTGTTCTGCGCTCTTTGGGTTAAGCTACCTCATTCTCTGAACATACTTCCTGCCAGTTTTTCCCAGATTTTGGTGTTGGTAAAAAATCTGGGGAACCTGTAAAAATGGAGATTCCCTGGGCTATATTTCAGCTTCAGACATTTGGGATCAGGAATTTGAAGTTTTAACAGGACTCTTGTCATTTTGGAGCCAGAAATCCTGCCTTGAGCATTACTGCTTCATAATTTCCCACTTTTTTTTTTTTTTTGTGGGTACCGGGGGGTCGACCTCAGGACCTCGCACGCCAGCTGGCGCCCATGCCGCTGAGCGATATCACCGGCCCCTTTTTCGTATGTGGGTTCCGGGAGTCGAACTCGGGCCCTCGCGCTTGCCAGGCAGGTGCTTAAGCCGCTGAGCCATCTCACCGGCCCTCATAATTTCCCACTTTCATTTAGATAGTTTGCTGTAAAAGTAATTGAAGACCTTGGGATTCCTACTTTGTCCATATTGCTAAGTGAGCTTAGTAAAATCAACCCACATTATTGCTAGAAACCTGATTTCATATCAGTCAAATGTAGTCGTTATTATCTATCATCTAAGGGTGGAAGATTAAAAGCCAAATAGAGAGATCTTAGCTCTGTCCACTTGGAAGCCACCGAGAATAAGGTGTAAAGTTTTCTTATACAGAAGATCAAAAATCTCTCTAAAGTTTAAGGAAATTAATGGCAAAATATTAAGCAACAGATAGAGCAAAAGGAGGGGAGGGGATTATGATGAAAACCTTGCACATTCTTTATGGAGGGTTGAGACCCACGCTAGGTAACCTAGGGCAAATCACATGATCTGTCTCAAGCTCAATACCTCATCTATAAAGTTGGGATGATACTAACGGCTCTGTCCCTACCAACCCATGGGACTTTAAGTGCTGATCAAATGGAACACACAGTAAGGCATCTTGTACATTAGCCAATGGTCCAGGAATGTAAATAAGCTATTTTCACAACAAAAAGGCAACTGCCCAATCCACTGCGTGTTAGTTTCAGCATCAGAATAAAGCATCTAGTTAAGAAGACAGATTGATTCAGTAAAAACAACAATTTAGAATAGAGCTAAAACCGGATCTGTGTTTCACGTGGTCAAGGAAAGTGCTCAATGACTGTTTCTTTTATTTACCTGTGTGGGTGTTGTGTTGCTTCTTTATCATGTGTTAAGGCTTTGGAATTCCCATTCTATTCCTCAGTAGCAGCTACACAACCTCTAATGCCTTCTACTTTTCATCATTGTTGGCCCTATCAAGTTCAAATGGTGGGGACTTGAAGATAAACCTAAAGGGCAGGAAAAATATGAAACCAACCAACCAACCAACCAAATGAACAAACAAACAAAAAAACCAAGACATGAAACACTCCACCAAGATTTCCTGATTTGCTACTGGTAGAAGGTTGATGAAAGTTTTATGAAGTGGCAACCTGGCTTACACTCAGTGCACACGAGCTTGGCTTTTGTGACATTTGCAGTCAGTGCCTTCCCTGGCTGCTTTTCCTTCACCTCCCAAGTCTATCCTTGATGAATTCTTTCGTCCTGCCTGACCGGTCTGCTTATTTCCTCAACGCATTGTGCACCTTCAACCACTGCCTTTGTTCAAATCACCAAGCCATGGCCCACCCTTTATCCCTACACCCCTGCTGTTATTCTGTCCTTTCTGCCTTTCCCTTGTGTAAAGCAAGGTCTTTCTGGTGCCTTATCCCTCTTTGGAGGACCTTAGGTTGTACCTCTCAGCGTCCTCGGCTCAGGCTGCCTTGCACAGTGAGTTGTCTATTTGGACACTTGTTCTGCAGACTGTAAGGGCCACAGAACTATGTCCTTTCGCCTCTGTATGCCAAGGTCTAGTACAAGTCCTGCAAATATTGGAGCACATCATTGTTCATTGTTATTGGTAAACATTCTGAAATAATAGTCTCCTTTGACGAGAAAGAGCAAACAGAAAGGGGCACTAACTTTTACAGAGCAACCTAATGCAGGACAAGTGTGTGCTAGGTGGAAGGGTCTTGTATGTGGACTTTGGAATCAGAATACAAGCCTCTTTTGTGCTTCCAAATGTGTAAGCATTGATTAAAAGCATTAACAAATTGGAAACCACTTCTCTCAAAATAAAGTTTCTTACTTCCCAACTTAACATTTAAACTGTTATATTTACTGGCCCATGGAGCAAAAATGTCTCATCTTTTAGGCTTTGGAAAAAAACTTAGAGCTGAATATTAAACCCATTTAAGTAGTTTTGGAACTGCAGGTACTTTACTGAAAAACTATGGATTTTTAACCCAACAAGAGACGTTATTCTTTCAAAAGCAATAAAAGAATTTGTAACTGCTTGTTTTTCTCCTCATGATTATGACCATAGCCACATTTAAACTATTTCATCAAATGAAGGAATTTCCTTGTGAAACAAACTCTAAGCAGTCTGGACATGCTATGGTGAATTTTCCAAAGGAGTGTGTTTCCCAGGTATTTGGAGCTTAGGTATATACACTCGGGGACTCAGCAATAAAAGCACCAGTGGCATGAACCTATAAATAGTGCTCTTATCATCTAAATGCAGCTTGTATTACAAAGACAGTTAAAATATCCTTTAAAATCTCAAGACATTAGAGATGTAAACTGGAGAAACATGTACAATTCTTGAGTCCCTTGCCACCCTTTATTTGATAATGCTGCCAAATGGACCTTATTTTAAAAGAGCACTGTGAAATCAAGAGATAAAAGTTAGACAAAGAACAATACTGCCATGGAAAAAGCTACTGCTCATCCCCATTTCTGGTGGCAGCAAGTGACACTGGGACATGAATTCTTACTGCTGCTAGCAGGCCGATGCTATAGTCTGGATTTTGAGTGTCTCCTAAAGGCACATGTGTGGAAGGATTGGTATTGGAAGAGGTTGGAAACTTTAGGGGGTGGGGTTTAGTGGGAGGAAGTTAGGTATTAGGATTTTGCTCTAGAAGAGGATACTGGGACTCTGCCCCCTTCTCTTCCTCTTTCTTTGCTTCTTGTCTGCTGTAAGGTTAGTAGTTTCCTTTGCTGAATGCTCTTGCCATTGTGTAGTGCCTTGTCACAGGCTTAAAGACAATGGAGTCAAATTGTCAGGGAACGGACCCTCTGAAACTGTGAGCCAAAATAAGCCTTTCCTCTTTTTAAATTGATTTATCTCAGGTATTTGTTACAGTAAGGGAAAGTGGACTAGCACAACTGTTAGGAGGTGCTGCAGAGAGACCCCAGCTTAGCCTTTATTCTCTCAAAGTGGCCAATCAATCTAATCTAGACCCAGCCATGAAGTCAAAGTTAACTAGAGTGTAATGAGGTCTAATTTAAGTATACGAGGTAGTGTTTTTCAATATTCATGAGTCCTTGGTTGCCCTACTTATCAGGTGAAGGTGAATAGAGACTAATAAAGCTGTGCTGAGTTGAGGCTGCTATTCAAAGTGCGGTAGAAGACAAGTGAAGAGGAGATAAAGAAACAAAATTTTTTTCAGCCTTATTATTGTAAAACTTTGGGTCAGATCCCTGCTCAACTCTGCACATAGGCATATTAACTATTTAAGATTAATTAGCCCTAAATTTACCTAGAATATCCCAACCTGCTTCAATACTGAGGGCACCAAGATAAGAGTAACTAAAGTAATTTTCAGGGTTTGCAGGGACACCCCATCTCCAGCTTTTGTAATATTCGGTTATAGACATCCTGGAGCCATGCCTAGAAGTCTTCAAACCTGTAACTCTCTTGGGTTCCAGGAAAAGTAGTGGCTAGCAGACCACCCCATAATGAGATTGTCTCTCCCAAACAGAAGCAGTCACCCTGGAATGGGAACCAGGGAAGACTCCTGCCTGAGCAAGAGCAATCATCTCAGGGAAATTGAATGATGTCTTAAGCCATAAGGATTCTTCTGGTGCTATGAAACCAGAACTAAAATAATGATTGACTGGACCCTGGTCCATCTTGATTAATCCATAAAAACTGGCCTCATTGTTTTTCGAGCAGGCCAGTCTGAGCCTCTTCATCAGAGTGAGCCCTTTCCAGTTGCTCCAGCTAGAGATCTTTTCTTATTCTCCCTTTCTTTCTAACTCTGCCTAAGAAACCTGCTTATGCCTCAGACTGATATGTCCTGAAATTCTTTTTCTGTGACATAAGTCAAGAACCTTCTTGGGCTGAGTTGAGGTCCTCATCTTCTCTTCTCAGACTCCATCTGGAGACAGAGGGATAAACTCACTTGCTATTTGGAGCCACATCTGATACACCCCCTGAGCAAGAGCAGGATTAAAATTCTTGAGTTTTGCTTTGGCTCTAGAATTCACACTAAAGGACACCTGGACAATCATTGAGCTGTGTTTGTGCTTCACTTTCTCCATTTTAAGCAGATTACTTTAGGTTTTGGAGAACATGGTGTGTTTAGCAAAATGAAACTGCCCTTGAACTACTTGTACCAGCGGCTGGAGTTCTTGGTGGTGGCTCCCTTCTTGGATCTGGCTCATGCATGGCTTCAGTGTACACCTGATGCAAATCACCCCAGTGCAGAAAGCCAGCTCCTATGGTTCTGTGTCCAAGGCCCTGCGAGAAATCATGCAGTCTATGCCCCAGGGAACGGTTTTAAAAACACATTTGAGGACTAAACAATACAGCTCTCTGTTCCTTCTGCTCCTCCCACCTGGCCAAGGTGAATGACTGCTTTGCATTTACACCATGCTCCTTTTGGGCAACTGGAAAACAACTGAAAAAGTGCAATGGCTGCTCTGCACAGTGCCAGCATTGCATAAAAGTCATCCTGCACTCAGGCCTGCAGAGCACTTTTTCTTTCTTTCTTTTTTTTTTTTTTTTGTGGGTACCGGGGGTCGACCTCAGGACCTCGTGCGCCAGCAGGTGCCTGTGCCACTGAGCGATATCACCAGCCCCTTTTTCGTATGTGGGTTCCGAGAGTCGAACTCAGGACCTCACGCTTGCCAGGCAGGTGCTTACACCGCTGAGCTATCTCACTGGCCCCAGAGCACTTTTAAGCCCGGTAATCTTCAGCTGGAACTGGTAAGATAAGTGTTGTTGGAAATTTTCTGTGTTTAGCTCAAAGTCTTCCTCTCATTTTCTTCCCTTAGGAAAAGGAATGCAATAGGAGAGAGCAAGTTTATTTATTTTCCTGACATTCCTTCATCTGTAGAGCATTAGCTGCCTGTTTGGTATGGTCCTGGTTTGCTATTGGGCCAGGAGGGAGGACACTGGAGGTATGGGCAGAATGATTCCTTGATTTGAAAGGACAACAATGCAACTGCACAAAGTCCACAAGCCAAGCCTCAGGCTGGTGCCTATTGGATGAGACTTTGGAAACAGGACCCAAGTTGACTGCATTATCAGGTGACTGGGCTCCCATCTCACTCTGAAGCACCCACACAATGAAACAAATGAACAACCCGTACCATGTGTTTCTCTAAATGGCCACTCATTACATTTCTGACCTACCTAGGAGAGCTCAGGAGCCCCCCATTCCAGGAATCTCTGCATCGCAGCTGAGTATTTTATTTTTTTGTGTGTGTTTTTCTTGTTATTTTTTTATTAGTATATGTTTGTAGTACATAATGATCACATTCATCATGGGGGGTTTGTACATGTACATAACACATCTTAATTCTGTCCTTTCTACTCCCTCCAACTCTTCTTCCCCTCCCCATTTATAAAAGCTCTATTTCCATTTTTCCCTTCAGTTTTCCTTTAAATCCTCTTTCTTTTCCTTCCCTCCTTTCTCCCCTCCCCTCTTCTTGCCCTTCCCATTTGAACAAGTTTTTCTACTTTCTAATATCTATACCAGTGAGCATAAACATTGTAGCCCCAAACAGAAAAGCTCAGGTCTACTTTTCAGCCTCAGCCAGGGTAATTGAGGTTGTGCGATTTTGGTTATTACCTTTTGTGTGTGTGTGTGTGTGTGCGCGTGCATGTGCAGTACTGGGGACTGAACCAGGGACTTTGTGCTGAGCTACATCCTCAACCCTTTTTAATGTTTTTTGATTTTGAGATAGTCTTGCTAAGTTGCCCAGGCTGGGCTCAAACTTGTGATCCTCCTGCCTCAGCTTCTCAGAGTGCTGGAATTACAGGCATGTACCTCCATACTGGCTGAGATCCTGTGAATTTGCCATGTTAAATCTTGTGTCTTCTTGTAGGATGGAAACTCACGGAAAGACAGGAAGCTTGGTTGTGGAGAACGCATAAATCTGAGGGCCTGTTCTCTCTCCCTTCCACTGTGTGTACATAACTGCCTGGGATGACCAGTCTCAGCCTCCTGTCTAGGGCAGACATGGGATGCCTTCTATTGTACTTACAACATCTGGGACAGTGACACTTGTTAAATTTTAATTGATTTGGTGCTGAGATTCTGTGGATGGAGATTTGAGCAAGTGACCAGCATTCTAGTCACCTTTTTGCTCTTTGCAAGAGGATTTCTAGTGGCAATGAATGTGTTGGTTAATGGAGTGGGATAGCGTGTTTTTAGACTTTTAGAGTGACAGATATAAAGGCTGCAGTTAGAATGTAGAGATGACAAAATACACAGATGCCTGGGGAGTGCCTGGAGCATTGTGGGCTTAGATGTGAACTAGACCTTTTCCTTTGCCCCTAGGCTGATTGGAGGCTTGCTCCAGGATTTTAGCTCCCTCTAAGTTTGTGAAATCATATCTTCATAATATGACCTCATTTGTGTCCCCTCTTTCTAAGGCTAATTTGGACAACTGACAGCTTGGTTGTCAAGGAAAGTAAATTCTGAGTATGATTGTGAGGTAAGAGTCACGGGGCTGCCATATCTGGCTGAAAATATTGTCTTTATAATTAAGAAGGAAGATGATAAGAAGGAAGAAAGAGCCGGGAGTCATTAGCAGGAGCTTCTGCCTCCATCGTGATGATATGTTATTGTTGCAGAGAGACTTTTCCTTGAGACTCAGGGAAAATCCAGGTCCTCAATAATGCTTTTGTCTGATAGGCAAAATGGCAGCATATGGAGGTGGTGATATGGGTTCAAAAGTTAGTCTTGCCGTCCAAAGCCCTGGCTTCTTGGAATGACGCTGCTTCTTGTTAGCTGTGTAAGTAGCAAGTCACAATCTCACTGAGGCACTGTTTCCTTCCCTAAGTATGGATAATAATACTTGTCTGGGTCACCTAATGTGGTGACTCTGAAGACCCAGAGAAGTACATTAAAGTTTTGTCTTATGTGGGGATTCTAAAATCAGAATGTATGATGAAAGTCAAATGTAGGAAAATTACGCTTATGAATAGTATGATTACGTATAGGAGACAAACATATTGTCTCCTAAATGCAACACAGCCAGGGTTTTTCCAAGTTCTGCTACAAGCCTTCAGCTGAATGTAAGACCAAGCACTTGGTTTGCATTTAGAGACTTTTTTGTTGTATGAAAAACAAAGTACTTTAAACACTAGAGGTTTTCTTCAAACAAGGAGATTCTCCAAGCACGAGAGACGGGTGAGCAGTGGGACTAACTGGAGGAGAAGCAGTCACATCGCCCATCTCAGACTCTGGGCCAAAGTGGCAAGTGGAACACCTTGCACTGTGCATATTGTTTCTTTCCTTCTTGGCTACTTTAACTCCCCTTCTTTACTGCCTTGTGTGTGTATCCCTAAATTCTTATAAGGTAAATACATGCATGTGACTACACCGCAGTAAAAGCTTTGAAAAAAACCAAAAGGCTACACGAAAGAGAGATGAAACTGTAAAGCAAAGAGCTAGAAAAAAGGGCTCCCCAGAACTGTGATTCAGAGCTGGCCTGTTAGGCCCAGGCTGGTGCTTGAAGGAGAGCCAGCTGGGGTACTGGGTGCAGATGCTACTGTGGTTGCATTGTTCCTAAGACCAAGAGCTTAGCAGAAAAGTGGTTTTGTTAAAAGCTACTTTGCAATTGTACAAAACACTGCGCATATATATATATATATATATATATATATATATATATATATCATGAAGCTATCACCATAACTAAGATAACAAACATTTCCAACAGTCTTGAAGGTTTCCTTATGCCGCTTAAGTATTACTCAGATTTCATGTTGCTGTGACAAAACACCTGACACCTGCAATGTGAGGGAGGAAAGGTTTATTTTTGGCTCATGGTTTCAGAGGTTTCATGATGGTTGGCTTGTTTCAAGGCTGAGAAATTATAGTGGAAGGGTGTGGTGGATGAAAGGTGATCAATTCATGTTGGCAGGGGAGCAGAATGGCTTGGAGAGAACACTGAGTTGGCCAGGGACCAGATATAGTCCCTGAGGTCATGCCCCTGTGACCTACTTCCTCCAGTCAGGCCCCACCTCCTAACAGCACATTCAGCTATGAACCCGTCAGTGGACCAATCAGTTGATGGAGTTAGTGCCCCCACAATCAATCACCTCGGGAGCAGGAATCTCTTGACCCATTGAAGTTGACAATTGAGATTGACCACCAGACTTTGGTAATCTAGCCTCCCTCCACCCTCGTTCTCAGGTGAAAACTGATCTACTTTCACCACTATGTATTTCTCTGCATTTTCTAGAACTTTAGACAAAGGGAATCATTGAGGGCCACTTGTCTTCTTTTACACAGCACAAATTATTTTGAGATTCATCTATATTGTTGTATGTATCAACAGTTTTTCTATTTTATTGCTGGGTAGTATTCCATTGTACAGGTATAGCATAATTTATCTATAATTGATGGACATTTGAGTTGTTTTTTCTTTTTGGCTGCTACACAAAAAGCTGCTATGAATATTCATGCACAAGCCTTCATGTGGATATATGTTTTCATTCATTTAGGTGTTGGGTGGCTGGATCATATAATAGATTTATGTTCAGGGTTTAAAGAAACTGCCAAACTATTTTTCCAAAAATTTAGTGTCACTTGATATTTCTACCTGTTGTGAGAGTTCCAGTTGCTCTGCATCTCAGTAACACTTGGGATAATCAGACTTTCATTTGGTGGATTTGGAGTGACATCTCACAGTAGTTTTCATTTGCATTTCCCTGATGACTGATGGTATTGAGAATCTGTATGTGTGTTTTGGCCCTTCATTGACCATTTTTGAAGTGTCCAATTTTTTCACTAAAAATAAGTTGTTTGTCTTCATATCATTGAGATGTAAAGGTTCTTTTTATATTAGGGTATAAGTCTTTTTCTGAATATTTCCTCTCATCTAGTGGCTTGCCTGTATGTTTTTAAATAGTCTTTCTCAAAGAAAAAAATTGTGATCAAGCACCATTGATGAAAACATCTGTAAAATGGTTTTTTATTTTTGTTTTCTATCTAAGACAACTTACCACTCCAAGGTTCCAAAGCTTCTTCCTTATCTTCTTTTAGGGATTTCATAATTTAAAGTTTTATGCAGAAGTCTATAACCCATTTCAAATTACTTTCTGTTGTATGGGGAGAGGGAAGGGTCACTATTCATCACTCCTACCCTATGGATATCCAATTGATCAGGTACCTTTGTTAGAAAAGCTATTCTCTCCTCATTGAATTACCTTGAGATTTTCGCTAGCATATCAGCTGACCATATGCACGTGGGTATATTATTGGCCTCTATTCTGCATAGGGTTTGGAGAGGGCCTCTGTGGCAAGGGTAGGCTATAAGGGAGTCATAATTTCATAATTGGATCAGCCCCCTGAAATGGCTTTTTGACATAAAATGTATATTTTCATTATAAAACTAACATATTGACTCCTAAATATAATCAGGAAAAGACCAAAAAGGACAAAGTAAAAGAAAACATTCACTTAGTATCTCATTTTCTGAAGAAAATTGCTCTTTACTTGAAAAGTACTTGTTCTTTGAATATTCCCCTTCTGTGAATATTTAAGGGATGTAATCAGAAACAGAATTGTCTGGTGGTTAAAAGTACAATCTGGAGTTACATTGCTTGAGTTCCAGTCCCAGCTCTTCCATTCACCAGCTTTGTTATCTTTGTCAAGTAACTTAATACACCTTGGCTTTGTTTCCCTCATCTATAAAATAAAATCTACAACATATGCTTATTCAAGGGGTGGGGAGGGCTGAAATAATCAATGGTGCACTTAGTGTAGTATCTAGAACAAAATAAACTCTGCAAAATTCTTGGGTCTCCTCTTCATTCCCTTCATTGCTCACATTCATTTCCCAACACCACTGTCTTCATAGAGCCAGGTAAATAGACTGAAGCAGGACTATGAAGACCTTACCATGCATCTGTGTGAATATTCTTTCATGCGAACAGGGTTTTGGCCTCCCCATATGCATATTTGCATTTAATTAGCAAATGAAGCTAACCCCGAAGAGGGTTGGTACAGATACCAACACTGTGTTCTATGTCCAGGGAAGCCTTGGGCCTCTTGGTAGCTGTTGGAGTCAACTGGATGCCAGTTAGCAAGCCTCCATCCAAATGTAGTTGTGCAGCATTGGGAGAGTGAATGCTGACCTTCAAAACCAGGTGGGCTCTGCAGAGCTGGCTTCCAATTACCAACACAACCTCTCCCCTGCCATGGGTATGCCAGCACTTCAAAGGTGAACTAATTTCATCCTTCAAGTCTAAAATTTCTTTAAGTCTTGTTATAAATATTATGTGAGATACATAGATGATATGAATATGTGAGTAGGGTTTAAATAGTATTTATTTTAAAATTATGCGCATATTGCAAAAGTTCAAAAAATTCCTATAATTTTTGCCTGGATTCACCTTTTCCTTTTTTGAAAAGATATAAAGTGTGTGTATCCATTGCTAGATTTTTACATGTAGAAATTTATAGTATAAAGAAGGGCAGCAAAGGCGTGATGCAGCTGTGGGATCAACTCCATGGAACAGATGGAACCCAGATGTTTAAACTCTCCCAACAAGAAGAAATACAAGGTGAAATTTTGAACTCTCCTACTGACCTCACCTCTCTTGGAGAAGATCTTGACTTTTGTAGTATAAATCTACTGAAGAACCCAAGGAGATTAGAAAAGATGGCTGTTAACATAAGGCCTTGGGGGACTTAATGGCTGTCCTCAATTTCCCCATTTGTACCACCAATTTATACTCCTGCATTCTAATTTGTGGAAGCTGACTTGCATGGGACATCTTGGTGGACCTTGGGTTTGGCACTTGGCAGCCACCAGCAAGAGATCAGAGGGTGGGAGGGCTCCGAGTCTTCCCTCTCTGTCCCTGCTCCACTCTTCCTGAAGGCTTTTGATCCTCTGGAGCTGTCCTCCCAGCAATGGCTCAGTTCTGGTGGCAGCTCCCTGACCCTTCAGGTCTAGGGAGTTGGTGCCTTTTTTGCTGTGGCTAGTTCTAGCATGCTTACCCATCCCCTGTGTGTTCCCTTAATCATCCTGCAAATGCTTCCTTTATGGATCTCCTTAGTGGGACCACAGCATCTGTTTCCTGCAATGGCCCTGACTAATACAGTGGCCAAAATAAGCTCCCCTATGAGAGGCACTGAGAGAGGCATCAAAGATAAGACAATCCTATCCACTTGCTGCAGGCTTCTATGTGCTGAACACTGTGGGAAGCATTCTGAGTGTACTCCAGATGTGTTTGTTCAGCCTCTGCTCTCAAATGTATGACACAATTTAATCCTCACAACAATCTTAGGCTTGTTATCACTACTCCAAAAACGGGGAGGCGGACTCTCAGTAAGAGAGGTTAAGTTACTTCTCTCAAGGCCACCAGTAAGTGATTGTAGAGCTAGGATTGAACCCTGGTCATTGGACTCCAAAGGCCATGTCCTACTTACTCCACTGCAGGGACAGTGGCTACAGTGTCCTCTGAAGCAACTGGGTGAATTCCTTGGAGCAGAGCTGTTTGGTTCAGCTGGGTGAAGAGGAAATGGAGGGAAAACCTGGAGTCTTCACAAGTGAAGGCCATGGAGCCGAACTGCTCAGGGGCGACTGAGTCATGGGTGAGCTGGTAGAGGGATACGTTTGATGGGTGCTGACAGATGAAGGCAGTGCTGGCCCCAGGGAGGCTGAGGCTTTCTGATTCTTCCTGGTGCTGTTCTGAGCTGGCAGGAAGAATTGACAGCAGGTCTTTTTTTGGAGTGCAGGCATTTTCCCCATGCTTTGGCACAGGAAGGGACTGTCCTCCATGGATAGGAATCTTCACCAAGAAGACATTCTTCTCTGCAGCTTCCTGAAGGACACACTAAGTCCCAAAGGGAAAATACACTTGCTGACACACCGTATTTGAAGTCAGGATTCAAACCTTGGGTCCCCCTTCATACTTTCAAGGATTGTCCATCCAATCCTGAAGGAGATGACCTGGGAGTGAACCAACTTCATGAAGGGACATTCCTGAGCAGCAGCAGGGACAGTCTGCACACCCACGACCGACCCTCCAGGGATTCGTTGGAGCAGCCTGCTCACAGCACAGCCCGTGACTCAGACCGCTGGGACAGGAGGCTGAGGATGAACCGCTGCCTGCTCGCCTCCTTGTGGAGGCCGCCTCTGCCAGATGAGAGCCAGGAGTGAGCAGCAAGCCTCCTCTCTCACTTTCATTTGGAGAAGAAGCAAGTTTCACTACTGTGTATGTTCCAGTGAGCTCCTGACTAGCCCAGGTTTTCTCCTTTTCTTTCCTCTCTCTCCCTTCCCTTTCTTCCTCCATCTGCTCTTTCCTTCCTATCCTGTTCTCCTATTCCATCTTTCCATTTCCTACTTTCATTTCCCCTTTCCCTCTTGTCTTGTCTCCTTCCTTTCCTTAAAGAGCAAAGAGTCACCTCAGTTGACTTCAGACATACATTCAGCCAGTGGAACTCGAAGTTTGAAAGGACTTTGTCCTTTTAATGGCACATCTTTCTATGGTACCCATGTCATTGTCCCTGATATCTCATCTGACATCAGGCAGATAGACATTTTTCCTAGCCATGCGTGGGGCACAGACCTGTAATCCTAGCTACTCAAGAGGCTGAGGCAGGAGGGTTGCCAGTTCAAGGTTACTTGGGAAATTTATCAAGACCCTGTCTGAGATGGGGAGAAAGATAAAGATGAGTGTGAGAGAGAGAGAGAAAGAGAGAAAGAGAAAGAGAGAGAAATGCTGTTAGACACAGAAAGGCCCTGGCCTTCAAAAGATTCAAATAACAAAATAATAGGCAATGGAAACATAGGTTTCCTGAAACTATTCTTGGAAGATTTCAAACAAACACTCATGTTTTCTTCATTCCCAGTCCTATCTATGATGAGAAAGCAGGGTACAGTCAGGTTAACTGTATTAGCAACTGAGCAGTAACAACCAAATCCTCATTTTCCATGGTACTAAAATACAAGGAGATTTTGAGTCCTCTTTGTGTCTTGGCTTTGGAAAAGGCTGGGTAGGTGTTGTAGTCTGGGTTTGCAAGGGAAAACATTTAATACAGGACACATACTTTATAGGATTATTTTATAATAGTCACCCAAAGAGTCAAATACAAAAGAGTGCAGGAAATCTGTCCACACACTAGAGACCCAAAGAATCCAGCTGAGAACTTGGATCCCATGGCAATGTCCTGCATGAGTCCAGGTGAAGACCTAGAGCCCATGGCAATGTCCTCCACAAGTCCAGCTGGAGGCCTAGAGCCCATGACAATGTCTCATGCAAGCCTGTTTCAAGAGTCTGCACTGGGAAGTCCCAAAGGTCAGTGGTGGAAGCTAGAAAGTCTGTACCAGCAGGATGAAGGATCTGTGCCAGCAGGGTGAGGGATCTGCACTGGAGCCAGGAAGAGACACTCAAAGTAAGGACCAGAGCTCCCCCCAAAAGTACCACGGCCATACTCAGTGACAACGAGGTCCCAAGCTCCTCTGACTATGAGAACAGCCAAGTTCATATCAGGAAAGCCAGAATGACAAGCTTCTCCAGGAGAACCAACAGCACCACCTCTTCCTCTCCAGTTCTCCTTTTTATGTCGTTGGCAACAATCCTCAGGTGGGCCTTCCACACCCAGCACCATGCTGATTCAGTTCAGCTGGGGGTTATAAGTTGACTACCAGTTGTCAATCCACCACAGTAGGGCATATGGGTGCCAGGTCAGGTGCCAGTTTATGCAACTCACTACCTGAGCCCCTTTCCTGATCTAGACAGCTCTACTCACCTCACAGGGAACAAAAAAAATCTTTCTTTTAACTTTTCCACTGCACTCCCATGTCTGACCAATACGGCAGGATTTTCCATGAATTTGAGAATAACTGTTGATGACAGGAGTGAGAGGCTATTGCCAGGAATTCTTATTTGTAGAAAAATCTCAAGAGACGCTTTTCTTCATCTCCACCCTACCCTAGTATCTATCCCATTATGATTGGCCCAACATCCATATAAGTCAGTCCAGGAAAATGGGTGCGTCTGTCTCCCCTAGGCCTTATAACTTACAGTGAGGGAAGGTCTAGAGCTAAGCATCTGCTCCTACACCGCTATCTGGGTTGGATACATGGCGTCCCATGAATAAAGTACCTGGAGGGTGTCAGAAGTGCCGGCACACTAGCCCTGACTTTGCCTAGCATGCACCAAGGGCTGGGCTCCCTGGAGCCGTGAGCTCACTCTCCAGGACGGAAAGAGGTAGATTATTTGTGTGTTTTCTGTCCAATGATGGTTGCTCCAGGCTCGACCTTGTGTAGGCTTCTTGGCTTAGGGGGAGGTGAGGTCACTGTGCTTCCTGCAGCTGCTGTAGCCCAAGGAGCCACCTCCTCCCCAGGGCCCAAAGAGGAGTGGAGTTGAGAGCCAGTGTGTGTGGGCTTCGTGACTGCAGTATTGCCGAAACTTGTGGCTGCAGAGAAATGCTGTACTCCACATAGCAAGCAAGTTGATACCAGTGGCCTGATTGACAGCGACTCCGGGCAGCCCTGCTGCACATCTGTAAGTTTTCCCACACACGCTGGGATGTGGTTCATGTTAGGCCACAGTCCTTTTGTGTCCAAGTGGTCTTTATAGATTTACTAAATTGTTCTCAGAAAAAATTAAAACCTCTGAATACTAACACTGAGTTGGCATTGAAGTTTTTAAAGCGAATTATTTTCTTATAAGCAGTGAGCTGACATTCTAAGGCATATTTCTCCTAATTTTTAATTATAGAATCTCAATCTTCAGCACAATTAATGTACACTAAGCAAACACCCAAGCAGAAATCCATTCAAATATAGCTAACAAATGTGGAAAAATATAGAATATATTCTTTTGGACATTTGAACTGTACACTAGTGTATTAAAGCACCAAAAAGTTCTTCTTAATTTGTTTTAATCATGTGTTTGTCAAATGTATTTGACCAAGAGATTTTCTGGCAATCTACTCTAGCTTGTGGGACCCAATGTTCCTTACACTATTCTCTAGCACAGCCTTTTCTAGGTTGGAAGACAAAGTCATACACAGCTTTTTCTTTTGAAATTTTTTTCTCTTTTCACCAGAATTTGTCATTCATTAAATAGATAGTAATGGAACCCATTTACTTATTCACTTAATTATTCATCACTGTAGTAAATGTGTATGAAATACCTACTGTAGTAGCAAGCCCCGAGGGATACACGATGGTGATGAGGTATGTTCTTATCTTTGAAAACCTCACAACCCAGCAGATAAACTGAAGCAAACAAGAAATAAAGTAGCTGAAAGTACAGAACCTGAGGCTCAGGAGAGAAACCTGGCCCAGAACCACGGGTCTGGGAGATGTAAGCAAAGGGATACTGGTTAAAGCCATGGGAAGGGAGAAAAACACAGAGAGGTTGAAGGAGGATTGGGCCAAAGATGGGTTTCCAGGAACTAAGAAACTTAAGACCTGGACAAAGGGACAAGAGGCTGTGAAAGAGACAGAAAACAGTGCAGAAGAAGCTTTCTCACCACTAGAGCCTGGCAGGGAATTCAATTGTTTCCTTGGGCAGCAATGAAGAGGAGGGTCAGTGGTGAATAGCTTTCTATGTGTGTGTCTGAATGAAGGGTAGTTGGGAAGAAATGTTTACTCACAAATAGTAAGCGAATATGAAAATTGTTTGAGAATATGATTCTGGAAATTAATCGTCTTATGTTTAAAAGCAGGGTCCACAAAACCAAATAGATCTGGATTTGGATCTTGGTTCTGCTACACAATGGCAACCACCACTGCCACCACCACAATTTTTTAAACATTTTCTTTTTTATTAACAAGTTTAAAAAAATACTTTCATTGAATCAGGAAAGGTAACATAAATTAGAGTGGCCTGCATATGAAATCTGGAACCAAAATTGGACTTTAGGGACTTTGGGGCATATACAAAAATGTGCAGAGTACAACAGATAACCAACTGCCCCAATGTGAGTGGCTTCCATGACGGGTCTGGTCTGTGAACTTGGGGAGCTCTTGGTGATACACTCTGGGGTGACCTCTGCATGATTTTTGTCTGTCTGAAGAGGAGCCAAGAGAGCTTGTCTTTGAAGGCAGAACCTTCACAAGCACCAAAATATTGCAGTACAGAACAACAGAGGTGGGAAGAAAGGCAGGAAGAAGATAGGTCATCCTTATTTTCCTAACAACTGTAATTTTTTAAAAAAGCACATCCCAAGGTTTAATATGCTTGATACATGGTAAATGCTAAATGAGTGCTATATCATAATGATATTGAAGTGATCAGATATTGGCTATTCTTGTATTTAAAACACAGACATGATTTCCCAGGGACACAGATGCATAGGTGACATCAACCTCAAATAGCAAAAGCAAGTGTAACTTTTCTGTCCTCTATGCTGTGCTTATTCCCTGTCTCCTGCTGTTACATGCCCTTTGAATTTGCTCTGGTGTAGAAATGACTATATTAACAAGCAAGACTATTTCCCATGATAGCTGTTTTCAAACAAACAAACAAACAAACAAACAATCACCACATTATGGTTCATATCTAGACGTCCCCTCAAAGCCTCATGTACTCAGGTGGGGCTTTTGGGACGTGATGCATTGTGGGCGTGTGATACTCATTACTGGATTAGTCCGCTGATGGGTTTATAGCTGGGTGTGATGCTGGAAGATGAAGCCTAGTGAGAAGAGTTGGGTCACTGGGGGCATGGCCTGGAAGGTGGCGAACCTATGGCACATGTGCCACAGCAGGCTGTTATCATTGAAAGCTCTTAAACATTCACCATCACTGTGTATATATCCCTCTTGCTCCCTTGCTCCCTCTCCACTTCCTGCCTGCCCTGCTGTTTTGGCTTGTATCTAGAAATCCCCACAAAGCTTCATGCGCTCATACATGGAACTTTCGGAAGGTGATTATGGGTGTGTGAATATGGATTAAGGGTGTGTGATAACTACATCAGTCCACTGATTGGTTTAGCATTGTTCTGGGTATGGATAATGGGAGAGCCCACCCTGGGTATGAGTGGCACCAACCGATAGGCCTGTAGCCTGAATGGAATAAAGGGGGAAGGGAGGCTTGCTGCTTGGTGCCTCCTGCCTACCATATCATGGACTGTTTCTCCTCTGCCATGCCCCTCTTCCATGCTTGGAGCCAGCTGACTATAGACTGAACCTCTACAAACCGTGAGCCCAAATAAACCTCTCCTCCTTTAACTCATGGGTGTTGGGTATTTTGTCCCAGCAGTGAGAAAGTAACCAGGACACCTGCCACGAGCTTTTTCTCTTCTGCTGTGCCTCTCTGCCATGCCCTTCTACCCTGCTGTCCTGCCTTGGAATCAGCCAACTATGGACTGAAACCTCTACAGACTAGGAAATAAACCTCTCCTCCTTCAACTTGTGGGTGTCAGGTATTGTGTCCCAGCAACGAGAAAGCAAGTCAGACCACACCAGTTAATGGACCAAAAAACCTCAAACCTTTAAAACATCTCAAATATTTTATTCATACAGTTATGGTTATATCTTACTGCTCATAGGTGACTGTTTTGCTGCAGTTTTAACCTTGTGAATGTTGAACTATCAGGGACTATACAATATGGCTTTGGATGATTATGGAGGGAAGTGAAGAGGGTTAGAGCATGGTTGGTCCTTCGAGGCAAGGGTGGTTAGGAAGGCCTTTGTACTCAGAGAGGATCTGTTGGTGTCTTCGGCTTCCTGGAAGAAGGTGGTTCAAGACTGGAGCCTCAGCCTGGTTTGGGCTATGACTCTCGGGATCTTCTCAGGAGTACAGGTCAACCATACTGTAGCTGCAGCCACAGATCTGCTCTTCCATCTATGCCAGATCAAGAGCAGCCCTTACCACTCCCTAAATGTTAGGAGGACTTGAGTAAAGTCTCCAAATTGTCTTGGGAAGCTTCTTTCCTTAGGTTTGGAGGGAGGGATAAAGCCCCCAAAGTTTCTCCCTTGGAAGGAAGTTGGGCTCATAATATATCAACGGCTTTCTCCAAAATCCCTCACCCCATCTCCAAAACCCCAGCTTGTTTATAGTCTCCCTATGGGTGAAGGGTTAAAACATGTCCTATGAAGGGTTTTTAAATGCCCCCACCTTGGTCATTTCACTTCATATTGAACTATTCCATCTGCTGCTTCTGCATTTTATCCCAAACTTCCCGTAATAAAAATGACAGTACTCTAACAAGACTCCTTTTGTATAGTTATTGTCCTCTCTCTCTCCTTTTCTTCATGATGGAAATCACTGGGCCAGAATTCTCCTCCTTCCCCTTTCCCAGTTGGAATCCACTCATTTGTCATTCAGATCTCAGGCCAAACATCCCTCCCTCCCTCCATATCTCTGTGATGTCTTCCTATTGTAAACTCTTGTGTATTAGAAGCACTCACCAATTTCATTCTCGCACTTATTAATATGCCTAATAGGTTAATATTTGTCTTTTCATCACTATACTGTGACATGTAGTGATGCTTAACAAAAACTTTTGAATGAATGAATGGATAGTCTGATCAACTATTTGACTATACTATCTGTTGAAATCCTTCCTCTCAGATTTAAAGACAAAAAAGATCATTGTAATTATTGCTCACTAATCTTTGTAGTCTTAATCTGCCGCCAGGGCTTTACAATAAATAAGAACATTCTTTTCTAGCTTTACTTCAACAAGTATTTCTTGAGCAGCTACCACATGCTTGGCAAATGTTTTAGGTGTGTTCTATACATGGTTTCATGGGTCTTTGGAACACCCCTCTGTGGTTGGTATTAGTACCTATATTTTACAAGTGAGAAAGTGGAAGCTTAGATACTAAACGACTTGTCCAAGTCACCTAGGTAATAAATTGTGAGTTTGAATTGGGTTTTAGGTTTATCTGGCACCAAATCTGATGTCTTTTTAGTACACAGTACTTCTGATATTTTATATCACCTTGGTTAGATATAAAATAATGTGATTGGAATAAAGAGTGAGCTATTGATACCTATGGTAGAAATACAAAACAAGGAGATTTTTAGCAGAATACTGTTTTTCACGTTGGTGTGTGCATGCTGCTTCTCTGTGTTCAAACAACCAATTTGGCAGTGAGCTCCAACGTTTTCTGTCCTAGGCAGGGAAGTTTCTTATTTGCAAACCTCTCAGAGCTTATTTTATTTTTCACACAGGCTGATTTTAAAATGGGGGTCTACACCAGTATATTTGGCCATCGTACTAGAGGTAGCATTGTTTCCGAAATACGTATATTTTCCCATCTGTTCACAGATCTCACTCAGAGTTCATGAAAACTGTGTACTTGTTGTCAAAATCACATGTGGATTTTGTGTATTATTTTACAATCTTAATACTAGGAATTGTGTGGGATCTGCATTAAGTGCTTCAAGTCTGTTTGAAAACTCTCAGAATTTATTAGTTTGATATTGACTGAGCATCAAGCCTGTGGCAGGATGTAATATTTAACTGATGTCAACTTGAATGGATTAAGACACCTGGCTGATTAGTGAGCACAGTTCTGAGTGTGTCTGGGGATGATTGACATGCAGGCTGCAAACTAAGGTGAGAAGACCTACCTGGGTGTGGATGGCACCAAAAAGTAGGCTCCTAGCCTGGACAAAATAAAAAGGGAAGGAAGAAGGAAGTCCTCTGGCTTCAGTGGAGGAGCTCTGGTCTTCACCATCACCTTTAGATGGTGGTCTTCAGTTCCTTCAGGCTTCCAGCACAGACTCTTCAGCTTTTCTACAGACTCGCACAGGACTCTTGTGTAGCGAGTACTAGGATATGTGTTAATTGCTCAAGCAAGGAAACCACATCTGGTACACAGGGTGTATAATAGATCAATGCAAATGCTTATAAGAAAACAGTATGCTTTACTCCGTTAGTCAGACTTTTGTGACCAAATCTCTGAGAAAGTTAACTTATTAGAGGAAAGGTTTATTTTGGTTCCTTGTTTCAAAATCTGGTCAGCTGGCTCCAAGGCAGAAACATCACGACGGAAGAGCATGTTGGAGGAAAGCTGCTCACCTCAGACGGTGAGGAGGCAGAGACACAGGGAAAGAGCCAGAGAGGAAGAAGCCAGGCACTAGATACGGTCCCCAAGGTCACGCCCCTTTGACCCCTCCAGGACCTCCAGAAGTATGCTTTACGAATCACTTAGGGTCTCCTCAAACCGATCAAGTTGAGAGTCATGATCAATGGTCACATTAACCAAAGAATCATAGAATGTTTAAGCCTCCTTAGCTCTCCTTTGTTCCAAACATTACAAGCATTAGGAGAATAGTGGGGTTAGGTGATTTTTAGGTCTTCTATGTAGCTGTTCTCATTTCTAGCGTTCTATGGACTGCTCACCCATTTTCCTACTGTGAATGTACACAGTGTCAGTTCCATGAGAATCCTTCTTTGCCTCTGTGGCATTTAGCTACTGTTTGAGCTGGGATGAGACTTCTGCTCTTAATACGAGGGCTCAGACATCCTCTTCAAATTTCCCTACGATAGTGATACAGGCCACCAATTTCCTCACAACTGCATTTTCTACAATTTCAAAGCAAGTCATTCTGAGTTTCTCAGAAGTTCAGGGAAATGAAGAAACTACGTGGCTTTTACACAAGACACAGATGAATCAGACATCTAACGTGTGAGTCTTCACAGCTTTGATGCTTCTCTAGGCGGCATGTCACTCTCTCAGTGAACTTTATTGAAACTCCAGGGCATGGAACATACCTCATAGTCAGGCAAAACTGCTCCCCATAGATGTGACATGCTGAGTAGATTCTATCTTTATTTCATTTAATCCTCACATCTTCAAATAGTCTTGAAGGACATTACTTCTCCCTTTTGACAAATAAGGGATGCTGTGACTTGAGAATTCAACTTACCAAAACCCACACACCACTGAGGGGCAAAATCAGGATTCAGGCTCAGGCTTTCTAGTCCCAGCTCCTACTGTCTCACTAGTTCATGCTGCCAAGAACTACAGACATTCCCCGTTGGAGCTATAGGGACAGTTAGGACACCAAAGCCCTTTATACACTCTCAGTTCAATTCAGCTCTCCTACCAACAGCTGGGTGATCTTGGTCTACCCAGCCTTTCTGTACCTGGTTCCTCTTCTGGAAAAATGTGGCTAATAACGGTACTCACTGTATAGCTCAGTTGTGAGGATTAATGAATTGATAAATGCAAACTGACACGTAGCAAGCCCGGTAAATATTAGCTGTCATTTCTACCTGATGTTCCCTGCCTACTTCCTCTGAGCTGCCACACTCTCACTGCACCAGGCCTGTTCATGAAAGGAATGTTTTGTTATTCACTAAAATCCACTTTCATGGGAGAGCGTGGCCTAATTAATCACAGATCCTTTGTTTCTCGAATGCAGAATTTTTGAACACATTTTTGGTGAAATTTCTTTCCTGCTCATGTTTAATTCCGGAAAATAAAAGAAGCAAAATTAGTTTAATTTTCTTCATTCTTGCCTTCTGACAATAGTGGTTGGTGACTGCCAAAGGAGAATCAAGCATTTATTTATGTGGCAGTGCTGGGTACTGAACCCAGGGGCTCATGCCTGCTAGGCAAGTGCTCTACCACTGAGCTACACCGCCAGCCCCTATTCATTTCTAAACCTCCACTTGATAAAATTGGTGGCTGCTTTTCAGCTTTTCATCCAGTCTACTGAATGGTCAGTCGCTTCTGGTCTCTGGACCCTAGGTTCCCTGAAGACTTGGATGCCCATGTTTAACTTGTTTATCGCTGTAACCTCCCTGCCTGGACAGTGCTTGGCACGAAGTGGCCAATGAGGGAGTGCTATGAAATGAATGAATGAATCTGTGCATCCCCATTCAGAACATCCCAAATCTAGTTGTCCTGAGGGGGCAGGAGATACTCTGGCCCAGAGCAGAGACAGGATCTGGGCTTGCTTGGCATTTGGTTTTCTCTCCCAAAGCAAGACTTTTGACAGTGAGAGAACACTAATAATCCCCCAGACTCAGGGTGTTCTCAGCTTGTTGCCAACAAGTTTAAAAGAAGCTCTATGGTCACTCTGGTGAATGTGCCCTATTTACCTCTCACCCTAGTGTGGATTTTTGGCCAGGTAGGCTCTGTAGCTTTCACCACCCCATCACCACATATCTGGTGTCACTATGTGACCCGCTGACTGGCTGGATTACATTCCATCCTGTTACATCATGGTGACTCATTTAAAAAAAAAATTATTTGCCTTAAGCATGTGCTAACTGGCTTGGGCTTGCAAGGCCCTGTCCTGGATTATGCTAATGATGTTACTACTTTATTTATGCTACCTTCTTGTGGGTGGTTATTTAGTTTAGGCTTCTCTAAGGAAGGAATGGCTAAATTATCTGGAAGGAACATTCTGTTTCCCAAATAGGAATTCTATAGCCACAGTTTATCTCAGCAAGAACCATATATACATGTGATGACAGGAGCCAGATTCTCAAACTATGTAATTTTATTGGAATTCTCCACAATTCCTGCAGTAAGTGAATGCTGAACTTACGTTTCTTTCAGTAATGATACCCTCCAGTCTCCCTGAGTTCAGAGGCTGGCTGGAGAAGCTCAAGCTTCTGAACAACATAGGATGAAAGTCTGGAAGCCTCCCTAAGATCTGGAAAAACTCAAAGTGGTTTTAGAGTGGGTTGGCAAAGGTTCCCACATCACTGTAAGTCAAACTCCCTTCGGCCATTTGGAGGACATTGATTTATATTGAGAATGCTAATTAATAGTAGCTTGAAATGGAAGGCACAAAAATCTGAGTCCTAGCTGTATTCGATCAAGGACAGAGACATATACAACCCCCCAAGTGTTCTGTCTACACATGAAGCTCAAAGCCACATCACTGGGGTTTTTTCTTACACCACCTGCCTTTGATGGCTCCTTTCAAACCCGTGCTTGGAGCTTTGTGGCCTGCCTTTAAGATGTCTCAGACATATCTGTTGCCTTCCATAGAACTGCTATAACCCCAGATCAGGACTCAAAGCCCAACCTGGCAACCTCAGGGTACTTTCCGGCTCTACTGTGCTCTGCAGTCATTAGCATCTGCATCACCTAGGAACCTGTTAGAAATGCAAATTCTGGGCCAGTGAAATGGCTCAGCGGCATAAGCACCTGCCTGACAAGCGCAAGGGCCCAAGTTCGACTCCCGGAACCCACATATGGAAAAAAAGGGCCGGTGATATCGCTCAGCGGCACGGGCGCCTGGTGGCACGCGAGGTCCTGAGGTCGATCCCCGGTACCCGCCAAAAAGAAAAAAAAAAAAAAAAAATGCAAATTCTTCGTCCTACCATGGACCTCCTGCATCGGACTTTGAGGGCTGGGTCCAGCAATTTGTGCTTTAACTCACCCCTCCATGTGATTCTAATGCATACTAAATTTTCAGAATAATGGCTCTAGTTTCTCTCATTGTAACCCACAACTTTCAATCCTGGCTGCTTATTATAGCCATCTAATAGCACTTGAGATTCCAGACTAATTAAGCCAGTGGCATCTAAGCATGAAATTAAAAAAAAAAAAAAAAGAAAAACTTCCCAGATGATTCTACAGCTAAAGCTGATTACTGCGTCCAGCGCAGCTCTCAAAGTTCCTGGGGGGAAGGATGGCAAGAGGATGCAGAAATAAAGATAAGAGACAATATACAGAAAGCTGAGGTCAGGTGGAGTCCTCTTTTCAGATGGAAGGAAAGGAACTGCTCAACCACCGCAGTGTGTTTTTATTTACATATTTGGCAGGTTGATGTCACGTGACACCCCTTTGCTTCACTAGCTGGCCTCTCACACCCCGTGTTTTGGGGGCTGGAACACCTGTTCGCCTCCGGCACCCCATGCTCTCGGCTCCGCAAGTGTGAACGATCTCCAGCTCAGCTGCTCCCGACAGCTGATAACTCTAATGTAAACCCATCATTACAGCCTTAGTGCACCAGTCCTTTTAAGTATCAATCACATTCTCCTATTACTCTTCAAAATGTGTTGGTTTCTGCTTTGCAATTGCTCCAGTCCGAACCTAGTTTTCTAAAGTACACTCAAACACAGATCTGAATAGAAACCGCCTACATCTGGCATCTGCCTTATTCAGGAGCCCATCCCTTCAGTTCCATTCAGGATTAGGTTCTGCTTGGCTGGAGGAAGCCAAGCCTGTCATGATGCCTCCTTTCTTATTAGTCATCTCCTCGACCTCGTTCCCTTTCCCAGGACCTTGGTCCTCGGGGCCATCCACATTGGTTTGTCTCAGCAGCCAAGTCCAGCTGGCGTCACTGCTGAGCAGGAGCCTCAGGGCTGGGCCCAAGTAGGGGCAAAGGAGAACTGGGCTGGAGGAGTAGCAGGGATATAAACACAGTGAGAATTGGGAAACCGGGGTCAGCTTGGCCAAATACCAGACAAATTATAGCAAAGCACACAGGCAGCAATGCCCAGGTCAAGCAATGGGGGTGGCAGGCTGATGCCGCAGAGCTCCCCACCCGTCTTTCCGTAAGTTGTCAGACTGAGCCCCTGGGGGCCTGGATTTAAATGTCCAGATAAGATGCTCTGGTACCTATGGGTGGCACTGGTGGGAGCATGGGTCAGAAAGACCAGCTCTTGGGATGAGAAGAGTATTGTATGGTGTCTGTGACCCTGCCTCATCCATGGGTGCAAAACAGATACCCCAGGCCCTGCAGGCTTGGGCAGATGCGGCTGCCTCTCTGCCCCTTGATATGGGATTTCTCATCCCCAACCAGAGAAACCAACCTAGGTAATAGGACCATTTTTTTTTTAAAGAAGAGATGACCTCAACTTTAAAAAAGAAATAGTTTTGGCTTTCTTTAAAAAATAAAATCTTAATTGAAAAAGTCACTTAGGCAGAGACTAAGCTAGTATTTTTCTAGAAAGTTTGTTCAAATAATGAGTTTCAGATTTGTCAAATGTTTGAGCAATAATGGTGACAAAGAATTTTTGTGTCAATTGTGTAGCTGTTTTATAATCTCACAAGAATCAAATTTTTTTTTTTTTTTTTTATGTGGGTACCGGGAGTCAACCTCAGGACCTTGCGCTTGCCAGCAAGCACTTGTGCCACCGAGCGATATCACTGGCCCTTTTTTCCTTTATGTGGGTTCTGGGAGTCGAACTCAGGACCTCACGCTTGCCAGGCAGGTGCTTATGCCGCTGGGCCATATCACCAGCCCTCAAATTTTTTAAAACAACCTAATCTTAAAGAAAATGTAATTTTATTGAAGACACTCAGAGTCAGAGAGGTAAGTGATTCTCCGTGTTAGGAAGTGGCAGAGCTGGGTTTGCAACCTGAGCTGGTTAGACAACACGGCTCTTTGCGGGATTTGCAGATCGCCCCTCTGCCAGCCACCCACTCTTTGTCTTGAATGCTTTTAGAAAGAGGAAGGGTATGACATAAACAATGCAACATTAATGTATGGATTAAAAATTTTTTAGAATTGTATTATAGTCCATGGTTTTCAACATGCTTTGATTTCATCTCATTTTGTCATTCCAGCTAAGTCACCTTGTCATATGCCAACATTACAGAAATTCCCTTATTTATTTGTTCACACTGAGCTACATCCCCATCCCAGTTTTTGCTTTCTAATTTTGAGATAGGGTCTCTGTTTAGCCTAAACTGGGTTTGAACTACTTGTGATCCTCCTGCCTCATCTTCCCAGGGTTCTGGGATTATAGGCATGTCCCACCACACCCGGCTTAAAAGTTTCTTTATTGTGGGAGGTTCGGGTGGTGACTTGCCTGAGGCCACACTGACTGATTCAGATCTCACCACCTGTTCTTGGATCCACTTCTGTCTTCCATTATATCAGACCATGCTTCCTAGTGACAAGCACCATGGAGCAACTTTTAAAAACTGGCCCGAAGGAACCCTGCCTCCCAGGTCTAGGTCCTTTGCGACTTGACTTTGCTGCTCCTCCATGAAAAAGTGGAATCTCTCTCTCCTTACCACTGAACCTAGCCTTGGAACTGGCTTTGAGCAATACAGTATGACAGAAGAGATATTCTAAGCTCTTTAGCCCAGACTTTAAGGTGGCCAGACATCTTCCTCATTCTCTCCAGAGACAAAGAAGTCCAGGTGGTCCTGCTAGAGAGACAGGCCGTGTGGAGAGAGAGGCCACATGGAAGAGAAACAGGTGCCCCAGTTAACAGCCAGAACCGGGGCCTCAGACATGTGAGGGAGACCATCTTCCTGCTCCAGCCCCAGCTGAGCCATCTGGGCCAATACTCCACAGGGCACAGATGGGATGTTCCTGCTGAGCTGTACGAAAAATCCTCACCTACAAGAAGTGTGGCAATGAGAGGGCTGTTGTTTTACACATGTCGGAGTAATTTATTACACAGCAATTTATGATGGATACACACTGCCTTTGGTGCTATGACACTACAGAACGATTAACACACAAACTTCCCTTAGAACCTGCCAGTTTATGTTCCAACGTGCTGTTTGTTCATATTGCCAATATCCAAGGATTTAGGACAGGCCAAGTGAAAACAGAAACTTAGATACATTTGGGGAAGATGTTTCTCTGTTTTCTTGGCATTTTCTCCCAATCCTCATCCTAGGACAAACCCTAGCTCTTTCTCTAACCCTCACCATAACCCTAAACACTTTTCCTCTTGTGTCCTGTGTATCCAGCTGAAGTCATTTTCTATGACTCATTGGACTCAGAACAGGCATACAGAATGCATAAGCCTGGACACTCATCTCTGGGCCTGTGGTGGGGGGAGGGGGCTGCTAGACCCACCTCTAGCTGCTATGGTGTCTGTGTGCACTCAGACAAGTTCTACCAGCACAGTAAGCCCTGGATGCCCCATTTGGAAAACAAGCTTGTAGGATTGGTTGTGTTCATTTTTAATTACAAAGTATAGGCTCTATAAGATTTGCCCCACCTTATTCTGGAGCCTTGAGATTCTAAAACATTCCATCAAATCTTTAAGACTGGTTCTTCCATGTTAGCTGAGTGCCATAGGTCTTATCATTTCCCTGGTGGCCTTGTTTTGAGCAAGGAAAGCCTGGGTTAAGCTGGTGAAGGACAGTTTTGAGGCAGAATATTGGGAGAAATGTTCATGCTGAAGAAATTGGAAGCATTTCAACAATTTAGATGGAAAAGTGCTGTTGCCTGTCCCAGTCCAGCCCAGCCAGGAGCACAGCTATACGTACTGAGCTAAAATAATGCTCTTCTTTCTCTGCCAATCACACAGCCAAATCAGAGGCCCCTTGTTTTTCTCCTCAAAGGGAAATTCCTGGACACAAGACCCAGTGCTTTACTTCAGAATGTCATCATTTCTCTGTTATTTTAGTGCTTGGACTCTTTATCCAGTAATGATGGGTTATGAGTGCCTCTCGTGTGGCCTGGAATAGCTTCCCACTTAGGACCCTTGGTGCAGTGGCCAGACCTGTTCTTGGCACATGGTGAGAATGGAAATGTGAGACTCTTGGGGCCTTCATCCCAGAATCCATCTGTAAGCTTTATCCCAAGATTTGGCACACACCACTTCCCCCTGATAGGAGCTGGGGACAGAAAAGTACCCCAAGGAATTATCTCAGCTGACCCTCTACTTCCAAGCTGGGTGATGGGGGAGCCATCAGAAAGCATCTGGTTTTAAAAATAAGTCTTCGCCGTACTTCTTCGCTGTTATCAAAACTCATAGGAGTCCCACACAATTATCAGCATCTTTTCTTTTCTTTTTTTTTAGGTCTGATTCAAGTCCTCCCAGTTTGAAGGTAAGGCAATGTCTAGTTCGTCGTGTTCAGGGATGATGGTGCCATGTCATCTTCACTCATCTATCTGGGTTGTCTACAAGGGTTGCAAGGGACCCTTTGGTGGGAAGATGGTTGTGAGAGGGTAGATTTCACTTAGCTGATCTTTTTCTTTGCTGTGCTTTCCTAGGTCTCCAAGGTCTATGATTGAAAGTGATGTTGCTTACCTAGCTGGGAGTAAAGGGGGGGCGCGTGCAGATCCTATGAATGGACAACTGGTGACTCAGTTTCCCCCAGTGCATACGAACTGATGAGGAACGCAGTCTCACAGATCCTGGCATGTGGAGCAGAAAGTTCTAGCCTCCCAGTGGCACTTGGTGCCATTTTCCAGACCATCCGTGCCAACCTCCAGGTTTATAAGATAAGCCCAATTCACAGAGTTTAGGTGGGACTCTAGTTGTACTCATGGCTATTTTCACCCCCCCGCACTTACTTTGGTAATGAGATTCCATAGGAGAAGTGACGATGGCAATGACGATAATGATGGTTGTGACGACAATAAGTATGCTTCTGTCAGGGTTTAGATCTAAAACTCTACTTTACCGTGTAGTGTGAGATTTGAAAATGTTCTCCCAAAGTTTTATATGTTTAGAGAGGGGGCTTTTGGAAGGTGATTGAACTCTGGCATTCACACTGAGCTGCATCCTCAATTTTTAGAAAATGGAAAACAAATTTTAAAAGTTTTTGTGGCAGGATCTCACTTCTCACTAAGTTGCTTAATTGCCCAGGATGGGCTGGAACTTTTAATCTTCCCGCTTCAGCCTCACAGAGTGCTGGGATAACAGGTGCGCACCACAGTTAAATGTGCTGTTAGGAGGCAGGGCCTAGTTGGAAGAGGTGGGTCACTGGGGGTTATGACTGAAACGGTGTAGTTTTGTTCCCAGCTCCTCCCTTCTGCCTGCTTCATGGCTGCCATGGCATGAGCAGCTTTCCTCTGCCACACTCTTCCACCATGCAGTTTCTGTCTTGGAACCAGTCAACTATGGACTGAACCTTCTCAAACTATGAGCCAAAATGAACTTCACCTCCTTTAAGTTGTGGGATGTCAGGAATTTTGTCCCAATGGGAAAATTTTGATAGGAAAATCATTAATACAACCTCAGTGCCACTTAGCAATTTATTACTGCGCAGCAGCAAATACACTCTTCATGGCCCTGCTTGGATACTGGAGCATCTTCATTGGCAGAGGGCACTGTGGGCTCTGCAGGCTTCCCTGTATGGTTCTGGCATGCTCATTTTTTGCTTGCTCTGGAAGTGTTCTGTGGCCAGGACCGCATGGACTGGTGCTCACCTCGGTCCCTGGTTGGTGTCCTTGAAGGAGGAGAGGTTTCTTTCTTGTAGTTTGCTGCTCTCCTGCCAGTTGACCCACACCAGCCACCAACTTCCCCACTTCCTCTAGGCTGCAGTCATGCCTGGGAGGAGCCAGAGTAGAAGCCCCAGGCTATGGGTTTTTTTTTTTTTTTTTTTTTTTGTGGGTACCGGGGGGTCGACCTCAGGACCTCGCGCGCTAGCAGGCGCCCGTGCCGCTGAGTGATATCACCGGCCCCTTTTTCGTATGTGGGATCCGGGAGTCGAACTCGGGCCCTTGCGCTTGCCGGGCAGGCTCTTAAGCCGCTGAGCCATCTCACCGGCCCTCAGGCTATGGTTTTGGAGCCCATTTTCTGCCACCAACAGATGAGGTTGCAGGAGCTGCCAGTTTGGTTCACCTTTTCCCATGGTTGAGGCTGAGCCCCGATTGCACTCCATGGGAGGGTGGGGACTGCCCCAGTGGCTGCATAGGGCAGCATTTAGTGCCCACTGCATGGGCTTTGGGGGAGATGCATCCCATGACATTTGCTAGAGATGGAGGCTAAGCAAAAGGAAACGTGCAAAGGGCAAAGGATATTGTTTAAATCCATTCTTTCATGAAAGAGATAGATTTTTTTTTTTTTCCCCAAAGAAACTGAGTTTCTTTTGAAGGAAATAGGGCGAGAGGCTTGTTTTCTTTCTGGAGAATATCAGCATCTATGTTTTTCTGTGGAGGAAGGGAGAAGGCCTTTAAATATGGTTGGGCTAAAGTCACCCAAATATTTTTTACCATGTAGTGTGGGGTTTGAAAATGGTGGGTTTGCTTCTGAGTGCACCAAGAGAGCCAGGCTTTCATTCTAACTGTATGGTCTTGCAGTTGGGTCCTGAGTAAGAATCCTACCAGGTCCAGCACCAGCCTGAGACTGGGACTCGAGGAGTCAGATTGTGTTGCAGCCTGCAATGGCTCAGGGCCGAACTGAAGCAGACAAGAGGTTCAGATTCAAACACTTGCCCCACTGCTTGTGTGATGTATGATGAATTATGGCTTCTTCAAATGTGACTAGAGGTGAATATAAACCCCTCTGGGAGTTGTGGGTTTATTATTATTATTATTTTTTCTTTATGTGGGTACCAGGAACCGAACTCAGGACCTTGCGCTTGCTAGATAGGCGCTTATGCCGCTGAGCTATAGCACCAGCCTAGTTGTGGGTTTAAGACAGAGGAAAGACAGAAAGCTTAGGAAGCAAGTGGTCAGTGTTCAGCCAGCAATTGTTCCCTTCCCTGGGTCTGTCTTGGCCTGAGCTTATTAAAGGTTTTTCCTAAAGGGTGAGTCAGGGTAGGGCTTTGTAAATAATATTTCCCAGTTAAGAAAGGAAAAAGAAACTGAGACCCTTAGTGAGACCCTGTCTCAAAAACAAAACAAAACAACAAAACAAAAAACCAAAAGGACTGGGGATATAGCTTAGTGTAAATGTCCTGGGTTCAGTCCCAAGTAATAAAAAAAATAAAAAGGATAAATGACTTTCTGTTATTGTTAAATTAAGTCTGGACTAAATCTGCCTCTGTACTTAGATGGTAAAGTTTAGCTCAATACAGCCTCCATACATAGTGAACTGTAACCTAACTTGATGTATAAACCAGTTGTAACTCAACCTAATTTATGATTTTGTAAAATGCCCCCCCACAAATCTTGTGTTCAGAGGTGGGGCTTTTGGAAGGTGATTGGATCATGGGGGATTATACTCATCAGTAGATTAGTTCATTGCTGAATTTATAGCTCACAGTGCTGTTAGGAGGCGGGCCTGATCAATAGAGATGTCATGGGGGGCCTGTCCTGGATGGGTATGTTCTTGTTTCTGGCTTCTCTTCTCACTCTTTGCTTCCTGGAAGCCACAGGGTGAGGAGTTTTCCTTTCCAGGTTCTCCCACCATGCCATTTCTGTTTTAGAGTCAGCACACCATGGACTGAACCCATGAAAACTGTGAGCTAAAATAAACCTGTCCTCCTTTAAGTTGGAAGTGTTGGGCATTTTGTTCCAGTGATTGGAAAGTGATTGATACACTTTAGAGTGTATCCTAGTCAATAACAACTGAGTGTCAGTCAATCATAGAAGTCAGGCTCTTAGCCAATCCTAGGCCAAAGGCTGCTAAAATGTGCCCAAATTAGGCAAAGGCCTAATTTCACCAGTCAAGTCATCTCTAAATGTTATTTCCAATTTCCCAGCTATAATTATAACTCACTATGTTGGAAGTAGGGGCAATCTGAACCTTTATCTATCTATCTGAATGCTGTTTGTTCTAGAATTTTTGTTTTCTCCTTAAACTGTTGAATTTTGTTTTCTTTTTTTCAATGTCATTAAAGAAATGTTAGATTTAGCCATCAGCCTGGGGCGCATAGCACAAACATTAGTGACACAGCTTTTGGTTCATATTTTGGCCTTAAATAGAGAGTAGCTATTATTTCTAAAAAAAATTTTTGCCACTATAGAAGCATTTAATAATGAAGTGTTAGCAGTAGGCAAAATAGTACCCAGGCTTTCCACTGCTAAGTTATTGGTCAGTGTCTTACAGGTTTGCTTATTCATGTAACAAATCCACAAATACCATTCAACATTTGCTACGTTAATGTTTAATGTAATAATATTAATAATGCTATTTTGGCTTTTCAAAAAGATGGTTTTAAATCTTACTATGGGTCAAATACTGTGTTAAAAGTTTTACTGCCAGGCATGAGTGCATGGCTGTAATCTAATACTCTAGGAAGCTGAGGCAGGACTGCAGGTTTGAGTATTGGCCATTTAGTGGCTTAGGGGGACCCTGTCTCCAAATAAAAAATAAAAAAGGGCTGAGAATGTAGCTGAATGTGAAGGCCGTAGGCTTAACCCCCAGTACAGCCAAAAGATTAATTGTGTTATATAATAACTATCACCACCATTTATGAGGGCCTACTGTCTGCTGGGAACTGTATATGATGATTTACAAATATTGACTCTGACTTTCAAAAGAAGGCCTTGTATCACAAAACAAACACACAAATGCCGTAACTGTAGTATCTGTCCTGTCATTTAATAAATACATACATGTATGAACGTGGTGGCAAGCCCTTTTCATACATTATAGTGGTCTTGTACCATATACTGCCTGCTACATTTTTCCATTTTCCAATATGTTCTGGTCACACTGTAGTAAGAGTTTTCCAACTCTTAAGACACACCATGCTCTTCTGACCTCAGGGCCTTTGCACTTGCTATTCTATCTGCCTCTGTGTTTGCATGGCTGATACCTAACAATATGCAGCCCCAGTGATGACATAAATCATCTCAAATAACTACCTCTTCCTCTAGCAAGCTGTTCACTATGGGGTCATTCTGTGTCTAAGCATTTTTTAAGCCTGATTTTAATAAGCAGATTTAATTTACAAAGTAAAGGTTTTCGAAAAGAAATTATCTTCAGTTTGTTATTCACAATATGTAAAGCTGAGAGTATCCTTTACAAAGATTTTTGCCAAAGTGTGACATGCTCCAATTAATGCCCAGAGAACACCTTCAAAGAGCGTAAGTCTAGCTCACTTCCTGTTGCAGTTACAGTACTATCAAACAAACATGATTGAATGGTTTCCTGAGAACATGACCTAGATACCCAAAGACTGTGTTCATTCCCAAATTCTGCCAATCACAGCTCCTTCATCTGCACAATGTGAGTGTTGGGTTAATCACCATAGGACCTTCTAGAACAATCTCCTAAATATGCAAATTTATTGAAATTTGGCTAAATGCCAGGTCCTTTATTAAGTGCTGCTGTGTAATTTCTGATTTAATCCTCACAACACTTCTAATAGGTAGCTGTTTTTAGTTTTATATACTAGAAATGACACTATTTTATGTATTAGACCATTTTACATATCAGAAAAACCATTTTATATATTAGAAAGGGCCCTAAGTAAAAACAGACCTTGCCTTCTGGGATTTGAGCCCATATCTGCATGACTCAAGTACTGAACTCCTAACCATGTTGGAGCACTGTCTCTCAGGGCCCCTAGGGGCTGAAGGTCTGTCTGTCTTCTGAGAAGTAGGTTAGAAAGATACCTCTCTAAGAAGAATCCAGAAATTATAGCTCCTACTAGAACTAGTTGCTGAAGCAACTTGAATGTCTACATCAGCTGTAGTTTATAGATGTTCTTCCAAGGCCCTACAAAGCATTTCTTGTGGATTTGGAACACACTGTCTCTGGAATTTGGATTTAATACTTTCACAGTAACTGTGAATTCATATTAATTAATTTACTGAGTTAATGAAGGTCTGTACTACTCTTCTGGAATATTGACCTTCAAATTCTTTTCCTGTCAATATTTGCATATTTTCATCTCAGTCTTTTTAAAATAGACTATTTTTCTCCCTGCAACATAAAACTGATGTTCATCTTTGTACACTGGGTAGGTAGAACCCACAAATTTACAAGTTTTATTGATTTAATTGTATATGATGCAACTATAGTTCAAATGCTTTTCAAGTTTGTTCAAATCTCTAAAATTAGATCGAAGTGTGTGTAAATATATATTTATGCTTTTTTCCTTAGTTTCCAAAGAATTTGTCTATTGGTTGGCCTAGTCCAGCATATTCTAGAATAAAAAAACTTTTTTATTTCCTGGAGCACAAGGAATATGTCCTTGATTCCACACATACACACTTAATCCACTGCTGTGTGTGGAGGAATGATTACCCAATGTTTGTTGAACTTGCCTTTGAAAAGACCCAGGGATTCACCTCATCAAATATGGACCATACTTGCCTGAATATAGGAAATGATTTTTGTCTTCTTGGGGCCTGAGTCAGAACTTTTGAGTCAGATTCTGCAGAAGAGTGCCTGGTAAGCTGTAGGTTTTTTTTTTTTTTTTACATTTTTAATTTCTATTTTTTATTAGTACATGTTTACAGTTTATAATGATTATATTTATTGTGGAGAAATGGTATAGGTACGTAACACATCTTAATTCTTTTTTCATCCTCCACCCCTCCCATCCTCTGTTCCTTCCAGCTCTTGGTCCCCTTCCCAATTTCAAAAGCTCTATTTACATTTTTTCTTCTTTTTTCTGTCCCCTTTTCCTCCCCTCCCTCCCACCTCCTCCATCTCTAGTTCCTCTTCCCATTTGAAAAAGATCTCCCTACTTCCTAATGTCTATCTTTTATTTTGCTCTTTATTTATATAGTACTTGGGCTTCTCAGTAAGAGATATTTAAGCTCTCATGTGATATTTAAGCTCGTATGTCTGATTTATTTCACTTCTCTGACATAAAGAAGGATAAATTTGAGGCATTTGTAGATAAATGGATGCACTCTGAGACTATAATATTAAGTGGTGATCTGTGCTTTTAACATGCCAAGCTGTTTTTATAACTGTTCAGTTTTGGAAAACTTTTCTTGATTTTTACAAAGCCTGTAGAAGTCTCTTCTATAGCATCACCAGTAATTTTTTTAATTTTAGGAAAGAGAACAACACTTTTCCCATTGTAGTCTATGGAAAGGGCGATTTATTATAAGGACATAGAAGACACTTTGGGGATGAAGCCCGGCGGGCCTCATGGAGTGGAATGGAGGCTTTGGGGCCTCTCCTTCACAATGTTCCTGCTTTTCTCTGTGCGCCCGCTTCATTTCCCTTTCTACGGTCAGGTTTCTCACGCCTTCAGTATCTCACAGTCCCTGATAGCCCCCAGTCATGGTCACCTCGCTGTCATCACCCTCACTTTCATTCTTGGAGCTCATGGAGGCAGAGTTTCAGTATTTCTAAGTGGCCACATGTCTTAGTCACTTTCTTGTGACTGGAACAAAATACTTGACACCTGCAATTTAAAGGAGAGGCTTATTTTGGCTTAAGGCTTTTAGAGGATTCAGGCCATGTTGGCGGGCTGCAAGGCAGAAAGGGCATGGTGGGAGGATCTGGCAGAAGAAAGGTGCTCACTACAAGGATGGCACGAAGGAGAAAAAGAGAGATAGAGACAGATGGGGGAGGGGAGTTTGGGACAAGAATATACCCTTCAGGTCATGTCCCTCGTGACCCTAACAGCACAATTGACTAGGAACCTATAAGTGGGTCAATCCTCTGATGAGTATAGCACTCCCTGATTCGATTACCCTCCAGAGGACCACATTTGAACACACGAGGGCAGCTTTCAGGGGACATTCTAGATCTAAACCAGAACACCACATGGGCTCAACTGAGTCTTGACCCAGAACACCAGAAACATCACTGCAGGTAGCCCATGGGTGTGTTTACAACCCACACTCCTGATGGGTTTGTGGAAGACATTTCATTGGATCATCATGATATTGGAATTGCCTCTCCAGGTTGTATTTAACATTTGTTGAGAAAAAGCTCGTGACTGTGGTTTTGCCGGGCTGGTGAGATGCCGACATCAGTTTGCATCATGGCTTACCCGGGTACAGGCGAACATTCTTTACGGCTGTGGCACTAGAGCCATGCAAATGACTAAACAGCAGCAGTAGATGCAAAATATGAGAAACCTTGGAACCCTTGCACTCCCTTCTGACTTTAATTTTGGGAGTTAAACAGCCCTTCCAGAAGGTACTTGGTATCTAGGAGAAAGAATCAGAAAGAATATAGAGGCAATGGTCAGAGTGAGACCTGCTTTAGAAAATATTTCTTTTTTTTTTTTTTTTTTTTTTTTTTTTTTTGGTGGTACTAACAATTGAGTCCAGGGCCTTTGCACTGAGCTATATCCCCAGCCCTTTTTATTTTTTATTTTTAGACAGGGTCTTGCTAAGTAACAGAGTTGCCCAAGCTGGGCTTGAACTCATGACCCTCCTGTCACAATGTCCCAGAGACCTGCTTTTTATAGTCTTCTACATTATTTAGAGTGGATTGGTGGCTTTCCAGGTCTTAGAGATCAAATGAGTTAAGAAGGAAACCAGTTTATTGTTTTTGGCCCCTGTTTTCTAGCCCAGGTGGGCTACGGCCTCGGGAAAAACACCGAGTGACTGACTCCTTTGCAATCACCCCAGCTTTTAACGAGGAATTTGCACATACTTGCTACGATTGTCCCTGAATCTCTCATAGAGCAGAAGTTTAAATCAAAATAATTCCCTTTTGTCCGATCTCAGATTTACTGTTGTTTTGGGAAATGTCACAGAAGCAGGGCAGTGTTATTGCACTAAAAATAGTTGTGTCAGAAACAAAGCCATCTTCAGAAGATTTGGCTCCAAAGGTTCATGTGATGCCTGGTGACAAGTTCATTTGAGTTCTATGTGATAAAAATGTCACTTAGCGGTAGGAAAAAATGACTCTATAGAATCAAGCACACAAGTTAATTACCCTTTGATCTCCCTTTTCTTTTTACTTGTCTTCCTTTTGGCCATGGACAGGAAGTCTCCAGTCATATTTTTTTCTGCACACAAATGTTGATGGATTTTGAAGTTTAAGCCTGCTATCATGAGTTCCTGGATTAATGAGGCTTTAAATTTATTCAGATGGTTTTACTGTGAGCATTTGAATCTCGATGTTGTTGCTTCCACTGTGATATAGTATTTATGAAGCTTAATTGCTGGTTATTATTGTGAAGACTATAAAAGAAATAAAAAGCAAAACTGTGTCTCCATTTAGAGTGTAAGTGTTTGGAGGGCAAAGCCATCACATAGAAAGTGAAGAGTAAGTGCTGGACCCCTAATTCTAATGGCCAAAGTTAATGTATTTAAAGAAGGAAGATTCTGTAGTAGATAAGTCTTTGGGACAGATTTGTTTTATAAGGTTTCTGGAGTAGAAGAATGAAGATACTGTGAAGAAGTTATATATTCTATTCTTTATTTTAATCTATTTTTGGAAGTTCATTTCCAATCAGATTAGAAAAAGTTCATTCAATTTGCATAGTTTGCCTTTTTAAGCATCTTTTTAAAATCTTTTACTAAGGTTCATAAAAGTATAGTGTGAGAAAGGACTCTATTTTTTTTCTCAGGAGCAGGACTCATGTTGAGGCACTAAATAGTAAGACCCAAGAGGGCAAAAAAATTGGATGGCTGTGTTCTTGTTCTGCAATATCCAGTACAGTGTTTATCCCACAGTCAGTATTTGGTGAGATTTAATTAAATGAATCCTGTTCACAGGTGTGGCCTGAGTGGTGAGGTGCAGGGCATATGAATAAGGGTAATGAAATGAGAACTAGGCTGACTGGAATAGAAGTTGGGGGATAAAGAATAAGTGGAAATAGCATTACAAAGCCAGAGAGAGGTCAGAGCACAGATGATTTTGAAAGAATGTATTTGGGATAAAAGAGAGCCATTGTGTTTCACTAGTATGAAAATGATGATGGATGCTTTTCAAAAGAGTATCTTGCAAGGTTATTCAAAAATGAGCCACAAGAGTCAGAGAGGCCAGTTACCTTTTATGTGAGTTAGTGTGGCATAGACCCAAGTGTTAAAAATTGGAAAAGCTATTCAAAAGACGATTACTCGGGACTAGTTAGTGGCAGGATAGAAGTAAAAGGCTGAAGGAGAAACAGGAATAAAAGTCTGGGAAATCAAAAGAATGGGGCTAATATTGAAGGGAAGGGAGGCATTGGGAAGTCTGGGTGGGTGGCAGTCTGGGAAAGAGAAGTACGTGGCTCAGTCCATGCTTGGAGCAATGGTATAGGATGTCCATCTGTAGGTGTCTAAACTTATATACACTGAGAAGTGAGAGCCGTGTTTATAGATCTAATACATATTAATATTGTGGTGACAGATCAAGTCATGGGAGAGTAGACAGATGAGCAGAAGGCAAAGATCCCTGCCCTGGGGCCAAAGTCAAGGCTGTAGCTGACCAATCTGGATATAATTCACTTTATGAGGCCCTTAAGGGACATTTCCTATTCATCTCTATATCTCCAGCATATAAAATACTATGACTGGCTTACAGTGGGAGCACTCAAGAGCTGTTTTGGAAAAGAATATCATTCCTGCCTACATTGTGTTTAATCCATGGCAATCCAAGAAGCTCAAAAGGAGAATGTCAACATGTCTGAATAGAGGAGGAGCCATGTTGGAGCTACTCAGAGAAAATCAACCAAAAACAGGTAATTGGAAGAAAGGGCGGGACATACATCCTGATGCCAAAATCAATCTGAGATAAGAGACTTGGAGATCAAACAAAATGGAGGCATAGGGCTTTATAAAGCAATTATCCAGCCCACGGCGCTGCCTCTGGGTCTCCCACCTGCATATGGAGTAGGAATGCACTGTGGAAGCTTTCAAAGAACTTATGGGCTGAAATGCCACACAGGATAGATTTGGGATATAAAGCCCCTTGACTCTTTTGCTTCCACCAAACAGAGGACACTGCAGCCTAGCAGCAAATTTCACCAGCACAAAAAGGGGCAAGTGACCAGGAGGCTGCTCTCTCCCCAACAGGCTGCCATTTTAAAATTTAATTTAATTATTTTAATTTAATTTAATTTAATTTAATTTTATCTTATCTTATATTACTTTTGCATGAACCATAGCGGCTAACTGGAATGTCTGTGATAAGTTTAGGGACCACAGTGGTGGCAGTGAGGGTACTGAGTGGAACACCATGACTGCTCCTGCCCCCCAACAGACCAGGTATGAGAGAGGAATGTGGATTGTGGGTGCCGAATTCAAGCAGCCTTGGGCTGGGAAGTCAGTACTCCTCCCGCCTTGTGACCAGCAGCACAGGCAGCCTTGGGTGTAGAGGGACAAGGACTGGGGGGTTAGGACTTCCCCTGTCCTGTGACCAGTGGCACAAGTAGCCTTGGGTGTGAAGAGACAAGGATTGGGAAGCCAGCACTCCTCCTGCCCTCCACTGCCCTGAGACCAGAGTGTGAGAGGAACCAGCAGTGCGGAAGAGAGGAGGCTGTGCAAGGTCTGGGAGGGCACAACTGTACACAGGACTGGGAGCAGCCTCAGGCTGTCTGTGTCTGAGGGTGCCGCAGCAACTGGGAGAACGAAGCTGAGGCAATCACGGTACGAAGACATGGGCAGGCTTTCCAGAAAGCTGCTGGCTGAGGACTCTGGACCCAGCACCCACACCCAGAGGTCAAGATCAACCCCACACCCAGCACTAACCCTCCTGCAGACTCAGCAGGGTTACCCAGCACAGACCTGGGCTTTGACATGGACACTGCCACAGAACTATGGGCACCAGAGGATTTTTTTTTCTTCATTCTCTCTTTGTTTATTAGTTGTTTCATTTTCTTTTTTCTGTCATCTTTTTTGGGGGGGGCGAGTTGTTTAGGTTTTGACATTCATTGTTTTGTTCTGTTCTGTCGGTCCTGTGTCTCTCTTTTCACAACTTTCTTTCTAGATTCTTTGATATTTACATGTGAATGAACATTGTCTCTAGTCTTTCTAGTTCACTTCGATATTCTTTTGCTTTCTCTTTCATCCTTTCTCCAGTTTCCCAAAGCTTGGATGATCATCCTTTGTCCTTCAGCCTTGCTTATACTATATTTCTCTTCAGTTATTGCTCCATTTTGTCCCCTATTGATCTTAAAATTCCTCCCCCCTACAGGGTAAAATCACTCTATGAAGAGGAAACTCACTGCAAACAAGTTAATGGTTCATTGGATTTGGCTATATAACTATAGATCTTGCTACTATGCTTAAAGGTACCAAATTAGCAGTTACCACAGTTTGTCAGTTTCTAGGTTGTGCTTGATGATATTGTTATTGCTAATAGTACTACTTTAGCCAGGACGCCATACCTGATGTAATCAGTTGTTCACACTTGTACGACAACACTGTGATTGTTTGGGGTCGTAATCATCACCCTAGTCCCGTTCCAAAAGACTGGGTGCTGAACCAAATCTATAGCAACTTCTCACCCCTCTAAGGTAAGACCTTAGGACAGACACAAAGACCAAGAGCCAACTACACCTAGAAGGCGTCTCTGAGGAATAGACAATTCCTAAGGAAGCCCTGATACTAGTGATAAAGCTACCTACATAAGAAACCTACAAGCATCAACACAGAAAACAAGTTAAAATTAAAAAATAGAAAATGATAAGATAGAGAAGCAAAATGCAACACCAGACTTCCAGCCCACCCAGGACAATTCCAGGGGACAGTGAGATAGAGGAAATCAGAAGCCACTCATCTGAGTTTTCCGAAATGATACCAGCAGAAGTAAAAAAACAAAACAAAACAAAACAGATGAATGAGGCTATAGAGAAAATCAGATCAGAAACAATTTCTCAGATGATAAAAGAGAGGACAACCATAATGAAGGACTCACTCAGTGAATGTAGAGTAGACATAGATAAAAAAATAGAAGAGCTCAGAAAAATGATGGAAACCATGAATGCCCAACACAGGAAAGTAATGGAATCCATGAAACAGATCCAAACAGATATCCAGGAAATTAAAAATTCCATTGACAGTTTACAAAACCGAATGAACAAAAGTAAAGACAAAGTATCAAACCAAGAAGACAGGAGTGCAGTTAGCAAGCATGAAAAGAGGATCTCTTAAAAATAGAAAGTGACCGTGAAAAATCAATCCAACAGCTGCAAGATGATGCAAAGAACAACAAAAGATTGATCAGAGTCAATGAAAAAGCAGGAGTCAATGCAAACGACATAAAAAACCTGTTCACAGAAGTAATGGGAAAAAACTTCCCAAGCATGGAAAAAGAATTTGACATACAAATAAGTGAGGCATATAGAACTTCAATTAGCCATGACCAAAAATATATATCTACACCAAGGCATATAATAGTTGATATTTCAGAAATTTAGTACAAGGACAGAATAGAAAAAGCTGTTAGAGAAAAGAAACAAATTACCTATAAAGGAAAGCCCATTAGAATCACAGCAAACTTCTCAACACAACCTTTAAGTCAAGGAGAGCTTAGAGTGAAGTATCGCAAGTCCTGACAGAAAACAACCTCCAACCTGGATTGATGTACCCTACAAAACTATCTTTCAGAATCAATGGAGAAGTAAGATACTTCCATGACAAAAAACAACAAACAAACAAACAAAAAAACCAACTGAAGAAATTTATGACCACCAGACCAGCTCTATGAAATGTTCTGAAGGATATTTTAGAAAGAAATAATGTCTTAATTTTTCATTGGTTATAATGGATTTAATGTGTTTTTAAATGCCTATTTCTCACTGTATTTCTAAAATTTTTAAGTGAATTAGCTAATTGCCAGAAGAAAGTATTTTGCTAAAGTTATCTTAATATGTGGTATAATAATTTCAAATTTAAGAGTTGTTTTAACAGTTAATGGAGTTGGGCCTAGTGGTGCATGCTTATAATCCTAACACTCGGGAGGCTGAGGCAGGAGGACTGCCAGGAGTTTGAGGCCAGCCTGGGCTACATAGTGAGTCCAAGGCCAGCCTGGGCTACATAGTGAGACCCTGTCTCTAAAAATAAAGAAAAACAAAATAAAACAAAACAAAACAACCACAACAGTTAATGGAATATGCCTTCTTTGTAATGTCTAGAAATAGAAGCAATTTATAATGAGCTTCTACAGGAATTTTTAAATACAGCAAGTATGTTAACTTTAAATATGAATAACCCCAACAATTCTCAGTTTGTGTTTTGCTTTGGTTGAACTTGGTGTGGGTTCATCACCCATCAGTTATTTGTGAGGGTGTTTATTCTGTATGAATATTATTTCATGTTTGTACGGGAAATTGTAGCTAAACATTTCATTGTCCCCAGTTTGCAGAAGAAGCACAATTCTATTGCTTTGTCTTGCTTATAGTCATTAAATCATCACTTTTGCATATGTTGCTGTTTCTTCAGCTTTCTTTTTTTTTTTTTTTTTTTTTTTGTACCGGGAATTGAACTCACAACCTTGTGCTTGCCAGGCAGGTGCTGTGCTGCTGAGCTATATCCCCAGCCATACTTCAGCTTTCTTTAAAAGATTCAATAAATACATATATTTTTATTTTGACCTAAATTTGTACAGTCCCAGTGTAAGTGTTTTTCTAATTATAGATGTAAAATGAAATATCATTTGTAATTAGGAAAAATACAATAAAAAAGATATTCACTTAGAAAATAGCTAATCTTTAATAAAAATTTGATATGAAAAGCACAATGTGCAGGAGTATTGGAAACCCTGCAGTGGATTACAACAGGTAAAATCTAAGGAGAATACGTTGCTGTCTTAAATAGTGATGTTACTAAGAAGTACATGCTTTGTTGTAAATTGCTCAAGAGCCCATTGAAAGATGTATCTGTTTATTTACTCTACAGTCTTTGAAGTAAAAGTTACCAATGTTTGCCAAAAAAAGAAAAAAAAAACAAAAAGAGATCATGAAAACCACAATTCCAAGAACGTGAATAGAAAAAAGCCACCAGGCAAAGCAAACAATTAAATGGAGGGAAAGACAGGGAACCAACAACAGGAAAATAATATGACAAGGATAAGCCAACACATATCAGTTATAACCATCAACATAAGTGAACTCAATTCACCAATTAAAGAAACAGACTTGCAAAGTGGATCAAGAAATGAGACCCAGGGCCGCTGAGATAGCTCAGTGGCATAAGCACCTGCCTGGCAAGCGCGAGGTTCTGAGTTTGACTCCCGGTACCCACATAAAGGAAAAAAAGGGTCGGCGATATTACTCAGTGGCACAAGTGCCTGCTGGCAAGTGAGAGGTCCTGAGGTCCACTCCTGGTACCCACATTAAAAAAAAGAAAAGAAAAGAAAAGAAATGAGACCCAACAATTTGCTGCATACAGGAAACATTTAACTCAAAAAGAAATTTATAGATTGAAAGTCAAAGAATGGAAAACAATAGTCCATACAACAGGAACCTGGAAAAAAGTAGGCGTAGTTATTCTATTTGCAGACGAAATGAACTTCAAGATAAGAGTGATTAAAAGAGACAAGGAGGTCAATACATACTTGTTAAGGGGAAACTCTTAGAAGAAGAGATAACAATCATAAATATATGTGCACCAAATACCAGTGTACCCAACTTTATTTATTTATTTATTTTTTTGTGGGTACCGGGGGTCAACCTCAGGACCTCGCATGCCAGTGGGAGCCCATGCCACTGAGCGATATCACTGGCCCTTCTTTCGTATGTGGGTTCTGGGAGTCGAACTCAGGACCTCACGCTTGCCAGGCAGGCGCTTATGCCGCTAAGCTATCTCACTGGCCCCTACCCAACTTTATAAAACAAATATTAATGAACATAAAAAGTCAAATAAGCACTAACACAATTGTAATGGGAGACTTCAATAACCCACTGTCACAAATAGATCAACCAGATAAAAAATATTTGATATTTCTACAAAGAAATATCAGAACTAAACCAAGCCTGTGAACAAATGGACTTAGTAGATGTCTACAGAGTGCTCCACCCCACAATATCAGAATATACATTTTTCTCAGCTGTTCATGGGATGTTCTCCAAAATAGACCACATACTAGCACATAGAATGTGCTTAAGTAAATGCAAAGGAATTGAAATTATCCCATGCATAGTATCTGACTATAGTGTAATAAAATTGGAACTTAAAGCAAAAGAAAACACAAAAACTACATAAACAATGGAAATTAACACTTTCCTGAACATCTAATGGGTCACAAATGAAATTAAAGAAGAAATTAAACAGTATCTACAATTAAAAGGTAATGCTGATATAACATACCAGAACTTATGGGATATAATGAAAACCATCTTATGAGGGAAATTTATAGTGGTGAACTCTCCCATGAGGAAAACAGTGAGCTCAAATAAAAAATCTGATGTTGAACCTCAAACTGATAGCAGAAGAAGAAGTCAAATACAAAGCTTGTACAAGAAAAGAAATTACAAAGATGAGAACAGAAATTAATGCAATTGAGACTAAGAAAATAGTACAAAGAATCAATGAATCAAAAAGCTGGTTCTTTGAAAGATTAAATAAAAGGGATAAACCCTTAGCTAACTTTATCAAAATGAAGGAAAGAAAAGCTGAAATATATGAAACGAGGTATGAAAAAGGTGAAATCACAATGGATCCTGTGGAAATCCAGATCAACCATACCTAGAAAATCTTTATTCTAATAAGATGGAAAATACAGAAGAAATGGACAGATACCTTGATACATATGAATTACCAAAGATGAATCAAGAAGATATAAAAATTCTAAATAAACCAATATCAATCAATGAAATTGAAGATGTAGTTAAAAACCTACCAACAAAGAAAAGCCCAGGCCTTGATGGATTCACTGCTGAAATCTGCAAGAAATTTAGAGAAGATATAATGTCATTACTCCTGAAATATTTTAATGAAGTTGAATGGGAAGCAAGACTCCCAAAGTCATTCCTGGAAACAATTATTACTCTGATACCAAAACCAGAGAAGGATCTAACCAAAAATGAGAACTATAGGCCAATCTCCCTAATGAACATAGATGCAAAAATCCTCAATAAGATACTGGCAAACAGAATGCAGCATGTCATCAAGAAGATTATACACCATGACCAAGTATGGTTTACCCCAGGGTAGAAGGGATGGTTCAACACACGCTAATCAATAAAGGTAATACACCATATTAACAGAGCCAAGGGCAAAAATCATGTGATCATCTCAATAGATGCAGTAAAAGCATTTGACAAAGTCCAACATCCATTCATGATAAAACCCTTACAGAAAATTGGATAGATGATCTTTATCTCAATCTGATAAAAGACATCTATGACAAACCAACAGTCAACATCATACTAAATGAACAAAAACTGAAATCTTTCACTCTAAAATCAGGAACAAGACAAGGATGTTCACTATCACCACTACTATTCAATATAATTCTGGAAACATTAGCCAGAACAATTAGACAAAAGAAAGAAATAAAAGGCATAGAGATAGGAAAGGAAGAAGTTAAACTATCATTACTTACAGATAATATGATACTTTACATAAAAGACCCCAAAAACTCAAACAAAAGACTTCTAGATCTAATAACCAAATTCAGTCATGTAGCTGGATATAAAGTCAACACTCAAAAATCAGTAGCATTCCTGTACCCAAATAATAAACTCACTGAGAAAGAAATTAAGGAAATAACACCTTTCACAATAGCATAAAAAAAGAAATACTTTTGAATTAATCTAATGAAGAAAGTAAAAGACCTTTACATTGAAAACTACAGTACTCTGAAAAAAGAGATAGAGGAGGATGTCAGAAAATGGAAAGATAACCCTTGTTCTTGGGTAAAAAGAATTAATATAGTGAAAATGACCATACTTTAAAAATTGTTATACAGATTTAATGCAATCCTGATCAACATACCAATATCATACCTCACAGAACTAGAGAAAACAATTCTAAAATTCATTTGCAAACAAAAGAGAGCTAGAATACCAAAAGCAATTCTGGGCAACAAAGGCAAGGCAGAGGGCATCACAATCCCTGACTTGTAATTATACTACAGAATTACTATGATAAAAATAGCATAGTACCAGCAAAAAAAACAGACCCGAGGATCAGTGGAACAGATTAGAAGATGCAGAAACATCTCTAAACACACTCAGGCACCTTATCTTTACAAGGGGGCCATACATCTTCACTGGAAGAAAGAAAGCCTCTTTAATAAGTGGTGCTGGAAAAACTGGTTTTCTACATGCCAAAGACTAGAGCTGGACTCATGTCTCCTATCATGCACTAAACTAAAATTGAAATGGATCAAATATCTAAATATTAAAACAGAAACACTAAATCTGCTGAAAGAGAGAATTGGTAGAACTCTTGAATACATAGGAATAGGCAAAGATTTTATGAACAAAACTCTAATTGCACAGAAAATATTACAAAGAATCAACAACTAGGATCTCATCATATTAAAAAGCTTCTGCACAGTAAAAGAAATTACCAACAGAGTGAAAAGACAACCCACAGACTGGGAAAAATTTTTGCTAGCTGTTCCTCAGACAAAAGGCTGATATCTAGAATATATAAAGAAATGAAAAGAATCACACCCCCCGATTTTAAAGACCAAATCCAAAAATGGGCATCTGAGATGAATACACACTTCACAGATGAAGAAGTGTAAATGGCACATAAATATATGAAAAAATGTTCAACATCACTGGTCATTTGAGCGATTGAAATTAAAACAATGCTGAGATTCCATGTCACTTCAGAAAGAATGGCTATTATCAAAAAATCAACTAATAACAAATGCTAGTGGGGATGTAGGGAAAAGGAACCCTTCTCCACTGTTAGTGGGAGAGTAGACTGGTGCAACCATTGTGGAAGTCAGTGTGGAGATTCCTCAAAAAACTACCATTAGAGGTTCCATTTGACCCAGCTATCCCCTGTCTTCGTATCTTCCTGAAAGAATTAAAAGCACCATATCACAGTGATATGCTCAGCCATCTTTATAGTGGCATTTTGTAATAGCATAATCTTGAAAACAGCCCAAATGCCTATCAACAAATGAATGGATAAAGAAGATGTGGCTTTTTTGTACAGTGGAGTACTACTCTGTGACAAAGAAGGATAAATTTGAGACATTTATAGGCCAATGGATACACCTAGAGATCATACTTATAGGTAAAATAAATCAAACACACATGTGTAAATATTGCATTGTTTCTTTGGTGTGAGAAACTGAAAGTGTAAGTAGGGATCAAAATGTATAATGGACATTGTGAAATAGGAGGAAAATGTTCAAATGGGAAGTGGTACAAGGGAGGGGGAAGGGGTAAAGGAAGGATGGGAAAAGAAAAAATGAAAGATAAAATGGAAACAAAGTTTTTGTAAATAAGGAGGAGAAGAGGGTAGAAAGGAGAAAGGGGGATGGAGAAAAGATAGGAATCAGGGTATATCGTGTATGGGTACAAATTCCATATGATGAATGTGATCATTATGTATATCTAAAATGTACCAATATACTTAATTAATGATTAAAAAATTTAAAAAAAGAAGCTCAAAAGGGTGGTTAACTGATGTCCTCATTGGACACATGATACTAGATCAGGGGACATGATTTTCCTTTCAGCTGAATTGATGACCCATTTGTTCTTTCTTTCTATGCCACCTTTTTCTTGTTACGGGAGAAAGAACAAGCATGATGTTAGCACCTGGCTGATGCGTGTGGTGCATATAAAAGAGCAAGTCAAGCACCTGCACTCTTTTTTTCTTAAACAACAAAAAGAAACAAACTCAATGGCAAACATTATCTATTTACATTTGCTTGGTGTTAGGTAGGCCCTGAAGAAACTCGGTTCTGGGTAATTTATAGTCAAAGTGGGGACAAGAGCCAGTTCTGCCTTATTCTCTCCCGGTTGGCTGGCATTCTTCTATCATGGAGCAACAGCCTTGCTTCAGATAGACCAGGCTTCTAATTCATGGGCCTTAGGAGTGGCTCTTTCACTCTTAGGAGTGGCTTTGTGCAAATGTTAGACTAACCCAAGACTTTGCAGTAGCACATCTTCAACAGACCATGATTATCCTGACATTCAAACTATACTGGTTTTAAAAAACCATGAGAAAACATGAAAAACCATGAGAATGTTTAAGAAAGTTTGGATTTTCTGTCGGCACTTGCTTTATTAACTCTGTATAGCCCCTGTCAAGTAGGTGTTGGCAGTGTCTTTATTTGTGGAATTCCTAAAGTCTAGAAGCTGCCAGAATATTTCCTTTGCTTTTTCCTCCTACCTTTTTCCCTACCACTTTTTGAGGGGAGCCTGTGAGTGTGTGTTTTGTACAACAGCCATCCTGGGTGGATGTGAGGTTTTAAATGGCCCCTTTCTTTGCAGGTAGGTAGGTTGGCAGACAGAATATTGCTGGCAAAAGAGATGATTGCAGATGCTCAGCCTGGGGCTGGAAAGTCCGTTTTGAATTACTTATTCATTCTTCCTTCCAAGGCCGGTGTCTCCATATACTGCTCAGCACCCAGTGAGTTGGGAAGATTTTACTTGCTTCTTCTTGAAGAGTTTCTTTGTGAAAAGGCAAAATCAAGAAGTTTATTTTTTCTTCTTTTATCTTCTTTTATTTTTTTCTTTGACAGAGTGTAGATTCAGAACTCAAAGCTCTTTGACGTTCATGGGTTTGGCATCCGTCCTTAGGACCTGCTTGTCCTATCTGTTTCTATATTTACACTACTAGGGACACTCTGGCTTCTTTCTTCCAAACATGTGATGCTTTCAGCTCAGACTTGGCTGTTGGCTCCTGGAGGGCTCAAATGCTCAGAGGCCTGATGAAGAAGTGAGTTGGGGAGCTGAAAGGGAGCTGCTTCTTTCAGCCCAGCATCTTTCTGGACATTATATACTGCTATTTCTTTTTTCCCTTCTCCCTGGCCAAGTAGGCATCATGGACATCATTGGAGAATATACATGATTACATGACACTGTGCTGTAAATCCCTATATTGGGGCGTGATTGCAGGATACATTGTACCTTGTAAGTTGGAGAAGTCATATTTCCTTCAGAAGTCCTAGTTTGGAGAATGGAGTGAGGGGAGGGAATTGTAGAAAATATCTGCAGCTTTTCATTCATTCCTTCATTCATTCTACATTTACTGAGTGCCCACAGCTGGGCAGGCACTGGGGGTTGAGAGTGAAAGCATGATTCCATTGTTAGGATGATATAGCAGTCTAAGGTCTAAGCAAAAGCTTTAGATTATGGAGTCAGAAGATTTTGTCTCGAGTCTTGGTTCTAATACCTATTGAGTTGGAAAATCTGTGTGAATGCAATGTATAGAAGGACAGTGGAAGGACTGGTTAGTTTAGCATGGGGGTAGTTGAGGAAAGCATTGGTGGAGTGAGTTACATTCGAGTTGGCTTTCAGAGAATGATTAAGAGTTTGTCATGTGGATGAGATGATCTGGAGATGCATTCTAGGTAAATTAAGTAGCAATAGGACAATCGTATATATGAAAATGTGCAATGTATTCAGGGAGCACATCCAGTGTGGAGAGAAACTGTTGAAGGTATTGGTGGAGAGCTGGGTTGGTATCAGGGTTGGAAGGCCCTTGGATGCTTTGAAAGGGAGTATGCTGCCAGATGCACTCTAACTTCAATCTTTAATTAGATGAGTCAAAGTTCAGTTTTGCATTTATGAGCTCCTGGAGCAGCTCTGAGGTGAATTGGAGGGACTGAGCCTGGAGGAGAGGGAGGAAGATGGGAAGTCCTTTCCCAGTCCTGGTAAGGGCTAAGGTATGGTTATGTTTCCTGTCCATTTTGCCAGAGCACTGATTTAGTGAACATGTGTAGATGGATCTTGGGGAGCTGTCCTAGACAGTGGCTGACAACTGGTTGGTTATCTGGCTGTGCCATGGTGACCGAGAAGTTCTAGGGGAGCAGGCCAGAGAGAAGTTTTGGTGCCAGGTTTCAAAGACCTCAGTGGTGAAGCTGGTTTTTGAAGGTCAGCATGCCAGCTGCCTGACGGCAGTTCCTTAACAGAAATAGCAGGATAGAGAACTGTTTTCTCTGTGTGGGACTTTGACCCTCTTTGAAGTTAAGAGGATGTTCTCTCTGCCACAGACAGAATGTTAATCTTCAAGGATGGATATGTGCTTTCGTCATTAGACTCCTCGGGGATCCATTCTTGGCAAAAGCCGAAGTCACTCTTGGCTGAAAGCTGCTGTTGCCTTTGTTGTACACAGCTTGTACTCTAGGTCCTGTAGTAAGATGAAGAATGAGTGATGCTGGTGAGATGGCTCAGCGGCTTAAGCGCCTGCCCGGCAAGCGCGAGGGCCCGAGTTCGACTCCCGGAACCCACATATGAAAAAGGGGCCGGTGATATCGCTCAGCGGCACAGGCGCCTGGTGGCGCCCGAGGTCCTGAGGTCGAACCCCCGGTACCCACCAAAAAAAAAAAAAAAAAAAGAATGAGTGATGATAACTACAGTCCCAGTCAGAACTAATTGATGGGGTAATTACATTATTCCATGCCAAGTTAAGGACATTTGGCCTAGCGATGGTGATATGGTAATGAAATGGGCATTTGTTGTGTGGTTATTACCTTAGTTAACTTTTCTCATTGCCGAGACAAAATACCCAACACCCACAAGTTAAGGGAGGAAAGATTTATTTAGCTCACAGTTAGTAGAGGTTTCAGTCCATAATCCGCTGGCTCTAATGCAGGGTGGCACATGGCAGAGGGGCAACCATTCATGGTGGAGGAAGACAGCAAAAGCAACAAAGGATAGAAAAAGGGGCAAGCCTCTTTCTGTTCCTTATATCGTATGCAGACTACCCGCCCTAGGGCAGGTGTATCTCACAACCTTAATCCCAGCGCTGGACCATGAATCAATCACAAACTCTAGATTCAGCCACCTCTGAAAAGCCTGCCCCCATGACTGCATGAGGCTTTGGGGGGACATCTAGACACAAACTATAACAGTTGTGTAGAGGTCAAATAGTGTCACCAGGGAGAGTGAAAAGTTTTGTTTTGGTAATTAGAATGGCAAAAGAATACAGCAAGTATGGCTCCCTGCAAAATTATGACTTTTTATTTACGTGAGGAAAAGGCTTTAATGGAAACAATACTGGACCAACTATAGGAAATATTTCTGTCCTGTGTTTGTTATTTACTTATTGAATGAGTCACCCAATCTTTTGGGCTTGAGATATTCCATCTGCCATTTAAGGAGAATATTGTCTACTCCTTCTCTGTGGACAGAAATACAGGGAGTGTGGGGCCGGTGAGATGGCTCAGCAGCGTAAGCGCCTGCCTGGCAAGCGTGAGGGCCCAAGTTGGACTCCCGGAACCCACATATGAAAAAAGGGCTGGTGATATCACTCAGTGGCGTGGGTGCCTACTGGCACATGAGGTCCTGAGGTCGACCCCCGGTACCCACAAAAAAAAAAAAAAAAGGAAAATACAGGGAGTGTTATTCCAGTGATTTCAATGGTAAGGATTAAACATATTACTAAAAGTAGACATCCATGCCAATCCAGTTAGTGAAAGCACTACCTTCTATAAATCAAATAGTTTTGATCTGTGGAGTGGATTAATACAGTACCTATCTTCCTGGGTTGCTATGAAGATAGAATGTGATAAGATATGTAAATTAACCATCACAGCATATGGCGTGTGTGTGTGTGTGTGTGTGTGTGTATCTTATCTAAATATCTCTATCTATATATGAGTTGGAAGTTTTTTCTTTGACTCCATTTACGTGCTCTTTCCACTGAGGCCAGTTGCAATTTATATGGGTTTGACAATTACATGACAACAGATTTACTCTGATGCTGACTTAATCTCTTAGAACTGAAAGCAGAACCATGTAGAAATGTCATGGGCTCAGTAGAAAGCTATGATAATTACAGTGGGAACTACTTGGAGCTCAAGTATCCTATAATCCCAGATTAACTATATATTCCAGTATGTTTCGTATGTCTTCCTATATAAGTCACTGATATGGGTGGCTAGACACATCTGGGATTACCACCCTTTGGACTTGAATCTAAAGGCTAAATCAATCAATCAATCAATCTTTCTCTCTCTCTCTCTTTTTCATTCTCTCTCTCTCTCTCTTCTTTCTTTCTAGACAGGATCTCACTATGCAGTTCAGGCTGGCCTTGAACTCACTGTCTATCCTAGGCTGGCCTCAAACTCATGGTGATCTTTCTACCTCAGCCTCCCCAGTGCTGGGACTACAGGTGAGCACCACTACACCCTGCCCAAAGACCTAAATTCTTTAGGTTAGCTCTGAAAGCTAACTTTACATTCCAGGGTCTAGACTCTTCCTACTCAGGGCCTGCCATTCAACGGCTCCCACTGCCCACAGGTCAAAGTCCTATGTCTTTAGTGTGGCATATAAAGCCATGCATGGGGAGGTTCCAGCCTTCCCTCCTCCTTGAGCCATCCTCAGTTTTCAGACACAGTATTACAGCCAAACTAACTTATATACAGTTTAGCAAATAGGCCAGGCAATTTCAGGCTCTGCAGAGTCATGGAATATTCTCCCACCTTCCTCATTATCCCATCTCAAACATCACCACCTTAGTGAGGCCTCCCCTGCCTCCACCACACTCCTTCCTTTATGGACCCACTGTAGCTTGTACATCATTCCCTGTAGTGATTACCTCACGGATGTTGATTGTTCACATGTATATGTATTTGTCTCTAATTGTGAGCTCCTAGAGAACAGAGAACATGTCTGTAGAAATTGACTATGTCTCATCTGATTGTCCTTTCTGAATTGTCATGAAAATAAAAAATTGCTTTTTATCTTACTATATTATCTGTGTTCTGCCTTTTCTCTTGGCACCAGGTAACTCGGAGCAAAATTTTACTGTAATGTACAGGAATTGATGATATCTATTGCTGCATTTTTCTCTTGGCCTTTACTTCCCATTTTGTTTGCATTTTACCTTATTTTTTTATCTATGACTATTTCCTATTCTTATAGTATATGTTGATTTGAGGAGTGATTTGTAATTTACAATAAAAACACCATCTTACTGTTCAAATTTTCTCTGACTTGGAAAATTGAATTGTATTTTTCAAGATATAGGGCATCTAGCGCTCTGCCCTCATTTTGTCTCTTCCCTCCCCTCCCCTCTCCTCCTCTCCCCTCCGCTTCCCTTCTCCCCTCAATGTTAGTGAGATAAAGTTTATGTATCATATGGCTCATGCATTCAAAAATGTGCAATTCAGTGGTTTTTACAATATTCACAGAATCATGTAACAATCACCATAATCTAATTTTGTCCATCATCGAAAAAGAAACCTTGTACATACCTGTAGTCATTCTCCATTTACCTCCTCTGATCCTCCCCTTCAGGCCCAAAGAACCATTAACCTGTTCTCTGCCTCTATAGATTTGCCTAGTCTGGATATTTCATAGGAATGGAAGCATATACTATATGGACTTTTGTTCCTGCCTCCTTTCACCTAAAATAATATTTTCAGGGATCATGTACTTTGAAAATGTTTTCAAGGATTGGATATTTTGAGGGTTGACATTTAGAGGATTGCGTTGTAGCACTGTAGCATGTATCGATACTGTATTCCCTTGTATTGTTGCATGATGTTCTGTAGCATGGTTATACCACGTCTTGTATATGCATTCTTCAGTTGAATGAAATGTAGATTATTTCTGCTTTTGAGTTATTTTGCATAATGCTACCATGAACATTTTTGTACATATAATTTATTTAGTAGACATATGTTTTTATTTTTCTTGGGTAAACATGTAGGAATGAGTTGCTGGGTCATATGGTAATTGTATGTTTAACACTGTGACGATCTTCCAAAATGTTTCTGAAGTAGTTGTATTATAAATTTTTTGCATCATCAATGTAGGAATATCCCTATTGTCTATTTAAAAAAATTATAGCCATTCTATTGGGGGTGCAGTAGTATCTCTTTCTAGTTCTGAATTGCATGCTCCTAATGACGAGTGCTATTGAGCATCTTTTTATGTGCTTATTTGTCATTCATATAACTTCTGGGGGTATTTCTATTCAAATCATTTATACATTAAAAAAACTGGGCCATTTGCCTTTTTTTCTTATTTTTTATTTTATTTATTTATTTTTTTGTGGGTACCGGGGGGTCGACCTCAGGACCTTGCGTGCCAGCAGGCGCCTGTGCCGCTGAGCGATATCACCGGCCCCTTTTTCGTATGTGGGTTCCGGGAGTCGAACTCGGGCCCTCGCGCTTGCTGGGCAGAAGCTTAAGCCGCTGAGCCATCTCACGGGCCCCCCCTTTTTTTCTTATTAAGTTGTAAAAGTTCTTTATACATTTTAGATACCAGCCCCTTATTAGATTATTATTTTCAATATTTTTCTCCCAGTCTGTAGGTTGTCTTTGTACTATCTTGATAATATCCTTTGAAGAATAATAATTTCAAATTTTGATGAAGTCCAACACATCCAACTTCTCTTATCACTTTTTTTGTTATCTAAGTGGGAATTCTCTAATCCAAGATTATGAATATTAGATTAGTTTTTTCCATAAGAATTCTCTAGTTTTAGCCCTGGCATGTAGATGTGTGATCCACTTTGAGTTAATTTATGTGCATCATGTACAGTAGAACTACAAGGGCCGGTGAGATGGCTCAGTGGCGTAAGCGCCTACCTTGCAAGCGCGAAGGCCCGAGTTCGACTCCCGGAGCCCACATACGAAAAAGGGGCCGGTGATATCGCTCAGCGGCACGGGTGCCTGTTGGCGCGCGAGGTCCTGAGGTCGTCCCCCCGGTACCCACAAAAAAAAAAAAAAAAAAAAAAAAGAACTACAAATTTGTTCTTTTGCATATAGATATCCAGTGGTCCGGAACCATTTGTTAAAAATGATTATTTTTCCATTGAATTGCTTTAATCTTTTTGTTGAAAACAAACTGAACATAATATGAATGTCTCAATTCTATTTCATTGGTTTATATATCTGCTTTTATGCTGGTACCACATTGTTTGATTACTTTCTAGTAAGTTTGAAATTGGGATGTATGACTCCAACTTTGTATCCTTTTATAATATTGTTATAGCTCTTCTGGATTCCTTGCATGTCTATACAAATTTACCTTAAAAGTAAAATTTTGATAAGCATTGCATTAAATCTGCACATTGATTTGGGAATTATTGCCATCTCAACAGTGTTAAATCTTCCCATCTTTGAGCACAGGATATTTTTCTACTTATTTGGACTTTATTTAGTGTCTTTCAACAGTGTTTTGTAGTTTTCAGTATACGAAATTTTTGCTTCTATTTAAGGGTACTTTTACATAAAAGTAGTGGTGAAAGCACTGAATATGGCAAGATGTGATCCAGATTTTTTAAAATTTTATTTTACTAGTACATGTTTACAATACATGAAGTTTATGTTCATCATAGGGAGTGGGTATGTGTCTATAACACATCTTGATACTTTTTCATTCCCCTTCCCCTCCCCACCCATCTCACTCCCTCTATCTCTTGATCTCCTTTCCTTATTTTCATTATTATTGTTCTTATTTTTAGTTCATATTTATGACATATAGTATTTAAATTCATCATGGGTATTTGGTACATATACATGACACACCTTAACTCTTTTTACTTCCCCCTCTCCTCCTCTGCTCCCCTTGCTATCAGTTTCTTGGATTTCTTTGCATTTGTAAAAGATCTATCTCCCTGTATCAATCCTTTATTTTGTTCTTTATTTTTAATACATTTCTAGCTCCTGGATGCATAGACTCAGTTTAATCATCTTTGAGCCATAGTTTCATTTGTGCAAGAGAGGGGTTGAAGTAGATGACATTCTTGCTTTGGGTTCACAGGGGTATGAATACCATACTCCTTACCAAGGAGTAAGGAGAAGAATTCAATATATGCAAAGCACATAGAGGATGGAGAGGGTGTGGGTCTGGACTATGCACATGCGCTGACTGTTTTCAATTATAAGCCTCATCAAGAACCTGAGAGAGAGGTGGGGAAGGGGGTGGTCTCTGAGCTCAGGGCATTTGTCTTAAAGGGGATTCCTGGGCTCCCCATCTCTCTGCTTACTGGGCAGTACAGCACTGGCTTCTCTGTGGGGATCTTGCTGGTGTACCCAGAAGGAATAGCATTTTTTTCAATGGAAACGTGTCACAGACACTTTTGTCATAGGTGCAGAACTAAGTTGATTATCTAAACTGGGTCCCTCATTTTATTACTTAAAAAAAAATGCTGAGAACAATTAAATGGTTAGCCTGGAGTCTCACAGGTAGCTAATAACAGCTGAGGTTAGACTCTGGGTCTCCTAATTCCTTGGTTAGTGCTTGTTCTGAACATAATCTCACTTTTTTAATTTCACATCTGGTATCTTGCAGATCCTCAGCACAGCCAAGAAGTGTACCTGGCAGTGCAAAGGAGACAATAAACAAAAACCATGTCTGGAAAGCCTGGGAGAACAAACATTTATGTAACTACTTAGTTGAAATGATTAAAAAAAAAGAGAGCCTTGTTAGAGGATTTTTAAAAACTCTTAATTGTTCTCTTTAAGAAACATTATTGTTGTTAAGGAAGCATAAGTCATGATAAACTATCTGTAAACTTGTGTCAGAGCATGGGGAAAAGTTTCATGATGGAAATCTTTGCAAAAATGCCAAGAGAATTCATTACCATTATTCCAGCATCTGTTAGCATTGAAACTCAGCTCATAAACTATTAATCCCTCCTGGGATATTGATATAGGCCAGGTAGTGTTGTCCTGATCATGAGAGAAAATAGTCCCACTGTGCTCTACACTTTCAGACCACATCCAGACTATTGTCTTGAGCCAGGGGCATTACTTAAGAGAGATATTGACCACTTAGTACTGAGAGAGTAGCAACCAATGAGAGGCTGACACGTCAGCACACTGCACACTGGGTCTTCGTTGGGAAAGCGGTGTGAACATTCACATAGTACAAATGAGTGGCATAGAAAGGAGAAGAGAGAATACTAAATGGATGAAACTTTCAGAGAGGGAGATTTGACTCATCCTAAGAAAGACATAACCCATGGTGCCTCAGCACGTTTGGCCTAGAAGGATTTACACAGGGATAGATGACCATTGGCACAGATGGCGGAGAGAGATTGCCTCTACTGGGAGGTGGACAGAATAAAGGTGTCACCTTTATTCTCTCTGCCAACCATGAGAGGTTATGACTCTAACTGAGATCATGGACTGAGCAGGGACTTCTAAGACAAGGTCAGAAACTAGTCCTTAAGAGTAAGAAGAAAAAGGGAAATGCTACAATTTGGGTTAGGGAGGATGACAGGAGGCCACCAGGAGGAAAGGGTCTTGAGGTCATGGTTACTTGATTGCTCTATGTGGATTTTTACTCCTGTCCTTGGTTTATAGGTTAATTCCTACATGTCTGGTTTATCTATCTTTTCTCACCAAAAAGGAGAGAAAATACAACAGAGTCTAACATACAAAGCATATTTTGAAAGTTACTGCAGCTAGCCTGATAAGTCACTGTTTTGCCCTCTTACTAAATATATTCTGTGTTTTAAATGCTAAAAGAATTTCTGATCAGTGCCTTACAGAGTGCCTGGCCACTCTGTAAGCCTTTATCAAGAACATAGAACATGCCTAAGATGTATCAGTCAGTGCTCACAGGAGAAACAGATTTAATGTAAAACATATAAACATATAAGGGGGGTGGGTGTGGTGGCACACACCTATAGTTCCAGTGCTCGGGAGGCTGAGGCAGGAGGATCACTGTGAGTTTGAGGCCAGCCAGAACTACATGGTACAACCCTGTCTCAAAAAACAAAACAAAAAAAAAATGAGTTCAAGGCCAGCCTGAACTACATAGTGAAACTCTATCTCAAAAAGACCCATATCTATCTATCTATCTATCTATCTATCTATCTATCTATCTATCTATCTATCTATCTATCTATCTATGGATTTACAAGGTAGGGTTACAGTGGCTGCATACAGAGTCAACAGTCAGGTGTGGAAGGGAGCAAAAGGGCTGTCTGCACGCTGGGTATCTGAAGGGTCCAGTGAACAGTCAAAGGCTTGGAGCTCTCTGTACTATACTATATGAGTCTATCAGGAGGCCAAAGGTCCATCATGGACAGCTGAAGGGTCTGTGTGGGAGGCTGAAGGGTCTGCTCTGGAAGCCAGGAGATGGTGTCCAAGGTGAAGGTGAAGACTGGAGCTCCTCCAAAGGAACAGAAGTGAGCCTTCATTTCCGTTTTATTCCATTCAGAAGACAAGCCTATTGGTTGCTGTCACTCACACCCAGGTTGAGTCTTCTGTCTTCAGTAGATCCCTTCAGGCACCCCCAGCACTACACGGATCCAATTAGCTGGACATTTCTTTCTCAAGTTGACACGATCAGTTAAATATCGCAGAAGACTTGGTCAATCAAAACCTGCCAGGGCGGGATTAAAGGGACTGAATTTGTTTGCAGGGGTGGGTGTTATAGCCTCCTCAAATTTCTCTCAGAGCTGGTAGACTCCAAAGAGATTGAGGCTTCAAGAACAATTTGCCATTTTGAATTTAAGGAAGAGCCCACACTTATTTGCGATAATGCTGAATGTTTCTCTGGTGTTGAACTTGGTTATTATGTAGCCGACTATCAGCTCTAGAGAATAGGGAAGATGAGAATGATGGTATATCAAATTTTTATCAGATGTAAATTCTAGCTTGTATATGAAAGATTGCTCCAATGGTTGAGCAGAAAAGTGGGTAGAAAAATCACTTTCAAACCATACTGAACCGTATTACAAATTGTTGTAATAATCATTTTCAGAAAGTATTACAAATGGTGCTGGAATTCTGTACAGATTGAGATAATCAGGATTATCTCTGCCCTCCAGGGGTTAGGTCAGCTTTCAGTTTAGAAGATAGTTATGCAAGAAGTTCACTGCCATGCAGTTACCACAAAAGTGAGTGAAACAGATATTTAAATTACACACCAGAGGTGAAACTACTTTCACGGATTTCTCCTGAGGAAACAAAATTTAAAAATCAATCAGAACCCCGGTACCCACCAAAAAAAAAAAAAAAAAAAAAAAAAATCAATCAGAAACCTTATTGAGAACAGAGCAAGAGGGTTTAGGGTTGAGGAAACTGCAGGTATACTGGATTTGATCTTTAACTATTACATGGGTTTTGGATTGAACTAGGATTTAAATAATTGGCATTGGATTGGGTTTATTTAAGAGAAGAAGGCAAAGATCAAATGAACCAGCAAAGCTAGTGGTGTGTCTGCCAACTCTACTAGCTTATTTTTGGTAAAGTGGTAGACGTCTAAAACCTATTTATGGGGCTCAGTTATTACCCAAGAGGGAAGGTTGCTCTTTGCAGCTAGAACAACGTAAATATCTATGGGTTTAGTGAGTCACGATTTTTCTTGCTGAAGGCTAGTTTTAGTCCCTCTCCATGGGGACTTCTGCTTAGGTTGTTTTTTCTGGGGAAATGCACCTTCATGAGGTCCCTGTTATTGCCCACTTTTCCTAACTATTAGGACTTTGGGATAGGAAAAGTGGTTATAATGATGCTGGTTTTTGTGGATTTTAATAATAGTGCTGGCAATAGCTTTCCTTCTGAGGACTCACTAAGTATCAAGGACTGTTTAAGGAAAAGCAATTTGCAAACAGAGCATTCAGCAGTTATTGGGGGGGTGTAGTTTATAACTGTGGTAGCTATTGGTGGCTCAGGTTTCCATTAGAAGCTTTGACCAGATTGTTATTTTCACACCAACGCTGACAACTCTGAACATTTCCATGTTTAAGCTGAAGAAAGACCCCCCTTTTTGTTTTGCTTGAACATTTCCCTACCCAAAGCTTTTCGTATATGTGCTGCCGAAGTGAGCACAACCCAAAGCTTTTGAACAAACAGGTTCTGGTGGGTTTCTTCAAGGTTTTGGACTCAAAACACACTGCTTAGAAACTGAGGCTCCAGGCAGTGCCAGTCTCCTGAGAAGAGGCAGCTCAGATTCCCGGGGTTCAAAGGAAGCCCCAGGCATGGCTGAGAGAGGGCTGGCCAGCGGGCTGGGGAGTGGGTGTGTGCGGTGGGCAGGGAAGCCAGGAGGCGGCATGTTCCCCAGTAGAGCCAGCTCTTTGTCATCTCTTAGGTGGCTCTTTGGCACCTCAACAATTGCATTGGAAAGACTACAGAAGGTGTCAGCAAGACCAGGTTATAAAGAAGCCAGAGTTTTCTCTTTGACTTTAGAAAGTAATTGGGAAAATTCTGGAGTCCATCTTATGGCAAACCCATAACGATTGAGAACACAGGTTCTGGCTGGAGACGCAGTTGAGCATCTAACCTCTCTGATCCTCTGATCCTCAGGTTCAGCTATAACAAGGGCATGATACCTCCTGCTTCACCAGTTTGCCACATTTATGAAAGGAGACTTAGGATTCTTCATTGCCCAGCTAACTCCCTTGATTCTTTTAGGTCTCTGCTATTATTATTTCCTCAGAAGGAATTTTCCTGCATACTCTTTATAAAATAGACTCCTCCCTTCCCATCCATAACTTACTCTGTTTTAGTTTTCTAAACTAAAACAGAGTACTTCACTCTGTTTTAGTTTTCTTTATAGCATTATTCTGCTTCTTCTGGTTTTTTTTTTTTTTTAAATTCTCTCCCTTTCTACAAGTTTTTTTCCCTTGTTCTCTGCTATATCCTTATTTCCTTGGGAATGTCTGGACATAACAGCTCAATAAAGGTATTAAATGTTTAAGTGGATGAATGAAGTGAATGACTGTAAAATGTTTTGCACACAATGAGTACTCCGATGAACTAAAATTTCTGTTATCAAGTTTGCATAGAGAGGGTGGTGGGTGGAGAGCTAATAACCCTAAAATCATCTCTTTCATTCTAGAGGGGCTATCTCATTCTACTCCTGGTTGGGCCAGATGGAATGTGCAGGGTCCAAGGCCTGCTGGTCAGTGCTGTAGGGTCCAGCCAATGGGATCTGGAGGAAATGTCTTCCCATCCCCAGCCCCTATCATTGGCAAGGAACAGCCAAGGTGGGGTGGTGGTGCAGTCACAGCAATGAATTTAAAATTATAGCAGTTGGAATATTGGTCAATTCCCTTCTTTGTAAAAAAGGGACATATTGAAAGACATATGAGACACATTCACATGACTTCCACATTCCAGAAAACTAGGAGATCCATAAGGCATTGAACTAGCCATTAAAGCTGGTTGTTTTGGCATGAAGTTCCTGGCTGCAAATCAGGAGAGGTAGCACAAACCTCCTACCCATGATAATGCAAATTAGATGTGAAAATGGAGGGAGGGGTAGCACTCCTTTTCCCAACAGCTACCCCAGCCACTGTAGTGGTCCCTTATTCCTGACCCAGTGTTTTAGTTACTTTTCTCATTAGTGAGACAAAATACCTAACACTCAAAGTTAAAGAAGGAAAGGTTTTTTTCAGCACACAGATTGTAGAGATTTCAGTCCATAGTCAGCTGGCTCCAAGGCAGAGTGGCATGGCAGAGGGGCATCACAGAGGAGAAACAGTTCATGGCAGAGCAGGCAGGAGGGAGTAAGCAGGGAGTAGCAGCAACAAACCTCCCTTTCTCTTTTATCCCATCCAGGCTGCAAGTTTTTTTGGGTGGTGCCTCTCACACACAGGGTGGGCATTCCCATTATCCAGACCCAGAACTATGCTAAACCAAACAGTGGACTAATTCAGTGATCACACCCTTAATCCATATTCACATACTCTAGATCCAGCCACCTCTGAAAAGCCCTACCTCTGAGTGTATGAGACTCTTTTTTTTTTGTGGGTACCAGGGGGTCGACCTCAGGACCTCGCGCGCCAGCAGGTGCCCGTGCCGCTGAGCGATATCACCGGCCCCTTTTTCGTATGTGGGTTCCGGGAGTCAAACTCGGGCCCTCGCGCTTGCCAGGCAGGCGCTTAAGCCGCTGAGCCATCTCACTGGCCCAGTGTATGAGACTTTGTGGGGACATCTACATACAAACCATAACACCCAGGAATGCACCACAAAACAAAACACTCTTAGCTGGGACAAAAAAACTGATTTGCCTTACCTTGGAGTCTCCTCTATCCACCTTTCCTGGGACACATCTTGTACCAGTAGGGCTGAGTCAGTATCATCCTTGATAGTTAGAGCCTCAAGGGACCAGAACTACTCCTAGTTCTCTGAGTTCCATCTTGATGCAAAGGCTTTCTCATTGGTTCAGTCTCTTCACCCAATCTCTTTCTTTCTGAGGAGCTGGTATCTTCTTCCTCCTTTGGCTCTTTGTTGGAGTCACGCAAATCCACCCTGATGAATTTCTGTGAAGCACTTGTAGTCTCTTTCCTTTTAAAAGACTGATGGTATTCTTGCAAAAATTTCGTTACCTCTTCCTAGCACCTTAATGTTCATATACATACCAGTAATTTACCCCTGGAGGAAAGTTCAGAACATATGTTTTATTACATCTTGACTACCCTTATAGATGAAAATGGGAGCAGCTTGGACAAATATTTTCCATAATCTGAAGAGAATAATCAGTGCTTGGCAGGAGAGTGACTTGGCCATAGTGTGAGCATTCCATTTTCTAAAGCATTCTTCTCTACTCATCTTTGCAGGCTCATACCTTTCTCAACTGCTGCTGAGTGTGAGTTCTCAGAACCCAGAGCTCTGTGCATAGCTTATTTTTTCTAAGTTCCTTTTTATTTTCTTAGAGTTTTGGTATGATGGGAATAAGTTTAATGAAGTAAGTCAAACAAATGGCTGATTTTGTTCCCTGGAGCCCTTTCCACCATGAACATTTACTGTCTGATTTGTTCACAGGAAGACATGGCTGTTAGCAGGCAGCCTGTGAGCCCCAAAGCAAAGAGGAGAAGCCTTCCTGTGAACTTCAGAACATATGCCTGGCTGGGGGGACTTTGTTTTTCACCCTTTTAGAGTTTGTTGCTCCCAAATAAATGTGTAAAGGGAGATGAAGGAATAAGACTTGTGACTAATGTCTCTAGGGAACCTGACCCATGTCTCGTCTCCCCCATTTTTCCATTGTAAGACTCACTGCACTTTATGACAAGGTGGGTGTTTGTGATCCAGTTCAGGATGGAGACTAACTCAGACCTCCCCGCAGTGGCATTTTTTCCATGACGGAGCTGCTGCGCAGCCAGTGGGGTCCCAGTGAGCTCAGGGAACGGGCAGTGTGTCAGGTTGATTCAGCTGAGGAAGTCACAGCCTTGGTTTGACTTTATAAGGCTGCGGTTCCGGTGGAAGCAGAACAGTCTCAGCTCAAAAGCCCAGGCCTCTGAGCATTCCCAGATGACATCTGTGGTTTTTCCAACACACAGTTGGCCGCCTTGGTTCCCTGCACTGCTTTGGTTGTGCAATCACAACTTGGAAATTTCTTTGTCCTGTGAAATCTGTACATTTTCAGCTTTGACAACTCAAAAATAATCATTGAATCATTTTTATCTGGGTGGCTTATCATAAAGCAGAGACATTCTCACCAAGAATTCTCTTAACCAGTATGAGCAAAGTGATGATTTAGGAGGGAGGAAGGTGCGGTGGAAGGAGTGCTGCCTTCAGGCTTGTGCATAGTGGGTTCTAGGCCTGGCTGCATTTTCTTACTTGCCGTGGGAACCTAGGACTTCTGGCACTCAGGTTAATTTTGTGTAAAGTAGAGAAAATAGTGCTTATCTTGCAGAGCAGTTGTGAGGTTAGATATAGTGTAAACTAAATGTTACATAAGTGGATGGACTCAGTAAATTGTGTAAAAATATGAGTATAGTATGAGTATATGTATCTGTGTATAGTAGTAATGGTTCCACAGTGGAGGTGAGAGTAATCATACATTGACTGTACGTGTGAGGAGCATCAGGTCTCTTTATTGCCCTCAGTAAAACACAGAAACACACACACATGCACCCCAGATGCATGCCCGCACACATGTGCATATTTCTTGGAAACCTCACCTTAACTCTTGATGACTAATTTGCTTCTGAGATCAGTCCATGCTTATGTGTCTGTGAATCAAAGTTTGTGTGCTGTTTGTGGATGTCTGGACTCTTTCTGTGGCAATCCATAAGGCTTTTCTTTTCAGCCATCAACTGCTAGCCAGTACAATCAAGAGACTTACTTCTACTCTCCCAGGTGTCCAAGTTCTGAAGATGGAAATCATGCTGAATGCTAGGTTTAGAACTTGGAGAGTTCTCTAGAGTTTTTCTCTAATTCTTGAAATATTTTTCTGTCATTGCGGCTTCCATGTTGTTTCTAAATAGAGTTTGTGACTGATCTTCTCTGGCATAGTCAGAAGAAGTATAATCCTTTCCCTTACAAAGTCTCTATGACAAGATATTGGTCATCAACCTCTTAGCACATTTAATAAAGACTTGATATCTCCTAATTATGAAATTAAGCCCAAGTAATATGAAACCAAACCAAACCAAACCCTTCTGCTGGGAACAAACTTCGTAAATTTGCCTTCTACCTTCTTTTAGCTATTGATGTGCCAAGCTTCTATTTTGGGATCCTGGGGAATATGTGGAGGATTTTGAGTGTGTATATATGGGAGAAGGTCAGCACTTCATTTCAGAAACACCAGAGTGGGTAGCAGGGGCTTATATCCAGAAGCTGGGAAGGTATTTAAGGTTTATTACTGTAATCAGTGTAAGAGATGATGGTGGCTTCAACTTTGTCAGAGGAAATAAGGAGTAATGGATTGAAAATATTATTTTATCAGATAAATCAATAAGACATAATAATGCCACCTCTGCTAACTTGTGTAGCCAGCTATATTGTGGTACTACTCACTGAGACAGGAAGCATAAGAAGAGTAGGCTTAAGGGATGGAGCAAATTCCATATTGGATGTGTTGAGCCTGATGTGTCTGTGAGATCAATGGGGAATGTTGGACACGTAATTAGATATTGAGACTTGAAACTGTAGAAATACCAATCTTGTAGATATAGACTTGAAAGTTATTCATATAGACATGGATGTTTAAGTCAGAGGATTCATCTACCAAAAAGGCATGGAATAAGAAGTGGACCAAGTCCTCTCACACTTGCAACATGTCAAAACTGGCCAAGGGGAGAAAATCACCCAATGGAGACAGGAGGAGCAAGAGAGAAGGAGGAGGAGAACCAGGAATGGAGTGTAGGACAATGGAGCAGACAGGGGTGTCAGGGAGGTTGTGGTCAGATGTGTGTAATTCAAGATAGAGATGAGGTAGGATGAAGACCTAGTTTCCTGTGGACTTTACAGGGTTGGATGGGGTTGCTCTTTATCTTGGCAGGAGTAGCTCAGCAGTGGTGGAGACCAGATATCAGTGGGCTAATGAGTAAGTTGGTGGTGAACAGGTGGGCGGGTATTTGAGGGTGGCGAGATAAGGTACACGGGATGCAACAGATTTAGACTTCTTTTTCCCTATTCTTTCTATGTAGTTTTCTTTGATATAAGAGAAGCTTGAGGATGTAGATGCTACTGAGAAGGAACTGTGAGGGAGAAGTTAAGCTATGAGAGAGGATGACTGACAAAGGGGGTCCCCTGGGAGAGACAAAGGAAAGATCTAGATCACCAGTAGGGGAAATAGTCCCATCAGAAGAACACTTTTTCCACTGTGAAAAGAGAAGCATGGCTATGTGTGAACTGGTAGTTGTGGCTGAATACTTAATTTTCCCTGCCTCCACTTCCTTTTCTTTTTTTTTTTTTTTGGTGGGTACCAGGGGTCGAACTCAGGACCTCGCACACCAGCAGGCGCCCATGCCACTGAGCGATATCACCGGCCCTTTTTTCGTACGTTGGTATTGGGAGTCGAACTCGACCTTGCGCTTGCCAGGCAGGCGCTTATGCCACTGAGCTATCTCACTGGCCCCACTTCCTTTTCTGAACCACAGCCCTCCACCCTCAGCTTCATCCTATTAAAAATAAAGGATAGGATATTTTATCCTATAAAGATAAAATAATATTTGTATATTATTTTAAAATATAAGAATTTGTCTACCTGAGCATTTCTGCTTTGTTTTGGGTCATCAGCTCATATCTTGGGTGATTTAACTGTGAGTCCTAGAGGGTTGGGCATATCTGTTGGGCGTTCTGCTCTGGTGAAATGCCTTGGCGGGGGGGGGGGCTCCTTCAGGCACTTGGGAGAGAGCCTTCCGTGCCAGCCTGGCCTTTGCCGAGTGGAAATCAGGACATAGCTCGTGCTCTCAAAACAAAATGAAGTGAGATTACGGCCTCGTCCTCATTCATCTGCTGTTCTAATTGGCCATGCAAGTTTGCTCCAGACACTAGTCAGCACTTTATGCACATTGGTCATTCATCTTTCATCCTTAAAACAATGCCTCAAGAGTTATTTTCAGCTCATTAAGGGAAGGGAGTCTTGGTTAGCTTTGATTACTTTTTAACAGTGGAAGTGATTTGAAAACTTGGCAAATACAAGACTTATCTTCCTTGGAATGCTTACCTTTAATTCATTTGGTCAGCTTGGCGCTAAGTGGGTGTACATCTTAGGGTAGGACTTTCCCCAGGGGGATTGGCACTGGAGTAAATATATTGCTTCTATCCTGTACATAAGAATTGTTTGTGTGTGAATCTGGGATGCAAAGAATACTAAAGGTTACTTTGGACAGGGAAAAAGATGCTATGGTGTGGCTGCTGAGTCCCAGTCACTGTCCTAGGATGGGTGTGGAGGATAAATACCACGTCCTTCAGGTGTCTTTACATTACTACCTAGCAGATCTACCTCCTCCTCTCCAACCCCTGTAGGCAGCTCAAGCTTCACCTAAAATGCATGGCTCAGGCGCAGCCAGGTTATCTAGATTTGGGGGCATCTCAGCCTCTGGCAATATGTAACTAGGGGAGAAGATGATTTCTGGTTATTGTCTCTTGGGAGCAGCTATGGTTTGGGACTAGTCTCAATGTGATTGAAAAAGTTTCTAAAATCTTGATGGCCTCTTGATCTGGATTGAACTCGGTTGCACATTTACATTGAGATCACCGAGGAAGTTAAAAACAAATGCTGGTTGCTGATGCCAGGGTCCACATATTCTGACAGTCTCTGGGGAAGTAATTTGGTTTTCATGTGAGTAGTCCTGGTGGTGAAGATGGAAATCTGTGGAGGAAACGTATTGCTCTGAGGAGTCTGAACCCCTTTTCACTAGTTCTTAAAAAACCATGTTATTGGGCCGGTGAGATGGCTCAGCGGCGTAAGCGCCTGCCTTGCAAGCGCGAGGGCCCGAGTTTGACTCCCGGAACCCACATACAAAAAAGGGGCCGGTGATATCGCTCAGTGGCATGGGTGCCTGTTGGCGCGCGAGGTCCTGAGGTCGTCCCCCTGGTACCCACAAAAAAAAAAAAAAAAAAAAAAAACATGTTATTTAAAGATGAATTCGGAAATGATTTCTTTGTAGAAACAGAGTTCCTGAAGAATTGGGAGCTCAGGCAAAACCTCATGCAAACCCAAAGCATCCAGAATGCGCGTGGAATTCTCATTCCGCCATGCCCACGGAAATGAACCACAGAGCTCCGCAGGACCCGGGCTTGTTTGCGTGGCTCTAAGCCTTGGAATCTACAGGAAAGTCTTTAGCAGCCGTTTCTCTTGAAGATATGAATTCTCAAATATGAATTTTTTAAAAGGTGAATTAAATAAAATCAAACCACATCTTCTTTCTCATTAACCCAACGAAGTTAATCTGGCAATAATGTAGTTTCTGGAGAGAATATCAGAGAGCACTTAAAGTCTGAGAAGTTTTCTTTGTGACTTGAACATGTTTAGACATGAACATTATGCTTACATTTTCTTCCTGTGTCTTCATCCAGCTCCCATATTTCCTCAGTAATCTGTGAAGATTTAATAAAATGCTATTGAGAAAGAATATGAGTCTTCTCTTAGATAAGATTTTCTGAATTGGTTCCACAGAAGAAAAAAATTCATATATGGAAAGCAAGGCCTTTTCTTTGGTGGATAATCCCTTTCGTTAAGTTCCAAGTTGTTTATCTCTCACTGAGTTATTTATCTTTCTTCTTTGACATGTTTATAGTTGATTTTGTGATTTTCTCAGCTTTGATTATTCAGAGCCTTATTATTGTTTTAAGAAGCTATGAGGTCATTTTATAGCTCCTTTTGGTCTTGCCCTCAAGGAATTACATTAATCCATCTCTGAAATATTATGTGAGAAGGAAGCCATGGTAGTTCATCATGATGGTCCTGCACTTCTCATTAGATCTCTTACTTCATGGCATCCGTTCCTCTGGGAGCCTGGGACTAGACTGGCAAGGCCACTGCTCCTGTGAAGGTCACCCAGAAGGCTCTTCCCAATGTAAAGAAGGCTGGGCTTTTGCATGGGAGGAGACTGTGGTCATTTATAATTCAATGCGTAATGTCTCAGGAACTGTCTCCTGGCAGCCATTCAGCATTAGAGATTTCTACAGATGAAAACAAGTTCAATATAATAGACTACTAATTCATAGAGTAAGAAACTTGGGCTAAACCTTCAGGAGGCCTTTAATGTTCTTCAGAGTAGGGGCCAAGGGGTAGGGTACAAGGTAGGGTCTGAGTCACAGAGGAACTCTGGGACCAGCAGCAATCTGGTTACAGGAAATTCATAATTCAAGGCCAAAATGGAACTTGTAATAAGAACAACTTGTGCTGAACTGATGAACTCTTGAACTTCTCATTTTCCCTTTAGAATGTTTGAATTGAGGGTCTGGCTAGGTTTGATCCTACCAGTAGGGATTAAGTGGCCCAATGCTGAAGGTAGACAAATAAATCCATATATTACTGTAAATGAAGGATTCTTAATATTTTTGGATGAAGAGCTGTGGATTCTGATAGTTGGAGAAATCTATGGTGCTTTTCTCTAGAAAAATACTTTTTGAAAATTTAAAATAATATATGTAGGATTACAAAGGAGAATAATTTTTTTGAAATATAGTTGTTGAAATAAAAAATGTAATACAGTAATATATTTACCTCCCAGTGTATTAAGTGGTAAGTTCTCCCAGGTGGTCTAGTAACTATTTTAATTTCAAAATAATGATGTATAAACATAACATTCTGCAATTTCTGTTGTAAGTATAATGTGATGTTTAAAATACCTATAGTTTTTATTGGCAATAAAATAATAAGTACTGATAATACTACTAGGATGTACTGCCCATATTCGTAATGGGAGGAAAAATGTTAAATTTCAGTTAGATGTTAGTGGGACACAAAAGTTGTAGACTTTTTTTTCTTCATCCAATTTTACAGGGTTCCTTAATTCCAACCATGGATCCCATGAGAACTGGAGTAGCAGGTTAGAAATCCTTGCTCTAGTTTAAGCCTCATTTGTTCACTGAGGGGGTGGCTGGGTACCTTCTGGATTGTGCCATGTGCACTGTGTATGACCCTGCCTAGGAGGAGGGTGGGAGCTGGCTGCTGTGCTGTGGGTCACCTCCCCGGAACAGGGAGTGGGAGGGTGGAGTTAGGAGTCCAGGTAGGCTTTCCAGGCCAAATGTCTGGCCTGATGCTTGTCTGATGCAGGGAACTGCACCTTTGGCCATTCATTCTTTTAGGATTTGAAGGATTGCCAGCCATTAAAGATGCACCTGTTAAACTCAGTGCTTCTGTGCAGACCAACACCTTGACCCTTCCTGAGAGGGTAGGAAAGGATGGAGAGAAATAATGGTCTGGGGATCAGCATATGGAGAGGCCTGGGGCCCAGGAAGAAGGTGAGGGATGAATTTAGACTTCTGCCTGTGCAGTACTGTCTTGTAACATGAACTAAATGACTCAGATTGTGTCAAATGTCCTCAATATCCCTGTAGTAATTTCCTACCATCATTTTTCCTGGATTAATGATCCTACTTTCTCCCCTAAGGTCCTGTTTCTTCTTCAGTTTGAGGCTTATTTCTGCTGCTTCCCTAACAGAGCCCAGTGGAGAACTGAGAGGCTTCTCCCTGAAGATCAGTTTTGGAGCAGAGATAGTAAGGGCCCTGTGGCCCTAAAACTGTGCCAAGCCCTCTGACCCTTCTAGCAGCTGCTTCCATGGGGTCCCAAAGATGGACGGTGAGTGTCCAACTGTGAGCTCACTGCTGTCCCATGGTCCCTGGCCCAGCTGCCAAAGCATAGCTGCAGAGATACGTATGGCAGTCCCATCCAACAGGTCGTGTGTGAGTGTGAGTGTGTGTGGTCTACAATGTTTGATGGGTTCATACACTCATATTTCTCATTTAGTTTCTAATCCAGGGAGGAATGTTTTTGGTTTATGGTTTAATTGAAAAAGATATTTGGAAAAGATTAAAAATGAAAGGCCATTTTGGCAGTTAAGTGAGGATGATTTCTTCTCCTATGAAATGCTGCCTGGAGGGACACAGAACCGAGGATGCTAGCTCTTCCAGAAGTGGGGAGGAATCTCAAGGGCATCATAAGATTTTGTGTAGTTGATGAGCTTAATGTTGTTTGGTGAAAGTTTCTCTGGACTCTGGTCACTGAAAGCATGGCAGGCATAGAAGAAGTGAAATGAGTAGCTCTAGCTCTTGGCGTCTACACGTGGCTTCCTGGGAGATGATATGTACACTCATTATCCGATGGGGAAAGAAGGACAAGGCTGTTTAATATTAACAAGGAACAATTTTGTTTGCTTGAGGTCCATGTGATCTGGGTTGATTGGAGTTTTGATGAGGAAGAGAGATGGATGAAAGGAGAAGCAATTGGGTGAGCTGTCCAAGCTATAGGTAGAAGGATGTAAGGATATGGCGCTCACACACACACACACACACACATGCACACCATGTTAGCCCTCACTGAAGGGGAGGGGAAGTAAATGTCACCTCCTGAAGTAAAAAATACTGAAGAATTTTTCTAAACCACCATACTATCTAATTTTTTCCCCCACATCTGTCCCAATATACACAGAAACAAACATGTTAATGAATATGAACAGTGAGCTCAGGAGACCTGATTCTCTACCATGTGAACTTGGGAGCCTTCTCCTGTAGGGTGAGGGATTTGGACATGGAGGCTCTGAAACCCTTTCCCTTGGACTCCTGTGGTCTGTAGCTCTGTCCAATCAGGGCAGGGCACTGGTACTTTTAGCCTCCCCTTCAGTGATAGCTGGTATAATGACTTATTTTTGTGAATAAGGCCAACAAAAGAAAGAAGAGAAAAGAAGGTAGCTCCTGACTGGAACTGAGCTTATTACAGAGCCAAGAAGAGTCACTACAGGACATTACACTTGCTACTGCATATTCCACTGGCTTTCATCCTTGATGCAGACAAGCAGTAGGAAGAACATGGCTATTTTCAGGGTGTAGAAGCCCAAGGGTTTGACGCAGAAAACTAGAAATAGAAAAAATTTTGGGAAAGACCAGTTGTGTTGAAGTGGACAAATTGGTCTTCAGAATGAAGTTGGGAAAAGTATTCTGGCATACCTCTTTGGGCAAGAACAGTGCAGATCAGGGCTCACGGTGCTTGTCCAAGAGATCTGAAAAGCTGCTGAGACACTGCCAAAGCTTGGACTGTTCTCCATGTTTTTCTTTTCTGCTGGCAGCTCAGTGAGTAAAGGCTGTGTCTGTCAAAAAAGCCAACTCTGTGGGGGCAATCAGGCCGTACAGCAGCAGATATTAAGCATTTATTTAAGAGCTATAGGTTCTGCTTTTACTTTCACAATTCAGACAAGGAATAAACATGTTACGGTGGAGAGAATAGAGAATTTAGTGTTAAGCTTATGGTTAGGCTATGTTCTAGTTACCTACCTTCTCTAAGCCCCCATTTCCTCTTTTGGGATGGACAGTTGTTGTGAGGATGAGAGATGAAGCCGAATTATCTCCCCCCATTCCCCTGAGAGTCACCCTCAACAAGTGCTTGTCAGAAGCAAGTAGGGTCAGCCATGCTCACAGGAGAGCTCTTGTCTTATAGGCAATCAAAATAATGGTGAATGGCATCTCCAGGAGAACATAGTGTGCATCTTGAGGTGGTGGCATGATGCTTATGTCCCTAAGAAGATGAGATGTGAAAAGGTTACTATGGCTGTTTCCACTGGGACCCTGGGCAGGGATAACAGTCCTTGCTATCTCCTCACCCCCTGGACCAAGTTGTCCTCCTTTGACTTTGCGTTTGGCATAACTTGGGCTAAGGGGAGCCTGCTTTGCTTCCTGACCAAGTTTGAGGTCTAGACTCTGGAAACTCCCATTATGTGGGGGGTGTTGGAGGTTCCTGCATGATAGCACAGGAATGGGAGATTGGGTGAGTGGACTATGAGGGGAAGAGATGAATGTGAGGGGAGAGGGAGGGCAGAAGGAGTGGGGGGAAGGAGTGAGAACATACGCTATATACCACTGTATGTATACAGTGCTTTATGATCCCTGAGTCTCCCCGCAAGCTCTCCTTCCTTCGTGAGGTGTAAGGAAGAAGACAAGTTATAAAAAATGACAACTTCCTTTTACACTGAACTGCTCAGGAGAGTGGCATGATTTACCCCACATACCCACTTGTGTATTCTATCATGGTTCTGTGTTCTGAGTTTGGAGGTAGAGGTTCTTGGTGACAGAGACCTTAACAATCACGTGGTCATCATTATCATCATCATAGTTAATGTTTTCTGAACATTTACCACGTTTCAAGCTCTTCAATCATTAAACCATATATTTAATGCTCATATTAAGCCAGGTTGTTGCTTTTCTCGTAGAAATGAAGACAGTGAGGCACAGAAGGACTAAACTAAGTATCTTGTCCTTGATCACACAGCGAAAGGACAGTTCAAAAGGATGCCATTAGATCGTATGCTCTTCATCCCCATCCTATGTGAAAGTGCTTCTGTCTGCTCTTATCATCATGAGAACTGCAAGAATTAATTCTCAGACCCTAGTTCATAGTCATCAAGAAACCGCCTTTTGGTTTTGAAGCCACTGAAATGAAGGTAGCAATAATTTATGGCTTAGAAGGGTGCTCATCACATCACCTGTTTTATCATGGCCAACATTATCATTGGCACCATTATCAGTGTGCTTGAGATGAGAGGTGATGTGGATTTCACTCTTAATCATTTTTCTGTGTTCTGCTTATGGCTATAATGTAATGATTGTGCTTTGCTTAGGTCTGATACTGCAGATGAACTTTTCATTAAAAGGAATTGACTTGAAAACAAAAAATCAAGCAAAATGAGATCTTGCTCGGTATTGATGATTAGTGCTATAGACTGAATGTTTATTTCTCCCCATAATTCATATGCTGAAATCTAATTCCCACTCTGATGTGAGGTGAGACCCTTAAGAAATGATTAGGTCATGAGGTGGAATTCTCTTGAAGGAAGTTAGTGCGCTTATAAAAGAGATCTTTGATTCCTCCTCATATAAAGACACAGCCCAAAAGAGCCATATATGAATCAGAAAGTATCCATACACCAAATCTGCTGGTGCTTGGATCTGGGATTTCCTAGACTCTGGAACTTGGAGAGATAAATTTCTGTTGTTTATAAACTACCTACTTTATTGTATTGTTGTAACGGCCCAAGTCAACTAAGACAATTAGAAGATATACCAAGTTCCACACTCAACTGTATTGATTACCAACTAGGCAGGAAGCCTGAAAGAGTTTCCAAGAAGCCTTGAGTTCTTGACCCACGGGAACAAAGGCGTAGTTGTAGCCTCCATTGATACATTTCTGCTTTTCTGTCAAGTCGTCATTCTGGCTTGCATTTGTGAGCCAAGTGGCTAGCTTATGAGTAGGGCCAGAGGAGGCAGACGAGAACCATACTCAGCCAGAAAAAAACAAACAAAAAACTCAACCAAACTAGACCACCACCACCAACCATGAGCAAGAGCAAAAAAAACAAAAACAAAAATCAAGAAAAAACCCCCAACCTCCAAATACACGCTCTTTTGCTGTAGAATAGTACTCTTTCAAGTATGAAGCAAGACTTACTTTTAAAACCTGGGCACATAGATCCTGTTGCCTATATAATCAATTCTAGACATGGTTCTCAAAGCAAGACATTTGAAGATCTTTACAATGCTACTCATCATTACTCAGCTGTAAATGTTGCCACTCCTTTGTCATGTCACACTTGGGTTTGATGACTCACACATGTCATGCCCCATCATCTTCACAAATTTGCTGAAGTTGTGATCTCCATGTGGAAGTGTCCATCTCCTCTTACTTCTTCATGCATGTACCTGTATGCATGTTCACATATACAGACACATGTACAGACACGCAGACACACACACACGCACACACACACACACACACACACACACCCCTTGAGTCTGGGGAACCTGGTTGTCTGGTGACAACCATCCTTCAAGATCTAGCACAGTCTGGTAGTAAACACTTGAGTTCAGGAGAGCTAATTTTGTTCTGTGTCCCACTGTCCTTAAATTAAGACCCTATTATCTATTTTTTTGTAAAATGACAACAATAATACTTTTCATCAGGTAAAGTCTATTAAATGTTTGTGGAAATTTATAGATAAAAGAATTAATTTAAATGAATGCATTTTGTATAACTTGAGCCAAATTTTTTCTTGCATTTGTTTCTGATTTATGTGAATGTGTGTATTTGAGAGAGAAAGGCATAATATGGATGTGTATACATATGTTATTTTGTGCTCTCCCATCTGCTGAGGCAAATGTACCCTGTGATATATTCCATTTTATTCTGTGTAGTAGGGAGAACACTGATAGTTCAGTCAGTGATGAGTTTCCAATAAGTGACAGCTCTGGAAGGGAGATGCTGTTAGGAAATGTACAAGGACTATGAAGTTTGATTAGTTCACACAGTACATTCTGTACTTTTTAAGGGGAGTGAGACAGATGTTTGGTTCAATTTAAGTTAAGGGACATTTTCCTCAGATCTATATGAACCACATGACTGATATGATTTTGCATAGCTCTCTTGCTCCATGTGTTACCCATTATGGACTCAGAGGGCTGTTAAGGCCAAAGCCAGCATGAGCCAGTACAGCCCATATGCAGATGACAAGTAGTTTTTAGTCACTCCTGCATGAAGTCTTCCCTTACCTCACCCTGACCATCACACACAAGATGTGGTCCAGAATGAAGAATTAGATTTTGGCACTCTGGGATGTAAATACTAGGACATGAAGCTGGATTTTCTGGCTATCCCTGTTGTGCCTTTCTATTAGTTAGAATCCCACACTAGGAAGGATCTTTTTATCTACTAAAAAGAGAAAAAAAATTTTTTTTTTGTGGGTACCGGGGGTCGACCTCAAGACCTCACACGCCAGCAGGCACCTGTGCCACTGAGCAATATCACCCTCCCTTTTTTCGTGTGTGGGTTCCGGGAGTCGAACTCGGGCCCTCGCGCTTGCCAGGCAGGCGCTTATGCCGCTGAGCCATCTCACCGGCCCTGAGAAAAAGAATTTTGATTTTGAGATTTATTTACCATTATTCAACAAACATTTATGCATCCAATATGGAGTAGGCACTGTGCTATTATTTATAGATGAACAAGAAGAAAGCTTTGTTCTTAGAAGTATGTGACTAACATGGTCTGGTGGAGTTAGGAAAGGCTTATGCAGGAGGAGGCATTTGAGTTGGGTCTTGGAGGATAGGTAGTATTTTACCATTTTCAGCCTTATCAATCTAGGCAAAAGTTCACCTTGTTTCATTGCAGATAAAATAAACTGATGTACCAGAATCTAACTTATCTGACAGAGTCAAAATAAGATTTATTGGGTAATTCCAATTCAGTTATCAAATATAACCCCCTCTCTTTATTACAAGAAAATATTGATAGGACATGATATTTGGTTTCCCATCCAACAATTCCCCCAAAAGGAACAATAAACAACTCATAAGAAATTTCAGGGACCACTAAAACGTTGCCAGCAGAATATTTCACAATACAGGTAGTCCCCACTTTGCAGAGTTCTAATACCTGTGGGTTCAGTTACTTCTGTTTTCTTAAATAATACTAGTCCCCAACAACTGGTTCAAACTTTAGTGACCATAGCGTATTAACTATGAGGAACTGATGCTGCCTCATCAGCCCATGAATCACTATGCAAGTAGCAGATACACTGTGTGACCAATTATGTTGTCTCTGCCACTAATACGTTCTTGTGACGTTTTACAGAAACAGATCATTGAAAAAGGGAATTGGCCTACAAAGACAAAAATGCAGCAAAGAACAGGATTTGATGAACCTGGAAGTGAAATTTGAATGCAGCCAGGGAACTTAGTGAAGATGGACTTACCGACGTAAAGGAGGAATGTGGTTGTGACAAAAAGGATGAAACTATCCCAGAGGAGGTGACGCCAGTGAAAAGAAGAAAACATTGTGTTAAAGGAACTCTTAGAGCTATTTCACAATACTGAAAGCACAAAGGAAACTATGTTGGGAATGGACTCAAATTTAGAAGGAGAATTTGCCAAGGCATAGAAAGATGCTCTCCCCATAGTTGCACTCTGAGAAAAAGAAAGGCAAGCCTTGTTTAGGCTACTCTTAAGTTTTTTACAAACAAATAAAACATTTTAATTCTTGATGTTTCTAAATTTTAAATTTGTGGCCTAAATAAATATTAGCTTTACTATTTTTTCATTTTTAGCCAACAGCTAGAGAGTTTTTAATGTTTTGACAAAAAATTTTTAGGGCTAGGGAGTGACAGTTTTCCTCACTGATTATTCTGATGACTTTGCATGGTGTGGACTCACAAAGTCACATTTATGGTCCCATGCTGTTGTGTAAAGCAGAGACTTTATTTTGAAAAGACCAAAGACACTAAAAGCCAGGAAAAGCCCATGTAGGAAAATATGTGAACCTGCTTCTGTTTCCATTCTTAAAACATAGGCTCTAGCTGTTTAAACAGGGTGCTTTGCCTTTACATTTCAGAACTCTTGCATTTTATAGGGCAGGGGACATTTCCTAGGTGCAATACTATTTTTAAAATTTTGCTCAACAAACTGTTTTTTCCTGCTCAGGGTCTGTTCTCCAGGAAACACTCATCCTCTCTGCAATATGCATTTTTCATTGTGTGTACTTCTGGTGTGACTCTGTCAAAGTGTCCTACTTCCTTGGCCCTTCTCTCTGGAATTCCAGTATTGAACATTGTAGCAAATGGGCCCGTGCTGCTGCCTCCCATAGGGAGCTAGCCCATCTGATCTTTCCCCACCCAAGGTGCCACCTGTAGGGACCTAGTCCTGCTAATTTTTTCCCTGATCTGGGGGCAAATGAGGATGAAAGACAAAGAGACGTGGAGTCAGTTTAGCCTATGAGCAGCCACAGGGACTCTTCCTGTAGTGGGCGGAGGAGCCCCAAGCATCAGCTCAGCCTGCTTTTATTCACTCAAACACAGGAATGAGCAATTAAAGTTAAACAAGATTCATCTGCCTTCCATTATCATTAGTATATGTTCATGTAAACAACTGGATCTCAGCTGTATTAACTTTTCCTTTGAATTGGCATTGCCATCAACCTTGCGTGCTGCTTTTCTCCTTTGTGCTCACAGAGGAGGCCAATTAGGCCTCAGTTCCCCTCCAGTCTCCCATTGAATATGGTGGCCGCTGTGGCAGATTCTCCCCAAGCAGATGTACCCTGAAGTGCTGTGCATTAGTTCTGCTCCCTGTATCCCCAGAACTACCTACTTCCCATTCTTTTTGAAGTTGTATTCTCCAATTTTTCCTTTAATTTTCTAGTCTAGTTTGTGTTCTTCCAATGGATTTCTATTATTTTGCTCAATTTCTTTAGAGTTTTCTTTGATAAGAAATGTAACCTGTGTTTGGTCCTTAAATTAGACCTGATTAAAAAGCAAAGACAAATCATAAGCCCTTCATGTAAAAGAACAATCATGTTTCTAACAAATCACCGGTGAAGAATATCAGAGACTTACCTCAACTCAGTGAATTTCTTTCTTCCTTCAGATGGAGAATTTTTCTGGGGCAAGAGCTCCAAACTCACAAAACAGTAACTGAATATAAAACACGAGAGCACACTAGTGACTGCGCCTACTCTTCACTCAAGGTTCAAGTGAGGGGGCCGGTGAGATGGCTCAGCGGCGTAAGCACCTGCCTGGCAAGCGCGAGGGCCCAAGTTCGACTCCAGGAACCCACATACGAGAAAAGGGCCGGTGATATCGCTGAGCGGCAGGGGCGCCTGCTGGCGTGCGAGGTCCTGAGGTTGACCCCCAGTACCCACACACAAAAAAACAAGGTTCAAGTGAGTTCAGAAAGAATATCCTGCCACAGGTTTCATTTATTCATTAAATCGTTCACTGAGCACTTGTTGTATGGTAGGCACTATTCTAGGCATTTGTGATAAATCAGTCAAGAAGCCACACAAAAAATCTATGACCTCTTTGAGTCCCTATCGTAGTGATTGGAAACATACAGAACTTGAAATCATTGGATAGAAATAAAATAAAATACAGATGAAGTGAATAAAGTAAAATTTTACTTGAGATTTTGACTTTTTGCCTCAAATAAAAATCAAATCCAAACTTTCAGAAGTGCTAAATTCTTTTCACATTGCTGGCTTTTCCATTTATTTTCCTTTTATCAGTCATGGCCAAAATTGGAAGACAAGCATGCCTACCTTAGATGCATTTCGAATCACACCAAGAGAATTAAAAATGTCTGGTGCTTGGAGCTTGGCAAAATACCCTCCACACTCTAGTTGCTCAATATCCATCAGATGATGGATATTTGTGATCTGAAGCCAGATTTCTCAACAGGAGATGGGAGTAATTCTGTCCTAGAAGGAGGGAAGTTCTTCCTTTGCTCTCTCTCCCCAACTTCTAGGATGAAGGGAAAATGACTATGGAAACTAATATCAAGAAGGCATTTCCTGGCTCATTTTCATAATATTAAATAGAAGAGACTGGCCTTTTTGTTATTTGATATGAATTCTAAAATCTTGAACTGTTTTGGCCAGTTAGTCATTGCTATCTAAGGGAAGGTTAAATACAAACAACTTTGTTTTTCTGAAGTTACCAATCAAACTTGATTATGAATCCCTTAAAATATATGTTTGGAAAACAACTAATTATTCTGTTTGTCGAATCATGTTCTTTACACACTATTCAGTAGAAACTACGAAATCTGAAGTAAAACACATGAGATGGCAAGTTAGTGGGCACTTAGAATTTAGTTCTGGATCTGCCAGTAACTGGATGCTTGACATTAGATCTATTCTTTATCTGATCTGTACTTTAAGAACCCATTCTTTTGAACAGATATAAGGAAATCCATCCCTGCTCTCCTAATGGTCTTTTGAGGATCACATTAAACAGTAGACATGAAAATGTTTTGATAAAGTACAAATAAATGTAAGATGTTATTTTTCCTGTAACTTAATGCTACCTATGTTCAAATAAAGAAAATATGATTTTTTTCCTTTCAAGGGAAGCGATTTAAATCAACACTACAGAATTTTCTGAAGTCAGGGTGCCCAGACGAAATGGCTATTGCTATAAAAGAGTCAGAATTAAGTCTGGATAGAGTTTGCTATAGAAATACTCAAAGAAGTTTGGTTTCCTGGAATAAACTGAAATTTCTGAGATTTTTAACTTATGTGAAGGCTGCAAAAATAAAAGGGTGAGAATTAAGTTCTCAGTTCATTTGGTGGAATTTTGGAAGTTTTGTTCTCATGTTGTAAAGTAATCAAATCCATTGGAATATTTATAATATTTCTGTTTGCTTTTTTCTAATTCTGCCATCTGAATTTCCCTTAGGGGTTTGGGCACTGTAAAAGGGATTATCTGGTGGATCTATTTAGACTAGATGGTTAGATTTTTGTCATGTTGAGCTAGCCTTCTGATTTTAAAGCAAACTATTTCCCCACAGATAATTTTCCTTATTGATTTGTGGAGGTTCTTTGGAGCTTATTGATATTTATCTTTTATCTCTTTGGTGTGTTGCAAATATTTTCTCTTACATTGTCCATTTGTTATTTTACTTTTGTATGCATGCACATGTCTTCTCAGGAAGAAGTTTTAGTCAAATCTTCCATTTTTTCCTTTTTAGTGGTTCTGAATTTGAGTCACACTTAGGAAAGCCTTTTCCTTTTCACAACTATATTTTAAAAATTTTCTCCCACTTTTATTTGACCATTGTGGTTTAACATTTATGTATTTAATCTACCTAGCATTTGAGTCTAGGTTGTGTATGGAGGGAGAGTAGCTGCAGTGTGGCCCAGATTCTCTCAGCCTTGTCCCTCTCAGACCCCAGCTACTACTGCCACCTAGGCTGTCACGATGGGGTTTATGCCACTTACCATGCTCACATTTGAAGCCTGTCTCTTTTCCTCTTTCATGCCCAGACTAGGAACGGAGTACAATTGGTAGCTCCAGCTCTGCAGGTTTGGACATGGACACAGCCCAAAACAACAGACAGGTAACCCTCACGGAGTGAATGGCAGCCAATGGGAAATGGGGAGACAGAAGGAACTCATTGTGTGTGTTGTCCAATGGGCTGTTTGGAGGTGTGGCCTCTTATGGAGTGTGTCCGTGAGGGCCTGCGGGCCTGTGTGACCAGCTGTGCCTATTCATGAAGCACTACCCAGCTCCCTCTCACCACTCTGTATCAGCTTTCCATCTTTCCTTTCCTCACTTCTCTCCTCTGACCCTTATTGTCCTTGAGTTGTACCTTCTAATAGATATGAGCACTTAAATCTTGCTTCAGATACCATTTTCAGAGTGCCCAAGCAAAGACCAGAAGTGATCCAAACCTGATTTTTCCCAAGTGGATAGCCTTTCATCATTAAACAATTGAATTGTTTATTCTTCCTCACATGTATGCCTGGTGCTGATTCTGGGCTCTATTCTGTTCCACTGATTTGTGTTTTTCTGCATTGCTATCAACCTTTCAATTTTTATAGATTCAGGGTTTAATATCTAGTAGGTGCTAAATAATTCTTAAAGATACTGTTAGCTTCTTTCCTTCACTCACGTTCTACTCTCACGTCTGCTTTGACTGGTTTTCAGTTTTAGCCTCACTTTTATTATTCAGCACACGATCAGTCACCTGCCCCTCTGATCCACTGCCAGCATTTCAGCCAGCCTCATATTTTAAACCTCTTAATCCAAAATTCTTTGTGATTTGAAAACAATACTAGTTGGTAATGCGGAGGAGAACAGCTAGAAACCCCCTAACGATCCCTTCTTTTCTTTCATGGTGTTAAAGCCTCTGACTTTTCACTGGACCTCTGGTCTCCAGAATGGCAATCTCATGTCTTTGAATCTAGGTTTGGACATGATGCAAAGTCTTGTTTACTGGCTACCAACAGAAATATCATGTGGAAAGTTCTGATAAACTTCTTAAGAGACAGTTAGGAGGTGCTGTCTGCCTCTACCTCTTCTTTATCCTCTCCTCTAGCCTGCCCCCTGGTATGGACCAGCTGCTATCTTGGATTATGAAGTTGGGGCCAAGGAAGTGCAGCAAGAAGCAAAAGAGACCTGGGTCTCTGGTTGTGGAGAATCAGACAGTGCTGAATCTTTTACATGGATATGTAACTTAACTTTTGTACTTTTAGAGGCACTGTTATAAAGGGCTTTCTGCTCTTTGTAAACTGAATCTAAGCTAATATGTTAGAGAAATGAGATGAATGATGCAGGGGAGAAGGAGCTGGGAATCAACGTTGTTCATCTCCTAAGTTTGTTTAGAAATTTAAGCACTGTTAAGAAGCTTGTAGGTTGCTCTAATATAACTCTTGTGGACTTTGGGCAAATCATTAGATAAATGAAATAACCAGCCAAGCTCAGAAGGAGTCAGTCAGAGTTTACCCTCTAGCCCAGAAGCTTAGAATCTGGACTGCCACCCCATACTTGAATGGCCTTTCTTTCTTTCTTTCCTTCTTTCTTTCTTTTCTTTTCTTTTTTATGTGGATTCTTAACAAAGGGAAGTTAAAAGAAAGAAGATGTTTTCTGGTTATATGAGTTCAATATTCCAAAAAGCTCAGGTAGGGGAGACTGGCTGAGAGGTATTATTATATACTTCTATTGTTGGAGGACATAAACCCCTGGCTGTTGAAAAAAATGGAAAAAAACACATTAATGAGAATATATTATTTTTGTAAAGTTAGCACTGCTTTGGTTTTTACAAGTTATTATCTCAGAAAGAGCATTCTTTTGCAGTTATAGTGCTTGGCTCACCACTGAATCAGCATATGCTGGAGTCAGCTTTCCTTTTCCTTGCTCAGAAAACCACCCTGACAGAGTGATGGGCTTTTCCTAGTGAAGGTAAGCAAGGCCTGGCTCTAGGATTAAAGACAGGGAGGTTTATGTCTCCTCTTTAGAGCACTGTTTTATGTGAACTCACCCAAGGGCCTCCATCTCCCACGTATATGCAGATCTGGTTATGCTGAAGGTTGTAGGAAACCAGAGATAGATATTTTCCTATCTGCGTAATGGCCATCAAAATGAAAGTACAGGAGACAAGGGAGAAAGAAGGGCCAAAGCTCAATAGCTCTGAGCTCACTGAAGAGTTCATTAGATTTATTCAGGTTGGGGCTGGCATACAAAAATGTTAAAAGTCAGGGACACTAGATACATTACAGCCAAACAACCTAATAGTTGTTTTGGTGGTTACTTTGCTCATTTTGAAAAACATGACTTTTGGGAATAAGAAGGAAGAAATCATAATAAAAATAGGACAGGGTTTTCAGTCATTATGTAGAGTGTTGTGAGCAATATGGAGAAGTTGGAGTCCCTTGATTTAACCTCTGTGCCATTCCCCACTCAGGCCCCATTCTTGGGGCTTATAGATCAAGTTATTGCTCCTAAAACACTCTGTTTAAAAGTACCTATGAAACCTCAGAGGGTTCCTTTATTAAGCCACTCTCTCAGTCTGATTAACTTAACTGGATGATTTAGCAGTTCAGGCCCTTGGGGATTGAACCCAAGAAGGTACATTTTGAAAAGTGTTTAGGGCCAGGTCACTGGTGGGTTAGGACAGGGGGAGGCCCAGGCAGTGCCCCTCCAGTTGGCAAAGCTAAAACAGCATGAGTGGCAAGGCAATAAAAAGTGAAATGTGGAAGAGTTGAGGCAATAGCTCCCCACCAGGGAAGATTTCCACCCAAACCTTCACTGAGAAAGCGTATTTTGAAAACCTCAGTCCTTCATTTACTAATTTACCCATTTGACATGATGGACTTTGGAATAATGAACATCAAAAATTGTTTTATTTTTTTTCCTCACATACAGTGTTCAAATTTGGAGTTTTAGATATCAGATAAGAAGCAGGGGAGCTAGAAAAGTATCTTTGTATGCTTGTGTGTGGAGAGGTCCTGGCTTGAGCGTATAGATTCACTTGAACATAGGTTTACTTCTTGGAGACAGGTCAGGACTCCCAGTAGGGCCCTCAGCAGTTACAGTTCTCACCATAACAAGGCTGTCAGTATTGGAAGTGTCATGCAGTGACGGAGGATTTCTCCTTACAGGATAGTGCAGCCGATACTCTATTGGGATGTGTGTGGTCAGAAAAGCCTCTCAATATTTCTGTTAAACTTCTCTCCCTTTGTCTTGCTCCATGTCTCTCTCTGTCTCTGTCTCTGTCTCTCTCTCTGTGATCTCTCATTGGTAAGGTTGCTAGTCACCACCAGAAGATTTCCAGGTCTGCATTGTTACTGACAGACCCCATCACCACAGTCATGTGTCCTAGAGCTGCTGCTCATGATACGTCTTTGGCTGCTGCTTGTAGCATGAGGTGTTAATGAGGTCAAGGTCATGGGTCCAGTTCTTGTACTGGCTAATGAATGTGACTTTCTCAATAGATCTCATGCCCAGCCATTTAACTCTCTTATAAATTTGTGTTATCATTGTAAGGGGACTCCATGGAAGTGTGTGTGTGTGTGTGTGTGTGTGTGTATGGTAGCTTTCACACCAGGAAATCATCCTTTTGATACTAACATTCTATGAGTGTTTACTCACAGTACAAACAGGTGTTGTATCTTTATACATAAAGAGAACATCCTACTTTTAATAAAATAAGTACTAATATTATCACTTTTGAAATTTTGATTTTATTTTTATTACTACATGTTTGTGACACATAGTCATTGCATTCAGGTTGGGGGTTTGATACGAATACATATCTCATCTTGATACATGTATACCTGTGTTTATAACAGCACAACTCAAGTAGCTAAATCATGGAAGCAGCCTATATGACCATCAACAGATAAATGGATAAAGAAAATGTAGTAGATATACACAATGGAGTATTAGTCAGTCATAAAGAAGGATAATTTTGAGTCATTTGTAGGAAAATTGATATACTTTGGAACCAAAATGCTAAGTAAAATAAATCAGTCATAAAAATTTAAAGATAATATCACATGGCACCTTTAATATGAGAGAGCTAAAACTTAAATTTATTTAAAATTTAAATAGCAAAATAAGAGCCATGTTAAGAAACAGGGATGCAATCTCCATATAGATAGGAAGGGTTTCTGAGGAAGGGAGGGGGAGAGTAAAAATAATATTGTCTTCATTTTACAAATAATGGCTTAAGGAGATTAAATAATTTATTCACCAAAATTCTCAGTTATTAGTAGAGACAGGTGTGATTGAACCCATACTTCTGAAGGTTCCCATTTTTAATTAGCATCTGAAGTTTTAAAACTTCAGTCTTAAAAAAAATTTAGCTTTTAATTCAAGGTCTTTAGGGCACTGCAGAATCATAAATTATTATTTTTAAATTCAATGTTTTAAAATTAAGTGGTATGAAAATAACCAATATAAAAGTATAGACAAACAAAGGACAACAGTTTAAAAATCCTCAGTCTTTGCTGGAATATTTTATGGTTCACTCTGGTTTATTAACCAAAGCACAATGAGGACATAAAAGTTATAATTCTGGGAGGTGATTCAGGGACAGGATCAGCATGCAGGCTCTCTTGATTGTTTAGCAACTGAGAAAATTGAATGAGACAGATAAAATTCTGCCAGGGAGCTGAGTTTGGGGCATTTCTCCCCACAGTAAAGAGTGGAAGGCAGCAGGAATCCGAATCACTCACACGCATCCCCGGGGAGGCAGCACTCACTATACTAATTTGTGGAAGAGACCAGGACCACGTTCTAGGGACTCAGTGCAGGTGGGAGCTGTTCACAGTGCCATTTGTCCTTCTCCTGCCACTTGGGACCTACTTTTCTGAATCACCAAAATGAATTTATGTTCCTGAATTCTTTTTACCAGATCTCTTTCTTGCCCCTCTTTGGCTAGACTTTTGAAATTCGGGGCATTCTGAGCATAAAACTCCCCACACAAGCTCTCTAACTCCTGGGAGAGAACCTGAGAGAAACCAAACCTAAATGAGGAAATAGGCAGGGCCCCAGCGGTGGGATCTGTCTTTATGGAGGTTGACGCTCCAGTCAGAATGCCTGTCCGGAGCTGGTGATGGTGTTCTGCTCTTGGCACCCTGTCCCCTGGAAAAGCAGCGAATGGGTTTTTCCACTGAGATCTGAAAGATCAACATAATGGGCAGATTGGGACTAAGCTGGGCTCCAGGCAACTGGTAGAAACAGAACAAAATAATTTCACTAAATAAAAAGAGATAAGAGGATGAAATTGGCACCCTTTTTCTGGCTCTCACTGGTGATCTTAGAGAAAAGATCTCAAAAATTCCTGGGCTCTAACCAACTCAGAAGCAGCCATTATAGGAGGATTTCCAGAATGTTATTTACAGACTGCCTAAACCCTCTGATACTGTTTTTCCAAAGAAAGATTCCAGGGCCTCCTCTTGTACCTGATGAATAGGAGTATTTGAATTTGAGATCTAAGAATCTGCATTTCACCATGTTCTGGGTGACTCTTGCAGTCATTAGAGACCACCGACATAAGTTTATTCCACTTAGTTTTCTAAACACTTATCAGATGACAGCCACAAAAATGTTTCACATTTCACATGCAAGAAGTCTTCTTACAGTGTTAGGGAGAAACCCAGCTATGGAAAGATTAAGTAATTTACTCTAGATTTTACACTGTTAAATGCTGGTGGCAGAGCTGGAGTTGTGTGTTTCTTTCTGCTCGTGTGACAGCACTGCATCATCAATATGCCGTGCTGAAGAGTGTGCAGCAATGCTGGGGAGAGTTTGGGCAAGCCCACATGTGATGGAGGAGTGAAAACTATGCACAGGTATGGTAAGTGTCCTACCTTATAAAGTGGGTTTACAAAGTAGAAGGACATTTTTCATTCACTTCCTTCCAACTATATTAATGGTACTAAACGTCGTCTTGGTTACAGCACATGCATAGTTGACCATGTGTAGAGGAGTAACGATAATATCAGCCTTGGATAGAACCAAGGGAGAGCATGAGGGAAACAGGACCTCACAAGGGTAGAATGGGGTAGCAGAGCCTTAGCTGAGTTTGATCCTATCGTACACTTCCCTTGTTGCTGAATATTATTGGCCTTGACCTCCACAAATTCAGAACCCCCTACCGTCCTATCTATGCTTTTGATCTTGTGTTGTGATATAAGTCCAGACTTCCAGCACTGGGGATTCAAAGGATGTCTGATGTGTCCCCCCCACCAGACCTGTTAATATGAACCACATCGCTCATAGTAGGATTATGAATCCTCACTCAGAGATGAGAATCTGAGCCTGGAGGGCGCAATGTGCACCTAGATCTAGGGTCACCTTGAGCTCATAGTCTATATCTTCTCTCGCCTTCTTTAAGTGTTACCATCAACATCACTTTGGGAAGTACTTAGTTCTTAAGTATTGTAAAACAAAGGGAGAATGTCAAGGGAAGCAGCCTGTTCCCCACCTCCCAGTGTTCCTCCTTCCCTCACTTGCTCCCTCCCTCCTTCCCCCCTCTTCCTTCCTTCCCCATTCTTACCCTGCTCTTCCAAAACTATGATATTTACTGTTATTTCCTTGTAGTATCTTGAATTTAGACGAGGTAGATGATGTGAGGCTTATTAGCAATGAGATAGTTTCTTTTTAAGGGAATATTCCTAAATCATTTGATAGAAATTTAAAACAGGTGAAAAGATTCTGTCTGCTCAATACTGTGAAACCTCCCTAAGGCATCGCATACTAGCTTTGAAACAAATACTGAATATGATTGACTGGTTGTCCCAGCCACTTTCTTATTTGGAGGTAAAGGTTTGTCTGTTGGATATCTAAAGGATTTCTTCTCTAAACACGTAAAGAATCTCTAAGGTACAGAGTGTATGTGCACACACACACACACACACACACACACACACACACACACACACTTGAATGACCCAGAATTCTTAGGAGAGGGAAAAAAATCAGATTTAGAGATTGTATCCATGTTGTACATTCATTCTATGAAAATAGACAGGTAAATTCATTATATAACTTTGAGAATTCTTATTTTCATCATTTCAGCATGTACCTCTGGGTTCTGCTATGAAAAATCTCCATGCTAAATGTATGTTTCATTATTTGTTCTTATAAATAGTGTTCATCCACCTTACAATTCCTGAGGATTATTTGATAGTGAGAGGTAGTCAGGGTTTGCCTTATCAAGTCAGTGGGCAGTTTTTGCCTACCGTGTATGACACATTTTAGCCACTGCCTGCTAGCATTTAGAATTTCCATCTGGTGGAGTAAAGGACACTGTGTTAGGACTTAGGAGTTTCATATTCCAGGCAGGATTCTGCTGTTAGTTTGTGGAGTCAGCTTAGGGAAACTCAACTCTCTGGAAGTCAATTTTTTCCACTGTTTCAAGTGTCTTTCCCTCCAGTGCACCTCCATGCAGCTGCCACAGTAATTTTTCTGAAACACAGCCAGCATCACATAACTTCCTAGCTTTGGAAGCTACCCATAATCTGTAACAATAGTTTTCAACTTGGCTTGTGATCCTCAATCAACTTAGAAACAAATGACTTCTGAGCATGGATTCTGGGCATCTACACTTGCTTAGAGAAAAGTGTTTTGGACCCCTGGGACCCTGCATCCCAAAGATATTCAAATTCCTTTGCAATGTGAGCAGTCTCCCATTCCAGCTACTCTGTGTTTGTCAGGGTCCTCGATGGGTGCCACACTCCAGTCAACAGTCCTACTGCTCTTTCTTCAAAGCCACTCACTCAGACACCAGGAGGAGCCCCACCGCCCCTCTGCACAGTCAGCCCCATCTTGAGCCACAGGGGGAAACCCTCCCTGTGACCCTCAGCACGTTATATTCAGATTTTTGTTATAAATAGTGTTACATTTAGTCAAGCGTTTCCATTTTAAGTCTATTTTCCTTGATTAAGACATTTTTTTGGGCCGGTGAGATGGCTCAGCGACTTACGCGCCTGCCTGGCAAGTGCAAGGTCCTGAGTTCGACTCCGGGAACCCACATACGAAAAGAGGGCCTGTGATATTGCTCAGCGGCACCGGCGCCTGCTGGTGCATGAGGTCCTGAGGTTGACCCCCGGTACCCCCCCAAAAAAAGACATTTTTTTGAGAATAAATGCACTATCTTAAACAATTTTGTAAACCTTGCACCTCACGCTGCATCATATTGCTTTGATTTTCCAGTTATAGGTTATAACGTGTAAGTCCTCCCTCATTATGCTTCTTTTTCATAACTACATCATATCTTTTTTCCAAGATAAACCATTGTATTCATTTTTAAAATTCAAGAACAGCAATAACAGCAAAGGACAATTCAAAACAGAGCAAAAACAGTTTGGTAGGGTTCAATGGAATTGTACCATAAAGTTAATAGATAATTGGTGTGGTTTTGGTATTGTTTTCCCTCTGTTTATACTGTGTGTTTAATTTTCTCTTTATAGCCTTTGGTAATTTAAAGTTTCATTTTTTTCTAACAAATGTAGATTCTGTTAATTTTTTTCTTTTCCAATCAGATTTTATTGATACACTTTAGATATACATAATGATCATATTCATCATAGAGAATTTGTACCTTTACATGATATAACTTGTTTCTTTTTTTCCTATTCCCCTACCCTACCTTCAACCCTTCCTCCTTCCCCATTTACAATAGCTTTCTTTCCATTTTCTCCTACTTTTTTTCATTTTTTTGCTTTTCCATTCTTTTCTTCCTCCTTCCACCTTCCTTGTTCCCCTCCCCATTTGAACATTTTCTTCCTGTTGCACAATACCTATTATACATTTTGGTCCTTATTTACACTTTTGGTTTCACACACCAGAGAAATAATGTGGTATTTACACATGTGTGTCTGATTTATTTCACTCAAAAGCATGGTCTCAAGATGCATCCATTTACCTAGAAATGTCTTGAGCTTATCCCACATTATGGCAGAGTAGTACTCCATTGTATAAAAAAAACCTTACATCTTCTTTATCCATTCATCAGTTGATGGGCATTTGGGCTGTTTCCAAGATTTGGCTATTACAAACTGTGCTGTTATAAACATGGGTGTGCTCAAAGATCTAAATATTAAAACAGAAACATTAAATCTGCTGAAAAATAGAATAGGTAGAACTCTTGAAGAAAATGGTGTAGGCAAAGACTTCATGAACAAACCCCAGATTGCACAGGAACTAACACAATGATCAACAACTGGGATCTCATTAAAAAGATTTTGCACAGCAAGAGAAACCACCAACAGAGTGAAGAGACAATACACATTTTGGGAAAAATTTTGCCAGGTGTTCCTCAGATGAAGGATTACTATCTAGAATATATAAAGAACTCAAAAAAAAATCAGATCCCCCAAATTTAAAGACCCATTCCAAAAATGGTCATCCAAAATGAATAGGCACTTCTTAGATGAAGAAATACAAATAGCAAATGAATATATGAAAAAATGTTCAACATCACTGGTCATTCGAGAGATGCAAGTTAAAACAATGTTTAGATTCCATCTCACCCTAGAAAGAATGGCTATTATCTTCAACAACGAGTGCTGACAGGGCTGTGGGGAAAAAGGAACGCTTCTCCACTGTTGGTAGATTGGTGTAACCACTGTGGAAATCAGTGTGGAGATTCCTCAAAAAACCAGGACTAGATGTTCCATTTGATCCAGCATTCCCCTTCTTGGTATTTTCCAGAAAGAATTAAAAGCATCATACCACAGTGATGCTGTTCATTTCTAAATGAGTTTGTTTCTAGCTTGTTTATGTTAATTAATATTCTTTACAGGTTTTTTTGAGACATGGCCTCTCTCTGTAGCCCATGGTGGCCTTGAACCCACTATGTAGCCAGGCTGGCCTCAAACTCACAATTTTCCTGCCTCAGCCTCCAATATGCTGGGATTATAGGTGTGTGCCACCTCATCTGGCTCCTTTAGTGCACTTCTCAAAGTATTATTTTAAATTTTTTATTGTAAATATGTGTGGAGCTATGTTTTTTCTATTTTTTAACTGGTCACCTTTAAGAAATCTTTTTCATTCTAATAGTCTTTTAGTTGATGCCCATGAGTGCTTTATGAATAATCACATCTTTTGCTGAGAATATTACTTTTATCCCTTTCACTCCAATATTTTACAATGATTCTTTCTTGTCTAGTTGCATAGAATAAAGCCTCTGTAATAATGTAAAATAATAGTTGTGGCAAGCATCACTGTCTTATACTTCATTTTGATGGGAATGCCTCCACTATTTTAGCCTTAAATACGAATCTGATTATTGGTTTCTAACAGATGTAATCTTGGTAATTTTTTTTTTAAAGTTTTCATTAGTACATCTTTGCAGTACATAATGATTACATTCCTTGTACGGGGTTGGTACAAGTACACAGCACATCTTAATTCTTTTTCCATCTCTTTCCCTTCCCTTTCTTACCCCGCCCTCCATGTCTTGATACCCTTCCCATTTGAGAAATCTATCTCTCTACTTCCTATTATCTTTTATTTTTCTCTTTGTTTATATTTTGTGTTTCTCATATAAGAGAAGCCACGTGATATTTAAACTTGTGTGTCTGATTTATTTCACTTAATGCTATGATCTCAAGGTGCATCCATTTTCCTACAGATGGCTCAAATTTATCATTCTTTATTAAGAGTAGTATTCCATTGTATGTAAATGCCATATTTTATTTATATGATGGACATATAGGCTGTCTTCATGATTTAGCTACTATGAATTGTGATACTATAAACTTCGGTATACATGTATCATTGTAATATGATGTCTTTAACACTTTTGAGTGGATATCTAGCTGGGTCAAATGGAATTTCCATTTTTAGTTTTTTGAGGAATTTCCATACTGATTTCCATAATGGTTGTACTAGTTTACCAACTATGTAGAAGAGCTCCTTTATCACCAAAGCTATGCCAGCATGTGTTATTATTTGATTTCTTGATGATAGTCATTGTTTCCAGGGTAAGATGTACTTTTAAGGAAATATCTTTTTAAATCTTCACAACAGTTTTTTTTTTTAAAGGAGGAATGAAGGTTTTCATGAAATGTGCTTCAGACCTCGTATTAATCAACTTTCTCCTTGCTGAGACACAATACCCAATGCCCACTACTTAAAGGAGAAAATTTTTAATTTGCACATTTTCAGTCCATGGTCAGCTGGCTCTAAGGCAGAGACATCATGGCAGAAGGCATGGTGGAGCAAAGCTGCTTATTTCATGGCAGCTGGGAAGCAGAGGAGGGAAAGAGTGCCAGAGAGACAGGGATGAGGGACCAGACATAGCCCCCAAGGCTATGTGTACAAACCCAGAAGTGTGCCCCACCAATTTCCAGGGCCAGTCAAGTTGAAACTTCATCCACAGGCATCTGTTGAGATGGTCATCTGCTTTGATCTGATAATGAGCTGTACTAATATAATTCTTACTACTGAATTATCCACTTGTTCTTGGAATAAAACTTAGTTGGCCATTTTTTAATTTTTAAAAAATATTTAGCAAGATTATTTGAAAGAGGTTGTACATATGAGCTCTATATAACATATATAATTTAATGATGTATGCAGGATGCAGTGTGTGTGTGATGACTTCATTAAGTAGCTTATGAAAATGAGTTAAAAAGCTTTTGGGCTGGTGATATAGCTCAGTGGCATAAGTGCCTGCCTGGCAAGTGCGAGGTCCTGAGTTTGACTCCCAGTACCTGCATATTAAAAAAAAAAAAACAGCTTTCATTTTTCCAAATTCTCTAAAACAATTCCAAAAGTTTAGGAATTATATCAGTAAGCTATATAATTTATATGGCATTGTTTTTATTTTTCCAAGTTTCATTTAGCATATTAAAATTTCCATCTCAGTAAATCATTTTATTCTATTTAAATATTCTAGAAAAATTTCTAATAATGTGCTAACAGATCAATATAGAATTACATGCAGCATTGCCTTATAATATTAATATTCTTTTCTGGCTACAGTTGTATCCCTTTTCTCTCTCCAAAAGTTGTTTCTAAAATTTTTCTTAAGTCTTCTGCTCAATTTACTTATTTTTGTTTTTTGTTGTTTAATATTTAAGACATGTAGAAAATCACAATTATTCTCTAAATAAGTGGGCTTTGTGCCATGCATTTCGATATGTAGTTTTTTGTATCATTAGTTTTTTTCTCTTCCTAAAAACTCTGAGACTGCAAATTTGGTTTCCTCTTTGAACAAACAACTATTCAGGAAACTGTTTTATCAGCTCCTTTCAAACACTTACTGTTTTCTTGTGAAATGAAAGACACAGAGTATATATCTAAAAGCAGGAGATGCTGAGGGAAGTCTAGATCTGGACTGGCACAGACGGCGTGGGCGAAGGGCTTGATAAGCAGTCTAGGGTTTCCTCAAGGAGGAGGGCAAAGGATGCTGACAGGAAACTGTGCAAAAACTAAGAGAAAATGCCAAGATTTAATGTAGAGTTGGCCTCGGTTCTGGCTTCTTCACAGGTAGAAAGTGGTCGATGGCTGAGGTTCTTCTCCAGTGTGACCAATCTTCTCCAGGCTTAATATCTGCTGACAGATGTGAAGATATCTAGAAGCACACAGCACTATGTGAAGCTGAAGCAGGAGGACAGCAGGTTCAAGCCCAGCCCGGGCAGCATAGCAACTTAGCGAGACCCTGTCTCAAAAACCAATGAATGAACAGCAAACAAACAAGTCAAAATGGCTAGAGATGTAGCTCAGTGCAAAGGCCCTCAGTTCAACACCCAGTACCAACCAAAACAAAAGAACAAAAAGCCCCTCAAACATGGGTGTCCTTTACAGAGCATCCTGACCACCTGGGATGCCAGTGCGACAAGGCAAGGTGCATATGCCACCTGGGAAGACAAGACCTTACCTGCATCCTCTGCTCCCTCTATTCTACAGCTGCAGGCTCTCTTCATGGGGAAACAAGGAAAGGGCCTCCCTATAAGGGGCAGAAAGTGGATAAAGTGCAGAACACATTTCCTTCTCTGTCAACTTGGGTAGCACCAGCAGCACTGGTACTTTTTACCATTACTGACAGAGTGACTCCTTTTGGCCAAAATAGGCTTCAGTTTTGGATCCTGTTTTTATTTTTGGGTTTTTTTCCTCTCTCTTTTTGGTAAAGCTTAAGCACTGCCTGCATATGCCTTGACAAGTAAACCTTGAAAATGACAAGCAGTGGCTTGGAGGAGGCCTGAAATGAATGGAACGTGGGGTCAGTCTGTACCTCTTCTTGATCCCAGGTGTCTAAATTCATTTTGCCTTTTCCTTTCTCTTCCATCTGGGGCAGATTTGCTGGGACCTGGGTGGGGGGAACACATGTCTGCCCAGCTTTTTCCTTTTTTTTTTTTTTTTGCATTTGCATTTGCAGATTGGAGAGGGCTCTGCAAGTGTTTTTACTCGGGGTGGATGGCTTTGGAAGTGAACTTGTTCTGCCGTTCTGTTCTGTGCTAATATTTCTGTATTACAAGCTCATAGCAGGACATCTCATGATGGCTGGAAGCCTGTGCCAGACACAGCCTGAGTTGTATTAGTAAGGTCATGCCCTTTAATCTGAAACCAGACCAGGGACTATACACATTTTGAACAAACGATGGGGGTAGTGTTGATCTCAGGAGAAGTTTGGGGAAGTCTGATATCAGGCTTATTCTTTTTTTTTTTTTTGATATTTTCTCCAGATAAAAACCTGCCTCCTTCTCCCCTGAAGAATTTATTTCTACTCCCAATTCACACTTGTCCTCAAGAAACAATTTGTTTATTTTCTTTTTTTGAGACAGGGTCTTGCTATATAGTTCAGGCTGGCCTTGAACTCCCTATGTAGCCCAGGCTGGCCTCGAACTTGCCACAATCCTCCTGCCTCAGCCTCCCTAGTGCTGGGATTACAGGTGTGTGCCACCACACCTGGCAAGAAATGATTTGTTGGACTCATTTATCCTGAGGCAATATTTCTTTATCATAGTAGAGAATGTTGGTTGTCTCCTGATCCCAGTCCTTCAAGCACCAGGATACTTAAATATTACTTGAGCCATGCTGCCCAGAACCCAACACTATTACATTTGCTAGGCTCTCTTGCAGCTACCCATGCCTAACTGACTAAGTGCTGGCCTCTTCTGTCTCTTCCTTGCCCTGCCCTCCCATCCCACTGAACCAAATGCAGATGTGCTGGGGCCATGTTGGGTCAAGTGAAAAACAATGAAGTATGGATGCAGAGCTCCAAGGTGGAAGGAGCCTGGGTCTCAGCCTAAGGGGTAGCCATATGAATTCATTTTAAGCTCAATTTCTGTGGTTTGGGTTCTGTTCCAGCTGTCGAGCTTGATGCTGAGAAAAGTGCCTGGCAGCAGCAGGCCTATAGAATCCATAAATGTGGGTGTCTGTCACCTCTAAGATCACACCTGGGCCCACTGACCTATTTCACAGTCAATAATGGCAAACTTTCCATGCAGTTTTTCTATTTCTGAGCTCCCTCTAGGGCTTACCCAACATGGCCTATCTAGGCAGGGCACCACCCACGTTGACCAAAAATTGTGAGTAATATAGCTGTCCTTTAAATCTGTGTTCCACATGGCAATATTAGAATTGGTAATAAACCCTTTACTTGGATATGAAGATCAAATATTCTCTGTGTTTCTATAAAAAAGAAGTTGTAATTTTAAGTATTTGCTTGGCTTGAGATATATCAGGTGAAGAAATATAACACTATTCACTTGTTTGAAACTAAATTGTGTGAAAAAATTTAGGGCAGGGATTGGCAAACAATTACTATAAAGGGTAGATAGTAAGTCTTTTAGGGTTTGAGTGGTGGGTATGATCTCTGTTGCCACTACTCAGTTCTGACATTGTGGAGTGAAAGCAGCTGTAGACAGTGCATGCGTGAATAGCTTTGGCTGTGTTCCAGTGAAATTTATTTACAAAATCATGTTGGGGACTGGACTTGGCCACTGCACTGTAGTTTGCTGACCCCTGATTTAGATCCACTTAAAAGTATTCACCTTTTACAGTTGCATACAAGGTTACTTGAAAGTTTTGTTTTCCATTCTGCTTGTCTTGAATCAGAAGTATTTTGAAAATTTCATTAGTAATTATCTTATTTAAAATGTTAGCATTTCAATTTGTTCTTTGCTTGAATAAGAACTATCTTACCATTAGCAAGTTAGAAGAAATTCCTACCAGTAGGGAGTTGGCTCTTAATGCTCACATTATACAAATGCTCATTGCTAAACTGCCCAGGGATGCTTGGCACTTAGGTGTTTTGGGAATACTTTGCAGGAAAGCAAGTATATTCAAGACAAATTTGAATTAGATTTTCCTTCCCTTCTTCCTTTCCTACCTCCCTTCCTCTCTCTCCTTCTTCCTTCCTTCCTTCCTGGATTAAAAAAAATTAACTTATGGTAGTCATGTGGAAGACACAAAGGATAAGAAGGGGTACAAAGATTTCTGTGTCTTATTTACTTTCATAGTGAAAATTTTAGCAGATGGCTTCCAAAGTGGAAACTCAAATTTTTTGGCCTTTTCCCTACAAGGGAAGAACCAGAAATGATGGGATATTTTGTGTTTTCATGTATATTTAGGAAATTCTGACAGGAAAAAGGCACACCCATTGAGAATGTAGCAAAACCAGAGGACTGTGACATAGTATTGGTGGATTTTTTTGGGGGGGGGTAGGTGCCGGGGGTCGACCTCCGGACCTCGCGTGCTAGGAGGCGCCCATGCCGCTGAGCGATATCACCGGCCCTTTTTTCGTATGTGGGTTCCGGGAGTCGAACTCAGGCCCTCGCACTTGCCAGGCAGGCGTGTAGGCCGCTGAGCCATCTCACTGGCCCTTGGCGGATTTATATACATGCTTCTAAAGTGCTTTTGTAGTGAAGTGCCTCTGTGGTTTTGGAGTGAGTAATGAGGTGTTTATTTCCCTCTTGGAAATGTGTGCCCATGCTTTGATTTCAGTTCCTTTAAGTCCTAAACGTCTTCATTGAATACTTTCTCTATGCTCATTCCATGTATGTTGAAAGGGAAGAAGAATAGCATATAGATCCAGAGAAAGGAGGTACATAGTTTTTGGTTTGATGTCTTATTCCATAAATAATAGAATAAGATGCATAGATCAGCATCCCATATATGGACTCACCATTATAATTTTCTCTGCTATTCTATATCAGCAACTAAAAGAGGAAAATAGGCAATCTTTCTGTCTCCCAGTCTATCCAAAATACTCTAGACTATTCTTAGTGTCCTAGGTACACATGATTTTTTAAAACATTAATTTGGTTTCAGGCCCCTTGAATGAAGTGTTTCTCAGTATTGAGCAGCTGCAGGTTCACCTCATCAAACTCCTACTTCAGGCCCAGGGCAAACAGCATGTGGATAAAAGATAACCCCTCTGTAAATAGGGCACCCTTTGAAAGTGAACACAGCAAATATTCAAGGCTCTTTCTTTCCTGCCTTTCCTCTCCCAAGTCATATATGGTAGAGGGGCCAAAGGAATAGCCTTGCCTCTTTTCGTAAAAGGAATTCTTTGATGTGGGAGACTGAGCTTGGCTGTTTGCAGTCTGTGGTGGGAGGGAATCAAGGAAAGGGGAATTAAAGTTCATGGAGGAAGCTGTAGCTTTTAGGTCAAGCTGGGATGTGACCTTCAGAGCTTGCCAAATCCACAGGGGAACATAAGTTGCCTTTGGATGGCTTCTCAATGGCCCCTCTGTGGCTTTGAGTCCCAGATCCTGGTAAGATGCTCTCTGATGTGATCCAGGAGGGTCAGCCCGCACAGTAGGGTCCTGCTCTGTCCACACGGGAGGCTAACCAGTGGCATCTTCGAAGTGGAGACTTGGGAAATTAAAACATACACAAACTGTCACTTCGGTGCCCTGACTACCTAGCTTTGCTAACTGGTTTCTTTTTCACCAATACAGAGGAAAGATGACTTTTTTTTTTTTTTTTTTTGTGGGTACTGGGGGTCGACCTCAGAACCTCGTGCGCCAGCAGGGGCCCGTGCTGCTGAGCAATATCACTGGCCCTCTTTTCGTATGTGGGTACCGGGAGTCTAACTCGGGCCCTCGCGCTTGCCAGGCAGGTGCTTACGCTGCTGAGCCATCTCACCGGCCCCAGAAAGATGACTTTTTAAGATAAGTTTCAACTCCAGTATAACTCAGTGGGACAAAATAAATGATCTTTTCTTGTGTAATTTGCCAAGTTCCATCTTTCCCTGATAAAAGGGAAATGTGTCCGGCTGATCCTACTACCCTGAAAATGACCATTACTTTCTTTTGACCCAAATTCTTGTTTATTTAATCCTCTTAAGAGCAAAAAATGGGGCCGGTGAGATGGCTCAGCGGCATAAGCGCCTGCCTTGCAAGCGCGAGGGCCCGAGTTCGACTCCCGGATCCCACATACGAAAAAGGGGCCGGTGATATCGCTCAGCGGCACGGGTGCCTGTTGGCGCGCGAGGTCCTGAGGTCGACCCCCCGGTACCCACAAAAAAAAAAAAAAAAAGAGCAAAAAATGTTCCCAAACCATAGTTTTTGTTTGATTTTATGTTTTTCATTCTCCCAGGGACATGAGCAACATCAATTTTAAAAGGGACCAGCCATGTTTATGGTTGTTGTCTAGTCAGTTGGCCTTTCTAGTACTCAGGCACTGACCTAAGACTGTTGTGTTTCAGTTCCCAACACTACTGAGAATGTTGACATTTTATTTAAAGTTCCAACAACTCTCTCTGTCTCTCTGTCCCTCTCCCTCCCCTCCTGCTATCCTGCTCCCTCTCTCAGACAAACACACATATACACACTCAATACTAAAGAAAAAAACCCACTTTACTTAAAATATGCACAAAAAGAGATTTACTTTTTATTTACCTTTGTATCACTAGCTTATGTGTGAGACAGTTTTTTCTTTTGGATTTTAAATTTGGTTTCTGGAGCTGGAATTCTGTGGTGACATGCTAATTGCCAGTCAGAGCACCTGGAACGAGTTTTGGGTCAACAACCAGATGCTCTTTCATTTGTCTTTTTTCTGAGACCTTGAGGTTGGAACACAAGTTAGAAGTCTTCCAACTCCTATACTCATTTTCTCAGGAAATTTTAGGGGCAAAATAGAGACTTTGAAATCAGACTCAGGTGAAATTTGTTACTTGTGTTCTAGCTGTAGGTAGCTTATGAACTTGGAAAGTTATTTTTATAACCTTCAATTTCTTTATGTGAAAAATGCAGATAAAACTTGCTTTTGATCCTTTGAAGATTAAACCTTTTAGAATCTACACAGTGTCTGAGGACAGTGTGTAAGAGATGCTTCCTGTCTCTTCTCCAGCTTCCTCCGTGCCTGCATATTGGTCCCTCTACTGTGCAGACATAGGCATTAGAATTCCTCAGAGGAACAGAACTAATCGAATACATGTAATTATAAGATGAGATTTACTAGATTGGCTCACATAATCAGAGGCTGAAGAGTCTCACAAGGGCTCTCTGCAGCCTTGGGAGCCAGGGAAATTAGTAGCTGCTCAGTCCAAGAAACTAGAAGCTGGAAGCCAAGAGAGGCCAATGATGCAGCCTCAGGCTGAGGCTGAAGGCTGGAAGTCCCTGTAGACTTACTGGTGGGTGCTAGTCTACTTTTAAAGGCTGCACCTAAAGAATCTGAAGTGTGATATTTGTGGGAGACAGCAATAGCAAAAAATGTACTTGCTTAAGAAATGCCCAGCATGCCCTTATAGAATGTGCTCCTTCTTCTGCCTTTTGATTCCATCCTGGCTCTCAGCCAATTAGATGGAGCCACCTGTTTTCAGGGTGGGACCACTCAGTTTGCTGACCCTCACCAGTCTTCTCTGAAACACTATCCAGACACACATGAAGGTATGCTTTACCAATTTCCCAGGCATCCCTCCACCTCACCTTGACAACTGAAGTTAACCACAACAGCAAATATGCAGAATACAGTCCAGCTAGTCCGACACTCTGGAGCACCTCTCATGAGGCAGAGGGAAGGGCTGAGGCTTGGCCTGTGAGTCTGCATGTTCAACAGAGCTGGGGCAGACAGAGAATTCTTTCTGGATTTATTGAAAGCAAGGAAGACAAATTTACCTTCAATGAGCTCTTATGCACCAGGCATTGAAGGCTTTCATTTGCATATTCATTCGCCAGAGTCTGAAGGAGACTGAGAGGCAGGAGACATGCAGGATGAAGGAGTGCATGGCTGCTGCACATAGAACAAGAGAGGACAGAACCTCTTCTTGTTGGTGTGGTAATCATTGTAGAGTGACCTTCTGTACTTGGAGTTTGTCTTCTGGAGGCAGGAAGGCAGATTACAAGAAATTCACTCTTCCCTGTGAACATTCAACATGATTGCACTTGAGAACAGACAATTCTGTGGGTACAGTATTTGGTGGTTTTGTATTGTATGGATGGAACACATGGTTAGCACCAAAAAGATGGGTTGTGTTGAATAAAAGAAAGAAGGGACTCCCTTTACACACACACACGCACACACACACACTCGCACACTCGCACACACACACAGATAATCCTTCCTACCAAAGACCTTTAATAAGACAGCATGCTTTCTTTCCATTTTCATTCTCAGGCTTTCAGAGTGTGAGGGTATTAGCTTGCAAGTCATTGGCTGCTGGACTGAGTGGTATCCTGAGAGTTGTTTCTTCGTAGGATCTGGCCCATATTTGCCCAACCGAATAGATTTTCTATAAAATTCCCTCAATACCTGACTTTTGGACTATAACTCCAAGTAGCTGTAGACACTGGCCTAAACTGTCTCTGTTGACTTTTTCATACGGAAACATACTTAACAGTGCAAAACACTACAGGTCCAGTTATTAACATTAGTGAACTGTTAAAAAGTTAATTAAGCTGTAATCAAAATGATGACATTAAATATTTAAGAACGTTACCATAGCACCAACAACATATTAGTTGAAACTACCGGTGCTTAAGGCTCTTGGCTAATTGCTTTGACACTTATGTATGTGCTAAGAATGTTGATTAAACTAACAGTCTTTAAAATATATCTCATAATGTAGGATACTATTACATACTTGCACTGGGCTTGTAAAAGATCCCCAGAGTGCTGACCCTGACGGTCTACTAATGGGCATGCACACATGAAATGACTTGCTTGTATACATGGCTGCTTACTCAGGAAGATACTGCACATTGGAGTTGGTTTGTGTCTATTAGCGACACTTCCCACAGTGCCAGTTATTGGAGACCCCTGCAGTAGTAGGTTCCACTCTCCTGCCTAGGTTATGGCACAAGGCAGGAAAGGACAGAAAGAGCAAGAGACAAAGTAGAGGGCTGCATAGCAGGGATCTGGGACCACCAGTTGCTCTCGAGGAGCAAATCTCCAGCTAGCTACCATTTTATTAGCCAGTGCAGGGGAGGTGGGAGGGTGCTTTTCCTGGAACAGCTTAGAGGCAGTGGTAGAATGGGCAAGTTTATCATCATGAAGGAAACACGCCAAGATCCATCCCCACACCTGGGTGCTAATCTCATTGACCTAGAGGAAGGGGATCTCTGCATTCCAAAACCAGCTTACAAGGCAGGCAGGGTATGAAAAGCCTAGAACAGATACTATGTCAATTTACAATTAGTGGTCCCCAACACGTGACCAGGAAAATGAAGTCATCTGAAAAGGTGCTGGCAGAGAGCACGCTAGAGAGCAGATGTTACTTGTGCGACTTCTTCCAAGATTGAGAACGAGGCTTGAGGAGGGCTCAGTGGAAGAAAGCAGGCTGGAGGACACATATCAAGTTGGGGTCCATCATGGAATGGAGATAATGGGAAACCAGGCTGCAATAAGGACAGCATGCAGAAAGTGAGCCCCTGAAATCCCCTGAAAGCCAATAGTGACTTATCAGCAGGGATAGAATCATGCCCTGTGAGGCAGATCAAAGGGGGATACTTTTTTTTAAGTTTTAAATTTTTATTAGTGCATGTTTGCAGTACATGTGGTTACATTCACTGTGGGGAATTGATACATGTACATAACACATCTGTTATGGTTTGTGTCTGGATGTCCCCCCAAAGCCTCATGCAGTCACGGAAGGCTGGCTTTTCCGAGATGGCTGAATCTAGAGTTTGTGATTGGTTCATTGTCTAGTGCTGGGACTGATGGCGTGAGAGATACACCCCCACCCTAGGGCGGGTAGCTTTCACGCACTATACGGGAGGAAAAGAGGCTTGTTCCCCTCTTTTTGCTCTTGCTGCTTTTGCTGTCTTTTGCCACCATGAACTGTTGCTCCTCTGCCGCACCACCCTGCCTTGGAGCCAGCTGATTATGGACTGAAACTTCCAGAAACTGTGAGCTAAATAAACCTTTCCCTCTTTAACTTTAGGTGTCAGGTATTTTGTCTCAGCAACGAGTGAAAAGTAACTAGGACAACATCTTAATTCTTTTTATTTCCCCTTCCCTTTCATCTGTTTTTAGAAAAAATTTTTTTTTTTAAATTTTTTTGCCAGCATCAGATTTATAGTAGTACCTTGGTTTACAAACTTAATTTGTTTTACCATTTTGGGGGAGATGGCTGCATTTGTGTTTTTGTGGGGAGTGTGGCAGTGGTTGTGTTTGTCACCCATGTTAGTGAACAGAAGCAAAATTTTGCTGAATGCTTTTGTTTGCAAACCAAATTGTTTGCAAACAGAAGCATTCATGAACTGAGGCATTACTGTATTTATTTTTAAGTCTTTATGAATTATCACAAACACAGATTAACAGCCAGAGTAACAAGCCAAAACCACATATAACAATTATACTAAATCACGGTACACTTTTAGATACATTGGATATGCTGGATTACAATAACTTTTTCTCTCTTGTTTTTCCTATTGTATGTCTTTTATTTTGTATTTTATTTATACTGTATATTGGGTTTCTCATATAAGAGAAAATATGCTATATTTAAGCTTGTGTATCTGATTCACTTCACTTATCATTATGGTCTCCAGAACTACCCATTTTCCTATAAACGACTCAAGTTTATCCTTCTTTATGGCACAGTAGTACTCCATTGTGAATAAATACGTTTTCTTTATCCGTTCATCTGTTGATGGACGTACAAGTTGCCTCCAGGATTTAGCTATAATGAATTGTGCTACTATAAACATAAGTATACATGTATCACTCTAATATGATATCTTTGGGAAAAATACCTGGAAGGTGAATAGCTGGGTCAAATTGAGTTTCTATTTTTATGTTTTGAGGAATCTCTATACTGATTTCCATAGTGGTTTTAGCAGTTTACACTCCCACCAACAATAAAGAAGTGTTCCTTTTTCCCCTGCGGCCTTGCCAGCATTTTTTGTTGGTTGAGTTTTTGATGATAACCATTCTTTCTGGAGTGAGATAGAATCTCATTGTTGTTTAGTTTCTATTTCCCAAAGGCCTAGCCATGTTGGATATTTTTTCATGTATTTATTGAAAATTTTTACTTCTTCGTCTGAGAAATGTCTGTTCATTTCAGATGCCCATTTTTTTTTTATTGGGCGTTTAAATGTAAGGGATCTAATTTTTTGAGTTCTTTATATATTCTGGATACTAGTCCTTTGATGAGTAGCTAGCAAATTTTTTTCTCATTCTGTGGGTTATCTTTTCACTCTGTTGGTGGTTTCCTTTATTGTGCAGAAGATTTTTAAATTGATGTGATCCTATTTGTTGATTCTTGATATTATTTCTTGTGCAACCAGGGTTCTGTTAAAAAAGGCTTTGCCTATGTCTATGTCTTCAAGTGTTTTACCTATTTTGTCTTCCAGGGGATGAATTTTTTCTGTTTTAATATTTAGACCTTTGAACCATTTTGATTTTGGTTAAGCACATGGTGAGAGATATGTCCAGTTTCAATCTTCTGCATATGGATAGCCAGTTTTCCCAGCACCATTTTTTAAAGAGGCTATCTTTCCTCCAGTGAAAGTATTTGGCCCTTTTTTGAAAGATAAGGTAGGTCAGTGTGACTGGAGTTGTTCTTGCATCCCCTATTCTGTTACATTGATCCACAAGTCTGCTTTTCTTTTTCTTTCTTTCTTTTTTTTTTTTTTTTTGCCAATACATTGCTGTTTTTATCATGGTAGTTTTGTAGTATAACTTGAAGTCCAGGATTGTGATGTCCCCTTCCTTGCCCTTGTTGTTTAGAATTGCTTTTGTTATTCTAGGTCTCCTGGGGGTTCCATATGAATTTTAGGATTGTCTTCTCTAGGAATTTAGGGTTGTCTTCTGTGAGGAATTTATCAATATTACCATTTTGATTGGGATTGCACTAAATCTGTATAACAGTTTTGGAAGTATGGCCATTTTGACTACATTGGTTCTGCCTATTCAGGAAGAGGGTATCTTTCCATTTTCTGATATCCTCTTTGATCTCTTTTTTCAGAGTACTACAGTTTTTAGTGTAGAGGTCTTTCACTTTCTTGGTTAGGTTAACAAGTATTTCATTTTTCTTGATGCTGTTGTAAAAGGCATTGCTTCTCTGACTTATCTCTTGGTGAGTTTATTATTGGTGTGTAGGAAAGCTACTGATTCTCGAGTTGACTTTGTATCTTGCTATGCTGCAGAGTTTGATTATTAATTCTATGAGTCTTGTGAAGTTTTTGGGGTCTTCTATGCAGAGGATCTGCAAATGATAATCTAACTTCTTCCTTTCCTATCCATATCAAGTGGGTGATGCTTTATGTCTAAAGGGAGACCTTTCGAGACCTCCGGACTTGCTATACCTGTTCATCTCATTGATGATTATTCTATGTCCCAGACACCATAATTAGGACTGAACTTATGAAATGTATGCCTAAGATTATGTCTGTCTTCACAAGGCCAGTGCTACCTTTTAAGACCCAAACCTACAAAGACAGTCTCATTTGTTTGGTAATGAGACTTCACTGGGAGGTGGCAATATAGCATGAAAAATATACAGTAATTCTAGGCAGCTGGCTTCCGACTTTCTTTGTACTTTGCTCATAAGGGCAGCAATGGAATAAGAATTAATAAGAACTCTATGGTTAGGGATGGCAAGCAGTATAGAAGAGAAGTTCTATACTAGAGGCTTTGGGGCAGCTGAGACGTTGGAACATTGTCTGTCCAAACTGAACTGGTGGGAACTATACTCTGGATGATTTTTCATCTTGTGCTTTACCCTTTGTTTCCAGAAGCCCTTATGGACAATCTCATATATTGACTTATTCATTTATTCCACATATATTTTGCTCTCCAGCTCCATGTCAGACAGTGTCAGGAGGTGGGTATCCAGTGATATATAGTTCCTGCCCTCAAGAAGTTTAAAATCCTGCCAGAGAGACCATATTATTAGTTTAATAATAATTATACACATTATTTTTATTTTGTAATATTGCTACTTAAAAATTATAATTAGGTCAATTATAATTTATTTACAAAATGCCCAATGACTAATAAATATGGATGGTCATTTTCCAAATAGCCATGCACACGTCATCATTTAATTATAGTGCTAATGAGAACTATACTGGCAAGGTAGATATAATGTGATGAAATTTTACAAGGCGACCTATCTTGCCTTCTCTTCTGAGGACTGGGAAAATCTTTCCTGAGGAAGTGGCTTTCAGCATAAGACTTGAAGCATGAATAAAATTTGGTCAGGGGAAAGAGAAAGTCAAGTTGAAGAAAAAAGGGGTCCTGGCCTGGACAACAGAATGAACATAGCTGGGGCCTTTGAAACCAAGTTCCAATCTAGATTTGTAAACACTTTCAGGAATATTTTGAACTATCTGCTTATACTTTTCAAAGAGAATTCAAAATGCTTTCATTCACCCACTTTTATATGCTACCAATTTATTCCTAGATCCTGCCTACCCCATTCCCCCTTTATTCTCTTTTCTTTACTCTCACTTCTCTGGCAATACTGTTTAGTCACACAAGAGCCTGCTGGCCTCTTCCTTGACCTTGGTTTTGGTAGCAGTTGTATGTGTCTAGACAAAAGATTGGTTAGTCTTTGTAAAAGTAAATGTTCCAGGTCTGACTCAATCTGACCGAGAGCCAAGAAAGAGATGATAAGACTGATGGAAAAGATTTCCTTAATGAACAGCAGGAAAAAACAGCCCAAAGGTGAAGGCAAAGCAGTCTGCATTTCCTGAGGCTGCAGGCCTCAGACAGGCTCCTGGAAGCCCTCAAGGATAAGAGGTAGGGAGGTTATTCCATTTCCTGTCTGCCGTTGTATTTTAACACTTTCCTCCCTCTCCCACCACCAATCTCTACCCCCTTTACCTCATGCTGTAAATAATTATTCCTTAGATTTTTAAGGGTAAACATTATCCTGTTTAGTGGGATAAAATATCTTCTTTACATGGTCCATAGAAACAGATTATCCAAGGCAACTTTCCTTGTTGTCCTTTTTTAACCCTTTCACAGTCAGTGTGTTCATTTATCAAATGGTTGGAAAATAGAGCCTATAGTGTAAACTTGAGGACTGATAGTTTAAACAATAGGTCACAAATTGTGTGGAAATTTGGACATTAAAGAGAGAATTCCCTCCATTATTCCCTATCACCTTCAGGTGGCCTTTATCCATGGTGGAAGAATTGTCACCTTATATACACTTAACGGACCTCATCTTAGGGGATGCCAGTGTAGCAGTAATCTTCCTAGAAATAAGAGATATAAGTAAGGGCCAGGCTAGCAGGCAAGAGACAGATTTTGCTTTCAATTTTAATGAGACAAATTAAAAAAGCCGCACTTAACCTTTGAAACAGACTATTATGCCCTAAGCCCTTTTAACATAGGATCTCACTTAGGTTTTCTTTTTATATGGACTCTTGTGAGGTAAGTTACACAGCAATTTATTTTACAGAAAGAAATTTGAGGCTTAAAGAAATTAAGTCTCTGGCTCAAGACCATATAACTAATAAGTAGGAGAGGTAGAATTGGGCAGGTTTTGTGTCCAGTGATCTCTTCGTATCTTGGTACTGCCTTACCCATGGGCTATAAGGGATTTGGTTGCTTAAAACCAGAAACATCCCCAAGAATCCATGTTTTAGAGCAAATAACACCTTGGTCAGTGGTGTCTGCCACAATTCACCACAGTATCTCTGTATATTTTAGAAAACAGCAGTGTGGGAAGAAAACGTGTTTTTGTTTTCCGCTAGTATCTAGGAGGTCTACTTGGGTCCAATAAAGGAGCTCCTAGTCTTCACCCACCATCTGGCAATTTGAAGGATGCCCTTAGGATCCTAGAAGGCACTGGGCCAGAATGTGGTCTTCAACTCAGTGAATAGGGTGTGTGGATGTAGGAGATTTGGGAGGTAAAAAGGGAATATAATGTACAGGAGCACCCAGAAAGTTTGTGTTTTCTCATGCCAAGATCTAGTGCCATCAACTTACAGCACCTACTTTGCAGCTGGAAGTGCTTCTGAATGTTAATGTGTTCAAGCTGAACAATGGAGAGTCCAGCTGAGCAGACAGCTCTAAGGCTGGATGGGCTGGCCTTCTCTCCGGCCTCTTTACTCTGCTACAGAAGGAGAGTTGGTGAAATGGAACAGTGAAGGATTTTGGAGTCAGGCACAGGTTTGAATTTGAGGACTGTGTGATCTCAACTTTAGTTTTCCTATTTTTCTCTTCTTTCTTTTTTTTCCTTTATGTGGGTTCTGGGAACTGAACTCAGGACCTTGCACTTGCCAGGCAGGTGCTTATGCTGCTGAGCTATATCGCCGGCCCCTATTTTTCAAGTAGGGCCAGTAATAGTTTCCCTGAGGATCACAGAGTAAATGTGGGTCCCATATACTTCACAGTAGTCAGTGCTGAAACCATGGCACCCACACTTCTGCAACTACTCCTCTTAGTATGTGATGGTTTGTTTCATTATATTATTAATTATTATGTGCTTAGAGTTTGCTTCTTCATTAGAATGTATGTTCCAGAAGGGAAATTACATTATCTCTGGCGACTAGTACAATGTCTGGAACAGGGTTGATGTAAATGAATTTTAGCTTAATAAGTAGTGTTACCTAGAAGAATAAATACATCAGTGTTAGAGAGATAGACACGCTCAAGAAACTGAAAGAAAATACAACCCCTTAAAATCTGGGACCCACCAAAACCATGAGTGGCTCAGGCAGAGATGAAGCAGTCTGGGGCTCCTGTTGCTTGTGCTGGGCTGGCCCTTCAGATGCATGAGGTCAGGCACCTTGTGATGTTTCTCTGGCTTTTTCTCTTGAAGCTCTGCATCTCTGTGACACCAGAGCTGCTCTTGGAGCCAGAGCCCAAGAAGTCAGACTGTCCACAAAGAGCAGAAACAGAGGCATTCCTGCACCAACCTCCAGCGGATCCATCTTTTCTCTCCTGGGTCACCTGCCTCTACTCACCCCAGACAAGTAACAGGTGACCAATTTCTGGTCAAATCTCTTTAGGGTCCTAAGGGCATCCTTCAAATTCTCAGCCAGTGGGTGAAGACAACAACTCTTTCCTAAGACCCTAGTTACCCTCTTGGGTACTAGAGGGAAAAAAAAAATGTTTTCCAGTACTGCTGTTTTCCAAAACATATGTGGATGCTGTGATGAATTGCAGCAGACATTCTCCAATGATTGAGTTTTTATTGGCTCTAGAAGCTTAGATTCTCAGGAAGCCACTGATTTTAAGCAACTAAGTCCCTTATAGCCCACAGGTGAGGCAGTAAGTACATCAAAGAGATCACAGGGCCAGAAATCAATCACAGAAAGCAGAAGACCCATTATGAGCTACATAAATCCACATTTTGAAAACTAAGATGGGCATCATTGCTTAAATGCTCTTTGTCTTGCAGTTGGGAATGTTCTTTGGCCAAAAGCAGAAATTGGTTGGAATTCTGGCATTCTTGGCATTCTTGGCACTGGAACAGGTAGCTGATGGGAAAGCCCAACATCTCTGCGTGAGCTTTGAAAAAATGCCTAATACTTACACAATTCAAATTGGAGGATGAATGTCAATGGAGCATGGACAGCATTTTCCAGAAAACATGTGACAGATTTACAGTCTTTGTCAAAGGTGGCAGCACTATTAAAACTCATGATGACAAATGTGGCAGGCTTTTGTCTGTTGCTTAAACATAGGGCGGTGCGGGGGTGGGAGAAGAGTTAACCACAGGAAAGCTGAGGTAGGGTATAGTCTCCCCCTTCCCATGTTTTCTCCTTACGTGATTTGGGGTAGTCTCTAGCTCAGCCTCAGAAAAACAGAGCTCTGCGGGCCTCTTATTGTTAAATGACAAGAATCATTTGGCACTAGGTATGACAATGGCCAGAGTGGGCAGGGCAGGGAAGTGGAGCCTGGAGGACTGGAGTCCATCTCTAGCACCACCAGCACACAGCCTCATGCTAGAGGTTGCCTGTGGATGATCCAAAGAGGCATATGGTTGACAGATGCTATTTGCAGGTAGGAATGCAAAACCTCAAAGAAATAAAATTTTATGTGGAACAGTCAGAAAAAAAAATTAAACACCAGCAACTAATTACCATGCTCAGGCCATTTACACATTTCTTTGTGGCTGTGGTTTAGTTCTGAAATTCACTTCCTCTTATGACCTGGCTAGTGTAAGAAATGAAAGTGAGCCCTTGGTTACTTTGACCTTGTTGGCCTCAAGTTGAGCAACTTCCACACTGGGACTAGTACACCATGATTTGTGCTAGTTGTTAGGGAGAATATCTATGCCTCTCTGTTGGGTGGGCTCTGGGAAGCTAGAGTCTTATAAACGAATTTCCAGTGTCCTGCGCCTTCACCTCCTCTTTCACCATTTCCAACACACAGTGCCTAGCACAACACTTTGGGTATTTGAGGTGCTTGGTGAATGCTTGCTGAACTGAAAATGAGAACTACTATTTTTTATTACTGTTTTGATTTCCCTTCTGCTGTTGCTGCTAGGCATAAGATGTTTTTGTTTATGAATTTTTCTCCTCTTCCTTCCTGTGTATTAGAACAGTGCACTGAGCTGGCTTTTTGTCTAGGATGGTCCCAAGCTTGGTGTTGGGAAATAACTTCACAAGAATAATTTGACTTGAGTCATGGAGAGCGACTCCAGTGAGAAAGACAGAGGGACTGAAAGTCTCTGTGTTGTGATCCTTAAAGCAGCTGGTCCTCACTATGGCTCCTTTCGGACTAGCACCATTGGCAGGTCCATCAGTTTCCAGGGATGGTGACAGAAGAACAGCGAACAGGACACCCAGGTCCGAGCAGGAGCTCTGCCACTGTGACTTTGTGCAAACCCTAACACGTTTTTGGGTTTCAGTTCATTCATCTCTGAGAGAAAGATGTCAGTTTGAAGATCATAATAGCAGTTCTTCACATGAATATTGAATTTGTCATGTCCTATCCAGTACCTTGCCTCTTCCTCACGAGTGTCTGCCTGCCCCTCTTGTCATGGTGACCTCTTGTGAACAGCTGTGGTGACTTTCAGAACTTTTCAGCAAGTGACTGGATTCTCTTCTTGTGTCTCTTGGGCAAGGTGAACGTAGGGCAAATATTGGGAGAGGATCTGTGGTGTGGGAAGAGGGAGGCCTACAGCTTAAGTTGCCCTTCCTGCAGGAAGATCTGACACCTAGAAAGAGTTTCCAGAATCCTCAAGGCTTCCTTCTCTTAGCTTTAGAATCTGGACACTTAGAACCTGACTGGGGCTTCTGGTGCTGGCATGAATCACACTGAGACACCGCATGCCAATTTATAGAAACAACGAGGTAGAGACTTTATATCCATGCACCTATTTGTTCTTGTTAAGCTTAAAGGAATGGATTTAAAATTATAAAACCCTACAAATGCAGATTCTCTACAATTCTATGTTTGGCCATGACTCACAACCTGCGATCAGTATGTCCACCAGGGTCCACCTGCAGCTCAGATTTCCCCAGTGCCAGTCATCCACCCCACATCCCTCCTACCTTCCTTTACTTGTTAGATGGAAACACAGGTCACAGGGAAGACCCAGGACAGACAGCTTTGCTTTTTCCTAGACTTCACCTTATTTCCCCTGAGGAGAATGGTAAAGAAAATTGCTTCCCTTTAAGACTTTTGTTTTGAGTGGTTTATGTGAAGTTTGCAAGGCAATTGGCTGCCATCCAGTGCTTTCATCTGCCCATTTGACTGTAGGATCATTGCCAAAAGCACCCATGACTGAATTGTCTCGATGCCAGTGCAGAATTGTTCTTCAGAGAACCCGGGTGATGTGTGGATGGGTGCCCCAGGTCTTCATGCACAGAAATGCCAAGTGTCCATCTTGCTTCCATAGCAACTTTCTGACTCTCTGAGAGACAGCAAGTGCATTGTCACTGAGTGTGCAGTGGGGACTCTGTCCAAAGTGGAGGTTGTTCCAGGGGACTCTGCTGTCTGTGTTAAGGACCATAAAGCTTGGCATTTGATTCAACACTTCTCTTTGTTCTGCTAACACACCTGGAAGAGATATAGTGAATGATCATCTTATTTGTAGTTTATTAATTCCATAAGCCTCTGTTTATAAATGACTGCAATAAAGAACAAACGTAAAAGTGAGAATTGGCCGATGGAACATTAATCCTTTGATGTCGCCTTTGGATCAAACAGACAAGTCCTTGTGAGCAACTTTCCAAATTAGCCCAGCTAGGCCTGGTGAAACAGGGTACTTGGGCCTCCAAGGAGGCAGCCAGGTCTGCTTTGCACACCCTTATCAGGGCCAGACTCTTGCTCAGTCTTTGGGATTTACTAGAAAATTCAGATTTAGCAAACATAAAATTTAGACATAAAATTGAGACTTCCACAAGTTAATTAGATAGTTTCTTGATAGCATATGAAATATTTGTATTAGCTTTTTGCAGAGATGAGAAGTTATACCCACAACACACACACACACACACACACACACACACACACACACACAGATATGAACACACAGACACATGCACATACACATGGCCTGGAAGATATGTCTTGATTGGGAGGTCACTTGCAATGTCATCTTTGAGGTGTGGTCTGCCTCCACACCTGGAAGTTTTTATCTATTGCAAATAATTCTTTTTAGTTGCTTGGGAAAGACCTCTGAGCATATTTCTTGAGCATTTTTCTCCCATCTAAGCTATAGCCTTCCCGAGACAGAGTGCTCTTAATATGTATTCTCCACTGAACTAGGCATACTTCTTTACAGAAATAAGGTGTTTAATGATGTTTGACTGATGCACAATAAACGAGCTCTTTTGTTTTCCTAATGAGTTGTTGGAAACGTACAAAACAGATAACAAAATGATATCGTTGACACTCTGTCAGTTGGATTCTCTGGGAGGAAGATGCTGGGATGAAGTTGGAGTTGAGGGGTGGTGGTAGAGTAGCTGCCATGGCAGCTAGGAAGCAGAGATAGAAAAAAGGAGCTAGGAGGGTGATATGTTCTTCTAGGTCACAGCCCTAGGGACCTGCCTCTTCTGACAGACCCTACCTCCTAGTGCACATTTGGCTCTGAACTCTTCAGTGGATAAATTCATTGATGAATGTAATGACCCAAACACCATCCTAAAGCTCCACCTCTGAACACAAGAGACTTTGGGGAGATCTTCTAGATCTAAACCATAACATTCTTCCCCTGGCCTCCAAAGATACATGCCCATCTCTTTAGGCAAAATTCATTTAGTCCATCTCTAAGGGTTGCCATAATTTTAACAGTTTCAACATTGCTAAAAAGTCCAAGTCCAAAGTCTCCTCCAAGAAACAAGGGAAACTCTTAGCTATGATCCCATGTAAAAGTAAAAAAGAAAGTTAAATACTTCTAGTATACAGTGGCACAGGGTAAACATTTTCATTCCCAAAGGGAATAATATGGAGAAAGAGAAGAGTGGCACCAAAGCAAGACCAAAACCCAGCAGACAAACATTAAGTCCTGTAGTTCTATGTCCAGTACTCGGGGTAAGTTGTGATAAGATGTGAGCTCCAAGGGGCTTGTGTGGCCCCACCCTTGGCATTGCTGGCTGCAGTCCTCATGGTCTCTCTCGTGGGGTGGCTGTGGTCACTGCCTGTGGGTTTCTTCAGACATTCCATGTTCCTGACTTTTCCAAATTCCTGAGGTCTCTGGCACTTCTCTGACCATAGCTTCATGCACTGTCCTCTCAGGGGCACACAACCTGGCCTCCCAGGCCTTCTTCTGAAATCTGGGTGGAAGCATCTCTGACCACACAGTTCTTGCATTCTGCATGCCAGTAAAACCAGCACCAGTGGGATGAGGCCAAAGTCTGCTGGCAGCTCTAGCTGTAGCTGGATGCCCATGGATCATGGCTGCAGAAGCTTCCAAGTTCCTGGATGGCTGAGCACTGTGAACTGCATCCTGTGGAACTAATTCCCTAGGCCCTTCTAGGGAAACTTTGCATTTCAGTCTTTGTTCCTGATTCTCACTGTAGATCTCATTAAAACCTCTGACAGTACCCATGTGATAGCCTGAACATTGAGCTTCCTTGAAATTTCCTTTGGTGGATTAATTGGTCTGCTGCTCTTAATCTCAGTCTCCTGAAAAGTCTCATGAATGGGCAAAATATAGACAAAATTTCTGCCATAGCATAACACACGTGGTCTTGAGTCCAATTGCCAATGGAGTCCTTATTCCCAACTGAAACCTCCTGAGCCTTGCCTTTACTGTCTGTGTTCCTGTCAGAATTCTGGTCTTTTGAGTTCTGACCAGAATCACCCATCAAACTCAGCTTATAGCATTCTAGTGCTTCTGTAGTGAGCATCTCCACACTTTTCCAAACTCATCTGGCAAACCAGTTTCAAAGGTTTCTGAACCACATGGTCAGGTACAGTCATAGCAACAACCCCAACTCCTGGTACCAAAATCTGTCTTAGTCACTTTCCTCATTGCTGAGACACATTACTCAACACCTACAAATTAAAAGAGGAGAAGTTTATTTGGCATGTGGTTTTTAGAGAATTCAGTCCACAGTTGCTTTGAAATTTCCTCTGCCAGATTAATTAGTCTACTGCTCCTAACCTCAGTCTCCCACAAGAGTCAATTCACTGGGGATGTGACCTGGAACAATGTATTTCCTTCTCTGGCTTCTCTCTTTTTTTCTCTGCCTCCTGACTGCCATGATGTGAGCAGCTTTTCTCCTTGGCAGGCCCTTCCACCGTGTCCTTCCTGCTTTGGTGCCAGTCGACTATGGACTGGATCCTCGAAAATCTGTAAGCCGAATAAACCTCTTCTCCTTTAATTAATGGGTGTCAGATACAGTGTCTCAACAATGTGGAAAGTGACTAAGACACCATGATAATTTGATCACAGTTAGCACTCTCTTAGTGTCTCTGCATTGCACAAGGTTTGTGCTGTGTCACTAGAAATGAACATTATACTTCAGCATAGTGCATTACTTTCAGCTCAGTCACAGCTAATGGGATACCCTCTCTTTGTATGCTTCCTCCATGTGCTTTCCAGATGAACAATTAACATTTAAATGTTCATTTTGGTGGCATTTGTTTAAAGATGAGGAAACATAAGATGTTGTAACATACTTGTGACACGATTTTTGTAATAATTAAAAATTGAGACAGTGAACTATTACTTAGGGCATCTACAGCCTGAATTTTATCTTTCTTCTCCTAAACTTATGTGTTTAATGTGTAGTTATTTAATAAGTAATTATTTAGGTATTTAAAATTTCCATTCTGTTCTGTGTGCATTCAATTAAATATTTTGAGATGACAGATGTTTAGTAAGCACTTTCCAGATCAAGAGAACTTTGCTAGGAGAGGGATGAATGTAGATCACGGATAAATACACATTTGGTAAACAAGCATTAGCCCTTTCTATATTCAGACATTGTTCTAAGTAGTGGCCACATAGCCTTGAACAAACAAGCCAAGGATTTTATTTTTTTAGGTCCTATAGTACTTTAGTTCAGATTACAGTGATAAATGTCATAAAAGGACTAGCAAAGTGCTCCATAAATTTAGAAAGAGCAAAGTGCACATTCAACCAGGAAGCTTTTGAAGAAGAGATGGGTCTTAAAGTAAAGATAGGAGTCTATCAGCTGAAGAAAAGACTTAAGGCTTCCCAGGTACAGGAGGATTTCAAGGAGCTTGAAAGTTTGAGCACTAAGCCCTGTTAAGTGGGTTGCAAGTCATCTACTAAAGAACTGCATATAAAGTCTTGGAGAGAAGGTTATAGAGCAGAGTTTCTCAATGTCAGTGGGTTTGATGTACTGGCCTGGATATTTCTTCATTGTAGTGAGCTGTCTTATACAATGTAGGATATTTATTTATTTATTTATTTATTTATTTATTTATTTATTTTTAAGTAAGTTTTTGATGACTTAATTTTGTTGGTACACCATATTATGTGTATATATATATGTATATATATATATATATATAAATATAATATATATGTATATAATGATCGCATTCATCATAGGGAATTTGTACCTGTACATGATATATCTTGAGTCTTCCTCTTTTCCCATTCCCCTCCTCTTCCTTCAACACCTTTTCCCCTTCTTATTTACAGAAGCTTTGTTTCCATTTTTCCTTTCTTTCTCTTTTTGTTCTTCTCCCTTCCTTCTTCTCCCTCTCCCTTTCCCTAGTTCCCCTTCCCATTTGAACGTTTTCTTCCTATTTCACAATATCTACTGTACATTTTGGTCTTCCACACTGATTTCCACAGTGGTTGCACCAGTCTACACTCCCACCAACAGTGGAGAAGGGTTCCTTTTTCCCTACAGCCCCTCTAGGTAACCAGTTAACCTCCCAAGTCTATGCTGTGACCAGACTCTGTCTGTGGTAGAGTTAACAGCCATTCCGCAGCTGTCTGTGGTTTTTCTTCAAGTCTGATCTTGAGCCTGGATTTGTACATAGGTCCAAATCTTAGTTCTTAATAAGCCCTGTATAAATCTTTCCTAAGGCTGTGGGCTAAACATGCCCTAGGAGATGGGAGCAAGGTGCAAGATGCCAGGACAGAAAGAAAATAACATCTGAAAGTTTTAGCAGGCAGAACCAGCTTTTAAAAATGTTTACCTTCCTGCTCAGATCTCTGGACTTAAAAACAACTTTGTCTGTCTTATATATTTTGCTTTGCTTTGTTTTAACTCAACTTATGTTGATTAAGAGCTTCCTAAATGACTGGAACTGGGAAATGAGCAGAAAAAAAAAAGCACACAAAGTTCTTGTCAGGGAGATTATATGTTAGTGGGAGGGGAAGCTAAAGGAATAATTTTTCTTTTCAGGTGGTGATAATTGATAAATTAAGATGCAGGGAGAAAGGGTGATGGGAAGGTTTTAATCTTTTAGATAGGGTGGTCAGGGGAGGTATTTTCGACAAGTGGTATTTGAGTAGATATCTGAAGGCAGAGAGAGAAGTGTGGCAGCCACAGAGGACAATGCTCAGCTCAGACCCAGGGGAAGAGTGAGCCAGGTGTATCTGCTGGATGGCCTGGCTGGAGGCTCAGAATATGGTCACCTGTAGGCTGAGGAACATTCCATATCACTGGCATGCAAGAAAAGATGCCCAGCTAGTTTGCTGTATATTTCTGCTTTTTCAATTCCCCTCTCAAAAATGTGCAAGTACATGGATTATCCTCTAGCCCACTGGAAAAAGCTGGATTATACTTTCAGTAGATTAATCAATTTGGAAATAAGACTCCTACAAAGTACGAAGCTTTGTGTCTACTGGGATGGGAGCAAGTACAAATGGATGAGGTGACTGAAAGACATCTGAGAATCTACAAGTAGCTCCAGGACACTGTGAGGCTTTGGAGTATCCTCCTGGCCCAGAAGCCCCAGAGAAGACTGGCAATAAAGTTACACGTGACTTCATGTCTACGGTGTCAATTTCCTTCTAGAGAGGAACCACGTCTTCACTTACTGGCATCCCTTGCTGCATAGAGCACAGTACTAAGAAAATCATCAGCATATTGTCTTTGTTTATAGAATGGATGTGTGGAACTGTGTCCATGGACTGTGGAATCTGATGAAGCTAGGAGAATCTTGGGAGATGTATGTCCTGGAGTTTGCTTATGAAAGTATGAGTTTACCTCAAGGCCAATATGCAAAACACCTTCTAATTTATATTGGGATGGACTCAGAAGTCATAAACTAATCACTTGTCCTGAAGTAGTCGATAAGAGGTGCTGTCCTGAAGGAGATTTGTTGCCAGAGCTGTCAAAGGAGTCATCTTTTATTAACAATGATTTTTTGATGACTACATCCATGAAACATCCGCACGCTTGCCAAAATCGAGACTCACATTGGAGAACATGGTTTGTTCCTATGTTTGTGTAGCCTGTGAGATCTCACTGCCTAGTGGGCTATTCTAGCTGCCATTCTTTGGGGGATAGATATCTACATTTTACATTTATCTATTTTATTTGGAAGATCTCAAGTGACAGAGATTCCACAAAGTCACTTGTGAAATGTCTAAGGAAACACTAGCTCTTCATTTTCTCCAATTCTTCCTTCTATTGTTACCAACACCACCACCAGTTAGATTTTTTTATTGCTCATAGTGACATTTTAGTTATTTGCCTTCCAGATCTCTTACTGAATATCCCATGCCATAGGAAAGTTAATGGATTGCTGGTTTTGTTTCAAAGGAGAACTAATGATTGAAATTCTGTTTATAAGAAAAGTAGTCTGTAGATGCAGAACAGATATTACCATTCCGATATCCTGCAAAAGTAATATTGCCCTTGTTTGCTGTCTTCTGAAATCTTTTACTTGTTTCGTGACCTTGGGCATCCTACTTAACTTCTCTGAACTTCGTTTTTTTTTTTTTTTGTGGGTACCGGGGGGTCGACCTCAGGACCTCACGCGCCAGCAGGCGCCCATGCCGCTGAGCGATATCACCGGCCCCTTTTTCATATGTGAGTTCCGGGAGTCAAACTCGGGCCCTCGTGCTTGCCAGGCAGGTGCTTATGCCGCTGAGCCATCTCACCAGCCCCCTGAATTTCATTTATATTGTGTAGAAAATGGAAAATAATAGCAACCCAATTAGAGCAGAGGTTGTTCTTCAAATTCCTTGAGGATGAATGAATATATATCTCTATCCTGTGCTAGGCAGAAGTAGAGGTTCAATAAACAAAAGCTGAAATCATTTAACTATGGTAATAAATAGAGTTGCAAAGAAAAAGAAAAATATAGAAACTTTAAGATACAGTATACTAATTTTTTAAACATGCTGCTTAACTTTGTATAAATTTAAAGAGCTCCAAGGTAGACTAGGGTTTTCTGAAATAGAAATTGATGTCCATGTGTTTGGACCAGTATACATTAAATGGTTTGCACATTTTTTTCCCTGTACACTCCACAATCTGATATCTTAGCTATACATTTACTCTTTCATTAGTGTTATCACTAAGTGCATGTATTTTTTAAAAAATAATCTTTATAAGAAGGGATGATATCTACATCTCTGATTAGATGGTTTCTAGATAGTCTAAAGATTTTGCTCAACTGTGAGATTCCATGAGCATCAGCCCTTATACTGGATGATGACTGGCATGTCGATCAGTCATGCAATTATTGTACTCATTTTATGAGTACTGTATGTTTTGTACACTGAGATGATTTCTTTCAGGGATTTCCTATTAATAATTCCTGAAACTACTGTCCTGTAGAACATAACTCAGGAAATAGTGACAAATAAACATAAAACTGAGTGAATGTGATGATGTTACAGAGCTAAACGTGCAACAGTTCAATTTATAAAAGCAAAGTACGCATGTCCCTAAATTCTGCATTTTCACTGGCATTGCCCAGCATTAGAGTTGGAAGAGACAGCAGAAGGAATGGAGGTGTCGTGAGGCCCATCCTGGTTCTGGCTGGAGAAGGGCTGAGGACAGTGGCGAGCCCACTGACCTGAGGGTGGCATCCCTTCCTGCCACAGAAGGCCTGTCCAGGGAGGAGGCTCCTCAGCGCAGCAGCGTGCACCAGAGAGCAGCTATGCGCTTTCATCGACACCTCATTTCCTGTCAGCACGGGGGGAAGAGGTCAGAAAGTTAGTCATACTGGGCAACTTATCTTTATGTGCACTGGTTCCTTTCAGTAAGGGGCGGCACACATGTGGAGCAGCTTGCAAACTAAAGCCATTTCCCAGCACTATCACAGATCCTAGTTGTGGGCTATTTCCAGCATATCATTGTCCTTCTCTTGCAAAACTACCATCTAAGAGAGCAACCACATTTGTATTCCCTGGGTATTTCCTCCTGACATTCTTTGCTGATTATCTCTGAAGCAGCTATGGTCCCTTTGCATGATCAAACTGTCAGCCGATGGCTCTTTGTCTCTTCAGAAGCAAGCCATTCCCAGCAACACGCCCATGGCTTAAGTTCAGGGGTGCAGGGTCCTGGCCTGGCTCTCAGTGAGGCTGCCATTAACAAAGCAAATTTTGCAGGCATGAATATCTGGGGGTGTTCTGTGGGGATCAACTGCTGGAATTATGAATTACTTAGTTTACCTCTCCACCCTCTAATAAGAATGGACCTAAGCTGACTCAGACTTAAGAAGCTGAATCACTATTCAAGGCCACATTCTTCGCATTTTGGTGACCAGAAACCTTGATGCTTCCTGATGCTGAAAGGGCTATATTTGTCCACCCTCTATAGAATTGTCCTTAGGGTCCACTGAATTAATTCAAACACACAAACATGTATAGATTACTGTAAACCAGTAAATACTGTGGGATGTATGCCTGTTTGCGCTGGGGAAATATGAAAATCTTGTAACAGTCTGCTTCCAAGGGGAATTTTATTCGATCTAAGGCACACAAGGCCATATATCATAAGAACCATGCGAGTCTGAGTCATCATGAGCATGGTTATTGTGATGGAGAGGACCTTCAACTGGGCATTAAAATATGATCGCTATTATTATTAAACAGTTCTTGAACATTTAAACAATTCTTACTGTGGTTTTAAGCAACTTTACATACTCTTCTAAGTGCTTCCTACATGTGTTTAATCATCACAACAATGGTGTAAGGAAGACAGCAGGAAGCTAAAGCGAGGTCACATAGCTAGTTTTTGGTCGAGCTGTATTTAAATCTCAAGCAGTTATGTTGCAAGGCCCTGCTCTTCTTCACCAGTATGCTGCCTTGGATTGAGGGATTTGGGTGAAGCCCTCCCTGATGAGGGAAGCCTGGTCTCTAAGGTATTGCAGAAGCAGGGTTTAAATGAGAGAGGCCTAGCAGTAGATGTTTGGTGTAATGATTGGCACAATGCCTGGAATAGAGTGAGGACTTGTTTGTTGCATATTTGAATTTGAGTTATTGACTGAATGGTTACAGAGAGATAATGCTGGAGAAGAAAGCTGTTATCAGATTGTATATGGTTTTGAATTACAGTCTAAGAGGTTTAAACCTGGTACTGTAGATAATATCTTCTCTTTAATGGCTGAATTTCTGCAGAGGCAAACATACTAGTCCATAAACATGTGCTTCTCTAAACAATCTGTCCTGTATTCTCTCTTTTTCAGTACTTTCTATAGGATTGCTAGAAAAAAAATTGACACCATATTAATCAAGTCCATTACAAATTCTCACCAAGTTTTGCTGAAAGTATTGGACTACAGAAGTTAGGGACCAATTATTCTTGAACTGTCAGTTTTGTCACACCTGTAGTTTCATATAAATGCATGGCACAGGCAAGACTTTAAGCAGCCAAATTGTAATATGGTGCAAACTCCATGCTCCTTGATTGTAGATGACTGGATTTGTGGTGGGCACTGGGACACACCACAGTCCTCTTTTGGAATAGTGAGAGTACAAAACAGTTGCTTTGTATTTTTTATTTTTCTAGGTGCAGAAACTGAAAGAACATGCTGGAGAGAAGAGCCAAAGATGCCAAACTGCATTTTAGATTGAAAGTATGAAGGAGCAGGAAAACTTTAGAGGCAGAAACTGTGATATAGAGAGTATTTTTTTTTTTTTTACATGTATGTCTTGAGCTTAAACCTTTGGATTTTAAATTCAGTTCTGGAATTTGAAATTCTCTCCAAAACTAAAAATCCCATTACGCTTTTCAATATTCATTCTCCTTGGCTTTTCAGATACGTTTTACATGGTAGTTCATTCACTTATTTTGGAAACTCTACGGAAATGTGCTGTTCTCCTGGGCTCCCCCCTTTTCTCCTACCACTCTTATTCTTTTCTTAAGCTTCTCATCCTCTATGCTTGAGGAATTGCTGAAACTTTTTTTTTTTTTAATATGCGGGTACCGGGGGTCGAACTCAGGACTGCACTTGCCAGGCAGGCGCTTATGCCGCTGAGCTATTTCACCAGCCCAACGTGTTTTTTTTTCTGTTTTTCTCTGTGCATAATTCTATCCATATTTAGCCTTTAAAGTTTTATCACTTTGCAGATGGTGCCCCCAGAGTATGCCCACAATCACAACACCCTTTCTGCGCTCCCAGAGGGCTCACATTTCTAGCTGTTTGCCCAGTATCTTCAACTGGTGACAACTGACCATTTAGGGAATGCTCCATGTACTGTCATGGTCACCCCCTTGGTTCAAGACTTTATCTTTTACCTGACCTCTTCATTTGCAATGGATTTTATATAGGGCTGTTATACTAATCCTTAAAGTTAATTTCTGATTTTGTCACTTCCTTGCTCCCAAATCTTTAGTGACTCTCATCTTTCAGGAAAAATCCTTATCTTGGTGTTTTAATCCATCTTTAATATGGTTTCAGCAGTTGATGTCATGTATTTACATATCTTTTATGATTTTTCATACTTTCTCTAGCTTTCAAAATTCTGTCCATTCCCCCACATTTTCAGAGTGCTGCCTTTTTTATAATGTATCAGTGATTCTAAATGGAATCAATGCCTCTTTTCTCTAAGTTTTCATGATATTTTGATTGTAATTCTGTTAAGGCAGTTATTGTAAGGTTATTGAGCTTTTGTCTTACTTTCCCTGTGGAATTGTCAATTTGTATTTCACTATAATTCAGGTATCAAAGCATCCTATATCCAGCCTGCTTGCTCAGAGCCATGCCTTTCCGTGCTCTGCTCTGTGTCACAGGTGCTGGCCTGCGGCTGTGCTGCCCACACCCCTGTGTCCACTGGGTTCATACTAGGTGGCATCAATGGGAGGCACTAGCATGAAAACTCTGGGACCTTTTCACATGCCCTCTGCCTTGGGAGGTGTCTCTAGGAAAGTTACACCTTATAGGGTTCCAACTCCCACCCAGTTCTAGTCTCTGCAAGTGGTCCCCACCCTTGGGTTCTTGGAACAGAATCTTGTTTTACCCGCCTACGAATGAGAATGGTGTCTGCCATTGTTTAGTCTGAATTCCATCACTGTCCTCTTATGGGCTTCTTGTTCTTCCATCAACTGTATAATAAATTCCCACATACTGTATTAAATTCCCCTTGAAAGGCAAATGGATTCTGCTTTTCCAGGATGGGTGATGATTGATGTATTCCTCTTCTAATATTAACAGGAGAGCATATCCTTCCCTTACATACTTTATGGGTGTCTCATTCAGTGACTTGTGTACTGCAAGTACCAAATAAATATTTATTGAATAAATGCACAAATATGGAGTGATCTTGTGTGTTAAAAGTTAACATAGTTAAGTTTTAGAGAAATTGCTCAGAAAACTTTAGGAGGCACTAACTATATTAGTGGCCAAGAAGAAATACCAAAAACTAAAAACAAAAACAGAAATTGAGGACAATATCCCTGTCATCAAAAATTTTAAAAGGCTACTTGGAGACTTACAAGTGGAAACATATTTTATAATAGAAAACTAAGAGGACTGAAAAACATCTACTTAACATATTTCTTTTTCATGGTTTTCTTCTCTTGATCTCTGAGGAATGCTTATAAGTTCATGGGGCTTGGATCATTCCTAAAATTAGCTGTTGGGTCTCTTTTTCCAATCCATATATCAATATTCTGCAGCTTGGCTTCAAGAGGTATTAAGCAGAAGATGTCTATATGGTTAGTGTGTTAAGTGTTTCATTGATTCTAAATATTTTCTTTCTTGAGGTTCTTGGACCCTTAAGAACTCATGCATCCTCTGAGTCATTTGTCACTGTTCCTGTTCATTCAGATTCCCATTCTCAAGGGCTGCAACAATGTGGGTAACATGTGGGGCTAAGTGGGATGTGACTAACGTGACCATCCAGCCCTTTCAGAACCATCCTTGTGACAGAGGAAAGTGGATTTGTGGCTTAGGTTCTTACTGAAATTCCCTACTCTGCCTTTGGATTGAGCCATGACCTTGAATCTTCTCTGTCAGCTTTCATTTCCTCAGTTATAAGAAAGTAGCACAAGTGATCAAAAGGGCTCTGTGTGGGAAATAATTTGATAAAATGCAGGATGAACTGGAAGAGGGAGTGAACTTAACCAATGACATAGATGGAAGCTGCCAAATCAAATCCATAGGATATGGAGGAGAATGTCCATTTGTTTAAACAACAGTTTGTGTGTGTGTGTGTGTGTACTGTGTTACCTTGAGAAGATCTTCCTTGACCAAAACTTTGGTCAGGCTCCTCTGAGTCCTCTGCTTGACTGTGCCTGACTTTGGGTTTCTTCCTGTTTTTGTAGAAAGAATCTACTTCGAGTAAAAATTCTGTTAAGTTTAGGGAAAATCCTCCATCCTTTGTATCTGACTACCTCTATAATATTTTATCACCCTGGGCAACCTGCAGCAATAATCCTATCAAATTGGTTTAGCCAGAAACCTAATTATCTTTGTTGTTTCCTCTTAGTAATTTTGCTTTCACTGCCCCCTCTTCAGCTCTTTGGCTATAAATCCTACTTGTCTTTGTTTAGATTGGAGCCTATCCCAATCTGTTTTCCTCACTGCAAGACCCCATTGCAGTAGCGCCTATACCTAGCACCATGGGTCCAATTGAACAAGGTCTTCCTTACCATCTTTTGTTGTTGTTGTTGTTATTGTGAGATAGGGTCTCACTCTGTATCACCACTGTCCTCAAACTCACGATCCTCCTGCCTCAGTCTCCCAAGAGGTGTGATTGGAGGGTACCCTACCCTGCCAGGCTGCTTACCATCTTTAATATAAGTATCAGGGATAATTTTTTTCTTTAAAATTGGCACTGTAGCTCTTGGTTTCCTGTGGTTAATCTTTGCAGACCAAAATTTGGGATAATCATCTTATCTTTTGAGATTCTTCAAGTATACAGAAAACAGCATATTTTTGCCTACTGAAACTAGTATTTCCTACTGCTTTGCATGCAAGTATGGATGCACAGCATGTATAAAAATGCATAGTGTTTAAAGTTCCTTTAAAATATCTATTGTCATTGCTTATTGTTGAATAAGTTTGTGTCAGCTTGGGAAAAAGATACTGAGGGGGTGAAGTCAAGAGTTCCAGCCCGGGGGGCTGGCTGACGAGAAAATGTTAATTGCTGAGTGTGTCTGGAAATTGGCTAGGACTTCAGTTCTGATATGACTTCCTTCTTTTTTTCTTCCAAAGGAAACTGTGTTCCTGATCAGTAAAGGCATATGATTTTGATGGTAGACATTACGGAGAGCTTGCTATTCCCCACAGCTGAGAAACCTTGTCTGCTGTTATCATTAGGAGAAAATAGTAGGTTCATTTCAACAGCCTGGGGCCTCACAGTTTGCTTTGTCCCTTGTAGCTTTGGGACAGGTCTGATTTCCTTTCTAAAACAAGATACATCTTGCATTTGCTCATGCAGAGTTGTTTAGAGGTCACTGGATCTTCATGATATCCCTCACTCAGGGAAGAGCCTGAGGGTCCCCAAAACACCTAGACATGGCTTAGCTTTTGATCTTTCAGGTCATTTGTTTACTTAAGGGCCATCTCTTGAATACCAGGCTAGGCTGCTATTAAAAAAAATCAGTCACAGGTATTGGACTCAACATGCTGTGACTATAATTTGTACTATTTTAAAATTCTGAACAGTTTAACATTTTTCTTGAGACAGGGTCTTGCTATATAGTTCAGACAGGCCTTGTACTCACGATGTAGCTCAGGCTGACCTTGAACTTCTGGCTATCCTCCTGACTCAGCCTCCCAAGTGATGGGATTACAGGTGTGCACCACTACACCCAGCTATCATATGTTTTAGCATGAGTTCAGAAATCTACCCTATTAATACTCTTCACATGGTAAGGACAGCTTTATGGAGAGGTAAAACAGGTAACCCCTATGATGGGGAGAAGGTACATCTTACTGATAAGAGACACTTTCCCAAAAGTGTCTCCCTTACATTCCTCAAGCTCCCAGAATATTTTTCAATTTTTGTTTCAAACAACAAAGATATTAACTCTGCAAGCCTTTTTTTGAGTGGCTAATTCACTAAGCTTATTAAAATGGTACTTAAACCACTTTGCCAGTTTAAGTTCATCCTAAATCGCTACAAAATTTCCTTATGAGTTTTCTCCCCCACCCCACCCCATCCTGTGGTTCTCCATTCCATGCTTTCTGCTGGGTAAGAAAACAACAGTCTGGAGGTAAGGATGGGACCTTCCTGAATTCTAAGAGGAAGGGGAGAGAAGTGAGACAGTTCATGCTGTGGATTTAGGCACAGCCGGGTAAGGATTTTGGTGGTCTCCTGACAATGAGGCAGGTTCTGAGAACAGGTTAAAAGAAAAGGTTAGCAATGACCTCAAGGGACACCAATGATCACAGAAAATAGAATTTGGGGTTGAATCAGTGCAATTTTGTCTTTTTTGATGCAAATCTGTGGCTGGTAAATGCATGTGTGTTTGTGAGAGAGAAAGAGAGACAGAGAGAGCCAGACTCAGCCATCTATGTTAGCTCTAAAGAATGAGTCTAATAATGGAAATTTCAAGCTAGATAAGATATTCCTTGAAGCCCTCTGAGGCCTGATCTGAATCTTTTCTGGACTGAACGTGATGCAGATCATGCTGGACTGCATCAAACCTTTTGAGTCTGATCTACTCAAAATTCTACGATACATTCTACGATAGTCCTTTAAAAGTTGTCCGACTACTAAAAAGGGTCAGGTTGGGGGTGAGGGGAGAAGGTAGAATGAAAGGTGTACATGATCAAAGCATGATACATGCAAGCATGGAAAGTCATAGTGAAACAATTAATATGTACAATTAATATGTACAATTAATATGTATAATAATTATATAAAAATATAGTCCAAAAAGTTGTCTAATCCCAGTACATGGGGTGATACCAGCAGAACAGAGGCCGACTCCATGGCACACACAAACTGAATCTTTTACCTACATGACTTCTCTTAATTCTCTTAATAATCTTGTGAACTAAGTACCAATACCTCTAGTTTGAGGGTAATTAAAATTTAAAATCAAGGGATTTTGATATAATGCTATTTCTAGTAAACAATGTCTTGATTCTTTCTTGACCTATGAGTTTACTTGAATGAATGGATTTCTAAGATTCTCTCTTCTGTCTTAGAAAGAAAATGTCAAGGGGTCCTGGACTGGATCACTGGACCATGATGCAGAGCTGGGTTCTCCTGGCATGCCAGGCTGCAAGAGCTGGGTCTGTGATGTGACATCCATTTTCCTGCTCTGCTCAGGACTTGGGTGATATCAGTGGCAGGGAGCGGAGCCCTTCGCAGATCACACAGGACGCTATTGTGTTCTCTGTGACAGTGTAAGTGGTTAGGAGCTTCCCCAGCCCATAGAATCATGATGTTAAGTATCAGAGGGGTTAGGAAGGAATTTCATGGATTTTGGTATAAAGATTGTTGTTTCTGTTCATCTTCGTTTCTCAGCTAAGTTTTTTTTTTTTTTCTTTTGTGGGTACCGGGGGTTGAACTCAGGACCTCGCACTTGCCAAGCAGGTGCTTATGCTGCTGAGCTATCTCACCAGCCCTCAGCTAACGTTTTTTTATACAGGGTCTTGCTTTGTAGTTCAGGCTGGCCTTGAACTCATTGTGTAGCCCAGGCTGTCCCCGAACTTGCTGCAATCCTCCTGCTTCAGCTTCCCGAGTGCTGGGATTACAGGTGTGTGCCACTGTACCCAACTCAGCTCTTTTTATTTCAGATAAAGAATTTGTCTTTTTGTACAGCCCTTGCTTGTATTTTAAATTTCTGAATTTGCATACTTGACTCATAACATTGAAAATGATCAACCTACACAAAACAGCAAAAATCAGCCCCATTCTAGTTTGGCAGATTATACTTCTCTTTGGGCTGTAAATGTGGAAAACTGTTCATCGTACAGCAATAATAACCACTTAGTAACAATGACAGTGCACTCTCTGGTTCCTTTATTCATCTCTGTGTCCAGCATTACTCCTGCATCCCGATCCTGGGACTCTCCGCATAAGCACTCCCCCTGAGCGTCTCTCCTTCAGCCTTTCAACATTGCTCCCTCCTTGCTTTTCCCTCTGTGGTATTTTGTAATGGGATACAATGACCACTGATAATTCTGTCTCCCCAGTTGCTTTCTATTCTCTGTAAGAATTAGGAGCCTGACACAATAGAATTCCACTCACATGGTTTATCTGAGGACATTTTAATAAAGAGATTATGGACAATGATTGAGGCAAGGTTTAGAGGAAGTTGAGATACTGAGACACTAGCAAAAGTGGGAAGGCACTGGCACATCTGGGCCTGGAGGAGCAAGGGTGGGAATAGTGGTACTGAACCCCGGAGAGGGCCAGAGTCATGAACGATGGGCTGCTAGGCAGGTGGTGTCTTCATGGAGAGAAGTTGCCAGCCCTCAGAGAAGAAGAAAGGAGAAGACAAGAGGAAACACCCCAACCTCTCTCCCCCACCCTTCCCAGCTCCCCCGGTGTCTCCCACTGTAAACAAGCAACACAGATCACTGGAAGGCTAGGAAAGTTTGGGATGCAGTGGGGACAGATGCCCACCGAGGAGGGCAGAACAGGGGTGAAAGTGGATCTGACCATGTGGGAGCAGCAAATGGAGAATAACCAGCATCTCTCATTCATCTTCAGAACCTGAGTAGCTAACATCATACCAGCACCGAGTTGGGAGCTAATACTTGTTTTTTAAATTGGGCAAGACTGGAAGTGGTCTCAGAGCTTCACAGGTGTAGTTGCCAGATTTCGGAGCTGAGGAAACTGGAATTGAGATGTATCAAGGACATTACTGAGGCTGTATCAGCAGCTACAGGGTATATGGCTTGCAGGAGTTGCTAGATTCCATGCCCAGCACTCCCTCCATACCACCTGCCACCCACCAGTGAGTGCTGGCATCTCTTAGTTCTGCCCATCTCATGCTTCTATGCCTCATCATATTCATCTCATGCTTCTTAGTTCTGCAATCCTTCATCTTATCCTCACACCTGGATTAGCTCCCTTTCCTTCCTCTTCTCCAGCACACACAGTACTGAGCCTCTCTCCTGTGCCAGATGATGAGCTCAGTCCTAAACTTACACAAGACCCTGCCACTTTCCACACTTTTCCCACACTCACTCCCTTGTACCGGCCATTCCCTGTGACTGGAATATGTTTCATCTCTGTGACCCCTTGGCCATCTCCTATCTACCACTCAAAGCTCAACTCTTGGGCCCCTCTTCTGAGAAGTAGCTCTGACTCCCTCTGTCTCGGCACTGAACTCACTGCACTGTCATGATCAGGACACATGTCTGTCTCCCTTCCTTAATGACCAGCACTCAAACTCTAGCATGACTCTTACTATCAAGCAGGCCTTAAATTCTCGGTGAGTGACTGAAAGGACTGAATTGGTGGATGAAGGCCTGGTTCCATAATGCGGCTGCTTTTTAGGCCCTTTTCTTCTTCTCTTCTACCATGCTTACCCCACACACTTTCTCAGAAGATCCATGCGTTCCATCCTGATGGGTGTTTCCACGGTTCAAGGAGCCTGATGTTGTACCCAAAGCCGCTTCATTCCCTATTTGGCAGAAGAAGAAACTGAGCCGAGAGTAAGCTGATCAAGATCCCACAACCAGGGATTTGTGCTGAAACTTGATCCCCAAACTGCCTGACTCTGTGTGTGTTCACCATGCTGCACTGTCTCACATGTCTTACAAGAATATATTCATTTATTACTTGTAAAATCGAACTATTTAATTAAAATGCTGTGTGAAGAATATTTTCTTCCTCAACTTACATTCACATCTTCTGTTGTAAATATAATCAGCTGCCTTTTGTTCTGTTTTTATGGCAGCTAGACGGTCACCACGTCCCTTCAGCTATAGGACTTTCAAAAGTTAAAGTAAATATCAGGTTTTATATTTTTAAAAATTACATCCAGCACTTTATATGCATAGAGAGGTCAGATTTTACGATTGTGTGGCATTGAAAAAAGATTGAAATCTCTGCTTTTGAAAGAGATCCAGGTCGAGCTTGGGACAACTGAGCAATCAACCTAAGATCTCACAGTGGACGGTGGCACCGTTTTAACCACAGCCAGGAAAAAATCGGAAGTGAGCACAATTTGTTTATCTTCCTTATCTTGTATTATTTATTTATTTATTTATTTATATTTTTATTTTAAAGAGAAAAAAACAATGAAAACAATGATATAGGGTATCAAAACAAGATAATAGGAAATTATGAAAATTATTATGAAATAGGAAATTATTATTAACAATGTTTAGTATATTGCATATAGTTATCTTCAAAGTAGTTGCTCAGATTATAAGATGTAAGCATGCAAAATTGATCAAACAATATAAGTACAAACTGTTCTTTTCACTTAACTAATACAAATTAGTAGTATAATTATCTTAGCTATCTTGTGTGTATATATATATATATATATATATATATTTTTTTTTTTTTTTTTTTTTCCTTCTGCCTTTCGGGTCTCAATGAAACATTAACTAGTCTAATGAACCTGTTAAATTGTGTTCCCTTGGTGACAAACTTGAAGATTAAAAACATGCACATTTTTATGGGCATCTTTAATATTAAAAATTAAAAACTCAGAAGTGTTAAGCCACAATGATGAAAATAAATGACAAGTAATCCCATCAACATTTGGGCAGTAACCAGTTGTTTATATTGTGAAGCGATAACAGAGCCTCACCTGGGAATAAGAACTAAGTCTATGCTGTTATCTGATTTCAGGGTCACATCCAAAGGGGTGCTGATGCCAGTTTCTACCCTTGATTCCATCTCTCTCTATAATTATGCATTCAAATGCTATTGAGTGATGTCTAAAGTAAACCCTAGACTGTCCAAGACCTGGCAAAGAGACATAAGATGGCTTGGACCTGGAGGAGATATGAAGCATTGTCCTGTAGGAGGAAGCTGCAGTGTAGACAAAGATTAACTTAAATTGCTTGACTCTGAGCATGATTCATATTTTATATGGAAGACAAACCCAGAGATAGGGTATTTTTGGCGTACTCCGAAACTATGGCTGGTTAAATACTTCCAGAGAAAGCAAAGAAACTTTCTAAGTCTTTAGGTGTGTGGACATGTGAATATGGAGAGAGAGAGAGAGAGAGAGAGAGAGAGAGAGAGAGAGAGAGGTTGAGAGAGAGAGGACTGTGTTAATCTGCACCTTTCTGATCCTATCCCTGAGGTACTGTGTACTGTGCTGTCACTTTGGTGGATCTGGCAGCTGACCCCAGACAACAGGTTGGCTGGCCAGTGCTGCACAAGGATGCCATGTGTGGAAACTGAGGTGGGAGCTCCTGGCCATGCCCCTGGAGTCCTCAACACTCGGGAATGGTTGTTGTGTTGGGAAGACAAAGGAGTTTGAGTTCCCTGATGGTGGGGGCTTAGAGCAGGGAGACGCTGGCCTGCGTCTGCCGGGCATCTCTGACTCGCTGTTTATGCTCCGTGTGTGGTGCATGTGGGCAGGGGAACATTGACACGTGTGAGTTTTGCCTTTATCCCCCTTAATATTTTAAATGGTCTCCAGCATGGATTTTGTCTCTGGAACTACCACAACAGATAAGCTTATTTTTTGTACCTTACCTCCTTTTTAGATCAGTGAGTACTTGGACATAGTAAAGATATGGGCATCAGTACTTCTCATCTTCTCGGCTTAGTTATTGCCTAACTCCTTATGTGGCTTGTGCTTCACTTATTTAAGTTTTCCCTCTGTCATTTTATATTACTTATTTCAGTGTCTGTGATTATCTGCAGGATTGAGATGCACCTTATATGTACTCAGAGGAAAGCAGTTAATTGAGGTGCATAAGCAGAACACAGCCCATGCGGGTGAGACCTATTGGCCACACTGCCCATACCTTTGTCCTTCTCTGGCTCTTCAGATTTTTGGTACAGAAACTTTTGCGTCATGAAATTGAAAATCCTCCTAGAATGCTATTTGTTTTGTTTTGGGTTTGGTTTTGATTTGCAAAGTTAGAGGTGGATTCTGACTAAGATTATCATATTTTCTTAGCTGAGAAATGAAGTACACTTTGAGAAGATATGTACTCCTATGTGAATAACAGTATTTGAAATCACATGCTAAAGTTTAGACATAATATAAGGCTTTTATATAGGACATTTCCACTCTCAAATTCCAATGTGACATTTATCAAATGGGTCATTTTGTACAAGACAAGAAATTGACCTGTTTTGGATTCTCCCTTGATTCCAAGAATTATAGAAAGTAAAGTCTTTCAGGGAAAGGGTAACCATGTTCATTCATTCACTCAACAAATATTTAATGATCAATTTAATGCACAACCCACCTAGGAATAGAACATTATATGGCTGTTTCTCCTGCACTCGTGGAGTTCTAGTAGGAAAACCAGGGATTAACACAGACTGAAAGGCTTAATTATTGCATTTCAATTGCAGTTGCCTTGAAGGTGGAAAATGCGTACTGTGAGGAATTATATAAGGGACACTTAATGTGGAGAGTCTGAAAAGGTGACATTTAGGCAGGAATAGAAGGAATGAAAAGAAATTAGTTAAGGCAATGTGCTAGAGCTGAGGAGGAAGACTGTGACCCAGGCAAGATGTGACATGCCATAAGGTCCTGAGTAGGCAGGCATGCTTGGGGAACTAAAAGAAGGACAAAGGAAAGCTTAGTAGACATGAAGGAGAGAGGGGTGAGGTGAGGCCAAGGAAGGCACCTGCCATGGTCATGAGTTTTCACTATTCTAAGTTCACTCAGAAACCATGGAATGTTTTCAATGGGGTATGACACAATTGCATTTGTGTTTCAGGATAATGGTCTGGCTACTGGTGAGGAGTGGCCTGAAAAGTGGTGAGAGAGACTGCAGGGATAGCAACAGCTAAGCTAGAGATGAACTGTTGGTTTCTGCTTTCTCTGTCTACTCTACTTGGGGTTGATTGATGTTGGCCACTCAGCATGCCTTGCTGTTGGCCATTTCTGAAATCCCATATCTGTTATGTGACATCAGAGTGACTAAGTGAGGCAGGATTGCCCATGCTTGGGCAGACACTCCCACACCTTGCCAGGAACGTGTTAAGGTAAGGATCAGATGCACCACATGTCAGGGGCCTTGTCTTCTTGCCCATGTGCCAAGTGCAGCTGCATGGCTGTGTTCCCAGACACTGCCACTGTAACCACGGAGGTGCAGCTCCAAGAACAGAGGTGTCTCATTGGGGCAAGTCTTTTGACTGACTTGCTTATTGTGATGCATCAGTCTGTTTTACTTTCTGCTAGTTAGGCCGTAAGAAACTCTGGAGTAGAAAGACAGACTTTGGAGATAGATGTATCTTAGTTATACTGTGTGAACCTCTGCCACCGTGGGTGTGTTCTTCAACCTTTGTGAGCCTGGTTTGCCTCACAGGTGAGAAGGAACCAAGCACCATACTGCTCTTTTGTGATTACCGTGGGGCCCAACTATGACAGTGAATGTAAAGTAGGGCCTATCACACTGCAGCCATCTGATAACTGTTAGTTTCCTTCCCCATTTTAACCACGTAATAACTCTCACCTGATGTCACCCAGGGGCCCCAGAGTTCTTCTGTGGTAATGAGATCATCACCACATCCTCATATTTTATAGCTTATTTAGGGTAATGTTGGAATTTCCTTTTTCTTTGCCATTCCTTCCTTTGCAAGGCATGCAGAACTGAATTTTAGTACAAGGATGATGGAGATGAGCGTACAGCAGGGCCTGAGACTATCTGACCGTAATGTGTGGACCGTCAGCAACCTCGTGCGCCCAGGTGGTCTTTGGTCTCTGGCGGGAGCGTGAGCACACACAGAGCTGCTGTCACCTAAGTGAGCCGTGGATCCTTCATCTATGAGTTTTTTGCAACTTCCATTGAAACTTTGATCATCATCTACCATTTCTTTGGGTTAATAAGTCCATAACTGTGTTAATTACAAAGAAGTGCTTTTTCATTGCACCTAAATTTACTATTTTGCTGACCCTCAAATGGCACTGCTTGGTCCTAGTATTTCTTTGGCTTGGGCAGCACATTCTTATGCACCACACCTGTGTTCCCAGGGGAGACCAATGAGCCATAGTGGAAAGGCTATGAGTCTGGGGTCAGAAAATTGGTGTAAAGTCTCAGTGCTGCTTCCTACCATTCAGATAGATGATATTTCTTTGGGCCTGAGTTTTCTCTGGTGTGAAATGGTGATAATTCCACCAACCCAGCTCTCTGTCAGTGTTGGCTGTAAAGATCAAAGGATCTTGTTGAAGGCTACGTAAACTATAAAGCACTAGGTCGATGACTTTTATCATACTCTTGAGTCACCTGGGAGATTACAAAGAGTTCTGTCAAGTTCTCTCCAGTTCTACTGAACCGGAGTCTCTAGTGATGGGTCCCAGGCACATCTGTGTTTAAACCCTTGGTAATTCTGAGGTGCAGCATAGTTCACAATCCACTGCTCTATCAAAACACAGAATAATGTCACTATTTACAAGATTGTATTCACCTGTCTTAACAGATATGCTCAAATCATTTGGGTTTATCTTTTTTTCCATTTCCGAAAAAGCTTTATAGCAAATGTTCTTGAAAATAGAATCATTCCACATGTACAGGTTGCCTGAGATGGGCCTCCTGAAGGATGTTAGCTCTCAAATGTGATGCATAAAAATGTAGTGAGGTCTGGAACGATTATGAGCAGCATTTTGCTAAACGTTCAGAAGGATAATCGACTCTAAGCAAGATAAAACTCTGAATATGGACACATAGAGTAGAAAAGAAACAGACTTTTTACAACTGCCTCTAAGTGGTGCTCTTAATTTTCTATAGTTTTCCTCTTTCTTCCTTCCTTCCTTCCTTCCTTTCTTTTTCTTTCTTTCTTTCTTTCTTTCTTTCTTTCTTTCTTTCTTTCTTTCTTTCTTTCTTTCTTTCTTTCTTTCTTTCTTTCTTTCTTTCCAGTACTGGGCTGCAATCCAGGACCGTTTTTAGGGAGAGGGTTCATCTTTAACTGCAGCTCTTCACCCCTCACACCTTCAGTGATGCTGTTTAGGCCCTCCACTCTCCCCTCTGGTATCATCTCCCTACTGTTCAATCCTCCAGTCATGTTGGGCTACTTTCCATTCACTGAAAGTCCCATTTCCTTTCCTGCCTTTGTGATTCTGCTCAGGATTCCTTGAAAGAATATTTTGACTGTGCTGGAGGGACCTGTTCTTCTTGTAGTACTAATAGAAGTATGGACTAAGCAAGTATCTTCTGGATGATAGGGGAAAACCTGGACATCCAAAGAAACTTGGTTTGTCCAAGGCTACCAGCCAGTTAACGATAAAATTCAGGCATCTACCATTCACCACACACTGGCATGTAATGACACTGTAAATATGCAAATCATCTAGTACACTTACCAGATCAAATACACAGCACTTGTCTATAACACTATAATTTAAAAAATTAACCATTTTAGTAAATTTAAATATATCCTCATTTAAAAAATCTTTCCAGGAATTATACTTTCTTGTCTTGTGTGCTCTTCTACTATGCACAGTCTTGTGTCACACATCTGACTGAGTTACAGGAGGGCAGGACTTTCCTGCCAGGGATTTCAGCCCTCTCTTCTCCCAGGCTCGGACCATCATTGGTGGTGGGTTTATTTCTTGATTTAAGTGCTGACGTTCGGCAGCCTCACTTACTCTTTCAGGTTGCCAGGAAGAGTGTTTCAGATAGATGTTCGTGCCTGTGTGGTGCTGGAGGTGGAACCCAGGGCCTGGTTAATGCTAGGCAAGTGCTCTACCGATGAGGTGCATTCCCAGCCCTCGATGGCTCCTTTAATTCAAGTGTGGTGTTCTAACATCGGTTCTGCAGGACTGTCATTTACCTGAAGTTTGTACCCAGCATTCACTTTGGGAAAGATTTGTAATCTGATTCAAGTTTATTTTCTTACCTTTTTTATTTATTTATTTATTTTTTTGCTGTACTGTTGCAGTACTGGGGATTGAACCAAGACCTTTGTAATGAGCTACATCCCCAGCCCTTTATTTTTTATGTTGAGACAGGGTCTTGCAAAGTCAGTAAATTGCCCAGGCTGGACTCAAACTTGTGATCCTCCTGCTTCAGCCTGCCACAGTGCTTGGATTACACGCATGTGGCCACCACACTGGGCTTGATCTGATACAAAGATTTTGTTAGAATTTACAAAGTATGTGATAGGGCCAGCGTTATCCATAATCTCCACGACTTTCCCATTATGGATTATGCAATGAATCTGATTCTCAGCTCAGATAGCAACAGAAAAATGCTAAGAATGTAGATTAAATGTGTAGAGAGGTAAGTGCAGGAACTGATTTTTCTTCCCTTATTCAATTTGGGAATAGAACAGAGATGCAAGGGTTAGAATTGCTGATCACTAGAGTTCTTCCTGAAAGTCAAAGGAGTGGCCCAAGATGCTCTTTCACAACCTAGTAAGTGGAGTACAGCATTAAGCAACATGTCATTGCCCTTTCAACATTATCTCTGTGTTTATGAGGCTCCTTCCTTTCTGGCACATCTACGTCATCAATCTAGAAAGTGAACAATAGTGATGGGTCAGTGTGCGTGCCACGGATCGCATATTGGCTAATGTTGCAGCATTGAAGGAAATTTAGCAAATTTAGCAAATTGATGATTTCATTTGTTCTAAAGCTGGGGCCTATTGTGGGTTGCTGAAAATAAAGCTCTTGCATTGAAATCAGTAGAACTTCTAAGGAAATCATTATGAGTTTGAAAATGTTCAAGATTTGTGCTTCCTTTTAGTGCGTAAGAATTAGGCAAGTGTTGAAAGTTGTTATAAACAATTTAATGACATCCTCTTCATCAAGCTATCATTTATTTATTTATTTTTCTTGAAAGAAAGGTCCATGCATTTAGTATGTTATTGTTTTCTGCTATGAACAATAATTAAAACTTGGTCATTAGTTGTACTTTTCTAGACTTTTTCCATTTTTAAATTTAAAAAAATTATGTATTGAATGCCTACAGCATGCCAGACAGGATTCTTGGTGCTGGAGATACTATCATACACAGTGTGTTTCTGCTGGCAGAGGAGACAAAGATTGTGTCTTTCAAAAGACTTAATGAAAGTGACAAACATTTCATAAAAGTGATGAAGGGGAAAATGTGACAAAGAATAAATATAATGAAAAGGAACCATAACCACAGATTCTGTATTAAAACTAATATTTTATTTGCAAGTCATTGTTACTAGAATTTCTTTAAATACCTGGTACTCTTTCAATAACTTAAAAAAGCAAATAAAAGAATAATATTTTATTGATCTAGATGCCATCAAATTAGAAATATTAAATAAAACACATAAATGTACAGAAAAAATATACCAACATTCAAGAAGAGCTAAACTCTGAATGATCTTACAACATGAAAGGAGTTGAAACAGTTATTTGGAGTCTTCCTGCAAAGAAGACATCTGCCCCGAGTTTCAATGGCGAGTTCCACCACATGTCTAAGGAACAGGTGACTCCAGACCTTCAGATAATATAAGAGGGAATATTCTCACCTTTTCTCATGAGATGAGGCAAAACGTGGTGCCCAAAGCAGCTGAGGACCCATAAGAAAGGAAAACTACATAGCAGTTTCACTTATGAACAGCAACACAAAAATGCCAAATGAGCAAGTGTGCCTGCCTGGCAAGCACAAGATCATGAGTTTGATTCCTGGTACTAAAAAAAGAAAAAAGCCAAATGAAAATGTAAGGTTAGAGGTGAGTATATCCTGGACCTATCCTTAGCAGTTATCACTGCCAGTGCTAGATGATCATTATCATTGCAGCTACCATTTATCAAATACCAACCTCTCTCCAAGAACTGGATAAGATTTTACTGTTAATATTGCTAGTCTTCACAAAATTTTCAAGGTATTTATTATTCCTATTTTACAGATGAGAAAACTGAGATTCAGAGAAGTAAAGTAATTTACCTGAGTTCACACAGCTAGAAAGTGGTGGAACTGGGATTTAAAAAGGATCTTCTGGACTCTGTGTTCATGTACCTTATGATAAATTTTCCCTAAAGTGCAGAGCATATGCTCTATTGATGCCTTAGCTGCCCAATAAATGTCTATGGACTCATTCATTTGGAGGGTAGTTCAAAAACTTGTCCCACAAAAGAACAAATTCACCTCTTAAAAATCAGAACCAGAGCCATTAAAGCTATTATCACTTTCCCAGGACTTTCTGGTCTCCTTGCTTTTCCTTTTGGAGCCAGAAGAGACTTCCTAAGGGGTTTATGCTAAGGAACAGGAGGTTCCAGACATTCAGAGGAACAAGAAAGAAGTAGAATCATCTGCATTAGTTTGCTAGGCTGCACAGATGAGTGAATTAAACAGTAGACATCTATTTGCTCAGTTCTGGATGCTGGAGGTTCAAGATAAAGGAATAGGCATGTTTGGTTCTTCTGCTGACTCTTTCCCTGGCTTGTAGGTGGCTGCCTTCTCACTGTGTCCTTCCAGTGAGAGGATATGGTCATCCTTATGTTTGTGTGCATCTGAGTTGAGTCCTGTTCTTTTCTGTTTATAAGGACAACAGTCATGTCAGATTGGGGCTCACTTTAAAGGCCTAATTTAACTCACTTATCTCTTTAAAGAACCCATCTCTAAATATAGTCACATTCTGAGGTACTGGAATTTAAGACTTAAAATATAAATTTTGGAAGACAAATTTCAGCTGATAATATCACCTCATGGGAATAATAGGGCAGACTTGCAGTCTCAAAGAGATTGGATTTTCAGAGCGTGTGTGGCAATGAGTCCAGTAAGAACAGCCCTCTTTGGACAGCCTTACTGGGCTGCACTAGCTGTTAACAAAAGAGTAGTCACAACAACGTTTTCAGGGTCAGAAAACTGTTCTCATTAGACTCATGAATGAAAATGCAAATCCAAGTTCAGCTCTTCAATGAGAACATAAGAGAAACCAACACGATACCCTCTGCTACTTCCCCTTCATCTTTCAGGAAGCCGCCAAGCCTTGCTTTGTGGGAGCTTCACAATGGCCAACCAGCTGGCCAACCATTCATCGATTCAATGGTTCTGATAGGACAATAGGAACTCAGATGCAGCCTCAGATTCTCAGATGAACTGGGGAAATAATAAAACTTTGACATTTCATGAGAGTAATTTTAAGGCCGTGTTTTGGCATTGCAGGGTCATACAGAATAGAACATGGGAAAGAAACCTGCATAATCAAGCCAGTCAACAACATCCCTCCTGTCACCCCTTCCCTATTCTAAGCCTCTCTCTGTGTTCTTTTTGGGAAAGAAACAGAGCTTTCTATTTGGAAAATAAATCTGGAGGAAGCCTTGACTCCAAGCTGAAGGCGATGTCCAAAAGAGCCCGGCCACAGTTTAATCCCTTTCTAATTCTTCAGTGTGGTGAAGAGGTACCGAGAGCTACCTTCCCCCATTGCACAGACCTCAGGTCTCTAGGTTCCTCCTGTGGACATTGTTTACGTTACCACTGACCTTGACTCTGGAATTGGTGGACTTGTTGTTAAATGTATTTTAACAGACACGGGAGGAAATATAGCTTGTTGAATAAATGGTATTGGGAAAATTGGCCATCCACATGCAGAAGATTGAATCTAGACCCATAGCTCTCACTATGTATTAAACTAAAATCAAAGTTGATCAAAGAACTAAATCTTAAAACAGAAATACTTAATCTGGTGGGAGATAAAATAGGAAAATTGCGAAGTCATGGGTGTGGGCAAGGACTTTCTGAATAGAACCTTGCTTGGTTGCACAGGAATTCGTACCGAGAATCTACAAATGGGATCATGTCAGATTTCTTCTGCATAGCAAAGAAAAACAACGAACAGAGTGAAAAGACAACCTACGGAATGGGAAAACATTTTTGTCAGCTATTCCTTGGACAGAGGGCTAATCCATAGAGTGTGTGAAGAACTCAAAATATTAGAACACCCCCCAAAGACCTAATCAAAAAATGGGCAAGTGAAATGAAGAAGTAAAGTGGCCATGGAAGAAGTAAAAGTGGCCAAGAAATGTATGAGGAAATGCACAACATCACTGGCCATTAAAATAAAGCAAATTAAAAACAACACTGAGATTTTATTTTACCCCCAAAATAACGACCATCACCAAGAAATCAAGTAACGAATGCTGATGAGGCTGTGGGGAAAAAGGAACTCTTTTACATTGTTGCTGTGGATGTAAACAAGTACAACCACTATGGAAATTAGTATGGAGATTTCTCAAAAACCTAAAACTAAAAATTCTATTTGACTCAGCTCTTCCCCTTCTAGGTATCTTCCCAAAAGAGTTAAAGATACCATATTACAATAATGCCTGCATATCCCTATTTATAGTAGCACAATTCATAATAGGTGAATCTTGGCCATGGCCTATATGTCCATCAACAGATGGATGGATAAAGAAAATGTGGTATTTATACACAAAGGAGTACTACTCTGCCATAAAGAAAGATAAATCTGAGTCATTTATAGGAAAATGGATGTGCCTTGAGGCTGTAATTTTAAGTGAAATAAATCAGACACACAAATTTAAATACTGCATGGTTTCTTTTGTATGAGAAACTCGAATTTTAAATGCAGAGCAAAATAAAAGATATGTAATAGGAAGTGGGGAGATAGATCTTTCTCAAATGGAGAGGGGATCAAGAGAGTGGGGGGGGGAGAGGAGTGAAAGGCGATGAAGAAAGGGAGTATGATCTGTTATACACATGTACCAAACTCCACACAAGGAATGAAAACATAATGGACTGCAAACATGTACTAATAAAATTTTTAAAAATGTATAAAAAAATAAGACTACCTTAGTACTGTGCTCATAGAAAGGCTCACAGAAGATTGAGAAATTGGGAGTTAAGTCTCCAGGGTGGCAATGGAAGGGATATTTTATGAGTTCAGTGACAGAGTAAGATTAAAGGATGAACATTTGAAGAATATTATTTCCTAACCTCACATTTCTGGAATTTGTCATGATTCACTGGTTTTTTTGACTGTGGGCTGGATTTGATATCATATGCCTTTGAATGTCACAATGATGCTTAAAACATCACAGTGATATTAGGAGGGAAATGATTACACTTTACTTTATGGAAAGGGCATGAAGGGCACACGACATGTATTAAATGTTGTATGCTGAGCACTGTGATAGAAATTTTAAGTCACTTCTTTCTTTTTTTAAGTGATGGGATTATGGCAACAGCCACCACCATCAGTCCCTGGAACTAGCAGTAGGAAATGTGGGGCCCTTAGTTCACTTACATTCCTGTGTTCTCCCTCATTCTCCAATCTCAATTCCCTCTGCAATGGGGTGTATGTTTGCGTCCCCCCAGATTTTTATGGTGAAGTCCTAACCTCCAATATGACAGTATTAGGAACTGGGGCCTTGGGGGAGTAAATAGGCCATGAGGATTAGTCCTATATAAAATAGCCCACTGGAGATCATTAAGTGAATTAAGCCAGGCACAGAAAGACAAGCACTGCATGATTTCCTGCATATGTAAAATCTCATATAGTTGATCCCATAGAAGTTGAGAGTAGAATGGCAGCTACCAAAGGCTGGGGAGAGTTGGGGAGAAGTCAGCAGTCCAGTTGTCTTCCCTTGGAGTTTAACCTCTCTCTCCCTCTTTTCTTTCTCTTTTGTTTCTCTCCCTTCTGGAAAGTTTAGTCATTGTATCTTTAAACATTGCCTTTGTCCTATTTTTTTCTCATTTTTCTTTCTGAAGCTTTCATTATGTGTGTGTGGATGTAGGTTAATTGCCATATCTCTTAAACTTTCATATTTCCCATCTTTCTGTGTCCAGCTACCTTCTGGACTTTTCTCAGGTCCGCCTTTCAGTGTGTTACTTCTTTCTTCACCTATACCTACTGAAAGGAGACTGTAGCCCACTCAAATTTGCATGCTGTCAAAGAAAATATCATGCCTCGCACTGGTTTATCCTATATTCTTACTTTTATGTCATTTCTGGATTATATTTTCCTTTTATTGGCCAATGAGCCATGATTTTGAGAATTTTTAGAATATTTTATCCAGTATTTTTTATATGTTCTATCCTGGGGTAGGTTTTTCTACAAACTTACTTCATTATATTTTCAGAAATGGAAATCTGAATATTTTTGATCACTTGTCATATTTTACCTAATATTTTGGTTATTTTTAAGCTATGAATCGCCATTATTGTTAAATTAAATTTCTTTGTAGGCAAAATTTCTATCTGATTCATCTTGAAATACCCGAATTAACTAGTGTACTTAATCAACACTGAATGAGTGATTCTAATGGTTAGTGGAGCTTTGTCATCCTACCCGAAACCTGATTGTGGGGAAGTACCAGGAGAGGTAATCATTTAAGTGTCATATAGCCACTGTGACAGGGGAAAAAGATCTGTCCAAGTCTTAACTTCTCGTTCATCTCCTGTTGGACAACTTCCCAGGTAGAAAAAAAGTAGAGAAACAAAATATTTTCTCTTGATGCTGACAGAATTGTACAAAAATTTGTTTTCCATAAATTCATTTTCACATTTTAAATTATTTTTAAAGGACTATTAAAAATTGTTTTCAAGCTCCAGACTACAAAAATGAAAATGCAAATAAATAATATGCTCAAGGAAGACACTAAAAGATAGATGGCAAGCGGTCTTAGAAAATGTTCTTCCCTCCTCCATCTCCTCTCATCACATAACAGCTCATGATCATATAAATTCCAGTTGAACACAAGCTTTCCAACTTTTTCATGTTTAATCAATTAAAGAGTGAAACCTCAACATCTGCATAATATTTGATTCAAATATGAAAATTTATTGTAGTCAAGAAAGGACAATTTATTAGCCAACATCATGCGAAGATGATGAAGCCAGTCAAAGATTAGGTGTACTAATCTCAGTTTGTGATTTAGAGACTCAGGTAAAGCTTATCCCAGAAAAAGTTCTCTCCTCCATCTGTAAAGACTGCTCTTCTTGAAGCTCATTTCACTGATGAAAGAGTAATAAGATGTTCAAGATTTAAATAAAATGTCCAAGTCTATAGTTACAGCAAAAAAAGATTTATGTAGTCCCTAAGTTTGGGGAAGGTTTTTACATAACTTAAGGAAAATCCTTTGATATAAATGAAACACAGGGTGAGGTATTCATTAGGCCTGAAAAAGACATCAAGACATCACTGAGTCTGGTAATAATAATATTTATGTTTGTGTTTATTTCCTTCTGACTAGTTAGAAAGTATGTTAATGTCATTCAAAAAGCACAGTTTGGTTCACTATGTGGAATCTTCTGTACCTCTGCCTATTCAATCTGCAGTGTTTGATGATAACCAAAATAGCTCATCAAATACCCTCACTTCTTCTTTGGGTTCTGTGTAAACACTGGCTGTCCTTCTATCCTTTAGTCTACATCTTTCCCTCTCCTCATTCCCACACTCCACCCCCTGTTATTTGATTTTGGGATAATATAAGATCTTATATTATAGTTTGCCATGAACCATCTCACTGGATCTCATACTTGAATTTATTCCAAATATTTATCTCCATATATTACTTATTTTTATTTCTCCAGGGCCGTGTTTCTAATCGCCTACTTAGTATTTCCAGCAGGGCACCTAACATATAAATTCACTGTGCAAATGATAAATCATAATTCTTATTTTATATTTATTCACCCAATCTAGAAATTCTAGCTTTCCTGATATCTTATTCTCCTTTACCACTCACATATAACTAATTATGTGACAAAATCCAGTCAAATACGCAATTAACAGTTATAATTTTCTGCTTTTGTTCATGGTGTTTTCTTCACTTGAAACTCTAATAAAAATGTAACTTATTTTTCAAGTACTAACTCCAAAAATCAACACCTTTTATGAGTCTCTCTTAATCATTTTTTAGTTTTAATTTCCCTACTTTTAAATATCCCTTTCATTCAATAAAATATGATTTGGGGCCGGTGAGATGGCTCAGCGGCTTAAGCGCCTGCCCGGCAAGCGCGAGGGCCCGAGTTCGACTCCCGGAACCCACATACGAAAAAGGGGCCGGTGATATCGCTCAGCGGCACGGGCGCCTGCTGGCGCGCGAGGTCCTGAGGTCGTTCCCCCGGTACCCACCAAAAAAAAAAAAAAATATATGATTTGTAAATTTTAGGTATGCATGCACATACAAATCTCTTCTAATAAGTTGTACCACTGAGGCCTATTTCTTATGTATTTATTTATTTTTTTGCTATGCAGTAAAAGACTTTCAGTAGTAGACTTTCAATATACATGTTCTTGAATGAAAAAGAAGTAACCATACATATTCCATCATTTCAGACCCAACTAGTAGAACCTATCTCTACTGGAGGGAAAAAAAGACAACTTTGAAGAAAATTACTGTGTTTACTTATCCTAAGGTGCTTTAAATAACAATTGCTTTAATAATTTCCTTTTATTTATGATGGACTTTAAAGTCAATGCAAAAGGCAACTTGAAGGTGCATCAGCTCTTAAATGACACATAAAAGCAGAGCAGGAAGAGACCAAACTAAACTCACATTTACCCATGCAATGTGGCCTGGAGGAGAAAGAATAATATCCATTTCAGTTTGGTGTGACATGTATTTAGCATTTGTCACATACATGGTAAAATATGAAGAGGGGCAAAAGAAGAGCAAGACACTTTTGAAAAGAGTTCTTCTAGCACTCCTTTGTCTTACCAAATTTTTAGTCTTTATCAGAGTAATCCTTGCCTTTAATGAAGCAAACTTTGATGTGTTATATTAACTACTGATAATGTTATGGGCTCCTTGCAATATAGCTGTATTTTCACAAAGACTGGCACATTGAAGGTGCTATGATAGCAGAATGGTTCAGGACACAAAATCTGGAAACCTTGGGAATGTCTTAAGATAACATAGAATGATGAAGACTCATTTATTTGTTTTTCATAAAAGTATCTCAAATATCAAATTTAATTGAACATGAATGCTCCTTAAGAGAGCTGTCCAAAAGAGGTAACCCACAAACTTTCTTCTTTATTCCTCAGGCGTGAGCACAGTAATCACTCCTAAAGTTTGAAATTACACACAAAATCAGAAGTTATAAAAATATCCTTAAATTTACTGCTTTTTGATTTGCTACCCCTTTCAGGATCTGATAACATAGCATAGTTTTGTTGCTTCTGCAGACGACGGCGTGCATGCCATCCTGTCTACCTCCAACAGGAAAAAGCGTCTTAACACATGCAATTTAACAATAACAGCCAGAGCGTTCACGTCTGAGTCCTAGAACTGGAATTTCCTGCATTATGGCCATTCCGTGTTGGAAATGTTGATGGTTTGGCAGAGCAAAAAAATAGATGACTTTAGCTTAGCTGGGAAATAACAACTCAAACTGAATCTCTGTGACATCCTGGAGGTTCAACTTCTAAGTTTGATGAGTTGAACTGAATTCTGGAGAGTGAGTATCTTTGTTGAACATCTGTTGATATGCCGTACAAGACTATAAATTGGCTATGGATTTCTTAATACCCTTTGAAAGAAATAGCGAAGATAGAAGAACATTTAGGCCATGAATTTATAAAATAATTTATCCTACATTATAGCGGTATCTACAGTGACCCAGAAAGGGAGAACTATGTCACATATTGTTGCGACTATCAATAACCAGCCAGTTAATTTAATACATGCCTATGATATGATAGGGCTGTGCTAGACATAAAGACACAGAGTCTGATAAGATAAAGCACTGAGGTCATAGAGATGATGAGCTATGAGTTTAGCATCACTGAATCTTTTAATATTAGACATTGCTTGTGAAGGTGGGTTGTATTCCAAGTTAAAAAATAACCAATCTCTTGAACTTGCATAATAGTGTGACAATCTACCTGCTGCTCATCAAATATTTGTAACCAGGGTGACCATATAACTTACCATCTAAATTGGGAGTAGTTTTAAGAAAGGAGGGGCTTCTTATGACTATTCAGGGGTAGCAAGCATAGGTCATGAGAGGACTCACTTTATATATGGTCACCCTATCTAAAATTTTCTTTGTTTGATTGATAATGTGTACTGCCAATTGAGGGTCTCATGAAGGGAGCAGAATTAAAATTTATCTGTTTTCCTTAAGGACTGGCTAACACAAGTGAGATTTGCTGGAAAGAGTCCGACAGACATGTTATTTATTCACTCCTTCATGTGTCTCAAGGTCATAATTCCCTGATATTCAGGAAAAATCAGAAATCCACATATATGAATCTCATTAGTTCCCAACATAGCTTTCTTCTTTAGATTGTGTTTTACTGCTCAGAGCTGGTAGAAAAGTCAGTAAAGAAAGAACTGAAAAGCTATGTGACTGTACAACTGTGATTTTGATAAAAATGTTGTTGAAGATTTTTTTCTTATTGTGTCATTTCATGGCTTGTAAAAAAGTCCACCTGACTTCTCCTAAAAAGTTTGGTCTCTTTCAAGAATGAATCAGATAAAAGAACAATTTGTATTTGGCATGGTCAGTCACAAGAATTCATCCTTGAGATGAAGCATACATATTTTTACAAATTTTCATATTTTTTTGTCTTCTTGACATTGCATTATCTTTTTCCTAAAATAGTTACTTTTCTGAAGTTTTATCTTTTAATATTTAATGTGTCACCATTACCAAATAAAGTTTGAGTCTGTAGCCTGATGATCATGGATCTATATATCTGACCCCAAACTCTGGGTCATTTTTGTTTCCGAATACTACTTCTCAAGTAGTCTTTTCCCAGTTGAACTTCTTGCTCTTTCCAGGACATAGCCCAGTTTTGCTTTTGTGTCTGTATTATGCTCTTCCCACTATTGGAAGACTTGAGGGAATTTGAAAAGCTTATTAATAGCTACAAGGGGGAGGGATAAAAGTTTAGTGGGGAAGAAAAAAAGATTGTCCACCAGAACATTTGGAACCCATTGGAAGAGAAAATGTGAACTAGCCTGAGCCCTTTTTTGTTGTATATGCTCTGGCCCCATCTCATTATCCTTCCCAAGTATGGAAAGATTTGTCTTTGAAATACACCTTTTAAGTGAGCAGAGACATATTTTTATTTTATTTTTCTGGGGTATAGGAAAAAGGGAGTGTCATGGAGATGGTGTTTGAGAGGACAGGAGTCATACAAATCATGTCTTTGGGCACAGAAGGCTTTGCCAAAGCCTTCTGTTTGGCCTTGGATAGTCATTCAGAACCTCTTAGGCATGCCTCCTCCCCACACCAAAGCCTGGACCTATCCCCAATGAATAGAATCATAGGAATTTACTTCATGCTAATAATCCTATAATCTTCATGCATGGGGAGTAAAGAATGGCAAACCAATAGAATTATTCCCAAATATGACTGTGCAACCAGAGCCTGAATATTTTTGTGAAGTCATAGGAGGAAAATGTAAAATAAAAAAATGAGTATGGAGCAATATCCACAACCCCTTATTTTTTTCATGGTCCCTTCTTTATTTATTTCCTCCTTTTTGTTTTCTTGCTCATTTTGTAGGATGAACTCTTGGCTCTAGTTCAAGCCCTTTACAGAGGGATGGTGGAAAGAGATTGTGGTTAGCTAGGGTATCCTGAAAAACAACAAAGAAACTGAATCCCCATCTTGGCAATGGCCCAGCTGTCTTCCTATGGATACTGGTCTGCTATAAGCACAAAAAGCCCGTGCACGTGGGCTTGAAAATGTGGTGAGGCCTATTTATTTTTAAGCACAGAAGGAAATTAAAAACAGAAGTCTGGATTGCCACTGACAGGCAATTTTGGATGAATTAACAAAGTGAGGGAATGCAGTGGTGGCCACAGAGTCATATTGTACTTTTGACTTTTAGCAGGGCTTGGGGTGCTCCTAATTATCTAACTATTGTGTGGCTCCCAAGGTGGCTGTTTTCCACATCAGTACAGCTGGCCACAAGGATGTAGAAAGCAGACCTTTTTACTTGTTTAGGTATAGCTAGAAAATATTTTGCAAAGGTACTTGTGTAGTGATAATTGTAGTAAGATAGAAATATATATATATATATATATATATAATATATAATATATATATATATATAATATATATATATTAGGATGACATTAGGATGACAATAGTTAAAATGTCAGAAAAAAGTTATAAAGACTGAGAATTTGAAGTCAGGTGACAATATTTTATTATACTGAGAGATGAAAAGTCATCTTTCTACTCTTTGGTTAAGTTCACTGAGGTCCAGTTAGAGGTTGCATCCTAGTTTGAGCCAACAGTGCACTGAAGACTTCAATAAATGAATGAAAAATTCTTCTAATCCATCTCCTTGTCCTTGAACTGTCCTTTTACAGATTGTGCTAGTGGTATTCTTAAATGAATTAAAATTCTCTGTGAAAGAATTGCCAACTCAGTAACTTTCCCACTAATTCTTATACTTAAAGCATTGTGTGTGTGTTCTGACCTATCTGCTATTACAATCTTTGTTTTGTTCTTTCCTTTGTGAAACTAGAAGATATCCCCATCTTCCATATAAAATGCTCTCCTTAATAAGCGAATGGTCCAGTTGAGACACTACTGTCCTCAAGCGATGAGAAGACCCATATACACATCACAAAACCACATAAAACACACATATACACATGTGCATGGCACAAACACACATACACATGTGTTCTAGAGAAGCAACAGTAAAAATAATTTGCATGGCTCTGTGGATATTTCTGCGGGCCAGAGTGTTATTCCTAATTTTGCTGTATAGTATACAGAATCCCTATGTAGTATATCCTTTCTTTACCTAGATCACCATTCAATTTTGCTTTCTTTCTCTCTCTCTCTGTTTTTCATTATTGTTCCCTCCCTCAAGGAACTGTTCTAAGTTTTTTTTTTTTAATCACTCACTCCATAAAAATTTAAGTCCATAGAAATACTGTATGTCTATTAATATAATGTGGACTTTCAGAGGGCCACAAATTGTAATGTCTAAGTTTTTTGTTTGTTTGTTTTTGTTTTTTGGCTCTGGGAGCCAAAGATTATCTTCTCATCTTTCTGTACTATTTGAAAATAAGTTAGAAACATTGTGCACCTTTTCCCTGTGCCATTGATAGGTAGGTAACCTTCAACTTTTGAGGCTCAGTTTATTCATTTGTAAAATGTGACTAATACTGCCCTGACTATTTAACCGGGTTGGTGTAGGGTATCAAACAGAATATTGCATAAGAAATGCTAAACAAGCCATACAACTTCAATCTTGCATGATATTCTTCATGACACATTTAAATTATGTTTTCATGGTGACAAAGATAGAAGGTTTATTTTAGCAACAAAATACTTTGGATGGTACAATGTGTAATGGCCCAGAAACAGGAGCACTTTGATAAGTACTGAACAGATGAATATTATAATGAAATCTTTTAGATTAGTTTCGTTTTCTCAAGGACTTCATATATATTGTTTTCAATATGAAAATTTCTTTCTGCTTAGATTACTGATCCTATGATACAATCCCAAGTCACAGGGCATGGAATAGTCTGTAGAGTATTATTTACAACTTAGTAGACCTTTGCCCTTCATTTAAACATTGACATCCATCTGACAAGGATTTCACCAGAAAGGCATTAGCACACACTCAAGGAGGTCAGCCTCATTCATTCTGTACTGTTGGGCAGGCCCGAGAGACTGCCCTGCAGATGGGCTGCTCAGAGAGCATCCTCCCCTAGAAGGGAACCATTCCTTGTGATGTCTCTCTCAGGGTGCTCCTTGCTCTGTGGCTTCAGATAACCTCTGGAGATTGTGTGCCTTGGGGGAATAGGCATTTGATTCTTCAAAGTTCAGTTACTTCTTGAAGAATCTTCAGCTGACATACTAACCAATGAATAAAATCTTTACTTGGGTGAAAACATTTACACATTTTTCAGGAAAAAGAAGTTAGTTTAACCAGTAATACATCACAACCAGAAATCTTCTGTTTTCAGGTGTCTATATACCTGAGGATTTTTTCATGTCATCTGAAGTGTACTTTGAGTTTTGGTCCAAAACTGAAAACACCAAGGCATTTAAAAGTCCCTTGCTATAGCCTGGGCTTGTTGTCTGCCAGCTTCTTTCCAGATCTGGAGGTCCTGGAGTCAAGTTGGAGAGACCTTAACAGTATTTGGGCCAGGCCTTTCATTTCCTAAATTTATATAAGTCCAGTAATGACTCCTAGAAATATGTGGAAACTATGATATGTTAGAGAAGTATAAAATAGGGAAAAGTACCCAAGCAAACAGTATTCTCAGCCTTTAAAAATTTCTTGTTCCTTGACCTAAGTAGCTCCTATCAATGTTGGTTTACCTGGTGCAGGGACATGAGGTTGTGGTTGTATTTCCTGGTCTTACTAACCTTACTGAATTAGTGTTGAATGAGTCATACTGAATGAGCATCTCATATAATCTTTGAGGGATACCAGGACCATTAGACAGGGTTGCATCCTTCAAGGAGCTTTTGGTCTAACATCTTCATTTTCTACAGCTTCTCATTGATTGGGCCTAACCCATATCATTTTAGTCTCTAAGCCTCTGAGTTACAGAGTAAGTCTTTGAGGATGGGATATTTTCTGCTACCATCTCATGCATACTTGAAGAAAACTTTTCTGTTTTCTTCTTCTGCATGTTCTCACTATCATTCAGGATTGGGAATGTATAAGTAATGGTCTATATAGCAAATTGAAGAAAGGAAGCCTTGAGTCTTCAAATCAATGTTTATTTCCACTACTCAGGGATATAATGTGGCTATGATAGATTGCAAAATAATAGCCATGGTATTTTTCAGTTCCTTTCATCTTCATTGAAGTGTGTTTCACTATTCCTTGAGTTTGGGTTATCTCTATGATTTGCTTTGCAGAATATGACCACAGCAACTTGATGCAACCCGAGATTAGAAAAAAGCTTGCACATTGGATTTTGCTGTTTTGCTGCTTTGATGCCCTGTAACTGCCACCAGGTGAATGAGCTGGGGCTGTCTGCTTTATAGGAGCCGTATCTAATGTAGTTATTATCTGCATGATGACAGCTGACTGACAAAGCATGGGTTACTGGAGCTGTGAGTGGATGGAGAGCTGCTCAGGTGATCTCAACCCACATTGCTAACTCAAAAACTGTGTGCTAAATAAATGATTGTTGCTTTAAGCCAGTAATTTAAGAAAACTGTGTTATGACTCAGAGAAACTGTGTGTATACACACACACACACACACACACACACACACATATAATATAGAGTCCCATGTATACTTCACCCAGATTTCTCTAAAGATGGCACATTGTATTTTGCCATTCAATAACAAGAGCAGGAAATTGACATAGCTATGGTACTGTGAACTAGACTACAGATCTTATTCAGTTTTCACCATATTTTAAAATCTGAATTTTTTCTGTGTGTGTGTGTGGTGTGTAGCTTCATGCAATTTTATCCCACATGTAGAGTTGTGTAAACAAATCTTTCTGTATAAAAGAACTTATGCCCACCACAGTCCTATCACTGTTCCTTGGCAATAACAAAACTGTTTTCTGTTCCTGCAGTTTGTCATTTCAAGCATGTTATGTGCATGAGTCATACAATACATATGCTTTTGAAGTTCATCCAGGTTGTAGCAGGAATTGGTAGCATATTCCTTCTCACCATTAAGTGGCATTCCATTGCATGGCTGTACTAGGTTTGTGTAGTTCTTTGTCAGATATGTGGTTTACGAATATTTTCTCTCAGGTTTTAGCTTATCCTTTCATCTTCTGGACAAAATCTTTTGCAGTGAAAATGCCTTAAATTTTCTTGATTCTTTTTTTCCCCCATTCCCCTGCCCTCCCTTTAATCTCTCTTCCTGTCCTTAATTACATAAGCTTTGTTTCCATTTTTTCTATCTTTTATTATTTTTTTCTTGTCCCTTCTTTCCTTTCCCCCCTCCTACCCCCCCAGTTCCCTTTCCCATTTGAACATTTTCTTCCTATTTCCCTATATCTATCATATAGTTTGGTCCTTATTTACACTTTTGGTTTCTCATACCAGAGAAACCATATGATATTTACACGTGTGACCAATCTATTTCACTTAGGAGTATGGTTTCAAGGTACATCCATTTACCTAGAAATGTCTCAAGTTCATCCTTCTTTAAGGGTAAGTAGAACTCCATCATATAAAAAAAAATCACAACTTCTTTATCCATTCATCAGTTGATGGGAATTTGGGCTTCTTCCAAGATTTTGATATTACAAATTGTGCTGCTATAAACATGGGTGTGCATATATTGCTGTGGTATGATGTTTTTAATTCTTTCAGGAAAATACCAAGAAGGGAATAGCTGGGTCAAATGGGACTTCTAGTTTTAGTTTTTTGAGGAATCTTCACACTGTTTTCCACAGTGGTTGCACCAGTCTACAATCCCACCAACAATGGAGAAGAGTTCTTTTTTCCCCACACCCCCACCAGTGTTTGTTATTGATTGATTTCTTGATAATAGCCATTCTTTCTGGAGAGAGACAGAATCTTAGCAGTGTTTTTTTTTTTTTTTTTTTGTGGGTACCAGGGGTCGACCTCAGGACCTCGCGCGCCAGCAGGCGCCCGTGCTGCTGAGCGATATCACCGGCCCCTTTTTTGTATGTGAGATCTGGGAGTCGAACTCGGGCCCTCGCACTTGCCAGGCAGGCGCTTACGCCACTGAGCCATCTCACCAGCCCTCTTAGCAGTGTTTTAATTTGCATCTCTTGAATGGCCAATTATGTCTAACATTTTTTTGTGTACTTATTTACCATTTGTACGTCTTCATCTGAGAAGTGCCTATTGATTTTAGATGCCCATTTTTGGATTGGGTCTTTAAATTTGGGGGGTCTGATTTTTTTGAGTTCTTTATATATTCTTGGTATTAGTTCTTTGTCTGAAGAACAACAGGCAAAATTTTTTCCCAGTCTGTGGGTTTTCTCTTCACTCTTTGAAGAGAGAAAGAGTTGGTGGCTTCTTTTTCTGTGCAAAGGCTTTTTTATATGATGAGATCCCAGTTGTTGATTCTTTGTGATGTTTTCTATGCAATCAGGGTTTCGTTCATAAAGTCTTTGTCTATACCAGTGTCTTCAAGAGTTATACCTATTCTATCTTCCAGCAGATTTAGTGTTATTGTTTTAATATTTAGATCTTTGATCTATTTTGATTTTAGTTTAGTGTATGATGAAAGATATGGGTCAACTTCTAATCTTCAGCATGTGGAAAACCAGTTTTTCCAGCACCATTTATTAAAGAGGCTATCTTTCTTCTGGTGAAGGTGTTTGTCTCTTTTGTCAAAGGTAAGGTGGCTGAGTTTGTTTGGAGTTGTTTCTGCATCTTCTGATCTGTTCCATTGATCCTATTTTTCTTGCCAGTACCATGCTGTTCTTATCACAGTAGCTTTGTAGTCATACAAGGTTTCTTTTTGAATGATGGAAATGTTTAAAATTAGATTATGGTAATTGTCACATGATTCTGTGAATATTGTAAAAAAACTTTGAATTACACATTTTGAATGCAAAATGTTTTAATATTTAGATCTTGATCCACTTCAATTTTAGTTTAGTGCATGGTGGGAGACATGGGTCTAGTTTTAGTCTTCGAAATGCCTTAAATTTTGAATGAAGTTCAATTTATTATTTTTTCTTTTACAAATTGTGCTCTTGTTGTAAAGTATAAAAATTCTTTACCTGGCTTTATGTTCTAAAGACTTTTCTTCTAAGCGTGTTAAAGTTTTATGTTTTTCATTTAAATCTATGAAACCTGTTGAATTAAGTTTTGTATACAGTATGAGGTTTAGGTTATAGTACATTTGCAATTTATACAGGTTATGTTAAAGTAATGTCACATTTTAGGAAATTTTCATTCCAGCACAATTTGTTGAAACACTATCCAGTCAGAACTACACTTGAACCATTGTGGAAAAATCAGTTGGAATCTATTTCTGGTTTCTTGATTTTGAGCCATGGGTCTATATGTCTGTTATTTCAATAATAGCATATAATAATGATTACTATAGCTATATAGCAAGTCTTATTACCAGGCACAATGATTCCTCTCACTTTATTTATTTATTTTTTGAAAAATTTTTTTTCAGTCTAGTCTCTTTTCCTTCCCATACAAATTTTAGAATAAATTTTTCTCTGCGTCCAAAAACTCTGGGTAGGAATTGTATTAAATCTATGGAATAGTTCGGGCTACTGATTTATTATATTAAGCTTTCCAATCCATGAACACAGTATATCTTTCCAGCGTTTTAGGTCTTTGATTTCTTTCATCATTATCTTATAATTTTCAGATTGTGGAGCCTGTACATATTTTGTTAGATAAGTTACTAACTGTATGACCATTTATGCAAAAATCGGTAACTGATATTCTGGTCTTGCCAAGATTACAAGGTAAACACTGCTTAGTTCTGAGATAATATGCTCTAATCTCACAATGTGAAAGCTGATGTGTCTTGCCTCCAGAAAAGCCTAAAACATGAAAAACTCTCAAGGCTTACACTGGGCTTCCAGGAATGAGGGAGGACTCTACTTCTAGGAGCGTCAGTGTGGATCTTTCAACCTGGGATTTAGATTTACTGATTATGAAATCTTTCCATTAAAACTTGTCCTTTTAGTTGGGAATGGGTGGTGTATACCAATGATCCTAGTGACTAGGGAGGCTGAGGCAGGAGGATCACAAGTTCAAGGCTAGTCTGAACAACTTAGTGAGGTGCTGTCTCAAAAGAAAAAGAGGCTGGGAATGTAGTTCAGTGGTAGAGTTCCACCAGACTGAATCCTTTGGACCACAAAAAACAAAACAAAACAACAAAACAACAACAACAACAAAGACAAAACAAATAATCACCCCCCCAAACCGCTTTATATTTAGTGATGGAAAAATGAGCATATAATCTCCTTGGCTTTTAACAGAAAGAAATTATTTTTTAAAAAACTATGTTTACTTTCTTTGGTAAATATAGTCACACTGAAAAAATAAGAGGATAATAAAGTATCTGGAACTAACAGAAACCTAGAGTCATGAACTGAGAGTAAAGGCAGTTGACCCCTGGGAAAATCACATAGAGTGGTGGCTGAATTTCAAGGGGTATTTGGTGATGAAGGCATTACTCATCCCACAAATGGCAGAATGCTTGAGCCAAGCTTCCCAGATAAAGTTGAGATCAGTATTTACAGCCTCCAACAGTAAATTGAGCATGAAAAACTCTATTAACTACCTTTCAATAGATCCAATTGCTTGTGGTTCTGGGTTAAGGAAAAGACATCTACAAGAATGGGAGACAAGCCCTGCCACACTTAGCTGTATCCTTCCATATGGCATTCCTGTTGGTTGCTCAGCATAAGATTCTAGCTTGTGGCTTCATGACACAAACTTGGAGCATCAGGGTAAAGCCACCAGCCCTAAATCCACTGGACAGCAATGGGAGTTTAACAGCAATAGACTTCCAAACAAGATAAAACACAAGGAAATTTTCCATTGTAAGAATTGCCTGCAGAACCAAGAATTTGTAGACTCTACATTAAGGAACTAAAAATAATGTTGCATTTTATTTTAAAAAATGCTAACAATACTTTAGAATCATCAATAAGTAAAAGAGGAGACTACAAGAAAGGATTATTAATCAATGAGCAGGTATTGAAGAATGGATAAAAAAGATGTGTTTTTTACACAATGGAGTAATACTCAGCCATAAATAAGTATAAACTTGAGGCATTTCTTGGTAAATGGATGCACCTTGAGACCATACTCTTAAGTGAAATAAATCAGACACATATGTGTAAATATTGCATGGTCTCTCTGGTGTGAGAAACTGGAAGAGTAAATAAAGACCAAAATGTACAATGAATACTGTAAAATAGGAAGAAATTGCTCAGAAGGAAAGAGGACCTAGGGAGGGGGGAGAGGGAAAGGAAGGAAGAGAAAAGAAAAAAAAACAATAAAAAAAGGGTGAAATGGAAACAAAATAAGGGGGGAAAGAGGGGTTGAAGGGAGGGGAGGTGATTGGGAAAAAAAAGAGGAATCAAGATATATCATATACAAGTACAAATTCCCTATGATGACTATGATCATTATGTATACCTAAATTGTACCAATAAACTTAATAAAAAAAGAGCAGGTATCAACTCTAAAAAGCCTTGGAATTGAAAATGTACTCATTGAAATAAAAATTATAAGTGATAAGGTAAACAGTAGACTAGACATCTGGCCCAAGACTAGGTGAGGCAAGGGGCACCCAGGTTCAAAATGTAAGGAGGTGCAAGCTGTCAGGTGCCACCTTTCAACTTGCAGAACCCCAAGAGTGAGTGGTCTCTTAAATTGTGCTCTCTGGGCACTTTGCTTGCCTATCCTTGTCCCTGCTGTGGTACACATGGCTGAAGGTAAATTATGAATTAGGAGATAAAACTGAAAGAAAAAAATTGACCAGAAAGGTAGATAAAGAGGTTTAAAATTTTAAATGAGCAGTAGAGAGACATGGAAGAAAATTTCCTAAATGGATCTTAAGAGTCCCAGAATAAGACAATGAAGCAAATAACCCTAAGAGCGAATTTAAACAATTTGTGGAATTAAAGAAAGATCATCTTTCTATTGAGAAAATTTCACCTTTATAAATGGATTTTTTTTTCAATTTTAATTTCATGATTCATTATTCATTGCTGAAAATATGGAGGGTCCAAATTCCTGGTTGTCCCTTGACCCCAGCCAGTTTAAGAGACCTGAGTAAATTCTATTTAATCTCAAAACAAAGGCACGGTAGAGAGAACTGTGGCTGGTATAGAGATGCTGTGTTTAGTGCTACTTGTCTGTCTGGTAAACAATCTATGGTTGGTTTCCAGTACTCAGCTACTTCCAAGCAGCAGTAGCTCTACAGTGACTCACGGTCTCATCACTCCCTGAGGGGAGGCAGAGGCCTTTTTGTTTTGGCACCTGTAGTTTGCAGGTAGGCTGGATACATGTTTGGAACTACTCTGTCAACCCATCTGTACTAGTTGCTACAGAGTATGGAATACTTTTAGCTCTCTGGGCCTCTGCTCTTGTAAGCAGCCTGGCAATGGTGATGTATTTTGCTTATCAGACACAACACTGCTAGCACAAATGGCTCAGTAGAGAGAGCACTGATTCAGTGCTTAAAGCTACTTGCTTTTCTTTGTTTTCCTGTCATAATTAAATATGCAGCTCTAGGTAGGAAGCCTGACCATTTGGATCCAGTCAATACACATTTAAGGAGAGAAGTGTAAGTGACTGGTTATTTATGTGTTCCCCCTGGGCCAGTTTAGGACTTGAAATGGGCGCAAAGTTTACTTCTCCATTTAATGGGTTCTGTATCACATGGGAAGTTACCTTAAAGGTTCATTCAAGTTGTGAAAAACTTTTGGAACAGGTAGAAATACATACCATATATAGGAGATGGTGAATTTTGAATAAACAATTTGAGTTGTCTTTGCAAGGCTCTTTGTTTATTCCAAGGTAATTAAACTGTTTTGGATTTGAAAGAGAAAAAACGTTCTGGGAATTACGCACTTGGTGTTTTTAAATTAGAGGTTTGGCATCTGTTTCCAGAAATGAGTAATTCCTTTTGTGATGAATGTCTGTATGCAGATAATGCGTTGATCAAAATAATCTAGTTCCTACAGTCAAAATGTGCCTGGGAAGAGCTATGAAATGTTACTTTATGAATTATGGCTCAGCAGATGCTAAGTCAAAAATCTAACTTAAAATCTGAGATGACATGAAAAATTGTGTGTGTGTGTGTGTGTTTGCACGAGAAAAAAACAAACACTGGGAAACAAATGGATAATAAGACCAAAACCAAGGACCAAACAAAAACAGATTACTCTTGAATTTAGTTAAAAATCAGAAAATTGAACTAGGCAAGCAAAGCATTGCCTAGTTGTTAAAGCACAAATATAATGTTTTGTAATGTGCCAGGTGTATTACAGGATGTAATTAATGTACAAATGTGTGATGCCTGTCCTAAGCAAGAGAAATGGGGTACGGAGAGAAGTAAGGTTAGCTGTAGCTGTGTAATAAGATAGTGCAGGATACAAAGGCACTGACTTTCCCAATTAGACCTGAGACCTCACTTCGGAAGCCCTGGCGTGACCATTGTGTGTGGCTTCCACAAGCATCACTTTGATGCAATGGTGTGGTCTGAGGAGCTTCCAAATAATTTAGATATATATCCATTTAAATGTTCATCCTCCCTGAAAGTAGAGGAGTGATTATTAGAGATTAGGAAAAATGCAAGGTTTAGAGGGAAGGGAGGTTGGATTTGATCAATGCATATTGTATGAATGTATGGAAATATCATAGTGAATCCCATTGATATGTAGAATTAATATACATTAATAGAAATAAAATAAATAAATGTTCATCTTCCTAACTCATCTCAAGTAGAAAATACACGAAGAAATCCATTCATTTGGGACATAATATAATAATTAGGGTATTATTAGAATAAAGAATTATTAGAATATATTAGAATAAAGCCTTTACATTTCATGAATTGCTTTCCTTCATAGTATCCTATTACATCTTTTTAAAAAGAGTCTGTGTTGGGAAAAAGACTATCATTTTTCAGACCTCTGAAAAAAATAGAAGACCAGAGATGTCAGGTAACTTGCCCAAAGCCCAGAACTAGAAATAGCCAAGGAGGGATTGAATCCAAGTTCAATATTCTTCTACCATGCCGTGTGTCCAGTTGCCAGAAGGCCATATAAATGCCATTTGTGATTCTGAATTTTCTTCAATGTTCTATTACAACTATGCTAACAAAAGAAAGTAGGAACTAAGATAATAGAAAATTACCATATCCAAATTCTCTTCTAGAAGTCATTGGAGATCCATAATACATTGCTTTTTTTCTGTTACAACTTTTGCAGAGGGCAAAGAGGAACGCATTTTAGAAGTTTCTCAGTTTTCTAGGCTCAGTGAGTAAATTCGAAGGTTTGACTACCTTATGTGTTAAAAATTATTGCTACATTAATCATTTAAATTGAATAGGTTTTAGGGAGGCTTCTTCTGAGTTCCACTGAAGATAGTTTCTCATTATTTTTGTAAGAATTGGTTGACTCATCAAAATTCATCCAACCAGAAACAGAATGACCAATTTCTGCCCAAAGGCAGAGTGGGCGGGCTGGGCTGGGCCTGGCTCTGGCTCCTTGGTGGAGTTGAGGGGAATGAGGCTCAAAGCATATCATGATTCTACTTCAAGAAGGTTATCTTGGGCATTAGAAAGAGACTTCTTCCATTTTAAACTTTTTAAAAAAGTGTTTAAATTAAATCTATGTTTAACTTATACATAAAAATGCAAACGTACGTATATATGAGGTACCATGTAATGCTTCAACACGTGTACGCACAGACTCAGAGAACAAATTTTGAGGGGCAGAAGAAGTGTAAAGCAAACACAGTGATTTTCAATTTGGGCCTAGACTACACAGCCTAAAGATGGAAATAAATAGATGAAAAGGCGATTAGGTGACTAAAATTAATGTTGGTTCTTGTTTGGCATTGCAAAGTAAACTCTCCATGTTCTATTTCCACAGGTCATTGATTAATAATGATGACAAATGAAATTGGACGATTATTTTTCTTTTTGATCCAGGCAGATAATTCTGGATAAACAGTTCTCAAAGAAACAGGTAAGACACCATCTTATTTGTTCAAGTTTTCTGTGGATAAAGCTTTGACAAAAGTATTTCTAACTCTACAATTGAAGTCCCTTAAAATCATTTTACTTGCTATTAGATACCTCTTCAAAGACGAGATTTCAGAAGGCTGGCAAATTGTTTCCATATATCTGAGGGGCGTACATCTATATTCTCAAGAGAGCATCTAAGGCCTGTCTTTGCAGAAGGTTTGTGTCAGTCAGTGTTTACTAGAGAAACAGATATAACACAAAATATAAAAATATATATGAATTTACAAGATTGGCTTACAATGGCCACCCACAGAGTTGGATGAGGAAGAGTGCAGAGGGTCTGTCTGCACACTGGAGAATGAAGGATTCAGTCGAAGGTCTGGAGCTCACTGCAGTGTCCGGTGCGAGCCCGTATCAGGAGGCTGATGGGTCAGCGATGGAAGGCTGAAGAGTTTACACCGGAAGGCTGAAGGATCTGCACCAGAAGCCGGAGAGTCTGTGCTGGAAGCCAGGAAATGGTGTCCAAGGTGAAGGCTAAGACTGGAGCTCCTCTAAAGAAACAGAAGCAGATCGGTCCTTTTTCCTTTCCCCTTTACACCACCCAGGTGACAAGCCTTGCCCATCCTAGTGTGTGGAATTGCTGAGACAATTTAGTTAAGCTTCTCTTCTCAAGTTGACACAATCAATCAACCATTAAGAGGCTGAACTGAGGAGGAATAAGTTTGTGCTTTTCAATTCAATAAACATTAACTCAGAATCAGTTATGCAGCTGGATTTCCGCAAGGTGGTGTGATATTTCATTATCGTTTGGTGCTTACAATGATATTATGCTTCCACTTCACAAAGTGAATACAAGAAGGCTCAGAGATTCATCTTACGTGGCACAACATTAAGTGGCAGAGAAAAGATTGCAACAAGCCTTCATTTATGGAGGCTTCTGTATTCTTCCTCTGGTAAACTGCATAGACAAACAAGTCAGGGAACACTACAAAGTCTAAGGCCAAAAGAGCTCTATGTCACTAAAGAACACTTACTTCTTCCAAAGATTTTTCTAGAAGTCTGGAGAAGAATTATGTCTAGAATTTGAGGATCATGCTAATGGTTTTTCTAACAAGCAGTCTTCAGAAGCAATGCCTGGAAAATAAGTTTACAAGTCTTAATTGGTGTTATAGGGAAGGATTTCAGTCAGTGTAAAGTAGTCTAAAGATGCTTCCAAGAGGAAAGTGGAATTGACAGCTTATGTGACTTATCCAATCAAGAGGCATTTTGACTATCAAATTAAGAGGCATTTTACAGAACTGTTTCAGGGTGTGGAAACACTTAAAACATGATTCATATAGTTAAAGATGGGGGAAAAAGAGTTAATTATGGGAGAAAGAAGCCTAAGAAACAAAACAAGCCATTATGGTGTGCTCCTTGGCTCAGCACCAAACTGTTTACACGGTCAAAATAACAACCATGATGTAGGTCTACTGGAAAGGTGGGAGAAGGAAAGTAAGTGCAGAAATGGATGAGAGAAGGATCTCTGGCAGTTGCCACTTCGATTTAAGTCACATGGACAATTTCTGGGTAAAATTTCAACCTCAAGGAGTAAACAGCTAAGTCCCTAGGTGGGTCAGGAGAATGATTTCCTTTTATGTTTAATTATCAAAGTTATTCATTTTTTAAAAAAGATCTGTAATTTTAAACCTATGTTCTGTTACCAGAAAAATGCCTCTGATGTAATTCCCCACAACTTCAGTTTTAAAAAGCTAACCAAAGAGATCTTATTATAAGTTTCTCTTTAAAAAAAAAAGAATGTTAGATTTCCAATTATCAAAATGGGTAAAAATTCCAGCTTTACAAATGTGCCAGTTTTGATCAACTTTTCTAGATGGAAATTTGAATTTTGAAATACCCAACCTTTAAGTTACAGAACCCTTCCTCTCTATGTAGGCAGGTCACCTCTCTCAGGGTCTGATAACGTCATCTGTGGAATGAAGGCAGTGAGCTAAGCCTTTGCAGTTCTTTCCCGAATTACAACTTAATGGTGAGAGAACTACAATTTATGGTGGCAGGCAGATTGTTGCAGAAATGGAGTCCCCTGTTTTTGCAGACCCAGCTTCCTAGGTTCAAAGCTTGCTCTGCTTCTGTGCTTCTTTCCGGCGCTGGTTGCTCCTAGCCAGAATGAGGACGGAGACCCTTCAGTGGGTCTCTGAGGACAGAGTGTCCCAAGAAACTGGAGTTGGGATTCTACTGTGCTGTGTTAGGGATGCTTGCATCCAGTAGGCCACTGTCTGGGGTAACACTTTTCTACAGAACAGAATTCATTGGTATCAGGAAACAGAGGTTAATGATATTCTTATGTGTTCATGCTTAGCCTTCTTTCTGGACAAATAAGCTACCCAACTGGCAGAGAGTGTTTATAGACAACAGCAATGAACAAGTTGGTTGGAGCTTGAGGTAAACACAAAAGGACAATAGGCAGTGTTCTTGAGTTCCATTGTCAAGCTAGAGGCTGTCAGACATACCACTGGGAATGCTTCTACCTACTCGCCTACCTAGAGCACACAATTTCTCAGCCAAACATTGAACAGCCTGCATTGCACCACTAATTCAGAGAAGCAAGATGGTACACTGGAATCTGGGATCCTGATGTCATACTGGCTCTGCCTCTCTACCACTATTGGAACTCCACAGCTAATTTTGTCACTCCTTCAAATCTGTTTATGCAGCAGGAAGGGCACTGTGACCTAGGTTTTGGGGAGCTGGGTCCCTCTCAGCCATGCCACTGGTTTCCTACAGGTGCTTGGGATCTACTCTTCTGGTTTGCAGAATCATTCATCAGTGGTGGGAGAAGACAGGTGGGAGCCAGGGACAAGGTGACCTGCTGTTCTAGAATGGGGCGGAGATTCTATTTACCTTTCTTTTGTATCTTTAATGTTCATCCTCATTTTCCCCTCTGGGTCCTCTCTGTGCTCCACTAGAATAGGACTACTTCCCGTTCCCAATTGCCACTGGCATTCCCAAGGCTTGTGCCTTTGTTTAGGTGGCCTCTGGACCCGGAATGCTTGTGCTTTCTTTTTCAGCTACCAAAACCTCTAATGCCATCCAGAAACTATCACTCCATGGAGGGCTGTACCACCCACCCTCCTCCTATTTGGAAGCCACACCTGTTTCTTCTGTGTCTTTGTATAGCCTTTAAATTAGTGTCTCTGGCAAATGGGAATGGGCATCAGGCTGCCAGAATGTGTGATGTTTTTGCCTCTTTCTGCCTGTGTCCTCCACTGGCTTCTAGCAGTCCCCAGAAAGGACCATGAGTATTTGGACTTTTTGTGAAAAAGTCTTTTATTTCACATGTGTGGTTCTTTCTCCCTGGGATGCTCTATGCCTCACCATCTCCATGAGACCCCTTTTAGACAGGTAAGAATTTGTGTTTCCTATATCAGCTTCGGTGTCACTTTATCAGGGAAGCTGCTTCCAAAGTCCAGGAGAGGTCGTGTCTACCCATCACCTGCTTTCATGGGACCTGCATTTACCTTCATATAATTTATTACTTTTTTAATGAATCACTTAATTCTATGCCTATTGGCTTGATAGCTGTTTCCCAGGCAAGAATAAAAGCTTTATAAAGAAAAGACTATTTTTCATGGTCTTCCCTAAATCCTCTACTCCCAGTGTGCTGTTTATCCTATAAATAATGGTCAGTAATTGTTCTCTGATTAATGAATGTTCCAATTGTGAGTTCCTTCACAACAAGTGACTGAGTTCTGCTGGTGGATTTGCTGTAACATAGTTCATGTGTGGACATGTGTATGTTGGGACAGCTGGGAGGCTGAGGACAATGTCTTATTCATCTCTCTGTGCTTAGCATCTCCCACAGTGTTTGGTGTGTGAGAAGACATGTAATGAAAATCATAAACTAAATTAAACTTCGGCTTTGTGGTTACTGTGTTAACTCTGGAGGATGGAATGTATATCTAGGATGTGTCTCCTGCCTCCTTGGGCCACAGGTAAAGAGTGTCTAGAAGGGTCAGTTGCCTCTAGCCTCAAAAACTTTGGCAGCAGAATCCATGAATGGCGGTTTCAGCTTCTTTACTTTTCAGATCATAGCTGTGAAGGGGATTAAAATGATCTTGAAGACAAGAAACCAGGTTTGCCAAATGCCCATTTTTATCCAAGGAGTAGGTCAGCCAGGGCATCAGAAGGCGAATGAATGCTTCTTTCCTTTTGCTAACCTCTGGCGCATCGAAGTGTGTAGGCTTCTTGGTCTCTTTCTCCAGTCTGACCCACTAAACTTGTGACACTCAGTGCAGGATCTCTTTGCAGCCTTGGGTTGGTTTTACTTCCTGCTCTTTGGCTTTACTTGCATTATTGCTGGGCCTGGGTTCAGTTGCTAGAACCTTAGGACGGACAGAGCATTTCCTTTCTCTGACACTGACATTGTAGAAGGGGCAGTGAATGCTTCTCAGAGGAGGCTGGGAGAGCGATGGTCATCTTTCTTCGACCACTCCTTCTATCTAGTTGGAAATCTGCCATAGCCAGGCATAGGATAAAACTCTCTGAATGAGAGGGGAAAAAAAGAGTATTTCAAGCAATAAGACAGTGAGAATAACCATGTGTAGATGCAGATTCACATGGGGTGAAGAAATAAGCCTGACGGGTACAAAAGAACCAGATAGCCAAACAGTGAGAAATGTGCTTACATAGACAAATGGCTGTGGCCAAACAGCCAGAGACTGTGAATGTTAAGCAGAGATGTAGAATCTTGCTGCAGCAAGTAATAAAGAGACATTGAAAGTTTTCAAGAATTTATTAAACAGATGTTCTTGATGCTATCATATTTCAGATAACTGATGTGAGTTCTGAGATAAAATGGTAGGTGAGATTAATGTGAGCCTGCCCTGAAAGGGCATGCAATCTAGAGAGGGAGGCAAATATGCATAGGACAATTAGAAGGCAGTGTCTACTGGAAAATTATATGTAAAAATTAAAGTTATAAAGGGATTAGAAGGGGCAGAAATAAGAATCACGGAGGCCCGATATGAAGTGCTTGTAATAACTGAATACATACACTATGAAGATCTTGTGTGTGTGGTAGTTGGTGTGGGAAGGAATGGACAGACAGGAGGTGTGTGTCCAAGGAGAGATGGTACTGCAGTGTGGCTTTGAACTAGTTTTCAATCAGTGTATTTGAATGAATGAATGAATGAATGAAACTCTGGATTTCTATGAAGGTGGCTTTGAACTTGGGTGATTAAGAGAATGGCGATATCTATGACAGAACAAAGAAGCTGGGGAGAGGAAGGAAGACGAGAGGAGGGGAATGTGCTATAGCCTGAATGTATCCCCTGAAGTTCATATGTTGAAACTTAATCACCAATGGGACAGTATTAAGAGGTTGACTTTTAGGAGAGTCACTAATAAGTGAGATTAGTGACTTTATAGAAGAAATTGAAGGGAGCACCCCTCTACTTTTCCATCTCTGTCACCAAATGAGGACCCCTACATGAAGCCATCAATAAGGAATGAGCTCTTAGCAAACCCTGAACCTGGCAGCACTTGGTTTTGGACCTTCTAGATCTAGAACTTGAAGAGGGTTCTACGGTTTATAAATTACTTAGTCTCGGTGATTTTGTTATAACAGCACAGGCTAACACAGGGAGGAATTTGGCTTAAGACGACAATGTTGAATTTCAAATGGTGATGGAATATCCCAGAGGAAATGTCTAGTTTGTAGTTGGAGAGTAAAGCTAAGAAGCAAAGAAAGAGACAAGCCTTGGAAAGAAGTATTGAAAGCTGCATGTAAGGACAGGCTTGGAATCATTAATCAAGGAAGAATAATAGAATTCTTTACACTGAGTTCTCTGAGAAAAATAAAACTATTAAAAAGAATAGAGAATTATGGGTCATCTTAGAAATTACACATTTCTCTCAGTGATCGGAGTCTGGACTCGGTCTTGCTCTTGCCTTTATTCTATGTATCTGGGGTGAGATCTTTCTCTGTTGCTCAGCAAGGTCAGCCTTATCCATCTCCTACATCTTACAAGACTGCCACTCTATGTTGGCGCTTCAGCTCTCAAGCCAGATTTACACCCATGTGGCTGAACCACAGTTGGTGTTTTTCAGCCTCCTCTTCCCAGTGGGTGGATACTTAGCTATGTCTAAGGACGCGAATGTAAATTAGATGAACACATTTCCCCACTGTGTTCTCAGATCAGGCTGGGTCCAGACACCTGCATTTCACCACTGCCTAGGGATTTCTGCTCTTTTCTTCACACAAGACCTGGTAGACTGGATCCAAACGCCATGACTCAGAGCCCTGATATTCCTGCCTCGTTGTCCCCTGTCCCTCACCCCACTGATATTCATGTCCTCAATTCCAGCCTGGCTTATTTTCACCTTCTGCTTCTTTTCCCACTGATTGCTAACTGAAGTACTGGCATATTTCCCAGGCTGGGGAGAAACGGAGGACAGACTATTCTTCTCATGGCCTTCCACTGGTCCTAGAGAGAAGTGAGTCCTAACCAGGATTACACAAATCTGTCTGGATTGTTTTATCTCCCTCTTTCTTTTTGCTCTGTAGTCATCTCAGCTGGTTAAGTAGAGCTACTTTTCTCTGTCCCCACACAGCATGAAACTAGTGAGAGCCCTGACAAAATTTTTTCCATTTCTTTTGGACTCTGTTATAATCTGAAAATTCTTAAGTGCCCAATCTGAGGTGAAAATCTAATTTGGAAGCTTAACTGTTCCAAAAAAGTCAGCTTTCCAGACATAAGAAATGGTGTGTTTTATATTTTCTGAAAAAGAAAGTGTAACAGAATTTTTTATTAGTTGTGGATTTTTCTGAATATTCCAACCATTGATAACCAATGAAGTAACTGGGAGCTATAATAGGAAATCACATTTACCAGCTTTATTTACAGAAAATTATTTTTGAGTAGTGCGTGTTTATGAACCAAAATTGCAAGTGAACAAAAGAGTATAGAATAAAATGCAAGTCTTCTCACATCCTGTCTCAGTTTCCTAGGTTCCTGCCCCACATTACTTAGCACTTATGTAATTCTTTCAGGTATGTCCTAGGCATGCACACATGCACACATGCATACACATATACAAACATTTATTTTTTCTTTCTTCACTTTTCACCTTCTAGTACCTTAGAGTCTATCCCTAGTAAGTTTACAGATGGCTGGAATATTTTTTATTTATTTATTTATTTATGTGGGTACCAAGAGTTGAACTCAGGACCTCATGCTTGCCAGCAGGCGCTTGTGCCACTGAGCGATATCACTGGCCCTTTTTTTCCCCTTAAGTGGGTACCGGGAGTTGAACTCAGGACCTCGCACTTGCCAGGCAGGCGCTTATGCTGCTGAGCCATATCACCGGCCTCTGGATTATTTTTAAAAGCTGCAGAGCACTCTGTTGTTTGAATACGTATGATTTATTTAACCAACCATTAATAAATAAAATGTGCTTATGAGTTTATTAAAGATCATTGATGTTATTCTAAATATAGGCTATTAAAGTAACATCACAATTAATATTTTTATACTCATTAAGATGACCAAGAGAAAATGAATATAATAAATCTATGCAAGTATAACCTCAAAATAAATTTCTAAAAGTTTTATGTCTATGTACAAAGGTGAGACCATTTTGATTTTCATGGATACTGTTAAATTCCTCTGCATTTACATTCTATCAGTCCCTGACCATGTAGGAAACATCTGTTCCTCCTCTGAACCACTGGCCAGTTTTGCAACACAAAGAAGCTTAACAACAAAGTTTCTGTAAAAGTTACCTCAGGAGAATAAACATTGATATTGTCAAATAGCAGAATATTTCCATTTAGAAAATGTTAGGGATTTGATCTAAGGCTAGAATTAGCCTCAGGGACAACAAATAGAACAAATAACTCTCTGTAGAAAGATTTAAGAGACTCTGCAGGCCCACTTAGTAATTTTTTCCTTAATATCTTAATGATGTTGTCTACTAGCATTGCCTAATAAATGTGTGGTGTTTTCCAATTAATAAAATCCACTTAATCTATGTTATCTGATATTTTCCTCATGAAGAGTAGTGCATAGATGTTAATTGATTTGTTGAAAGTCACCAGACTAGGAACTCAGAAATTTTTTCTTGCAATGAGAGATGCCTGAAACATACCATAAATATGTATTTTTTCCTTAGTTCTTTTTTTTTTAATTTTCTCTTGAATTGGGACTTTCTCCACTCTTTCCCTGAAATTGTGAATTTAAAAGATTATATTTTTAAGGCACACTCTCTTAATGAACAAAGTAGTCTAAAAAGTTGAAAGTAAATACAAATTTTATGAATTGAATAAAAAAGTAAATATATCAGGGTTTCTCATTTTCTAAACAAGGAATCTCATAAACCCTTTCACAAAGAAATATTCTGCAAGGAAAACAGCTTCCTAGTTTATCTGTCATACAAATCTGAATTGAAATATATGTGCTTGCTTATAATGCTTTCTCACTGTGCATTTTTGAAATGTTCTCAATATAGGTTTTAGAAATAAATGTGTACTCATTAAACAGTATTTGTCTCACTCCCAAGGTTATTGTGTGGCTGACTATCCTCTTTTACTTAACATATGATTGGCTTTTAGGATAATACAGTATATTAAGAAAAGTCTGTCATTCAGTTTAGCATCATAGTTATAAACGTATCATGCTGAATGACCAGAAACAATATCCTACCATTAGCCACAAAAATGTGATTCATTAATTGCTACCAATTTCTTGTTGGCTACCAGAAGACTGATATGGTACTGTATTGTTTGTGATGCTATCTTGTTTTGTTTCTTTGTTTCTTTTTTCACAATAGATGTAAATTTTATCATTTGGCTTTCATGACATCTTGATATTCTATGTATATTATGCTATGCAGTGAAAACGAGTATAGTATAAAAATTCCACCTGTATGTATTCGGAAAGTGGTTTTGGATTTCTCCAAATTACTTTATACTTTGGAGTTATGAGAACATATTGACACCAGAATTCTTTGTCTTTTATTTATTTATTTTTTATTTAAAGAGAAGAAAAAACAAAACAAATCAAAAAAAGAACAAATTTTCAAAACAACATAACATGAGGGTAACAATGGTCAATGTATTACGTATTATTATCTTTAAGTTAGTTATTCAGGATACCAGACATTAGCATTCAATTGTCCAAACATTATTGGCTCAAACCTTACTCTTCAATGAACTAAGTAAAATTGGTAGTGTATCTATCTTAACCATCTTATATATATATATATATACAAATTTTTTTCCCTTTCCCTTCTTTTTTTCCCCATTCCAGTCTCTCTTTCTTATTGATCAGTTTCTTTTTGATTCACCGTGTCTATTGTACATTTTGGATCTTATTTACTCTTTCAGTTTCTCATACTAGAGAGACAATACGATGCTTACACATGTGCATCCGGTTTATTTCACTTATGAGTATTTTCCCGAGTTGCATCCATTTACCTATAAAAGTCTCCAGTTTATCCTTCTTTATGGCTGAATAGTACTCCATTGTATAAAAATACCACATCTTTCTTATCCATTCCTCAGTTGATGGGCATTTGGGTTGTTTCCAAGATCTGGCTATTACAAATTGTGCTGCTATAAACATGGGTGCACATATATCACTGTGGTACAACGTTTTTAATTCTTCTGGGAAGATGCCCAGAAGGGGAATAGCTGGGTCAAATGGGACCTCCAACCCTAGTTTTTTGAGGAATCTCCACACAGACTTCCACAGTGGCTGTACCAGTTGACACTCCCACCAACAATGAAGAAGCGTTCCTTTTTCCCCACAGCCCCTCCAGCATTTGTTATTAGTTGATTTCTTTATAGTAGCCATTCTTTCTGGAGTTAGATGGTATCTCAGTGTTGTTTTAATTTGCATCTCTCAAATGACTAGTGATGTTGCACTTTTTTTGTATATTTATTTGCCATTAGTATTTGTTCATCTGAGAAATGTGTATTCATCTCAGATGCCCATTTTTGGAGTGGGTCTTTAAATTTGGGAGGTCTGATTTTTTTGAGTTCTTTATATGTTCTCGATAGTAATCCTTTGTCTGAGGAACAGCTGGCAAACATTTTTTCCCACGTTGTGGGTTGTCTTTTCACTCTGTTGGTGGTTTCTCTTGCTGTGCAAAAGCTTTTTATTAAGATGAGATCCCAGTTATTGATTCTTTGGGATAGTTCCCGTGCAGTTGAGTTTTTATTCATAAAGTCTTTGCCTACACCAATGTCTTCAAGGGATTTACCTATCCTACCTTCCAGCAGATTTAATGTTTCTGTTTTAATATTTAGATCTCTGATCCATTTTGAATTTAGTTTAGTGCATGGTGAAAGATATGGGTCTAGTTTTAATCTTCAGCATGTGTAGAGCCAGTTTTTCCAGCACCATTTATTAAAGAGGCTATCTTTCTTCCACTGAATGTGTTTGGCACCTTTGTCAAAGATAAGGTGGCTTAGTATGTCTGGGGTTGTTTCAGCATCTTCTAATCTGTTCCATTGATCTTCAGGTCTGTTTTTTTGCCAGTACCACACTGTTTTTATCACAGTAGCTTTATAGTATAATTTCACGTCGGGGATTGTGATGCCCCCTGCCTTGCCTTTGTTGCCCAGAATTGCCTTTGCTATTCTAGGTCTCTTCTGATTCCAAATGAATTTTAGGATTGTTTTCTCTAATTCTGACACTAGAATTCTTTGTAACAAGAATGTCCTTCTTAATGCAAGGCAGGACAGCGGAAATTGGAAACAAATGTTGCTCCGGCATTTTCCAGCATTGTAGAATTTCCACTCTGCTGCACACTGAATTACTGACCAATTTGGCTCAGGAGTTAGGGATTCTTCATTTTAAGAAGAAAGGACTTAGAATAGCTGCATGTGAGACGCCCTTTGTTACGGTCCAGGCATCTGCTGAATTGTCACAATCATCTTTACAGTCCACCTGGGCTGAGTCACTATTTTATTGGCACTCAGTAAATTACTGTTATTGAACAAAAAAAAAAAGGCAATGAAAGCCTTGAAATTCAGAAAAAGATTTACCCTAAGCTCCTGGGGAGAAGGAAGAAGCTGGATCATACAAAGAGATTTAGGAACATGTGTCAGCTGCAGAAACTGCCCCTCACATTGTGACCTTTGACAATAGACCTGACCAACCAGGCTTCCTCTTGAAAAAATTCACTTTTGTCACTAACCATCCCAGCTCTGGCACGGTCCACAGTGAAGGAGAGGACATTTCATTTGCATAGGTTTCCCTGGAGTGGGTGCATCCTGGCCATTCTCTATCTATTAAAAGTTTGGCATCCTTTTGCTGAAAAGGACAAGATAATAAATGTTTTTGGCTTGCAGGCCATGTGGTCTCTGTCATAACTATTCAACACTGAGAGAGACAACATGTAAACAAATGAACCTATCTGTGCCCCACACACGTTTTCTTACACAGTTAGGGGGTGACTTGGATTTGGTGCTCAGACTGTAGTCAGCTAACTGTTCGTTTAGAGGTCTGGTGATTCCCATTCATTATTAATTTATTCCTTAATTTGATAATTGTTTATTGGACAATTATTGACTGCCAGGTACTGTAAATATCTGCATATTAAGCTTTATATTGCTTTAACAGAGGAGAACCAGTGAAGCATCTTTATCAAGCAAATCAACAATGGTAACAATATCTGAAGTACAGTAATCTATTTCTATAGTAATCAAATATTGAAAAACTGAGTACTAACCTGCCTTTATACTGAAGTGGGTTCTTTGGCTCTAAGCATAAAATAAATCTGTATAGAGTCAGAATGCTATCAGTATATATTGAAAATCCACTTGAATCTCACATAGCTCAAGGGTATGTATACCAGTCAAAGAAGTTAACAGGTGTAGCAATGCTGTCCAGTGCAATTTGCAATAAAATACAGTGCTGTATTTTGTGTCTAGTCACACAGTAACTTTAAAGACTAAGAATCTCTTGTACACGCTCATGCATAAATATATATATATGAAACTTGCAATGCAAAGTTGGTGGACATATTACTAAGTCAAAGTTTTAAGGGTATTCCTGGTTCCTGAACTTGTATTATCTCACCTTATCCCCTTGTATCTCAATGTGTTTTCCCTCAAAGATGAAGTGTGGATGGAAAAAGAAAAGGAAGGAACATCTGTTTCTGGCTGTCTTAGTCACTTTCCCATCACCGGGACAACACACCTGACCCTCATAACTTAAAGGAGGAGAAGTTCATTCTGGCTCATGGCTTTAGTCCATGGTTGGCTGGCTTCATGGCAGAAATGGTGTAGTGGAAGGGTGTGGTGGAGGAAAGCTTTTCAACTCATGGCAATCAGGTAGCAGAGAGAGAAAGGGGGAGTCAGGGACAAGAACACACCTTCCAGGTCACCTCTAGTGACACACCTCCAGCCAGTCCCACTTCCTAGCAGCACATTCAGCTACTGAACCCAATGGATGAATCCACTAATAAGTGTGGTGCCTCATGATCCAATCACTTTCCAAATACATGAGGCTTTTGGGGGACATTTTAGACCTAAATCTTAACACCATACCCTGAGAACCTTAGAGTGTGTGTGTGTGTGTGTGCGTGTGTGTGTATTGTGCATACATAGGGATTTGAGTGGGAGAGGAGAGGACGGGAATCCCCCATTGAAGGATTTCCATGAGAAAGGGCACAAGAGAGTGGAAATACCTAATCTGGTCAGGGAATGTATTTGTGGTACTAAAGTATAAGGCTAGAGGTATTAAAATGTTTTCAAGTGAGGCTAGGAGGGGAGGCTAGGATATGTTATAAAAGGCATTCATCCTGTTAATCGACCTTTGTATCCATGGGCTACTTCTGAAGTCAGAGTATGCATAAATTACTCAAAAATGTGTTCATCATGCAGATTCCAAAGTCCCACTCCCAGAAATTCTGATTTGGTAGATTCAAGACTAGGAAAACAGACCTTGGCTGCTCTTGAAGTTTGGGAACTACCCTGGAAGGCAGTTTTCCAAGAGGGTAATTTATAAATAACCTTTGGTGTTGTTGTTTTACAATAAATGGTATCTTATAAAGAACCCTGGGAAAGGTGGGGAGGATGAGTTAGAGGAGAGGACAAAGAGGGGAGTAGGGAGAGTCTGAGGCAAGAGAAAAATGAGGAAATGGTTGCAAGACCTCCAGGGTGAGAGGACTTCAGTGAATCCCTCCTCCTGTAAGTCACCGTGTGCGCGTGGTTCTGGCTCCCTTTGTGGTGAACACGTGAGCATGGAAAGCACACCCTCTTGGTGTGTTGCAGACACCGTGCCCAGTGTGGCACCCTGTGAATCTTTCTCAGCTGGTGCTTCTGAAGGAAGGAGGGATGGAGCTTACCCACGGCAATGTTCTTCAGACATGGAGCTTTTTCCTTCCGATTTTCCTCAGTTTCTCTTCATTTCCCTTTTCTCATTTTGGGTTGGGTGACAGCACCTTTCAGATGACAGTGCTCCCTCCCAGGTCATTTTTCCTACCCCACATTAAGTCTGGTCTGTCCTGGACTGTTCTGTGCTACTGAGTGTTCTCTTCAGAAGCTTTTCTGCAAATGTTCTCACCCAATGAAACTGGTCAACCAGTGTATGCTGCAGGGCACCGATATAGATAAAATACATCAGTTAGTGCTGATGGAACAATGTGTCCTTATCAGCCTCCTGCTGGATGAGGTATGAAGATGCAATAAGTATGAAAGAATAAATAAATCTGCAGGAACAATAAATCTGTCAGTCATTTTCTACTGTGTCCTTTCTCTCCATGCTTGCCTGGCACATGGGTGATTTAAGTACTGAAAAGTTCATGGTCAAATATATGTATAAATGAGTGAATGCGAGGGCAGGCGGGCTTTTGAGCATGTCGTGTGTCCTCCCAGGAAAGGAGCAGAAAGTCTGTTCTGAAGGCAGGGGTGAGAGCATTAATGCTAGCAGGAGGGATCCTGGATCCCAGCACAGAGAGCTGCAGCAGCTCCTACTGTTAGGGAAGATGGGAATTTAGAGAGGAGGCCATCGTTCCACATTGCTCTCTGGATGTGCAATCCCTCCTGACATTTGGAAATGACAACGTATATTTGAGGCTGGACATCACTTACTTTATGGGAGTTTTCTGAGTTGGATTTCAGATGTGTCTCCAGATTTTGGAGTCCAACATTTGTTCTTTGGGTTTAAAGGTAAAATAATGAAGATATAATCCAAGACCAAGCTCTCCAATGAATGCATGGGTTCCCTAAGTAAGAACTGAGCCAGAGAGGCTGGATGCAGATCCCTTGCCAAGCCAGCTGGTCCCAGTGGTGGATGAGCACACAGGGAACCTATGCAGGATGCAGAATCCACAGACACTGCTCACACAGAGGAGGATGAGGCCCTGAGGCCTCTTGTCTGCATTTTCTGTGGCTATTCAGAAAAGGGCTTAAGTAAGAGTTTCTTCCCCTTCTTCCTGCCCCCCAAATTAGACATCGATATGGTAAAATGATCATTTGAATTGAAAGCCCCTTAATGAATACTTAACTTTCTCGGTTTTGCCACAAATTATTTTAACATGCCCCAGAGCCTCTAACTACCTCCTTATTTTAAGAACTTTCACATTTTAATGTCAAAACAACTCCAAGTATGACAAGTTTGCCCATACCGCCTGGCTCTAGGAAGCTAAACTATTTTGCAGTCAGACTCCTTGTGGTTTAGGGTGAGTTTTAATGCACCGTGTCTTTCATCAGCATGGGGTTTGGTTTTCCATTTCAGGACAGATCTCCAGTTTCATATAGATTTAATGTTACTGATCTTTGGTATTACTTTGTTTTTCCATTGCAAGTTATTTGTCTTCTCTCAGTTCCCACTTGTATTCCTGGGATTTTTCTTGACCTATGTCAGTCTCAATTTTGCTATCCATGAAGTGTGGATAATATTGCTATCTCTCTAATCAGCTTGCTTTTAGGACTAAATTAAATGAACATATTTAAAGCACCTAACAATATGTGGCACAGTCAGTAAAGTTGATTATCAACTTTGTGCATGCCTTTCTTAATAGAGACACTGAGACAAGCAAAATATTAAATATAGAAAATCACTCCTCTTTCTTTTTTTTTGAGAGGGTTTTGCTATGCAGTTCAGGCTGGCCTTGTACTCACTTTGTAGCCCAGGCTGGCCTTGAACTTGCAGCAATCCTCCTGCCTCAGTCTCCCGAGTGCTGGGATGACAGACATGAGCCACTATGCCCATCCTCACTCCTCTTTCATATAGAAAAAAATGTATAAGAGTGTATTATGTGACTCCAAAGCTTGTGTTACATTGTGTTTATTGAGTTGCAAAAAAATGTGTGTATGAGTGTGGGATTGCGTCCTTCATCATGCTGTGTTTCTTCTGGGCAAGATGATATCTCATTACACGGGGACAATGACATGAAGCCATGGATCCAGTCATTATGGAGCTCATGACATGTTCACATGTAGTAAGTATTAGGTTACGTGTGAAAGCACAGGAATCAAAAAGACCTGGATATCATCCTGTGTTGTGGATCCCTTGGCATGTGAACTCTCTGGGGATTGGTGTCATTTGTACAATGGAGATGACAATAATGCCTGGCTCTCTGAGTTGTTCTGAGCATGAAAGAAGCAGTATTTCCTCAGGCACTTGGCTCTTAGTGATGTGCTAAACCAGTTACAGTTTATTAAGGAAATAGTTGATAGCATATCAGTTTTTAACCAGTATGTGCTTCCTCTCTGCTGCTTTATCACTTTATTTTCACTGATGCAACAAGCCTGTCAGAGCCCCGACTCATGGAAGGAAACACTCTTTTCCCAGGATGAGAGATCAGAACTCTGCGTAACATGCTGCATATAGAGACCAGAACCCCGCGTGACACTGCACATCTTAGTGGTTCTTGGCATTGACTAGTGATGTATCTACCACCAGCCTCTTACTTCAGGCCTAGCCATTTTCCAGGCAGCACTCAGCACAGTTTTCACAAGATATTGATCTGAAAACACCGCCCCACTATTTTAAGTCTTTTAATGGCAGCCCAGTGTTCTTGGGGTAGATAACTCCTCAAAGCTTCATCTTGCCTAGCCTAATTTACCTTTCTTGTTCCTCTCAGATTACTCTGTTCTTCCACATCCAGCCACATCTCTGTTTTTCCAGGTCTTGTGGCCACAGGATATGTGCACATGCTTTTGCTTTATTCCCTCACTGACTTGTTAATGCCTAGCCACTCTTCAGATCTTAGCCTGAAGCTTATTTCCGTGAAGAAGTCTTCCCTATCAATCCAACATAGTATGCCAGAATAATACTGTATTTTCTCTCTGTAAGGAATATCTTCTTTGCAATATCCATTGCAACCATGTTTTTTTTCTTAAATTTTATTGGTACATTTTAGATATAATGATCACTTTCATCATAGGGAATTTGTACCTGTACATAATATGTCCTGATTCTTCTTTTTTCCCCCAATCTCATCACCTCCCTTCAACCTCTCTTTATTTACGAAAGTTTGTTTCCATTTTTTTCTTTCTATTCTTTTTTCTTTTCCCTTCCTTCTTTTCACCCTCATCTTTCCCTTGTTCCCCTTCCCATTTGAACATTTTCTTCCTATTTCCCAATATCTATTATGTGTTTTGGTCCTTATTTATGCTTTCAGTTTCTCACAGCAGAAAAACAATGCAATATTTAAACATGTGTGTCCAATTTATTTCACCTGAGAGTATGATCTCAAGGCACACCCATTTACCTAAAAATTTCTCAAGTTTATCCTTCTTTATGGAAGAGTAATACTCCATTCTATAAAAAAAACCACAACTTCTTTATATATTCATTTGTTGATGGGCATTTGGGCTGTTTTTAAGGTATACCTATTACAAACTGTACTGCTATAAACATGGGTGTGCATATATCACAGTGGTATGATGCTTTTAATTCTTTTGGGAGGGTACCAATAAGGGGAATAACTGGGTCAAATGGAACCTCTACTTTTAGTTTTTTGAGGAATCTCCACACTGATTTTCTTTTTTTGTTTGTTTGTTTTGTTTTTTAGACAGGGTCTTGCTCTGTAACTCAGGCTGGCCTTGAACTTGCACCAATCCTCCTGCCTCAGCCTCCCAAATGCTGGAATTATAGGCACGTGCCACTACGCCTGGGTCCACTCTGATTTTCATAGTGTTTGCACCAGTCTGTACTCCTACCAAGAGTGGAGAAGCATTCACTTAACCCCACAGCTCCTCCAACATCTTTTATTGGTTGATTTTGTACATTTTTTCATATATTTAATTGTCATTTGTACTTCTTCATGTGAGAAGTGTCTATTAATTTCAGATGCCCATTTTCTTTTCTTTTCTTTTTTTTCCTTTATGTGGGTTCCAGGAGTTGAACTCAGGACCTTGCGCTTGCTGGGCAGGCGCTTATGCCGCTGAGCTATCTCACTGCCCCCCCCCATTTTCAATTGGGTCTTTAAATTGGAAGGATCTGATTTTTTTTTTAGTTCTTCATATATTCTAGATATTATTCTTTTCTCTGAGGAACAGCTGGCGAAATTTTTTTCCACTCTGTGGGTTGTCTCTTCACTCTGTTGGTGATTTCTTTTGCTGTGCAAAAGCTTTTTTATATGATGAGATCCCAGTGGTTGATTCTTTGTGATAGTTCCTGTGCAATCAGGGTTTTGTTCATAAAGTCTTTGCCTATACCAGTGTTTTCAAGAGTTATACCTATTCTATCTTCCAGCAGATTTAGTGTTTCTGTTTTAATATTTAGATCTTTGATACGTTTTGATTTTAGTTTAGTGCATGGTGAAAGATATGGGTTTAGTTTTAATCTTCAGCATAAGGAAAGCCAGTTTTTCTAGAACCATTTATTAAAGAGGCCATCTTTCTTCTGGTGAAGGTGTTTGTCTCCTTTGTCAAAGATTTGTTTCCTTAATAAGTATGTAGTGAACTTCTTTGTCTTTCTTGATCAGTCTTGGCTTGAAGTTCATTTTGAGTGCAAAGAGATAGCTATTCCTGCTTTTTTCGAGGTTCTTGTCACATGGACTATTGCTTTCTTCCTTTGACTTTCAGTCTATGAATTTCTTTTTGAATGTGTTTCTTGTATGCAGCATATTGTTGGATCTTGTTTCTTGATCCATTTTGCCAGTCTGTTTTTTTTTTTTTTTTTGGAATGGTGAATTGAGGCCATTTACATTGATAGTTATTACTGATATGTATTGACTTATCCTTGTCATATTATTTTCCTGTTACTTAGTTGACTTTTCTTCCTCTCTGTTTAATTGCTTGCCTTGCCTGGTGGGTTCATTATATTGGGGTTCATGGAATTGTCTGCATAATCTTTTTCTAAAATATCCTTTACAACATTTTCGAGTGATAGTTTTGTAGTCATGAATTTCTTCAGGTATTCTTTGTTATGGAAGAATCTTATTTCTCTGTCAGTTTTGAAAGATAGTTTTGCAGGTTAAATCAATCTGAGTTGGAGGTTGTTTTCTTTTAGGGCTTGAAATACTTCACTGTAAGCTCTCCTTGATTTAAGGGTTTATGTTGAAAAGGCTGCTGTGATTCTGATGGGCTTTCCTTCATAAGTGATTTGTTTCTTTTCTCTAACAGCTTTTAATATTCTGTTCTTGTGTTGAATATCTAGAATCTTGACTATCATATATCTTGGTGTAGACTTTTTCTGATCATGGCTAATTGGAGTTCTGTATTCTTCACTTATCTGTATGTCAAAATTTTTTTCCATGCTTGGGAAGGTTTCTGCCATTACTTCTGTGAACAGGTTTTTTTTTTTTTAATGTCCTATGCACTATCTTCTGATTGTTTCATTGATTCCAATCAATCTTAGGTTATACTTCTTTACATCCTCTAGCATATGTTGAATCGATATTTGTGATCTCTTGCTATTTTTAAGAAGTCTTTCTTTCATGATTGCTAACAACAAACCTGTCTTCTAGATCTGATATTCTCTGTGTATACTCTGTGTATACTTTCACTGGAATTGCTAATCTCCTAGATAGCTGTTTTAATCTGTTTCATGGATTCCATTTTTTTCCCTATGTTGGGCATTCATAGTTTCCATCATTTTCCTGAGCTCCTGTATTTTTATTTGATTTTATTTTTTGTGGTGCTGGGGATCGAACCCAGGGCCTGTGCATACAAGGCAAGAATACTACCACTGAGCCACATTTCCAGCCCCTACTCCTGTATTTTTAAATATGTATCTACTTTAGATTCACTAACCATGTTATTCATTATAGTCATTACCTCTTTATTTAATTGAGAAATTATTTCCTTTTTTTTTTCTAGAGCCTTATTCATTTGCTTTTTACTTCTGCTGTTTCCATTTCAGAGAGTTCAGGTGGGTGGTTTTTGATTTGTCCCACCTCACTGCCCCCTGGTTTTGCCTCCAATGAGGTCTGGAGGTCCACCATTGCATCTTGATTCTGTGACTTCTCATTTTCTATTTTTTAAAAATTACTTTCTACATTGGTGTTTATAAATTGCTTATGGTAGGTAGCTTTATTACTACTACTGAGGACTCCTTAGGGAGTAACTACTTTTCAGAGATGTCTTCTAGGTGTAGCTGGACTTTGGCTTTTGAGTTTGTTGCAAAATCCTACCTCTTTAATTTATTAGGAATGAGAAGCGAAGTTGCTCCATATTTTGCTTAGTCTCTCTTTCTCTGGTACTGGACTATATATTGTTTATGACCCTCAGACAATCTTGGGAGTGGCATACAAGGAAGAACAACTGACAGAACAACTATGTCACCTTAGCTAAAGTAGTACTATCAGTAATAACAATAGAATCTAGCACAGTCTAGAAAGTGACTAACTGTGGTAACTATTAATTTGCCAACTTTAACCATATGAACAAGATTTATAGTTATATAACAAAATATAAAACAAACCAGAAATTTATATACATTAAATATTTCCTCCACTGAGTGATTTTTACCCTCTGGTGAGAAAATTTAAAAGGGATATGAGAAAAAGAATAGAGAAATAGAAGAAGAGAAAGAGATTAGAAGCAAAGCTGAAGGAGAAGGGAGATTAGCTAAGTTTTTAGAGACTGGGGAAGAAGACAGGAGGAAACAAAGAAGGAAGAAACAAAAATAAGAACTATACAAAAGGAAAAAAAACTAAAAACAATGTTTATATTCATAAACAAACAAGAATATACAATCAAAAAAGAAGAAAGAAAACAACAACAAATCAAACAAACAAGAAGAGAGAGATTTCTCTGTGATTTCAAGCCTGTCGTTATCTTCTGGGGTCTATAGTTTTATGGTAGTGTCCACTTCAGAGTGTGTCGCTGCTGTCACTTGTAGACAAAGGAGGCAGAGAGAGCCCAGATCTGTATTGTAGGATCCCAGCAAGCCTGCAGGAGGATTAGGGCAGGGTGTGGGTGTTGTATAATCCCAATGAGCCTGCAGTAGCAATAAGGTGTGGTGCCTGTTCAACTCCGCAGAATTCAGTCGTAGCCTGGTCTCTGGTTTTTGGCCTGTGACCTGTGTTGTTCAGCGCACAACACTATGGGTGTTGCTTGTTGGCTTGATCTTGGCTCCCCAATGCTGGGCATCTCCCAGGGCTATACTTTGCCCAAATGCTGGTAGCCCAGAGATGTGGCCAACCGATGGCTCCTCTGAGTCCTGAATTCAGCTGGTCCCACCCTAAAATGGCATCCAGTCAATCACCCTCTCCTGGGGACGTTTGGAATGGAGTCATTTACCAGCTGCTGCCACCCACAGAACCTACTCTCTGATCCACTGGTGCCTTTCTCCCTGGAGGCTTCCAGGGTCCCCTGCTGTCACCCACCCCACCTTTGTAGGCTTGAGCTTCCTCTCATGCCATGAGCTGGGAGTCAGGGAGAATGTGCAGTTTGCCACCTCCCTTTTCTGCCTTGAGGTCTGTCACCTCACTGTCCCCATGAACTCCAGTTCACCCTTCAGAACTTTCCTGGGTCTTGAGGATCCACTTCCCTCCTTCTTCTCTTCCCCAAGTTGCTATAGTCCAGCATCTGGACTCCCAGTCTCAGAGAGGCTGACTTGCTGCTGCTCACTGCTCCACTACCTTCCTGGAAGTACTCCACCGCCATAGTTTTTTATTTCCTAATTTTTGTTTGAACTGGCTCTAACATTTCTTGTGTGTGTGATTATAGATTCTTGGGTATATCCTGCATTTTACTGTGGGTCCCACGAAGTAAAGACTCTCCTGCCATTATGCACATTACTACATTACAGATTCACATTCAGTTGGCTTAACCTGGCGTGGCCCTGCCAGTTATTAAGCTGTTGAAAGATTCTTACACCACAAGGCCGATAACTGATTCCCTGAAGACCCCAAGCACCCATCTGCCCCCAGGTGCCCCAGCCATTCCCCAGAAAGCCCAGGACCATCCCACAATCTAACAAGAAGAGGAGCCATGCCTGGGCCAGCAAAACCAGCTCTTCAGAGCCCCACTCCAGTACTGCGGCTGGTGCCCGTGCCATGTCTTACCCGGTATGAACCATTTTGAATATCACACAGAGAATGCTTGGTAAATACTTACTGCATTAAGTCAGTGATCACAGAAATGACACACGATGTGGCTGTGGCTACAGAGCATGGCCCGGCTTGTCCTGCGGCCGTGCCTCAGATGGTAGGTGCTCCTATGTTCTGAAGGCCCAGGAAGCCTCCTCTCCAGAGGCCTCTCTTCTGACTCTGCACCTTCCCTCTGATGGGCTTTGAGGCCTGGGATCCAAAGTGGAAATTAGGATTTAAAAAAGCCTCTCTCCCCTTCTCTGAACCCCTGAATGTCTACTCCATGATGGATGAGTTGGCAGGAATAAGGGGAAATATAGTTGGCAGAAGCTCACAGAGGGGTTAGTGTCTTCATCTCTGCCTGAAGCTGACCATTTCCTTTTCCTGTATAGAACAGTTAAATGTTGAGACTGCTTAGTACATTTCTTCCTTTCTCAGGTCAAGGAAGAGGGCATACTCAGAGCCACAGTTGAGCAAAGGTTGTGGAAGAGGGAGAAAACTAAGTACGGTGTTGGGTCTATACTGGAAAAGTGTGCTAATTATGAAGGTGAAGACAGAGAGCAGAGAAGGAATTCTGGCTGCACCTCAAAGGAATCTCTGTTTCACAATTTCATGGGGCAAAGCCCTTTTCCCTGAGCCCTGCTAGCCTGGGATGGCATTTTGGAATTTTGCAATAATAAGGCTTGTGCTGAGGTAGGGGAACTGCTGGCGCCCACTCTCAGGACTGTGTGTACAACTAATGAGCCCAGGGAGAAGCAGTGGGGAGACATGGGAATATAAAAGAAGCTTTCAAAAGCCAAGCAACAGCTTCCATGAGAAGGAGCTAACCCTGACTTAGATTTTGTTTACCTTTTCTTTATTTTAAATGTATGTTAAAAGGTGAAGAGTACACAATTCTTGTCCTTAAAGACATCTTGGTTTGGAAGAGAAGATAAAAGGGTGCAGACATAACAATGGTATCAAGTAATATAGGGAAGAGTCAAGAAGGTCTTTAAGAGTTTGGAAAAAAGAGAGATAACTTCCTATAGGGGCAGGTGATGTATATGGTCCCATGGGAAGGTACAATCTGGGTTTGAAGGGTATATAGGCCTCAGACATAGGAAGATGGCAGCCTGCTGGACCAGTTCAGGATGAGGTGAGGGACAAGAGGGCAAGGGGGACACTTACATTGGTCAGGGCCATGGTGATTGCAAGACCTAAGACCTGTCTAGTCACAGGCTCTAGAGCACATGCAGACTTGGGAAGCTGTGGCAAAGGAGGTAGAGAAGAGGATCCTAGCATTTAGATGAAAATCTGAGAGTCACAACAATTTTCATATAACTGGAAAGAAAAAAATAGATAAAGAGGCAACACTGAATTTGGTCTAGTTTTTGTTGAGGGTGAGAAGCCAGCAGCATAGAAGGGGATGACATCAAATGACAGAAGGAAACACTGAAGGGGAAGGGGAAGACCAAGACTCAGCTAAGATTTGGAAGTAGATTATGTGACAGAGAACAGAGGCAGAAGCGATGGTGAGATGGCCCAAAAACAGACCTCAGAGAGGAGCTAGATGTTGGGGGGACTGATGGCAAAGAAGGACACAGAGCAACCCAGCAGTTTCCTGGGCAGTGATCCAGCTGAGGTCAGTAGAGAGGGTGGCACCTGCTGAAAGGTGTGAAGGTGGACTTTTGATCTGCCAACTTGTGTCTGGTCCCAGTTAGCTGGTGACTTTCTTGGGTTTAGCATGGAAATTTCCAAATTCAAGAACAGCCCTTGCCCCTATCAATCCCAGGAGAACTGGAACATTGGTCACTGTACGTTTGTGAAGCCTCACTGATTAGAACCTTCCATCAACCTCTTGCATACATAACTTTTCTTGCTTTCTAGTCAGGTGCTGAACCCCTTTCTGCTGAGGCAAATATATGTGATAAAACACTCTTGTCCACAGGTAATTCAGCAGCCCTGCTGTGTGTCCAGAGGATGTGGCTTCATTTGCATGCAACTGATAAAATTTACCCCCAGTAGGCCATGTTTATTCTTGAAAGTAGCAAAATAGGCCCCCAGCTTTGACAAAAAACAGACAAAGCATTCTGATTCAGAAGGTTGAAGCAACAAGACCGACGAGAATGTCATTATTAGACATTCTCCATTTGCTGTGCATGTTACCTCTTGGAATTTGGGCCTTAAAAATGGATGAGTGACAGGGAGACATAAGCAAAAAATCAAGACATGCCAGGCTGATGTGTCATTCAGAACTTCAAGGATGTTCTGTACCCTTCTTTGATAGGAAACAGAATTGGTGGCCCTCTGTTTAAGCAGATGTTTATAAACCATTAAGTTTCATTTGACTTAATGCAAAAAAGCCATTGACTCCAAGGTCAAGGGCTTCTGGGGAAACTTTATAAAGATCAGGCAGTAGGTATCTATTAGAGGCTTCAGATGTGTTCAACTCCATACTAAATGTGCAGGAAGTCTAAAGAACTGTAATGTATAATTTTCATTTACTTCAATTATGAGGTAGAGGTAAATATACCTGAGTGGCAAGAACAACATAAAAGAATCCAAAAATGCCCCATGTGTGGGGCATAAAAGTCAATGCTCTGAGAATTCAGAAGAGGGGTATGGGTGTTGAGTGGGAGATGTTCCTGAGGGCTTCATGGAAGAGGAAGTGCTGGGCATTCAAGAACAGGGGGGAGATGGGTGTCTTGGCTGCCACAGTATTAGTGAAGTCTGGACGGACGACCAAAGACTCTTTCTTTGATGGAGTCCAGCTTCTCCTTTATCACTTTACTTCTTGCTTTTATTATGAAATGCTGTGTTTAAGGCATGATAGATGAAGTGCTAGGCAGGAGGACAGGAGTTTCAACTTGCTTTCCTCCCTGTATCCCTCCCTGATTGATAATAACCACTCTAATTTGTTTCTCACTCAACTTCCAAACTCTCCATCCAGTTGTGAGCTGTTGGGTAGATATTAGGGTCCTAAGTTAGTGAATTTTATTAAAGATGATCAGAGTTGTCAGTATTTATCTCTATTATTCTTTTTTCCCCCTCTCTTATCTGTTTGCTAAAACAGAGGCACCAGAATAAATTCTCTAGGAACTGTTTAATTTCTAACTACTAACAAAAGAGATGTGATAGGCTTTACTCTTCATCCTCTCCTTTTGGTGATTTTGTCAAATCAATTCTAGGAAAACAACAGAAAGCTTGTGGTTCCTTTAACCTTGGTTGGCTAATGTTCCCGTGTGAGGTAATGTTTAGGGAGTGACCCCCTCAGGCTCCTCTGCTCGGATTTGAGTTAGACTCTGTGGGGTTTGAGTTTAGCAGCCTGGATGGCAAAAACCAAGTGCCCCGAGTAACTCACTCATTTCCGGGAGGGGGTCAGGTTTGCAGCAGGTTCTTGGTGAAGTAAAACTCTTGAATGACATTTCACAATCATTGTGTAGTTAAATTTTTGCAGAAAAAGAGAAATGCAGTTGGCTACAGAGCTTCCTGCAGGAATGTTGGGAATGGGGCATGGAGGTGTTAAGCTAGGTGGCTTGTGGGGCACTATACTGGGGGGAAATGGGGCAGGGAAGAGACTGGTCAGAAAGTGGTGGGAGAGAGGCAGCTGCACCTCCCTCCCAAGGCCATGCACAGGGGTTAGCTAGAGGCTCGGGAGAATTTTGCTCTTGGTGATGAAATCCTGTCTGTCCTGTTTGCTGTCTTTCACTGAACTTGAATTTGCACAGTTGGGCAGATGGTCTAGTTCCTTCCTGTAAGGTGATGTCTCAACTCTTTTGTTGGTCTTGCGTGACTGACATGGAGAAGTATTAGGAGTAAAAAACTCTGAGAATCTTGACTCAAGGTGCTTCTTGAAAGTCACCAGGACCAATTTCCCTGTTTTTAGCATTGTGCCTATTTGTGTTCAGTACTTGACACATAGTGCACTGATTGAATGAATGACCTCATGGGACTCAGTAGAGGACTGTTTCTTAAGGGAAAGAAGGTGGATAGCAGACTTTCCTTTGCCTTGGCAGTACTTCTCCTGAAATTCTCAAACATGAAAGTCAGTTCAATCTTTCAGCCATTTCAGCGACTCACCACACCTTCCCCTGCACCCTCTCCTGTCTCCAGCATGAAGCATGGTTAGGTGAGTGAGGATAACTTGCAATGCCTCAAAACGTGACAGAATGCATCTTTGATCTCCATGTCCTTGCTGAGTGAGCAGGGCTAGTGAAGATGGTTCTGGCAGGAAGGATGGAGCCCTGCACTCTCCACCACTGGCCCCAGGGAGGAGCATCAGGACCCAGACCTCTGCCTCCTGCAGGCGCCAGCCTACAGCTCCTCCAGATTCCTGCCCTGAACTGCAGAAGAGACGTCAGGACTTGAAAAGTTGCATGTGCTGACATGCACAGGGTTATGTTATTGCTTTCTGGAAAGTCTGTACTGCTCTTAAAGTTTGTGAAAAATCTTGCTTTCACCACTTCAGGGGGCCCAAGCCAAATATTTGGTACATTTCTGCTTGTCTGTTTAGAGGCTTTTTACTGATGAAAGATGCCTGCTCACAGCCTTGTTGCTGCTGGACCCATGTAGGGAGGTGATTTTCAGCTTACACACACACACACATGCACACACACACATGCACACACACGCACACATGTACATGCACACACATTCACACAGACACACACATAGACACAACCCCCTACAAATAGACTCATCACACAGACACACACCGGCTTGCACATACAGACACGTACACACATATATACACACAGAATCACACACATACAGACACACATCCATACATACAAATGGCAGAAATGAAGGGAAAGATTCCTAATAGAGATATAGAAGTATTCTCAGAATGCATTCACATGCAAAAATAACCTCTAAAAATAAATAGCAGACAAATACGAACAACTGGAGAGCTACAGGCAGCTGTGCTCTCTCTGAGGAAAGCTCCTATTCGATTGTGACTGGATGTAAGGCTTGTTCGTGATGACACAGGAGGGTGTGTGCATGCAGCTGGGCTCTGTACCAGCATTTTGTCCTGCAGTAAAACTTTATCCAGGGATAACATAAACCTGGGGTTTGGTTTAATGACTGGATTCAGGTTGTACATGAATAACATGGAGTTTGTGTCCATATTTTGCCAGAAGAGTCAGCGCTATTTTAGCAAGTGCCAAACCAAATAAATGCAAGATTTAGGGCTTGTCAAGCTTCCTCCACCCCCTTCTGAAAAGACTTCAATTTCATCTTGCTGGACTGAAGTTACCAGACAAGTGACACTTTGACCAGGTTGTATTATCCTTCAGGAAATCTACTTATATTTATTTCTAATACAATGAAACTGAGAATGTGCCTAGTGCCTGAGGGCATGTATGTAGGAGATAATCACAGCAATGAAAATGAATCTCTCCCTTTATCATCTTTGGACTAGAAAGGAAACGGCCCAGAACAATGCCCGTAAAATTTGCCAAACCAAAGGATGAGTCTTGTCCATTGTTGAAAGAACACCCTCCCAGTCTGGATGTCTTTTTATTAGGAACCATAGACTTATCTTACGTGAACTTATGACTAGCAATAAACTGTCTGGGTATTACGCCGGTTTCCTACCCTCAGCCTTTTACCTGGGCCAGCCACAAGTAGGCCGGTTCTGCTGGTCACCTGACCCTGCTGACTTCCTGGCTGTGGGCATTTCTACCAGAGCACAGCAAGTGACCTTTAAATTCCATTTGGATCCTGTGACTGGCTGATGAGTGAGTGGCAAGGAACAGAGAGAAGTGCTCCCGGCAGCCTCCAGCTAGGCTGGTTGACCCATGTCCTCCCCTGGATGGAAGTCAGATGTTTTGTGAGATCAGTTTGCTAAATGTGGTGGCCTTTCTGTGGGAGGATGGCCTGAGCTAGCCATGGGTTCTGGTTTGCTGGGTGCCGTTCAGCAGAGGGCTTTCTGTGTAAGCCACACAAACCCAAACCTTGAGAGTTACAAAATGTTTCACATTTAATTTCCTTCCTATTTCATTCTCTTCATTTTCCAGCCAGTTTGTGGGCCCTTAGCATGCACGTCTGACCAGGTTAAATTCCTGTGGGAACCTCAGAGATCTGCAGAGATCTCACATTCTTTCCTCGCCTGGAGTAATTTTCTAGCTGCTCTTCTCATAGCTGGATTCTTTTTTTCTGTCAGGTCTCAGTTTTGTCGGAAAGGCTTTCTGTGTAGGCCAGCACTTCAGGTTTGTAATTTTCTCTGAGCGCCCCTTTTTACAAGACTCTTACCATAATTAGTGATAACATATCTATGTTTATTTGTTTGTTGTCTTTCTTCCCAAATAGAATGCAAACTCTATGGGAATAAATACCAAATCTTTGTTGCTTGTTGCTTGACATCTAACACTTAGGCCCTAGTAGAACATCAATAAATATGCTTTATTGAATGAATGAGGCTATTCTCAGACCATGAAATTGATCAGAACCCTGCAATAGTTTCCCCAGAAAAGATCATAAAACAATTGTGACACTTCTTGTCAAACTAGGAGAGTGGAGAGGAGAATTAGCGTAAGAGGGAATAGCAAGATATTTCTAGCAAGGCTTTCATTATCGTCCAAGAAAAATATTAGTAGACTAAGTTAACACCTTTGTGCTGAGCTCAGACATGCCTGGCCCTACCAACCACCTTGCCAACACTTCCCACTGTGCCTGGCCTGGAAGCTCGTGTCAGAGGCCCCGTCTCCTGGTATGGTTAACTATTAGAGTTGACTGTAGAATTATTGGCAAGTTACTTATCCTCTGGCACCCTTTCATCAGGGATTAAACATCCCCATGAGACTTGCTTATGTACTTGATTGATTTTGATAATTCTTTGTGCATTCTGCAGGGGCAAGCTTGGCATAGAGCTTGTGGAAGACCAGGTTACTTGCATCCTATGTTGCTCTCAGTAACATTAATTCAGATCCTTTGAGTCCCATTCTATGCAATTCAATCTTTATAAATGTGGTTACAGAAACTCTTTGCTAAGCCATTTGAAAGATTTTCTCCATAGGTGGCCTTGGGGTTGGCTGGTCTCTTTGGGAGGCCTTCTTTTTGCTATATAGGTCTCTAGATATCTAGATGTTCTCTGGGGTTGCGGGGGAGGGATACAGGGGTGCCTGGTTCACCCACATCTTCCAGAGCAGGCAGGAACCACCCATGTGAGGCCATCTCAGCTAATGGACTCTTAAATCTTTTCTTCTCATTTCTCTCTTTCGTCTTGTCTCCAGTCCTGATACTTTCTGTCCTCTTTCTGCCTTGTTTATAAGAATAGACACTGAGGATGCAGGGGTTCCTGTCTCCTGCCCACCCTGTCTCTGGATCTGGACAGTGGTTGGTAGGATCTGACGCAAGTTGGCAATGTTATTTTAATATGTTACATAGCATTTCCTTTACACAATTCATACCAAGTGATTCTTGTTATAAACTTGACATGATTGGCTTAACTGAGCACCCTCTGTGGGCCAGGAACTCTAAGCCTTCCTTTCAAATTAATTCATAATGCATTAAAGAAAACAGATGCTTAGATAAACATAAAACAACACAATATTTCATGTTTCTATTTAACATACTCGCACACACACATACACACACATGCTCACACACATGATTTATGGGGGCTACTGTCAGACCCTGACAATAATCAAGTCTCTGAATTAGTTCTTGTTATATTTCTTATTGTATGGGTTTTAAATCCAAATGTCTACATAACTAAGGCAGAAAATATCTATACAATGAATTGTGATGCATGATATATTGGAGAGAGCATGCCTATTTTAAAGAGGTCATTGGCTACACAATGTTATTTTATTTTTGCTACTCAGTGATGAACTATCAATGTTGGTGGCTACTTTGATCATCCAAGAGAATAGAGATTTCTCATGTGACATTTTAAATCATGCTATTAGAAAAAAAAAACCCAGCCCAAGCCTGAATACAGCCTGCCTATTCATAAAACTGGTTTGCACCAAAATGTGGACTTATTTATGGACATCTTAGTTCAACTGCAACTGGTGGGCTCATTTTATGAGTCTTCAGCCACTCTGGTTCTGAAGGCATTTGGTCTCCTGCAGTGCTGATGGCCTTCAGACCTCAGAGGCTATATGTCACTGTCAATTTGCTGTTGGTCCATTATCCTCTGGAACAGTCACCTGAGTGGCTGCTGTGCATGTGGTGGGGACCTTACAAGATGCCTCCACAAATCGCTCAGAGTCCTGCTGTTTCTTTGAATACCTGTGGGTTGTTCTGCTTTTACATGACTTCTGCCTTCCCTGAGTTCACCTCGAGAACCTCATTTTCTTTTCCACATCTCTTGATACCCTAGTGAAGCCTAGTTTGTTTTCTACAAAAACTTTATTCTTCTTCATGGGTATAGTAGATGGCATTTCCTAACCTTCCCTGCAATTGAGGGAGACCATGTGACTGACTTCCCAGTGGAGTTTGCATGGACTGACCCAAAAATACCTCCTCTGTGCAGGCTTCCTCACCCCACCTTTCTCCATCCAGGAGCTTGATGCTGATAACCACAGCAACCTTGAAATTCAAGTGTTGAATATGGCAGAACATGAAAATGAACAAACATTGGATTCTTGCATTAATACTTGAAAAGAGCTTTCTGAAGCTCAGAAACTCCTGTTTTATATATGTTATATGCATGAGAAATTAACTGATGCTGCTTTGGAGTTATTTTCTGGTTTTGTGTGTATTAGTGTGTGTATTAGTGGGGTATTAGACATCTGTTAGTTGTAAGTAACACCAGAGAGAATGCTCTATTTGTCATTTCCCTGCTATATTCTTAGGACCTAACATAGAAGCAGACATCAGAAGTGATCAACAAATACTTCTGAAATAAATAAATGAATGAAAGAATGTCCTGATGGAACTTTGGTAGGCACTTAGCAATCACACATCCAGTCCTCACATTATAACAAGAGGAGAAATGTAAGCCCCTGAGAGGAAGTCACTGTTCAAGGCCAAAAATCAAGTTAATTTTGAGAACAGGAATCAGCAGCAGAGAATTTTATTCTATTGTCTTTCATCATCTTATGCTTCTCTCTCTCTCTCTCTGGCAACTTTATTCATATCAGCAACTGTGAAGGAAGGAAAAAGAAGATTTCATGCCTTTGCTTCTATCTTATTCCTTCCAAGTAGAATGAGTTGAGGGGCATGGCCCCAGGAAGTGTCACTACTGTCTCACCTTCTGAGAGGTCTTCCCAGGGCAGCATGCATGGGGACACATGAGCCTAGTGGCATCCACACTATCACATATGGCCTAAAAGCAGATCGAATGCTGAGCACAGCTCTGCTGAGAGTCTGGAGGACTGAGTTAAGGGTACCATATCATAGATAAATGCAGTTGAACTTGAAGCAAGAACTACAATGAGAGAAGCAGGCCCGTGCAATGCTGTGGAAATACTTCCAGTGGCCAGTTGCTCATGAGTGGTGTGGATCATGTTATATGTCTAGGAGGGCAGCTGTCTTTCCTGTGGCTGTTCGTCTTGACTTGTTTTTTGGAAGACGAGGTAGCAAAGGGAGGGAGAGAGAGGAATGAAATATGGGATCTTAGAAATCATATTTTAAGGGAATTTTTCATATTGCAAATTAGATAGAAAGGTAACAAATTGCATAGAAGAAAAGGGGAAACCCCTCATGTACAAGCTGTGTCATTGTGGTATTGAGCAAAGTTGTATTTCTGCAATCTTCAGGGTCCACAAAAGTTCTCCTAAGTATGGGGCAAAAGCTGTTTCTCCTCGCATGTTTTTGAGTCACCCCATCATTTTTATACACTCTCCTCTTGCCCCCATCAAACACAAGCTGTAGCCCTACACCACTAGGCAATGAGCTTTCATACTTTCCAGTTCTGGTTGTCATTTTGCAATTACAAAGTTAATAGAAAACATCCGCGTCAAGGTCTATTTCGAACCTTCCTGTTTGATGGAGCCTTTGGACCAAGTTGTTCTTTTGTACTAGTAACATGCAAGGTATGCAGGGAGGTATCTAAAATTATTTAACCTAACTCACTTTTGAAGTTTGATTTGTTTTAAAGATTCAAACTGAAAGAAAAGAGGGTCCATCCCTCACTCTTACCCCATGGCAAAGCGCTTCACAGTTTCCAGTATGATCTGTATTTGAGCCCAGAACAAACTTCAGAGGTTGAGCCCAAAGGGGGAAAAAACCCCCAGATTTGTGAGAGTCATGAGAAGATGGAGAGAGGGTATTGTTTTTAATTTGATCTAGCATGGAAATCTGTATGTAATCTAAGCTGCTGCGTGCTCTGTGGTGGACACTTGCGGAGGGAACAATGAGAACCTCTGTGGGACTTTATCTGAACTGAGACTGTTTTTCACAACTCAGCTGTCCAGGTAACAGCATTGTCCAAGGTGGTGACTTCACCAGCAAGGGAGTTTTCAGGTGGAGGTCAGGGAAAGTGTCAACCAGCCCTAATGATGGGGATGGGACAGAGAAAATGAATCGGTGTTGCAGTTTCATCCCTGATATTAAATGTTTGTTTTGAAATCTAGAGTAAGTCCCTAGAATATTTCCTTTCTCTGTCTTCTGCCAGGATAGGAAGTTCTTTCCCTTGTGCATGCTCCCTAATTCTTGGTCATCTTAGCTTCTGGAAGGACTCTCTTGGATATTTAGGCTCAGAAATGGTTCTTCTTACTTCCCGTTCCCTTCCCAGGAAAAAGGTGTACTTGGTAACCTTGTCATAAAGCATAAGCATTTCTTCCTTTCCAGTTTAAAGGTCAAATAACTTTCTTGACCTACTTTGCATACAATCACACCAGAGCTAAAATCGTACTTTGCCTCATCAGATACGGGCTTTGCCTGCCTGGTCCTGACTCTTTTCTGTGTGTCAATATATCTTGGCAGAGGAACTTCCATTACAACCTGCTGTCCTGGGGCTGAAGATAAGGTACCTCACACAACGATAATGGCTGAGCTAAGTGTAACAGGGAGAATAGCTCAGCAATCCAGGTTTTGGGGAGAGGATGACTAACGTACAGTCGTGGTTTGCTCAAATCTAATTCATTTGTGTATCCTTCTCTTGAAATACGTAAATTCTTGCTAAATTATGTGGAGTGTGGGGAGAAAGAATGATACAACATCATTTGAGAGATATGTACCAGGGCCCAGGCAGATCTTGAGAAGTATTTAAAAAGTATAATTTCAGGGAGGTGATATAAAATTAGTAAATCATTTTCTTCAAAGGAGCTTTTGGTAACATTCCTAACAGAAGTTGGTCTAATTCTTTGTCAAATGTCTTAGAAGAAATTTAGTAGGAATCGTGGGAAGAAGAGTTCTTCTCTTGGGGAAGGAGGTGAATAAGAAAGCAGCCTCTGCTTGTCTAGAGGGTGTGAGGCACTGGGTTTGATCCTCAGTAGTGCAAGGGAAAAGGCAGCCTCTGAATCCTATGGTGTAAAGTATGGGGATGTAGAGATGGTCCTCAAGAAGTGTGGAGGAGAAAGGAAAAGGAATGGGACTTCAAAAGGGAAAACCAAGACTGCAGGTGCTTTTAAAAATTACTTATGAGGGCCGGTGAGATGGCTCAGTGGCATAAGCACCTGCCTGGCAAGCGCAAGGGCCCGAGTTCCACTCCCGGAACCCACATACGAAAAAAGGGCCGGTGATATCGTTCAGCGGCACGGGCGCCTGCTGGCGCGCGAGGTCCTGAGGTCGACCCCCGGTACCCACACACACACACACAAAATAAAATAAAAAAATAAAAATTACTTATGAAAGCTTTATAAAAAAGTTTATTTTTTAACTTATCAGTGGACTGGGGCCAATTAATTGCAGATTGGTAGAATTAAGTAAAGAAAGAACAAGAGGAAAAAAGAGTAAAGGTTGGGATGGAGAAGAGGATTGAAAACATATTCATCCATTAATAAATCTTTTAGCTTATGAAATTTAAAAAACTCTTACATTACCCTTTTCTTTGCACTGATCATCCACAACTAACTGTTCCTTGTGGTATGTAAGAAAGGCGGGCCTGAGAAAGGTATTCCAGATGTGAGATTCAGGTTGTGTTGGCAGGTAATTTAACCAAAAGTATTTATTCTCTACAGTTGTCCAAGCCACTCTCAGGGGAGGACACACCTGAGGAGGCAGAGGCAAAACCCAGGCCAGGGGAAGAAGAAAATCCAGGCTGGCTTGATCTCTTGGCATGCAGACTCATGGGGTAGAGCTGGGACAAGTTCAGGGTGGATGTGGTAACACTGTGAACACTGGCCAGCTTTGAAGCAAAGTTGGCTCCTTTTGCATTGCGACCATAATGAGGTAGAGAAGGGAGCTCACCTGGGACAGAAGGGCCAGTTATAGAAATCTGACAGACATTACATGCTGTGTGGGTTTCCAGTTCTGGGCTTCTGTTTTCTCAAATCCAAATCATCATGGTGGAGGAAATGAAGTCTAGGACCCTCTGTTTACTAATGAGCTGTTTTGCAGAAAGGTTGGAAAACCAGTTGTGAGCAACACTATCTCTTACAAGTGGCCAGTATTACAGAGTTTTATGTCAATCAAAAGGCAGTAGGAGTGTAGTTTGTCTTTTAAGGAGAAGCACTGCTAGGCTCAGGCTTTGCCTACCATTTCCTAAGAAGAGCTTTCTGTTACAACCTTCAGTGGCCAATGAGTGGTCCAGGGACCTTGCCTTTGCAGTTCTGCATCTAACCCTGCAGAGTTCAGAAAGCTCTGCTTCAAAGAGTGAGGGAATCTAAGGCCAGGGGAGGTTTCACTGTGATATTTCTTTTTTTTTTTTTTTTGGTGGGTACCAGGGGGTCGACCTCAGGACCTCGTGCGCCAGGAGGCGCCCGTGCCGCTGAGCGATATCACCGGCCCCTTTTTCATATGTGGGATCGGGGAGTCGAACTCGGGCCCTCGCGCTTGCAAGGCAGGCGCTTAAGCCGCTGAGCCATCTCACCGGCCCCACTGTGATATTTCTTGAAGGATATACTTGGTTGAAACATCCAGCTTGTAGAAAGAATAGTTCTGACACTTAGTAAGTATAGTAAAACTAAGATGATGTGATTTATTCAACTCTTCCTAAATTCCCTAATCCTGCTGCATGTCCAACAAAATGAACACACACACACACACACACACACACACGAGTCTATCTCTGTTCTCACTCTTGGGTTTACCACTCAGGTTCCCATAATATGTGACTGTGGCACACTTTACATGTTCCTACACCACAGGACAGGGGTCTTATGCTCTGTGCAGGATTAGGACACCAGAATTCGAGTTGAGTTAGGTTGCAACTAAGGAATGTAGAAAACAATCAGATCAAAACAAAGAGGGAGTCTGCTGAACTGGAAAGGAAAGCAATGCATACTGCCTAGTTTCCTCATAGCGCAGCTGTAAAGCTAATAAGCAATTTCTGATGAGAATGTGGAGAAAAAGAAATTCTTCTACACTGTTGCTGAGAATGTAAGTTAGTGTGATCACTATGGAAAACAGTATGAAGGTTTCTAAAAAAATTAAAATGTCTCCTTGGATTTTATTTAAAAAGCTTTCTGGGCCGGTGAGATGGCTCAGTGGCTTAAGCGCCTGCCCGGCAAGCGCGAGGGCCCGAGTTCGACTCCCGGAACCCACATACGAAAAAGGGGCCGGTGATATCGCTCAGCGGCACGGGTGCCTGCTGGCACGCGAGGTCCTGAGGTCGACCCCCTGGTACCCACAAAAAAAAAAAAATAAATAAATAAATAAATAAAAAGCTTTCTGAATCATTTATCAAAATTCAATAAAACTCAATCCAAAAAATCTTTAAAAACCTCATTCCAAAAACAAAGTGCATCCTCTCTGAAACAGCTCATGAGTACACTCATGTTGCACACACATCATGCAATAAAAAATTAGGCTTGTCAAAGTAGCAAAGATCTATTCACTGCTGCAAATGCAGGCAGTGAGTACTTTGTGTATTCACAAAAAGCTCACAGTTAATACTGTGTGTGTCAAGATAATGTCTCTCCACAAAGACCAGGTGTAGTTGGAATAACTTTTTGCTTCACCTTTCTAAATTTCTTAAAAGATTTTGCCTTTCACCTTGTACGTACCTCTTTGTATGATACCTTGAGACTCCATAAATAAGATTTTTTAAAAAATGTCCACTTGACATCTACACAAATGTCTTCTTTCCAGAGCAAAGGCAGGACCCCTTTCAGTTTCTTCTAGAAAGATAGATAAGAGGATAAATGGGGACAGATCCCAACTAGAGGGACAACAATGAGTGCTTTTCACACAAAAAGATCTGGGCTCAGAGTTCTGAAGCTATCAGGAAATACCCTTAAACTGCAGTGTTGGAGCTCTGTGATCCTGTAGGAAATCCCAAGAGCTATATTTGGGATGAATGAGTCAGTGGAAGCCCTGTTTCCGGTGCTGCAGATCCTGACTTGTCAGGAAATCTGTCATGTGCAGGCATATCACAGAATACCAGTCTATGACGGAAGCCTCAGAAGGCCCTTCCCTAAGTCCTTGTCACATAAGCCAAAAATAAGCAGGGAAACATGTCACAAACTGTGAAAAATGCTCTGAAGAAAGCATTTCCATGTCTAGTTCACCCCTTCAAATGGAGCCAAGTCTGACTTAGGTCTGGACCCCAGATAAATTCCTGTACTTCAGGGTTTTAGTTCCTCTGACATGATCATTAGAAGATAAGTCATTTGAGGTTGTCCTAGCTATAAGGGGTTGTGCATTTGTTTACATTTTGTAGTCTATCAAAGCAGAGGACAAAATTGTCTATCTTTTGAATCTCATATCCATTCATTTTTAGTGCTATGACATCAAGTGTATTTAAGAATTTTGTTCTTGGGTTACAGTTTTGCCATTTTTCTCCACACCTAAAGTGCCTGGAAGTTTTCTTCTTATCCTCACCTAGAATATTATACTTCTGCCTCTTCCTCCCATTATTTTATTTTATTTTATTTTATTTATTTATTTATTTTTATATGCGTGTACTGGGAGTCGAACTCAGGGCCTCGCCCTTGCCAGGCAGGCACTTATGCCACTGAGATTCCTCCCATTATTAAATGAAATGTTCTTCTTAGAAGATAAAGAAGCTTGTGAAGAATACAACCAGTTTGAGAATCCCAAAGACCATACATTAGAAAGAAGTTAGTCGGGATCATGTATTAATGCATCAATAGCTTCAGACAATGGTCCGCAGGCACCACTTCTGGAGTTTCAAGTGCAAAAGGAGAAGGTGTCCTTTAATTCCTCACCCTGGGAAGGGCGAACTCAGTGCTCAGTTTCTCTCTTGCTGGCTCACTCTTGTTTATTGTTTACCATGAAACAGCACCTCTTGCAGCCAAACTTAGCTCAGACAACTAACTCTTCGGTCAGTAAGCAATTATATTAACAACTGCCTTATTTTCTAATTTTTATCAGAAAGTGTCATGTGTTCATTAACTTGAATATGTTGTCTAATAGTTCCTTTATTTCAGTGTAAGAGGAAAATGTAATATTTAAAACTGTTCAGTACCAATGGGCCTGGGATATAAGCATATTCACCAAGGAGCACATTAAGTATTAGATAATTGGATACTTGGTGAATTTTTAGGTGGGTGTTGCAATATGCTTTTGTGATTTTGGGAGAAATTGTTTGGGTTTTTTTTGTGGGGGGAAATACAGTGCTCTTTTAGTCCCATTTGAAATAGTGAAACATCTATACAAACTCACTTTTAGGCTTCAGAAATGGATTAGCTTTGGATAACAAGGGATTCTTATACTCAATTTATGACCTTACCATTTGTGATCAACACAAATCTGCTAACTAGTTTTGACATTTCATAATGACATATTAAACTCATGTTACAAAGGATGAATAAAAAAATGGAAATATGTCAAATGTCTTATTTATCTTATGAAGTATATTTTAATAATATCTGCATTTGGGGAGACATAAAGAAGAGGATGGAGAAAGGGATTGAGTTCTGGTAATCATTCTCAAAATAACTGAGAACAGATTTGACAATACAAACTTTCAGGCATGTTAGTGGAGAATATATCTGGTGGGACATTCAACAGCTCAAATGTTCATTTTGATTTTAATATAACTTTCTTTGGAGACACGCATTGCATCCTTTGAGATTTCATGGAGTTTATACTATTAATAGTTTATATATTAATAGTTTCTATGCTTATTTTATCCTTTTCTGTGTACATTCCCAGGCAAGTAGTGGAAAACACTTATGGGAAGATATAATAATAGTAAATCTATTCGACGCTTTTCACGTGATTAATAAGTGGGTATCTTATTTTGAATGGTTGGGATTTTGTTTTGCCAAGGTTTTTAGTCACAAGATTTTATACTCTTCCTTTTCAGCCTTGTTCAGCTTTAAGGGATGGCTCAATTGAGATACATGTTAAATCAAGAATACGGGCATGTCTCAATGAATATAAACATTGTATGTCATAGACATGAGCTAAGGATAATAATAACAAGAATGAAGACAGGGAAATGGGATTTAGAGTTGGAGGGAGGGAAGTGGGTGGGAAGGGGAATGAGATTAAAAAAGAAATAAGCTGTATTATGTACATGTACTTACGCCCCAAGATGAATATATGCTTCATGTACTGCAAACATGTACTAATAAAATAAAAAATAGGCTTGTCAGCTTATAAATGAATGAATTTTTGTTGAATGTATAAAATCAGATTTTGTCTATATTTTATTATTTTTTGACTATTTTATATTCTGCCTTAGCCTCAGTTCTCCTCCAACCTTCTACATTGCCCAGTAGCACGCACCCAGGGAAGGAAGTTGGGTATTGCTTTAAGCAAATATAAAAGGTTGAGGCAATATTTGTGGATAGGAAGCCCAGTTATGAGAAATCTAATTTTAAAAGGTTAGATAATTGCTTGGAGAAGAATGAATGAAAGACTGAATTGATTACATTTAGGAAAACTGCCAAAGTACAAGTCCTCGTCCACAGGGAAGTGGCTACCTCCTGGGCAGCTTCCATGATTACTAGCCTGGCACAGAGTACCTGATGAATCCTGTTTCCATTTGGAAACTGACACTATATTCAGAGCCATGTGTGAGATAACTATCATATGAGTAAATTGTTGTTCTTCTCTTTTCCCTTGTATTTTCAAAGAAATTTTATATTTACCCTTCCTTTTTGAGACAGTTTGGTGAAGTGCAAAGAGCAGAGGCCTACTAGCCAGATGATTTGCTACCGCTGTTACCATATCCTCCCTGGAGAACCTCCAGGGGCCAACGAGATCGTGTAAAGACAGTCCCTCCGGTTCTCATCAAGTTAAGATCTTCCAAAGGTCCCTTGAAGTCTCTGAGACTTGATGGCTTCCTTGATAAAGTAAAGGAGCAAGTAGTAACTGGACAGTCTTTCAACTTCTCATATGAGTCTTCCATTATCTTTACAAACATTGGTAGATAACTGGAGTCACATACTCTTTTGCTGAAGAACTAGAGCACAGAGGTAAAGTGAGTGGCCTGGCTGGCAGAGGACAAGCACCTGAGAAGTCCAATACTTCCCCATCCATCTGCGCTTCCCTCCTATGTGTTATAGGATGCCGGGCCCATTGTGACCTCTGAGGAACTCCCTGTGGTCCTGAGACAAGGACAGTCACTCACTGAATGCAAATAACTTGAGGCTGGAACACAGTAAATCCAGCTGCTCCCGAGGACCTCTGAACTCTAAGAAAATTTCTCTAGGTGTAAGGGAGGTATGAGTGCTTGCATCTGGGAAGCTGCATAGTCCATGGGCAAGGAGGGAAACTGGCTTTCCAGGTCAGTCATCCAGGAGTTGGAGCTATGGACAAGTTTAAGCTTTGTATTTCTGTCAATCCTCTCTCCTTTTGAAACCAGTGGTTCTTATTTTGAGCCACCTACTTTGAAAATTTGATGATAGCTAATAGGATCATTTCAGAAAAATTCACTTTGAGCCATCAACTATTTCTGCAAATAACTTCGATGGACAAAAAAACTCTTGAAAATCATGCATTGACCATTTAAGTCACAGCTTCTGAAAATTTAGGATTATTAAGAAGTCTAGGACTCCATTCCCAGAAATCCTGATTCATTAGCTATCAAAGTGTTGGTCCTAGACATCTGAATTTGTAACAAGCGCCAAAGAGAATTTTGATTTAAGTGACTTGGACTGAACTCTGAGAACCTTGTCATAAGCGTTCCTGCCTCAGACTGCCTTAGAGCTAGAGTTCATAGATACGTTCTCAAATTAGTATCATCTTTCTCAGTTTAAATCCAAAGAAAAAACCCAAATTTCCTATCAAACAAATTAGCAAAATTGGAACAAAACAAAAACAAAAAGCAGATTTTGTTCTGCCTGAATCTGTTTGGCTGGCTTCTGAGTCTGGCACCACCGCTGAGTAACCAATTTTCAAGTTACCAGGTGGCAAAATGCCTAGCTTCCCACAGGTACGGGCGTTCATAAGCTGCCGGTACAGTAGAAGAACTGTCAAGAAAGAATGGGCTGGACTCAGAGTGACCATTCCTGGTGTGCTCTGAAACAGCAGCATCAAAAGAGTAATTACAAGTGGAAGTTGAGATCAGAGCCGAAGAAGTGGTGCTGAGCAGCAGATCTGAGAAAAACGTGATGCTATCAACAGAGAGCAGAGCAGGGTCTCCGCGGGACTGCTATTCAGTAACGCGATTGGGTAATGGAGCTCAGTGGGACGCAGACCGTGAACAGGTGAAGGTGTTGCTCTTATCAAATGCCAGCCAACTTAAAGACGTTATTCTTGACACAAGATAGACTTCATGGCCTTCACTGATTAATACTTACTACATAGAGGTCTGAGAAATAAAACCTTCATAGACTGTAAAATTTGTCCATCTTGTTTCTGAGAACCATTTTGTGACAATAAATTTACATAAAAATAATGAAGTACTCTTTCTATGTAGTTTTCATTAGTAATACTCTTTATTAAAACACTACCTAGATTGAGGATTGGAAAATGTGACAGTGCCAGATACTACATATTTTAGGTTTAGCGAGTTACATACTATCTCTGTTATATATTCATCATAGTTTCAGCAAACCTTTAATAATGTACAAATTATTCTTAGAACAAAATCAAGGCATGGACTGGATTTGATCCCTAGCCTGCAGTTTCCTGGCCCTCCTAAATGTTATCCCAATGGTAATAGAATATTATTTTTGCTTGCATTGCATTTGATGTTTTCTGGTAGGAAATATAGTTCAATGGAAAAAAATCACAGTAATGTAAGTTTCTCAATGATACCACAGCTCCGTTCTTATGTACTTACAGGAGGATCTAAAGTCATTAGTATGAGAAGTGGCATTTTCTAAACTTGTATCCTCCTCCGGCCATCTAACATTCAAGCCTGTAAATAAAGAGTTGAATTTCAGTTTGGTTTCATTTAACAGATAAATGCTGGTGTGATGATGATCTGACTTTCTTGGGCTCTAATTTTAAAACTTAGCATATTGTGGTTTAACTTTACAAAATAAGCACACTCTAAATTATCTTTGTGGCCCTTATTACCAGTTCTACCCTGAGATTTATCTCAGTTCAGGGAGACTTTGAACATAAGATACCCTGGGCTATAAGTAGCACTGCTGTAACAGTTGTACATAGTGAGATAGAATAGAGGTAAATTTCATAAAGGCCAAATGATGCCACAGTTTGGTAGAACTTTAAGTAAAGAAAAAAATTGGTTGAATATGAAATCACCATATTACACTTGATATATCTAGTACCAAACTAAAAAGCCCCTGCAATACATATTCTCATCAGAGTACAAGAGGTTTAACTTCAGCCAAAGAGCATTTTGGTCACATTCAACTAATGTTTGAATTTTGATGATGGCCTATTTGCAAATTTACACATAATCTCTCTGGTTATAAATATTGGGTGTGCAAATTAAATTCACCTCTGTGTGTTATTAGGAGAACTAATAGTGGTCATTGTAAAAATGATGAAGAACAGGAACAAAGTAATTGCCATCAAGGTGGTTAGAGAGGTCTGTGCTGGTCCATGGCCACTGTCTAGCGTTCAGAGAACAATGCCCCCTCCTCTGGGCAGGTGCGACCCAGTGGCAGGGCACATGGTCTGTCTAAGAGTGAGCGAGTGACTGACTGGATTTCAGCCCAGCTGAGCACTCTTGTTCAGGGTTTTGTTCCTGTCTTGAGGAAGTGAGAAGAGATAAGACATACTGTGGAAGTGTAATCTTTGGGAAATAATGACCAATTAAATCTGGACATCAAGGATTACTCCCTAACTTCTGGTTTTGGTGACTATTGTTTAAAACAACATCTGATGTAGTGAGCCTTTCACAACAATCACAATAACTGAAACTCACTTTTGAAAAGCATTAGCATAGAAGAAGCAGCAGTAGCACTGGGAGTGGATGCTGATGCCCACGACTAGTGCCTAGTGACAAGTAGAAAATTGGGGACTTCAACTTCCTCTTTCTTGGGTGTGTTACTGAGTGTCATGGGCATGAATCCACAGTGCCTCCTACTGCCTCATGACATGGGGCATTTATTTTGTGATTGTTAAGTGTTGGCTCCTTACCAGCCCTTGCCAAGTCAAGAGTGGCAGAAGCAGATGAGAATTAAAAGCAATGCTCCTCATCCTTGTGGAGCGAATGCCCAAATGAGGAAGCAGAGCACCTGGACAGCTCACTAATACTTAGTGATACAGACCCAGACGAATCCCTGTGTTACCAGTTTGGCCTTCTCACAGAGTCACGGAGACAGCATTTTGTCTCTAGGAAAAATGCTGGGTATTGTTTTCTGCTGCATTCGTGGTGAAGCTCAACTTGCAAAGGGCCTTAGAAGACCATAAATTAAGTTCAGGTTTTTGAGAATAGAGGGGAAGGGACGAGAAATGCTTAGTAGGAAGGAAAGTACATTCAGACATAAGAACAAACAAGTGGAAATCAAACATAGCAAGCTAACAATGTCTCCCAGCTGACAGAATGCAATTACTCTCACATCATTTCCATACCCGAGGCCCCAAAGCCCCAGAAGTGTGGAGGTGCACTGCCCCATTAGCTAGGGTTTCTTGTATGGAGCCAGACTTTCTGCTTGCTTGAAGCCTGATTACTATAATACTTGGTCTAATTCTCTTCATCTTGGGTCCACAGACTTAGGTGTAGAAGAGCAGCTGGTGTGTATTTTCGTCCTCTAGTGATGGAGAGGTCTTTAGCTATTTTTAATTTGTAAGCCTAAAAACACTTCGCAAATAGCTCTCAATCAGTGTCCTGGAGATCTCAGTTAGGCTGGTGTTTTATGTGGCTGTGTTACAAAGAGATTTAATGACAGTTTTCATAGCATACTTTCCCTGTAATTGCTGAGTTTAAATGCATCCCTAAAACAAGTGGTACAGCATCCTTGGAGACAGTTCAGTGATGAAATATTAGGTCATTCTGGGAATTAGCTTGGTGATAGTTATTCAATGCATGATTTATGGCAATGAAAATGTTAAAGGGCCAATTACTGCATCATTGTGGACACACCTGCAGCCTAATGATACATCTCTCCCTTTGTGGTGTTAATATATATTTAAATGATGGACATAAATCATCAGTGCTGTTGGGGGCATGTTGCAACTCTGCCTCAACCAGCAGGTACAGGGAGCAGAGAGAGCTGGGCCATGGATCAGGGAGGCCAGTGAGCCAGTGAACCTGGCCATTTTCACCCAGATTCCATTTCTTGTTGGGCAACCTTGGGTGATTTAACCATTCTCTGAGCCTCAAATTATTTACTGTAAAATGATTGTCATACTAGTGTGTGTCTACAGTGATGGGGATTAGTGGTTATACCATGTAAATCACATGTAGGAGCGTTAGGCATACTATAAGTGCTTGATGATATGTTCCTTATTGTTGTTGGACTTGTTACCCTCTTAAACTCCATGTATCCAGAATTTAAAACTTTTCCCAGGAGTGTTTTTAATACTTGTAAATCTGACTTCTTCCTGGAAGACTGAATAAAAGTACACCATTTTTCAGAATTAGTATATCTCAACCAGGAGCAAAGTACTTAAACTGGCTACTGCGTCTGCCACCCAGCTCACATTCCAGGTGTGGCCAGGGTTTATTATTCCGCCCCCAGAAAGATCTACATTCAGGAGCCATCAAATTGAACTGCCTTCATCCTTTCACCCAGGCCACCACTCTGACTCCAAATTCATTGATTCCTTTTTTTTTTTTTTTTGTGGGTACCGGGGGGTCGACCTCAGGACCTCGTGCGCCAACAGGCTCCCGTGCCGCTGAGCGATATCACCGGCCCCTTTTTCGTATGTGGGATCTGGGAGTTGAACTCGGGCCCTCGCGCTTGCAAGGCAGGCGCTTATGCCGCTGAGCCATCTCACCGGCCCCAAATTCATTGATTCCAATGCTGAAAAATCTGAAATAAAGGAATCTTTGAGAGGTTTCCTTTGTTGTTCCAGGCTGAGTCTTGAAGGCTGCCTCAAGTGAATGTGAACAGAATATAAGATATTAGTTGATGTAATCAGACTGGAGTGAGGACTGTTCTGGATTATCCCAACCATATGGTCGTATCCACTCCTGTCACTATTGGAGCTCACCTATGGACAGAGTTTTGTTCTCATCATGCGGTGGGCAGCTCTTCTATCTTCCCATGGACTGACCTTGACGCTGCTGGTTCTGAGTGCTTGAGAAGTTTGACTTTGTGACCTGCATATGCTGGGCATCCCTTCCCCCTGAACAATGGAACACTCAGATTTGAAGGTGCCAGAAAGATGAAGAGGGAGCAGCAAAGGAAATCGAGGAGCAACCTATCAAAATAAGAAGAAAAAACCCAGGAGATTATGGTACCACTAGCTCAAGTGAAGAAAATATTTTAGGAATGAGGGAGGGGCCAATGATATCAAATGTTGCTAACAGAGTGAGATGAAGACTAAAATTATTTCATGAGGTTAGCAATATTGATTTAGTTACTGTAAAATATTAGTTTCACTCTTCCTTTAATTCTTATAAAACTTCTGTGGGGGTAGTTATTATGGGTTTTTTGTTTGTTTTTGGGGGGAGGGTATTTATCTCCCTCCCTCCCTGCTGTCCTTCCACATTTCCTTTTCCTTCCTTCCTTTTCTTCTTCCCTCCTTTCTTCCCTTCCTTGCTTTTTCAAGTGAAGAGTTTAAGATTCAGGATGCATAACTTGTCAAGATTTATTTAGATGGAAAGTGGCAGACTTTAGGCCTGAACCCTTGTTTTCTGACCCTGCTTCCCATGATCTCTGCTATCAGATATTTACATTTTGGTTTGCCTGTCACAGATTTCCTTTTACTAGGAAAACATATTTTAAGATTCATTATACATTGTAAACTTAGATTTTATTCCACTTTTGTGGATTTTATGTGTCAGGAATCTGGTGGGGTAGTAATTTTAGGAAATTCCTATCCTATCTGAGAATAAAGCAAAGCCTTCATACATCGCTTTAGCACCAGTCCTCTTATGCATCACTATTTTGTAGAAAGTACAATGGGAAGGGGAAACTGGGCTATGAGGATGATTCAACATACACAAATCAGTAAATACTATATGCCACATCAATGGAATGATGGACAAAAATACTTTGACCATCTCCATAAATTCAGGAAAAGAGTTGCATAAAATTCAACATTCTTTCATGATAAAAAGTCTCAGTAAATTAGGAGTAGAAGATATACCTCAACACAATAAAGACCACATAGGACAAGCCCATGGCTAACTTCTAACTAAATGGTGAAAAACTGAAAGCTTTTCCTCTAGAACTAGGAAAAAAATCAAGGATGTTCACGCTTGTTACTTCTATTCAAAATAGTACTGGGAGTCCTAGCCAGAGCAATTTGTCAAGAGAAAGAAATAAAAGTCATCCAGGGCCTGGGGATGTGGCTCTGTAGTAGGGTACTTGTCTATCATGGGTGAGGCCATGGGTTTGGTCCTCAACACCACACACATAAACAGACCAACAGACACACATTCAAATTGAAAAGGAAGAAGTTAACTGTTTTTGTTTGGCAATGATATGACCTTATGTATAGAAAATCTTAAAGGCTACACCAAAAAATTATTGAACAAATGAATGAACTTAATAAAGTTGCCAGATACAAAATAAATTCAAAGAAGTCCTTAGTACTGCTATCCACTAATAATGATCAGTCTGAAAAAAGATAAACCTAGAAAATAATCCCATTTATAACACATATAAATGAACTATTTAGAAATAAATTTAGCCAAAGAGATGAAAGACTTGTATATCCAAAATTATAAAACATTTATAAAAGAAATTGAAGAAGACATAAATAAATGGAAAGATAATTCTGTGTTCATGAATTTGAAGAATTAATACTGTTAAAATATCCATATTACCCAAAGCTATGTACATATTCAATGCAATCCCTATCAAAATTCCAATGACAATCTTCACAGAAATAGAAAAAGTAGTCTTAAAATTTATGTGAAACTATAAAAAATCCCAATTAAAGAAATCTTGAGAAAAGGTGAAGACATATTGCCTCACTTCAAAATGTACTACAAAGTTCTAGTAATTAAAGCTACAAAATACTGGGTGTGGTGGGATGCTCCTGTACTCCCAGCACTGTTGGAGACTAAGGCAGGAGGATTGTTAAATTTGAGGCCAGGCTGGGCAACTTAGTGAGGCTCTGTATTAAAATTAGAGAAAAAGAAAAGGGGCTGGGGAGGTAGCTCATTATGAAGGCCTTGTGTTCAGTCCCAAGTGCTGCACAAAAAAAAAAAAAAAAAAAAAAGGGACAGAACAGGGAAGGACAGGACAGGACAGGGCAGGACAAGACAGGGAAAAAAGCAAGACAATACAACACAACACAACACAACACAACACCCCAGCAAGGTACTAGCATAGAAACAGGCACATAGAGTAAAGGAAGAGAATAAAGAGCCCAGAAATAGATACATTTATGGTGAATTAAGTTTTGTTTAACAAAGATGACAAGAACACACAATGGGAAAGGGTAGACTCCTTAATAAATGTTTTTTGGAAAACTAGATATTACAAAAAAGAGAATGAAATTAGATCCTTATTTCCTTATCTCACACCACATGCTAAAATCAACTCAAAATGGATAAAGACAGCAGACCTGAATGACTAGAAAAGATATCTAGAACATGTAAAGAATTGAAAAAAATCAGACACTCCAAATTTAAAGACCCAATGAAAAAATGGCCATCTGAGATGAATACACATATCTCAGATGAAGAAATGCAAATGGCAAATAAATATATGAAAAAATGTTCAGCATCACTGGTCACTTGCGAGATGCAAATTAAAACAATGTTGAGATTCCATCTCACCCTAGAAAGAATGGCCATTATCAAGAAATCAACCAATAACAAATGCTGGAGGGGCTGTGGGGAAAAAAAAACCCTTCTCCACTGTTGGTGGGAGTGTAGACTGGTGCAACCGCTGTGGAAATCAGTGTGGAGATTCATAAAAAACTAGGACTAGAAGTCCCATTTGACACAGCTATTCCCATTCTAAGGGGTATGTTCCTGGAAGAATTAAAAACATCATACTACAGCAATATATGCACAACCATGTTTATAGCAGCTTGTATAGCAGTTTGTAATAGCTAAATCTGGGAAACAACCCAAATGCCCATCAACCAAGGAATGGATAAAAAAGATGTGTTTTTTTTTTCATGCAATGGAGTACTACTCAGCCACAAAGAAGGATAAACTTCAGACATTTCTAGGTAAATGGATGCACCTTGAGACCATACTCTTAAGTGAAATAAAATGGACACACATGTGTGAATATCGCATTGTCTCCCTGGTGTGAGGAGCTGAAAGAGTAAATAAGGACCAAAATGTATAATAGATATTGTGAAATAGGAAGAAATTGTTGAAAAGGAAAGAGGAACTAAGGAGGGAGAAAGAGGGAGAAGGGAAGAGAAAAGGAAAAAAAGGTAAGGATAAAGTGGAAACAAAGCTTTGTAAAGAAAGAAAGGAAGAGGGGTTGAAGGGAGGGGAGGGAATAGAGAAAAAAGGAGGAATAAAGATATATCATGTACAGGTACAAGTTCCCTATGATGAATGTGATCATTATGTATATCTAAATTATACTAATAAACTTAATAAAAAAATGAAAACCAAAACCAAAACCAAACAAACATAGAAAGAAACAACTGGAAAACAATTATAGAAAGAGTGCTTATGACATCGTTCCAGACAATGATTTATTTTTAGATATAATCTTAACACACAGACAACAAAAGTGAAAATAGACAAACAGAATTATATCAACCTAAAATGTTTCTGAAAGGCCAAAGAAACAATACAGAGAATAAAGAAACAAGCTGCAGAATGGGAGAAAACATTTGCAAACCATACATCTGACAAGGGTTAATATCCAAAATATATAGGAAACTCAACTCAATAACAAGAAAACAAGCAACTCAATTGAAAATTAGCAACAGATCTGAGTAGACATTTCTCAAAAGAGACAAACACATGGCCAATGGGTATATGAAAAAATTCTCAATATCACCATCATCAGGGAAATGCAAATTAAAACCACAATGGGATATTGCTTCACACCTGTTATAATGTCTGTTATCAAAAGGATAAAAGATATAAAGTGTTAATAAGAATTTGGAGAAAAAGGAACCTGTGTGCATCATTGACAGGAATGTAAATTAATATATTCATTGTGGAAAGCAGTGTAGAAGTTCTTCCAAAAATTAAAAAGAGAACTATGCAGTATATATCCCCAAAGACATGAAATCGGTATGTTGTAGAGACATCTGGATTCCCATGTTCACTGAATTCACTGAATCACTGCTCACAAAAGCCAAGATATGGCATCAGCCTAAGTGTCCACCAATATATTAATGGATAAAGAAAAGGTCACACACACACACACACACACACTCACACATGCTGGGCTTATACAAAAAGAAGGAAATCTTGTCATTTGTGACATGAATAAACCTGGAGGACACTACGTTAGGTGAAATAAGCCAGAGCAGAAAGACAAGTACTGCATGGTCTCAATCACATGTGGAATCTAAGCAAGTTGAACTCATTAGAAGCAAAGAGTAGAATGGTGGTTGTCAAGGTGGGGAGGATAAGTTCAAGATGTCTATGAACATTTTCAATTAAAATAAATGAATAAATAATTAAATATTTTAAATGGTAAAGTGCCTATAGATTTAGAGAAATACAGATAGGGCTTCTCTCATGAGAAAGTAGTGAACATTTTGTCTGTTCATGGGTCCAGATGGTTAGGTGGGCCAAGAAATGCCATAGATACTAATTACTTGAAGATAAGAGAGCAAGACGGTGATTAATTTGACTGAGAAATTGTTCTCCAACTCAGAAATATCTAATTGTTTATTTTTTCACTGAACAAAGATTCACAGTAATGTTAGACACATGCTGGTGAAAATTGTTGGGGAAAGCAACCTGCAGGTCATTGGAACATGTACAAATGCAGCTTGCTTTCTCACACATATCGAGTTCACAGGTACCCACCAAATAATTTCAGATCAGATGTCTTTTTTCTGTACTTCCTTTGCTTTCCTAAAAGCCACAAAAGACAGTTGTCATCATGAATTTCATCAGAATCTGAAAATAAGTCACTAAAAATTTGGCATCACTGACATCAAGAATAATTTTTAGGATATTCAAGGCCGAAAACAACCTCTTAAAAATTTAACTTGCATTTTGAGACATAAGGTAATGAATGGAATTCTAGAATTGCAAAATGCTAACACACAGAATTTATTAAAAGCCCACAGTTAATTAAAGCAACCTGAGTCATAAGTCATTTCTAAGTCTAAATGGCTGTTTCGAATAATTTAAAAGTAGAGACTTAGGCTGAATTAAAATGCCCGGTCCATTGCCCGGTCCATTCAGAGCCCTGCGAAGGTCCAAGACAACCACAAAAATGCTGAAAGGAGCCCATAACATTGAATTTAGGGACCCCGTGACTGCATCTCCTGTTTGTGAATGTGGTTGCAAAACAGAGCTCAAGTCTCAAGGAAACAAAACTTGCCTGATAAAAATCCACAAGTCGCTTCTGGAATGACAATGATCCAAGTGGGTTCTGCAGAATTGAGAAAGCTCCAGGACACAAGGTAGTCTACAAGGATGGATGCTGGGTAGCTTATTCATAGTGATTGATGTATTGGTGCAGGGTGTCTGGGCAGGATATACAGTAGTACCTTGGTTCATGAACTTATTGGTTGCAAACTGAATTGAACAAGAACCAAATCAAATTTCCCCACAAGGTCAATATGATGAACCATTGGATTTGATTCGGTTCTCGTCCAATTCGGTTTGCGAACAGAATCATGGAAAGCATTAAGTTCATGAACCGAGGGACCACCTTACAGTCCTCAGCTCAAGTGGAACCAGGAATTCATTCATGATTCTGTGGCTCACTGAATGTCTCAGTGTCTGTTTCCTTCTGGGTAAAATGTAGAGAGAGTGATTGTCGTTGCCTCTCCCAGCATTAATGAGGTGGCATTCTCAAAAAGCACTGTATTCTTAGGAAGGAATGCTCTGTGGCAAGACATTATAGGGCAATCACATTAAGCATGTTATCCAATGGGAGCTATGACTAAACATTCTTGTATCTCAAATACAAACCAATGCATATGGATCTATTTAAGGGTAACAGATGTCAGACTGAATAAATGAGATAGTTGATTATTATACAGAAGGTAGTTCATGCTTAAAAAATGCTTTATGCCTATTTCATCCTCAATACACTGAAGACATACTTGAGCAATTCCATTTAGATAATCACTGGCCATTGAGGGCAGAAATTAGAAATGGAGAAAAAGATTGGATCACGGAGTCTGTTTCCCAGGAGGCATGGAGGAGGCAATTCCAGCAACAATGCTCAGATGCGCCTACTGTGTCTTAAGCCAGCTTCACAAACCTGCCTTTGCAACTGTGGCTGTGATAAACACCAAACTGAGAGAGCCTATGCCTGGCTCTGTGTCAACTCTTTCTTCACAGTTACTTGGAATCTTTTGTACCAGGACTGCACTGGAAACCCCCAGGATGCATGAGTAAACAGCAAGCCTCTCCATTCAGAGGGCATCTGAAAATATCCCGATCTGCTTTTTCATGTTATTTAGACACGGCAATGTTCCTGTTCGTCAGGGAGATAATAAGCCAGCTGCTTCCTAAAGAACATCTTTTCCTGTGTTTGGGAATTCTGGAATCTCTTTCTTGATTTACTTGCTGAGATGAGATAACTTTACTCCCTTGACTAAAATTCTCTAGTGGATTCCCATGGCACGTAGGACAAAGACCCTATCTCGGTGGCACAGCGGGCTTCTCATCTCCTCTTGCCAGGACTCTCCCTTTCTCACCGTGCTATGGAAGCGCTTTCATCTCATTCCCGCCCCAGCCTCTGTGGGCTCTGGTTGGTTAATGTTCTCTGCCCCAGACCCGCACATGACAGAGGTCTTCCCTTGACCCCTGATCCAAGGCCTTGTTTCCCCTTTCATCCTAACATCTCATTGTATCTTTTTTACAATAACTGCAATTATCTTGCTCAATTTTCCCTTGATCATTGCCTCCTCCTTGTGTAAGTAGAGCTTGACTGTCTTCATCTCATGCGGAGCACTCGTGCCTGGAAGAATACCTGGAGCACAGTAGATTCCCACTAAATAAGACCTTGGGGGGTAGATTAATGGGAAACTTTCATGATTTGAATTTACAAATTCTTTATGGGATTTTTGCTACTAGGAGTTGCAACTAATTTCACATGTTGCTGTCTGCTCTGGGGAAATCTTTTGTCTCATTTGTATTTAGGGTAGTATGGGCTTCTTCTATTCATTACGGCTTAGCTTTAAGGGCAAGAGGGAACCTGTAGAGTACAGGATCTGGTAAGACAGCTTTTTGGGAGCCAACTAAACATGGGAATAATTCTTTTTTGTTTCTTTTTAGTTTATTGGATATATAGAAAGTGGCACTAAAGGACAGAGATTGGTCTTAATTATTCTCAACTTTATAACAAATGATTTACAGAAAATCAAACTTTTGATTTTGTTTCCTCACATATTGCCTGCCCAGTTGATGTCTGAGTGGCATTAGGATTAAACTGGATAATGTGATTGAAAAGCCTATGGCTTATTTATTGATTTATTTTTATTAGCAAGTGTTTGTAGTACATAATGATTACATCCCTTGTGTGGACTTGGTACATGTACATAGCACATCTTATTTCCTTTTTTTCATCCTTAATCTCTTCCCTCTTGTATTCCTCCCTCCAGCTTTTGATCCCCTTCCACTTTGAGAAAGATCTGTCTCCCTACTTCCTATTATATATCTTTTACTTTGCTTTTTATTTATACTTTGGGCTCCTCTGCCTCCTTTTAAGTCCTATTTGGATGCAAGACAGCAATTTTACACATGGGCATCTGGAGTGAGGCATCTGTTAATTCCTCTCTATGTGATTATTTTTATTTCTTTCTGTATGTACAGCACCCAGATCAGTAGCTATCCAATACACTATCAGATGAAGGGATGGATACCATTATTATTCCTATTTTTCTTTTGGCCAACTTGTAGCTTCTCCTTACAACATCATTTCACTCTCTTTTGCATTTATTTTTCACTCTCTCTCTCTGGTAAACTATTAAACTGCAAGGAGAACAATTTCATAGAGATGCCTTTCTCTTAAGTTAATTTCAGTGTTACTTTTGTCACCTGTTGTTTTTGTCATCACACTAGATGTGGACATAGATTTTCAGCATCACACTCACTGTGAGGGAGAAAGGACATCTGTGAAGAGCAAAGATCACCCTGGCTGTGGCCTGTGTCCTTTTCGGGTGTTGACTCAGGAACACTTGCTTTTACTTATTCACAACCCCAGCCCACTTTAATCTGTGTGCAGTGGTCATGCATGAAATTCTGAAGCCAAGACCTTTGTGAATCATGCCCTAGTTTATTGGGCAATACCTTTATTTTGGGATTTGGGTTATTTGTAGACTGTCCTTTTTTGGTATAAATGAGCAGCACTGTTTATTTCCATTTTGCCATAAAAAGGTACTGGTTATTTAGCCAGAAAGCAAATATTTTCACTCTGAATTGCTTTCTGGACATTTTTTCAACAGCATTTGATTCGTAGCTGCGAAACACATTATACCCCTTTCCCCCTCCTGTGGTTCCCCTCTTCAACATTTCCTTTTAGATGGATCAAAACCAGTGCTTCAGAAAATAAACCCAGTTCTTTTGTTGCTTCTTTACTATATGAAAGCATCAGTGAGGCTGAAATAAGTGCCGGTTTGGTCCCAAAATGCTGCCATCAAGGAAAGTCTGCCAGCCAACCAGGTGTTCCAGAATGTCTTGCCCTAAGGCCAGCCTGCCCAGGACTGGCATTGAGCTATGTCTGGGCTTTGGTATTTTCTGTGTAGCTTAAAATCCTATCTTCAGGCACATTTATTAGGATGCATAAGAAATATTGTACAACAATCTGCATAGTGATGAAATTATGTGTGTCTTAGACACTTTCTCCAGTCATAGAATATCCCTGTTATAAACCTTTGGATCCTTTTAAATTTTCTATTTTCCGTCTGAATATTAGTCTCCATTCTCCATTTATTTTTTTTGCATTTTTTTCCAGCTTGTTTGTTTCTTTACTCGTTGAAAACCCTAGCTCCAAACCTATGCCCTTTACACAATAGCAGACCCACCAACCTTCCCATGTGCACAGATTTCCTCACCACCAAAACCAAAATAAATTTTAAAAAATCTTAAATTTAAGAGCTTGATTTCATTTCCAGCTGTAATTTACTATCAGTAGTTTGGCTATCCATTATTTTAGTCATTTCCACCTCTGCCTGGTTAAACTCAAAGTGCTCAATCCTGATTGACTCACAGTCTAGGTATTTAGTAGGAGATTTTTATCTTTCCTTTTCATTTTGGTGACATTGCTTAGAAGTATTCTGGCATTCTTGTCATAGCTGACAATAGACAGCCTTTGAAATACTTTTTCTTACTTTTTAACAACAGCAAAGTTGGCAGTTCAATAAAAAATGAAATAAAAATAATAATTCTAAAAAGGAATTGGCATGAATAAACAGCAATGAGTTGCAAATTGGCAGAAATAATATAGAGGTTAATGTATCAGATTCATCAAAAGTGAATGATGTTTTCTTCTCATTTTTCCATAGTATCTTGTAGGTAGAAGAGGAAGGATGCTTTGTAGAAGTGATGGAAACATGCTGCTCTATTACTATAGAGAGTTGACTCAAAGCTTTCAAATATTTTGAATGGTAGGAAGAAAACTAAATACAAGGCAATTCTATTTTACGAGTTTAAAAAATGTGGTCCAAACTCTGTGGAAGACCCAACCAGACCAAGCCTGTTTTACCTCTTCTAAATGCGTAACATACATTGGTAAATGAAAGATTGGTAAACAAAGGAACCCTGTTTAATTTGGTATTTCCCACATTTATTAGACCATGATGTTCTCTTTCATAGAATGTGACTTAATATCTCATAGAAACCGTCCACCAAACACACTTAAATAAAGGTTCTGACTTCTACAAGCAAAGGGTGGGCAAATTAGGCAACGTATTGGGAATCCAGGAGTGAAAGCATGGATTGTTCTTGAGGGGTGAGACCCTGCTACAGAGACAGAAGACTAAGGGAAAGGAAAAGAGATGAGATGTCCCGCATGACCTCGAGCAGACACGCAAAGAGGTTTCTACAGTGAACCCAGGCTCTTCTGAGTTAGTTGGATGTTTGAATCATACAGTTGTTTTGTATTGCTTTGAAGATAGTTGACTAGGTTTCTATTTTCCAAAATATATGGAAAAAAAACAACTTTCTGATTCATTAATACAGTAATTACTCTAAGTATCCCTGCCGAATATTCATAACCAGGTTGCTTTAAACAGGTTTAAGTTATTTGTCATTGTTTTCCATTTGAGCTTCATCAGTTAGATTTCCTACAAATTGCACATACAGACAGATAAACACACAGTGTTCACACGCACATATCTGTTTCTCATTCTGCGGTGACACGTAGTGAAAGGTTACCGTGAACTTGGGTGTATAAGACAGCTGCCCTGCAGATGTTCCAGAATTGGGTTAAATGTCCTACACATCAATGTTGGCTTTTAGAAATCTGAAGTTCTCACCCCAACTCTAAGCACTTTAACTCCTCATTCCCCTTCAATTTACTTTCAAACTGAATGATTAAAGGACAATATGGAAAACACATGTAAAATACCCACTAAGTTTTCTTTCTTTATTTCTTTAAAAGCACAAAACCAAGGGAGAGAGCCAATGGAGAAATACTGAGGCCAACCAGTGGTTTTCACTGAAGCTTACCAGAGACACCAGGGAAATTTGCCAGTACATGGATCATGTTTGGAAGAGTCAGATCAAAGAGAGAAATACGGAGTGCCAGACCCTGGCACTATTGAGGTTTGAGTGTTCAAAGGGCAGTGTCTAAAGCAATGTTCTTTTCTTGTCCATGTTGCATTTCGTGTCACTGTTCTCTTCCAGAAAGTCCTCCAAACTGAAAGACATATGTTCTGTGCGAACAAAGATGTAAACTATCATCACATTTTGAATATGGAATTGCCAAGTAGCTTTGGATTTAGATTTTATTTGGGGAGTCACTGCTCTTTGGAAAGATTTAAATCCCTGATAGTGAAATATTTCGTGCCTTTCACCCATTTCTATGGATTCTCTCTAATTTCATATCACTTGTAATTATTTTTCCCTTAATTTTCCAGACACTCCCTACCAAAGGAATACAGTAGCTGTCTACAATTCTATATCTTGGTGCAATGAAGAAAGGTCAAAAAGGACTCTCTGATGAGACAGGGTATGAAGAATACTGTGGTGCACAAGTGGCCTAGACTTTGGAGCTGCTAAGATGTTGAAGTGGTCAGGATGATACCGGGATTTGTGGCAAGCCTGTGATCTTTAGATGTTTTGGGTGGAGGCATGGGGTGCTCTTGGCAGCAACATTCATGGAGGCTGTAATTGACACTTGGACTCAAAACATGAGACTTAGAAAAGCAATTGAGTGTGATATGGCAGAAAAAAAGAACTGTATCTTGATCATGTGTATGAATTTCTGCCCTTATTATAGACCTTCAAACCTCTGAAAGAGTAGAACCACTTTATTTGGCCTTCCATTGTCATATCTTCATTGCATTTCTGCTCTTTAAAGATTCTGGAAGGAGCTTCCAAGTCTGGTAAAAAGGATAGATGGTATACACGGATCTCACTTTGATTCTTATAATAGCATTCCCCAGAACTTCCAAAGGCCAACGCCTTGACAAAGTATGTCAAATGTGTTAGTGATTATTTTTTGATAGTCTTAAATGCTAGAGGCCTCCATGGTTGGTTCTGTTTGTGCATTTAGTGTTTAATTTGAAGCCAATGCAGTGATACTTTCCTGCTTTTTTTTCTAGAAGAAGATTTAGTATTAGACAACCATGCTGCAGAACTGGAGTGACTTTCAAGAAGGGGACATATAGCCAAGATTATGTTTCTACTTAACTACGACGGCAAGATTCAGGACAAGACATAAATCAGTTGTAGTAAGTCCACGTCTGGCTACGTAGTTGCATCTGAATCCCATTTCCTTTTATTCCATGATTTCTATTTGCATAACAGGCCCATCTAGATTCCAACATTATTTTTTTCCCCTGTGAAGAAAACACAAAGCCATTTGTCTGATTCTTTGGGCTGTCAATTCATCAATAAGCCATGCTGTGTGCCTTGGAACAGTTCAACAAATAGTATTGCCACTGACTATAGAGTTGATTGGGATGATTCTTTGGCACAGAAAGCACAGGGGTGACTCAAGTATGTACATATGGGGAATGGCTTTGCTTGCCATCTGCATTTTGCATACAATCATGTAACGACCAGATGTGCAGGTCCACTCATCCACTCTTCAGCCCCAAATAGAGCACACTGGAGATAAAAGCCATGAAGCAAATGAAAACCAAACCAAGCAAATGGCTTGTTTTCTGTTGTGTTTACATCTTTGGATTTAAGCCACTAAAATATTTCTTTTCATTTTTAGTCAAAAACTTCCTAAGCTTTTTTATTTTCAAAGTTTTCAAAATTCTGTGTGGCAGCAGAGTATATGTGTTTTTTTCAAGGGTTTAAAGCAAAATACTTTCTCCCCACGCTGTTCTAACACCATAAATACCATTTTCACTAGAGCTCATTCAAATTAATTGTCAACAGTTTGGAAGAAAATTAGTTAACCAAGTTTGTTAAAGGATGTGTCTTGATACAAATTTGTCTATTTTGAATAAATATATGAAATGAGTTGTCAATGGAAAGGAAGGTTGGGATTCTCCAAACACCAAATATTTGGAGCTACACGAGCATATCTTATTAAATAATTCAGTTGAAACATCTACTCTTCTGTAAGGTATTGGTATGCCCCAGATGAATGAACAAACACAGCAGTAAGAAGAAAATCCAACTGGGAATAACTACAGATTTTTTCTGTGACTAAAAAACATGGCATTTTGAATTTTTGCTGCACTCAGTTCTTCCAGTTTGTGTGTCTTTTTCTTTAGAATACTCAACATTACTGTTGGGTAGTCTATTCATCAATACTCTACGTGGTATGTGATTCTTCTGAAATTCACTCTCATTTTGTGACAATGCTGACTTCTACTGGTTGTGGCGCACATTGTGAAAAGAATGAATCCTGCATGCTGTCTTTGGGTTGCGTTGTCTTGCATTCTAATGTATCAAAGCAGAGAAGAGTAATAGGAAACCAGAGCAAGTGGAGGTTAGTTGGAAGTTAGTGCCTCACTGCCGCTCTGGAGTCTCACGCAGGTTAACTTCCTAGTCAGAAATTTTAAGCGATGCTTCATTTGTCAGTGTGGAAACCTTCAGTATGAACATCTCAGAAATTTCAGAGCAACCACATATTTATTACTTGCTCTATACTTAGGCAGTTCTAGAAGAGAACAATAGGAAAGCATACTGATTTTGAGGAGAAAAAAAAGTCGGAATCAACCTGTACTTTTCCCCTGTGAATTCAGGGGGCTCAGCAAATATATATTTTATTAAGGGCTTAGTGAGTAAAAGACAGATGTTATTCTTTCTGAAGAATCAGTCCTGAAAGAATTTAGAACAGAGGCATAAATCTCCCTCCTCCTCAATTTACTTTAGGTTTTGGTAAGAAGTATTCTTATCCTGTGACCTTTGTCACACCTTCCAGTGGCTGCAAGTGTCAGATGTAAAACCCATCCCATGAGCTAGGGGAGTAGCTCAGTGGTAGAGTGCTTTTCTCTTGGCATGCAGTAGGCTCTAGTTTTGATCCCTAGCACAAAGAAAGAAAAAGAGTGGGGGTAAGGGGAAAGGAGGGGAAGGGAGAGAAAAGGAGAGGAGAGGAGAGGAGAAAAAGGGAGGAAGGGAGGAAGGAAGGAAGGGAGGAAGGAAGGAAGGAAGGAAGGAAGGAAGGAAGGAAGGAAGGAAAGAAGGAAGGAAGGAAAGTCACTCCATAAGCCCAAACTATTGGAGGAAGTTGGAGATACCTGGACCCAGTGAACTGCAATCTCACTCTTGTTATTACTGGTTACTCTCTGGTACACCAGTGACTTTTCAGAGTAACGTTATTGAAATGGTAGAACATTTGTATGGCTTCTCCATCTGCCCCAAAACCATTTGTATTCTTTTTTCGGTCCTAAGTATCTCCATGGGGTTGACATTATTGTCCCTACTTTTCAGATGAGGAATCGAGGTGTGGGAAATTAAAATGGTCTACCCCAGGTCACATGGCTTGCAAAGATCTCCGAGATCTCAGAGATACTTCTAAGTGGATGAGCAGTCAGGAGTTGCAAGTCCCTGCCTTGCCACCCCACAGGCCATTCCAAGCTCATCTGTATCTCTAGTGCTATTGCTGACAACTGGCTGTAGAAATACTTTAGGGTTGGATCTGTAGTAGACTAAAAGCACAGAAAAGGAAAATGGATTAAATACCCATTTCATTCCAGGAGAGTTATATGTGTCTAGTTATAGAAAATGCCCTGGAGTAGCCAAGGTTTAGTTTTTATTTCTCATCTCCTTAGGGGAAGATAAACTTGAGATTTTTAAAAATATTGTTGACTTCGTTAAATTCTAAACCTCCTTCTGCTCATACCAGCAACTTTCCAATGGCTGAATATGAGCAATTTAGGCACAGGTTCACAGGACCAAGTGAATCCACTAATATACAGTTGTCCATTTTCCCAGCTGTTGAAAGTGCAGATTTCCAGGAACTAAATTAAAATCAAAGATCGCCAGGAACTCTTTCCAACCAACTGTGTCTAGATGCTTGAGCTTAAGGAGGATGTGGTTAAAGAACTGTAAGAATATTATTTGTCTTTGCAGAGAGTGCTTCTTTAGAGTCATAGATAAAATACTTCATTCCTTTTTAATTACCTTACATTTTATATTTCTTATTTTAATTACATTTTTTCAGGTAAAGAATGAGTTGGTGGTTTAAATCTACATAAAAATATTTACTTTTTATAAGTACATAAAAGCAAAATGATGAGAACAAAAATTACTTGCATATAACTATATTATCTAGTTAGTTGTAAATGTGAGTGAACATGTGTGCATACATGTGGTTTTCAAAAATCAAGAACATATTATTTATAAATATGGTTGTATTCACTCAGCCATATATTTTGAATAGTTTTACCATGTCAGTATTGTTCTATGGGATCATTTAAATGGCTTTATGATATTTACTTACTTTTTTATTACTGTTTTACCTTCTGGCAATATAAATACTGTGATTACTATCAACCTATTATAAATCTTAAATTATATCTGATTAATTTTCTTGGAGGAGTTTGTGATTAAGAGTTTGTAAGGCTTTGGGTACACATCCTATTCCCCTATGAAGTAGGAACCTTTTCAGTTTTTACCTGTAATGGATTAAAAAGCCCCCATTTTCCTGCAGCCCAATTAATACTCTTTGTTTTAATCATTGCCGATTTGGTGAGCAGAATACAGTATTTTATTGTTTAAATTTTTATCTAGTGTCAGGAAGGATGAGAATTTGTATTATATTCATTTATTTTTTGTAAATTTTCTGTTTATGTTAAGCATATTTCAGGGTCTTTATTTTTGTTGTTTATATTGCTGATATTAAGTGCTATAGACAAAGACCTCAATTCTTTTAATATCAAAAATTTCTTTTTCATTTTTGTGCATGTATAAATTTTCTACTTATTTTAAATTTTTAATTGCATTTTGAGATTCAAAAATTTTGCCTTTTAGGTGGCCAAATCTATTAGCATTATATTTTACTTATTTTGTCCTTAAATATTAGCTTAGAGCTTCTTATCACAAGATCAGGAAAATGTTCATAATATTTTATACTAGATTTAAGAACTGTTGCTCTCTTAGTTACTTTTTTCTTTGCTGAGATAAAATACCCAATACCCATAAGTGGAGGTTTATTTAGCTCACAGTTTGTAGAGGTTTCAGTCCATAATCGGTTGGCCCCAAGGCAGGGTGGCACATGGCAGAGGGGTAACAGTTTATGGTGACAGCTAAAGCAACAAAAGAAGAGAAGGGACAAGCCTCTTTCTGTCCCTTATATTATATGCAGGCTACCCACCCTGGGGTGGGTGTAACACATCTTTAATCCCAGCATTGGACCATGAATCAATCACAAACTCTAGATTCAGCTACTTCTGCAAAGCCTACCTCCCATGACGGCATGAGGTTTTGGGGGGACATCTAGATACAAACTATAACAGTTGCTATTGTTCATACTTAGTTATTGAGTGTACTTAGAGCTTAATTTTGAATATGATATGAGCAAGGAAGTTACCATTCTTGCTTATATGTAGCCTAGCACCTGAATAATCTGTTATTCCGATGACTTGATATGAAACCTTTTCGTATACCATATTTTGTATGCATTTGTTTCTAAACTTTCTGTTTGGGTCTATTACTATATGTTCACTACGCTGTTTTAAAATTATTACTTTTTTATGATATGATTTAGTGACTTACATGAATTTTCTCCTTAATGTTACTTTTGTCTTTATCTTGCTATTTATCACTTTTTCTTGGATGCGATTATAGTTTATTCTCCTTGGTAAATTTTGGAGTAATTTTTGTCAAAGAAAACATAAAGAAAATAAAGAAATGTCCCATCGATATTTTGATATATTTCACGTGTTAAATTAATCTTGAGTGATCCAACATGTTTTCAGTCATCTTCAGACATGTTCCTTATCTGTGACATGAGTTTATCCACTACAGGTATTATCTGAGATTTCATCAGATTTTTCAAATTCTCCACAAAGTAGAGATATCGATGCCCTGGACTCATCAATGATTTTTGACTATAGTAAATCTATGTTTTTATTCTTACTCCCGGTTAATCATAGTCTCATCCAGTAAGACATGTGCTTGGGAGTAGGGTGTTACATAAAACACTTACCTTGAACTAAGTAATTTTCCATTTCACTGTCCTGTGTTGATTTCCTGTTTATTTTATATTGATACATGTGTACATACATGTGCATACACATGCATACATACATATACAAAATTTTTTTTATGTGGATACTGGGAGTCGAATTCAGGACTTCACGCTTACCAGCAAGCTCTTGTGCCGCTGAGAGATATCACTGGCCCCTTTTTTTCCTTTATATGGGTACCGGGAGTCAAACTCAGGACCTTGCACTTGCCAGGCAGGCACTTATGCTGCTGAGCTATCTCACCGGCCACATATACAATATTCTATAGGTATTTTCTGAATCTATAATTCCAAAAATTTATGGAACCATAATTTTTATATAGTATTCAATTACTATTTATTTAGAATACATATATTATTTCTTTTGCAGTTTACTGGAAGCTATAAATACATTCCTAAGTACTTACAAGATTTCTCCCCTCAAACTATCCCTCCTGCCCTCTGAAGTCTCAGTGAAGTGTCCCTTCTACCTTTGATTTATTTTGTATGGAGAACTGAACTCAGGGTCTTTGGATTGAACTACATCCCTTTTTTTTTTTTTTTTTTTTTTTTTTTGATTTTGAATCAGAGTCTAAGTTTCTAAATTGCCCAGGCTAGGCTTGAATTTATGATCCTCCTGCCTCAGTCTTCCAGAGTGCTGGGATTATAGGCATGCACTGCCATACCTGGCTTGAAGCCTCAAGTTTTTATAGCACCTCAATTTCTTCTTTCCAGACATTGACTTGCCCTCTAAAGAAGATATTCGGAACATAACTTTGTATGCACTCTACTATTCCTAAGTCACTCACTCCTGAATAATTTGCCTGGATAAAAGGTGCAACTGTTATTCTACCTCCTGGTTTCTTAAAGGGAAAGGGAATTTTCTCCATCTGATATTGCAAGTAATTCTAACAAGATAAAGAGGCAGCAGGGTGCAACAAGTTCTTCATTTACTTTCTAGGCCTTCAGGAAAAAAAAAATTAGCAGACGTTACTGGATGATAGACTTCTCTCTGAACAATATACCATTGAAAGCAGCGCTGCATTCTCATTTCCATCTAACAGTGTCCCAGCGGGTGCTTCAGCTCTGAAGGCAGGGAAGCATTGGAAAAGAAGTAAAGAGAGTCATGTCCTTCCAGCGTGAGCCTTACTATCTGCATCTCCTGCACACCCATCTCAGTTACTACTGATACAACTCCCCTATTATTCCTGGATACGTAGGAACCGTCTTCTAGAGAACGTTGCACCTGGGCACATAGACCCAGCATCATCTGGCTCTGTTCCTCATCTTGTTCAGAAGATAGCCTCTGCTGGAAGGTAACAAAGGATTCTGTGTCTCTTGGGCCTTTACAACAGGTCTTTGCCCAGGGCTACCTATGACAAGTATGTGAGTAATTCTAAACAGCACCTTATGTTACAGTATTTCCTGAATGGTCTCAAGAATTGACTCATTCCTTGCCTTTCTCTCTCTAGTTACCCTTGAAATTGGTATGTGGGAGCCTAATTGGGAAATAGATTCCTAAAATGACCTTCCCACTACCAAATGAGTCACCTGATCACTTCTATCTAGAGGACAGGATCGTTCTGCAAATTGGTTTGGAGTCTGCTCCAATCATAAAGAAGTGATTTTGGAAGCAAAGATTTGCTCAGCACTTGCCGTGTGGGCTCAGTGGGGCACATGCAGGCTATGGGACACTTTGTTCTGTCACAGTCAAGGGACTAGAACAGCAAAGATCCCTAAATTGCTGTCCTTCTGGGTGAAAATCTTGCTTTTGGATTTCTGAAGCGCATAAAGGAATTCCTGTTTGATTTGTTGAGCTATGTGCACACTTCAAAAATAGGAATTTTTATTTTTGGTCTCTGCAATCTTCCCATTACAGTATGAGAACAAAATACGGTCAGTCAGGAGACATTTAAAAAAATCTTTCCCTGAAATATTCTGCTAGATCAGAAATGCATGTGTGTGTTTATCTTGAAAAAACAACAACAACAACAAACATACTTAGATATCAGAACCAAAATACTATGCTTCAAACAGTCTTACTTCAATCTTTCCTACTTATCTGAGTATTCAGAAACATTTATGAATTTCTGCTGGAAAAAGAAAACATGGATATGAAATTAACAACTATAAAAATAGGTGCAAAATAGAAGAAAATGTTGCTGAGAATGCAAAAGTAGGGACAATCAATCTAATTGTGTGGAATAAAGGAGAACCCTAAAAAGGAGGTGATATTTGAGTAGGATCCAAAGTGTTTCAAGAGGTTGAGAATTGGAGGAAGGGGAACATTTCAAACTGAGCAATGATGTAAGCGTCAGCACAGGAGCATGAGAGGGCTTGTTCTTTGAGAAGGCTCATTTCCAATGGGCACCATGTGTAAGTGGAGTAACTCCAAGGGTGCCCTCATCAGACCTGACCTAACAGCAAAACATTTTGATGTGCATCAAGTCATCTGTTAAATGCAAAATCAGATGCAGATAGCTGTCTTGAGATGACTCCTTGGCGGCCTCAGACATGAACAGACCTGAGCATTGACTGAAATTGAACAGAGCTCCGGGAGGCGAAAAAGCTTCAGTCAGTCTTTATCCTGTCATATAAATGTATTTTTCAGATTACTTGGAATCTCAGAAGTTTCTTTTTCTTCTATTCTGAGAATACTTCATAGATCTTGAAAATGAAAAATAAAATTTCTTAGAATCTATTCCACATGGAAGGAACCACCCTTTTTTGATTAATAGTGACCATGAATTATTTGCACTCTGACTTTTCAGCAGTGGGAATGCCAGACCTTCCATTCTCATTACCATTTCACTTAAAACACAGGTGAAGGGCCGGTGAGACGGCTCAGCGGCTTAAGCGCCTGCCTTGCAAGCGCGAAGGCCCGAGTTCGACTCCCGGATCCCACATACGAAAAAGGGGCCGGTGATATCGCTCAGCGGCACGGGTGCCTGTTGGCGCGCGAGGTCCTGAGGTCGTCCCCCCGGTACCCACAAAAAAAAAAAAAAAAAAAAAAAAAAAACCACAGGTGAAGCCCAGACCCAGGCAGGCCAGAGTCGCTCTGGAGTGTGAATGGCTTTTAACAGCACCTCTTGCTTTATGCTTCTGGAACACAAAATCCAGAGACATTTTACCAGCAAAGAAATCTACTTTATGTTGTCCAGATGTCATTCTTGACCCATGTGAGCAAGATTTTCTCCTTTGTCTTTTCAGTATATTCATCATCTGGATGTTATCTTCATGGAGGTACTGTCATTTTAAAGGTCTTCCAAAACTATCAAGTGAATCACGGGAAGAGGAGGAGAAGGATGGAGAATTTTTCTGGATTAACCACTTAACAATGTCAGTGCTCCATTCTAGATCTGGGAAAAATACTCAATGCCTGAGCAAAGAAGCAGGCTGGGGAATGGGGAATGTGCTCCCACCCTCCTGGGAATGGAAAGAAGTGACTACTTACCTACTACAGATGAGGGCCAGAGACCGAGAAGGAAAGAGTCCAGTGAAATGCAGTGGCTACAGTGAAGGTTTAGCTGTCTCATGCCGCAAGGAATGGAGCCTTTCAGTTAGCTGAAGTTCCCATATCTACTGATGATTCGTTTTGAAGGAGGCACAATAGACTAAGCACACATGTCACAGTAACGATGACTGCTTTAAACTTTGGTGGTCTAAAGGCAGTTTAGGTGGATAACAGAACCTTATATTGCCACAGAGGTATAGCTAAGGACATTAAGATGCTTATGTTTTTCAAAATGAATACAGATTTTGATAGAGATTTCCAGAAGTTTAGTATTATTGATATAAAATGGAAAGACAACTTCATTTAATAAATTCCTGGGCCGGTGAGATGGCTCAGCGGCGTAAGCGCCTGCCTGGCAAGTGCGAGGGCCCGAGTTCGACTCCTGGAACCCACATACGGAAAAAGGGCCGGTGATATCGCTCAGCAGCACGGGCACCTGCTGGCGTGTGAGGTCCTGAGGTCGACCCCCCGGTACCCACAAAAAAAAAAAAAAAATTCCTGTTTTATTAAAATTTAAGGTTTGCCAATTGTAATGGCTACTTGTGGTATGTTGATTTGACTTGAGTAAGAACGCTAGCAGATCAGAAAGTGCTGGGTGTGTCTATGGATGACTGACATGTGGGCCAGCAAAAGGAGGGGGTGAGGACCCACCCTGGGTGTGGGTGGCACCAAATAATAGGCTTGTAGCTTGGACAGAATAAGAAGATAAAGAAGCAAGTGTTTCCCTTTTTTAGAGAAGCTCTGGTCTTTGCCTTTACCTCTGGACATTAGTCTCCAGTTCCTTCAGCCTTACAGTGTAGATTCTTCAGCCTTCCAGGGCAAACTTACACTCGTGACTCTGCCATGAGCTTCTAGCCATTTGACTGCCCCTGGGCCCTCTGGCTGTCCAGTGCTCAGACTGCCATTTTGGATTCTGCTGCCTCTGATCCATCAGATGTCTGCTGGGATTCTTCTGCTTCTTCTTCCTAATAAATACCTTGTATAATCATACATATATTTTGTATTAAATCTGTTCTTCAAGAGAACTTTAATACACCAGTTAATTTCTCCTTAGAGCCTTAGAAAGGAAGTATTACTTTACCAACACAATGCTGAAAATATTTAAAATGTTCCTTCAAATGGTATGGGATAAAGCAAAGTGAAAACAGAAGTATCTGGGTTTATGTCTTGATTATGTCTTGATTAAGAGAACTAACCGCAAAAAAAATCATTGCTTCTGATAAAATCGAGTATTACATATATACATATGTACATATGTGTTAAATATGTATAGCATTAGAGTGGAAACTTCTATCACTCATATTTTCTTACTGATTTTTATGTCAGCTCTCTATGTCCCATTTCATAGATGAGGCTTGCAGAGATGAACAATGGAAGCTAAACTAAGCAGCTCTTAAGTGGAAAAGGTGTGACCTCAATAGATATTATCACTCCAGTCACCATGCTTTTCATCTACAAGATCTAATACTTCAACTTTGAGTTTTCATTTCTTCAAAGCTTTTCAACAGAGGTTTGAAAAATATAAGAACAATTTCTTCAGGAGAGAAGATCTTGGGGTAAGTGCATAGAATCAAAAGGCAATCATTCTCTACCTATTTTGGTTTTTCTGCTTCACATTCTCCCCTTTATTTCCATCATTGTCATCATCATCATTATCATCCTCATGCCTCGCCATCAAACTTAGCTTACACATGGGACAGCGGTTTGGTGAAAAGGGTGTGATCATTCTATGCCATCTCCCTCTTTTTTCATTTGAGTTAAAATTTATCTATTTATTATAACTAGAGAAGAAAAAATTATCTTTTTTCTTTATTCTTTCTGAAATATTCCTCTTCTTCTTTGTTCTTTACTTTATTCTTTATATTTTCCCCATTTTATCAGTGATCCCCCAATATCTGACCACAGAAATTCCAAAGCAGCTATTTTCTGGGACAAAACAACCGTGTACCTCCCTGTTTGGGCACCACCCTTGCATACCAGAGATGGACAGGCTGTTCTGATCCTCTTCAGCCTAAGAATTTTTAGTAAACCACCTTCACAGGCTTTGTTTCAAGGTTGCACATCAGACTATGGCTTCAGTAATATGGAAAGATGGATTTGTTAAATTTCAGTTCAGAAGCAGAAACCACTATACTTTGCCCATAGTGGTAATGAACTCACCCCCCCACTCCAGGCACACACACAGAATCACTGTCAGCTGTATCAACAAAGAGCTTTAATTTAAAATCATACATCTGAGATCATAGCTTCTCAACTTCAGGAAGTCATCTATATAAATCCTGAAGGAGTGAGGTGGGGAGTCTGGCTGACTATGGGAATGCATCTTCCTCAGAGATGAGATTTCTATTCCAACCCATTCTCAACAGCACCAACAATTCATGAAAAAAAGATAGATATAATGTAGGAAGTAGAAATTCAAGTCTTCCAGAGATCACTGAAAGCTAAAAACAGTAACAACAATGAAAACAAAAGATACTTTAGGTTAACTTTGGTATTTAAGCAAATTGATAGCTATGGCAGGGTAGTTATTGGTTGTCTCAAGAGAGGTTCAAAAACTCTGGCTGTGGCTGCCAGTGGTAGTGACCCACTAGGTCCCACTGTAAGACAAAGGCACTCATGCCTCCAGCTGCTGGAAGAGGGGGGGTGCAGCTGATTGCTCTCAGTTGATTCTCCTCCAGGAAATGCTCTTGGCCAAGGTCATTCCCCCTCCCCAGAGGCCAACCACACCCAGTGGCTTGTGGGACCATCCCAGCAACAGAGCTCCCAGTGCGGTCTCTGGAATCTCTGTAGCCCCTGTGTCACAGACCTGTCCCTTTCAGCCCAACCCACAAAACAACCCCCATGGAGCTCCCATGGCAACATCAGAGCCTCAGAGCCTGTCCCCAGGGGAGCCTGATCTACCACAGATTCATCAGAACTTGCTGGAGTAAAGAGACCTGGACATCTGCCACGGCTATTCTCCAGGAAATAAAACAAACAGTGTCACAGAGAATCCTTAGGACTCCTTCGGAACGATGGAAGCTCAGTTTGTTTCCAGACAACCTGCGGAGGTGAGAAGCTCCACCAGGTACACCAGCAATGCTGGTTCCCTTCCAGTTCCTTTAAATGGGGAACGTTGTGAGCAACAGGTTTTTTAGAGAATCAGAGAATGCTCCCTTATTAATATCTCTAGAATAGTAATTATACAAGATAAAAACGAAGAATGATCCTCTCATCTAAACATATGGCTACTATATGCATGTGATAGTCATTTCAGAAAATTCTTTGTGAAAAAAACAGCATATTGATAAAATTGCATTCCTAAGTTACTTACCTTAATGTTTCTGAGAATTTGAGGAGGATGCCATGAAAGCTATCATTTACTGAAAAATTACTTTCACCAGTAGTTATGCTAAGTACTTTATATGTATCAATAAATTTAATGTTGGTAGCATCCTTGTAAAAGTGTTATTACTACTCCTGTTTTGCAAATCTGGGAACCAACACACAGAAAGGCTGAGTAATTTGCAAAAGATCACACTGCTCTAGGACTGAGCTGGAGTTTGAACCTAGATATGTTAGACTCTTAGCCCATGTTCTCACCTACTTTATTTAATTTCCCCTACTCCAACCATTTGCAATTCTTTTTTTTTTTTTTTTTTTTTTTTTTTGTGGGTACCAGGGGTCGACCTCAGGACCTCACGCTTGCCAGGCAGGCACTTACACCACTGAGCCATCTCACTGGCCCTGCAATTCTTGAAATATTTTTGTCCACTATAACAAAATTCTTCAACATTGTATTTTAAAAGCTATTGCTGAGAAATATGCCTGCAACAGAGACTGATTTTCAGACTAGAAGGATGTAGGCAGATGTTCTCCTCACTTTCTCAGATGCCCTGCACTTGTTTTTGTCAGTGTCTTACCCAGAGGTTTGAAAACTGCATAAATTGTGGCCGTATCACCATAAACGTGACTGCATTCTTGTACCTTCTGTCCTAGTCCCTGAGTCCTTAGCATATCAGCAACCAAAGATTGGTTCAATTCCCTCACAAAGATTCAAGTTTTGGGTGATGGGTTAATTTCTTAGTTGTTATGACATTTGTAGTTTTAAAATTCTTCTTAGCCACTGTGGTCCTATGTTCCACAGCTCACTAGAGGTAAGAAGTTTAAAAATATTTTTTTGTTAGTGCATGTTTGTAATACAGAATAGTGATATTTGTTTTGGAGAACTGGTACATGTATATGATATATCTTTATCATTTGAAATCCCTTTACCTGCCTTCACTTTTCCTTCCCCCTCCCTCAACCCCTTTACCCATCACCAAGAGTTTATTTTCTAGGTGTTTTTAAAGGATGAGTTGTGGAGGTATTGGTGAGCAAAACCTTTTCTTCTAAGTTTGATGAGTGCTATTCATAAATGTTATTCTTTTTCCTCAAATAAGAAGTCAGTCTATTGATTTGCAATTTAGAAATTTCATGTTTCTGAATGATGCATCATATGCTGAAACTAGGTTATCCAGTAGGCAAGTAGATAAGCAAAATAAATATGTATGTATGTTTTTCCTGAGTATCAGGCACAGCCCTGACAACCTGTTAGCTAATGGTGGATTAATCACAAATCCAGCCATTCTTTTCTGCTTGGGAAATCATCTTATTTCAGAGGATGACCACAGTCTAGAACTGAAAGACATGTTCAGGGAGTGGGAGCTGAGCAGAAGTTGCGATACCCAATCTCTACCTTCCTTTCTTTGGTAACTTCGAAGGGAAGTCACAATCAATAAGATAGTGAGAAAGGAATAATATGCAGGTGTTGGTATTTTTAATTGAGGAATTAGGAAATTATACTACCTGAATGAAATTACAGTAAAATGCATAAATCTTAAATTTTGACAAACTTATACATCTCAAAATATAGAACATTTGTGTCACTCTAGAAAACTCTCTTATGCCGGACCCTGGAAAGTCAAGCTCTGTTCTTGTTTTATCCCCACAAATTAGCTTTGCCTGTTTGCCTGCTACCATACTTCATGTTCAGTAAATGGAATCCCCCAGTACAGACTCACTGTGACTTGCCTTCCTGCCTCCTGTAGCACGTTGCCTTTGAGATTCGTACGTGTTCTTGCATGCGTCAGTATCTCATCTCCCCATTTTTTTGTTGAGTCATATTCCGTTGCATAAGCTCACCTCAGTTTGTTTACCCATTTGCCTGTTAATGGACATCTGCTGCTTTTAGTCTTTGGCTATTACAAAGAAAGCTGGAATGAGCAGTCTTGTACAAGTTATTTGGTAGGCATGTGTTTTCATTTCTTTTGGGTGAACACTGAGGAGAAGAATTGCAGGATCATAAGTCATGTTTGGCATCTGTAGGGAACTTTAACCATTCTAGTGTTGTCTCATTGTGGTTTCAATTTGCATGTCCCTGATGACAGATGGTGCCGAGCGTCTTCACATCTTTTGTGAAATGGCTGTCCAAGTAGTTTGCCCATTTTGTCGGGTTGTCTTTTAAAAAAGGACTTAACTGGGCCAGGGATATAGCTCAGTGGCGCAGTGCCTGCCTGGTGAGCGTGAGGTCCTGAGTTCAATTCCTGGAACCAAAAACAAACAAACAAAACAAAACAAAACAAGGGACTTAATCACATTTAAAATAATTTTTTGGTTGACACATAATAATTGCACATATTTATGAGGTAAAAGGGATGGTTTTATTCGTGTATGCACTGAATAGTAGTCAACAATCAAATTGGGCAAATACTAAGATTTTAAACAACAACGACAATAAAAACCCTTCTAAACTGCTTAACTGTAGAAGTTCCTTATGTAGCCTGAATACATATATCCTTTGTCAAATGTATGTACGTTTAGTATTTTATTTTATATCCTCTCTTGGTCTCTTATGTTTACTCTTTTACTTTATTCCTTAGTAGTAGTTCAGAGACTACTATGTAGAGGACAGACAGACAGACTGATGGACGGTACATTGATCTCACTGCAGTACGTCTTCAAGTAGCATCGGCGGCTCTGTGTGTGAGTGGCTCATAAAGTACAATTCCGCTTACCTTCCTTACCCTTATGCCCACTGCTTTTACATAATTTGCTCCTACAAAGGTTACAAACCCCCAAACACAAGGCTTTTAATTTTACTTTAAACATGTACCTTTCAAGTAAATTAGGAAAACATAGTATTAGATATTTACCCCTTCCTTTGCCATTTCAGATACTTTTTACCCTTGTTTGTTTGACAAGTTTTCTACTTTCAGATTGGAATCATTTCACTTCAGCATGCAAAACTTTGCCTGCTGGTGATAGACTCTCTCAGCTTTAGTTTTTATAAAAATACCTTTATTTCATCTTTGTTCCGACAGACATCATTACTGGATATGTAGAATTTTGCTGGATATATATAATTCTAGATTGTGAGAACTTTTCGTATTTATTTAAGCAGGATTCCATTGTCTTTCCTGAAAAGTCAGCCATTATTTTTATGATGTACCTCTAGATGTCTTTCATCTGTGTCTTGGATATTCTTTTTCCCTTTGTTTTTAAGAATTTGCCATTATACATAATATTTGACTCTTACTCCTCCATATATTTTTTCTGTCCCATTCCTGTCCTTTTGAGGCTCTGAAGACGCAGCTGGCGACAGTGTGGTATATTCACTGAGGCCTCTAGTGCTCTGCTCAGTTTTCCACCGTCGTTTGTACCTTTTGTTTCATTTTGGATCATTCTTCATATGCTAAATCCAACATTATAGCCTTCTCAGAGCAAGTTTCTACAGACTGCTATCACTCCTGGGTATAAATCTTGCTGTTGCTAGATGGCACAGTATCTGGTGATTACAGCCTATTTTTGTCTCACCCAAAGACTTGGCCAGGACAACTGTGAACAGGTAAATGCAATTTTTATTTAAAGCAAAGGAAGTAAAGGGAAGAGGGAAGAAAACAGAAGAGCAAGAAGAGATACTTCCCACAGACAAGATGGAGCTCTGCAGAAACAAGTAGACAGGAGAGCAGCAAGATCACAGGAATGATGAAGTCAATGGCCACCATTTTTATATCTTCTCAGATGCATCCCTTAGAAGGTGCTCTGCCCGACACATACTGGCCATGATTGACAGGTCACATCCTTTTGATCAGCTTTCATTCTGGCTGAGGTTCCATCCTGCTTTTCAACCAGCCTGCCTGGCCTAATCGCCAGTCTTAATACCATCTTATCTCTTCGCCTGTTTCAAAATATTTTGTGAAAACCAATTATTTTAAAAAATGCAGCAACAACTCTGGATTATGATTTTCTTTACCCAAAGGTTGTTGTTTGGTTGTTGTTGCTGTTTTATATTTGTTGCTGTAGTAATTTTTCTTACTAGTGCATATTAATTATACAGATTGATTAGTTTCATTTTGGGAGATTCATACATGCATACAGCAAACAGGTCATTTTCACCCTCAGTAACCACTTTTCCCCTCCTCTACCTCTCCCTCATCATTCCTTTCTCTGCTCTAATAGTCACCCTGTTTTCTCTGTCTCTCTCCCCTCCCTTTTCCCTTTATACAATTAAAAATAAATTTTGATTCCACATATGATTGAAAACATGTCACTGCTATTGTTTTCTTAGTCAGTTGCCTGGACTTGTTCTGCAGAACTGTCTCCCCAGAATGTCAGGAATTTCTCTTTTTTCTTTTTCCATTTTTATTTGCCTCTTATTCCTCTTGTGCTGCCCTGCATCAGTCAGTGTGGTGGTCAGCTAATGATGACAGATGGCATTCATACCCCTCTAGTAGCTGCACTTTTGCATTTGCTTCTGCTGTTGGACCTGAGTGCATCTGGAGTAAATTCAAAGTTCAAGCAGTTTTCAAGTCTGTCTTGAACCCTTTTGGAGTCCTCCTTGTGCATGTAGGCAGCATGACAGTCAATAATATTTTTTCTTCTAGACTTTTCCTGTCAAGCGTCTGGCCAGTCTGCTTGGTTGATGCTCACCTCAACTGTATCTGCAGGCTACGAGACATGAGGGGCTCCCTGTTGTTTTCTTACCAGTCTGGATACTTTTATTGACAGCCCCTCTGGACACAGCAAGTCCCTCTAACAGTGAAGATGCAGGTTTTCATGCCTGCTCTGCCCCAGGAAACCCACAATTCAGGTGTCTCAGCTGGAGGAATGATGGGCACGGTATCAGGCAGGAATGCGTGGACTCCGCTGTACACATGTATCTGTTGTTTATGGGCATGTACAGTACTTCTCAACCAGTTTTGGTCTTTTCTTAGTTTCCAAAGCCTTGAAGTGGCTATTTTTGACAACTTTATCTAATTTTGTAATTACTTTGTGAAAAGATTTACTATTTTGTTATGGTCAGAAATCTTGCCTTCAGAGAGAGATTTTGACAATGCACAGGAAAGGCAGACAAATTCAATGGCCACAGTATGAGGAGGTTACTGGGAACAGTGTGCCTTCTGACCTGTTCACCTGTAACAGAACCACCAGCCTGTTCATTCAAGCAAATGTTCTTGTGTAGAGTTGTTTTTAACCAATTCAAAGATGAAACATGTTTAATAATATCCATAATTATTGTGTCACAGTAAGGAAATGATAAGGATAAAAAATTCACAAGTACTACATAATTACCCACAGCAAAATATGTAATTATTAATACTTTATCTAGCCAAGTAAATCTTTATTCTTACCATGACATTGATTATAGATCCTACAAGTCTATCAATATTGATTTCTTGACACATCACTTAATGATAATGGATGTCATCCAAATACATACATCGTAAAGAGTCAGTGGATGTCCTGGATCTTGTACCCTCTTTTCTTTTTTTTTTTTTTTTTTTTGTGGGTACCGGGGGTCGACCTCAGGACCTCGCGCACCAGCAGGCGCCCGTGCCACTGAGCGATATCACCGGCCCCTTTTTCGTATGTGGGTTCCGGGAGTCGAACTCGGGCCCTCGCGCTTGCCAGACAGGCGCTTAAGCCGCTGAGCCATCTCACCAGCCCTTGTACCCTCTTTTCTATATGATGGTAGGGACATAGGGAAATTATCCCCTCTGCTTCTGCTCAAAGTTTGCAAACCCTTTACTAGAACCTCAATTCCCTTAATTGGAAGCAAAGCCCTTGCTTTCTATAAGAAGTGAGGAGACATAGTGAACATGCAGGGTGATCACTTTCCAACTCTTTGTTTTATGGCTGGAACACAGCCAGCTCAAGCGGTATGAACAGAGGAGTTTGAGAGGTGCTGAAGGCCCTGGGCTTGAAGGGAGGGAAGGGGAAAGGACTCTCCTGAGCATCAGGAAGCTGGGGCTGTGTTTCAGGTGGTTCCTCCAACCTCCCTCATCGCCTTCCCTCTCCCTGCACACCTTCATCCAGGCTCTGGCAAGATCATGACTGGTTACAACCTCCAAGCCAGCATGGAAATCTCCACAGCATAGGGAAGACCTGGCAGAGGCCAGGGGTCCTAAGCACAGCACCCATGTGCTGTGGAGAGGAGTAGGAGTGTCAGCCACTCTCAACGGTCACCTCAGGTGGATGGAAGAGCAGAGATAGAGTTGTCTAAAGACCTGACTGATTTTCACAAAACCGCCTTACTTGTTTGGTCCCTCATCTCCTGTAACAGTGGCGGTGAATCTATGGCACGTGTGCCACAGCAGGCTATTTGTATCATTGAAAGCTCCAAAAGGTTTGCCATCATTGTCCTATAACATTCCCCCCCCCCCCGGGCTTCAACAATTCTACTAATCAAACGTCATCTTTTGCGATTGTTATTCAGGTCACTGAGTTCAAAATCATTAAACTGTGAAAGGACTTGATTTGAGGTCTTAGCAATTGCAATTTGGTAGATGTAGGCTCACATATAGCTCTAAATCAGTGTTATGAGAAGGCAGGAAAAGGGGATGTTTACATGTAACTGATAGAGACACAGCAAAAAAATCTATAAAGGAATGGATATGTACATAAAACAGAAGTCCATAATCTCTTGCTATGTGGCATGAGCCTCTGGGCACAACATGCCGCTTAAGTCAATCCAGATGCCTTAAGCCAAAGGGTAGAGCTGTAAAGTTCCTTCCAGGTAGTAGCACAGCAAGAATTATGGGTAAATCCTGCTTCCATAATGGCCTCCTAACTCCATTTGGGGAGACTCTTTCAATGTTGCTTTCATTGTCATTTGCCTTTCATTTTCCCATTTATATGTTTTGTCTCCATCAATTTTCAGCTTGGAGTGCACTGGCATTTCTTCTTTGACTGTTTATCTTTCTATGCACCCATCCCTATTTCTCTTCGGGTCCTTTTAACATCTCCCTTGAGTTCATCAGGCTGTCCTTGATTGTACTCCAAATAAAATACAGAGAATGCTGGTAACTCTCTAGTGCAGTGTCTCTTATTTGTAGCTATTTTGAAAATCCTGCTCAGGATGTGCTCCAGACCAGGGAAATAAAAATCTCAGGTGATGAGATCCAGGTAGTCATTGCTGAGAAATAATGCCCTCATGTAAAGTTATACCTTTGTGCACCACATTAATATTTGTCTTTGCTTTTTTATCTTAAGTCAACACTTACCACATCCCTGAGGGATACATTAGGTTATTAATTGGCAGAAACTATAGCAAGACAAAAACTGAATTATATTATGGTCTGCAATATGTAAATACTTCTGAGGTCATGTTGGCAGAATGCCTGCGGGGCCCTTGGATCTGTAGCTGTGCTGGTGCCTGATAGCCCTAAGGGAGGCCTGCCTGGTGAAAGTAAATAAGAAAAAAAGCAAACCAACCTGTAGACATTAAATTTGTCAGATTTCAAAGGCTGCAGGCCATTACGTAAACACATTATTACAGTGACACATTATTACAAATATTTATCTTCACCTTTGTCTTCTGGAGTCTTTGTTCTCATTTAAACAATGAATAGCTGTCGACTTCTCTTGAAAGGGAAAAGGAAAGTGGTAAATCTTTCACTACCTTTTCCAAAATGCTTTCTTTTTGAGACATATTTCTAACCCCTGCTCTTATGAGCTGACATGTTTACCTCTACTCCAAGCTCCTGGGTATGTACATTTCTCTAACCTCAGGGCAACTTCCTTTAGGCCATGCATACGAAATGGGTGACACATCAGTAAGCATTTCTCTCAAACTTTGTTGAATCTCAAACTTGCAAAAATCAACTTTTGAGTTTTCTCTTTTCAGTAAGGAATGAGTGGAGGAATGAGAATCAGCTTTAAGAATCTGATGCCTAGAAAGCTGCTGTAAGGAAGGATGGGAGCCGTGGGTGCTTGGGGAGATCCGGGAGCATTGCGCCTGCTTGAGTTCCCTCTGTGTTTAACCTTATTGGAGGTCAGCAAGAGGGAAGTTTTCTGGCTGGAGAGGGGCAAGAGGGATAATGTGTAATTCAGTGGAATTTTAGCAATTCCGTTTTAGGATTTTTTTAATGGGGCGGTGTTATTTATTTATCTTTTAAAGAAAAGATTCACATTTATTTCAGCATATGGTAAATCACATTCTTCAAGGATTTAATAACTCTACAGGGTCCCTATCAAGTCCCTGTTCTAGAAGATATCATATTTAGATTTATTGAAACAAAATGTTTAACTTTGCTTGTTTCAAGACTCAGTACCTGCTCCAAGTTTCATCACAGTGTAACAGCATGTCAGGTGTGTTTCTGTGCTCACTGAAATGAATGAATGATAATATGAAACAAATGTTCAGGGCAGCTGCATCTAACAGGTATGTTGTGCACTGCTTGCCATACGGCACTGTTGACCAGATTAAAATTTGCACAGTTCTCTGGAACTGTGAACCTCAGCAATCTTGAGACAGAGACTGGATCTTTGTCATGCCAATCATAGCAGCAGAGAATTGCATTGGCATTCCCCATCCCTGCTTGCTATCTTCAGTTGCCTATGCTATTCAGTGATTTTATTTTTAAATCTGGCTTACATATCGCTAGCTTATTTACTTTAATGTAGGTAGCATAGATGTAGGAAGAATGTCCACTGATTTGTGAAAACATGTGCGATAACACATGCAAGATTTCTTTGCTCGATAATAACATCCTTGGGAGAAGCTTCAGTCATTTCTCAGATTGCCCCCTTCCAGGTACAGACCATAGGGGGATGACTACAAGTATAGTTATGGTCCCATACAAGGTTGGCAGTATGGTTTGCTTTACAGAATAAGCTCAGCTTGTGATTATTATTTTTCATTTTATTTTTGCCTAGTTCTTCCTATTGTTCTCCTTGTGAATAATTCCCCAAGAATCAGAGCAAAGTGGTTAGGATTATATGGCCTGCTCTCCTGGGGCAAACATCTCTTGCCTTTGCCACATCCATAGTCCTCTCTTAGCCCACTTGCACTCTCCATATAGTTCCGAAACCTGGGTGTTCCTCAGACTCACCCATAGGTGTCTCCGAAGGGAAGATAGGACACCAGGTCACAGTGCAGCTGTGATAGTTAGGAGTGGAGGGTGCTCAGCTTTTAGGAGAATTTCCAGGCTATTGGCTTCGCCAGGGACTTTTGTGAAAGAATGTTTGCTGGACAGTCATACAGTTCACACTGTTTGAGTACTGTTGCTCATATATTGAGTGGTTATAAGTCTCTGGAATATTCAGGGGAGGGGACAAGACTCAAGACATAATGTAAGATGTTAGTTTTTCTTCTTCCAGGAATTTACAGCCTTAGAGGAAAAGGCTTTCTGAAATTGTTAAACATCTGTCTGCTAGAGGTCATTCCCCATGAGTTGACAGTGATCAGGCAGATGCTGTGGGGAAAGAAGGATTTGAGTTGGGCCTGACTTGTACAGAATTTTTTGCCTGGATGGAGTGGAGGGAAGAATAGTGTACATGGTAGCAGATTGCGATAGTTTGACCCAAATCTGAAGCTGAGAGCAGGAAATGGGACTGTTGTAGTGACTTCTGCACATTGGTTCAGGTGTTAGCCACCATGTCCTGAGAACCAGAAAGTTTTGGACTTTCACCGGAATAAGCCCTTGGACATGCTGCAGGCTGTTCCAGTGTCGCACCAGCACTACGCTGAGAAAAGGACGCTGTGGAGCTATGTGGCAATGTACAGCATGGAGAGTAGGGCATAGAGTTGCTTTTATTTGTTACATCATCTATTAACGAAGTCCTTCTTGCCATTTGGCCTAGCTTAATTTCTCTTGAATTCTATGCCTATCTCGGGGCTGGAGACAACTTGGGCTATTGCTGCTTTGTGAAGCTTCTCTTTCTCCTGAAGAAGAAAGCATAATTTGGACGGAGCTTAGGGACAGCTCTCAGGTTACTCTGGCCTATTCTGTAGCTGTAGTTTAGAGAACCAGACAAGGTCCTCAAACTTTAATGTATATATGATTCACCTGTGATCTTGTTTAAGTGGTCCTAACCCATAAGATTGAGGTGGGGGCCCAAGGTTCTGCTCTCCTAATGGACCCTCTGGTGATGCTGATGGTCCAAGGACCAAATTTAGTAGTGAGGCTCAGGGCTCAGTTCAGATGCAACAGGCAACAGGGTGGCTCAGGGTGGTTGAGTGTGGGAAGGAACAGAAATACTTTTCATATGAGAGTACAGCCACAGAGACTCCCCCACAGGCTTGACAGTGAGTCATGGTCACTACCAACGCAGACCCTGGTTTCTCTTAGAAGGTGTTTCCCCAGGACAGGCCCACTCTGAGGCCTCAGGAATAGTATGCCCTTCTGATCAAGAGCCCAGGAAAGACGTTTATGACTTTCCCGCTGGGAGAGACAGGCAGGCTCAGTCTCTTGGAAGAGACTGGAAGCTCAGTTGGTTTTGCCTTTCTCCTCCTCAACCACATGGCAGATTGGCAGGTGGACCTGGTGGTGAATTCCTCTTTGTTGGGCTCAGTGGCGTTTATTGCATGTCTGCACTGGGCCTAACACTGTGCTAAGTATGTGGATCTCTGGTGAAAGCTGAGAAGTAGTCTTAGGTATCTAGGGACTTATGATATTATTGGGACCAAATTTTTGTAAACCCCAAACACTTCCAAGCAATGCAAGAAAAACATGAGTGAGCAGGGATGTAATTATGTGTTAAACTGAATATAATCAAGTGCCAAACCTATGATACAAGCAGTAAGTGCTATGAAAAGTCAGGGAGGGTTTTTATGTTGGCTTAGCTCCCTGAAACCAGAGTTCCAGTTTCTAGGTTGAGGGCTCTATTGTTTGCCTTGCATTGGATTTTGTGGATTCAGACTTGGGAGCTACTGGGTTGTAAAAGCAAAGGCAGAGACCAGCACAGAAACGCAATTCATTGTTTCAGGTACTAAAAGCCCCACAAGGGATACAAATCCTAACCCCTACCCCTACTCCAGGCCTCTCATTCCCTCCAGTGAATAAAGCGGTTTTAAAAATGAAACCATCACTAGATAGTGAGGTTAATGCTACCCTGGGCTGGATTTGGCTGGACCTCCCCACTGCTTGTGGATATTCAGATCCAAAGTGAGTTCTTTCCATAGAAGATAAATATAATGGGGCTGAATGGGAAAGGCCATCTCAGGATCTCAGGGCAGATACCTTAGAGTCTGTAGATGGAACACACAAAAGAAGAATGGGCTGGGAAAAGGCCCAGAAACCAGGGAGGGAAATCCTATCTTTTATCTTGTTCATGAAAGCCCCGTGGAAGAACAATGCCCTTCAGTCCTTTTTATGAATGTCAGCTGGTGAAGTCAGGTGACATCCTTGAAGAGCAGATGCACATTGGTCTTCCCCTATTTCTGAGAGTGACCATGAGCAAAGAGACTATATGCGTCTGTAGAAGACACCTGCATCCCTTGGCCTGCCCAGCTGCCCAGTACAGCTTATCTGTTTCTCGTAGGAATCAAGCACTAATGTCAGTGCTCTGAGTTGTACCATGTAAAGCCAATCTCCCAATTAGGATTGCGGGAAAAGGCCACACTTCCTGTCCTCCCTGTTGGTGGGGTTGGGAGTCTCAATCTCAGTGTCCTTCAAAAAGGTCTTCCTCAGATCCTCCCTGACCTGTGACCCATTTCTGACAATGAGTGGTTGAAAGATATTGTGAGTGTTTACATTTTTTAAAAATTTAAATTAAAAAACTTTATTACAGTAAAAGACACCTTGCCAGGAACAATGGGATAAGTGTGTTCAAACTGAGGGGAAGTACTTTGAATATTTTGAGAGAAGTTAATAGAAATGTGTCTTTTATTGTAATAAATTTTAATATTTAAATATTAGCCATATTTTATAAATGTAACAGAAAGTGTCCCCTCTGCCCCACAACCAGTATACTTCAGTTTGTTAGTTGCCCAGGTAATAATTCCTGTTCCAGTTCTGGTTGCTTCTGTCTCTTAGAAACGGCTGGTAGCTGTGATTCAGAGCTGGTCACTATGATGCACATTGTATAAACCAAACCCCAATTGACAAGCCATTCTGCCTCTGTACTTCCTGCTTGCTTATCTCATATAAGCCCTAGACCACCAGAGATCAGGGCCTGATATTTTGGGAATGATCCCAATCAGTGCTCATTGATGTAAATAAATCTGCCTCCAAATCTTGGGTGTAGTTTTGGTGTTTCTGCTTGCTGTTGCATTATCACTCTGTGTTGATCAATGGTTTATGGCAATTTCTGTTAAATAAAAACATTAGGGTGTGTCCTTATCCACCTTATTCACTGGCTCTGGCACCATGTGACTTATGGCTTTTCCCCAAAATCAAAATGACCATGAAAAGGAAATGTTTTAAATGGGTTTAGGACATAGAGGCAGCCATAATAGTGCAAATAGACACTTATGAAAGAGGACTTTCACTGCTTCAGAAAGTGTATGAACAATGGGATAAACATGTTTGAAGTGAGGGACAGTATTTTGAAGGGGATTAATGGCAATGTATCTCATTCTCCAATAATTATTTTTTAAAAATTTAAACATTCACTGCATTGTTTGATCATACCTAGCATATCTTTTTCAAGCCATTAGCCCAAAAGTTATAGGATCAGTTGCTGAACATTTCCTGTGTGGATTCTCCACATGAAGTGTGTCTCACTTTGAGTTGGTATCTGGGGCCTATTGTGATGGGCCTCAAGCTGGATGGAGGCAGATAGAGTGCTCCTGTAGACCCAGGTCACATCAACAGCTGTTTCACACCCATGGAAAAATGCTGGTAGAAAACAGCTAAAAACCACCCACAAATGGAACCTGAAAGAAACCCTTTCCAAATGCTGGCCTTACTCTCGCTATCAGGAGAATATGGAGACCCAGTAGATCTCAACTGGTGGCCAAAGGCCAAATGTGGTCCACAGATGCATATGTTTTTACTGGTCTCATGGTTTGTAAAAATCTGATGACTTCTTCACATTTTTAAATGAGTATATTTCTGTGTAAATATTTGGATTTCTGACTTCTCTTGAAGCACTGTGAGGATCTAACAACCCTGGGCCATGCTCCTACTTGGAAACATTGACTAAAACAGGAATAGTTACCTGCTCTTCCTTTGTCCCTGCCCTTTCTAGCTCCCTGCACTCATTTACACTGCTGACCATAAATGAAAGCACTTGGTGAGCCACAAGTACAGCCTGTGTTTACTTCAGTTTGCTTTCATAGATGGTATGCCTAAGGTAGGCAAGAGTTTAGTGTGGGTTGAGTAGTGGTCCTTTAGGTAAAGTAGAATGCTGATCGTGGGATATCTTAGAAAAGACCCAAACTGGAGGCAGGAAAATACTCTAGGAGTGCTTCTCAGACCATCTTTTCCAATCCAAGACACCACAGACCTGACTTTGTAAAACTGTATATATCTATATACACATGTATATATATATACACACACACATATATATATATAAATTCTTATAAAAATAAAAGGAATAAGTCATACAAAATACAAGCCATATTTTATTATCAGATTCTACAGACATAAAATTTAGTACAGATGACCAGAATAAACATAGCATAAGAAAAAGAAAATATTTATAAACCTTGTATTGTTTAACGTATGCATATAAGCTTCTATGATAATCACTGCTATGCTCATAGCATTAATGAAGTTATGAGTGAAATAACAATTTCCTATATTAAGTACATATGTGCACATTTTTAATGAGCACTGTGTATGTAAACATTTAACATGTCAAATTTAATTATAAGCTTGCTTCTCCATGTTAATTGATATAGAATAATTATATTGACAATGATACTATTTATGGGGAAATTGTTCTATGTTTTGTTCAGTAATAGCAGAGAAAGCAGTCTTACACAGATATTTTGACATGAATGGGAGAACAAATTTTAAAATACTTTAGCAAACTTAAGATGCTCATTTTAAAATCTTTACCAAAATAAAGCAAGCGATACAGGATTTCCGAAAGTCATCTTTAATCCCTCATTTGAAGCAAATTTAAACAATTTATCATTTCCAGTTAACATTAAACTTTAGAGATCCAAAATGGCAGAGTAGCAATCACCAGCAAAATCCAACCTATCCAAACCCAGGTTCCAGACACCTGGAATATAACGCTTTGGCAAAGGGAAATAAAGAAGTTGCTCTCTGGGAATAAAGAAAGAACTGGCAAGAAAATTAGAAACTACAGAGAAGTTGGAGAAATGGATCACAACACAGAGAAAAGAACGAAGCAGGCTGGAAATTTACACGAGTTATCAGGAAAGAGAAACTGTCTCCACAGATGCAGGTTGAGTCCCCAGGGTCTGCAGCTCCAGGCAGAAACTACAGACTAGGTCAGTGGGGCTGGCCTTAAAAAATTCCCATGGCATTATAAACTGCAAAAACAGCATGAGGTTTTACTCCAAAGTGACTCCTTCCACATGATAGGCAACAGCTGGAGAAGGAGTCCAGTGCAGCACTTGTCCTATTGCTAGAGAGTTTTTAATCAGGTGCCATTTTGGGAAGAGGTTGATTATTTAAAACAGAAACTCAGAACTGGAAAACAATTTCACTTTAGGATTTCCAGTGTAACCCTGTCATAGTGACTGGGTGGGAGACAGCCAAGGAAAAAGCCACAGGAAGGGTATGGGCTAGATGTAGACCACCTGGGAAGTTTAAACTCACGATAAGAAGGACACAGGACCCACCCTCCATGGTGAGAAGGTTTGTGTGTCTCTCAGAAGCAGCTAGGTCTGACAGTGTTGGCATTAAGCACAGTGGGCTGCTTGAACTCTTGCCTTGCTGACTATATCCAGCACAGACCAGAGGTCTGATTACCTTCTCCATCTACCAATATAAGCAAGGACACATCTCAGCTTGGTTAGTTGCCACTGCCTGGGGTGCACAGATAGAGCAGCCTCTGGAACAAGAGGGACCCTCGCAAACCCACAGCTGTAAAGCGAGGCAGAAAAAACCATGACTTACTGAATTCCAAAACATCAAGTTCTGAAAAGAAAACAATCATTCACAAATACAGAGGAATTCTCTCTCTCTCTCTCTCTTACTCTCTATCTCTCTCTTTTGGTTTAGACTCATTTTTTCCCCACTTTTTCTTTTTCACTGATTTTTGGGGTATAAGGAATTTTACTTTTTCTTTTCTTTTCTTTTTTTTTTTTTTATGTGGGTACCGGGAGTCGACCTCAGGACCTCGCACTTGCCAGCAAGTGCTTGTCACTGAGTGATATCACCAGCCCCCTTTTTTCCTTTATGTGGGTTCTGGGAGTCGAACTCAGGACCTCGCACTTGCCAGGCAGGCGCTTATGCCGCTGAGCTATCTTACCGACCCTACTTTTTCATTTTTTGTCTTTTGTCTCTTTTTCCCTTTTAATTTATTCTTCTCTATTCTTATTTTTTCTTTTTTCCCTTTTTGGTTTTTTCTTCTTTTTCTTGTGTGTTCTTTTGTTACCTTCATCTAATTCTATTAATTTTCTTTTACTCCTTAATAAGATCCTTATCTCACTTTTCTCTCATCTAATGTTGCTTAGTTTTTCAAAATTTTCTTTTTTTGTTCTCCTGTTTCCCACTCTGTCTATATTTATTAGTATAACCTTTAAGTTTTATTAATCTTTAGATTGCTAATTAACTCTATGTTATTATTGTTGAGTATTTACTATTTTTTTTTTTTTTTTTTGTGGGTACCAGGGGTTGAACTCAGGACCTCGTGCTCCAGCAGGTGCCTGTGCGGCTGAGCGATATCACTGGCCCTTTTTTCGTATATGGGTACTGGGAGTCGAACTCAGGACCTCACGCTTGCCAGGCAGGCACTTATGCCACTGAGCCATCTCACCAGCCCCCTGAATTTTTACTATTATTAGTGAGTGTATCATTGTTACATTTAGTACATATTTACCATATATCAATATTTGATTTGTCTCAGTGTTTATAATTTTTTTTTGGTGGGTATCGGGGGTCGAACTCAGGACCTCACGTGCCAGCAGGCACCCATGCTGCTGAGTGATATCACCAGCACTTTTCTCATATGTGGGTACCAGGAGTCAAACTCAGGACCTCACACTTGCCAGGCAGGCGCCCATGCCACTGAGCTATCTCACCGGCCCAGTGTTTATAATTATAGATCTTTTTTCTATGGTTAAAAGTGGTACATTATTAGTTCTTATGGTATGTCAGTGTCAAATTTATATTTGATATTATTTTTGTTGCTGATTTATTTGCTATTACCAGGGTGGCACTGTCATCACTATTAATAGATTTTCCTTGTATGCCAATATTTGGATTACATTTGTGTCATTAAACAGTACTGAGGTCCACTCCTGAAGAACCAATGCCGGGCCTATTACACTGTATCCTCCCTTCCCAAATTAATGGAGGTGATCAGATCTTGGGACAGAGGCAAAGTCTATAATTAACCATCCACAGAGTGCATCACTGAAAGGCAGACACTAACTAAAAAGATCCCAAAACTAGCAACAAAGTCTTCCCACAATAAGCACTCACAAATGTCAGCAAAAAACAAAACAAGACAAACAAAAACAATAGAAACATGAGAAGACAAGGCAACAAAATGTCTCTAAAAACTCCCAAATCCCCAAAGCAGATCTATGAGGCACTGAGGGGGAGGAAGTCAAAAGCCACACGTTATGGTTTGGGTCTAGGTGTCCCCCCAAAGCCTCATGAAGTCATAGGTGGGGCTTTTTCAGAGGTGGCTGAATCTAGAGTGTGTGATGCTGGGATTAAGGGTGTGTGATTACTAAATCAGTCCACTGATTGGTTTGACACCACCCTAATCCCAGTAGCCTGGATACAATGCAGGGGACAGAAAGAGGCTTGTCTTGTCTCTTGCTTGCCTGCTTTGCTACCTTCTGCCCACCACAAACTATTTCCTCTGGAATGCCTGTCTGCCGTGTCACCCTGCCTTAGAGCCAGCTGATTATGGACTGAAACCTCTACAAATCCTCTAATTCCTTCTCCTTTTAACTTTGTGTGTTGAGCATTTTGTCTCAATAATGAGAAAAAAGAAACTAAGACACCACACAACCTAATTATTCAAAAGGATAACAAAGGAGATAAAAAACAAAACCGAGATCAGTAAGGTGCTTGATGAGCTCAAAGAAGATATAACTAAAAAGACAACGGACATAATGAAATGACAAATGAGTTTACAGAAGTCACTAATAAAAAGCTGGCTGAGCTAAACAAAATGTGTGCAAAATATGAATGAGCAGGTTAGCAAAGAATTAGAGTCCATAAAAAGTTCCAAACTGAAATCTAGTAGAGTAAAAATTGTATTGGTGGGCATGGTGGCACATGCCTATAACCCCAGCACTCAGGAGGCTGAGGCAGGAGGATTTCTGTGAGTTTGAGGCCAGCCTGGGCTGCATGGTGAGTTCAAGGCCAGCCTGAACTGCATAGTGAGATCCTGTCTCAAACCCCATGCCAAAATTGTATTGAATGTACGGGCAACAGAAGCAACCAATTTGAGGAAAGAGTGACAGAATTAGAAGCTAGGGCTGCTTTTGGAGACCAGTCATTCAGATAATGAGAGAACAATGAAAAATTGACCCAATAAGCTGCTTGATGGCACAAAGAAGCCTAATCTAAGATTAACTGGAATTAGTGAAAAATCAGAAGAGAGCAAAAAAGTGGCATAAAAATCTTTTTGCAGAAATAATAGCAGAAAAGTTTCCAAATATAGGGCAAAAATTAAGCATAAAGATAACTGAGGCATATAGAATCCCAAATAGCCACTATTGGAAAGGAACCTCTCCAAGAAACATCATAGTCAAAATGCCAAAAGTCCAACACAGTGACAGAATCTTAAAAGCTGTTAGAGAAAAGGAACAAATCACTTATAAAGGTAAACCCATTAGAATTACAGCAAACTTAACATGAACCTTAAAGTCCAGGAGCTTGGAGTGAACTGTTTCAAGCCCAAAAAGAAAGCAACTTCCAACCTAGACTTACATATCCTGCAAAATTGCAAACTTGATGGCAAAACAAGTTATTTCTATGACAAAGAGCTCCTTAAGAAATTCATTACCACCAAACCAGCACTCCAAAAAAGTTCTTAAAAGATATCCTAGAAAAGTGCAATGGAACCAACAATGCCAGAAAGTCTAATAGAATGAATACACCAGAGTGAGCAGTTAAGCAAAAAAGAAATAAAAAAGTAAATCAGCAACAGGAAAGTACAATGACAAGAATAAGTCAATACATTTCAGTAATAACTTTAAATGTGAATGATCTCAATTCCTAATCAAAAGATGGAGATTAGCAGGATGGACTAAGAAACAAAACCCAGCCATGAGCCATATACAAGAAACACATTTAACCCAGAAAAAAATTCACAGATTAAATGAAAGGACGGGAAAAATATTCCACGCAGTAGGAACCCAGAAAAAAAAAAAAAAAGCAGATGTAGCTACCCTATTTTCAGACAAAGCGAATTTCAAGCCAAAACTTATCTGAAGAAACAAAGAAAGTTATTATATACATACTGGTTAGGGAACAATTCAACAGAAAGAGGTAACAATTATAAATATATATGCACCAAACACTGGTATGCCTAACTTCATAAAACACTACTGAACATAAGAGACCAGATAACGCTAACATAGTTATAGTGGGGCATCTCAATACCCCAAGTAGACAAAAAATCAACAAAGAAATATATGGGTTGAACCAAACCTTTGAACAAATGGACTTAATAGACAGCTACAGAGTGTTCCACCCAACAACAGAAAACACATTCTTCCCAGCAGTGCATGAGACTTTCTCTAAAGTAGATCACATGCTTAAGTAAGTGCAAAAAAACTGAAATTGCCTCATGCATATAGTCATATTATAGTATAATAAAACTAGAAATCAATGGCAAAAGAAACCGCAAAAATTATGAAAACACATGGAAATTAAAAATATCCTCTTGAATAATTAATGGGTCAGAGAAGAAATCAAGGAAAATATTTAGTTCCTAGAATCAAATGATAATGCCAGCACAGCATACTAAAACTTACAGGACAAAATGAAAGCAGTCCTAAGAGGAAAGTTTATGTCTATGAGTGCCCACATCAGAAAAACAGAGGGAGCTAAAATAAATGACCTAACTACTTTGAGAACCTGTACTCTAATTAAGTGGAGAATTCAGAGGGATAGATTCCTAGATATGTACGAATTACCAAAATTGAAACAAGAAGACATAAAAATCCTGAATAATTGAATAACAGGCAGTGAAACTGAAGCAATAATAATACAAACTAAGAAAAGCCTAAGTCCTTATGGATTCATAGCTGAATTGTGCAAGAACTTTAGGGAAGATCTAATACTAGTGCTTCTCAAATATTTTAAATGAAATTGCAAGTGAAGGAGTGCTCCCAAAATAATTCCTGGAAGCTAGCATTACCATGATTACAAAACCAGTAAAGGACCTAACCAAAAAAAGAGAACTACAGGCCAATTTCTTTTAATGAACATAGATGCAAAAATCCTCAACAAGGTACTGGCAAACAGAATGCAACTAATCATCACGAAGATCATACATAAAAATCAAATAGGATTCATTACAGTGATCCTGGAAGAGTTCAATATAGACAAATCAATACATTCAATAAAATCCCATAAACAGAAACAAAGACAAAAATTTCAATATCATCTCAATTGATGCAGAAAAAGCCTTTGACAAAATCCAGTATCCACTTATGATAAAAGAAGAAGAAAATAGGTATAGAAGGACCTTAGCTCAATCTGATAAAAAAACCATTTATGAAAAACCAATGGCCAACATCATATTAAATGGGAAAAAGCTAAAAGCTTTCCCTCTAAAATAAGGAACAAGACAAGGATGTTCACTGTCACCATTCCTATTCAATATAGTTCTTGAGACATTACTCAGAGAAATTACACAAGAGAAATAAATAAAAGGTATATGTGTAGGAATAGAAGAAGTCAAACATTCATTTTTCCAAATGACATGAACCTCTGTAAATTATTTGACATGATCCAAAAAATCCCACCAAGACTCCTAGAATTAATAACCAAATTCAATAGTGTAGCAGGACACAAAAATAAACACACAATAATCTGTAGTGTTTCAATAAATGAATAATGAACTCACCCAGAAAGAAATCAGAACATCCCCATTCAAAATACCATCAAGAAAAATTAAATATTTATGAATTAACCTAACCAAAGAAATGAAAAACCTCAACAATGAAAAGTTCATTATAATTATGAAAAAGGAAATCAAAGAGGACATCAGAAAATGGAAAGATGTCCCCTATTCCTGGAGAGGTAGAACGAAGATTGTCAAAGTGGCCATATTTCCAAAGTCGATACACAGTTTTAATGCAATCCCAATCAAAATACCAATAACATTCCTCACGTAACTAAAGCAAATAATCCTAAAATTTATATAAAACAAGAAGAGACCCAGAATAGCAAAACAATCCTGGGTAAAAAGAGCAAAGCAGGAGGAATCACAGTCCTGGACTTCAAGCTATATTACAATGCTACAGTGATAAAACAGCATGGCATTGGCGGAAATGTGGATCAGTGGAACAGAATAGGGGATGCAGAAACAACTTCAGTGTTATGGCTTGTATTTAGATGTTTCCCCAAAGTCTCATGCACTCATAGGTGGGGCTTTTGGAAGGTGATTTGGTCATGGGTGTGTGTGACACTGGATTAGTTCACTGATGGGTTTTAGCTGGGTGTGATGCTGGGAGGTAAGCCTAGTAGGAGGTGGTGGGTCACTGCAGGTATGGCCTGGAGATTTTATATATATATATCCCTTGAGCATGCACTGCTTCCCACCTGTGACTGATTATTTCTCCTCTGCCATGCTCCTCTGCCATACCATCCTGCCTTGGAGCCAGCTAACTATTAACTGAAACCTCCACAAACTATGAGCTAAAATAAACCTTTCCTCCTTTAACTTGTGGGTATCAGGTATTTAGTCTTAGCCATGAGAAATAGCTAAGACATCTAGGAACCCTCAGCTATACGGTCTTTCAAAACATACTCTGGAGGAAAGATAGCCTCTTTAACAAATTGTGCTGAGAAAACTAGCTATCCACATGCAGAATCTAGACCCTTATATTTTACCATGTACTAAATGAAAATCAAAAAAGGTCAAAAGTCTAAATGTTAAAACAGAAACATTTAATCTGCTGGAAGAGAAAGAAGTAATTCTTTCGAAGACATGGTGTAAGCAAGGACTTTCTGAATAGAACTCTAATGGCACAAGATATAGTACCTAAAAGCAACAAATGGGATCATATCAAATTAAAAAGATTCTGCACAGCTAAAGAAATAACCAACATAGAGTAGAGACAATTTATAGAATGGGAAAAATATTTCCAACTGTTCCTCAGACAGAAGAAAAATATTTAGAATATATAAAGAACTTAAAGAAATAAGACCCACCCAAATAAAAGACCCAATCAAAAAATGGGCAACTGAAATGAGTAGACCCTTCTCAGAAGAAGTAGAAGTGGCCAATAAATACATGAAAGGAATGTTCAACATTGCTCACCATTAGAGAAATGCAAATTAAAACAACACTGAAATTTCATCTTATTCCAGAAAGAATGACCATCATCAAGGAATCAAACAATAACATATGTTGGCAATGCTGCTGGTTAAAAGGATCCCTTCTATATTGTTGGTGGGAATGCAAACTAGTACAACCATTATTGGAATCAGTATGGAGATTCCTCAAAAAGCTAAAAATAGAAATTCCATTTGACCCAGCTATTCCACTTCTAGGTATGTTCCTGAAAGAGTCAAAGATATATTACAGAAATACATGCATACTTCATGTATAGCAGCACAACTCATAATAGCTAAATCTTGGTAGGAGCCTATATGTCTACCAACAAATGAATGGATAAATAAAACGTGGTATTTACACACAAGGGAGTAACACTCTGCCACAAAGAAAAATAAAATTTTGCATTTGTTGGAAAATGGGTGCACCTGTATAGCATAATGTTAGGTGAAATAAATCAGACACACAAGCTTAAATATTGTATGGTTGGTATTTCTCACATGAGCAAGCCAAAAATATGAATAAAGAGCAAAAAAAGATAAAAGGAATTAGGTCTTTTGCAAAAGGGGAAGGGATCAAGTGATGGAGGGAGGAGAGAGGGCAAGGGAAAGAGATGGATAAAAAGAATTAAGATGTGTTATGTACTGGTACATGTTTCCAACTGCCCATGATGAATGCAATCATTATGTGTTGCAAACATATACCAATAAAAAATAAAATCTGTTAAAAAATAAAATGAAACTTTTAATAAAAGAAATACATACTGGATCCTATTTAAGAAAATATTCCTATTTAACAAGTATTCTTATGGTAGAGGATTAAATTCAGAAGTTTCTACAAATATTTGTAGAAATATATGTGATATTCTTGTAAATGTGTAATTTCATTTTCATCCACTCTGTTATTAACTATTGTTAAATATTAGGGCTCTCAACACTGAAATATCTGTCTGTGTAAGATTCTAAATTTTAACCTCTTTATCTTATCTGTCATGAAAACAGATCACATTCTTATTTGTGTGGAGGTATGGAGATCTTTAACATATCAAAGTCACCAAACAATTAAGCATGACAGACTGTCCAACTCTATCTTTTGAAGGCTGAGGCTGCTTCCTGTCTTGCAGAAACCCAATAGGCTTGTTCATTTCTTCACATGATAATAATATAATGCATCTCCTCAATGACCATTATGTCTCATAGTTGTTTATGATCCACTTGCACATAATTGAAAATAAAAAAGAATAATCTTAAATTTAATATATTAGCTTTAGTGTAAAATGTATACTAACTGCAATGTATAGTTCAGCTAACATTTCTGTCTTGTTTAGAATCAATACATTAATTTACATTGTGCTACAGCTATTTCAGAACTTTTCCTGTTATTTGCAACTGTTCTAAAATTTAATCTCTAAATCACATTTACAGGATTAATTTTTTATGGTTCTGTATAGTTTAGAGCTGTCTATGTTGTTAAAAATGCAACTTAGACAACTATTTATGTGAACATGATTTCAAATTGCACATATATTGAAGGGATTGACATTTTAGCAATATTTTTGTATCTGTCCAATTGCAATAAAAATTATTTTTTTCTGTATTAGTCAGCTTTCTATCACTGTGACAAAATACCTGAGAAAATCAACTTAAAAGGAAGAAAGTTTTATTTTGGCTCACTAATTAAGAGGTTTCAGTCCATGGTCACTTGGACTTTTCTTTTAGGGCCTTTGCAAAGCATATCACTAGTGGGGAGCTTGTGGTAGAGTAAAGCTGATGACTTCATGGTAATCAGGAAGCAAAAAGAGAGAGAATGGTGCAGGAATCCAATATCCCCCTCAAAGGCACAACGATAGTGGCCCGACTTCTTCCCAATCAGCTTCACCTCCTAAAGTTTCCACCACTTTTCCAATAGCACCGCAGGCTGTCAATCAAGCCTTTACCACTTCAGCTTTGGGGGATATTTAAGATGTAGACCATAATATTAGCTTTATTTGTTTTCAGAGTTGCCTGCATAACATTGTTCCATGGTGTCACTGGAAAAGGGCAGTTGATCTACCTTGTTTAATGAGATTCTCTAAATATTTCTATGTAAATATCTTGGATGTAGTCTCTTATCAGTATTTCAACAAATGTATGTGGGTCTTTACACTTAGCCATTCAATGTGTTATTTTACAAGAAGTTTATGTTTTGATTTTGGTAGCTTTCAAATTCAATACACTTTTTTGAAAATCATTCTTTTGGTTTTGAGTTTACCTTTTATGATTTGGAGATCAATAATACTCTTAGGACTTTAATGGTTTCATTGATTTATTAGCTAACACATCTCTTCAAAAAACAAACTGTTATTTTAGCATCAGTTATGGCTGTGAAAAGGAAACAGCTATACAAAAGATCATAATTTAAAGTGAAACTCATGCAGCATTTTGATTTTCATTTCTTTATAATTTTATTTATGCTATTTAGTTCACATTACAGTTGCCATCAAGATGGGTTTGTCTTCTCTTAATAAAATTGTTCAGTGAAGTTTGTTTCTATCTGCAAATTGGAATTAAAATTTCAGTTCTCTAATATAGCTAATGATGTTAAAATAGGTTAAAACAGAAATAATTAAAATTAAGACTATTGTAAGAATACAATGTTGCTTGCTTATTTTGATAATTTCTCAGATTTATAAACACTTCGCTGGGACAGATGACAAAGTACTCCTAAGAGTTCTCTTCATGAAGTCCCTTGTGAAGGACTTGTAGGCAGCTGGCCCTGCATGGCACTCACTGGGAAAAGACAATAAGACCCATGCTCTTCCAATGAGATGCGTTGGGCATGTGAATGGCTATAAAAGTGTTCAAATGTTCACTTTCAAACTCTGTAGTTATCTTGTAATGGATCACAAATAGCTTGTGGATTGTCATTGGCTCAAGAACAACATTTTTGCATAGCAGTAAAATAGATTTCTACCCAAAGGCTTTATGATACCATTGTAAATTCTCTAGTATTTTCTGAGAGATGCTGAACTGATAAGCTCTTCATTCAGACACTAGGATTAGGAATTATATTCTGTTATGATTATCAAAACAAAACAGCAAATAATGCAATGTAGAGAAAAGGGCAGCTATTTTCTCATATGAAAGGAATCTGGAGTGGGGTGGGGAGTATACTCAGTAATTTTTCCTTCAGGGATTAAGGATTCTTCTATCTTGTTGTTTCTCTGTACATGGTTTTCTTTCTGAAAGTATTTAATGGTCCAAGATAGCCATTATGTCCTTCCAGATAGCTGAAAGGAGGGGGTTTGGGTTGGTAGAGCAAACCACCTTTCAAGGTACTTCCTGAAAATTGCATGCATCGTTTCTAGATTTTATTGACAAAAGCTTTAGTTGCAAAGCCATACTAAGTTGAAAGAGATGTTTTTAAATGTAGTAAAATATTCTATGGTTGTCCAAACTTTGGTATTCTATTATGACAGGAAGAAGAAGAAGAAGAAGAATGGATTTTTTTTTTTTTTTGTGGGTACCGGGGGGTCGACCTCAGGACCTCGCGTGCCAACAGGCACCCGTGCCACTGAGCGATATCACCGGCCCCTTTTTCGTACGTGGGTTCCAGGAGTCGAACTCGGGCCCTCGCGCTTGCAAGGCAGGCGCTTACGCCGCTGAGCCATCTCACCGGCCCAAGAATGGATTCTTGGTGAATCCATTGTGTCTAGCAATACCAGACACAGTGATACGTTCGGAAAATTGGTATGTCAAGTATAAATGCATTCTGTCAGAATTTCTACCAGGTCAGGTACTGGGTTATACATGGACACAAGTGTTGGTTTCCACTCCCCAACCCACCCTTGGATTGTAATGTCCTTGAGAAAATCAGTGTCTTGTTCATATTCCTTCATTTACTATGTGTTAGGGGCTGAATCTGGCTGCCCTGTCATTCATTTGTGGAAGATTTACCTCCCCCACACCCCATGAACTGCACTTAGAATATGTCCTTTAAGAAGGCAATTAAGATTAATGAGGCCATGAGAGTGGGGCCTAATCCAGGAGGACTGGTGTCCTTGTAAGAGGAGGAAGAGATGATAGAGACCCCTTGCACTGTCTTTCTGCATACACAGAGAGGTCACCTGAGGACAGCAGTAAGAAACCTGTTTCCAACCTAGGGAGGAAAGCCTCACCAGATATGAGATTTTCCTGTACCTTGCTCTTGGACTTCTAGCATCCAGAACTATCTGAAATTACATTTATGTAATTTAAGCCACTCAATCTGTGGTATTTTTTATGGCAGCTGTTACAGTTGGAAACCAAATGTCCCCCCCAAATCCTCATCGTATTGAAGGCTTCGTTTCTGATGGGCGTTTGAAGAGTGATTGGATCATGAGGTCTCTAAATCATAATTTGATGGTGTTATTGGGAGGCGACAGAAACAGGAGGTGGGGCCTATTTGAAGTCAGTGGATTATGGTCACGTGACCTTGGGGACTACATCTGGTCTCCAGCCTGTTCCTCTATTGTTCTTTTGCTTTCTCTCTGTTTCCTGGTTGCTTCTAAGTGAGAACCTCTGCTTCACAGTGCCCTCTCCACCCTGCTGTTCTGCCTCACCTCAGGTCTAGAGATACTGGAGACAGCTGATTGTGGACTGCAGCCTCTGACACCTCTTTGCATCTTTCAGTTGTTTTTCTCAGGGGATTTCTTACAATGACAGAAAGGTGACTAATACAGCAGACTTAGAATGATAATTAGTATTCAACATATAAGATCTAGTCAGTAGGTACTTGTTTGCTTTTGTAAGTATCTTACATTCATACTATATAAGGCATCGCTAAGGCATGATTTAAAAGCTTCTCACCAACATTTTTACCTATCTACCTACCTAACACACACACACACACACACACACACACACATCCCAACTAGTTATTAATTATTTTAAGTTCGCAGAATGGCCAGTGAATCTTTTTTGTAATTAGAGGTATTGACTTATCAATATTAAAGAATATAGGGGCCGGTGAGATGGCTCAGCGGCTTAAGTGCCTGCCTGACAAGCGCGAGGGCCCGAGTTCGACTCCCAGAACCCACATACGAAAAAGGGGCCGGTGATATCGCTCAGCGGCACGGGCGCCTCCTGGCGCGCGAGGTCCTGAGGTCGACCCCCCGGTACCCACAAAAAAAAAAAAAAGAATATATGTGTGTGTCTCTAGAATCCTATTCCTCAGAAGAAATGTATTATATTATTTCCCCAATGTCTGATTCTATAACTCTTTGCTTTGTTGTTTGTCATTAGGGAGGAGATACCAGCACCTGTCCATAGAGACCAATGTGGAGGAAAGGGAAATGGATGGCTTAAGCAACATTGTATTCATTTATTCAATCATTCAAAAACACTTTTAGAGATCTCCTAGTTCCAATCACTGTTCTTGGAGCTATAAATACAAGATTGAAAAGACATGCTATGTCCTTACATTCGCATTTGCAGTCTAGTGGTGGAAGAGGCAGGCAATGCATATATTAACAAATAAGGCAGTTTTAGAAAGTAATAAAGTCTTCAGAGCTCTAAGAGCAGGTTTCCTCTACTGTCCAGAAACTGGGAGGAGCCACCGTGTTAGGAATCACATATTCTGTGTGAATTCTATAGCATACTCAGCTGCCACTGGGATCTTATGTGTGATAGACACATAATATTTTTTTCTTTTTAATATTTTATTCTTTTGGTTAAATATGTAGTTAATTTATCCAAGTGACAAATGCTCAAGATGCTACTTTCAGCATGCTTATACAGAGGAAATGTTAACTCACATGGTGTAGGAGCAAGATCTTAAAAGAAGTCCTATTTCCTTAGGAAAAGAGGTGGGTGTTCTTGAATAGAAATTTCTCTTGACGCATAGAGAGATACATTGCACAGGTGATTCTTATCCTAAACATTATTTCTAAGCCACATTTTTTAGGGTAAGAGTTAGATCTGTCAAAAGTGAGATTCTAGGGTACAGGTATAACAATAGATCATTCACAGGCAGAATACAAATATGATAGGTGAAAACATAATTTCAGGATACTTTTTTTCTATATTAAGGGTATATCCCTCTGTTTGTCACTCTTTTTGAAATATAAATAAAAACCCTGCTCCTGGTTATAGTTATACTTGGTAGACTGATATTCTTTGAATGTAATTCCATGTTGTATGGGATTACATGAACTGCTATCTTTCATTAGGGCTAGAAGAGATTTCTCACCGTCCTGTGTTTTTCTTTGAAAGCGTTCTGAACATGTGAAACATTTTAAGTTCAGGATTTTGTGGAAGATTATATTCTTGTACATGATGATTGAAAGATATAGGTTACTAAATTTCCCAATTAACCACAGGTCAATTATAGATCAGAAATGCAAATCATATGCTCTGAAGTTAAATATTGCCCGCACTTTTCACCAGATTCCTGATAACAGTGCTACGGCTTATATTTAGATGCCCCCAAGAGCCTCATGCAGTCACAGATGGGCCTTTCGAAGGGTGATTGAATCGTGGTGGGGACATTATAGCTGACTTGCTGTTAGGAGGTAGGGTCTGGTAGGAAGAGGTGGGTCACTAGGTCGTGACCTGGAAGGAAATATCTCCCTTCCCAGTCCCTTCACTGTCTGCTTCCTGGCTGCCATGTCATGAGTAGATTTTCCTGCACTATTCCTCTCTGCCATGTTATCCTGCCTTGCACCCAGTGGACTATGACCTAAAAACTCTTTAGAGTTGTGTCCCAGAGACCAGGAAAATGACAGAACAGTTACTAAAAATTCTTGGTAGAATGCATGGGGGTGGTGGATTAAGGACTTAATCCAAGACTGTGAATATAGAAGTCATTTAAGTTCCAGTGTTCTCTTCATTGGTATCACAGTGCCTTACCTTTCATGCTTCCACCTATTGATCTATTGTTTGGGAAGTATAATACACATTATTCTGTCCTATTATCCAAAAACCACACAAAAAGAAGTGAAAAAATGATTACAGTAAATCCCTGTTTCAGGAGAACATTTGTAAGTTGGATTTGTTTGTAAGTCCAACAAAGTGGTCTAATAGACCTTCAACACAAATATACAGTGTAAAGCATAAAAAAAAAAACACACACACACAATACTGCAAATAATGTGTGTGGACATCCCGGGCTCTGGATGAGCTGTATGTTACTGTACACTACCACACCGTATGCTCAGCACACAGCAGCACGACTGTGACAATGTCCAGCAGACATGTGAGTTACCACTGCGATTCGTTCCTATCTATGAATGCTCCTAATGTGAACTCCATTCGTATCTGTAAAAGTTTGCTACTCAAATGTTCATACTTTGGGGACTTACTGCATAAAACATTTGAGAAATGTGTTTTCTCTAGCATTTGGTAGTTTTCCTATTTTCCCACTCTCCACCACACATACATTCAAGCACTCTGGAAGCCACCAAGTTGTATCATTCCACCTACCCCACTGTCTGAATTAAATGATCTGGCATTGTCTCAAATTATTTTGTCTGAGTAGGAGGGGTGACTCAGTAGGAACACTGCCTATGATGTGTATGGGAAAACTATGTGGGGAATAAGGCGCACCTGTTCTGGAAACATCTGTGGCCATTCCCAAGGAAAGGAATGGGCAGGACTAGGCCTTGTGGGTCAGCAGCATATGGTATTCCACCCCCAGCCACAGAGGTCATGTCCACTGTCCAGTTTAGGACTATCTTATCCCTGAATTTGCTGAGTATTCCCTGAGCCTGTTGGAATAATTTCCTGAACTTGTTGGAAGAGTAGACTATGGCATTCCCATGGGAAAGTATACTATATACCAGTGGTTAGAGCCATATGGTGGAATTCAGCAAGTAAATCATTAGGATAACCAACTTTACTTACCACGTGCCCTAATGACCTCTTGGAATCTCATATACTTCGTCTAAAATGGTCCTAACTATCTTCCTGGAGGGGCCTGTATGTTATATTGTATACTAGTCTGCTTGGGCTGCCATAACAAAACACCACAGACCAAGTGGCTAAATAACAGGAATTTATTTATCCTAGTTCTCAAAGCTGGAAGTCTGAGATGAAGGTGTTGGTAAAGTTGGGTTCCAGTGAGTCCCCTCTTCCTGGCTCCCAAATAGATGCCTTTTCCCTGTGTCCTTATTCTCTTCTTATAAAACCACTTATACTATTGGATTAGGACTCCACCTGGATGATTTCATTTAACCTTGATTAGCACCACTAAAAATCCTATCTCCACATATGGGTACACTGGAGGTGAGATAGGGCTTCAATACATACATTTTGGGGGATTCAATTTGGTCCATAGTATGGAGATATGAAAGTTAATTGACAGCAAGGTGAATTGTGAATGCCTGTTCAGGAAAAAAAGTCATTTATTTATTTACTTTTCTTATTTTAATATAGACTAATTTATTTTTCTTTTGTCATTTGTGATTTAGGGTTATATATAAGAAACATGATCTAATCTAGCCCTAGGTCATAAAGATTTAATCCTAGGTTTTCTTCCAAGAGTTTTATAGTTTTAACTCTAACATTGAGGAAAATTGATCCATTCTGAGTTAGTATTTTTTTAATGTAATATGAGTAGATAATAATAAATTACAAAAGACACTCTTCTTGCTTCTATGAAAAAATAAAACAAAATATTCAAAACAAAAAAATTAGGGAATAATAAAAGTTAATACACTGTGTATCACAATTTTAAAAGAATGGCCAAAATGTTACTCAGAACAAGTCACAGACAAAAATGACTTTCTCTTACAAAGAAAAAGCAAAGGAATAAAACTTTCTTTCCAATGAAAAAAGAGAAAGTATTAGTATAAATGAAACAAATTAGCATATATCTTAAACTTTTTTGAAAAATGGAATAAATAATTTGGGGAATTGTTTGAACTTCCATTTTCTCAGTTCTCATATCAGAGAAGCCATGCAATATTCAACCTTGCATGTCTGATTTATTTCCCTTAATATTCTGTTCTCAAATTGCATCCATTTGACTAAGAACACCACAAGTTTATCTTTTTATGGCAAAATAGTACTCCACTGTGTATAAATACCACATTTTCTTTACCCATTCATCTATTGCGAGACATGTACACTGTTTTCAAGATCTAGGTGTTATAAATTGTGCTGCTATAAACATGGTGTTCATGTATGCCTGGAATACAATGACTTTAACACTTTTGGGAAGATATCGAGAAGGGGAAGCTAGGTTGAATGGAATTTCTATTTTTATTTATTTGAGGACACCCCACAATGATTTCCATAGTGGTTGTACTAGCTTGCCCTACCAAAAATGCAGAAGAGTTATTTTTTCTCCACATGATCACCGGGATTATTATTAGATTTTTTGATAATAGACATCCTTTCTTGGTAAGATGATATCTCAATGGAACTTTAGTTTGCATTTCACTAATGGCCAGCAATGTTGAACATTTTTTTCTTGTGTTTATTGGCTTTTTGTACTTCTTTTGAGAAATGTCTATTCATTTTGTTTTTCCATTTTTTTGATTGAGTCACTTATTTTGGAAGGTGTGATTTTTTTGAATTCTTCATATATCATAGATGTAAGTCTTCTCTCTGAGTAACAGCTTGCAAAATTCTTCCCATTCTGTAGGTTGTCTATTCACTCCATTGGTTGTTTCTTTTGCTGTGCAGAAGCTTTTTAATATGATATGATTCCTTTTGTTGACTCTCAGTATTATTTCTTGTGCTATTGGTGTTCTGTTTAGAAAGTCCTTACCTATGCCTATGTCTTCAAGAATTTTACCTATTTTATTGTCCAACAGATCTTTGATCCATTTTTATTTTAGTTTAGTACATGGTGAGATATATGGATCTAGATTCAAACCCCTACAAGTGGATATCCAATTTTCCCAGCACCATTTATTAAAGAGGCTATCTTGCCTCGAGTGTATGTCTTTGACCACTTTTTCAAATCAAATAGCTGAATGTTCCTGGGGTTATTTCTACCTCCTCTTTCTATTCCATTGATCCACATGCCTCTTTCTGTGCCAGTACCATGCTGTTTAAATCACAGTGGCTTTGTAATGTAACTTCAAACCCAAGATTGTGATACCTCCCGCTTTGTTTTTGTTACCCAGGATTGCTTTTGCTATTCTGCGTCTCTTCTGGTTCCATATAAATGTTAGCATTTTTATCTCCAGTTTTGTGAGGAATGCTGTTGGTATTTTGATTGGGAATACATTAAAACTGTATAACCACTTTGGAAGCATGGCCCTTTGACAATCTTGGTTCTGCCTATCCAGGAACAGGGGTATCTTTCCATTTTCTGATGGTCTCTTTCATTTCCTTCTTTGTTGTCAAAGTCTTTCACCTTGGTTAGGTTAATTCCTAAGTATTTAAATTTTCTTGATACTATTGTGAATAGTATTGTTTTCCTAATTTCTTTCTTGGTAAGTTCATTATTAGTGTATAGGAACACTATTGATTTTTGTGCATTTATTTTATATCCCGCTACATTGCTGAATTTGGTTGTTACTTCTAAGAGTCTTTCGTAAAATTTTTTGGGTCTTGTAAGTAGAGTATCATGTCATCTACGAATAGTGATAATTTGATTTTGTCCCTTCCTATAATTTTTTTTTCTTTCTCTTGCCTGATTGTTCCGGTTAGTGTTTTGAGGACTATGTTGAACAGGAGTGGTGACAGCAGGCATCCTTGTCTTGTCCCTGACTTTAAAGGGAAAGCTTTCAGTTTTTCTCCATTTAGTGTGATGTTGGGTATTGGTTTGTTATAAATGGCTTTTATCAGATTGAGATAAGGCCCTTCTATACCTACTTTCTTCAAATACTTTTTTTAACCATGAGTGGATGTTGGATTTTGTCAAAGGCTTTTTCTCAGTCTATTGAGCTGATCATGTGGTTTTTGTCCTTGCCTCTGTTTATGGAATAAATTTCACTTATTGATTTGCATATACTATTTATTGATTTCATAAAGCATCCTTGTGTCCTTGGGATGAAGCCTAACTGGTCATGGCACATGATCTTTTTGATGATTTGTCCCATTCTGTTTGCCAGTATCTTGTTAAGGATTTTTGCATCTATATTCATTACGGAGATTGGCTTATAGTTTTCTTTTTTGGTTGGATACTGGTCTGATTTTGAGATCAGGGTAATGCTAGCTTCCAGGAATGATTTTGGGAATACTACTTCCCTCTTGATTTCATTCAAGAGTTTGAGGAGTATTGGTGTCAGATATTCCCTGGAATTCTTATAGAATTCAGCAGTCAGTTCATCAGGTCCTGGGCTTTTATTAGTTGGTTGTTTTTTTAATTACTGCTTTAATTTTATTGCCTGTTATTGGATTATTCAAGATTTTAAAATCTTCTTAGTTCAGTTTTGGTAATTTATACGTACCTATGAAGCTTTTCATTTCTTCTGAATTCTCCAATTTTTTGGTCTATAGGTTGTGAAGTAGTTGCTAATAATTTTCTGGATTTTGACAGTGTTATGGCAGCAAATAAATATATGAAAAAATGCTCAACATCTGTTAAGGCTTGTATCAAGATGTCCCCCAGAGGCTCATGTGGTCATGCGGGGGCTTTTCAGAGGTGGTTGGATCTAGAGTGGGTGATGCTAGAATTAAGGATGTGATACTGGGATTGATTCACAGTGCAATGCTAGGATTAAGGGTGCCCCACTCTGGGTTTCAGTGCTACCCTCCCTAAGAGTGGGTAGCCTGGATTGTACATATGGGAAAAAAAGAGGGCTGCTGCTGTTATGGCTTGCTGCTTTGCTACTTCACTGCTTGCTGCCTTTCTGCCTTCTGCCTGCCATGAACTGTTTCTCTTCTGCCATGCCACCCTGCCTTAGAGCCAGCCAACTATGAACTGAAACCTCTAAAAACTGTGAGCTATAATAAACCTTTCCTCTTTTAACTAAGACAGGCAGTGTCCATTGTAATTTCATTTTTTTCATTTCTAGTAGCATTGATTTTTGTCTTTTTTTCCTTTTTTTTATTGTAGGTCAGATTGACTAAGGGTTTGTCTGTTTTGTTTATTCTTCCAAAGAACAAGCCCTTTGAATCACTGATTTTTTTGTACCATTTTTTTAATTCTCCATTTCACTGATTTTTGCTCTATCTTTATAATTTCATTCCTTGTACTAAGTCTGGATTTGTTCTTGTTTTTCTAAGACCTTGAAATGCATCATTAGGTTATTATTATTATTTTTTGTGTGTGGGTACCGGGGGTCAAACTCAGGACCTTGCGCTTGCCAGGCAGGCGCTTATGCCACTGAGCTATCTCACTGGCCCATCATTAGGTTATTTATTTGGGCTCATTCTATTTTTTTTTTTCATGTGAAAATTCATGGCTATAAATTTCCCTCATGGGACCACTTTAATTAGTTTTGGTATTTTGTACTGACGTTATCATTTAATTCTAGGAACTGTCCTATTTTTTCCTTAATTTCTTCTGTGACCCATTGATTAGTCAAGAGTGTGTTGTTCAATTTCCATACATTCGCATAGTTTCTGTGGTTTCATTTTCTATTGGTTTCTAGTTTCATTGCATTCTGACTTGATAATATGGTAACATCTTGATTCTTTTGCATTTACTTAAGCAAGCTTTATTAGCTAATATGTGGTCTATTTTGGAGAAAGTACCAAGGTATAGAGCCAGCTAGGACTTACTAGTTTGGCTGCTCTCCTCCTCTCCTACATAGGGTAGGGGAGGAGGCCAATGTTAGGGGCTGTGGCAGTGCCTCTCCAGGAAAAAATCATTTAGAATTTTCACAAGCAAGTCACATTTTCTTTAAAATGAAATTCTATGAAAGCCCTAAATAAGAATCATCATTCAATGCATGATTTTTCCCTTGATTTAAGAACTGGTGAAGTATGATGAGGTCTTGAATTGAGCCAGGTAGAAGGCGAATAGTCTTAGCTGAGAAAAGGGTGGAAACATATTGGAAAGAGCATATTGTGTCTCAGTTTCGAGCTCTGAAAAATCATTGAATTGCTTTACATTTTCATCAATTAATTGATAAGTACTTCTTTTTTCAAATTTTATTTTATTGACAAATAATTGTCTATATTTATGGGCTATGATGTTTTGTTTTAAAACATGTATACCTTGTGGATCAAATGCTAATTAGCATACCCATCATCTCAAATATGTATCATTTCTTTATGATAAGAACATTTAAAATTCTTTTTAGCTACCTTGAAATATATAATACATTATTATTAACTAGTCACTGTGCTGTGCAGTAGAACATCAGAACTTATTCCTCCTAAGTAAACATTTCTATGCATTGACTAATGCTGTACCTTTCCCCGTCTATCTTTCCCCCCAGGCCCACCAGCCTCCTCCACAAATACATCCAAAGCAATCAAAATCAGTATGTTGAAAGACACCTACACTCCCATGTTCACTGTAGCACTATTCACAATAGCCAAGGTACGGAATCAGCCTAAGGTGTCCATCAACACACAAATGTATTTTAAAAATGTAATTTATAATGCACAATGGAATAATACTGTTTAGTATATAAAATAGGGAATTTTGTCATCAGTGACAACACAGCTAAACCTAGAAGACTTACAAGTCAGGTACAGAGAGATAAATAATGTATGATCTAATTTACATGCGGAATCTTAAAAAAGAAAGTAAAACTTGTAGAAGTAGAAAGTAGAACAGTGACAACTGTGATGTAATGCATGTTATTTCAAGTTTGTATGACTAAATATACATGAAGTGCTAAATTCAGGGATTTGGACATGTATTATACTCTTTAGTAGAGTTAGAAGCAAAGGAGCTGAGTAAGCCACTCCCTCCCTTCATTCAACAGTAAACATCACACCACCCTAATGATTATCGAAGCTTAAACTTGGGAGGTCTCACGGATTGCTGACATCAGTAGAGAGAAACAGTGGGAGGCACCTAGGACCAGTGGATGTCTGACCCTATAAATACTGGAAGCCTGAGTTACAAAGGTCCTCTTTTGCCCACTTTGCCCTTATGACCATTCCTGCTGCTGCCTGGCGATCTTCAATAAATGTAACTACATACTACGAGGTGTATGCTTGGCAATTCTTTCCTTGCTGTACACAAGAAGCTGGATCATTTCGGTCCACTCAGCTGTAACAGTCCTGATATTTCTCTTCCTAGTCCTTGCTATATTTCCTTCACTAATAAAGTTATGCTACTGATTAGCCACTTATGAATTCAATGTGTGGATTCAGCTTGTGGCTTTTGATGGTTCCAAGAAATCAGGGAGTATCAAGGCATTACATGAACTATGTTGCCAAGTATCAGAATATGGACAATACAACTTCAATAATTTTTAAATTCTCCCTTGAGTGGAAGGTGAGCTAACATGTCACAGTTGGGCAAAGAGTGAATTAACTCTGATTGCAAAAATAGACCGCGATTAACAGCATCATGGAAGCCTGGATAGACATTTCCAGGCTTTCTGTCTTCAGCATTCTCCTGTTCATTCTGCCCCAGAAGTAGGTCAGGGAGGAAGTTGCTAAGCTTGGTGTCCAGCTAAAAGAGATGGCAGTGTTGGCTAGAGATGAAGCAATTCAGCTCAGCCCAACAAGGTACAAGTTCCAAAGTTAATCCCTTAGAAGCAACACATGTTGCTTGAAATAAATATTTCAAGTATTTCAATGGGCATTACAATTTGGTAATTAAAAACATGTGCAGATTTATCCTAGCATCCTTTAATACTAAGTTTAGCCAAAATCTCCGCTACAAAGTATTGCTTCAACCTTTGATTTGAGTTAGGTTCTTTGGTGATTAGAGTATATACACTTATAATAAAACTTAAAATAATGTTACAGACTCTTCAAAGTCAGGGAATGCACTGATTTTAATATGCCCAATATTTACATTAGTATCTGGCACATAGGAAGTTTTCAGTAAGTTCTGGGCGTGGGTAGAGTAAAATCAATTTAAAAATAGGCAACATTGGATTGATGGTTTTATTTTCTAATGACTATTAATTGCCTGCCTACGTGAACAATAAAAGCAACAACAAGCGTATTCTGCCAATAACCTGGGCATTCTCCCTGGGGGCTTGAAGGGCCTTATAAATATTAGTGAACATGTTTCCTATTCTACTGTGGGTCAAAAAACTAAACTCAGTGACTCCATTTCACCTTATTGAAGGACCTGCAATTCTTTTATAATCTAAACCATCAAAGCGAGACATGTTAAATATTTCAAAAGAGAAGTTCTAGTTTCCATCTTCATGTATCTCCTGGGGTTTCCTTTGTTCACCCAGTCCCTTGCAAAAGTCATCAAATGTTCAGATTCATAGTCTGTGACTCGGTGACCCTGAACCTCCTGGTGGCCTGGAATGAACATGGAATGTTCTCATTTCACACTTGGAGCCCAGTCAGAGATTAGTTTTCCTGCAGTGCAATCTTCTGATGCTAGTGAAGAGGGAAATCAGAAACAGGACCAGACAATTCCAGTCTGCCCCCTTCCAACACAATAAGAGTATGGGCGCCTCACAGAAATGGCGCTGGACACTGAGTTCCTCTCTGCTAAATCCTTTTACCCCAGTTACTAAAACTTGTTACTTATTAGAGCTGTGAACCTGAAGAACACTTCATTGAGATGACGAACAGTTTAGAATCCAAATATCCCGTGTATCTCCCATCAGGCAACAAGAGCCCAATTAGCTCAACCCAGCAAGGTACAAGTTCCCAAGTTAAACCCGCAGAAGGTGGGGTGAGAGTCAACTTGCTTATGTTAACGTACGCTCTGAAACTCACAGGAGACTGAATTTTTTGTACAGAGTGTTATGCCAGTCCACTGAAAATCCTTTGGTTGCCTGCTTCCTTGTCTATGACTTCTCCATATAGTTGGTTCTACTCCAAATTATTTGAAAGGAACATCTGTTGGATGATTTGGTGTGATGTCTATGTTTGTTGAAATTTGGCCCTGACAGGTCAATGTAAAGGAACCTGAGAGGGAGCTCAGCCATGTGCTCAGTGCCTCTTAAGTACATGAACAGATTTGCAAAGATTATCCAAGACAATGACTTCAAAATCAAACCAGGCCATGGAGTTAGCCAGAGGCACTGCAAATTCTTCATGGCTCAGTCCTCTGGGGTCTCCTGTCACTGTGATTGCCAATAATGCATTTTACTTCCACGTGGCATCTTTCAGTTATCCTTGACACATTCTAAAGCTGTATGTGTTTCACCAGATGCCATCCAGTTCTTTCACGGGAAGACCATCCCAATTCAAATCTCTCTTTAAACCTGCATCACTTGAATAGTAGCCACAGTTCAGGATAGTTGATTCATGAACATCTCTTACTAAGGAAGAATGTGGATGATCTGAGGAAATTAGATCCACAGAAGTAATTCTCAGACTTTATTCATGTGTGAAATACTTTTTAAATCTGAATGTTTTGACAAGACTGGTAATATGTAGCAAAATCAACTGATGAAGTTGTCCCCCTTTCTTTCTTCTACCTACCACTTCTCCAGTGTGGTGCTAAGGGTAGAGATATCACAAAAAGTAGAGGGAAAAAAAAAAAAGAAAAAGAAAGAAATAAAAATAAAAATAAAAAATCCAAACCCAGCTTCTTCTCCCTCCTGGAAATACTATTTTAAAGGTAGGATTACTGTTTCTCATAAAGGTCAAGCCAAATTCTGTCAAAAAGTGCAGTTGGGAACCTCAGTAATCCTATGGTGCTGGGTAAACATATGAGTAGGTGCTAAGTTCCAAATAGTTGACTGTGAAAGTCTTCTTTAAAATGGCTTCACACTCTTGGCATGATTCTCTATCAGTCCCCAGCAGACCCTGCTTTGAAGCATCTCTTAATGTGTCTCTTATAGTTTTATTCTCCGAGATTATGGAACAATGCAAAAATATCCGGGTCCCTTATAAGGAATAGAGGGAGCTAGAGGTGATGTTTCATTATAGAAATGCTACTACAGCCCTCCTCCTTTCTATGAAGACCCTAAGCAGAACCCTCTCCAACTACCCAAGTGATATCCTGTGAATGATTAGATTCTGCTGTACAGAACACTGTCTAAATATAAAGAAATCAGTGTTAGAATAAGGACTGCCACACAAAGATTGCTGCCTGCTCTACACCTACTAGGTGCCTAACTATTAGACACATTACAGATACTCTTTCATTCAACTGTTACCAAGAAACTTTTTTTTTTTCACCAGAAAACTTAGAAAGCTTGTTCACAATATATACATGAGGACAGTGAAGTACAGGGAGATTAAATCACTAGTCCAAGGCAAACCATTATCAAGCAGTGGAGCCTGGTGCTGAGGTCAGGTCTGTGAGCTTCTTGAAGCCAGAACGTTTCTTCTGCTGTGTTCACCAATGTATTATGTGCCTTGGAGGTGGTAGATGCTCAGTGGGTGTTGTTGAATGATGATTGCCACCTTAGTGGGCAATCCAGTGCATGTACCCTTAACCACTATTCTCTACTGGCCCTCCTTGGTGTCCTCATTTCTGTCTGTTACCTTCCTCTCTGTCCCACCCTCTTTCAGAGGTAGTTGGCTCTAAGGCTCCAGCGGCAGCTGTGGAAAGTTACATCTCAGGGCATCTGACCTACTGAAGGAAGTAGCAGTGATCAGGAAGTTGTCTCCTGAGTATGATGACCTCTCTTCCCCTCATTTCCTTTCTTCTTCCATCTCCATCTCCTTCCCACAAAGATTTTTTTTTTTAAATCCCTACCATGTGTGCTGAGCACTGGGGATTTCCTGTGAACAAAACTGACAGAGTCCCTGTCCTTAACCAAATTATTGATTAAAATAGAGGCATGATGAGTGTCTTGACATAGAGGTTCAGGGTGTTACACAATCATGTAGTAACAACCACAACCACAACCACAATAACAAAACCCTTACTTATTCTTTGAGATGGGGGAGGCTTCATTGCAAATCTGAACTTTAAGACAAAGCAAAGAATGCGTTCTCAATTGGCCCGGGATCCATGGAAGTCCCTGCTTGAGCAACTTTTAAGAAACACAGGAATCAAAACTATTTTAATAATAATACTCGGAAGCTGTTTACTATTTCCATCTTGATTCAACTAGAAGTGTGCAGTGGAGGGTCACAGAAGGGGCATAACAGGTGATATCACTACAGAGTAAGCAGCAGAAGCAGAGAAGAAAATCTGTCTTCTAGTAAGCCAGGCAATGGAAAGATCTGCAAAGTGTTAATCAGTGCCACTTGTCTTGCTAGCGTGGTTTGGGTTTAGGAAAATGTGGTTATTTTTCATAAAATATGCTAAAGTATAATTAATTTATTTATTTTTCAATTAATTAAATATTTTTAAAATTTCTAGTTTTAATTTATAATATATAAATAATCAATAGATATACTCCAAAACATTTTTTATCAGTGCAAAGGGTCTTGAGTCCCCAAAATTTGAGAATCCCTGAGATAAACAAAGAGGAGGAGAGAGAGTTTTGGAGTGAACACACACACACACATACAGAGAAGGAGAGAGAGACAGACAGAGACAGAGAGAGATAGAGACAGAAAGAAAGATACAGATAGAGACAGAGACAGATGGGGAGAGAGAGAGAGAATGAGTTGTTGAGGAAACTTGATAAGCCATGTGGTGTGTAAGTAGAGTTGGATAGAAGAGGATAGATTTAAGTGATATGGCAGGGAAATCTAGAGGACTTGCTATTTGGATATCAATAGGGAGGGGATTTGTTGTAAAAGGAGATGACTTCTTTCATGACTTTTTAGTCACACTACTTGTTTGTAAATCCTAGTGCCATTCTACTAGTTCTGGGACTATAGGTAAGTTAATGAAACCTATAAACTAGAATTTTTTTTTTTTGTAGGTACCGGGGTTCGACCTCAGGACCTCGCGTGCCAGCAGGCGCCCGTGCCGCTGAGCGAAATCACTGGCCCTTTTTTCGTATGTGGGATCCGGGAATTGAACTCATGATCTCGCGCTTGCCAGGCAGGTGCTTATGCCTCTGAGCCATTTCACTGGCCCTAAACTAGAATATTTTATCACTAAAAATTTAGAAATAAGAACCACAATCTCATAATGGTTGGAAAAATGATTTGTAAAAAGTAAGGGTACGTAACACAATAACGAGAATATCAAAATTATTTGTAACTTTTTATTTCCTTTACCAGCTCCTGGTATTCACATTCTTCCTAAGCATTTTTAGATGGAGGAGGGAAGTTGGCAGTGTCTGTCAGAAAACCTGATATTCTTGGGAGGGAAGGTTGTATTAGTCAACTTTACATTACTTTAGTGAAATACCTGAAGCAATTAACTTATCAAAGGGAAAAAGTTTATTAGCTCATGGTTTTAAAGGTTGTACCTAAGATCGGGTGGCTCCATGGCATTGTACCTCTAGTAGTGGCATCACACAGCAATGGCAAGGAGCATGTGCTGGAGTAGATGGCTCACACTGTACGCTAAGGAGCAGAGAAAAGAGACAGGTACATGCTCCTGTCTTAGTCACCTTCCTATGACTGGAACAAAATATCCCACTTAAAAGAGGGGAGGATTATTTTGGCTCTTTTTTTAGAGGATTCAGTCCATGGTCTGGTGGCTCCAAGGCTGAAAGGGCATGGTGGCAGGGCATGGTGGAGGAAAGCTTCTCACATCATGGTGACCAGGAAGCAGAGAGAGAAAGGAGGAACTGCGGAGGGAGATAGACCCTTCCAGGTCATGGCCCCAGTGACCCACCTCTTCCATCCAGACTCTACCTCCTAACAGTACATTCAACTCTGAACCCTTCACTAGATTTATTCACTAATAAGTATAGCACCCCATGATCTAATCGTCTTCTGAAAGCCACACCTCTGAACACATGAGGACATTTTAGAGGCTTTTAAAGGACATTCTAGATCTAAACCACAACATCGGCAATGACTTAAGAACTACTTAAAGGTTCTGTTATCTCCCAACAACACCCTGGGTACCAAGCCTTTAACACATGGGCCTTCAGTGGATACCCATATTCAAACTACAGCAGTGGTTTTACACAATTTCCAGAAGCTCCACTTGTGACTCTCACATGATACCAAGGGACTGGGGTGTGCATTCTTCAAATGTGTGCAAACATTCTCTCTCTCTCTCTCTCTCCCATCTTGAGGGCTGCTCTGTTATTTATTTTCAGTTCTTATTACTTTATCTTGCTCTCCCTTGAATTTGAAGCTTTGCCCTGCTCCTCTTATTCCATAGTCTGAATCCTGCTACTGTGTCTAGTCACCTTTTGCTGTGCTCCCAAAGCTTAGGCTTTGTCATGTATTTCCTACATCTCGTCATGGTCCTTAACTTCACAGAATGCTTTTCCCCAACAACCACCTACTGACAAAATAATATGGGAAGACTTTAAAATGATTGTGATTAAAATCCTGCAGTCCTTATAGAAAATCATATGAATGGCACCTGAGCATTATCTCCAGTATCTTTTGAGAGGCTATTCACAAATGCCTTGACGTGCGAGTTCAGGGTTGTATTCCTCTGAGGGCTGAAAGGAAGAGGAGATGAAGAGCTAAATGGTCATCGGACTATGAGAATGTATTGCATTGTGTCAAGTGGCCCTTAGAACAGAAGAGTGGAGGTGAGGAGCTAGCTGATCAGAGGAGAGCATGGGTATGGCAGTCTGCCCCATGACAATGAGCTTTGTCTACATGTGGGTTCCCAGGTCATAGGGAGTCTACATTTGAACAGAGCCCATTGTTTACCACTGGAGGGGAAAAACAGAGGAAACAATTAGTGAGTCAGGCAGCCACTTGTTTCAAAAGGAATTTTTCTCAGGATTTCAGAGAAATCTAAGCAAAAACAGGAATTCTGGGGAAGACTGGGAGGATAGGACAATGTAAGAGCACCTGGGTGCTAATAACACACTTGCCTTTTTTGACAGCCTGTCATTTTTGGCTGGTGAGTTCCAACCTGGTACTCTAATCCAATATGGAAGCTAATTTTGGGAAGAGCTTCCAATCTGGGGAGAGATTCTAAGATCTAATCTAAAATACTTTAGAGTAATTGGTCTGCCTCCTTTCCCCATTTAAAAGATATTTGCAAAAAATGCCTTCTTCATAGAGGTTGAGGAACTGAGAGAGGGAATAGTGGTGTTTATCATTTTTGAAGTCGAGCAACTGATCAGCAAATGACATAAACTTAAAATTGTACACAGGTCGTGTTTGTGACTTGATTTCTTGATCTGCAGCTGCTCTGCCCGACATTCCATTTGCCTAAGACTGCACTTGGTGCAGGTCTGGTCTTTCCATTGTGTCATTTAGTTGGGAAAAACGCATGGCAGTGGTATGAATGCCACTGAAAGGAAGGAAATCATTTGGTGTCCATGGCAAAGACTCAGCTATGTTCTGCTGAAAGCTCCAGTTTGCAATTTAAACTTGATATATTTTCTTTCTCTAAAAAAAATTTCAGCAACTTGTTTCTTCTCAAGTTGATTACACAGGAATAAAATTCAGAAATTACAGAAAAATCTTAAGGAAGCAAATAAAAATTGTCTATAATTTGACTCCCAGCAATAACCAACAGCATGCTGCTATATATCTTTTGATACACAGAATATTAAAGTATGTATAACTATGTAATAAATGTAATATTTTTAAATTCTATTCAGTGATTTCACTTATTCATCTATAATTCATATCACAATTTTTATGTCACTAAAAATTATGTCATTCCTCAACATAACTTTGATGGTTGTAAAGCATTCCAAAATAGTTCATATTGAACATTATGATTAGTTTCAATTTTTCACTACTAGAATGGTTCTTACTGAAGCTATTTATCATTATTTTAGTTTTACAGATTTATAGAGTAGGGTATGATAATTGGATAAATGTATATGTTGTATCATGATCAAATCAAGGAATTAACATTTCCATCACCTAAAACTTTTAAAAAGTTTTGATTAACACATAATAATTAACATATTGATGGGGTACAATGTGATATTTCATTATGTATATGCAATGTGTAATGATCAGATGAGGATAATCAATTCTATCTCCTTAAAATTAGACATTGTTTGTAGGGGGCAAAAAGCTAAAAGCACAAGTAGTCCTTTGTTTCAAGGAACTTAATGAAAGGGACAAAATTCCTGTATTAGTTAACTTTTCTTCACTGTAACAAAATACTTGAGAAAAATAATTTAGAGCAGAAAGATTTTGGCTTATGGTTTCCGAGGTTTCAGTCCTTGATCAGTTGGCTCCATTACTTTATGCCTGTGATGAGGCAGAAACATCATGGTAGAGGGGCATGGCTGAGAAAAGCTTCTCATCTATGGCAGCCAGAAGGCAGGGAGAAAGGGATAGTGCCAAACAGGACAGGACTTGGGGCAAGATACAGTCCCTAGGGTCATACCCCCAGAAGAGAGCCCATTCCCTTCAACCAGCCTCCTAAATTTTCTTTTTCTCTCAATAATGTCATCAGATTATTGACGGCATTATTGATGAAGTTAGAGCCTTCATGATCCAATCATCTTCTGAACACTTAAGATTTTGGGGGACCTTTAAGATCTTAATTATAGCAGTCTTTCAGATGAAAGTAATTCTTTAAGAGGGCCCTGCTCTTTTTCTTCTTTGAGTTTCATGATTCTTTGTATTCTGTGTGAGTCTGGCTCATAAAACCAACTCTTGGGGCTGATTTATTTCATTTTTTCTTCCCTACAATATTGTGTAAGAGACCAATATAATTATTAGAGTTGATTTGTTAGACATTTGGTTAGCTCATAAGCTAAATATATGTTAGAAAGCATGCGAAATATTATTACACCAGTAATGGTTGTTATATCTTAGTAACAATAAATAGGAACTGCACAGAGAAACAGTTGAAATTTGACTGCTTTATAATCAGGGCAGCAGCTTAATCATATTCAGCTTTCAAACTCTGGGTTGCAGAAAGTTAGAGAAATTATTCTTTGACAGCAGGATGGCTGAATTTCCAACTCAAATGGTGGTCATAACCTTACTTTACTGGGGCAATGAAATATTTTAATGGGATCACTGGCATCTCATCCTACCTCTGAAGTCAGGGTCACTTCTATTATTACTCACCCAAGGGGGATGAATGGTTTGCTCATTTGAGTGGCACACACTTCCTAAGCCAAGACCATGGGAGTGATTCCATTTGAATCCATGATTCTCTAACTACTTCAGGGTCATCAGTTTCATTTCTCAATTCTAAACAGCCCTTGTAGAAAATCATATCCTTTTTAGAGTCAAAAGGAGGAAATAATGCAGATATATATGATGAAAAGTAGTATAATCATGGTTGTGGTAGGCAGAATTTTAAAACCATTCTCATACTCCTGCCACCTGCTGCTACTCCTGTGATTATGTTACATGATGAAAGGAAGATTGTCCAGGTGGGCCAAACTAATCATACAAGTCCTTTAAAAGCAGAGAAGTTTTGCTGGGAGCAGAAGAGAAAGTCAAATGGATATGAAACATAAGAACTCAAGCCACCACTGCTGGCTTGAAGACGGGGGGTGGGAGAAAAAGAAAGAGCTAGGAAAGAAACGAATTCTGCCAACATCCAATGAGCTTGGAAGACACATCAGCCAAGGATACATTTAAAAAATATTTGAATGAGATAAGAATAAGTTGTATAAAATTTTTAACTGAACTCCCAGATAATAGAAAAACAGAGTATCATCAATGTGTTGAAGCCCATGGCATATACACATTGTCTTGATATTTATGGAAAAACTAATGATTTATGAGAGTAAGTCACAAGTGACAAATGACATAATGATCACAATAGGTCAACAAATGATGTAGAAATATTTTCAGACTGTGGTAGAAGAGGATCATTTAACACTACCTGGGCACGATAGGGTAAACTGATGTTTACAGACCCAGGAGAAACAAATTTTTCTGTTGCTGTCCATGAAAAAAATTGGAGAGATATAAGTCCATTATGATAACTAAGCTAGGGGATTAGGAGATGAGAGAAGGCAGTTTGGGATTTCATTTCGTCTTCCACTCCAAATCTTAGAGTAATCATTTCAGAGAGGAATGTTCTTGTTGAGACTGTTTCTCAAAAGTTACCCCCAAGAATACAAGGAGCTTCAATTGAAGGGATAAAGGCAGCTTTTTATTACTCATCTAAAGTCTGAAAGTGAGCTAAGGTTAATGGAGGTTCTGCCATTATCTAAATCACAGGCATCTGAGACAACCTTAGGTGGGGGCTGAGAGTAAATAATTATAATGCTCAGAATTTACAACCTAGAAAAGAATTCTACGTTTGCCTTGTCAGTGTAATTTCTGCTATTTCTTGAACTCCTCGTCTACAAAATTAGAGCAGTAGCCGTTCCTGTCCATTTTATTAATACAATATGGCAAATAAAAATTCTTCATTATAAATGCCTAATTGAAGCTGAGTGCTAAGGACTTCATATTTAATGTCACCTGACCTTTGTCTTTCTTTTCTGGCAGTCACCGCCTCTAGTTGGTTCATTATGGAATACTACGTCAGGAACTGAATATAGGCAAGCTAATCAGTAAACAAAAACAACCACTGTTTTTCTGGAGGTTTGCAGAACTGAAATTCGTCTCGTGACTAGGTGATTAAGATCAGATGGGTGTCACCTCGTCACAAACCTGGAACCTTCAATCTGCTGTGAGGAGGCACCCCAGTCTGTGAACACCCATCATCTGCTTACAGAAACTGCTCCTCCATCTTCTTGGGTAGGCAGCTTTTCAAGTCAAGTCACCTTCCTTGCCTCAGTCTTTCATGTCCTGACTTAATTGGCCTGTTGCGCAGACAGCAGTTGGACTTGGGTCTGGGAATATTATTTTATCATCATTATTTCATTTCTTTGAACTGTGTTTACTGCATTTGTTCTAATTTGATATCTCAAATCAGTTGAAAATGAATGTAAACCTTGTATTTTCTTTAAGGAGTCAGATAATAAGGCTTTCTTACCTCAAGAGGACTAATCAGCACCTCAGCAAATGAATTGGCTCACTTCACTGGCTTGGATGCTGGAGAAAACACAGTTCTTCAGAATATTGATACTTTGTTAACATGACCATAAGAACTGACTGCTGAGTTTTACAGTTTCCTTAGAGACAAGACAGAGCCTGTTGACTTGCTAGGTGAAAAGGTCAAAATGAAGGTAAGAGATATTTCCTCCCTGTAATCCTCTTGCACTTTGAGAAAGAAAGGGATTCAATAATTTACTTAGATCCTTTTATAGAAGGAGCATCATATGAAAGTAAAGAAACTGAAAATAAAGAAACACTTTCTTGTTAAAGTGTTTGTGTGCCCTGGGAAAGCATGGGAGGCCACGGGGTTCTGTGCATCCTACTGGAACAGGTGGGGTCAAAGACAACTGTGGGGAAAGCTACAGTGCATTTGGAGTAAACCAGCTCAATTCATCCATGATTGATTCCTAGGATTTATCGGGTAGACAGAGAATCTTGACGCATGCTAAGCAAAGGACCAGTAGATTCATGTGTGCATAAAGGGAAACAAAGTGTAAAAAAAGCTACATATCGCTTTTATCATCGTATGTAACTCTTCCAACTGTCTGATAGCACTGTCTATAAGGAGTCATGTGGTTGCGCAAACCCAAATGTTTGCCTTTATCTTATGTCATCATTGACTCTTTTGCAGAAATCAGGATGTTTCCTCGACTCTGAGTTGTCTGGCCCAGCGAGTTTCAGTGTGATCAGGAAGTACATTGTCCTCGCTCTGACTGTTCCAGCTCCCTGGCAGCCCTCCTGGTTTCTGCTGCATGAGGTCATATATTTAGAAGGGTGATGTTTTACCTAAGAGTTCTGAGACAAAGAGAGACGTTTCTACATTTATCATTCAGAAAAGCTACCAGAAAGGATTTTAGGGTCTAACACAGCAAGCAATGGATTTAGAGCATGGATGTAGAACCTCTTAGCTTGTTTTGGCTGCACTGAATGAAGATAAATTGTCTTGAGCCGCATATTAAATATATAATATAGTTAATGCATATAAGTAACAAAAGTTTCTATATTTTAAAAACATTGTATCATAACATTAAAAAAATAAGAGGATAAGCAAGAAAGAGATCTGGGGCAAGTTACTTTATCCCTGTGAATGATCATCTGTGATTTATATAACCAAATTGGTGTGAAGATTTCTTGGCACAATGTATGACAGTATTTGCTCAATAAACATTTGTTGCTTTCCATTTCCTTCTTGACCATCTAGTTTCAGGGAAATTTATCAGTGTGTTATAAGAGATCAAAAGAAGGAGGAATGTCTGTGTCCTGTGGAACAAAAACTTTGAATAGGTGTTTTACCCTTAGCTCACAGTCCTCTTTTCCTGCCCTACCCTTCAGGGCTAGCAGTCACTAGAATGCCAGCTAACAAGGGGTGCTTCGAGCCTGATGGTTAACCTGAGAAATGTGTCAGAATGGAAGCATCAATTTATTCATTTTGAGAGTCTGCATACTGTCTGAAACCAAGTGACTGTTTACATCATTTTTGGAATTTTTCACTTGAAAAAAATTATGTGAACATTTAGGAACCTGGTGAGCCCAGGTGAGAGGTCAACACATCTTCTCTGATCTTTCCACAAAATATTATGCGGGTGATATACACTTTGACAGCTGTACTTCCAAATATTATCCTACTTGTTATGAAATTAATTGTTTATGTCCTTCCCAAATCACATGTTGAAATACTAACCGCCCATCTCCGGAGATGGTGTAAGAGATAGGAACTTTTGGAAGTGATTTAGTTCATGAAGGCAGAGACTTACAACTGGGATTAGTGTCCTTATAAAAGAGCCCCCAGAAGCCATCTCACCTGTCTGTCATGTGAAGAACTGGTGAGAAGGCAGGAAGCAGGCTCTCACCAAGCACTGAGTCTGCCTACACATTGATCTTAGACTTTCAGCCTTCAGATCTGTAAGAAAATGTTTGTTGTCTAAACCACCCAGTTCATGGTATGTTTGTTGTAACTGACTGATTAAACTAAGACACCATCCAAAACCTACCAGCCACAACCTACAGCAAGAAAAAAGGACACGGAATATTAGGTAGACATGTATAGATTACTTTTCAAGGAGAAAAATGCATATGTGTGTGTGAAAGCTTCAACCAATCTTCTGAGTGGTCTCCTTCAGATAGGCTTATCAGTATTTTATTTATTATATTTAATTTTTCCTTCTATTTCATGCAGTTTTATGAAGAAGGAGGCAGGAAATTTCCTCTTTGGTCTCCTGAAATGATGTGACCATGTGTCCATTTGGTCCTTCTTGCGTGGAAGTGCCTACAGGAGACCAGGAAATGTGCTGGTGTTCTTCTTAGCCTCATCTGGTCAGCACAGCAAACATTTTTCAGAAGGAGAGAGGTCCTTTGCCAAGTCTGATCTCAGACCTGGCTGTGTCCAGATTGTGTCATAGGCTTTGTCCAGATTGTGGTTTGGGGTACTTGGAATGACCATCTTGGTTTTGGCTGGAGAAAGGAGTTCCCATCAAAAATACATTCAGTTGCCTCATGATTTAAAGGTGAAGACAGACTTGCATAATCTATTTTTACCTGGCTCTTATTTCTATATACCTGGCTGTACTCAGGAATACAAAAATTTTAACTCTTTAGTTCTCTCAGGCAGTTTATTTATTTATAGGTTTTCAATGGAACTTTTATGAGGCTATTTAACTTTGATCACGGTCATCAAATACTCTTCATCTCGGGAAATGTCTAGGCTCAAAAGTCTTTTAATTTGTGTGATGTTCAACATGCATAGTTATATTTTAGTATTTAGAAAGTCAATGGTTTTCTGAAAAAGAGTTTGCATAAGACTAAATTGCTGTATATAGTTTTATATATAATTTTAAAAAGAAGATATTGTATTAAAAGTGTGATAGTTTCTGAGGTAATAATAATTGTAACAACAGCAAAATTAATGATAAATGCTACCTCTCAATGGGTCTGTCTATGTTTCAGGTAGTATTCTATTTCTTTACCTGAATTACTTATTCTTTGCAAAGCCCTAGTGAAGTAGCTAGTTTAATTTTCTTCACTTTTTGATGAAAAAACCAAGGATTCAAGGTATTTAATGACCTCTTCAAGGTCATAGAACAAATATGTGGTAGATCTAGATTTGGATAAGAATAGAAATATTCCCATTATGCAGCTTTATAAAAGAATGAAATTCTGACACATGCTTGCACATGGATAAACTTGAAGATAGCATGGTGGGTGAAATAGGCCAGACAAAACAGGCAAATAGTGTATGATTCCATCACATGAGGTACCTTGAGTAGTCAAATTCACAGAGACAGAAAATAGAATGGCTATTTCCAGGGCCTGGGGCAGAGAAAAATGGGAATATGGAAAGTTCTGGAGATGGATGGTGATACTGGTTGCTCAATAATGTGAATGTACTAAATGTTCCTGTACTGTACAATTAAGAAATGGTTCAAACATAATTTTTCTGTATGTCTATTTTGTCATAATTAGGTAATTGGAAAAATGAGATGAAACATTAAAGAATGAGTCTCTCTGGTGTGAGAAACTGAAAGTGTAAATAAGAACCAAAATGTATAATAAACACAGTGAAATAGGAAGTAATTGTTCAAAGGGAAAGGGGAATTGGTGGGGGGAGATGGAAGGGAAAAGAAAACAATGAGAAAAAGAAGGATAAAATGGAAACAAAGCTTTGTGAATAAGGAGAGGAAGAGGGGTTGAAGAGAGGGTGGGGAATGGGAAAAAAAGAGGAACTAAGATATATCATGTTCAGGTACAAATTCCCTATGATGAATGTGATCATTATGCATATCTAAATTGTACCAATAAACTTAATTATTAAAAAAATGAGGGCAAACAAAACAATGTGCCTTCAAATAGGGTATTAGTCATATGTTTTCATTTTAATTCTAAATTTGTAAGTAAACAATTAGTAACACTGTCTTCTGAGAGCAGAGTCTTTTTGTCTCTTCAATACAAGCACCCTTTGACCTGTTAGGGTTTTTCTCATGTTCTCCTTGGATCTTGTAGGAGAAGGAAAAGGCAAACATCAACTCTCATGTCTTTACCATTAGTTTTGTTTCCTCTTTGTCTCCTTTCAGGTAAACCATCTACCTCCCAAAGACCTCTATGAAGTGGCTGCATTAGAAGCTTTTCATGTTTGTTCCTGAAGATTAAATTTTATTTTTTCTCTTGTTTCAATGCCAACCCTCTCTCATAGAACTGGCAGCAGCCCATGTGCCAGAGGTGGCCTTTGGGTTTTCATGGGTGCACTCTTCACTCCCTGCACCTTACTCCCACCCTCTTGGGGAAAGTTTCCCAGACTTAGGGTTTGACAGTTGGCGTGTGGTTAAGGATAAACAAAATGACCAGAACCCTACCCCTACTGGCCCACACAACACAAATTGTAGCCTTAGAATGATCAACACTTTTCTACAAAATATCTAGTTAAAATAAAGTTTGAAGAGGGAAAAAGTGAATGCAAAATTGAGAGGTTTGGGGTTTACCAATAGCCAGATGAAGCTTCTGCCAAATCCCTGAAAAAGTCCATGGCTCTGCTGTGTTGTGGGTCTCCCGCCAGTCACTGCAAACACTCTCCTAAACCAACAAGGAGATCTGGAGCTCCAGGCCACTGAGTGTCTTCCTATTGCTTGGTGCAGCGTTTCATTAAAAACTATAATAAATATGTGCATACTTTCTATTTATTTTAATATATATCCATTTGAGATAAAGAGATTGAACTTGGAAAATTTTAATCATCAGCACTAGCTAATGTTCTGTATTTACTTAGTAAAACAATTACTCCGCTCTTTAGAAAACATAAAACAGTTGCAGTGTGAGTTTGCTCTGAGTCTGCTGTCCCAGTCTGCAATGGACTGAATGTATTTTACTGAGAGACATTTGAGGAAATTGTGCCACAGGTGCTCCCACCCCATCAAAACTCCTCATTGTTACCGGGTTTATCAACCGTGAAAAACTGATGACTAATGTACCAGCAGTACATGTGGCTTTCTAAGGAATGTACAAGAATGAAGGAAGAGAATTATCTCTGTGTAAATTACAAATAAGCAGACAACCACATGCAACCTGTTGCAAAAAAGTCAATAAGGATAAGTCCTTAGGGCAAATAATTTCGATTATATTTTTAAAAAGTTAAAGGCTAAGCATGGTCCACTGTGGAAGACTGTTACTTACGAAGAACGTTATTAGACATTCTTTGGCCCGGGTATGGGCGTGTAAGGCTTTCAGTTCTGTGTTAAGAAATCTTTGACCACTTCAGCAATGTCTCTGGTAAGGTTCTTCCCCTCAGAAATCCAAAGAGGACAGTTGTACTTACTAGGATTGAGTTGTTTCTTCAATCTTTTCTTCCATAGAATTAATTTAGGGATAAACTGCTTATCTCATTTTCATTTTTGCTGCTTTCTATGTCCAGCATTCCTACCCATCTCTAGTTTCTCATTCTTTGCCTCTTCATTTTTCAAGTCAATGGTGGAAGAATAATGAAAGAATGCAGTTGTTAACTCCAGCTCCAAGACCCCTACCTAGAGATCTGGAAAATGGAAGGCTTAGGTCTCTGTAGGGCTTAGGTCTGCGGGGTATACTGAAAAACAGAAAACAACAACCACAACAAAAAACTATGGATTTCTTACAGGCTCTATCCCCTTAGGTAAGCAGCTTACTCTCAGTAGGACTTCTGGTTTTAGTCTACACAATGGCAGCAGTGAGGGTTGGGATGGGGATAAGGCCCCTTTGGGGAGAGTTACTGTTGATTAAATGAGATTAAGTATGTAAAAGAAATTAGTACAGTATGCAAATAAATACTTAACAATTTTGTTTCACATCCCCTGTGGCAAGATCTTTTCCTGGGAAGAGGAAGTCTACATTGCTGTGGAGTGCTCTACAGCACGGGTCTCCAATCCCCTGGCCACAGACAAATACTGGTCCATGGCTTGTTAGGAAACAGGCTGCACAATAGGAGGTGAGCAGGGAGCAAGCAAGGGAAGCTTCATCTGTTTTTACAGCTGATCCCCATTGCTGGCATTACTGCCTGAGCTCTTCCTCCTACAAGGTCAGCCGACGCATTAGATTCTCATAGGAGCCACCACCCTATTGTAAATTGTGCATGTGAGGACTCTATGGTGCATGCTCCTTTGAATTATACTAATCCTCCCTCATTCCCCAGTGGAACGATAGTCTTCCATAAACCGGTCCCTGGTGCCTAAAAGATTGGGGACTGCTGTTCTACAGCACTGTAAATTGCTCTTAGAATATACTAAAACCTGGGATATGACCACAATGCTCCTTCTCCTCTCATCAGGAATGGGAGGTATGTGTCAAAGGTAGAGAATGGGGATTACTCAGAAGGTGGAGGGAAATGACTATCAGGCGCCCGCACCAGAGCCTGCCTTCTTTTCTCTAGCTTCAGTCCCAGGAGGAAGAACTGCTGTGAGAGGGAAACTACAGCATGATTTGATCTTTCCTTGAGGGAATTTCTCCTCCTGTGAAGGTTTCATTCTTCAGTTTATATTTCAGACAGCCTGGGTCTTTCTAATTCTTGCATCTGATCCCAGATGGTATCCTAAAGATTGGAATCTTTAGCCCTAACTCCAGAGAACTTTCTTCTCCTCTAGTCAAGAAAAAAATGAACAGAAGAATTAGAATGGACCACTCAGTTACAAGTGTGCTGATATTTGATGAAGAGCTTGGATCTAATGAGCCTCAGTGGGTGTTGTGTACAGTGGGTCTGAGGTCTAAGGGGTCCCCAGGCTCACCCTTGCTAGGCTTGTCTCTCTCTCTGATGTAGAGGAAAAAGAGTCAGAGAAGACCAGTGCAAAGTGAGAGTAATTTTAGTGCAGATATTGCAAGACATGGTAAAAGCCATTTGGGGGAGGAGTGGGGCAGATTAGAGCTGAGACATAGCCAAATCTGGGGCAGTGGTCCTGTTTTATGGGGTAGGGATCCATCTCTACCCTTGAGGCTCGACACACGATTGATTGGATACTGGGCTTGTTGCTAAGGGTTTGGTCTTGTGGGCTAATAGGGGAATTTGGGTGGGCATGGCAACCTGCACCAGGAGGGACAGTGCTGCCCGGACAGAGGCGGGTGTCAAAACCACAACCTGTCAGCTTCAAACCACAAAGCTGCTTGACAACTGCTTGCTGCTCATAGTCACACAGAGGCTGCTTTTTCTCCCCTCTAAAAAGGGATTGGGTCTTTTCACTCTCCGCGGGGTCCCTTCTGTCCCGACAGTGGGCCTCCTTTCCTTGGCTCAGGTGTGGTGAGGAGGAGAGCTGGGTGAGGCCCAGCTGTGGGACTCAGGAATGGGAGCAGTCAGTAAGAAGGGGACCAGGCCAGGGTACCGTGGCCACTGCTCTTTCATCCCTGCCCAGTCCTGTTCAGTTCATTGTTTGCCATAATGACTCTTAGAACGTGATATTTTTAGTAAAATGACTTTTTATTTCAAAACTTGCAGAGTAAAAACAAGATAAAGTTCATTTTTTTTTTTTGTGGGTACCGGGGGGTCGACCTCAGGACCTCGCGCGCCAACAGGCACCCGTGCCGCTGAGCGATATCACAGGCCCCTTTTTCGTATGTGGGATCCGGGAGTTGAACTCGGGCCCTTGCGCTTGCAAGGCAGGCGCTTACGCCGCTGAGCCATCTCACCAGCCTAAAATTCATATTTTAACTTGTTTCAGACAAAGACACACTCAACACAACAGTTTCTAATCAGACTATCATGTGGGACAAATTGGAATTACACGCCACATAACCAAATGTTCTGCTTTGCCTGTGTACACAAGTGAGAAGGGTAAAAGATAGTATCTTTTGAGACATTTTGATTTGTTGCTTACATGCACTACTTTGACATATTTTCAAATACTTTTCTTTTTATTTTACTACCATAACCTTGCTTTCAAGGACACTTTGGGAGCAATATGACCATGATCCCACAAAAGTTGAAGAATTGGAAATCAGTCTGTACAGAAGAAAGAACACACCTTCTACAAAAGGTACTTTTCCTCCACAATCGTGTCTCACTCTCTTTTGCTCTATGTGTGAGAATAACACACCTTCATGTGTTACATTTTATTTACACACCATTTTTATACTTCTAAATGGAATGGTCGTTTATTAGCTATATAAATCTGCATGAATTTTTAAACAGTTCTACTTTTCTATCTGTGATAATTATTTCAAAATGTTACGTTGGGATGGATCACATTATTTTTCTTATTAAATTTGCTACAACATTGTTTTTAGTAGATTTTTATTTATTGACCCAGTTTTCAAGAATGAATTGAAACACGTAAGGGAGTAATAGGTGCCTTTATTCTAGATTCTTGACTGGTTTTCTTTTCTGTGCTCAGTGTAATAGTCTCAGTTATGCTTTTGGTATAGTGAGTGTTGTAAATTCATCTGTTAAAGAAATGATATTCAATTTACATATAAGGAAAGTGGTGAAAGATCAGATTTCTTCTGATCCAGAATGCTAATAAGCCAAGACCCTGGTTTAAACTTCAAGAAGCTATGGTATTCATCTTTTGACCATCATTCATGAATTAGAGCAGATAACATAAATAAAAACTATAGTGTATTATATGGAATCAGAAAACAGCCAGAATAGCAAAAGCAACAAAAAGAAAGGCATCATAATCCTGGCTTCCAAGTTATTCTACAAAACTACAGTGATTGAAAATAGCATGGTACTGGCACATAAACAGATATGCTGATCCTGGAATAAAACTGAGGATGCGGTAACAACCCCAGGCACCTTCAGCCATCTTATCTTCAACGAAAGGGCTGGAAACTTATGCTGGAGAAAAGGCAGCCTCTTTAACAAACAGTTCTGTGAAAACTTGTTATCTCTGTGCAGAAGAATGAATTTAGATCCATGTCTCTTGCCCTGTACTAAAATCAAATCAAAATGGATCAAAAGCTTATATATAAAAATGGAAGCACTGAATCTGCTGGAAGAAAAAATGGCAAAAGTCCTGAAGGCATAGGCATATGGAAGGACTTTCTAAAAATAACCCCAATTGAGCAAGAAATAACACCAATAATCAACAAATGGGTCTATAACAAATTAAAAAGGTTCTTCACAGCAAAGGAAACAAACAGCACAGTGAAGAGACCATCTAAAGAATGGGGGAAAATTTGGCAGCTACTCCTCAGAGGACTAATATCTAGATTACATAAAGAACTCAAAATAATTAAGATTCCCCAAAATAAAAGACCCAGTCAGGAAATGGGCAAGTGAAATGAATAGACACTTCTCAGAAGAAGAAGTACAAATGGTCAACAGATACCTGAAAAAATTTCAGCATCTTTGATCAATACAGAAATGCAGATCGAGACAACACTGAAATTCCATTTTATTCTGGAAAGAATGCCTGTCATCACGGATTCAAACCCAACAAATGGTGGCACGTTTGCGGGGGAAAAAGAAACCTTTCTACATTGTTGATGTCCTAGTGGTTGAAAGCTAGTACAACCACTATGGAAATCAGTATGGGGATTCACCAAAAAAATAAAAAATAAATTCCATTTGATTCAGATATATCCCTTCTGGATATCTTCCCAAAAGAGTTAAAGATATCATATTACAATGACACATGCATACCGTGTTTATAGCAGCTCAATTCATAATAGCTAAATCTTGGAAGTAGTCTACATGACCATCAACAGATGAATGGATAAAGATAGACTATGGAGATTGGAAGGAGATCTGTAGGTAGGGGGAGATGTGAGAGAGGGAAAGAGAAGAAAATAAGATCAAGATGTGATATGTGTATGTACCAACTCCTCACAGTGAATACACTCATTATGTAATGCAAGTATTTACTAATAAAAGTTTTTTTAAAAGCTACAAAACCACTGTAGCTCATTGAGTTGTAACATCAGGCTCCAGTCTAGGTAAATTAATAAAGTTGTATTTGAATTTGTAAGAGTTCTACCATTTGTGTATTATTATTTATCTTTATTGTATTGATTTAAGAAAACTGAGGTTCAGAGAATTTATTTACTTATTTCTCTTTTCCTTCCCTCTGCCCCATTCCATATGGAATTTAACGCCATGTTTCAGAATAATATGCTTAATGTAGCCAACAGAAAGTGCTGGGTCATTTGTCAATCAAGGCCTATAGAACCCCAAACTCTATACATACTCACCCTTCTCACTGAAGTGCTAGAGAATTGAGGGGTGCGCTCTCCCCTAATTCTCAGTGATTCTGGAAATTCTACAAGTTCTCCAAACATGGTTTCTTGCCAGCCAGAAAACAATCGATCACTCCATAGCAGGACAGCTGACCTGTTGGGGTCCTGAAGTCACAATAAGAACTCGTCGACCCATGTAGGGAGCTTGAGAGACACATCAAGCCCTGAAAATGGTTGAGCTGAGCTTTCTGCCCTCGGTAGTCTTGAAAATGCTAAAGTACTTCCTGAGTTATATTAGACATTCCAGGAAAGCTCAACAATTTCTTAAAAACTCTCTCATGTATATTTCATTTTCTTAAGACAACTTGAAAGACCCTTTTTAATTATCTATATTGGGACTATCAGGAAAACAAGTGCGGTTTAGGGAGAAAGTAGTTGCAGAGCTCTGCTGTCCTTAGAGGAGACACTTCCACTCCTGGTAATGATGACGGACTGGGTAAGCATCTTAGCTGGAAGCATTAGAGGTCACATGTTCCATCTAAGAGATGGATTGCTACTCTCTGTTGTTGGAATCTTTGATTTTCAAAGTCATAAATTCATACTTTAAAAATAATTATCATAATTTTTGAGTATTAGGTCTATTTTTTAAGGACTGTATTGATTAAACAATATTGGCCTAGGCTGAATTAGGCTCTGAAGCATAAAGAAACATGGCAAGTGCCTATTAAATATTTCTTAACTGCCCTTGCGAAAGACACAAAATGAGCCTACCTGTTCTTCCCGTGTCTCAGAAACATTAAATTCTTCCACTGAATCAGAAATAATGAAATAAAGAGACATCTTTATTGAATTATTTAGGAAACTGATATGTGTGGGTGAAAAAGGAGAGATTTTAAGATGGAATAGAACCTCAGTTTATTCTTTCAAAACTGAACTTCATAATTGTTGAATCATATGTGCTTTACATTCTAAAACATTCTGTCTGCTAGACAAAATGAACGCAGAATTTATCAGGACTACCGTGGTGCAGAACCCCAATGGTGCAAGAAATAATACTGAGAATCAACAAATGGCATTATATCAAATTAAAAATCTTCTGCACAGCAAAGGAAACAATCTAACAGAGTGAATAGACAACCTACAGAATGGGAAAAACATTTTGCCAGCTACTGCTTGGACAGAGGACTAACATCTAGAATATATAAAGAACTAAAAAAAATTACCCACCTCAATAAAAGACCCAATGAAAAAATGGGCAAACAAAATGAATAGACACTTTGGAGAAGAAAAATACAAATGACCAATAAATACATGGAAAAAATGTTCAACATCGCTGGCCATTAGAGAAATACAAATTAAAACAGCGCTGAGATTCTTTCTCACTCCAGAAAGAATGGCTATCATTAAGAAATCAAATAGTACAAGTGCTGTCGAGGACGTGGGGAAAAAGAAACCTTCTACATTGTTGGTGGGAATGTAATCTAGTACGACCACTACGGAAATCAGTGTGAAGATTCCTAAAACTTCCAAAACTAGAAATATAAGAGACACCATGCGATATGCCGGGTGGAGTCATCTCTGCTCATCTCATGGCTGCCTGACGATAGGCCCCCTTCTGTTCCAGGTGCTCTCTGATGCTCCTTGTCGCTCCCAGCACATAGGAATGTTCTTCAAGACAGGAGTGCCAGTGCCTATTACATCAGCCCATTGCAGAACAGCTGGTGGTCAGTTCTGGAAAACTGCCAGGAAGCAGGGCCTGGGGTCTGCAGACCTGCTTCTCACAGGGGATCCTTATCCTTTACTTTTACTTTAGAGACAAAGTGCCTCTGTCCCTTCAGCTTTTTTCAAGCCTCTGTGGTATTTTCTTCAAGTCCTCTCCTCTGCAATGAACTTAAGCTCTTGGAGAAATAATTAAAGATGTTCAGCTTTTATTGCTGCTCAGCCCCATCTTAGCCCAAGATCAAAGCCTGCTATTGGATTGATTAGAGAAAAGGGAAAAATTCAGAGAGAAAAATAAACACTGATATCTTATTTTCCAGCCTTACACATACTAGTTGGCACAAAGAATTTGAACATAGGTTTTCGGGTTCACCTTGTGGACATGTGAGGTCCCAGAAGGGGCTCAGCTTTGTGTCACCGATAGTTCATTCAGTTCATCGAAGCACAAGGGGCTGGATTCTCTCCTGCCTACAGTTCCCAGGCTCTAGTCCTTACCTGTGCTAGCTCTTCTAGCCATCGCATTTTTTATGTGCAGCAATAAGTAACCCTTGATACTAAATGGACAAGTCGCACATAAGTCATCAGATGGGTTTACCGCTAAATCATGCTATCTCCTATCACATACCTGAAGAGGAGTTTACTTGATGCCCACTACTGACCCACATGGGCATTTCAGCCAGTTCAGAACAAAGTCTATCAGCTCAGTTACTAACCTCAAAGGTTACCCTTCACTGACTGAATATTTGGCTGTTATTGTTTAGTACAAATGTTCTATTCTCTGACACAAATGGGCCATCACCTTGCCCTTGGCAAGAGCCACTGGTATTTGCTCATGTAGCTTCTCTTCTCTGTCTTTTCCCCTGGAACCATTTTCCATTTTCCAGGATGACAATTATTTTCCTCCTTTTAGAAGTAAGATTTATTTTTTTTTTAAAGAAAAGCAAGATAGAGTCACAACATCTGTTAATATAATTACCCACTTTTTCTTTTTACCAAGTAGCTTGCTTGGTCAATGGCTGAAAAAATTTAATCAATGGGATTTCTATCTTCAATGTGGAGACCTATTGAAAAGTGGAGCTTGGACACTTCTATTTGGACAAGAGTCAGTGGCCTATTATTAACCTTCCTCAAAGGCCTCCTGCAAGCAGTTCTCTCCCTCCTCTATCTGTTACATAACACTAAAGTTGAAGAGGTCTTCTGTTGCATTCAAGGTTTCATTCCTTTTATATTTTTCCCCTTTCTCTCACTTGGCACATGCTGTATTACTTTCCTGAAGCTGTTTATAATGTAGAAGATTAATGTCTTTTATGGGCGTATTCCTGCTTCTTTCCCCCTGAGTTTCATGGGAACATTTGCATCTGATGTAATTTGTCACAGGAAGGAGCAAGTCTAGTGCCCTGGAAGGAATGGGGAGCATGGCAGTTAATCCTGTCACGTGTCAGAACAAAACAAACACGCAACTCCTTGGCTTCCTCTAGAGTTCAATGTCACAATCGACTTGTTGTTTCCTGATTTTGGCAGACCCTGAACCCAGGACAATTCTATATTATGTTTAATTCTTTCTACGGCCTTACAGTTGCCTCCTGCATAAAACAATGAATACTGAAGAGGTTGGACGTGTCCCCAGCCACATGTCATCTCTGTGCACTTCTGGAATGGAAATGGACCAACTCTTCTGGAATGCTTTTCTGTCTATGGAACCACCTCTTTGTAAACATTTCCTAAGAACTTTCATCTAACCAGGAGCTTATTTCCCTGAGTTCAAGTGTGCATAGAACATGGATTGTAGGCAGGGGAACACAGAGAAGGTTAAAAGAGAAATTGTTTTTTAATGGCACAAAAGCTTGGATTGAAGAGTTACATGGTCTTTAAAATATAAATATCAATAAATGAGTTATTTTATTGTATTTGAGAGTTGACTTGTTTAACAACAGTAAGTGGATAATATGACAAAAATAAAACACACAGTTGAATATTTCAGGTTTTATTTTTCTCATTTATTCATTTATCAGAGGATATTGCTTGAATCAGAGAATATTGCATGAATATTTCCTGTCTACTAGTCATGCTAAATACAAGGGAGAGTTGACTGCCAAACAACAGCTATCTAACATAATTTGGTTTAATTTTGTGTTTTGTAGCTCTTCACTGAAATTTAAAACAAAATTTTAAATAATATAATATAAAGTCACTGGAAAAAATAAAAATCACATGAAGTGAATCACATGAAGCAAAAAGTAAAATTGCCTCCTCCCTATTTTCCCTAGAGTTAGACTTATTGGTAATTTGAAGAGTATTCCCTCAATACAGTCACAATACATTTTCTGTATATTAACAATATTCAGAATATTTTACAATAATAGAATCATATTATACAAAATTTTCTGGAAGATTTTTCACTTACCAGTGTTTTGTGAAATTTCTGTGCTAGCACATTGTGATTTTCCTTATTATTTTGGGGGCTAGTGGAACATGTTATTATGTGAACTACTGAAATTTATTAAACTTGTTGTCTATTGAACATCGTTTAGTTTTGTTTTGTCCGTTGCTATTACTTCATTTGTTTCTTTAAATTTATAAGCAAGACTAGAATAAACTTCCTTGCACATTTGTCTGTGTACGAAATCTTAATATTATGAAACTACAGGGTAATATGCATATTTTAAATTTTGACAACTATCTTCCAAAAATTTGCATTGATATTGATGTATGAGAATTCTTAATTTTAAAATATCCATTAATCCCAACTATGACAGACTAATAACTAAACTCATTTACATACCCCTTCTCCCATCCTCTTTCCAACTGTACATTTTTTTAAACTTCAGTTATTTTATTACCTAATCTTATTAGGTAATTCACTGTTTTATTAACTTTTATTAACTTATTGTTTCTTAAGACATTTATATTAGATAGGATCTTTTATTCTCCAATATGTAGGAAAAAATTAGTACTCCTGCAATTCGTCCATATACTAATACTTGCATTTTCTCAAAGCCCTTATTTTTGAGTTCTCTGTTTTCTTTTAGACTGATCTTGAAGTTCAAAAGTTAATAAATAGAATTTGTAATACTTTAACCATGAAAAATCATTATTCAGAGCTGAGCCACTAAATCTATAGACTTTGGGATGTTCCACAACATTTTAAGCGTGTGCCATACAAAGGACAATATTGCAAGCCTCAGTGTAAACTGTGCTATTTCCCCCCATTTTATTAACATGACCTTCAAGAACAGCTTTTTTTTTTCTCTTTCTCCTAGAATTTCTAGTTGTCTTTCTTTTGTTCTGAATAAATAATAACTTATTCATTTATATTTTTCCTACTAGCTTCTCTACTATTTTCCTGGAATTTATCAGTGGAGTATTGTGTTATATTCAGGTTTCCTACTTTGTTTGGGGTCCTTTTTTAATAAGTTAAAAACATTCACAGAATAGAAGGAAAGAATGGAAACAAAGCTTTTGTAAATGGAGAGGGGAAGAGGGGTTGAAGGGAGAGGAGGGGAATGGGGAAGAAAGAAGAGTCAAGATATGTCATGTACAGGTGCAAATTCCCTATGATGAATGTGATCATTATTTATATCTAAAATGTATCAATAAAATTAATTTTAAAAAGAAAAAATACATATACCAAAATATATTATTCATTTTCCCATGTGTTCCACTCATGTGAACAGTTGAAAAGTGATTCTTTTACATCCTTTGTCTTTGATTACACTCCCCTTCAAAATTTTGCTTGCTTATATTTATCTTATTACTTAAGCAAACTAGCATTCTATTGTTCATGTGTGTTTCAAAGTCTGTCTTGAATTTATTCTGTCTCTCATTCCCTCTCCATTGTAGGGATTAACTAACCCAGGACCTTTGCAGTGAGTTACACCTCTAGCCCTTTTTTATTTTTTACTTTCAGACAAGGTCTCACTAAGTCACTTAAATTCCCCAGCCTGAACTTGAACTTGGAATAATCCTCTAGAATGCCCAAGATTACAGGCTCCACTACGCCTGATGTATTTATTTTTCAGTTGCTCTTGTTTTTCCATTTATTGATTTGTTTTGTCTTTATTATCTCTTATTTTTTCTTCTGATTTTATTGTTGTTAATTTTCTAACACTTGAGTTCACATGAAGAGTGTCTGTGATATTATGATTATATAAGATACATATATTTGCTCTTTAACCCCAGTTTCTGGTACAGAATTGTTAAAAAAGTTATAATTTTCTGAGTGATAGGGGTGCTAAGTGTGTCTTTTTTTTTTTTTCTAGCATATGGTTTTTGGCACAGGTTCCAGACACAGAACTCCCTACCTCTTGAAATCACCTGAGTGATTGGCATGTCCCCTTTTTCTTTTTTTTTCTTGCTTTTTTTTTTTTTTTAACTTTTCTTTTTGTGGTACTGGGGATTGAGCCTAGGACCTTCCTACTGAGCTACATCACTGGTCCTTTTAATTTTGAGACAATGTCTAGCTAAGCTACTAAATTGCCTAGGCAGGACTCAAGCTTGTGAACTTCCTGTCTCAGCCTCCCAGAATGCTGGGATTACAGGCATGCACCACATTTGTTTTAATGAGGTGACCTTTGGTGGACTCTAAGTTGGTAGCTGGAGGCAGGAGAGACCAACAAGAATTACAACTTCAGCCTTACCTCCCATACCCCAGGATGATGGGACTAGAGATTGAGTTAACAATACAGATCATGTCTATGTGATGAACCGTAAAACTCTCCAAGTCCCTGTGACATTTTGAGAGCTTCCAGGGTGCTGAACACAGGGAGGTGCTGGGAGGACAGTGCACTTGCAGAGGCATAGAAGGGCCTGACATGCCCTCATCCTTTGCTCTATACCTCTCTTCCATTTTGTGTTCATCTGTATATTTTTAATGTCCTTTAAACAAATAGACACGTATGTTTCCCTGTGTTCTATCAGCTGCCCTAGCAAATTAATAAACCCAATAAGGAGATTGTGGGAACCTCACTGTGTAGCTTGCTTTTCAGTCAGAGGCAGAGGAAACAACATGGGGCATTTGGAGTGGAAGCCGATTTGTGGTGTGAGCCTTTAGCCTGTGAGATCTGATTCTAACTCCAGCTAGATAGGATCAGAGTGCAGTTGACACCCAGCAGCTGTTTGCCAAACAGTAGCTTTCTGTGTGTCTTCCAGAATCCAAGATTGGCCCATAGACCTATGCAGGAAAAAAAGAAAAAAGATTGCCCAGAGAATGCTTTGTAGCATGATAATGTTGATTTTTGGAAGATAAGTCCTCAACAAGAAACTGATGATTAATGATTGGTTAGTGTAGAAGATGCCAACGTCTAGAGGCACAGGGCACCTTTCTCACCCCAAACACCCTCCACTGCAACAAGATGCTTATTGAAAAGTAAGGCCACCTTCAGGAGTTTTCCCCCTGTAGTTGCCCTCTTAGCTAACCCTTGCCCTTTTCTGCTCTCATTCTTCTATCTGTTGCCTTATATTATTTAATGCTTCTTCATGAAATCAACTCAAAAATATTATGGCTTTGGGTTAAGTCTTCATCTCTTACCAGCTAAATCAATTAAGATTCTTTCAAGAACATACACTATGGTGTGCTGAAAACGGGCAAGGCAAGGGGGTAGCATGCCAGGAAATGGATAGTTAGGAAGCTCAGGCTTGGTAACACAAGTAGTTCTGTTGCTATCTCTAGGCCTGAGGTGAAGGGAAAGGCAGAGGCTACTAGGGCCCAGAGGCAGAGACCTGTGAGGGGAGGCATCTGACAGGAACTGTGCTCTTAGATCAAGACAAAGGCCAGTCTTCCCGTCCCTGGGCCTCCAAGGAGGAAGGCAGACAAATTAATACCCTGACTTCCTGCTCCTCTTCAGACTCCTGTCAGCACTTCCTGTGGTCCGAAGCCAGTGGGGAGCAAGAAGTCAACAGTGCCTGTTGATGTGGTCTCTGAATGAAACCTTGTGGGGCAGAGAGCAAGTGGAGGACAGAGAATGGATATCAAAGAGCATCCATCTGTTTAGAATAACTTTGTGGAGCCCACTTAACACTTAGAGTCCGATTATTTTTTGTGAAAAGATTTTTCTTAATAAATTAAAAAATTCTAATGGAAATATTTAGATTTTCTATTTACTTTCACGTATGCTTGAGTAAGTTGTTTTCAATGAACTCATCTGTTTCATTCTATGTCATTTCACTTATTGCATAAAGTTGTTTATAATATCCCTTTTTATCTTTTTCATTATGTATAAGATCTGTAGTGGTATATTCTTGTTCATTTCTGACACTGGTAAATGTGTTTTTCCTTTTTTCTTGCTCAGTCTTGCTAGATGTTTGTCAATTTCATTAATGTTTTTGAGGAACCAGAGTTCAGATTTGTTCATTTTTCTCTATTATGTGTTTTCTATTTCATCAATGTCTTACTTTTCTATTTCCTATTTTTCTACTTAAAATGCTCTTCTTTATCTAGCTTTTTAATGTGAGGATTTAGATCATTACTAAAAAATTGTTCCTTTTCCAACAGTAAAGGTCAGAAACTTCCCTCCAAACCTTGTCTGCATAACACAAATTTTTGGATTTTACATTTTCATTATTATCCAGTTTGACATGTTTTCTAATGTTGCTTGTGATTTCTTTGTTGGCCTAAGAATTAGTATTAGTGTGCTATTCAAGTTCAAACTATTTGGGGAGTCAATAGGAATTTTACTAGTATTGACTTATAACTTGATTTGATTGTAGTTTCTAAAACATATACAGCAAGATTTCAATTATTTGAAGTTTATTAAACATCATGTTTTGATGTGGCAGCATATTTCTTACCTTGGTGAATGTTATATATGTTCTCAGACAGAATAGTAGTCTGCTTTTTTGGGTACAACCTTCTATAAATATCGTTTAGGTCAAGAGGATTGATAGCATTGTTAATAACTTGTATATCTTTGTGGTTTTCTCCCTTAACTTATTCTTTCAACTATTGACAAGTAGATATTAAAATGTCCTAGCATAATTACTGATTTATGTCATTATTTCTTTAGTTGTATTTGTTTTTACTTCATCTGTTTTGATATTTTCTTACTAGGTATGTGGACATTTAAGATAATTATGTTTTCTTGAGGAGTTGACTCCAGGGCTGGTACCAAGTGGGATTCAGCTTTCCACTCAGGAGCGAAAATCTCTAGGAACACATCTTCCTAGAGACAGGGATGAGAAAGCTGTAGCTGCGTGGTGCACACAAGCTGGAAAATCAAGATCCTTCTAACAGAGGACTTCGTGCCCTCGTAGCATGCAGCAGTACACTAAACAGGCTTTTCTGACAATGGAGAGTGTCATGGAGGTCAAGCCCTTGCTTTAAATTCCTAGTTTGGACTTGACATTTTTCTTTCTAGAGTATGTTGTTCATTAAACAGAAATATATATTTATTCATACATTTACCACCTGCTTTCGAGGCACATATGTTATACCCACGTTTTTAAGGTACAAACTATTTTTAATAAATTTTCTAATGAAAAGTGTAAATCCTTATTAAATTTCAAACAAGACTATGCACTTTTTCCTCAAAGAGAAACAGAAGCAGCTGAGAAGGGGACCATCGCAGCCCGGAGCTGAGGAAAGCCACAGTTGCACTTTCTGTATGGCAAGGTGATTGTAGTTGGTGAAGAATATCAGGACTCAGTCTCTGATCCATCTGATTGACTAAAATTATTGTCTTCTTAAATCCTTTGTATTTCCCTTATTATATAAAGTTTCTTAAACAAGTTATAGAATAATACTTAATTGATTCTTGTGGGAAACTGAGGTATGGAAGGCTGACCTCTGCTGCTCACTTTACCCGACAGTGGGTATTGGAGAACTGAAAGGGTTTAGCTGAGCTCTCACACACAACAAATGTAGAATTAAAAAAAGAACAGATGTTTTCTCACTTTTTTCCCCTCTGCTGTGCTAATTTTCAGACAATTGAAACCTAGAGAATTCTTCACCTTCACTACAAAATAAACAAACAAAAGCAGGCTTGCATCCAGTCAGGAGACAGAAACCACACCAGTCATTTGGAAAAAGAAATTTAATATGAAGAATTATCAAACAGGTAGCAGGTTAAGTTAGAACAAAATACAAAGAGATCCTTACAATTAGTTGGTAGCAACCTAGAAAGCAACCACCATCCAGGGCTTAGGGAAAAGTGGACAGAAGGAAGCTCGGACGCTGGGGCCAGGGAAGATATGCATTTTAATAGAGTAAACACACTGCTGTTTTTGGCTTGTGGGTTCTTCGGAATGGCAGTTGCTATTTATTTTTTATTAGCATACCATTGTGATAAATAATAATTACGTTCACCTTGGGGAACTGGTGTATATACATATTGAATCTTGATCCTTTTTACTCTCCCTTCTCCCTGCCCTCCTATTTCCTCCTATTCCCAGATTCCTTTCCCATCTCCACAAAGTCTACCTCCCTGTTTCCTATTATCTCTCTTTTATTTTACTCTTTTTTTCTTTGTTTGTTTTTTGAGACAAGGTCTTGCTATGTAATTCAGGCTGGCCTCGAACTTGCTGTATCCTCTTGCCTCAGCATCCTGAGTGTTGGGATTATAGGTGTGTGCCACCACACCCAGCTGAATTTTGCTCTTTAAATTATTTATATTTTAGATTTCTTAAACAAGAGAAACCATGCGATACTTAGTTTTCTGTGTCTGATTTCACTTAACATTATGGTCTCAAGGTGCATCTATTCTTCTACCAATGATTCAAATTTATCCTTCTTTATGGCTGAGTCATACTGCATTGGCAATTGGTATTTAATATGACATTCTAGAAGCAATTTTATGTTGGCGTTTCCTGAATGTGCCACCTGAGTGTATTATTTCACTTAGGGAGAGTAGGTAAGATATTTGCCCTTGAAGAGTATTTAAAATAAATGGAGAAATGAAAATAATTGCCACAGCTACAAATCATATGCCAGAGCAACCTGGTTGTCACATCATGGATATTCATTGACCCCAGCAGTTGCTGACTGAATCTGCAAAGTTCTAGGCTTCATTCTCTGGAGACATAGCAATGCAAATTCCTTTAAGTAACCTGTCATCTCTGAACAAAAGAGAAGTATTTTGAAGTTACTACGATACAAAATAAGAGTTAAATAAATACAGTAGATACGAGCAGAAGAGAAGTTATGATAGAAGGAATTTATATTTAGCAGGGGTCTACAGTTCCCTTTTCATACAGCTCATCTCACTGAATTCTCAAAATAATTGTATAAAAAGGTTAAATATCATCTCTATTTTACACATTTGGAACATGAAGTTTAAGTGACTTTCCTCAAATTTTGTACATAACAAGCAGTAGAGTGGGGATTTAAGTCCATATCTTTCCAAACCCTTGACTTTACTCAGTTTTCTGAGAAGTATGTTAAACTACTCACCCAAAGTGGGACACCATTTTGAGACTGAAAGACAAAACCCACTTTCTCTTTCTCAGACCTCAAACTTCAAATGCTAAATGAGGTTGAAGAACCTGTTAACTAATAAAGGACCTGCACAGGAAAGCAAATGAAGTCCTCATCCAGCAGAAACTGCTGAAACTCTTTGAATGGTTAAAAAGGATCCCAGCATAAAAAGTGACTCCCAATTACCAGGCAAGAGCAGCGCCACTGAAGCTCCCTAGCTCACTGAGCTGTTTCTGGTCTCTCTTCTAGAAACGAGGTACAAAGCTATGTGAGACATAGCCCTCTGACTACCTGAAAGGACTGTTCCTTCTGTAGAAGATACTGTACGTGTTTCACTGGGGCTGTCAGGGCTGCTGAGTCACCCAGTGAAGGGACAGCTCAAAGACAGGCTCCCATTGATGTGGTTGCTCAGAATAAAGTCATTGTGGTCCCTCAAGAATTTAAGCCACTTGTAAGCTGAATTCTTTACATTCAGTTCATAACATAGAACCATGTAGATCCGACAGCTCCACAACCACTGTACATTTCTGGTCATGAGCACACACTACCCTCCTCATTTCTTTCCCTTGAATGGATACTTTTACTCTGGGACATTTTAGCATGTGCTTCTCTAGCCCACAGTGTTACCTGTATACAGCCCAAAGTCTTGTTCTTCTTGAAGTAGTGGTAGATTTTCACCTGGGAAACAGACTCCAGGACATCCACAGTCATGTATCATCTCTTCTTTTGCTCCTCTCTCCCTACCACCTATCACAGATGATTTGTCCTTTGGGCCAAAGCATCACCATGGTGTGGAACCTTTCAGCGATGCACATGCTGGCTAGAGCCAGGGGTACAGCAACTGACAGTGGTCTGCGTCTATTTCCAAGCTGTCGGCAGGGCTCCTTTCACCCACTGTGTTAGAATGGAACACAAACTACAGAGTCACCACAAAATATAATGTAGTAGCTTGCAATTCAATTAGGTTATTAACTTTAAAACAGGGTTTCTCTATTAATATGGAAAATATTTCCACTTATACCTCCTTATAAGCTATATTGACTTTAACATCTATTCACTGCCTCATAGGGCTTAGAGGTACTTGCGTATAGTAAATACTAAATACCCGTTGTAAATAATTGAACAAATGTTAAATGTAAATCTCTATAATTGAATTTAAATAAACTTATGAAATAAAGAAGTGCCTTAATGGAAACACTTAAAAATAATTTATTATGTCTCAAATGTATATAATAATATACAATTTATTATTGTATATAAGAAAACAATATAGGGGGCTGGTGAGATAGCTCAGTGGCATAAATGCCCACCTGGCAAGCACGAGGTCCTGGGTTTGACTCCTGGTACCCACATACGAAGAAAGGGCCGGTGATATCGCTCAGTGGCATGAGCACTTGCTGGCGTGCGAGGTCCTGAGTTTGACCCCTGGTACCCACAAAAAAAAAAAAAAAAGGAAAAGAAAACAATGTAAATGTAATATGATAATATGATAAATATACGTTTGAAATGTAGTAGAACACAATTTATTATATTTTAATTAAAGCATGAAAAGTACACGGGTACTAGTTCAATCTGTGCAATGTGTCTTACAATATATCAACATTCTGATAGGTATTCTGGGGGCCTTAAAGATGAACAAGGCACTGAACTTACTGTAAAGAAACCTAGATACAAATAACATTAAAAAGGAAAAATGTAAAAATTGATTTAAGCTACTGTGTCTGAAAAGCAAATCCTGCTGAAGTGGGATATCTCTTCTGATCTTTCAAAGGTTTGGAATTCCTGTACCCATCACAGGCAATGACATCAAAACAGTCAATCATGTCTTCCTTTCCAATCACAAAACCTCTACGGTTACACAGTATATTATTTTTCTCTAAACAACTGTTCTTTCTATATGTATGGGAGAATTCTGCACTCTTTATAGACTGCCTCATTGTCTCCCTTAAAAGTTGTTCCGACTGCTTCATTAAATGATGCTGCTTTGTCTGAGTAATATTCATCACCTCACGTAATATATTCTATTTTCTATTAGCTCCCAGTCTAGAGTAATTGATTTATTTTGCACTTTTATTTATTTATTTATTTATTTTTGTGGGTACCGGGGATCGACCTCAGGACCTCGCGCGCCAACAGGCACCCGTGCTGCTGAGCGATATCACCGGCCCTTTTTTCCTATGTGGGTTCCGGGAGTTGAACTCGGGCCCTCGCGCTTGCCGGGCAGGCGCTTACGCCGCTGAGCCATCTTACCGGCCCGTGTTTTGCACTTTTAGCTTCAATTCAAATGTAGACAATTACTGGGTCAAATGGGATTGTTAATTGTAGTTTTTTGAGGAATCTCCACACTGATTTCCACAGTGGCTGCGCCAGCTTACACTCCCACCAACAGAGGAGAACGGTTGCTTTTTCCCCACAGCACCACTTCCCACAGTAAATACTAAATACCCATTGTAAACAAATGAACAAATGCTAAATGTAAATCTCTATAATTGAATTTAAATAAACTTATAGAATGAAGAATTGCCTTAATAGAAACACTTAAAAATAATTTATTATGTCTCAAATGTATAACATTTGTTATTAGTTGTTTTCTTGATAACAGCCATTCTTTCTGGAGTGAGATGAAATCTCAGTGTTGTTTTAATTTGCATTTCTTGAAAGACCAGTGATGTTGAACATTTTTTCATATATTTATTTGTTGTTTGTACTTCTTCTTCTGAGAAAAGTCTATTCATCTCAAATGCCCATTTTTGGACTGGGTCTTTGAATTTGGAAGGTCTGAGTTTTTTTTTAGTTCTTTATAGGTTGTAGATATTAGTCCTTTGAAGAACAGCTGGCATACATTTTTTCCTACTGTGTGGGCTGTCTTTTCACTCTGGTGGTGATTTTGTTTGCTATGTGAAAGGTTTTTAATAAGATGAGATCCCAGTTGTTGATTTTTTGTGATAGTTCCTGTGTGATCAAAGTTTTGTTCATAAAGCCTTTGCCTACACCTATGTCTTCCAGAGTTCTACCTATTCTATCTTCCAATATATATTTTGAAATAGGAAGAAACTATTTAAAAGGGAAAGGGAGATAAGGAGAGGGAGGGGAAAGGAAGGAAGGGAAAGAAAAAAACAAGAAAATAAGGATAAAATGAAAACCACACTTTGTGAACAGGGAGGGGAACAGGATTTGAAAAGAGGGGATGGGAATGGGAAAAAAAAAAGATGAATCTGGATATATCATGTACAGATAGAAATTCCATATAATGAATGTGGTCATTGTGTATACCTAAATTATACCAATAAACTTAAATAAAAAAATAAAAAGGATTCACACAGCAAAACACAAAATACGAAACAACACAACAACAAAAAAATGTAGACAACTAGAGTCCGAGTCCATTGTAAGTGACATCCTGCTAAACAATGTGATATAAAGCAGAGATTCCTAATTTTTCTCCTCTATCACACCACATTCTTTGGTTAGTTCTCTGCCAATGTGATTACGAACAACACTAGATTAGCAGGAACACAGGTGCTTTTTACATGACTGATGGCTAAATATTGCTAAATATCCCTAGGAAAACATTACCTCATAAGAGGAACAAAGTCATAACCACAGCTCTATTTAACACATGAATTCCATAAAAGATTTGTCTTTGTTTGTCCTGAAGATTCCTGACTAGTTTCTTTTTCATTCTGTATCTTAAATAAAATCTGTAGATCACCATAGATCAGTGCTAAGCAATCTATATATCACACTGGATCACTACCTTCATGATATGGGCATATTCAGAACATATGCTTAAGAAAATGGGTTATGTATTTTCTTACCACTTACATGCTATGGGGCAGAGATCTAAGCACTGTACGATCAGGATTCAAATACTATGGCTAATAGACATGGTTACTCAATGCAGTATGAATAGTTATGTATACTACCTGTCCATAGCACGATTATTAATGGGGTCTGTGATTTTATTCCTTTGGAAAATGGTTTATAACTTTATCCTTGCAGTCATTTTTAGTGAAAAGAAATGAACATAAAGAGTATAAGTATACTGTATATTATTAGAACATCACGTCTACCTTAGGCCTCTTCTCAGTGTAGATGCCATTCTGTTTACCCTTCCCCCCCCTTTTTTGGTTCTTCTACCCTATCTCCTATGCCAGAATACCCAGGAATCTGGAACATCAGAATCTTATATTTTTTAGACCGTTTATTACTTCTTTTCATATTTTGAAAACTAATCATCACAACCTTTAATTTAAAAAATGTCAAATCTTTTCTTCTTTTATGTTGGATCTTTCGAGATTCTATTAGATTTTTTCACTTAAGGCTTTTATCTTCTATTGCTATCTGATTTAAAAAGTCAATGGGAAGAGTCTTCGGAGAGGAAATTATTCATATTGTGTTCCAAATCCTGTGATGTGGGCTTTTCACAATCAACATTGTTTTACCTTGTTGGAAATGGGAGGAATATAACCTAAAATCTATTTCCTTGGTTTGCAGTGACTCTAAGAAAAAGGTGAATGCACCCTGGCGTTGATCTGTGCATGGAGTGGTGCTAGCACTAGAAACTGGATGAAAGTAGTTAAAGTGTGACATAAGGGACTGGAAGGATGGGGGCTGCTGGTGGAGTGATGGGGAGAGAAATTCACTTTTATAATGAGATGGAGTTGTCAGTATACTGATCGCACCAATGCTGCAGCAATTCATGGCTAGATTCCACTCAGAGACTGGTTGGGATAATCCTCCACCATTAACTGAACTGAAGAATTTCAGATGCAAGAGTGCATTTCCTATAAATAGTAGCCTAAGGTCTACTTACATGTACCTTGAACTGTTTTAGACTTATTTTTATCTCAAAGAGTGCAATTCTGGCCATTACAATTTCCATTAAAATTATATCAATTCTTTGAGTACATGGTCAAGCAATCGCAATCTTCTCACTAGAATTTTATCAAAATCTCAACAAATTATTAGACCCATAAATATTACTGGTCTGTCACACTCATAGGCAAAATCCTATAACCAGGACTCAGTAATTTCAACATTCGTATTCATGATGCACAATCTTGAAGTTTATTTGTCTCCTGATTTCTGTGACCTATATCCTCCACTACTTCAACTGTCTTGAGCTCCATTTAAGAACTCATCATTTTATAGAGTCCCTCAATGCATACCTTTCACCTAAGATATGGTCGTAACCATCTCAAAATTTTCATGATCTCCCATTCCCAACATAATTACATTTTCTGACCTCAAAATCTATCGAGCCCCTCCACACCAGGCTCAGTTGTAAGCACTGTGGGTATAATGATGAATTTGACCAAATGTTCCCAGTATTACAGAACTCGGAGTCCAGTAGGAGGACAGCCAAATCAATAAACTAATATGATGTCACCTTTACGTATTTCTGTAGGGAAGCCTAGGGGGTCAGAAGAGAACATATGGGCTTGCTAAAATGGAAAGCAAGGCAAGGCTTCCTGGATGAGGTAATAGTTAAGCTAAGACCTAGATGAGGAAGAAAAGTCAGGTAAGGGAATGTCTGGAGGTTGTTCAAGCAGAAGGTTTTTCATTTTCTGATCTAGGATCTAATACTTCAGCACTATCAACCAATGTACCCACATAAGGCCTCATGGTTTACTCTACAGATACCCCATGGCTCACACTGTACAGGATACAATTATAAATAGTGTCACCAAGAATGGTGGGAAGCCTTGTTCTTCTGTTTCAACTACTGCTGAGATAGAGCTCAGAGATGCAGCATGGAAGTTGATCTAGCTCACAAAGTCATTTACAGATCCTGTAGTCTTCACATACACTTCCCTCTTCTGGGAGAATAGTAATAATAATGAAGATAATCCACATTTCATTATTATTTTTTTTCATATATATATATATATGCTTCCAAACAACCCTACATAGTAAGTAGTATTGCTATTGTTTTACAAATAAGAAAACTTAAGACTGGACAGGTTAAATAATGGGTAACAAATGGCTAGTAAATAGAGACATCAACCTTCACAACTAGTCATCTGACTAGCCTGCATGCGACTACTGGATTCTGCATCAAGACATATTTGGGGAAATTTTGTCACTTGAAGATCTAAATAAATATTTTTCATATATAGGGAAAATTCATGCTCAGCTTTTAATGACCAACTCAACTATCCTTTAAAAATATACTTTTCTCGTTGTATCTGGTGGGAATATTTTAGTTTCTCTATTCAGTATGGTGTGTGATGCAGGTTAAAGTAGATTATTGCCTGAATGCATAAATTAATTAATGTATTCCATAGCCACACCCATTTCTATCATAGTTAGTCTTACATTGAATTATAGTTATGGTGGTGTTTGTACATTTATCGGCATGTTAGATTGTGGAGTTTTTGATGAATGGGATCAGGTTTTTTTTTTTTTTTTTTTTGTGGGTACCGGGGGGTCGACCTCAGGACCTCGCGCGCCAACAGGCACCCGTGCCGCTGAGCAATATCACCAGCCCCTTTTTCGTATGTGGGATCCGGGAGTCGAACTCGGGCCCTCGCGCTTGCAAGGCAGGCGCTTATGCCGCTGAGCCATCTCACCGGCCCCTGGGATCAGTTTTGATCATCTTTTTATGCTATCACTTCACACAAATCTGACAGAGAGGTACTCGGTAAATGTATACTATGTAAATGAGTGACTTAGAGGAAAATGAATGAATAAAATGAATAAATGAGAGAAAGATAGGAAAGAATACTAGAAATAAATGTCAAATGGTCAGAAATCCCAATCATATTAGTATGTGCTTTTTATATACCTAAACCTCTCCGAGTACCTACCTTATTTTCTTCCATATAATAGAGATGTGAGAGACTTTCAGGACTTTCCAAGGGTCCTTGTGCTTCCTTTCTGGGAGGGAATCCAAATGCTGCTATGTGTCATTTTAGGCTTTGCTATCTTGGGCAGGGACATATTGGCCTATTGAATCTAAAAAGACAGCCTCACCCTTGGAAACTGTAGAGAAACTAGTACTGCCCTGGGCCAATGGAGAGAGTGGTGGCTGTAGTGATTTCTGAATTGCCTTCCCTATCATTCTTCTCTGTTTTGGAGAAACAGCACCCATGCACACTTCGTTTGGTCTAGTTTTCTCTATTTCCTTCTTTAGTCCCAGTTCTGCCTCTGTTCCTGGCTTCTGAGGAGGGCTGAGTCATCTGTGGTTCATGCCCACACCAATCTCCTTATCAACTGGTGAGTCAGCTGCACCTTTACTGGTCTGTTGCAAATACCCTTTCTATAATATGGATAGGCTAAGAATTTTCTAAATCTGTAAAATTCTGGCTCCATTTTGCTTAATAATTGGTTCTTCATTTCTCTCTTGTATTTCCCTGTAAGCAGCCAGGAGGAATAAGGCCATTCCTCCAACACTTTGCTTGGAAATCTACTCACCTAAATATCCAATTTCATCACTTGCAAATCTTACCATCCGTAAACCTAGAACACAAACATAAGTCATCCAAATTCCTTGCCACTTTAGATAAAGTTCAACTTTTTCTGTTGTTCAATGACATTTCTTATTCCATCAGAGATCTCATCAGAATTGCACTTAATACCCATATTTCTATATCATTATTTATTCATTCTCTAAGAAAATGGAAACTTTCTCCACAGCTTTCCTCTTTCCCTTCTGAGGTCTTATCAGAATCAGATTTAATAGTTCCTTCACAGCAATATGTATTGGGTTTTCCTAGTATGCACCTCCAAACTCTTCCAGCCTTTGCTCAGTTCCCAATTCCAAAGCTTTTTCTTCACGTTTAAAGTATTTCTCTCAGCAGTACCCAAATTCTTGATACTAATTTGTCTATGAGAGTTCTTCAAAGAAACAGAACCAATAGGATATATGTATGTGTGTGTAATAAGTCTGTTATAAAGAATTGGCTCATGTGATCATGCAAGGTAAGAAATTCCATGCTCTGCTGTCTACAAGCTGGAATCCCAGGAAAACTGGGTGTGTGGTTTTAGTCCAAGTCTGAAGGCCTTGATGGTCTAAGAACGAGATGGCCAATAATCTAAGTTCCAGTTCAAAGCAGGTGAAGACCACTTTCCAGCTCAAGTAGTTAAGCACAGATAGCAAATTTTCCCTTTCTCCACCTTTTTGTTCTATTTAGACCATCAGGTACTTAGACTACACCCATTCACATGGGGGAGGAAAATCAGCTTTACTCAGTCTATTCTACCAATTCAAATGCTAATCTCACCCAGAAACACAGGTATGCAAAGAAATAATATTTAGCTGAATGTCTGGGCACCCTGTAATCTAGTCAAGGTGACATAAAATTAACCACCACAGACTAGTATAGTAAGTGTTCAATAACTGTTGAATAAAATAATAGACAACACCATTATCTGTGACACTGAGACTGTCCTCACTGTAACATGGAGCATGTCACCAGCTTCTGTCCCGAATATCCCATTGTTTAGTGCAGCGGGATCTTTCAAAAGTAAGCATGTTCAATCCCTAGTGCATTAGATGCCTTATCTAGAAGCATGAAGGTTCTCCTGTTCAATCCTCTGACCTAAGCAAATGAGAAACTTGCAAATTGCATCATCTCCTGGTTAAATTATAAAAAGGTTTAAAAAAAACAAACAAACAAAAAAGCAAAATCTCTGGGGTTAAGTATGGACTGCATGTTAAAACTTGCACATCATATGCCTCCTTACAAAGAGTTGGAAAAAACATACCTGCTTGAAGTTTAGCTAGTCAGCAAATATTTAATGAGCACTTACTCAGCTCTACTAAAATGGCTACACAAATGATTATAAATTTTGTTCATCTTCAGATCTTCAGGTCAAGTTTAATTCAACACTACACAATTTATATAGCCTGGTGATTACAGGCAAGGAGTAACTCTCACAGCAGACTTAACCTAAATGTGGTGTTTCTTTTTCTTGTTTACTTTCATGGTTGTGGTTTGGAGGCACTTGGAATCTTAGTTTTCTTGTCAGACAACTGATTTATTTGACAATTAAACTTGACTTTTTTTTTCACATTAGGCAAAACCACCTTAGGGCCTGCCATTATCCCTCTGGCTGGACAAAGCACGATAGTTTGAATATATAATTCATTCTGATGGAATAAATTAGTTACAACTGGTTGGATGCTTATTCTTTAGCAATAATGGACTTACATGCATCATCATTTTTTGATGCAGTCTTGATATTTCTTGGTTGTATTACTATTTTCAAATGATGCAAATGGCAGGCCTAAGAATTTCTTCCATTTCCCCTTGAGTTTAGCATGACTTGGTGCTACTGGCTAAATCTTAGTTTATGATCCAACAGGGCTCAGCTGCATGGGACCTCTATCACGGTGGCCTCTAGCTTACACATTCTCATTGAGAACTTAGGCAGCCAGGAAAATAAGGAAGAGATACGTTTATTGCCTATGTTGGGTAATTTAATGCCTTGGGGTGAAGTGAGGGAAAGCCAGACAACCTTTCTCTAAGTTCCTTTGGATGGGAGCTGGCAAAATCTAGAGCTGGCAACTTTCTATCATGGAATATCCATTAAGCTTGTTTATCTCTGGAAAAACACTGCTGTTTCCATAGCCTGCTGTTTTTCAAGGAATGCTGCAAGAGCTCATCTTTGAGTTCACGGAGAGAATGAGCTTTCCAGCTACTGGGAAACTTTTCTTGGGGTGCTGGTTCTTCTTCTTCGTTCTGAGACGGCAGGTGATATGCAGCAGAATATGATCTGAACACAGGTGACTGATTCTTAGACTTTGGTAACTACAGACAGTAGACCTGCTGTGGCTGGAGCCCGACTTCCTGAGTTTATGGATTGGAGCTATACTTTGGAAGCTGAAGCTGAATGTAAGAATTAAAATCTTACCTTGATTTCTGGTTTGTCCTTGATACTATGTCCCAGCTCGTGTTGCTGGATGGTGGAAACGTCTTGTTTTTTGTTTCTCTGTGGTGATCATACACCCATGTGTGGCACATTCAAAGCTATAAAGCACAGTCATCTGTCTGAAGAGCAGAGAGTGGTGTTTTACATAAATGTTTATTGATGAAATAATCTGTAGTAGAATCATGAAAGGAAAAGTTTGATCACACTTGTGAAATGTGTTATTCACAGTACACTAAACACAAAAGCGGAATATAATATGTGCTTTTAAAACACGGGATATAGCAAATAAGAAAGCAAATTTCTTACAAATAAGAAAGCAAATCATTTTCTTAGGTAATTAACTGTTGGAGCTGGATGGGCAAAGATGTTGAATCTGATGTAGAAATTTTTAGTTTCCTAATTCAGACATAATTAATTTATAAATTTATCTTTTTAGAAAATACATTGAAAATGCTTAATTTAAAAATATTTGGGCCGGTGATATCGCTCAGCGGCATGGGTGCCTGCTGGCACGCGAGGTCCTGAGGTCGACCCCCAGTACCCACAGAAAGAACAAAACAAAAAAGACAAAAAAAAATATTTGAATTACAAAATACAGACTGGAGAGACAATATGATAGTTATGCACAGTCATGGATCATTTAATGAGCAGATGACATGCTGAGAAATGTGTCATTAAGCAATTTCATTATTGTGTGAATATCATTGAGTCCTCACACAAACCTGGATGGTTTAGCCTACTATTCCCTTTTCAGGTATATGGTATATGCCATCGTATATATGGTCCATGGTTGAACAAAACATTGTTATATGCGACATGATGATAGTTTGTGCCCCAGTCTCTAATCAACAGAGATTGAGTCAACTTTAAGCAGTACTTCTTAGAAAAAAAATTTATGGAAGAAGATGCTATAGAATTCTGTAGTGTGTTTATTGACCATTATGTCTGAAAATTCTTTCTTATACCTAAAGTTAAGCCTAATATCATATATTTTAAACGTGCTTCTCTCTAATAGTCAGAATATGAAACCTATGTATAATGTAATTAAATACAACATAAATATAAACTATAACTGTGTATAGGGTCACCTAATAGTCTTAATTACACTAAGTGCGATATTAGCAGGATAGTATTTTTCATAGTAGCTTATTTTTGCTTGTTTTATCACATTTGATGAACAAAGGATATTTTAATATTCAAAATAAGTTTATATCCCTATGCTTTTGGCAGTTCTATTAAGTACTCATGAAGGTTAAACTTAAGGATATGTATGTAAGTTTAACTTTGAGTATCTCTGCAGCATTTCCAGCAGCCCAATCATTATGCTGATTGTTTTCACATTACATCATTGAATTGCTATAACATTCCTCTAATACAGGAATTATCAACCCATTTTATAGATACATTCCATACAGGGTCATGAAGCCCACAGGAAAGACCTGCTAGCTTATTTTGAAATACAAACAGCAAAGTAAAAAAATCTTGGAATGATAAAAGACTCTTGCATGATTTAACCAAAGAATTCTGTCTCCATAATCGATTAATTTAAAAACAAAACTAAGCAAAACAAAGAATTTAAAATTCAAAAACATAAAGCCTCTTCTATATAAAAGGACATTGGACTGAAATCAGAGTCAAGAGATAACAACATATCGCCCATACTCTGTGACCAAATCTATGTTCTATATGGAGCCACAGTTCCTTCTCAACGTACAAATCCAATATAATAATTATAATTAATGCTTTCTTAAGTGTTTTGACCATAATCCATAGTAAGAAATGCATTTTACTTTGCAATTCAGTAAAACACACACACGGGTATGTACACATACACACACAGAGTTTTATCAATATATTCTGGCATTTTACACTTTGTTCTATTTCATTTTTACAATAATGGTTGTGACTCACTAAAATGATTTTTACAACCCACTAATGGACATCAATCTGAAGTTTAAAGAATTATAATATATTTTATTTTAACATTATTCAATATATTGTATTTTATCACTACTCAAAAAAAAAAAAAACCAAAACAAACAAAAAAAAAAAACATCCTATCCATGCCAGTCCTCATTCAAAACAACCACCATTGAAAAACCAGCTGCTTTGTCTACATGTGTTCAAAATACAAGGTAAAATTTAACTGGTGTTTTCTTATATTTGAAAAATGAACCATCTACTTAAAGAAAATACAATGAAGTCCTAAGCTATTGAATAACATAAAAAGAGCAAAGGTTAATGCAATTCAATGAGGAAAACTAAAGTGTAAAGAGCACCAAAACAGGAGGTAGCTACGAAGATCATTTGTGGAACAGTTCCCATAGTGCTGAGGCTAAGTTTATCTTTATTAAAGCGGAAGAGAATTGATACGAAAGTTTACTGTATCTTCAATAGCAAATAAAAGAGGGAAAAAGAGGTCAATTTTCATTTTCCATTTACTTGGGATGTTCTGAGAATTAATACCAATTTCATCAAGAATGTGTTTCTGTTTCCTAAATCACTTTTATACTGTTAAATATGTTTTGCTTTACTATGAAATCCGAGTTGATCATCTGAATAATGGATCAGTTTTCATTCAACACATGTTTACTGAGGTTCTTCTATAGGGCCAAGACTGGGATCTAAAGACAAAGAAGACATGAAATTTCTGCCTTCGCTAAGCTTACATCTTGATGAAAATTCAGTGGGTCTTCACATTTGTTCAATTAGATGAGGTGGTATAGCATTTTCATTAACACATGCAGACTTAGAAATGTTAACGAAGCCACGTACAATTTATCCTACAGTGAGTAAGACTCAGGACCTGAGGGGATCCATTAAGATGAAGAAATTGCATATGTGCAAATCTGAATATTTTGTGTTCAGATATTAACCTTCTGATTTGCTGTGGCTCAAAGTGGCTTAAATACAAGAATGACGAGACCGTTAACCATGAAGGACTAAAAATGAGATCTGATGCACAGATAGTGTGAAGAAAATCCCAGAAAAGAGTTTTATGTGACAGATAAGAAATAGGCAACCACTCTAAGCTCAGGGTTTATATCTTGTCCATTTTAATTAACCTTTAACTGAAATTTGACATTTTCTTCACTTATGAATGTGGGCAACATGTCACATCTGAATTATAATCTATGACTTTTCCACCCAAACACATCACAGATATCTCCACTCTCTGTTACAGTAGCTACAGATATCTTAAAATATTGACTGTGCTTATCAGTATATTTAAATTGTGGTACTTACAGGACCAATTCCAGATCTCGTTGTTATTTATTTTACTAATAACGATTCATATACATCACTATATCTAAAATGTGTTTTTCAAATTTTTGGAGAACTGTATTTCAATATGATATGCTTACATTTTAAACACTGTGTATCCTTCGTTATGCTTTTAAATGCATTACGCTAACAGGGGCCCATAAGTGTTCCAGATTGCCAAAGGTGTTTATGTTATAAAAAGGATTAAGATCTTCTGCTCTGAGCATGAGGTTACAAAATCAAATGCCTACATTGCAGGCGGGTGACATCAGTGATTGCCTGGAAAGAGAGGTTGGTGGGAAGTCCAGGATAACAATTCAGAGGGAAACAATTATTGGGAGCTTCATGAGAACTGAATAACAAACATCTCAGTTTTTCACCTAGTTTTGAGTGAAAAACTAATTGAAAGAAAGACAAGAGAATAGGTCAGATGGAGCTCAAACTACCACCTTTTTAACTGAAAAAATCTGATATGAGACAATGCAGCTTATTTCTTGGCTGCCACAACTCTGGGGACCCCACGGGAGAGGATGGCGGAGAAAGCCCCCATCCTGGAGCATTGAATCCACTCAACAGCAGCTTATGGCAGCCTGTTTAGGGTCCAAGGCCGCAGACACTGAGGCTGTTGGACTTACAACAATTTACTCAGCAGGGCTCGTTTGGGCAGGCCTCCTTTTTCAGGGAGATTTGCTTTTGGCCCCAGGCTGCCTTGAAGTGGATCAAAACAATGCACTAATTATACTAGTCCCAAAGCCAAAAAATGTTCTTCTCCCTATTCTGTTTCCTTTTCCAAGTTCCATCCTGCTACAGCTATCCAATAGAATTGCTCAGAGGTTCTGCAATAAAATCAAATAAAAACACAGAGAGAAACTTCATTAGTAAAATATCAATAATGGGGAGATAACTCCAAATTTGAATATAATCCCCCCATTATGAAATGCTCTTAGAAAAATTAAAATGTAAACACTAATCACTTTACAAGTTTAAGTCTAAAGATGACAAAACTCAAAAGAATTAAAGTATGAAATCAAATTCTATTGTTCCTATGAATTAAAAATCTGATGGTCCCGACTTCCCCTGAGTTCTGGGAGGAGGGGCTTCCACAGCTGTGGTAGAATCAGGGTTTCTTGTAGTGCAGAAAGCCTGAGCATGCTTTTCCTAGTGCATGGCTGCAGAAAATACATGGTTCAATGTTGTGTTTCTTATGAACGTAACTGGTAACAAGTTTTAAAAAATCAATATTTTCACTAGTTGGTCACACCTACCACATTTAGAAAAGAAACCAAACTTTAACCTCTATAGCAATTATCTCAGAATTAAAGTACATTCCCTGAATATGGGGCTTAGAACGTCTCAAAATGCAGTGTTCACCTGGAGGAAACATTGGATGTTGCTGGTGTGGTAGACAGAATAATGTTCTCCTCCCCCAAAGATGTCCAGGTCCTAATCCCCTAGAACCTTGATGTATTACTTTATAAAGCAAAAAGGAATTTTCGGATTTCAGTTACAGTTAAAGATTTTGAGGTGAGGTTATTCTATATTATCTAGGTGGGGTCAGTATAATCCCAAGGGTCCTTTATGTGAAGTAGACAACAGCGTCAGAGTCAGAGAGATTTGATGATGCTCTGCTACTTCTTTGAGGGTGGATGGAAGGGCCATAAGCCAAGGAATACAGGACTCTGTCAGAAGCTGGACAAGGCAACCCAATGGATTTCTCTCTAGAGACGTCAGAAGCAATGTAGCCCTGCCAGCACCTTGACGTTAGCTCAGTTGGTCTCATGTCAGACTTCTGGCTTCAGGAACTGTAAGAGAGAAAATTTATGTTGTTATGAAGATGTGGTAACTTGTGACAGCAGCAACTGAAGACTAACTAATGCAGGTGGTTACAAGCTTGGATTCTGGAGCACAACCAGTCTGTTTAGATCCCAACTCCATCACTTAATAACTGTGTGGCCTTGAGGCCCAGCAGCATATGCTGAAGTCCGTGAACACCTGCACATGTGTGCTAAAACTAGTGATGGTACTGTTGAAGAGCAAGACTTCACCATGAGGTTGCACGTGCCTCCTAAAGGTTAGGGTTTCTTGGTCTTGTGCAGTTGCTGCCTGCTGAGGTCATTCTCATGTGTGTGCCTTGGCTGAGCCCGTTTTTCATAATCCCTCAGTCACCACATTGAAGCCAAATTACTGCTATATTTTTCCTGAAACTTCTGTCTTTGCTGTGGGCCATGAAACTTTGCTTCAGGCAGTCACAGTCCGTAAAACAAACAAACAAAATGCCACCATATAAAAAACAGTGGGTAAAAAGCAACCATAGCACAAGTTGTAATCATTCATTGGGGTTGAAATATCATCTGACCTAAAGTTTAAGGCTCTTTTTCCAAGTCATAGAATTTTTTAAAAAGTAAAATTATAAAAATCAGACTCATGAGCCAAAAAAACCAAAAAATAAAAACCCTCCACAATCCACTGAGGTCAAAACATCTTTTCCATACACAAAAACTTCTCAAGCCTCAAACCTCTCCAGATCTTTTAATATGTTGATTTCTGCCCCATTTTTTATGCTTCTTCTTGTTCTCAACCAATACACAAAATGTTGGGCTGTTCTAAGGAAAATCGTGTCCTGTCCCAATTCAAACACGGCTGAGAAATAAGACAAAAGAATAAGGCAAACATAGACCAATGTGTCATTATTATTACCAAAAATAAAGCTGACATTGAAGGATGTGCTTACATGTGTGGTCAAGGGAAGAACAACAGGGTATGTAAAGAGTCCCAAAGTACAATGATGATGCCTGGTCCTCCACATGGAGAGAAATAGCAGCACAGTGGCTAAATTTTTCCCCCTTGACCAGGATAAAGGCCTGGGTTTGGCTGACATGGTAAAGAAGACTCAACTAGGTAATAAGCTACAGGAACTTTTTAGGTTAATCAGGCACAGTGGTTATGACCTACAGGCCACCTCCAATGGCACAAGAACTCCTGTGCCCATAAACTCATAGTTGCTCTGAAATCCACTTGTTAGAGGCAATCAAAATATTCCCAGGATAGTGGAAAGAAAGCTTGGTGATATAAGTCAAGTGATGATCATTTCTTTTACTAAGGCAGTAATAAACTGTTAATGTAGGAAGTGGCAATTCAGGCATCATTAAGTAATGAACACGACTCATTGGGACACATTACTCCAAAAATCCTGCTGGAAGTGACCCTGATTAAACACAGCAATTTTAGAACCCCCATGAACTACAAAATTAAAATAGAATAAAATCCCTTTCTAAACTCATTTATAAGATTTACTTTTGACTTTTGTTCACAGTGTATCACATGAACATACTCAGAAAAACACTTGCCTATTTTTACAAAGAATTTGAATTCCTAGCCCCATACATTTAATTGTGCAGTGAAAATATTATCTGAAACATGAAGGGCAATTTTTATGGAAGTGGCTCAGCTGGAAGTTTGGAGTGAGTGATGGGTGTCATGGGTTCATCAGTCCTCAGAGTCTGGAACTGGTTGAACTGGAAAAGTTGAGAGTGTGTTTACAGTCGACACAATCTGGTAAATCTGGATGTTCCTCTTCCTTGATACAGCAAAAGCACACTATTCTGCTTTATTGTGCATTTCAAGACTTCTGGTGATATTTTCACTGTCAACTACAACTTAAAAGTTTATTCATTATTTGCTGATTCATTGCCATGGCCCATTTGTATTCTGTGGGGATATCTGAGAGTAACTCATGCTCCTCAGATGCATCTGTAACTCCTTGGTGTACATGTGCTCTGCGTAGACTGAGCTGAGGAATAACTAAAACCCCAGAAAGCTGCTTTATTGCCAACATAAATCCAGGATATTGATGTGGAAGGGTTTGGGTAGCTCAAGAAAAAGCTATCACCACCACAAAAAATAATAGACAATATGTGTGTTCAACTGATTCTTTGCTGGGATCTGTCTTTCCATGATTTCTAAGAGAATTAAAAGAGGGGCATTTGTGGTGTATATTTAAAACATGAAGATACTGCTTTAGATCTATAGAACCTTTAAAATATTTGCAATGCTTTAAATCTTGTCACCACATTCTTTGAAATAGCTGCACTATTTTATGTTTTATCTCTGATCAGTTTTTTTTTTTTTTTTAAAAAGGATTTCTGGTGATGCAGATTCCTTGTGAAAATTGCTAATTTCATTGTATTAGGGAAGGATAAATGTTTCTTGTGCCAAAGGTATGTCTTTGTTCATTTCTTGGGAGCATTCAATACAGAGATCTTTGGAGTCTAATATAAGGAACATTTTAAGTAGCAATGCAAATATAAGAACAGGGACTGAAACTAATAAGTTTCAAATTCCATATCCCACCACTGACAACATAATTATATATTAATGTGGCCATGCTTCTTGCAGGAACATACTATTTCAGTCCTTTTGATATACTATGACTTCTGGTTGCTTTAAACATTCATTCATCGCCCCTGCCCCCCAAAGTGTACCTTAGTGTGCTGAAAACCTGAACTCATTTTTGAATGTGTGGGTGTTTGTGGACTGAATCATATCAATGAGCTTAGAGAAGCTAAATGCTAGCTGCTGCCATGTTCATCTCATTTTCTCTTTTGGTTCAATCTAGAACAAGGAGGCCAAAGTTCCCCTGGAAATTACTTTCTCTATCATGGGAGAGAAATATGTGTGTGTGTGTGTGTGTGTGTGTGTGTGTGTGTAGTGTGCCAGCAGGCAGCATGACATATGGGGATGGTGTAACTGCCCCTTCTGGGAAAACCCTTATGGAATTATTCTTTACATGGAAGACTAGAGGATGAGTAGTCACACAATTACTACCAAATAAATTACTACTAAATAATACAATTACTACTAAACAATAACTACTAAAGAAATGAGGACAATCCTTTTAGCGGTTTGTAAGAAATTACTACGAATGTTCTAGAAAGGTATCCCAAGTGGAATGAGCATGGTTCTAGAGTGTGTGTTAAACTGTCCACATTGCATAGTGTTGCCCTCAGCATAGAGTCAGTGTTGGTGCATCAGAAATTATTTTCTCAAAGTATTTTGCGGAAGTCAGCTAAGCCCCAGTTCATTCTCAAGTCTTAGTGATACAGATTTTGGGGGTGAGGTGGGAAAAATGACACCTAGTTTAAGTGACATGATATGATACAGGGATGGCCCTTGAGAAAGGCAGGCAGAAATTCAGAAAGGGATTGTAAATCAGACCAACTTCACTGACTCTGTTCCTGTGGTGTGATCTGGTAAGTAGGGATTGGTAGCAAGAGTTCTTGCAGCAAGAACATTCACAGTTAGATTGGCGATGACTTTGTGGATACATGTGGATAGGTGGGGGGCCTGGCACAAGCCAAGGAGTCAGACCAGAGTCAGACCAGGCAAGGTTCAGGGCAAGATTCCAGACTCAGTAGGGAAGAACCATAGACTGTGGCTGGCACATGACACAGAAATCAAAGCAAAGACAGCATGACATGGGGGCTAAAGGAAAGCCTGACTCAGTGCATGGCCCACCTTGGGGCTTAGGTCTACAGCAGGGATTCTCAGCCCTAGCACTACTGACCTTCAGGGATGGATAAGTCTTTGTTATGAGGGGATTTCCTTGTGCACTGTAGAGTGTTTAGGAGAGTCCCTAACCTCCAACCACTAGGTACTAGTAATACTCTCCCAGCTGTGACAGCCATACATATCTCCAACTCTTAGTAAATATCTTTGAGTAGGAAAAATTGCCCCTATTGAAAAAAAATAGTTGACAAAGACTCTTTGTTGTCCTCACTGGCTGGTGGAACCACTCTTCATCATCACTGGATCAGGGATGGGCATAGCTGATATCAATTGAGTATCTCAGGTTCTGCAGATAGGGATGGAGCTAAAAGTCCTCCAGCATAAAAATGGAAGAGACCATTAAGCAAGGGAGGAACAAGAGCCATGTTTAAAAACTTTTAAAAAATTTTTTATTTGTACATGTTTGTTGTTCATGTAATTTACAATTGTCTTGGGGAATGGTTCCATGTACATATTGCAGTGTGTTTCTTTTTGTTTTTAAATATTCTTTCCCTTCCCTCTTCCTCCCTCTCTCTTCCTCTGCTTCCCCATCTCATTTTTCATTCTTGTTGATGTTATTTTTCTTAGCTCCTGTTATGTAATATAATGTTTGCATTCATTAGGTTTACTGGGTTCCTGTACATGGCATATCTTTATTCTTATTTCCCCTTCCCTCCTCAACTCCCCTTGCTCTTGTTTCCTTGGATCATTTCCCTATTGCAAGAGATTCATCCCCTTATCTCTTTCTATCCATCCTTGATCATTCTCTTTATTTGTACTTTGCCTCACACAAATGAGAGACACCATACAGTATTTAAGCTTGTGCGTCTGGTTTATTTCACTCAACATTATATTTTCCAGATGCATTCATTTTCCTACAAATGTTTCCAATTTGTCCTTCTTTATAGCCGTGTAGTATCCCGTTATGTACAGATACCACATTTTCTTTATCCAATCATCTATTGATGGGTATACAGACTGCTAAGTCCAGGATTTAGCTATTATGAATTGTGCTACTATAAATATTGGTATGCATTTATCTATGTAACATAAATGACTTAAGCTCTTAGTAAGATACCTAGTAGGAGGATAGCCAGGTCATATGAAATTTGAAATTTTAGTTCTTTGAGAAATCTCCATACTGATTTCCATAATGGTTATACTAGTTTGCATTCCCACCAACAATTTAGGAGGGTTCCTTTTTCACCAGAGCCATGCCAGCATTTGTTATTAATTGATTTCTTAACGATTGCCATTCTTTCCAGATTAAGATGGAATCTTAGTGTTTTCATTTGCCTGGCTATTCATGGCTTTTTATCTGAAGAGTTTTCTAAAAGACAGTTTCCTGCAGTCTTCCTCAGTAGACTTTCAACCCCCTGGAATTTTCTTGTTTCTAAGTTCAAGAACTTTGCCAATTTTTATGGTCATTTTGCTTCTCTACACAGCACATCTTTTTTTTCAGAGACAGAGTTAAATGTCACATAGTCTGAGCAAAGATGCCAAGGTCAAAGCAGAGGGCGCCTGCCTGGGTGCCACCCAGGAAGTGGACTGGATCATTTATTTCTCTAAACATACCCTGAAGTTTCCAGAGTTCACTTAAAGGCTGTTGGCGGTGTCCTAGAAGCCTTGGTGGAGGAAGGCTAAGTCAGAGTCCTTCTTTCAGGGGAACAGAGCTGCCTCCCCACTCCTGGTACCACTATCTCACATGTTTTTCTGTGATAAGTAAACATGGAACTGTTCCTTATAAAACTTCAGGGCATTGGGAGCTTTAGGGAAATGTATATGAATTTCAAGGAGCTTTAGACAGGGTTAGTTTTATTTCTACCTTCTGAGAAAATCCAAAGCAGAAAAAGCTGACTTTCCTTAGTCGACAGATTAAGAAGATAGCAATTAACAAACAAGGCAGTGGCATTTTGACCTTCCTATTTCTGCTGTGTTTTCTCTTTAAATGTTTTTGTTTGATTCCTGGGATTTAGTGTTATTTGGAGGAAAACATTGTTTCTATTTGGATATGGTTTAGAAGTCTTGGATAGGATTTTTGAATCATTAGGCATGTTCTTCCTATTGATTATCATTTGGATATAGACTGTAAAATTACACATGGTGGGATAATAAGGGTAGAACATTAGTTAAATTCTGTGCATTTCTTATTTTAGTATTATCAGAATTCCATACACTCCAGATATATTTTGAATTCATTCTACATATTTCAATGCCTATCTTTCTTCTTTGTAATTGTTGTTTAGTAATTGTTGATATTGGTTTGAAGAGTCTGTGTGCGTGAGAGCACGTGTGCCTGTGTGTGTGAGAGAGAGAGACAGAGAGAGAGAGAGAGAGAGAGAGAGAGAGAGAGAGAGAGAGAGAGTTTTGCTTGCAGCATCTCAAAAGGCTTAACTTGGCTATTCAGGAATGATCTCAATTTTGTTTTGCACATATTTTGCTCAGAACTTTCCCCAGAAATTTAAGACAATATTAACTTTTCTGTGGTTATAACCCATTTTAATTCTAGCAACCTCAGTCTGGGTATAGTTTAAGAAAAAAGGTCCAGTATATTCAGAACCAACATTTAGATCCTAATTCTCACTTCTGTCCTTATATATGACACAATATTTCCAGTGGATTGACATTCTGCTTGGTGGCCTTGAAACATGCTAGCAGGATGTAAATGAGGACCAGTAGATGTTCTTTGTTGTTTATTATGTTTGCCTTCCAGAACTCCTTCCTGACAGTATAACACGACCACTGAACTTGCCAATCAATATTGAACCTGAAATAATGTTCACTCTCATAGAGGTTTCTGGACTTCTCTCTACTTACCACTTAGTTACGCAGCAGAATATAGTGAACAGAATAGAAAAGAACCAGGGAAAATCTTAGGTCTGCCTTTCACTAGCTCCAAGAACCTGAAAAATTGAGAGATTTAAAATTCATCTTTTGGCTCAACAGAAGTTTGAAGACTCAAAAAGAAGTGATTGCTGACTCAGTCTCCTTGCTGTCACCAGAGACTAAAGGAATTAAGTAGAATTCATAACCCATGGAATCCAAAGTTATATCAAGAAGGAAGCTGAATTCCAGGAACTTCATACCAAAGCTCGATTAATAGAGATGACCCACTTTAATCTTAGGTGAAACTCTTCATGTCGACTCAGCACTTTAAAATGATACAAATAAGGTGGTGGAAGGCACAGTCCCTCCTGTGGTCTCACAGTCCCTTCTACCTCTGCACGGGGTGAGACCGCAGTTACCTCAAACAAATGGATCGAGCACTCAGGAACACTCTCCTGGAAGTCTATCTTGATGTCCTCACTTTCTCCACTAGAAAGAGGTCCTCTACTTGGTTCCCCTTACCCTGATCCTCTTTCTCACCCTTTTGGAAGTGAAATATATTTCTTCCTGTCTGGACATAAACAGAGATGTAAGAAAGGTCAGTATTCTTTATTTCAGAAACAATTCTTTCTTTATGAGATGATGTTGATGTTCTAACATATGGCGTTCTATTTAAAATTCTGTATAAAATCTGTAATCTTTTACCATTAAAGATAAAGCATCTAAAAATAAGTTATTATTTGAAGCCTATTTTATGGACAGTAAAAGAAGTTAATAGGAGGCATTGTTATATTATTATATTTAAAACAGGAAGAACTATTTAGCTAGCAACTATGACTGTGAATGCCTCTGAGAGACAAAAAAGGAAGAAATAGTAGGTGCTCTTGTTATATTATTTAAAAAATCATTTATTAGTTTAGGTCAGTGACATGAATTGATGGCTTAAACCCTTTGGGGAATGCGTCTACTGGGAATATCAAAGCCTTGAGTATATAGGTAAAAGTGTCATATTCATTTTGATGTTCAAGTTCTTTATCTCTTTTGCTTATCTTGGCCCTTGGGGGATCATAGGCCTTTGCGGTGTTGCTGAATGAAAAAATGTGGAAATCACAGAAATGACTCTGTACGTGAACGTGCCTGTAGCTGGTGGCTTGTCTGTGTACGATAGCAGAAACCCAGACAGAGATTCTTAGTGAGAAGGAAGCATCCTAATCAGCTTGAGATAGAAGACCACGAGGGAAGTGAACGGCTGCTTATATGCACAACTCTCTTGGATTTTTTCCTAAAATTTTTCATAACAAGGACGCTATTTGAGTTATTTTAACAAAGTAGTGTTTGCGATGCAACCTAACTAAAAACATATAGTCGAAAATTTTTCACGCAGCTAAACACATCATTCATCTGTGCAGTGGCAAATATGGTTAACTACTGTCAGTGTAGCCACAATGCAGCCTAGATGTGCCTCAGTGACCACGGAAAACCACAGAGCCTACGGAAAAAGTGGGACCAGGGACATGCCACTGAAAACGTCTATCCGTGATACGTAAGACAGGAACCTGATAAAATGATAGGACTATTTTACCTGTGTTGATGGTTCTGTAGTGCATAAACACTAATAAGATAGCCCTTTACAATGAAAAGGATGAAAATTTGCTTGTGGAAGTAAGTATCTGAAGGTTGCAGTTGTAAGTTGTTTGAAGCTAGTGGAAGGAGGCTGTTTGAAGTTATCCAAAGTTATAACCATGGAAATAATGCATGTGGATGGGTATGTGGCTCATCACACACAGTCAGCTGCAGCCCCTGGAAGATGTTTCAGGTGCATGCCTATCCGCACTTTGTGCATTCTTACGCAACTTAGTTCAGCTGGGTATAGCTCCCACTGAGCTCAAATGGTGTGTCCCACACACAGAGCTGCACAGCACAAGTTTGAAATTTGCATTATGTTCAAATTGTTCCCTGAGACATCAATCATGTTGGGATAAATTCAAGCAGAACTGACTGTAGAGGTAAAATAGTAACCAATACTGTATCCAGAATACTGTGAACCCTTGTCATGTGCCAGGAACAGTTGCAAGCTTTCAAGGTGTACTAATTCACTAAATCCTATTAGCAACCCTATTCAGTGTAGGTACTGTTATTACTCTTGGTTTGTAAATGAGAACACAGAGCCACAGTTCATAAAACTACTTGGGCAAGACTCTAGTTCCTCTTCTTTTATCTAGTTTTGCCCTTCATTCCTCTCTACTAAAGGGATAGTACCTAACTTTAGGTGCTGAACCCCCACTTCACAGAGTAGCAAAAATTGTCAGATGTTCTTGTTATACCGTATGTCACGTGACATCAACAATGAACTGCATGGATTCCTTCAGGCCAATGAATCCTTCAGATTCATTGAATACAACCTTAAGGGCCTGTTTAAACCATGTCAGATAGGGCTAATTTGTTAACTTACCTTGTGTATTAGATTCCTCCACATCCTAGGCAGGATTTTCACACTGTGATTATGGAAAGGCAAATAAAGTTATATACATATACAAACCCACACACGGCTAGGATGAATCTATATTGAGTAAGATTAAGCTTTGTCATATTTTCATGCTTAACAGTTACAGAATTGAAACTTTTACCTCACTACAGGAATCTTCCATTTACATTCCAACATTTTTGCCTCCTGATCAAAACCACTGCTTTGAGGTCATTAACCCCTTTGTTTTTATATTTCCCCTCTAAGCTTCATATTGTCTCCTTTTTTCTCTAGTTATTCGACCACACTGTAACAGGAGCTATTTTGATTTTGTTTTCTCTCCCCACTCCCTTTACTTTGTTTTTACTGGTGAAGGGTGGTGGTGGTAGAAAGTGGTATGCAGAGGAGAGTAGAGAAGCAAAATCATTCTAGGGTTTGAAGTAAATATAGAGAATCTACCCTCAATTTTGCTTACTATTAAAAATATATCATTCTTTGCAGCTGTTATGTCTCAAATTAATTTAAAAATTATAAAAACTGCCTTTCAAGAATATAAATATTAACTTCTTTTAAAAATAATTCTCACCAGGGATATAGCTCAGCAGCACAGCCCCTGCCTGGCAAGCGCGAGGTCTTAAGTTCAATTCCTGGTCCAAAAAAAAAAAAAAAAAATTCTCACATGCAATCAGAATTGGTAACCATTATCTAGTGGTTCTCAGCTTTGATTGTTTGTTAGAATCAGTACTTGGTGAAGTTTTAAAATTACTTAAAACACAATATTGATAGCCCTCTCCCTTGCCTCTCTCCTCAAAAAAAAAAAAAAAAAAAGAAAAGAAAAATGAGTTGATCGGGCATAAATTTGCATTCCTGTTGCTCTACAGGAACTGGATAGCATGGTCATTCTTTCATATTCACTAAGGATCTATCAAGTGCCATCCATGGGGAAGGAAGAGTGTGGTGATTAAACACGGATGCTGGAGTTGGAAAATATAATAATCTGAAGGATGTGTAGGAATGAACTATGTAAAAGGAGCACAGGAGAATCCTGTGGAAATAGTCATCTGGATAAAGAGTAAAACCCTGTGGTGGGAAGGAGAAGGAGACTTCATAGGAAGCTTCCAAAAAGAAGTATGCCTGGGGATGGGTAACTAGCAGGCACTGTTTTCCTGTAAACTTTCTGTCTAATCTTGGATTTGCGCTCACTAAAAACTTGAGAGATGAGTGGGTAGGATGTAATACTGTCCCATTTCCTCCCAGTGCCTCTGGAAACTCATTTGACATCTAGTCACTGTCTTCACTAACTTCACCTCAATCTTTCTCTCCTCTCTGTCTATTCCAGTTTTGGTCTATTAAAAATCACTCATTTCTAATGAGCCTATACTGGAAGTCAAACTTCTGATTCTGTGGGCTGGTGTTCATTCAGCTTTAGGAGGTACAGCCAAACGGCTTTCCAAAATTGTAGTTCCAAATTATATGCCCAACAATAGTGACTGAGAAACACCATCTGGGTTTGTGTTTTTGTTGTTGTTTTCTTTTGTTTTGGGACTCCTCTGTTGTCATTTACTGTGTAGCCACGTATTTTCCTCAGCTAGTCAAGGAACTTTGGTCAGTTTGAGACAGGGAAGATGGGAAAGAGGTCAAAGAAGGCACTGAGGAGTTGAGTTCTGGTGTCGGCTCTGATACTAAATACAGAGGCTCCAGTATCTCAGGTAAGTCCTGTCTTGTTTGGATAAGAGAGTTGGCCAAGGGGTGTCCAAAGCCCCCTCAAGCTGAAAACTGACATGCCACAGACGCTTTTCAAGCCAAAGTTCTCCACTTTGAATACTAGACTCTTTCCTATTTAGATAGATTATACTTTTGAAGTAGCCATTCCTAGGACATGGTACCATTTTAATGTATGAAAATTCAGCCAAATTTAGGACTTTATTTCTACATAATAGAATATATGACTATTATAGCCAAGTGGCCCTAAATTCAGTTCACTTTCATAGAACCAGATGCTGCATACCAAGGTTAAGTAATAAAATTTCTTCAGCATACAGTATGGAAATATATCATCTTAATATACTTTGATATGGTAAGCTCTGAGGTGAAAAGTATCCAGTCTTTCAAAATTATGATAGGTTATATTAAGAAGTATTTTAACTACATGAAAACAGGAAAAACAAAACAAAAGAAAACAACAACAAAAACACAAACCCAGATGGTGTTTCTCAGTCACTATTGTTGGGCATATAATTTGGAACTACAATTTTGGAAAGCCGTTTGGCTGTACCTCCTAAAGCTGAATGAACACCAGCCCACAGAATCAGAAGTTTGACTTCCAGTATAGGCTCATTAGAAATGAGTAATTGTTAATAGACCAAAACTGGAAACCAACTAAAGGCCTCTCAACAAAGGAGTGATAAATAAAATGTTGTCTGTTCATACAGCAGAATCCAGATAGCAATGAGAATAAAGAATCTACAAAAATGCAAAACTAGGGGGCCGGTGAGATAGCTCCGCAGCATAAGCGCTTACCTGGCAAGCGCGAGGTCCTGAGTTCAACTTCCAGTATCCACATAAAAGAAAAAAAGGGCTGGTGATATTGCTCAGCGGCACAAGCTCCTGCTGGCAAGTGCGAGGTCCTGAGTTCGACTCCCAGTACCCACATAAAAAAAAAAAGCAAAACTAGAGTACATGGATGAAATTCACAAACACATCTAAGCAAAAAAGTCATACACAAAAGAGCATATAGTGTCTGACTCCTTTGACATATAAAATCAAACCAGGCAAAACAAATTAGATTGTTAGAAATCAAAATGTGGTTACTCTTTGGGAGATTGGGAGCCAATAGGTAGCATGGGAGGGGACTCGTGGGGTATTATCCACTTTCTCCAACTGTGTATTGATTACACTTGTATGTTTAGCTTGTGAAAATGTATAGAGCTACATGTTCATGATTTCTATTTTCTCTTTGTACATATATTCTAATAACAACAATTTTAGGAAGTGTTTTGCTATGTGTTAGTCCATTGACTCACACAATAATACTAGAAGATAAGGTCAGGTAACTTTTCCTCAGTTCTGTAGGAAGAAAACAGACAGAAATTCTGGTCTAAGGTCTCAAGAATGATTAGTGGGAGTGTTAGTTCAGGTGTGTACACTTCTTGGCCCAATGGAGGCAGTACTTGTGTGAGTACCACACACAATGCCTGATGAATAGTTGGTGCCCAATAAATGTCAACTGAAGCTGGATTATAGGTTGGTGCTTTCTAATCACTCGGGCTCTCATCTTGCTCTGGAGGTGACCATCTTCTTTGGTGGTCTAATGTCCCCGATGGGAAATGTATATTCTCTCCTCAGAGAGGAAGAGAGATGAGCTGTGATTCAAATGTCCCAGAAGCTGCCAAAATACCTGTGGAGAATTACATAATCCTATCCCTTCAGGGCTTAGAAAAGAATGAGTTGGACACTCAGTTCTCAGACACAGGGCCTAGGAAAACAGGAAGGATCACTTAGGCAGAAATCCATGTATGTGTCCTTGGATAAATCATTGAACTTCTTTGGGGGCAACAGTTTGAAAGACAAATTTAAGATCCCTACTTAGGCCCATGTGATCTTAGACCTGTCTGAGATGCCTCAATTTTATATCCTATACATAAAATCAGATTATCATGATTTTCAAGACCATGGAATGCACTTCAAAATTGGTAATTTTCTTGGTGTAATTTAAGAACAAGTTTTACTTAATTTAATTTATAACTTAAGTGTGGATATGTTCAATTTTCTGCCTGTCCTCATTGTTGAAAAAAGAAATGAACCAACCAAGTTACATAAAGTAATCAGAGGTCATATTCAAATTCTTAACCATATTTCTTTAAAAAAAACATACAAAAATTCCAGTTATTTATGATGTGGCTAAAGAAAAGATAAGAAGTCCCGGTAATGGAATCTGTTATTGCTTGGATAATAAGAACTAAGGACCTTCTTTGGAAAAAAATATGGAGAACGGAGAATGCTTTGATTTAGGGCTTGGCTGTGATGTCAAGGTCAGCCAATGAGCTCAGAAGGAATTTGAGAAAAGTAGAGAGATAAATGGAAGCAGATGTTTGGAAAATCTTGAATACTGGTAATGAATTGTATAGTTACAAATCAGAATCTCATTGTTACATCTATCATCCTCCCGTGGCTATAATAAAAGCCAAGTAAATGGGAGTTTAGAGACCTTGTTAGATCCGTGGTCTACCTTCCTCTTCCCTGCACAGCTTTCAACCGAAGTCCTTTAAAGGTTTTCTCCAGGGAGGTCGACTGTCCTGGTATTCCTATTACATGGTATTCCAAGGTCTCTGTTTCAAATTAATGTAAGAGAATTTTGATGGGGAGGGGAAATAAAATAAAACTGAAAAAAATCTTTTGGCTTCTGATTGATCAGCACTTAGGTCCTTAGAAACAAATCGCTTCTTGCCTTTAGTTGTTGCTGATGGCCAGAAATACAAAAGTCTTATATTTAGAGTTGTCAAAGACCAAGAAGGAATAAAAGTAGAAAGCTTACAAACAGGACACTCAGAGGTGCTCAGAAGGAAGGTTGGTCAAAAGTCTAAGTGCAAGTGGACAAAAAGAGCTTTCATTCCAACACAGAATTCGGGAGATTTGAAAAAGAAAACGGTCAAGATTAGTTAATAGGGTTTAAAAATACAGTAGTGATATTTATTTGATGGTTTGATCTAACAAGTTTGTTTCTGCTTTACTGATTTGTTTTTTAAAGTACTACATTTCATAATAGAAAAAAGTAGAGAAACCATACTTATTTCTACCTTGATACAAAGTCTTCACTTAGTTCAGTGGAATTCCTGCCCTGCGGCTGGTTGTGAGGCCTGGGGGAATCACTTAACCTCTCTAAACCTCACTTTCTTCATTTGTAAAATGAAGTACTGCTCTCTGAGGCTTTCAGGAAATTGTGAATGTAAACAGTTTATTTCAGAGCCTAAATTATATTAAAAGGGCACTAAGCATTTTTTGTTGTTGGTAGTGATGATGATGACTTTAGATATATTTACATCAAGGGACTCTTTCTTGCTTTTTTTCCTTTTTTCTTCTCTCCTCTACTTTGATTTCAGTTCTACCTCATTTTTCAAAAGATTTGAAATATCTTAAAGGCTTCAAATAATAAGTAAGATTTTATATCTTGTGCTTATACTGTGCTTCACTTAAAAGTGAGACTGAAACAAAATTTTGATAAAGTTACTTTAAAAAGTAAAAGTAGAGCTAGAGTATTTACTAGCAGAAAGAGGGAGCCAGAGTAAGAGATAAGATGCAAAGATAGGAACTAATGATTCCTTTCCATCAAGGACTTAACAGAAAATGGGTGACATTCAAAATAAAGTAATTTGAGGAACATCTATTTGCAAAGGGACTATTCACAAAGGTATGATTACAAGGCAACACTAACTTATAATTTACTCCTAGACCTGAAATGTGAGGTTGCTGAAATTCAGAAGTGAAGAGTTCTATGGAGCAGCTGCCTTGAGAAGACCAGAGACTTCTGTTGAAGAAAAACACCAGCCTGAGGTAACCTCAGGGGGGACAGAACTGTAGAAATACTTACCCTGAATTTTCAATACCCACAATCAACCCTTCTGTTTCTCCTTCCTTCCTTCTTTCCTCCCTTCTTTCCTTCCTTCCTTCCTTCCTTCTACTCCGGGGTCTTCCTATTAACTGTAGAGAACCGGAAGCCAAAGGAAATGAGTGTTAGTGACATCATCCACACAGGCCGATTGTCTCTAGGGGCAGAGAGAGGACAGGAGAAGGTAGGGTATGGATCCAGAAAAGCAAACAGAACATATTCTCTAAAAGCAAAAAAAAGGTGCCATAAAGTTGTGGAGTTGACATTCAAATCTTAACTTGACCCTAAAACAGTAAGGGGAATAGGATCATATACCAAATTCATATTATTAATAAATGATTTTGAAAGTCATCTCCTCTGGTGCTTTTCTAGTCAGTTCCAATTTCAAGCGACATTTTGCAAAGTTATCAAATTTGCTATCTTATATGAAATTCCATTGTAAGCTATGATTTGTATTGACTAAATTTGGGGTGTATCTAAAAAACTAATACATTCATTTCTACAAAATCTGCCAATCTATCCTTTCTGAAAATGAGTAGATAACAAAGTGATTTAAAGGCAATTCTTAGGTCATGATAATAAAATTTATTTTTTTTTTTTGTCAGAGGTTTACTTGTTCACTCGCTATCATGAGTGCATGAGCTCATGAAAAAAGTTTTGGGTCGCTAAAATAGGTTGCAAGGAAAAGGGACCAAATAGGCTGATTTATCCCATCCAGAATTGTTTACTGACTGGCCTGAGTCTCGTGGTGGCCAAGTACAGGGAAAAGCATCAGACACTGATATTCTGAACCGAGCACACATGGATGGTTCTTGCTCACAGACGTGGAGTCTAAGAGCAGGTCGAAAACGGCTACAAGCCAGCTTCTACTCCTCTTGACAGACTCTTAGGTGAAAAGACTGCCAAAGTAGTTAGTAGTGGAAGCAAGATTCCCTACACTTATTCTGATATTTTAAAAACAAGATCTGACCAAAAAAATTAAAAAGCCAATAGTGCAGACATTTGCATAGCTCTCTTTGGTAAAATCTATACTTTTTGTAAATAGAATATTGGATGGGTATGGGAAACCCAGTACTAGACACATCATTGTTTGTACAACTAACAGATGACTCTTGCATATCGTGTTACACTTTATAAACACTTTCAGAGCTGGAATTAATTAAACCTTGAAACAATGCTTTGAGGCACTTTCCTCGTTCGAGGTTGGAATTGTAAAACTCAGAAAGACTAAGAACATTCTCCAAATTGCCAACTGGTAAAAAATCAATGTGGGAATGATGGTTGGAGGGGATGCGAGTCAAACATGAGACCATAAAAAAGTCTTCTAAACAAACATCTAGCCAACTAATTTTATTGCATACCACTTGCATTCATAATGAGCACATAATAAATATTTATTGCTGAATGAATGAGTGGTTGCATGAACAAATGATGCACCCGAGAACACAGTGTGTGCTCGGGTAGCTCTTGATGATGTGTGTTCCTGAGACAAACAGAGAGATTTAGATGCTAATTGCAGAACAGGGGAAAGCAGCACTGTGGCAGATCTGCAGCAAATAGGAGCTCCTAATGGCACAGGCACCTAGGGCTGTCAAAGCATGCTAGCTTGCAGGAATCAGACAGGGATGGGTGTTTCAAGGTAAGTCCACACCCCACACTACCTGGGAGGTTCGGAAGCCTCACCATTCTCAATGGCAGGCTCTGACAGCCACATGCAAGCAACATTTAGTTGGGACAGACTGCCTGAGGCTCACTGAGGCAAGGGCCACAGGTCACAGGACAACTGGCAACCTTGTACCTGCCATTATCCCTAGTGAGTCCTCTGCGTGAGGTGTCATCTACTATATAGGGATAACCCAGGGTCATCTTTGGTGCTTTGGGGGTTCTTTGTACTAGACTCCTCTTGGACTTCTGTTGTACTGTAGGGGCAGACCAGGCCCTTTTCATAGGGTAGAAAAAGCAGCCTCTCTGTGGCTATGAGCAGCAAGCAGTTGTCAAGCTTTGTGGTTTGAAGCTGACAGGTTGTGGTTTTGACACCTGCCTCTGTCCGGACAGCACTGTCCCTCCTGATGCAGGTTGCCATGCCCACCCAAATTCCCCTATTAGCCCACAAAGCCAAACCCCTAGCAACAAGCCCAGTATCCAATTAATCAAGTTTTGACCCTCCAAGGGCAGAGAAGATAGGACCCCTACCCCATAAAACAAGACTGCTGCCCCAAATTCGGCAGTGACCCAAGTCTGGGCGCCCCCAATCCTCCCCAGGAGTGACTTTGTACTGCTTCTTGCAATACCTGCAATAAGTTTTTGCTTTGCACTGGTCTTCTCTGACTCCTCTTCCTCTTTCTATATCAGAGAGAGAGAGAGAGAGAGAGACAAGCCTGGTGAGGGTGAATCTGGGGACCCCTAGACCCCAGACCCACTGAATGTAACAGTATGAGTCCTTGTCTCTTGGGGCAAGTAGGAGCTGGGTGACCACCCCTTTCCAGCCTTCCTCAGAATTTTATAAGCAGTTGGACTCAGTTGCTAGGTTTCTGCCCTGTCTGGCCAGGAAACCCCTTACCTCCCCTTTACATAGGTCTGAAGGGATCACTCAAAGAGTCACGTTATTTATTGGGAACCTGTCTTCCCCTTTAATCCTGGGACTCGCTTTCAGTAGATAGGGAATCTTGGGAGAGTAGTTAAAGGAGCAGCTCTGTCTTCATTAATCGAAAACACTGCCTGTAATGCCACTACATGGCTACAGATCAACTTTCATTACTTTTTGATGGGACTTCTACAACCCCAAAGGATTTGCCTTGGTAATAGGACAATACTTCCTTTATGGTGCTTAGCAAAGCCTGAGGAACCAAAGCACCATAGAACTCAAATTTGTATGTCAGCATCTCCCTAATTCTAATGTAAAGTAGCATAGCCACAACATGACCACAACTTACAAATATCCCACTAGAGAACACTGGGTCTGTCCAGTGCTGAAAACACTCTGAGTACTAAGCTCCTCTGCCACTTAAGAGGAGCAGTGATTTAAGCATGTTTTTTAGTTCCTCTGAGCTTTGGTTTCCCTCTTTAAAAATGGGAGGTGACAATGCCTGCCTTAGAGTGACTAAGTGTGCATTCGATGGAGATGGTGGAGACAAAGAGGCTCCAGCTGTGGAACAAAGAGAATTGCTTGGTTTCTTGAAGCATCATTTTCTAGGGGTGTGGTGTCATTTTTAATCTGTGTGGTGTCATTGGAGGGGAGGAAAGCAGCTTTGAACACCCTTGTGTAAAGAGAATAAAGTATCGTACTGTAAAGTTCAATGACTTTTCCCAACAGCACAACATCAGGCAAGAACCAGGGCCGATTGTTCTGCCCAATACTTTATCCAGGAAACTTTGCCAAATCATGTTTTGTAAACACTCTTAGACTGTCCTAATAGCAGATGGTCAGGAAAGATACAGGAAGAAGAGCTGTTGTACCTGCGACGAGCCACAAAGTGCAAGTTTTAGGATTTTCTCTGAGGCTGCAAAATTTAGGTGATACTAATCATGAAAATGGTACTCTTGGTGGAAAAACAACACATTCACCACCTCTACATTAATGTAATTAAGCTGATGTGATTAATTTCACGGTTAGAATTATCTGTGATGGATTATAATGGAATTATGAGACAGGACATTGTGGCATAGGAGATAATGGCCTTATGAAATATTATTAGCCCATTGAAAACAACGAGGCGGGTCTATATGCACTGAGAAAAATATCTCTGAGATACTGTTACCAAAAATGCAGAACAATATATATATTTATAATGTAATTGCATTTAGTAAAAATAATAATATATGCATTTTATAAGATTGCACATCAGACTGTGGACTGGATTTAGTTTTGAGAGTGTGTTTGAAAGAGGGAATAGGCAAATATCCCATTTGCCTTTTTTTTTTTTTTTTTTTTGCAGCTGGAGATTGAACCTGCAGACTGCACTGAGCTACAATCCACCCTTTTTTAATTTTTCATCTTGAGACAAAGTATTGTTAAGTTGCACAGGCGGGACTCAAACTTGAGATCTTCCTGCCTCAGCTGTCCAGAGTGCTGGAATTACAGGTATGCACCAGAATACCCAGATCCATTTGCATTTTACCATGAAATGTATTGGTCTTTTTAAACCATAGAACTCCAAAAAATTGGAAAAAATTAAAAAGTGGTATCTAGTACATATATTTAGACAAATATTTATTGAATAAGCACTGGTGAGTTGTAGAATAACTTCCATACAAAATATTGTTATTACTATACTTAATATTTAATTCTGTTTTACAACACGTAAAGTGTCTTGGATTTTAAAGTGTATTCTGAGTTGAGCAGACAAAAGCATCTTGCAAAATAGGTTTCAAGGCTCTGAAACACTAAATTTTTTTCAAGGCCTACGTAAGTGGTACTGGGGCAAAATTTTCATTACTTCACTTTTTATTTATTCTTTTAGCAAAGATTTTTTTTGTGTGGGGGTACCAGGGGTCGACCTCAGGAGGTCGCGTGCCAGCAGGCACCCGTGCCGCTGAGAGATATCACCGGCCCCTTTTTCATATGTGGGTTCCGGGAGTCGAACTCGGGCCCTCACGATTGCCAGGCAGGTGCTTATGCTGCTGAGCCATCTCACCGGCCTTAGCAAAGATTTTTTAAGAGCTTTCTGTGTGCTAATCCCCCACTCTCCTCATTATATTATATTATATTGTATTATATTGTATTGCAACTTGCAAAGACAGGCATAAAAATGTGGAAGCACCATATAAATAAGTCAGTGCCTCAAAATGATACTAACTCTCCCTAAGCAATGGATAACTCTTAGATGCAAATTATGTTTTATTTACTTTCACCATGTGCCTTTCTGATAATGAGCTATAGATTTTATTTACCAAAGTTTTACCTTGCTTTTCTGAAGTATAGACTGATTTTAACTTTAAATTTTCTTCCCTACACCATTTACCTAAAGAGAAGTCACTGAGTGAATTTTAGTTTATCTCCCACTTTAAAAATGAATAAATAAATGTGCAATATTTTGTTTCTGTCTTCCATAGCAGACCTCTTTTCCCTCATTTTTGTAGGAAAGAATTGGTCCAAAAGGATGAGCTAATCATCCCATGAGGTATGAGAAGCTTATATACTCATCCCTAAAGGAAAATTATTTTGCTATGCTGTCTGAATTAGCTTAATATCTGTGGTCTGGCTTTGAAAGCAGAAACTTAAATCAATAGATGTGCTCAAAGTTAAACACTGAGAAACTGCAGCAAATGAACTGTAGGTGTTGGCTGGCTGAGTACACACAGAGGGGAACCACAGGGAGAACTGGGTGCAAAGTTCTGTACCAGTGAAGGGCCATTCAGGCAAATGTGACTCCAGAGCTCCTGTTTTGGGGAGATGGGTGGGCAGGGGGCAAAATCTTTCAGAGCATTGGAGTTGATGAGAACTGAGTCCAGAGTATGGTATTTGTTTACATATTTACTTTTTCATTCCAAATAGAAAGATAGAATAATAGATATAATAGGTGATAGATAGATAGATAGATGATAGACAGATAGATAGACTAGAGAGATAGGTTACCTACAGGTACTACTGTGATGTACATATAAAGATGACTGAACGAGTAGGTTCTTGCCTTTCTGGAACAATATTTTAGCGTGAAAATGGGACAGTGTATTAGTCAGTTTTCTTATTACTAGGGATAAATATCTGACACCTACAAGTGTTTGTATTAAAGGAGGAGAGGTTTATTTGGCCCATGGTTTCCGAGAGTTCTGTCCACTGGCAGGTGGCTCCCATGCAGGGACATCATTTTGAAATGGGGGTAGTGGCAGAGAAAGCTGCTTCTTTCATGGCTGCTGGAAAATAGAACAATGGAACAATGACAGAGAAGAAGGGGCAGGGACCAGATATAGACCCCAAAGTCATGTCTCCATGACCCACCCAGACACATCAAGAATGTTTTACTAATCTCAAGTTCATAATTAAGCTTAACCATCACAGACAGCAAACAAATTGTTAAAAATTAATTACAGATTGTGACAAATACTATAGAAAATAAAGACAGTGCTATCATGGTTAATAGCAATGGTTGAGTGAAGATAGGAATCTATTTATTTACATATTCATCTATTTATTTGGGGGAAAGCTTACTTTAGGAGAGGAACCCCAAGGCCTCACACATGCTGGGCAAAGGCTCTACCTCAGAGTCACAGCAGCAGTACCCAATAGGGACTGATGTAGATAGGGAAGTCAGGAAAATCCTGAAAGGCAAAATGACAAGGCCCTGCCACACATCATTCCAATCCCTGCTGCCAAGGAGTCACCAGCTTCCAGCGCTACAGACTTTAACAGTGGCCTCTTCTAAAGGCTGGGAGTCAGGTGCCACATGGAATCCTTTCTCCAACGCTGAGTAATCGACCCTTGCACTGTGCTGGCTAATGCTGTGTTGTCGGTTGTCATGGAAGGCTTTCTGTTGCAGAGGAAAAGCAATTTTCTCACTTCTTTATTTTGACAATTCTCATTCACTTTGATTCTGGTCTCCCCACAAGGCAGTGAGGTGAGTCCCTTTTGTGGTGACCATGATGCAGTTGTGGGGATTTGGAGAGGGCAGGCACCTGCTGGGTCTGTGACTTTGTCCAGAAGCCTTATAGTCAGAGGGAGTGCAATGGATTTAACAGGAAGGGAAAGTTGCAAACAAAGGAGGCCTTCATGGCTGCAAAAAAAATTACAAGGACTCAAGATCATAGAGTTTCTTTCCTAAATATTTTGACAGTGAACTCTCTGGAATTGTTTTGGCACTGTCCTACCCCGAGGCATGGACAATCTCTAGAAGACTTCAAGTGTCCCCATAAGTCCTAGGAATTATATCACAGAACATCTTCTTTTCCTTAATTTCTTTCTTTTCCTTTCTTTTTTTTTTGTGCCGGGAATTGAACTCAGGACCTTCCTCTTGCCAGGCAGGTACTTGTGTCACTGAGCTATATCCCCAGACCCCTTAACCATATTATTTTGCTCAAAATCTCCTCATTATGATACAATGATGCAACAAAAAGCATATATTTGAAATTCCTTAGGAAAGTCTTTCCTTGGATATACTATATAATTGCATGAACTTTTCCAGATGTGAGGCTCACCCCATGGGAAATAACAAAGAATTTGTGAATTAAGGAAATTGTCCTGCTTTTATGTTATTTTTACCTGTATGGTTATATATTATGAACAGAATGTTGAAGCTAATCATCAAAATTTATTAGAAAATGCACTCTCAGAATTATTTTGCTTGATAAAAATCAAATTTCTTAAGACAAAGAAACCAGCTGTTTTACATTTATACTAAGATTGGGATTACGTATTTAAGATTTCTGTGTTAAATCATTAAAAATGAGGTAATGAGTTATCTTAAGACTGGATAGCATATCTCAAAAACTGTAGTGAGTAGAAAAAAGTGTAAAAGAAATTATATTTCTTTATATTTACAAGAGGATTTTACTATTTTATTAAATATAGACAAATTTCACTTATTTGCTTGATGTTTCTGTGCTAAGGCACTGCTAATACTCACAAATTCAGATTTGATATATCCATTTTTTTTCTGGTCCAAGTGGTGATAATCCTTATGATCTATTTAGATGTCAGTATTACTGAGGACTCCTGATGTGAATTATCCACATTATCTAAGCTTCAGATTCTCAAGCCACTTAGATTTCTCTCCTCCTTATGCTCTGGGATTCTGTCTAGAAAGCTATGTCACAGGGGTCAGTAGCCTCTCCAGCAGTTCTCCTAAGTGAACACCAAATCTGGAGACAAATCATAGGCAAATCCCTGGAACACCTAAACAGTTGATCAGCTTAAAGTCAATGCCCCATGGCCTCCCTCTTCCTTCAAACTGGGCTCCGAGAACCAGCAGAAAGTTAGAGGAAACATTTGGCCTGCACATGCTCCGTTAAGAACACTTTAGCCAGGATTGTCATTATGATTTTAAAAATGCACATGTACCTGGCATCTGAGCCAAATCCCAGCAGAGACAGGAAGCAGGTCTGATGAGCAGCAACAAGTGATTCGAGGTGTAAAACCTCCGCAGTGTCTTTCACATTTTCTCTAGTGTATTTTCCTGGAGGACTTTATTTGTGTGTTATAATCATGTCCTTTGAAATAAAAAATAGAAGAAAGAAGTAGATGTAGCACCTTTGGTAAAAATGGTTAAAATAAAGGCTGGTTTGATGTGCAGATAAAATTCCTGTGACCTGGAGAGTTTATGCTGTAAATGGAATAACTGAATTTGAGTTATCGCATGAAACAAGATACTCATTCATCTTCCTTCATATATTTCAATAATGAGTTATGGTTTTCACATCCAATGAAGAAAAACATGTTTGCATGTGAGTCTGTTTGGGAAAAATACAAATTTTTATGAGTCATATTTTTACATTTAAAAGAACAAATGCTTAATCTCACGAAAAGGAATGTTCTTTTATTTAGATTACTAACTGAATGATGTGAGAACTTGAATTAGAATACAGGCAGTGCTTCAGATTTACTAAAATGCTAACATTTGAGCATCTTTGAAAGCAAGTAGATGAAGCTTCTTCCCGCACCCCCCTTTCTTGTAGCTGGAAAAGGCTCAGGCAGATGAGTTGCACAGCTCATTGTACAACAGTTACTCCATTTGCCTCTCCTCTAGATTTCTGGTTTACTTCCCTTCTGCTACAGAGAACTTGTAGTTTAAGTATCCCCTGTGTGTCTCGGGAAATCAGTGTCCTGCTCAGAGACAGCTCTCAAGAGTTCTTCCACCTCTAACATTTAGTGCTTTCATGGTTTAAAGGGATAGCAAAGTCATAATTAACATCAGTTGAGCTGCATCATTTGGCCTCTACTTCATCCATCTTTGGACCCCACCCAAGCCCGCCTGATAATCCTAACCTGAGAGGTTAACCAAGGGGAAGCCAGAGAAGATAGACAGACCTGGCTGAGGTCAGACCTGAGCCCAGAGCCTGAGCACCCCAGCTCAGCAGACGGAGCACCAAGCACCGCCTTCCCGACTGTCTTGCCCAGCGCAGTCCGACCCACAGCTTCTCTTGATTAGGGTAAGGTGAGATAATTAAGAAAATAATATTTTAGGTATCCTGTTATGCATAGAGACTCTGATCTATTTATCTACCAATAAGGTAACTGAGATTACTTTTTATATCATGGGAAGGCATATAATGACAAGAGAAGTGTATGAACAAAGTAGGAGAAAGTAAAGTTTTGGAAAGAAAGAGATTCCTGAAGAAAAAAGTAAAGGAGAAACTAGTTTGTATTTGGGATCTCTCTGCTGATTCTCTGTAGACCTGCTTCCTGTTTCTGCCAGGAGTTGGCTCCATACCAGGCAAATTGTTCAAGAAGGATCCAGGGGGCTGGTGAGATGGCTGAGCAGCGTAAGCGCCTGCCTGGCAAGCATGAGGACCCGAGTTCGACTCCCGGAACCCACATACGAAAAAGGGGCTGGTGATATTGCTCAGCGGCACGGGCGCCTCCTGGCGTGCGAGGTCCTGAGGTCGACCCCCCGGTACCCACAAAAAAAAAAAAGGATCCAGGATGTGGAACACATCACCGTGTACCCGGAATCTGGAACATAAGGGAAGGGAAGGGCTGTGCAATTACAGGGTAGACAAGGTCCGATCATGGAGGTCTGTGCCTGGCTAATGGGTGGCCCTTTCTGTAGGGCTGGGATGTATGACGAGATGTGTCTCAGGCAAAGCACACTAACTGAGATGTTGCTGGTCTGACTGTGTAACTTGACTTTCTGGGGCACATCTTCTACAGTAAGAATTCCAGAGGACTTCGAGTACACTGAGAAATAGGCAAAACAAGTGGCCAGGAGCTTAACATTAATCCCTTGTGTCTACACTTCTACAACGTCAAATATAAGGACAAATACAACGATTCTGGGGGAAAAAAAAAACAGATTATGAATAGAAAGTGCTTCTCTCTACATGGTTTTATGTCCTTATGCCACTGACATAGAAAAATACTTCTTCCTTCCTTTCTTTATAACTATGGATGAGTCGGATGAACTTTTATACTTAACCATTGCACATAATTCAGACAAACCCATCCAAGCATGGGAAACTGAGAGTCAAGCCCTTGCTCCAATGTGAATTGTAAAAACCACCAGTCTACATGGCTTGTACCTGCCTGGTTTGCATACTATGCTCAAATGGCCTTTGACATGACCTGCTCCTGCCTCTGCTTGCCATCAAGTTAAAAATATCCAGGATGAATCAACTGACTTCCCTATAGCTTTCAGCACGGGCTGTGAAATTGTCTTTGAAAGGCCTACATCTGTCTTCTTCCATGTCAGTTTGAAGCAATAGGTGAAAACCTGAGGACTTCCCTACTCTGTTATGAAGTGAATCGCTAGAGATCATCTTGACAATAGTGCTGTTGTTGGAAATGTTGCTTTTCCAATTAATGAGGGGCAGGGCTGTATCATCCCCTGATTCCTAGTCCACTCTAGCTGTTTAAAAAACTTTATTAAAATGACTTTACAAAATTGATTACTGATTGTCATTGGCTGGACTTGGTTACTAACAGAATCATTAAATGTGTCACTTAGTGACAATAGCCATACACACTGGATAAATGACATCTTTCCTATTTAACTGTAGGCAACCCTTACAATAACTCAAACTGACAAACAACCAAAATGCTTTTCAAAACAAAAAAAAAGTTTTTGACCTGTAATCCTTTCTGTAAAGGAGAGCGCATTGCTCTTGAAGTAATAAAAACATACAGCAGTGAGCTATTTATAATACAATAAAATTTTGAATCTAAGCCAGGTGTGGTGGCTCACACCTGTGATCCCAGCAGTCTGGGAGGCTGAGAGAGGAGAATTTCAAGTTTGAGCCCAGCCTGGGCAATTTAGCGACCAAGTAAGACCCTGTCTCAAAATAAAAAATAAGTAAAAGGCTGAGGATATATCTCAGTGCAAAAGTCTTGAGTTCAGTCTTTAAAAAAAATATGAATTAGATTGAACTGTGGACTGAACTCATTAATCTATTTTAAGCAAACATTGAGTCCCTAGGTTAATTTCTGTTTAGTGGTTTTCAATGTGTTATCCTCAGAACCCCTGGATGCTCTGAGATTTTTCTAGGTTGTTCATGAGGTCCAAATGGTTTTTATAATAATACTCCCATTTTTTTTGTCTTTTCTGTTGACATTTACACCAACTGTGCCAAAGCAGTGGCGTGCACCTGAGCAGAAATCAAGGCAATAGCACTAAACCCTCCTATCATTTGTTGTCTTCTTCAGCATTATATTATTGCAGTAAAAAAATTATGCTGCTGTCATCTAAATCATCCTAACATTGCAGGAATACATAGTTGGTGTTATTAAACTCTTATATTTGAAATAAGTCTTTTTTATAATTATATGAAACAAAATAGAAGTAACATATACTTCAATGTACAGCATCAAGCTTTTCTACTGTAATTGAAATACAAATATTTCTTTTTTCTTTTTTTTTTGTGGGCACCGGGTGTCGACCTCAGGACCTCACGCGCCAGCAGGCGCCCATGCCACTGAGCGATATCACCGGCCCTTTTTTCATATGTGGGTACCAGGAGTCGAACTCGGGCCCTCGCGCTTGCCAGGCAGGCGCTTATGCCGCTATGCCATCTCACCTTCCCCACAAATATTTCTCAAAATGTTTATATTTACTTGAGTTCTAAGTTAAACCAGATTTTTTAAAGGAGCACCATTTTTACTGAAAGAATAACATATTGTAGTTATTCAGATTTTGGTAATTAGCAGATTTTTTCTGAAAATGAACAAAGTCAGCCAATAAATTCAAAGAAAATAACTGGATGGAATTTGTTGCCAATCATAGAATTTATACTTTTAAGTAAAATAAAATGCTTAAGGAAAAGAGTCTGGGATTGGGGAATGGGGAAAAGAAAGAAGGGAAAAGAAAAAAATTGTATTTATATATAAGATGGTTAAGATAGATACACTACTAATTTTGCTTAGTACATTGAAGAGAAAGGTTTATGCCAGTAATGTTTAGACAATTGAATGCTGATATCTTGTATCCTGAGTAACTAATTTAAAGATAACAATGCATAGTGTATTAACCATTGTTGCCCTCCTGTTATGTTGTTTTGAAATTTTGTTCTTTTTTTTTTTTCCTTCTCTTTAAATTAAAAAAAAGAAAAAAAATAAAATGCTTAAAACTAGTATCTGTCCCTGGGAGCTTGACAGCTTCCCAGTGTTTTAATATATTTTCTGACCAGATTAGTGGTGATATTAATGAATGTTATTTTTTGATATAGTGTAATGAATTGTATCAAAATTTAGAAGAGTTGCATAAGCCAGTGGCTAATATTTTCCTAATGAATGATGTATGATGTTACACAATCCTGTAGGGATAAAAGTTCCTTCAAAGGGCAAAAGAAACCAATGAGTTTAGTGTCACAGAGAATAAGAGTTTCTCTGATACAGTTTTGTTTTCCATACTGGAACTTATAGCAAAGAAATGACTGCATGGCAAGTTGTGATATAGTGCCATGATTATCTGAAAAGGCATTGAAACACTCCTCCCTTTGCTAACTACATAGCTACATGGGGCAGGATTTTATTTGTATGCTCCAACCAAAACAACATCATAATTTATTAAATACAGAAACTAGTATGAGAATCCAGCTGTCTTTTAATCAGGTTTCTTTTTGTTTTAGAAAATACAAGTATTTCCATAAAATATGTTAGTTATATTGACATGTAATGGGTTTATTATTATTTCAATTATAAATAGTTAATTTTTAAAAATTTAACGTTTACATTCTAGTATGGTAAATACCCATAGATATATCCCACGTAAACAAAAGTTCTTTGAGTTCCTTAGTAATCTTTTAGAGTACAAAGAGGCCCTAAGAGCAAAGTATTTGAGAACCACTATTTTATTTTAAGAACTGGGTAGCATTCAATTCTACCATAGCTATTATTGGCAACCAAAAAGCAAAGGAAGAGAAGAGAAGAGAAGAGAAGAGAAGAGAAGAGAAGAGAAGAGAAGAGAAGAGAAGAGGCCTCACATCTGAGGTGAGATTAGAGGCATTCTGTTCATTGGTTTTGTTACATATAAGCATTTTTAAAACTGTTCATGTGATATCTGTTCAATGAAATATGAATGGCAATCACTTGGAAGACACTTATTGAAGGTGGGAAATAAAAACATCAATAGTTAAGATCACATGTGAAACACACATTAAAATTATTTTAGGCATTTTGTAATCTTAATTGCCTTTAATTCTACAATGAATGATCAAATTTTGGTATGGAAGTAGAAATAGTTATTTCGATATTAAAAATTTTAAAGGCTGAAGTTGTTCCTTGTCTCAACTCTCATCCTGCATTTCTAATTATGACTTTATTTGGCCTCTGACATACAAATTCCCACCAGGTCCACAGAGAAAACTAGGTCTCAATTTCTTGGCATGCACTCAAGTTATGTTGACATGTAAGGTCCTCTAAATCAGGTCTCACTCTCCACCAGCCTTATTTGATGCTTTTCTTTTCCTCCTCATTCATCTCCTATCCCTTGCTCTGTGCACCAGCCATGCTACACTTTCCCTCAATGCACTATTTCCTCACATGTCTTGGGAGTTCCGAATCTCCTATTTCTGCATCTGAATGACATTTTACTTCTTCTCTTCTCCATCCAACACATTGTCACTTATTCTAGATCAAGTGTAAATTCGTCTCCACTGGGAAACCTTTTTTCCCCATTCATATGCACATTCAACAAATGAGAGTTACTAGGCAGGCAATGATCAGACATGGTCTCTGCATTCATGTAAGTTATGTAGGAAAAATGGCATGATCATGATGAATGCCTCTGCAGGAAAGATGCTAGAAGCTGTGAGACTCTGTAAGAAGAGGATTTGTCAAGGAGGTCAGGGAAGGCTCACATGAGGAAAGCAATATTTGATCTGAGCACCAAATAATGCCAAGGATGCACAGGAGAGGAAGGGAGGAAATTGTTCTCCACTGGAAGTGACCTTGTGGGAAGAAGAGTCTGAGAGACAGGGACTAGAAGAAGAGCACTGTGTTTGGAGTACAGTGAGTGAGTGGAAGCATGGTACACGTAACTTAGAGATATAGAACCAAAATGAGGCAGGACCCTGTCAGTGTGTTAATGAGTTTTGTTCTTGTTCCGAGAGACTTATGAACCCATCAAGATGGGAAGGACGGTGGGTTATTTTCAGATTTCCATTTTGAAAAGATCACTGTGGTTTCTGTAGGAGAATAGACTAGAAAGAGGCCAGAGTCAATGCAGGGAGATCAGTGATGAGGCTTGGTCAGTAGTCTACCAGCTTAATGTCAGTTGTTTGGATTAGGAATATGAAGGAAGGTGGTGGATTTTAGGGGTGTTAGGCAGTGAAATTGAAAGAATGATGCATAATGGGTAAGATTTGTGGGGTAAGGGAAAGACAGGTGTCAAGGATGATATCTGGGACTCTAGCTTGTGCAACTTGATGTGTGAAGGCCTATTAGAGGGCCCCCAAAGAGGGCCAGGCTTGGGGGGGTGCTCTTGACTCCCCAGGCAGAAGCAATGACTGCTGTGGCTGTTGCACAACAACTCTATCACAGGACACTCATTTTTATATAAGTATTTTGAGGGGAATTAATGACAATGTGTATTTCACTGTAATAATTTTTAAAAATTTAAATATGCATCATAGTTTTCAGTCACACCCTATAGTTCTCAGACAAGTACTTTGGGATTTTGGCAACTATTTGCTTCCGTAAAGGACTTTGAATTTGGGACAACTGGATGGAGAATGAATTTATAATTGATTCCACCACAGCAGTGTTCAGCTGTGGCCACAGAAATGGCCAGCTGAGATTGCAGTAGCGTTGAGCATGGGCAGCGGCTGTGGTGCCAGGGCCAGCGTTCTGTTCAGGTTATTTCTACAGCATAAACTTTGCTAGAAATCCAGCTGCTCAGCCTCGCTTTATGCCTACCCATTTTCTAAATTCTCTTCCATAGCTTTCTGACTGAGGCTAAACTGATGAGGATGATGACTACAAATAACATCTACTGAGTGCTTAATATGAGCCAGGCACTGCTTCCATTAGTTTGGGAGTATTTGACCCTTTAATAATCCTTACAAGTGATGTCCACTACCTCAGCCCTCATTTGACAAATAAGAGTTTGAGTACAGAGTGGTTATGTAATCACCGTTACAGATCCCACAGCTGGTAACTGATAAAGACGGAATGGAGACCTCAGAGCCTGGCTCCCATGCCAGGCTTTTTACTCAGGATGGATTCTGTGGCTTGTAATTAAGAATCTTGACGTACATTTGGTTTTGTGGTCTCTTTCTCCCTTAAGCCCTGAATATGTTAAAGTCAAACACTGGGTATCATTTGCTGTCTGTGCCTAGCCCCATCCACCAACAGTCGGCATTCAAAGTACCCAGGGCAGCAGCAGAGTGGTTCTCCCATGATTCAACCCTCTCATTCCTTGCAAGCATCCATGTCCCTCCACCTCCCCCACCCTCAGCCCAACTGCTGCCTGGGCTGGGGTCCCCACCACCATCCTAAGCTCTGGTAAGCACGGTCTTTGCTCTGAGACACTGTCAACCTAAGGCTGCAGGTGCCAAAGCAGGCATGAAAGCTCCTATTGTACAACAGCCCTGCAAGGAATCCATGTTGAGGTTTCTGTGGGGACAAGGGAATGCTGAAAGCCAGCTGACAACACAACAGGACAAAGTGAAACTGTGTGGTTTCGGTGTCCTGAGAGTGGGGAAGCCCGTCTGTTCAGAGCAGCTGCAACAGCTAGGAAATCTTGTGGTATTTGCATTCCAAGCAAGGAAAGCTTTGTGCATCCACAACCAGTGGAGTGGCAACCCTTAAAGGTGACATTGCCCTTCCCTTGGGACTTCCTGTTGCATGTGGGGCCTTTCGGTGCTGAGATGTTAAAGGTTAATGAGGCTGAGTTTGGATGAAGACTCTTGGACTGAGAAGCTCCTTGGAAGACAGGGGCTGGAATTGGGGTCTGAGGTTACTCTGTGGCCTCCAGGCTATTGTGTGGGACATTGTATGGCATGGTCGCTCTGAAGCTTATTGGTGTATAGCTGCAATCTTTCCCTGATATTCTTGGGTAACCTGTGATCTAAAAGCCATTCAAACTAGGTTGGAGAGGCAAATTGTCCTCGGCAAAAAAAATCTCTGTGAAATCTGTGGGGTCTCCTTACTTTAGCCCAGAGACAAAAAGCAGTTCTGAGCCACCCCTGAATTCTACTTCTCTTCCTAAGACAGGGAGTGAGGGCGCACAACACCTCTGACTGTAGAGCTATTCAAATGTATGTGGTGCTCTCTGCTGGTAGCTGTAACCAGCTTGTTCCCTGGAGCAGGATGCCTCTGTAATCTTGTATGAGGTTCTCCTCCAAGTCCTTGGACTATAAAGAGCAGTTTAGAGGAGATCTGACCAACAGTCAGTGTCTAGACCTGTCTCCACTGGCAAGGATGCTTGCTTTAGTAGAAATGGAAATTAAAACTAGAGCACAAATTTACAAGGAGAAAAAAGCTTTAATTGGAAAGCTAGAGAGAAAATAGGAAAGGGTTCCAACTTAATCAGCTAGCTGGAGTAGGCACATTCTGAAACAGGTTCAGCGTGCACGCACACACATACACACACACACCCTCACGGTAAAAATGGATGGTCAACTTTCAATGATTAGCTGGTGGGCTGCAATCCGGCTGGTCAGAGTCCTGGTGTCATAGCTCTGGATCTTTATGGCTGAGGGATGTTTTCATTCGCAGGAAAGGATTGTCTTTCTTTGTGGTGGTCTCAGTCATGTGGAGCTCTGCCTTTCCTAGAATTCAGGTGATCTGGGATTTAGAACAATGGCTAGAGACATCTGGGTAGAGCTGACTGTCCCCGTAAACCTCTTATCGTGATATCCTTAGTCTGGAAGGGTGATGAGACCATGTAAATTCAGAGCTAATCAACCCTGTCTGGCCAGCTCCTAGGCACTCCCTAAATGACCAACATACCCCTATGCAGAACTGAGAAGACAATTGACTCAAAATTAACAATAACGAAAGATACAAAATGAAGGTCCATCTTTGCTCTACTTTTAAGTTAACGATTGGGCATCTTCAGGCCCAGTTAAGGAGTCATGGTTCATAGCAAAACTAGTTTTCAAGTCCCCAGCAGTCCCAGAAGAAAACATGAATCATGCTTTCAATGAGTAATAAGGGACAAGGACTCTGCCTGATCCTCATTCCCATGGTCACCTCTGACTATGTTATAGCTGGGCAGACCCTCACACTTCCTGAAATGCTTCTGTCATGTGTATTAGTTCCTGTAAAGATTCATTTATAATTAAAATGAACTCCTCCATCATCTCTGCCCCTTTTGCTTCAGGAGCTTGTTCCCTGGGGTTGCAATGTTCTCATCTGAGAAAAGCAAGGTGCAGACACTATTTAGTTAAAAAATGGAGAGGGGAAGGGAAGTTGTGTGAGTGTAAGCATATATGTTGAATTTGAATGCAGTATATGGGATGATAAACAAAATTAATAGTGGGAAATAGTTATTGGCATTCATTTTATGATGGGAACTGTTCTAAGCATGTTGCATGTATCAGTTTAACCTAATCTTCATAAAAACCTCCTGAAGGAGATGTTTTATCTCCATTTTTCAGGCAAGAGAACCAAGGCACAGAAAGATGAAGCATTCTGTCCACAGGGATATCTGGGAAGCACAGAGCCAGCATAAGACCTCAAACAAGCTGCTAGGGAAGAGAACTAATTGGAGGACAGGAAAGAGGAGGGGGACTTTGCCTTTTATACTTTCTGGTAACTTTTACATTTTGAGCCATATATTTGTAATATATATTGAGTACATAAATAAATATACACATTAATTTAATAGAAATGTAAAATTAAAAATAATATTGAAAATGAAAGGAAACTTATTTTCTCTACTGTCTACACCATGATGGAGAGTTGTAATAACACAGCCATTCATGATTCAGGGACAGGCTGCCCAAGTTTACAGTCTGCTTCTGCCAGTAACTTGGACAACTCTCCATTCTCTCTGTGTCTCTGCGAGTTATCTTCAAGATAAGTTAAATAAGTTAATGGGTTAAAAGAGATTTTTTGGCATATACTGTACTAGCTGCTAGTGAATATCATTATCTAAAATTAAAAACCTAAACTCATTCAACATCCAATAAATATCAAATATGTACTATATACCTGCATTTTAAGGCTCTGAAGATAAAGCATTACCTCCAACTTTTGCCTTCATGGAGCTATTAACTTTGCAGAGACCAGGAGAGATCACCACTTAGGATAAGAAAATAAAAAGGCATAATACAATAGGAGAATAAGTGACAAGAAAGAACACAGGATGAGATCTGTTCAGTCTCATGATACATTTCATCATAGGCGACACTGAGTTTTCATAAATTATATAGTGTGGAATCCTAATTCATTATTCTTAGAATTTACATAAGTCCTTATATAAATTATTAACATATAGAAAAAAGTAAAAATAATTTCAATGTTATTTATTTAAATACCTTATATGGAACATAACCACAAAATTCACTTTACAAGAGGAAAAGATAGCTCATATCAGTGCACTTTGAAATCAGAAAAGAGTCCAGAAAAATTCTTACAGCAACTCAACAAGCTTTGTGACAATGAATCTTTTCAGGCTCATTGCCTTTCTTTTTTTTTTTTTTTTTTTGGTACCAGGAATCAAACTCAGGACATTGCACTTGCCAGGCAGGCTCTTGTGCTGCAGAGCTATGTCCCCAGTGCTCATTCCCTTTCTATGTGGCTCAGTGGTTGAGAAAGCTCTGTGGTGTTAACCTATCTCGGCTCACATGGGGGAACGTGTGAAGAGCTTCGTAATAGCCTGGTGGATCTACTAGAGACACACATTCATTAACTTCACATCCAGTATTCCAGGGCATGCTTCCTAAGGCTTGGGAAATGGACATAAACTTCAAAGAGAAGATGAGGAAATAAGGCAGAAAGGGAAGGGTTTGTGGAAGATGACGTCCTCTAGTGGAAGAATCTTACAGTCTGGGTGCAGGTGGCCTCCGGCGGCACAGTTTTCACCTGTCCCTTAGTCTTCCCCAGGCTTGTTCCTCTCTCAAGTCATCACTTTACTGAATGCCTTCAGGAAGTATTTAACTGACTGATACTTTTTCTGCTCTACTCTGCTCCTATATGGCCTCTTCTCTGAGAAGTGCTACAGGATTTTCTCCATGGTTTACAAAAAGCATCCTAATTGAAGCTCTCTTCTGCAGCGAAGCAGAGCGTAAGGAGGACATCTCTGGTAGGTGCATACGAATGACGCTACTTTGAGAAAATTTCAAAACAGCATTTTCTCCAGTTTCTATTACAAGATAAAAAGAAAAGAAAAGATGAACCAAGCCTGGTGGTGCACACCTGCAATGCCAGCACTCTGGGGGTCTGAGGCAGAAGGGTCACAAGTTCAGGACCAGCATGGGAAACTTAGACACTTGTTGAGACCTGTCTCAAAATAAAAAATAAGGCCAGTGAGATAGCTCAGTGGCATAAGCACCTGCCTGCAAGCACGAGGTCCTGAGTTCAACTTTCAGTACCCGCATATAAAAAATAAATAAATAAATAAATAAATAAATAAATAGTAATAAAAAGGTCTGCAGATGTAGTTTAGAGCAAAGGCCTAGTTTCAATCCCCAATATCACACATATGCAAAAATAAAACAAAACGGGGCCGGTGAGATGGCCCAGCGGCTTAAGCGCCTGCCCGGCAAGCGCGAGGGCCCGAGTTCGACTCCCGGAACCCACATACGAAAAAGGGGCCGGTGATATCGCTCAGCGGCACAGGCGCCTGCTGGCGTGCGAGGTCCTGAGGTCGACCCCCCGGTACCCACAAAAAAAAAAACAAAAAACAACAAATAAAACAACCACGAGTTCACTTTTTTTCTACAGAAATAGGTAATATCTCCAGATAAACTCTACAGGAGCAAAAATTTTTCTCTTTTCTTCACTATTATGAATCAAGCAGTTAGAGCAGCAAGGAGTACATAGAAGGTACTCCTTAAATATTTGTTGAATGAATGAGTACACAAAATAATGATAACATCCACAAAGTAAGTGATGTTAAATTCACTTACAAGTTGAGGAAACTGAGGTCTGAAAAGGTTACTAGACCTACCCCAGGCCACAGAACTAGAATGTACCCCTAGATCTGTGACTACGCAGCCTACCCTCTCATCTTAATGCCAAGCAGAGCCATGCCAACGCCTTCTGGGTTCTGCTTAGGTCTACAAGAGCAGTATGGCTCCATAGGCCATGATACCACACTTGGGTTTAGTTTGTCTTTGCTGTCTTTTCATGAGATTGAGAATTTTTAAAACTGAGATCCCTGTGTTCTTTAGTTAATGTGTCCACCTCTCCTCTTCTCCCCTGCATGCACCTTACCACCACACTGAGAAGATACAGGTGCCAAGCAAGAGGGACAGCACCTGTGGACCGCGGGAAGAGAATGGGTGTTTGCAGGAGTCTCTGCACTGCATCAACACTACAGATTAAGCACGCAGGAAAAGGATAATGTGAAATCCATAAAGGCAGTTGTTTGTTTTGATCACTGACGAATACTAAGTGCCTAGAATATCACCTGGAACTCAATAAATATTTGTTAAGTGAATGAAGTACAAGAGAAAAAGATAAAATAAGAGAAAAGAAAATGAGAAAGTGCAACATAGAAGGAGAAATGTTATGTATAAAAGTAGGCTGTAAACATTGAGAGGTGCTGAACTATTTTTCTTCTGTTTCCTGAAAGTAGTATATTTCTGGCACAAAGGAAATAAACTGACCTGAAAGACTAAAGAAAACTTTCAATTTGGAATTGTACACCTTGGCTTTAGCTTACTACTGTAGCTGAAATAGCCACTTAAATATTCACTTTTCACACAATGAAATTCTTTTTGCCACTCATGGTGAACAAGAGAGGAAAGGGTCACAAAAACAACTCATAGAAAGGGATCTGAAATTCCTCAGTGCTGTTCTGATGCATGATTCCAAACCATCTTCACAGATTTTGATATATTAGACATAAGTAACAAGATCAGTAGGAATTTTCTCAATTTCTAAAAAAATATTTACTGAAGTTTTTGTTGTGTTTCTTCGGTATCCATGGCTGGTTGCAATCTTGCTGTGTGACTTTTATCCCTGCGAGCCACTCCCTAAAACAGAATATCTAATTCTGGATCTCAATCCCATAGAGGTTAACTGTTTTATAAGCCCAACAGACCAAGGGGAACCTGGATGTACAGTGCCGTGCATTTTCATTCATTGAGAATTCAGAAGATGTAGGCAACAGGTCAATTTGTCTTTGAACAGAAAGTATTTCCATATTCAGCCTTTACCTTCTGCTTGGCTAAAACCCTATCCTACAACTGACAGCCAGAACAATTTTCTCCTGCTTTTAAAGAATGAACAGCTTAAGAAAAACAGACCAGGTAATGTGAGAAAGAGGGTAGATCTTGGGTAGAGGAGGGAGGCGCTGTAAGCTCCAATCTCAGCTCTGATCTGAACTTCATGTGACTCCCACAAACGTTCTTATATTTTTCCTGGAAATAAGTGGTGTTGTTGGAAAGCAGAAAGAACACACAGAGCCCCATCTATAGGAAAATAGATTTCTCACTGTTGGCTTGTTTTCCTCAGTGATCAACACCAGTTTTGGCATTTGTTAAGTGGCTGCAGAGCTACCAGTTGAGGTGATAAATAGGTAATTAGTCCATAAAGTGTGATGATTCATAAAGTACAGTAATGTTTTACACTTCCTAGGTAATAGTTCAGTCTCATTAATCCTTTCAATGGATAATACAGAAGATGTAAAAGACAGGTAAATAATTTAATCCATCACAAAGAGCCACAGTTCAATTGGAAACAGACACTTAGTTTATTTCTTTTAATTTTATGTCTACAATTATCCATAAGATCACAGGTGATTTACTGGAAAGATCCATGTTTGCTGACAACTACTTTGCTTGAAAATATGCCCTGTGCTCCCATTTCAAATATTGCATCAGTGAAAAAGAAAGAAAACATTTCATTGAAAATTCCCTGGTGCTTTCTGCTCCATCACACCATGATTAATTTTCTTCATGAAGAACAAGATGTCACCAAAATTTCAAAAATATTTTCCAAAATAGAAAGTCTAATTTTTCTGAGGCTTTTCAGCTTAAATAACCCAAACTAACTTCCAAATGCATTTTAAGTAATTTGGGGAGTCCCTTTCTCTGATTTTTCTTACATGTTTCCGATTTTTGCCAAACTGATTTTGAAAATGTAAGATGAAAACTGAGCTACTGCAGAATCAATTAATGATTGGCAGCATGGTCAAGCAGGCATGACTTTCAGTAGGTTAAGTTACAGAATGTCTTCTAATGCTGTGTTAATGACATGTAAATAAGAACTTGTTATTAGAACAAATATTCCAGGACTAAATGATATAAATCTATGTATTGGTTTATTATAAGCTTTCCGAGGATTCTCACTCAGTTCTATTTTTCTTTCATTACCCTTCTACTGTCTGGAGATAATTAATAATACTGTCTGCTACCCATTTTATTGGATCTTTAAATGATAAAATTGCAATATTTTTCTAACCTGTTTGGGCACAAATACTTCTGTATTGGTGACATTTTGGTAGTAGTGAAAAACAAAATTCCCGTAAGTAGTCCTGTTCTATCATAATCTAGCTGAAGTAATATTGTCAGAGAGTTTTGCCTTCTAATTTATGCTGATCAAGAGGGAAATTAAATAAGTGACACCATCTTTTAGTGTACTAGTAAAGATAGGGTCACTGAACACAATTTTAGAAATCTGAGATGTGCATTTAAATAAACCAGTAAGCTCAAGCAACATTAACCTGGAGGGAGGTCTTCTGACGCTTGCCCAAGTTTCTCATTCAAATAGTTCCTGCTTAAGGATTTTATTAATAGATGTGAACATATAAGATATGTTTACTGAGTATGCAAGAAATAGAGTAAGTTCAGCCTAGAAAAGAGAAGACTCATGGAAATATCATAGCCTCATTAAATACTTAATATATATATTTTTGTTTATTTGTTCATTCTTTTGTTTGTTTGTTTTTTGAGGCAGGATGTCAGTGTCGGTTTGTGGTTGCCTTGATATCCTGAATTAATTTGAAATGTTTATGGGAATTTCTATCAAATAAAAACATTACAGTGTGGCCCTGTCCACCTCATTCACTGGATCTGGCACCATCCAACTTCCAGTTCTTCCCCATAGTCAAAAAGGTAATGAAAGGTAAGCACTCGGAATAATTCAGGACAGTAGGGCAGCCATGACAGCACAACTAAAGAGATTCATGAAAAGGAACTTCCAGAACTGCTTCGGAAAGTGGAAAGAATGATGGGATAATTGTGTCCAAAACAATGGGTGGGGAGGGTATTTTGAGGTGGAGTAATGGGAATGTGCCTTTTATTATAATACATTTAAAAAAATATAAACGTTGATTGCATGTGTTGATTACACTTTGTATATTAGTAAAGACAGCTCTGAGCCCACTTGAGTTTTATCCTGTTTTCATCATTAAGTAGTTATGTTGCATTGGATGAAAAAAAAAAAAGTGACACCAAAACTCAATTAGAGAGAAAGAACTAATTCTGGTTTTCTGTAGCACAGTAGGTTGGTTACTGATTATATGATCTATGATATATTTCAAAATAACTAGTAGAGTATGGAAGTTCCCAACACATAGAAATGATTAATATTTGAGGAGATGGAAGTGCTTATTACACTGACCTGATCATTACATGTTGTATAAATGCATCAAATTATCCTATTGTACTTCATAAAGATGTATATATATTACATCTCAATGAAAAAAATAATAAAAAGTTATATCCAATTCTGTATTTACTTGGGAAATGCACATACATAAATATACAAAACAAACTTTTAAATGTCTACTGAATGATTACATTTATTTTTAACTCAAATAGCCTGGAAGTTATAAAAGTGGAAAAAAGTGATATCATTTCATATACACATAAGCTCATTGATATCCATGCACATATGAATCAGAAGCAAATTTAATTTCGATTTGCCTTGCTTTGCCTTTCCTGTATGCTGAATAATAGAAGAAACAGTTAAACTGTAGCCCTGAGTTTATCTAAATTTCAAGCCATTCTAAATTAAAGTAAATTTCATTCAATTATTTTTTCAAAATTCTTATGACAAAACAAGTGGGTCTTTACAGTTCTGTTGAGGATGGGAAGACAGCAAAAAAATAAAATGGGGGGGAATAAGTGTTACAAAAGAATTTCAAGATTACTTGGGAAAGTTTACCTTTTGCCTTCCATATGCTCTCATTACCTGTCTAATAATGGCAACTAAAGTAACAAGATGATGATCCAGGCCCAGTGAGTCTCACCTCAGAAAACTTTGGGGCCACAGACTTCAACAGGAAGAGTCAAAAGCACTCCCCAGATGCAAAACTGTGCCTTCCTGTCTGCTCTAGCTTTACTAATCACATCATGGTCACTGCTACCTTTCCTTGAGAGAAAATATTTTATTAATTTTCAATTTACCTCACTGATTAATAAAGGAATACTCCCAAAGTGAAAACAAAGTCCAAATTATGAACAGGTAATTAACAATAGAAAAAGAAAGAAATAGAGACACCTGTAGAATTTTTGAAACGCAGCTTAGGTCTGGTTTTAAAATGTAGACTTTGTGGAGATGGAAAGGGAATCTGAGGATGGGGGAGACAGGTGGACAGAAAGGGGAAGGGGAAGTAAAACTGTTTAAGATAAAATATGTTTATGAGCCAATTTCCTGGGATGAACACAATTATTAGGTATCATAAACATATACTAATAAGAAAAGAGTATAGTAAAACAAATAAAATGTCAGGTAACAATGGACATTTTCCTCATCACCCAGAAATCACCCAAATGCAATAAGGAAACAAAACCTAGACATGCTTACTACATATTGGATTAAAGTAACAGACTTTGAAACTCAGGACTACGGAAGTAGGAGGAAAGGCTGCCCCAAAACTCTAATCTGCAGCAAGGCAGTGGGATGAGGAGAAGTACGTATGCAGCTGCAGATCTTAGGAAAAAACCTGGCAAATCACAATTCTACATCCAGCAGCAAACCCTGAGGAGAAAAGCAACAGGCCCTCATTTCCCACAGTGGGAGGGTAGTAACGAGCCAGAGGCAGGAACCTCTCTGGATTTGTAGGAAGTGGTTTGTAGGAGAAGAAAATTAAGGACAGCATCTATCAATGTGGCTGACTTGATACTTTGTTTCACTCTCCTATTGGAAACAACTGGATGTCCTGAAAATATATTTATTTATTTATTTATTTATTTTTATATGCGGGTACCGGGAGTCGAACTCAGGACCTTGCGCTTGCCAGGCAGGCACTTATGCCACTGAGCTATAACGCTGGCCCTGAAAATATATTTAAATCAGTCAATGAGGTACCAAGAATGTATGAAATTCCCAGATACCAAAATCCCAGTAACAATGGGAATCTACAGAGATGAGTGGTTCACTGAAGCCAGGGTCTACTCTGAAAGAATTTGAAGGATGACTTCATTTTTCACAGTCTCCCAGGATGCAAGAGAAAGGACAAAAAGCCTAGAGCTGCCTTAGATAGGAGGTCTCATGGAAGACTTAGTGTAAATATGTAAATATGTAAATATGAACTTGTAAATTTATGCTACACGGCCATTGCAACAGTAATTAAAATCACCTTTCCGTAGTGCTGAGAAAAAAATAAACTGGAGAAACAAATGAACTCCTCTGTGATCATTAACTGTGATATATTAACTTGACTTGAGTGAGAACCATCTAACTAGTAAAGCTCTGGGTGTGTGTGTGGATTATGACATGTTGGCTAACAAGCCGAGGGAGGAAGACCCACCACAGATGTGGGTGGCACCAACCATAGGCCTGTAGCTTGGACAGAATAAAAAGGAAAAGAAGAGGAATGTGTGTTTTTGTGGGAGCTCAGGTCTTCGCCATTGCCTCTGGACACTGGTCTCCAGTTTCTTCAGCCTTCCAACACAGTTGCACTGGTGGTTCCACAGTGAGCTTCCAGGCCTTCAACCTTGACTGTCCCTAGATTCTCTGGCTCTCCAGTGTGCGGTCATTTTGGGTTCTTCTGCCTCTGATACCCCAGATGGCCACTGTGACTCTTTCCCTTCTGATCCTGTTAGCCTTCCTAATCTCGTTGTATAGTTATACATGTATCTTATATTGTTTCTGTTTCTCTATAGAACCCTAACTAACATATCTTCCTTAAGATTTCATGACTACAAAAATCCCTCTTGTAGGTATGAAGCTCTCATTCATAACTATGTATGTGGTCTAAAAACTTAACCTAGTTGTTCTCAATATATTGTCTCTGACAAGCACTGCATCAGATCTGTAGGTCACACTGGATAGGATGGATATTTTCATAATATTAATTCTTCAAGTTCATGAACATGGGATATCTTTCCATTTATTTATGTTGTCTTGAATTTCTTTTATTAGTGTTTTGCAGTTTTCAGTATACAGATCTTTCAACTCCTTGGTTAAATTTACTTCTAAGTATTTTATTTTATTTTGATGTTATAAATGGAATTGTTCTCTTAAAGTCTTTTTCAGAGAGTATGTCATATATGGAAATGCCATGGATTTCGCATGCCTACTTTGTATCCTGAAACTTTACTGAATCTGCTTATTATTCAAACAGATTTTTGATGGATTCCTCAGAGATTTCTATGTAAAAGGCCATGCCATCTGCAACCAGAGACAATTTCACTTCTTCTTTTCTTGTTTAGATGTCTCTTTTTTCTTGCCTAATTATAAAGGTTATGTCTTTTATTACTAAATTGTATAGAAGTGATGAGAAAAGTTAAAAAAAATTAGATTGTAAAATGTATTTTCAACTGAATGATAACGAAATGACAGTATATCAAAATTATAATGTTAATAACTCAATACTTAAAGGATAAATGATAAATTTAGCCATTTCAATTAAAACAGAGATACAGAAGAAATACTTAAAATCGTTTATCTTAATTTCCACCTTAAGTTGGTAAAAATAGGCAAATGCATTAAACCCAAAATAACTATATGAAAGAAAATAATATGGATAATAAAAGATATCTATAAAATGATCATAGCAAAAATTACCAAAATGTTTTTTCAAAAGATTAATGATATATTAGACCTTTACTCCTTCAACCCTAAAAAGGAAGTCTGTGTTCTTCAAATGGCATTATATAATGAAGATATGCTTTAAATGTGGAATAGGAATGATAAAAGGTGAATATTCACAAAATTTAAGAGCCACGTAAAAGGCTCCACTAGAGTGGAGTTTCTGTCTTTAATCAATGAATTCACCATTCTTCCTCTCTTCTACCCTAAGGAACTGTTTTAGTACCTTTAAAATGAGAAATGGACCAGAGTGGTATATCCCCTCTCACTGTCTCGTCTCATATGTCTATTTGTACATGTGTTTACATGTGTGTGTATATATTGAGAATGTACTGTGTATGTAATTTTTGATCTGTGTTTTTTTTCACTTAATATTGTGGCTCTACCATTAAAAAGTTTAAATATCCTGATAAAAGATAATACTTCAGAACACCATATTATTTATATACTTGTCAATATACATTTATTTACTTAATCATTGCCTTTCACTTAGAAAATTAAATTATTATTTGTTTTGTTTGCTATCATAACTAATCATTTTTTTAGGGTCAGTTGATTGTGGAAGAATACTAGGACAAAGAATTTGATAATTTTAAGCTCTTCTTTCATATTGTCCAATTACTTCCGAGAAAGATTATTGTAATTTATGCATTCATGAGCATTACATGAGAATTCCCATCTAGCTTACCCTTTAGTAAAATCTTAAATTCCTTAAACATCTGTTACAGACGGTAGTCATAATTGCAAATGGAAAATGGAGGAGAAAAAAGGAGGTAGCTCCTCTTCCTGTGAAGGATCTTGTAGGTTCAGATGTTTTAGAATTAAATCAACTCCACTCTTACATATTCTAATGCCTTCTGTCATAAAATGTGAACTCTCATGTTCTTCATGATCACTAGCATTTTCCTGATGATGTGTATTAAATCAGAGTACACTCAGGACCCAGATCTGTCATAACAGAGTTTTGATGTTTTGTTTCAATATTCTTTAGAAAATTTTTCCTTGCCTGTCCATCACATGGTTTTATATGGTATTAACATCAAAGTTACTTTCCCATAAGAGACTAGCACAAATTTAAAATATCATCCAACAATAACTGTCTGACCCCCTAACTGAATAATTGTGAGTAATGAAAAGTAGTTTTGTTTAGTATGACATAAAATTTAGTGGGTAAACAATCTATGTTGGAATGCTGGGCACAGCAAGCTAGCTGTTAGGTTATTTAGAAGTTATATTTCTCACTTATTCGATACACTAGAAGCATAGGAAGGAATGACAATGAAGGAAAGACAAGAGAAACATTTGCTATAGCAAAGTGAAGGAACCCTTCAGGTCAGATCAATAAAAAGTCATGCTACCCTGTTCAAAGAGGTCATGGGAGATTCATGCTGGATAAAATATCTAAGTTTATGTCTCAAAACTTGGAATCAATAAATCATTGAAATTCTCACCCTCAGTGTAGACAAGAAAATACTACTGGGCATCTGCCTGCTCATCACCATGGAGATGTTATGATTCACATCTGGTTACAGGCAAGCAGAGCTTTTCATCAAAAGCGTGACCATGGTTTCACCCTTCTTCTAATCTCAATAATATTTCATGGCTGTACTCCAGGAGCTTATAAATTTTGTTTGTGTACTTCTCTTTTTATTTCCCCTTTGGAAATTAGGCTTTAACGCATATAAGAGCAGACAAGATCATTTAGATCTGTATCAATGTTTGTCCTTTAATTTTATATGTGAATTTTTGGCATGTGTGTGGGGGGAAGTTGTTGAAAAATGAAGGATGTGTAAATAACATTAAATGCCTGGATTACCTTGATCTTACTTAAAAGGAGATTCTTCATTATCCTTATTTTTAATGAACAGTAAATATTATCTATCCCTTGACATTACAAGCAAATACCGGAACCCATTTCATGTATATATATATATATATTTTTTTTTTTTTTTTGCTAAAAGGCCCTATACTAAATTTGTTTTCTTTTGTTTATTGAAAATCATTATATAAGAATGTTCACTTACTCCTTCATTAGGGAAGCATTTCAGTTCACAATTTTGTAGACACCTCAGCTCAATACACAAAGGATCTGTGCTTCGGAAGAAAGACTTTTTGTTCTCCAGCTCTCTCTTTTCTATATGCTAAGCCTGAAAACCTTGTGTGGAAGTGAATAAGTATTTTGGGTCCAGCATCCTGTGTTAAGTGCCAGATGTTTAAAAGAGAGTTTTAAGAAATGACACCTGCCTGCCATCTTCAGATCTTGGGCCCCTCAGATCTGTAAGAAGTTGGTTTTGGGCCTGGTCTCTGTATTGCTGACTAGACAGTCTAGGGTACAAACTGTGTTATCAATAAAGACCTTCTCTCTGTGGTCATTCATCTGAGAATCTTGCTTAGCTTCATGTCCATATATGAGCTGGAATATTGTTGCTTGCACCTATTTTCTTGTTGAACCTACGCCTTTATATAATGATGTATGACAGATAAATGTGATTGATATTTTAAAGTTGGACTCGATTATAACTATAGTTGAATTCTATGCCATGGTATGCTGGTAAATAATTACCAATTGTCTGGGTGCAGCAGGTGGAGAGTTGAAAAAGCCTGATGAAGTTTGCCAATTTCCTTGGTGTAAATACAGACAGTTCCCAAATTATGTTGGTGCAAAAGAGTACTCATACAACCATTCCGTTCTTCACTTGCAATACCATATACAATAAATGACATGAGAGAGTAAACAGTTCATTCTAAAATAGCCTGTGTTAGATGATTTTACCTAACTCTAGGCTAAAGTCAGTGTTCTGAGCACATTTGAGGTAGGCAAGGCTGACCTATGGTGTTCAGTAGATAAGTATATGAAACGCATTTTTGACTTAGTATTTTCAATTGATGATGGAGGTATCCAGATATAATCCCACTGTAAGTCAAGGAACACCTGTTCTCCCATCATCACCAATTTTAAACTGCCAGAGTAAGGTCAATGAATACAGAATTGGGAAGAGACATACACGGTCAGCTCTTTCTAGTTGGTACCAGCTGATACGCATTGACTCTATACTAGCTGAGTCATTTTTCAGTGCCAGATATCTTTAGTAACAGCTAGTTGTATTTTTATTCATTAAAATGCGATGGTTGAAGGAAATGTGTTTCCATTTGTATTTTGATTACTTGCTTTTGGTGTTCAACTACAATACAAATTTTTGCTTTATAATTTAGCCTTTTAAAGATCCTACATTTCTCAGGTCAATTCTGTTGACTCCGAAAAATATCTTTAGATGCATTAGGATGGAATTATCCCATTGAAGAGCCACTAAGATCTTCCTTTAAAGAGGAATATTTAGTATGTTTGGAGGCGGGCATTATGATATCTCCAGCTTTGTCTTTTTTCTCAGAATTACTTTGGCTATCCTGGATCTTTACACTTTCATATAAATTCTAGGGTTTCTTTTTCTATTTCTATGAATAGTGTCATTTTGATGGGATTACACTGAATCTGTAAATCACTTTGGGTATATAGTTATTTTAACAATATTCATTCTTTCAATTTGTCAAAATAGATGGAGCTGGAGGACATCTTGTTAGAAGAAATAAGCCAGGCATAGAAAGAAAATACCACCTGTTATCACTTATTTGTGAAAATTGAAAAAAAATCAATCTCATGGAGCAGTGGTCACCAGAGACTACAAAATGTTGGGAGGAGGAAGGACAGAAAGAGTATACATTAGGTGCACCAAAACACAGTAGGATCAGAGGAGTTAGTTCTAGTGTTCTGTAGCCTAGCATGGGAAGAGTAGTCTACAACAACCTGTGATATGTTTAGAATAACTGAAAAAAAAAAGAATCCAAAGGTTCTCAACACATAGAGATGATTAACGTTTGAGAGAAATGCCAACTACCCTTATCTGATTAATACACATTATACACATGCATTACCTTATTGTACTGTACCCTGTAAATATTTACAAATGTTATGTGTCAATAAATAAGGCTGAAACTTTTTGTTCTTATTAAACAAAAATATTTTTGAATATTCTTTAATCTCTCTTCCTTTTTCACTTATAATCATGTGAATTCTGATACTATCTAGGAGGTAATGTACAAAATTACGAGAGTGGATAGTAATGTTGAATGGTGGGTATCCCCCCAGTGTCTCTGTATACCTCTTCCCTAATCATAAAATCCCTAGGGAGAATGATTACATAATTTATCTTGTTCGGTGGTTTTAGTAGTTGTTGCTCTGTTGGATAGGACTAGAGAGAAACTGAGCCAGAACAGCTCTGACTGTGGCCTAATGACCGCAGTGCCGCTCACAGACACCAGCGAACCTCGGATGAAGGGACTTGGCATTTTCTTTCAGTCTCAGCTGCAGGGTCAGCTCACTTCGGCCAGTTTTTTCAGAGCTGACTCCAAACTTGGCTGGCTTTGAACCAACTTTTTTCTAATTTAGGGAATTTCCCTTTTCCCTTCTATAAGAGAAACATCCTTTTATCTTTGTTCAACCTTTACTGACTTTATTCAGACAACTTAACCAACTTATCTCATCTTTTCTCATTGAAATATCCTCTGTCTGTATGGTTATTTCATGTGTACATAAAGCTGATAAATGGATCTGTTTAAACTTCATTTTTGTAAAAGCCCAAACCTTTGCTGAAATTTTTGAGGAGTGTCAATGGGTCTGATTCCTTAAACTGTGACCCACTTAGTGTAGACTAGTGATGGCAAACGTTTTAGAGCTTTCAGTGATACAACAGCCCACCGCAGCATGAGTGCCACAGGTTCGCCACCACTGGTCTGGACTGTGGGCATCCATCACTAGGGATTAGAAGGATTCAGCTGATACTCAGAAGAGAAGAGACCCAGCGCAAGTAAACACACGATATGCTCTAGCAAGCACTGAAGGCTTTGTGTGATCGCAACAGAGGACGGTCCCCCGTAACCTGAATGCAGCATGAGCGCTCATTTGGGAAAAGTAAGGAAGACCAGAGGAATGAATTGCTGGGCTTTTTGATGTTTTACTAACTGCTAGTATTTTCACCTTAATTTTTGGTCTGATATTTAATCTAATTACTTCCAGGCCTGACCTGCGCCCTCTTAACTGTGCTGAGCTGCAATTACTCACTGCATTTGACTTTATTTCTGGGATGTCAAAATCTTGTGCTTCAATCTTTAGGTTCCCCAGAGTCCTATGAGCTGGCTGCAGAACTTCAAAGAGTAAATAAAAGACAAAATTATAGGAAAACAAGTCTTTAGACAAGTCTCTTGCCTCACCCTGGGAAAGACATACTGCACCTCTAGTCAGTGTCCCATGTTGGAAAGAGGGAAGAGGCAATAATAACTCATAAATCCATCCTAGTGCTCACAAGCATCTTAATAATTCTGCTCCAGATTCCTTGAAAGAGTAGGCTGACCACTTACCCTGCTGATATTGTCTCTACTTGAGAGTTTAGAAGAAATTCATGGTAAAATTAACTGGGAAATTCAAATAATGTCCACTCTAAGGGATAATGGTATGGAAAGGAGGTGTCCATGTAACCTGGGAGAGTCAGTCAGTTGTAGTTTTGAACAATTGATTTATCTTTCCCCGAATAACACTAATGCTTGTCCCAAAGATCTATGACATCTGGCACTATTCTTTGCTTTCTATTTATTACACAGTTGAAGGCCATGCACCTGAGTTCCCGGTCTCACTGATTTTGAATAACCTGGCCACAAGACATTGTTTCATCCAGTATAGTAGAGTGAACATCTCAGTAAACCTTTTTAAGCCATGACAGGGAAAGCAGTAAGAATTCAAACTATCTTGATGATTCACGATGCCAGACAACCCTAGACAAGATACACTTCTATAGTAGTCCCCCATCCTTCATCATCTAATTCTCTCTGGAATCTTCTCTTTCTTAGTTCAAAAAGTTTAAAAGTAAGAATTCCTCATCTAATATAAATTAGATACAGATCATTTTTCTAGAACAAGTTTACTTATACTAGGTTTCAGGAGAATTATGAATTTAAACATTAACTCTTTGCTGGGGTTTACTTTGAGAATGCAAGGTTACCTTTCTAAAGTAAGAACGGACACTTTCCCACAAATACTGACAACATATGCTATCCTGAACCCCAAAGAAGGCATTCCAAGATGTTGTCTTGAATTCTTTGGGTCAGGTTGTTTTTTTCTAGCAGAAGGAAGGTAGTATCAGATAAAATACTCCCAAGGATTATCAGTCCATCCCAGGAAAATAATGTAGTATGTATGCATAATTCCCTTCTTAATTAATAGGTAGAACTTTTTGGCTGGAGCTACTTACAGAAATGCACTCACTTTGTTAATGTGAACATTTACTTGGAATGTGAACCTCGCTATACATGATGGAATGGAGCACTGCAAAAGAAAACTGTCTCAAGAAAGGACCTGAGAAAAAGAGAAAGAGTGGGTATTCCTGGGGATGTTGACCTTGGTATCAAAAGAATGGTCAGAAACTAGGGAGGGAACTTTTCTCCTAAATGCTAGAGGAAAGTACAAGTGGCCTGAGTGAAACTAAAAGGAACACAGTTTTGAGGTTATCACTGAGTCCCCTGTGTTGTGGCTGAACCTTGTACATGGCCCATGGTCTGTGCCTTTTAGTAGAGACGTTCTTGGGCAAAAACAGCTCACTATTGAAAACTCCTTATACAGGAGGCTTACTAAACAGGCTAAACAGAAACACCAGTCCCAAGGGCAATCCAAAGAGAAAATTTTTCTTATTCTTTGTTTGGTAGCAATATAACCAACTAGAAGCTAGGAGAGTTCCAGCTTCTGCCTCCAGAGACTAAGTCCAGAGTATTTTTGGTCACGGACTAGAGGCAAGATCTATGGTTTCCTCTAGCTGATATAGTTCTTCTAACAGAGCTCACTGTGATGAACAAGCTTCAGCCCCTCCAAATGGTTAATAAGAAGAGTTTATGTTTTGTTTGTCACTTCTCTAATTTTATGGCATAAAAATACTTTACGATTAAGGTTTTATACACTTTCATTTCCATTAATAAAACACGCTCTTGATTTCAACCTTTTGTAGGGATGGGGATTAGGAAGTTTTCATAATGTCACATTCCAAGATGACAGTAAGCTGTTAAACTTTTTGCATGCTTAAATTTTATTCTTTGTAATCAGTTTGGCATAAATAAAATAGTGACAGAATCTGTGTGTTCTTGCCCATCCTTGTGCCCAGTGGAGCAAAGGGCTGAGATGGGGAGAGTTTCCCAGTGACACCCTTGCTTTGTTCAAATGGGCCACCATTCTTGTTTTGTTCTCCCCTTTCTGTATTCATGACATAAATACATGCTTGTCTCTCCTGTAATATTCGTGGAGATCACAAATGAAAAGAATAATAGAGAAGCAGTCATCTTAAATTGTATGCATTCTATCAAATACTTTAGTCTTTGTGATTGTTAATTGTGATATGTCAACCTGACTTGAATAGGAACTGCCTAGCAGATTAGTGCAGCTCTGGGCGTGTCTGGATGATTGACAAGTAGGCCACAAACTGAGGTGGGAAGACCCACTCTGGATGTGAGTGGCGCCAACCGACAGGCTTGTAGCCCGGATGTAACAGAAAGAGAAAGAAAAAGTCTTTTTTCTTCTTTGGAGGAGGTCTGGGTCTTTGCCATTGCCTTTAGATGTTCATGTCCATTTCCTTCAGGCTTCCAATGCAGACTCTTCAGCTTTCCAGTGCAGACCCCTTGGCTCTCTGAAATGGACTTACATCAGACTCTGCAGCGAGATCCAGGCCTTCGACCTTGCACTGGCTTCTTTGGCTCTCCAGTATGCAGACAGCCATTTTACATTCTTCCACACCTGATTCCGCAGGTGGCCATTGTAACTCTACCTAGTAAATCCTTTGTACAAGTACATGTAAAATCTGTTCCTCTAATGAACCCTAATAGTCTTCTTCATGTATATTTATTTTAATACACAAATTATGAAAGTTATCTCTGATAGTCCTTATACAGTGTGATCGAGTACTTCTTCAGTGGGACCCAAGTAAATACGGACTTACAAAATAAGAAATCATATAATCATGGATAAAATTGTGCTGATGAATACTGCTTTAGCAGATGCATACAAAGAGATTTACAATTTGTAAAACACATATGCATTTTTGTTTACTTTTTAATTCCAGGTTTCTAGAATAGTACTCATTTTCATTTAATGCAGTGTTCCTAGGTGAATATGGAGAAAAAAATGCATTGCCATTAATGAGACCCAATCATCCTTCCCTTCTCACTGCACCAATCCTGCAGTAGCCATGTCCAGAAAAGAGCGAGGCTTTTAAAGCAATCAGGAGAAACTTTGTGAGCTGTAATATAGCAAAACTTCAAAATATCAGTGGTTTTCAGCAATGAAGATTTATTCCTTAATCAGGCTTTATGACCATCAGGGTAATCCAGGCTCTCTTCTGCAGTCTTCATACTTAGGTGCTCATAGAGGCTCCATAACATGAAGCATTATCCACTGCTGTGGAGTGGCTGCAGGAACATGGCAGTTCGTATCTTAGCTCTTCAAGGAGTCCATTTGAACGTGGCACGTCTCGTTTCCACTCATTCTATTCCCCTTCTTGTCCTGGTCCAACAGGTTTTACTACCCAAACAGGTCACTGAGCCACACCTAAATCCAAGGATCTGGAAACGGTAGTCCTACCATGTACTAGGAAGAAAGGAAACTGAAAATATCAGTGCACAACACCCACCAATGATTACCAGAAATTTATTGGCAGTAGTCCTGGATTTTGGCATATTTTCAAAGAAAGAAAATTTTATTTTAGGCTTCCCTGACACTTGATGTCATTTCTCTTCTCTGTACCTTAGTCCTTTCCTTTGCCCCTTCAGTCACTCCACACTCTTTTATTCCATTATCACAACTGGTGACCAACAGGGTTTTGATAGTTCTTCTAATTTTAATGCCAATGTTATTTTTTTATATTATTTGCATTTTTAACTTTATGTCTTATGATGGAATTACAGTTTGCCCCCTAGTAATGGTTGGGGAGAGTTTTTTTTTTACTGTAGGATAGTGAAGAATTGAGGGGAGAGGTAAGGGAGGGACCCTTTGAAGTCACACCCTGTAGATGGAAGAGCACAAGGCTGTCTCTGTCAGAGATACAACACCAGCTGTTGGATGACATCGTCATTGCTCAAAAAGCTCATGTTATGGGCCGGTGAGATGGCTCAGCGGCGTAAGCGCCTGCCTTGCAAGCGCGAGGGCCCGAGTTCGACTCCCGGAACCCACATACGAAAAAGGGGCCGGTGATATCGCTCAGCAGCACGGGTGCCTGTTGGCGCGCGAGGTCCTGAGGTCGTCCCCCCGGTACCCACAAAAAAAAAAAAAAAAAAAAAAAAAAAAAAAAAGCTCATGTTATAGCCTTGAAAGAAATATAAAGAAACACAGAGGCTCCTGTGGGATGAGTGTTTACAATTTCAGCAAAACATCATTGATGCCCTGAATCCAAGTGTGTTACTGCTCTGGAAAGTTCAGGGAAGCTCGGATGAAATCTAGAGGCATTAACTTTGACTGATAATCTGTGCTCATGGCTAATTGTGTGCGCTTTGATGTGAGATGGACCAGAGCTCCAGCTCCAGCTACTCTTTTACTACCTATGTGGCCCCAAGAAAGTTGCTTAACCTCAGTTCTTTCTTGGGAAATAAGACCAATAATAATAACTGTCCCCTAAAGTGTATTTGACAATTATAGTAAGCACTCAAATGTCATCCATTTTTTTTTTTTTTTTGTGGGTACCGGGGGGTCGACCTCAGGACCTCGCGCGCCAACAGGCGCCCGTGCCGCTGAGCGATATCACCGGCCCCTTTTTCGTATGTGGGATCCGGGAGTCGAACTCGGGCCCTCGCACTTGCAAGGCAGGCGCTTACGCCGCTGAGCCATCTCACCGGCCCATCATCCATTTTAATAATTATTTGAAGTCAGAACCTTAAGAAAGATTTCAGTGTATTAAAATAACTAAAACAGCAAATATTAAGATGAAATAAGAACTTAAGGAGAGGGTTTTCTATTACTTTACCCTATTTCTAAAAATATCCACAAAGCACATTTTCTCTCATATATTCTCTTATATATTACTCATATTTGTTTCTTTCTGATTTGGGGAAAAATCAAGAAAACAAAAGGCTTTTTAAAAGACATTATTTGCTTTCAGGGGTAAAATAAAACAGTAAGGGCACAAGGTCTTGAAGTTTATTGTTACGCCTTCTTTTGATTTACCTCTATTAGGAATAACCTTGAAATCTCCTGTTTGAAACAGCATCACCTGTTAAAAATTTTTCATTCTTTGGTGTCCAGATTAGAAGTACTTTGCATGTATCTTCTGACTGAGAGGATACAACTTTCTGCTCCTGGGTTTTAGACACACGCTGAATTCCACGTGCTAAAATTCTTCTTCAGATTTGGGACATCCATGTGCATGTGTTTATTTGGCTTCCTTCTCTTCCTCTCTTGCTGCATTTTAGGTAAACATTTCCAGGCTGCCTCACACAAATTCCTGTCTTGAGCCTGAATACTTTCCGCTTATGTTCATTCCGTATTTCCTACCTCTTGGCCAGTTTAGACGCCATGCCCGTGTCCTTTCCATTACAGGAGCCGGGGGAGCAGCTGGCAGGAGGTAACAATTGGCAGTTTGCTCCAGACCTCCTTCTTGCAACACTGCAACACTGAGGGTGACAATCTTACAAAATATAAAAAAATAGAGCATTGCATTTGTGGGTTCCTGGTCCTTTTGCAGAACTTCCTCCCCAGAAGTGGAAACTCAGTTGGAGGCAGGGTTGGTGATCATAGCAATTCTCTCTAAGGTGTTTCTGAGATGAGTTCTTTCTGTCTGTTTGTTTTCTTTTTGCCTCAGCTTTATTGACATAGAATTGATAAATAAGAATTATATATATTTAAGGTGTACAAGAGATAATTTGACATATGTGTGTGTGGTAAAATAATCGCTGCAAATTAATACATCCATTACCTCATATAATTACTTATTTGTGGTGAGAAAAATTAAAATTTTAAGCAACTTTAAGATATATGGTACAGTATTATTAACTATAATCACACCATGTATATTAGATCTCTAGAACTTACTCATCACTGAAAATTCATACAACTTCACCAACATTTCCCTCTTCTCCCAACACCCAGGACCTGCAAACACAGTTCTATTCCCTGGTTCTGGGAAAGATTTCATATATAAGTGAGATCTATATAGTATTTGTTGTTCTGGGTTTGACTTATTGCACATAATGTCCTCCAAATTCGTCCATGTTTTCACCAATGATAAGATTTTCTTCTTTTTTTAAGGCTGAGTAATATTCCATTGTATGTACATACCACCTTTTCTCTGTCCATTCATCCACTGATGGGAATTTAGATTGTTTTCATATTTTGGGCATTGTGAATAGTGCTGCAATAAGCATAGGAGTTTAGATACTATTTTGAGATCCCAACTTCAATTCTTTTGGATATATATCCAGAAATGAGAAGGCTGGACCATAGGGAAGTTCTGTTTTTAATTTTTTGAAGAGTCTTCATACTGTTTCAAGAATGTCTGTAAGCCAAATTGTAGAAAGTCTTCCAGATACCAGACACTATTCACTACTCTGCTCTGTCAGGATGTGTGTGAGCATAAGTATGCGTGTGTGTGCATGCATGTGTGAAAAGCAATAGCCAGAACGCTAATGGACACTAAGCAAAGCTCAGTTTGGAAATATATGGAGGAGTCGCATCCTTCATTCTCAGTTGCTGATGCTTCATAATTTTGCTTTTTAAAATTCTCCTTCACAGAGTGTTTTACATGGTGTTTTGGAGATTCACTTAAGAATTGTCCATGGGAAAATAGTGGATAGTTTTATTATTAAAATTAAATTAGCTGCATTTCAGTGGGTCAGATTATATTTTTAACTGGCTAAACTTCAAAATAAATATTGGCTCCAGCAAAATACAAGCAATTATCTTATTTAGGCCACATATTTCATTTAGTTTAGAAAAACTATGGATTCCTAAATTTCTCAAAAAAAATTTCTGAGGCTGTGAGTTCATTACCAACAGTTGGATCAACTATTAAATCAAGTCTTTGGCAAATATTAGGAATAGAGACAAGACGTGGCTGATGCATTCTGTAACAAATATGTGGCTTGAGATTTATTCAAAAATTAGCCAGTGAGAAACTGTGACATTCCTGTTGCCTCTCTCTGTCTCTCACTCATCTTGTGCAGAGAAGTTTAGATTTTCAATTGATTAATTATTGATAATAGACATTGCTATACAATTGTTATTAAGTTCCGTTTTGAATAAATACATATTATTTCAGAAACAGAATAGTTTTTCCAGGCTCTAGACAAATGGACCTGGAATTGATTTACATGAATATGCTTTGTGCTCAACACACACTGGGGAAAGTCTTCGGCATCAAGACAGCACGAGAATCCATTTTCAGAAATTACATTAGGACATTTCATAGAACTCCACTGACCATAAAAAATTCTTGTGCACAATTTTGGAACACAAAACAATTAATTTTCTGTAAAATACCTTCTTTAATATATGAAATTTTCTGTTCTTGGGACAATCTCAAGCTACTTTTCCAAGGATAAACTAGCAAAATGAACCAGGGAATGATTTCATTTTCTTAAAAATCGTGTTCTGAGTCTTTAACAAAATTACTGAAAACATGGTACTTTTTGTGTGGTACTAGGATATGAGCCCTAGACTTTTGCACTAAGCAACATCCTCATCCCTTTTTTATTTCCTGAGACAAGTTCCCCTGAATTGCTAAGTTGCCCATGCAGGGCTCAAACTTGGAATTCTCCTGTGGCAGCCTTCCAGGCTGCTGGGATGACAGGTGTACGCCACCATGCCAGCTATCTTTTCATATTTTAACTTGACCTTGATATAGAACAATGGAACAAAAGCCTTTACCAGTACGAGTGGCAAAATTTTATCAAGGGCTGTGGCTCCCTTCTTTGGCCAGCTCTCAGATTTTGCTAGAGTTTACCATGCAAAAAGTCAGATGACTCATATTTGCTCCCGTAGGAAGGCATTCATGGCAAGATACAGTCATTGAGAGTTACTTAACAGTAACTCATGAGAGTTACATAGTACTTTATTTTTTAAAATTTCTTTTACAGGCTTAATCTCAGTTTGTTGTCTTGGCCTTCAAGCATCTTTGTCTGAGATTCATTCATTTTCTATAGGCACAGATTCCAATAATGTTTCAAGGATCCCATTACATTTACTTAGTTGCTTAAAACATGCACATTGTAACTGCTTTACAGTGTGTGCTCATATTTATCATTATGCAGCAGGTACTTAACTGTAATGATTACTATGTTTATCTCCACCTAATATAGTCAAATTGAATGACATCATAGCATTTTATATTCTCCTTGTATCTATATATAATCTGTACCTGTGATGGTCAATAAATTGAATAGAATGTTTATATTCTCAGCTTTAGGCGTGGGTAGCCCTCGCTCCTGCTTATGAACAGTGTATAATAGCTCTAGAAAGTCAGATTCCTCCAGTGCTTTAAGTGACCTTTGCCACTGGAGCTAGTAAGCTTCTCTAGGCAGAGGTTTTAAAAATAAGCTTCCTCAGAAGAGAAGTCATGATCCCTCATATTTGCTGAAGGACAAGTGAAATTTTCAACTTGGATTGTCTTGGCAAAATGAATCTGCTCAACTGCTGTCTTTCATTTATCAATTTCAATTTTTTTCGGTTACCTTTCAGTTTAATTTCCACAGCTCCCTAAAGTGACCTATGGAAGGGAAAGGGCAGAGTCACCAGGACAGGGCTGTCTAGTTCAGAGTCGTCAGGTCTGGAATCATCATTTCTCTCATTAAAGACTTCTATGAGAATTTATTCAATCCCACTGATAATGGGACATGAAAATTATAATGAATTTAATTTTTCTAAACCATGCCTGTAGTACTATTGGATGTATCTTCCCAAGAAAAGTTCAAATTCCTAAATGCCAAAGGTAAATGTGCCCAAAAGGATGTTCAGGCTATTCACTGAAAAATATTTCTGGGTATACGGAAAAAATCAATCTGGACCTTAGCTAAGATTCTTTACTTATTCATATGAGAAAATATTTGAAAGATTTGGAAGCAAGCACCTCTTTTTTAAAACAAAGCTTGATTATAAGAAACAAGTGTTTTCAGTATTCTCAGAAAAAAAAAAGCCATATGAATAGAAAGCACTATTGAAGTTCCTGTCGCCTTTATTTTTAGTTTTCTTGGGCCCCTGTAGTCTGCAAGATAAATTGGAACTCTTGACATGTAAGATTGTTTATGATGCATGCCCAGCACTGTGCCAGGCACACCATGGGCTCTATCTGTTGTTATCTTCCTGATATGGCTACAGTGACTCCATTTTCTTTTTAGACTCCAGTTTGTCTTCACTTAACCCCTATCCTGTTAGATATTAAGGCACTAACCCATAGATAAACTCACTCCTCAGACCCCTTCCCAGTTAACCATAAAACCCATAAAAGGAGGAACAAATAGCTACAGCAAACAGACCAGATGTTTGGAGAGGGCCTATGATAAACCTAGTGATGTTCCTGTGAAGTTCCAGAAAGATGATGCGGTGTAATATGGTTACTAAGGTTATGGGGAGGGGAACTTATGGGGAACTTGTAACATATAAAAACCCCTGAGAACAAAAGCTGGGCAATTGATGCCTTAGCTAGAAGCGGGGACATCAACCAGCTGGCCAATAAAGCTCCTTGCGTCTGCACTCGTCCTCTGTGAGTGAATCTTGCGATTTTGCTGTAACAATCCAGCAGACACTTAGAAAATAATGCCATTATCCCACATTTAGAGAAAAGAAAGCAGAGACACAGAGAAATTGCCCAGGAGGATGTCCTTAGTTGGGTATAGCTAAGGTATCCAACACCACACACTGACCAACTGTATCGGGTAGCATCCAGCTTCCTTATGAGAAGTTACATTTAATCATCCTTAAATTGAGAGGTGAGGGAGGAGTTCTTTTCTCATTCCAATAGAAACTTGAGGAAGAAATACTTGAGAATACACTGGCAAATATGGGTTAACTCACTGATCTTTTCCCTTTTGTTCCATTACCCCGGGAAATCTCTGGAGAAAAATTCAAATCCCTAGAAAAACTTTTATTTCTTTTCAGCTGTGTTTAGCTCACAACTCGTGCTGTGATAAGTAATCAGAGTAATGGATTACATTAAAAAAATCTCTGAACCTTGAGCAACAGTAACATAAAAGAATGTTCTATAGACCCCAGAAAGATCAGAAGTCTAGGCTTGGGCATGTAAGACAGCTGCCACCGGTCAGGTGTGTCTGCTGAGCACTTGCCATGTGGGTGTTCTTGATGGAAATGTGCTTTAAGGTGAGACACACACTGGATTTCAGACTTAGTGTGAAATAATTAAAGATTTCAAAAGTTTTCTATTGATTACATGTAGAAATTATAATATTTTGCATGCACTTGGGCTAACTAGAATATATTACTAAAGTTGATTTCGTGTGTTTACTTTTTTAATAGTGGAACTGTAAAATTTAAGATTATATACGTGGCTCGCTTTACATGTCTGTTGTACAGCTCAATTCTGGGGCAGAAGTGGGTTCTTTTCAAGTTGGGAAGTATTAGAAGAGAGAAGCATTTTATAAAAATGCAGAATAAATTTGCATCTGTTTTTCAATCTTAGGCTTCCTGGGAGCAGCATCTCTCCAACACCTGTGGCCCAAAAGCACAGTTGGACACTGAGCTGCCAAGAGGACTGGCTGCAGTGTCCAGGAACTGTGATGTTCTAAGGGGAGTAGGCTGACGGTCGCAGAAGAGTCCGACCAAACCTTTCTGTGCATTCAAATCAAGGCAAAAATCCAGAGAGCATGAGAATGTAGAAAGCAGTAACAATGCTCCCAAGAGTTAAGCAATAATCTCCTGTGATGGGGCCTGGTTGAGGCAGAATCACCCATCTTACAGAAAATAGAAATCTAAAGGCCTGTTAGGTAAGTCACAGATGATCTCCTTCCTGCATGCTTCTACTCTCTGGCACTCCCATCTCACTGGGGAGCTTAGTTGCCTTATGTTATCTGTCTGTTATAAAATGTGTAAATGTAGTCACTGCAAAGAAATGGCTATACCATGATACAAGTTATTTTCTCACTCAAATAAAAATTTAAGAGTTTTCAATTCATAGAAGTCTTTTTGCACCTCATGATTGGAGACTCACTTTTTCCATACTGTCACTTCTCACTCAGTACCATATAAACTCCAAGGTCAAGGTGCTTGTCTCCGTCAATTCCATTACTTTCAATCCAATTTCCAGTTACTGTGGGATCTCAAAGAAGAGGACTATTTTCATGGCACAAACCTTCACAGTCATTGTAAAAAGTAAATAAGAAATATCTTAAAATGCAAAGCTCAGTGCCCAAGCCATAAGTCTTCAATTCATGATAGTTTTTTTCTAACTTTTCTTATCTCTGCTTCCTTCCAGCAACCCCCCATCCATGACCTTTGCACACACACACCCATAACATGGACTGTGGCTTTTAGCATCCTGATTGCTAACTGGGGCTGCTAGCATGGTACATGCATTTTCCCTCTTCTCCACTGGCTAAGCACCACCTCAGACCCCAGTTGAAGGTGCTTCGGAGCCATCTTTCCTCTTGGGATTCTGTCAGTGACCTCACCACTGTCTAGTTCCATCTACACCCTCTTTTCTTTTATGCCTGTAGTTATTGGTAGCAAGAAAATCAGTGGCCACACTCCTGAGGACTTTAAGTACCAGCTCAGAGAACCAAGAGTGGACCATGGTCAAGCACGTGCACACATACACACACACACACACACACGAGAGGGAAAGAGGAGGCAGGAGGGAGAAGAGGAGAGAGAGAGAGAGAGAAAGAGTGAGAGACATGGAAAGCCAGAGAGACAGAGACAGAGAAAGACAGATAGACACAGAAATGTTGAATGAGAGAATGCATGCATGAAAATATGACTGAAAGTATGAAAATTTTCAACAAGAAATTTGGGTGCAGAAGTATGAAAACCTGAGGATACTTGGGAACTGTAGACATGTGAGAGTGACATAGAGGTTGAGAGGGAGCTAAAGAGCAGCCTGTGGGATTTGCCATTGATTTAATGTGCAAGAAGGGAGGAAAGCTAGGAATGAGGTGAGGAAAAGAAAAATAGAATTAAAATATTTGTGTATATATTTCATGAGTATATATATATGTACACACATACACATTTTGTGAAATTGCATGTGTACATATATATATGTGAGTATATACGTGCATACACACACATTTTCTGTGAAATTGATTCACGAAAAATAAGTTGCCAGTTCCAAAGCTTAATAAGGTAGGAATCAATTCAGAAAGAGAACTCAAGGCTCTATATGCAGCTCCCTTTACCCTGGGGATAAATGTAATCCAAATTGAACAATCTATATATAGAAAAGGCTGGTGCCCTTAGGAGATGATGAAGTCCTGATTCATGAGTTACAATGACCAATGACCATTCCAGGAAGCCCTGCATCTTCCCATAATCATAATCCTTTAAGGCTGGATGCCATTGCCATATATGGATCTCTATAGGAAGAGAAAGGCAATATCTTTATGGAGTCCCCACAAACGCTATAAGTGGAATCCAGCTTACCTCCAACTCAGCTCAGATTCAGAGGAAAGGGTCTTTGCTTTGCTAGAGACCAACTAGACCAGAAAGAAGGAAAGAGATACATCAACACAGGTAAGCTTTGTTGAACACAAGTTGCCTGGTTTCCTTTTTCTGTAGAAAAGAGCTGGTGTTGAGTATGGTTTGATTCTGTGTCTCAGAAGGGACTTTTCTGACATTTACCCGACTATCATCCTGTTTATATGTGGTGACTCACAGTAGATGAATTGGCTTTCCCAGAGCTGTTTCTTTATCATCAGTGGGAGAGCAGAACAGATGTTCTATCAGCCGGACTTTATCCTCCAGGGGTTTCTCCTTCCGTGCCAGCCATTCACAGAGTACAGTTTCACCTTAGCATCTCTGGATCAAATGAGACAACTCAAAGGGAAACAGTTTCTTTGAATAGCAAATGATTTGATCACATTCTAGCTCTACAAACTTTCCAGGTCTGGAGAGTATGAAAAGTGCCCAATATGAAAACAACATTGACAAATACAATTGTCATTTTTATACTATTATTACTACACGGAGAAATGGAATCAATATCACCCCTAACAAGCATTCTCCTGGCATTTTAGCATTTGATTTGGAAATATTTTTCTTAAGCATTGACAAAAAGCAAAGGGAAATTCAGTAGTATTTGTAAAGACTTGTCAAAAATGAATGTGGAAATCGACTCACACATGGGTGGTTTTCTTTCATTTTCCTTATCATGTACAGAGGCAGATGTAGAAGAGAGAAAGTGGGAATTAGCTTCATAGCCAAAGCCTATTTCATCTTGTCTTTTTCCCTCTATCATTTTGAGATTGGGGTGATTTTTTAAGTTATGCATCCAAAAGATATCCTGAAGAGTTAATAATGTCATTGATTAATCACCCTAATGGCCATTGTAGTAATCCCAAAGCATTATGAAACCCCTTGTAAAGGAATTAGTAGTTTTATTTTAAAGTTTTAATTTGAGACAACTATAGACACACTAGCAGTTGTAAGAAATAACACAAAGAATTACCATATATCCTTTACCTTGTTTCTTTCAATGGGAACATCTAGCAAAAGTTACTTGGGCAAAATTATAGCTAAACATCAGCTGGGTGTGTCAGTTAATCTTGATTGTGTCAAGATTGGCTTAATTGTCTCGGAAGCTGCCCAGGGGATTGGTGGAGCACACTTCTGGCTGTGTCTGGGTGGGTCGTAGAGGTATGACCTTGGGTACTATATCCGTTCCCTGGCCCCTTCCTTTCTGGCACTGCTTCTCTCCTCTGTTTCCGGGCCACCATAAACTAAACAGATTAGGCTGGACCCTGTTGGGCCATGTCTGCAGGGACCTCTACATGCCTGGATGGATGAGTACAATGAAATTAATTCTGGGAGACCAATTTCTTAGGCAGGCCTTACTGAGCAGCAAGCCAGAGCTCTCTTGTCAAAAGTTTACCCATTTGCACCCTTGAGTCTGCAATGGGTAGGGTCTTGCTGATTCCTGAGGTGCTCTTAAGGCATCTTTCTTCTCATCTTTGTTCTGCTTTTTTTGTTTGTTTTTTTGTTTTGTTTTGTTTTTAAATGGTCCTAATCTCCTCAGCAACCACACTTCCACAGCTTCAACTTTACACATGGTTTATTTCACCCCAAAATTTAAGTTTTTCTATTTCTGCCCTGCTTTTTGCTCCTGATTCTAACTGTAAATCTCTTTAAAAGCATCCAGCCATACCATATCATACCCTGAATGTTTGGCTGCCTTGAAATTTCTTCCAACAGATCAATTAGCACCCTGCCTTTAATCTCAGCCTCACATAATGTCTCAGGACATGAGCAAAATGTAGACAATTTTTTTTTGCCAGGGTGTAACACACTGGCCTCTAGTCCAATTGCCAAAGAAGCCCTCATTCCCCACTGAAACCTCTTGAGCCCATCCCTTACTGTCTGCCTTTTTATCAGCATTCTAGTTTTCTGAGTTTTGATCAGAATCATCCATCAAGCTCTGCTTATGGCCTCCTAGGCTTTCTCCAGCCCAATTCTCCAGACTTTTTCCAAAATTCTCCCATAAACAATTTCTAAAGGCTTATGAATGACATGTAGGTATATTAACAGTTCCTGCTACTAGTTTTGTGTGTTAACTTTCCTGTTGCTAGATCAAATACCTGACACCTGCAATTTAAAGGAAGAGAGTTCTTTTTGGCTCATGGTTTTAGGGGATTCAGTCCATACTCCAATGAATCTAAGGGAGGAAAATCATGGTAGAAGGGCATGGTGGAACAAAGCTGCTTAGTTCATGATAGCTGAAAGGCAGAGCAGGCGAACAGTGACAGAAAGGAAGGGACCAGGGACCAAATATAATATCCAAGGTCACTCTTCCATGACCTACCCAGATGTACCCAGAAGTGTACTTTACTAATCTCCTGTGTGGCTCCCAAGACAATCAAGGTGACAACAAAGCTTAATTGTTACAATGGGTTAAGGAGAATCAAGAATGCCTCTGGATCATCTAGATGCCAAATATATTCTCCCTTGACTGCACTGGGGTGTAACATCTCAGCAAATCATTTGTTTTCCTATAGTGATAGTTCCTGACCCTGCCTACTGGTCCCTTGGCCAAGAAATTGGAAGGGGCTTGATGACTGTCATATTTTAATACTTAGCAACTGTCTTGCTGTGTTTCTCCCCTGGTAGAATGGTCCTTCTCTGGGAATAACAATTCTAATTTTGATCCAATATCACTATTAATACCTACTTTATTCTCACATTTCAAACAGATGCATAACAATAATTGGCTTATGACTATTTTTAAATTGAAGGCTCAAATGAACAGAAAATGGCAGTTCTAACAAAGTAATAGTGAGGTAGATCATTCAGTAAGATGAACCCAGAGAACTGATTCAAATCCTGATTCTGTCACGGAGTCTCAGTGTGAGAATGGATAATCACTAAATCTTGGTTTTAGCCCATTCATTATACAAATTCAATGCTACTTACTTGAGAGAGTTTGTGAATTACAGTAGCACAAAAGAGCCTACACTTAGAAGATGTTCAGTACAGTGCCAGACCCTTCCTTGCTGCTTCTGAGGTGACCCAGAGATTTCTTAGCAAGAAGAGATATGCCTGCCTTTCTGCTTCATCTACTTTCCCCTCTCACCCTTCCTCCCTTAATTATAATCCAGAATGACCTCTGGAAAATAAAACCTAGGAAACCACAAAACAAATATAGGAGTGTTTAAATTTTCTCAGTAACTAAAATAGCCAGAGTGGCTGGTCTTTCTCAAGACTCCTTGATGCATGACTAAGAGAGTTTTGAAATGCCTTTTTTGAGTGTCCCTACTAGGAACCCTGGTATTTCTCCACTATCCCATTTCTATCATCCAAAGTTCTGCTGTTTCTCAGAGGACTTTTCTAGCCTTCCTATGCAGCTGTCTTTGGAAATGTAGTGATCTCTGTATACTGCTGAAATGTGATATGCCTGGATTTTAGTATTGGGCTCCATCGTGATAGTGGATACATAGATGGGTAGATAGGCACATATACAGGCGAAGTGAATGTATGTTGATATGTTGAAAGCAAGAGTGAAAGTGAAAGGGACAGGTCAACGGAGTGAGATGAAGAAAGGGGAGGCTATCGATGGTGAAGTTTTCTTTGTTGTTGGATGGAAAGGGTGATGTAAATTAGAGGTAGAAATGATATGATCTAGTGGTAAGGAACTTTGGCCTTGAGTTTATATACCAGCTCTTTTCACTATTTGTATGCCCTTAGCACATGTCTGAAACTTATTAAGCCTTTATTTTCTCATCCATAAAAAGGGAATAACATTAGTACTGCTTCACAGAATTATTGAGATAGGTAAATGTTACAATAAATGGTAAGTGCTTGACACACTGTCAAGCACAAAGTAAGCATTCTTTACATGGAAGTTATTGTTATTTGTTAATAGAACTTTTTCTCCCCAAAAGGCCATTCTAATACTCAGCTAGACTGTTTCAGAGCAAAGGAACTGTCCCTCTTGAAGTTTTACATTGTTGACACATCTGCTCGGTAATGTTTACTGCATTCAACATAATTTCTACCCTTTTCTTTACCTACTTATATCTGGAAGGCTAAAAATGGTATTTTACACACTAATGCACAAGGAGGTTCTGGTTTTGATACAATTGTACCAGTGAAATAGCCATTCTACCAATGGAATAGGGATGGCCTAATGGAAATCATTCTCCTCTGCCATGGTGGCTACCAGGCAAGGTCAGGTGAGGGAGAGAATTTTCAGAGGCTGGAGTCCACTGTCCAGAGCCAAGTGGGTGATCTTTAGGGAAGTGAAGCTACATGAGCTACTTTTTGAAGACTTCAAAATACCTGTGTGATATGGTTTTGGGGCAAAATGATTTCTGCTCTTCCAGCCCTTCCAAGGATTTTGCAAGCTCTGCTGAACTATCTGGAGCCATATCCAGCAATTTTTCCTGAACTTTGAGTGTACAACACCTGCCTGAGCTCATTCAGTGCTCCTTATATCATTTCTTTCAGTGCTTTTGCCTCATTGCCATGGGGTTGGAGATATTTGGTAAAATGGCTCATGCCCTATGTACTGACACTAGGTGTGGGCAAATGAAGGGTAGTGTGATAAAAACAAAGAAAACAAGCAAGAAAAAGCAGCAACAACATCAACAATAACAAAACATGCAACAGTAAGTATCTAAAATCCAATCCCTTTCTTCACAACACTGCAGAGATAAGGCATGAGATTAAAAGACTGCTGTATTTTGATGGAACCATTTGGATTCTTTGTTAGCCTGTGGAAACCACAAAAGAATTGGTTTTACAGAAAGTCACTCTTAGGTATGTGATTCTGTACAAGTTTGAAGTGAGAAAGTCTACCAGCCAGGGTCATTGTAAGTATGCTTCAGATTGTCTTAATCTTTTGTTTGGAAAACTTGTATACTTAGATATGTGGATTCACAATACTGCTTACTCACCCATTACTTCATGCATTTATTTAATAGTGATTTGCTAAGTGCGCACTATATAAATCAATGTCTCTCTCTCTCTCTGTCTCTCTCTCTCTCTGAAAGATTGAACCCAAGGCCTTATGCTTGCTAAGTACGTGCTCTATCCCTCAGCTACACTGCTATAAATAGGTCTCATTCTAGCAGTCGATCAATAATAGAATGTCAAGTAGAGGTAAGAGCTATGCAGAAAACTTGAATAGGTAAGAACAGAATTTTGCTTGAGTGGACACAGAAGACCCTCTGATAGAGTGATGGCTGGTCAAAAAGCCGAATGAAGAGAGGTTGTATTAGTGGTTTCAAGAGCTTTCAGGGCTGGGGCAAGACTCCTCAAAAGACTGCACGTGCTCTGAATCAGATTTAATGCAGGACATAGAAATTTACAAGATTGGCCTACAAAGACCACCCACAGAGTCAAATATAGAAGAGCGATAAAGATCTGTTCGCACGCTAGAGATCCAAAGGGACCAACTGAAGGCCTGGAGCCCATGGCAATGTCCTGTACTAGTCTGCATCAGGAGGCCAAAGGATCTGAGACCAAAGAAAAACGTGTCTGGGGCTGGAGGTCAAAGGGTCCATGTGAGAAGCTAAAGAGTCTGTGGAAGCAGGCTGAAAGGCTGGTGCTGGAAGCTGAAATATCTTCACCAAAAGTCAAGAGACAATGCATGCCCAAGGTGAAGGCAAAGCCTGAAACTCCTTCACAGAGAACAGCTGAAGCTCCCCTGAGGGAAATCAGCTGATATTCTTCCCTCCCATTCTCCCTAAAGACTGTTCCACAAAATCCTCCCTAAAGCGGGTCTTCCATGTTCAGAGCCATGCTGACTCAGTTCAGCTGGGCATTCCCCACTCAAGATGACGATCAATTAACCACCAAAGAGGTGTATAAGAGGAAGAGCTCTCCAGGCAGGGGGAGCAGCTGATCCGAGGCCCTGAGTTGGGGACTTCTTGACGAAGTAGGTCATCAGGGAGGTTGGGAAGTGAAGTAACAAAAGTGTAGCAGCAGCAGGAGATGAGGCTTGGGTGGTGACTAGAGCTTGTGAGTCTTGTAAGGACCTCCCATTTTAAGAGTGATGGTGCATTAGTTACTTTCTTGTTGCTGAGACAAAGTACCTGGCACTCAGAATTTAAAAGAAAAAAGCGGGGCCGGTGAGATGGCTCAGCGGCATAAGCACCTGCCTTGCAAGCGCGAGGGCCCGAGTTCGACTCCCGGAACCCACATACGAAAAAGGGGCCGGTGATATCGCTCAGCGGCACGGGCGACTACTGGCGCGCGAGGTCCTGAGGTCGACCCCCCGGTACCCACCAAAAAAATAAATAAATAAATAAAAGAAAAGAAAAAAGCTTCATTGCAGCTCATGGTTTGTAGAGGTTTTAGTCCATAGTTGACTGGCTCCATGGCAGGGTGGTGGGCATGGCAGTGGAGAAGCAGCTCATGGCATGGCAGTGAGAAGCAGAGGGAGAGATCAAGGGAGGAAGGGGGGAGACAAATCCTTCCAGGCCGTGCCCCCAGTGACACACTTCCTTCAAACATCATATTTATCTATTAACTCAACAATGCACTAGTCTGCTAGTCCATCACTCCCCCATGTTCCAATTGTCACAGGGAAGCAACTCCTAACCTATTAGATGTCAGTCGTGATGGTTTCATGTCTGCCAATACTGAGGGATGGATTCAAGGACAAAAGAGGTTAAGAGTACAAAAATGTTATAGAGAAAAATCTCCTGAAAGACACTAGAGGTCCCAAAGGTGGGTGACCACTGAGGCTCTTTGTGTAAGGGTAATTTACACAGCAAAATCACAACTTGGCTAACTATAGGTCAAGCTACTATCAACCCATAGGATTATGAATATAATCTCAGCTAACATTGATCAAATAAGGAAGTGAGGCACGTAGCAAGGGTATGTGGTGAACATCATTAACTTCAGCTTGTCAAACCTAGGAAGAATAAAGACATTTTTGGAAAAGGATGGGAATATGGGTCAGGGTGTTCTGGTCACCCACCTATGTGTCTGATGCCTTACCTAGGTTCACTAGGCCAGGTATTGTTAATTATAATCTAATCTCAAGCTATTGTTCATCTCTGGGAGGCTTGCAGGCCTGGCTCTTGCATCTTCATCTTGAGGGCTGGCTCTCTTCAAATCCTCCTCCAGTCACAAGTTTGATGTGTCTCATCATCTGCACTGACTCGAGGGCCTGATCCTTCTCTGACTGCCTGTTATTTTCTATCTAATTTAACTGTCTGTAAAACAATCATCTCCCAAAAGCCCCAACTGTGAGTACATGAGGCCTTGGGGAAGGCATCCAGATATAAGCCATAACAGATGGGAAACTGTAGAGTGAAGTGACATTATCTGACTTACCCTCGAGGACCCATCTGGCTGCTGAGTGGAGTAAACCCTTCAGCAGCAACAGTTGAAGAAGAAGACATCCTAAGGGGTTGCTGTGAGAACACTTCTGTTAGATAGGAAACAAACTCTGAAAGAGAGACTGAGTGCAGGTGGTGTGTTGTGATGTGTGAAAGCACATGGAAGAAAGGAAAGGAGGCAGGACTGGGCAGAGGGAGTATTTGTGATTCAGTTGCTACTGAGGCCTCAGCCAGTCCCCCTGGGCACTCTGTAGCTGGGTTAAACTTACAGAGACGTCAGGCCTTTGTGACCCCTCATCAATCATCAGAAGTTGACTCTCTCTGAGGAAGAGGTGTGACCTTGAGAGAGGCAGATCCCTTTGAAGAAAGTCAATTCCTGAGAAGGAACTAAGTTGTGAGCTATCAACAAGCAACACTTCCAGTCAGTTAGTGGGTATCGAGTGCCTCAAACATGGAGTCATTTGGGTATGTACGGAATCATGTGCCATTTGATTCCACTTGCTTCCTCTTTTTTCAGCCCATCTGGAACAGCTCCTCTAGGAACAATCTCTTTTCTGGAGAAAAGACTAGTTTCACGGCTACAACTGAAACTTAATTTTTTACTACTCATTTTATGTTCTTCACACTTTGATAGCATTTCTGCTGGCCCCAGTACCTTACATGATAGGATAACCGAGGCATCATTCCTAAGGGAGCTAAGCTGTGATTGTACCATGACTTTCTGCTGTCCTTGTCCATTTAATATCAAAATGGGGCAGAGAAGAATCCAGCTCTGTGGATCACTAAGTGCCAGATCCATTCTTCCCTGGCTCTACCAAGGCAGAGCAACCCTCCTTCCTCTTAAAAGTTAGGTTCATTTACTCCTATGTGGGTGGTGATTCTTTTCTGCTAGTCTCTTGGTCAAGTGGCCCAAAGTGGGCAGGTGGCAGTTACATCTTAAGGTTTAATAAGACCGTTATGTTCCAAATGGAAGTGTTCCTCCTCTGGGAAACATGACTTCCAGACTCACAAAACCTAGAATTATTATGGTGGAAAGTACAAATTCTCTAAGTGAGTCAGGAAAATGAATACAGTTACTCCTACTTCTACTACACCATTCCCAGGCCCAGGTACCCTACTTTTTGATAATACAATATCACATTATAGCAATTTATCTGACTTATGTACTTCATCTCCAGGCCGGCACATTCACAAGGACAGTCCATAGTTCCATGAAGCCAGAAATCTCTGGGTACTGTGAATGTGATGACTCTGGGGGATTCCATCATCACTGCTAAACCTCTGATGCTGTGAGTTGATTCTCCAACTCTCAACTGAAGTTGGATCCCGTGTTGGTGGATCAAACATCCTCTAAGCCTTTGAACAATGGTGCTTTCTAAGGCCCTGCAGGCAGGCAAGGCAAATGCATATCTGAAAACTCAGTTGACTCCAGTTAAGGGAATCATACCCCTTTCAGAACCGAATCATGTTCATTCTCAAAGGACTATGATTTCCTTACCTGGAATGAACTGAGTTTTCTGTCTCATTGATGGATGCTGCCATACTTGGAAATCAGGTTTGGTCTTTATTGCTGGGATGCTAGAAATTCAGTGTCCATAATAGTTGAATTAGGCCTTGGTAAATAAAATCACACACTGATGGGCTTAAGCATAGCCTCCATTCTTGTTATTCTAATCTTACTCCTATGATGAATTCCTGTCATATTCTAGGGTTGACGATGACAGGATAGCTAGTGTCTTCTAGCCAGTACCTCCCCTGTCATAACGTGGGATGTGCATATTGGTCCCATATGGAGCTCTCTGAGCTATGCAGAGCAGCATTAGCTGTGCCAGCTAAGAGATGCTAGTGGTTTGATGGATGGCACGTTGAGTATGAAAGAAAGAGAGGTGTCAAGGAAACTCCCAGGTTTTCCACCTAAGCATCATGGTGAATGGTAGAACCACTTGTGAGTTGGCAAGACTGTGAAAAGTACAGCTTGGAAATGGGTAAAAGGACCTCAAAAACTTAGGACATATGTTTAAGATGCCCATTAGCTGACCAAAGGAAGGACTGAGTCAACAGTTGGATGAGTCAGTTTGAATTTCAGGGGGAAGATTGTTGTTCATCCATGTAAAGTCCAAACTTCAATAATTAAGTTTGGCAATTTCTTTCCACATAACCTACTGTTTTCATTTTCAAGAATGAAGTATAAACTCTCAAGATGACAAGACAAATGTCAGACAAAATCCTAGGTGAGTTGGCTAACAGTGGTTTCATTGAGAAAGTGGGATCAGACACCTGTAAAGAAGGTCAGTATTTAAGCAGCATTTGTTGTCCTCTGTTATTAAGTCAGTATTTGCTGTCCTCTTTTCTCTTTGACTTGAAGATTAGAACAATATTATTTAAACCTCAGTTACTTTTGCACAGTATCACTACCAATAACTATGTGTTAGGTCCATACTAAGCAATTTATACAAATCTTAATTTTGACATAATCCTGTAAAAGAAGATTGCTTATGTTATTTTACTTGTGGGAGAATTGAGACTCGTAAAAATCACAAGTGTAGTAATTAGCAGTCCTTGGGTTTAATCCAATTAAACCCAAAGGTAAAGCATATTTTATGATCATTTTGTCATCTTTCCTTAGAAGATAATGACCAGTTGATTTTGTGGACAGTTCTCTTCTTCAAGCCTAGAAGATTGAGACTGGTTGCTTTATTTTCAGTCTTTAAGCAGCTCTTTGTCAGGATAATGTAGTCTGCAATGCTAAACAGAGAGCACAGCTTTTTGGCCTTTTCAAATCCCTATCGGTTAACTTGGTCCAAACAAGTAAATTTCTCTTTATTGGAAACTTCATAACTTGCTCATTTGGCACGGAATGACCTCCTGTAGCCAATACTGTAGTTGTCTCCACTGCAGAAAGGGGGGGAATATTGTTTTTTGGTCCGAAGTGAGTTGGCCTGATGCATGACTTCAGAGGCAGGATTCCGCACACAAAGGTTACCTACTGTATTTACTGAATGACTCATTAGGACAAGAATGTGGGCAAAGGGCCTCTCAAACGGTGACATTCTGCAGCTGTGCTCTTTTCTGTACAGCTACGGCCCGCAGTCCAGACAGGACGAAGTGGCTCTTACTGAAGTGAATACCCACATCATCTATATACTTCGTCTGCTTAGCCAGGCAGGGTCACAAAACTATATGACCAATGTGCATTCTTTTGAAGTCTAATTGTTTTCTAGAATTGTTCTCTGTCCAATAATCTTTGCTAACTGTTCTTGGTAGTTCCCAGAATCAACTGCATATCTGAGTGACTAGGGGCAATTTCAATAGTAAATTTCCCTGGCTCTAATGTAGGACTTGCTAATTAAGTGAGCCTGAGGGAAAAACCCTGGTTTTCATGTAATTTTATTAAAAGTATAACACACAGAAAAAACTTCACAGAATTACATGTGTAAAGTTAATGTAACTGTCACCAAGTGTACACACACACTCAATGCTTTTTGTTTTATATTTTGGAAAGATCTGTCTACCTAAGAATCGATTCTCTGTGATTCTGATGCATACGCAGAGTAAGAACCTCCACTTTTGAGTATGTGAAAGCTATTAAATAATGTTAGATATCAGAAGAAATGTTTCAGGTCTGAGTTGATGAGAGTGAAGTTTCATCCAGCATCAAGAATGTCTTACATAAAACTCTAAGTAAAAAAGGGGGGATTTAAAAACTAAAGTTTGAGGGCCGGTGATATCGCTCAGCGGCACGGGAGCCTGCTGGCGCGCGAGGTCCTGAGTTTGATCCCCGGTACCCACACACACACAAAAAAAACTAAAGTTTGAAATCGATGTCTGTTAAGGATAGAAAGAGTTGATGTGGAGTTAGTAATAAATAAAGACACACTGCCATGTCAAGGTCAAAATCTGGGGAAGCAGACTTGAACAGGTTTAAAGTTTCAGATTCAGAGGCTACAATGGGATAGGGATGAGGAAACAGAACTTCAAAAGAGTAGAGACTTGTGAATTAAGGCCTAGGCCATGGTATGGGGTGGTATTCTCCACTTTTCTGTTTCATCATGATACACTCCTTTTACTTTTCCCCCCGTGCCTACTTTAATGAAGTGATTTTAAACCCACTGCTACTCCGCAGTCTTACCACATTTTAGAAAGCTGTCCTATTGTTCTATTAGGGGATTTTTTAAAGTTAAATTTCAGTGGATCAGGCTAGTAAAATACGTTCTGCCTTGGGGGAAGAGGGCAACTAATTTTCCATCCCAGTTGACCACTCATATTTTTCAATAAATTCTTTTTAGGGCCGGTGAGATAGCTCAGTGGCATAAGCGCCTGCCTGACAAGTGCGAGGTCCTGAGTTTGACTCCCGGTACTCACATAAAAAATAAATAAATAAATTATTTTTAAAACAATATGACCTTTGAAGCTACTAAGACCTCACCTTTAGGGTCAGACTTGTGTGGTTTAAATTCTTACCTGTGATCTTGGAAAAATTATTTAATTCCTCTGTACTTCAGTTCCTTCAATTATTAATTAGAGATTATAATAACTATTTCTCAGGCTTACCATAAGAATTGAATGAGTTAATACATTCAAGTTGCTTATTAGATAATATGATGCTATACTATCTGATTTAATAACATATGCAATATTTTTTGATTCCTTACAGCTAAAAATTAAATGAATGATTAAAGTATTACAGTTCAAGGTAAAGTAAGTCATAAATGCAGAGATCCTTAAATATTACACACATTTCTAGTATAATTTAACCTCCACCCCTACTTACTGTTTGCCCAACAGAATGCTAAGTATTGTCCAGTTACTAAGACTTACAGGCCTGAAGGAAGGCTGTCAGAACCTAGTAGAAACCATTTCAAGGAAAATCTTTCTGGACGTTGAGTAATGAACAGCTGCTCCTTGCTGGCACTGAAGAGCAGTGCGTGAATACTTGTACTTCTTCAGGTCACCAGTGAGGACCTCTCATTCTGACACAGCAGGACTCCAAGACATAAGGAATTCTGAAACTGATTTCACAGAGGTCAGGGAGGCCCACTGCACAAAGCCACAAGAGCTCCCCCTGATGGCTGGTGCCTAGAATTCCATACACAGATCTTTGAAGTCCTTATTAGGTTAAAATTTCTTCCCTGAGAACATTAATACTATGTGGATATTTAACACCCTTTTGTATTTTCTGAAAAAACACTTGCTCAGGAATAGGAGCCTTAGGTTAGAGTCTCAGGATGAAAGTTGAAAGGATACTAGAAAGTTGGAAAAAATATACAGGATTAAAGACACATTGAAGGCCAGATTCGTGTGTTCATAATCCTGTATGAACACAACACTGGCTACCTGGAGGCATAGACAATGATCCTATGTTCACCCTAATATCTGGAATGAACAAAAGATCATTTTCTGGGCTGAAAATTCACTGTTTGTCAAATTGAAAAATTGTTTGATTCTTTCGTGACCTGTCATATCATCTGGTGAGTAATGATGAGCTCATCCTACTTCACTTATTCCAGCATTTGATATTTAAAAAAAAAAGGTCATAAAAGCCTTAATTGATTCTGGTTAACTTGGATTTGACTACAAACCATATGGTACATTTCAGTTTTCAAAGGAAAATTCTTCCAGGGAAATGCTAGGTGAATGGCTGCCCAAGTTGAGAGAAAACTGACTCCATAGTTGATGAAGGGATAATTTTTTGTGATGGCGGCCATAGCAAAATCATTCATAGTATTCAGAAAGTCAACAGAGTTCACTGTTGGCAAGCTCAAAGCATTCTTAGCTCCAGAGAATTATTTTCTAATTATTAAAAACATGATATGGTAGGAACAAATGTTGGCTCCAACCAAGTGTAAAATTGATTGAAAAGTTCAGCCCAGTGTAACTGTAAAAAGGCTTTGTCCGTGGGACTGCTGCTAGGAATATGCAAGTGGGCAAAGGCCAGATTTTCTCCTCTTTGTGGGATTTGGGAGTTTGATTACAGACTCCGTCTTTGGAAATTAAGAGCTGTTGATATTCAAGGATAATAAAAGAAAGGCCTTCCAGGAACACTGGCGTATGTAGGCTAATTGTATCACTGTGGCTTATTGCCATAAGGGTGTTGGAAGCTGAGGACGTATGATACGACTGAGATATTAAAACAACAGATGAACATTTACTAGATGGAAAAAGTTTATCCTGATGACCAGTTCCATTCTCCTGATTGGAAAAAATGTTGGCTGTGTTTCACCAGAGTGTTCAGAAGATAGAAAATAAAACAGACTATGAAGTGGGTGGGAGGGTGAGGATGAAATAACATTCCCAGCAAAACAGCCAAAGTAGAAAGGAGTCATGTGAGGAAATTGAAGCACTTGAATGCCCTTGTGAAGATGGATGGTGGAATGTTCTCAGGCATTTCATGGTTGGGTTTGCAGATGTAGTGAAACAGAAGTGCTGTGGATCTCCAAGGTACTGGTGCACCTCTGAGTGCCAGTTCTCAGGGTGTTACTCAGCCATTTTTGTGGTTTGTCTCAACCTGAGTAGAGTTCCCAGGAAACATTTGAAACCACATTACTCGGCCATTTGAACTGTGAATCCAAAATAATTTTTAGCCATTAAAGTAGCATATATATTTTCAGGGCAAAAACATGTCACCAAATTGGAGGTTATCTATTGCCCTCAGAGTCTTTATGAAGCATTAATCTGTTCCTCTCCTAATTATGGGAACTGGGGAGCCCCGGTCCATTCTCCAGCCTTCAGCAGCTCTGCCATCTCCCAGGGAACATCACAAAGCTACTTCATGTCCCTGGATGGCTTCCTTGGATTTAATATAGGACTCGCCCTGGGGAAAAAGGCTCATGCTCATTCCTGCTTTGGCTTCTGCTCTTCTGTGTTCTTTGATGACCTCAATGCTTCTCTCCTTAATTCTCTGCAGCTCATTCAGCTCATCTAATTTACTTTTGACAAACAGCATTGACTGATAAAGCATGTGCCTGATCCCAGAACACATGGATGACCTGTTGTCTACAGCTTTTTGAGAAGCTACTCACCACATGGATCTCATCTTCAGACTTCTTGAGTTGCTGCATGTGCCAGTGAATATCTGTGTGACTATGGACAATTTACCTAAACTTTCTCAGCTTCACGTTCTTCATCTTATGATTATTATAAAGATTAATGAGTAAATAAGAGCTCAGAAGAGAACTTATTGTATATGAAGTTCTCAACAAATATTGCCTATTATTATCATTATCAACTTTGTTTCATCACCTAGTAAGAAGGCCCTCTTTTATGTTAGACAGTTCTCTTATTTCCTGTCTCACACTTTATTTACCACATACATTTTATTCTATGTTGTTTTCTTTCTGATTGTTATGACTATGTTATCTTAAAACAGCAGCTGGAGTTCATGAAGTTTAGAGGAAATGATATTATCTTTTATACTATCTGTATTGTATACATTACCTAATGGTGCTGGACATACAAAGGGTACTCTGGCTGACTCCATCTAGTGGCTCCCAGTGTCAGGGTGAGGCAGAACTGAGTTCAACTCAGCAGGAGGTTAAGGAGCTAAGTTCAAGTCAGCAGGGAGATGAGTTCAAGCCAGCAGGAGGCACATGGTGTGTTGCTGAACAAATCAGGTTCCAGCCTCACAGCCAGAAACCAGCCTTAATTTCAGGGGAACTAAAGGTGCAGTCTTGCTGGAATTATCCACTACCCTGCCATAAATCTACAGCTGGCTTGCTGGGATTAATCAAAATGGATCTGGGCTCTGTCTGCTCAATTTGTCTATCAGTCACAGCAGAGACACACCTTGAAATGGACATTTTTCCTTTCTTCTTTTTTTCTTCTTGTTTTTGTTTTGTTTTCTTGATTCTTTTTGTTTTTATATGAATGTAAACATTGTTTCTAGTTTTTTGTTGTTTTTTTCTGTTCTCTTCTTGTTTTTTTTTCTCTTCTTGTTTATATTTCTTCCTTCTCTCTTTTCCTCTTGTATTCTTCACCAGTTTCTTAGTTTGCATAATCTTCCTTTGTCCTCCAGCCTTGCTTTTAATCTCTTCCTCTTCTATTCTCTATTTCCCACCTAACCCCTTTTAAAGTTTTTGCCCTGAGGACAAAATCACCATATTGAGGGCATATTTACTGTATACAATTTTCTGGTTTGTTTTAGATTTTGCTATATAATCACAAATATAGTTCATATGTTAAAGGTATCAAATCAATAGTAACCACAATTTGTCATTTTCTAGGCTGTATTTGATGCTATTGTTATTAGGGGTTACACCACTTTAGCCAAGGTGACATAACTGTTCCAATCAGTTGTTCTTCCTGGCATGCCAAGACTGAAATTGCCTAAGGGTCATAAACAATACTATAGGCCAGTGCCAAAAAGCCAGGAGATAGCCCAAATAGGCAGCAACTTCTCATCCGCAATAAATTGAAGGGTCTTGCAACAGACTCAAAATCCAAAAGCCAGCTATACTTGGAAATAGTCTGAAATACACTTGGAAATACATTCTGAGAAATAGTCATTTCCTAAGGTTTCTAAATACTAACAGTAAAGCTACTTGCTATAAGCAATTTACAAACATCAACCTACAAATTAAACAAACAACAACAACAAAAAAAGAAAATGAGAAGATACTTAAGCAAGATGCAACACCAGCCTTACAGCTCACCAAAGACAAACCAAGGGGGCAATGAGGTGGAACAACTCAAAAGCCACCCACCTGGACTCTCTGCAGTGGTAACAGCAGAAATAACAAAGCAGATGAATGAGACTCTAAAAAAAATTAAATGAAAAATAAATTCTCAGATAACTACAGAGATGTTGACCATAATGAAAGACTTAGTTAGTGACTCTAGAGCAGATATAGATAAAAAATACAGGAGATTAGAAAAATGATGGTAACTTTGAGTGCCCAACATAAGAAAGAAATGGAATCTATGAAGCAGATTGAAACAGATATCCAGGAGATTAAAAATTCCACTGAAAGTATACTCTGCAGAATAAACCAATGTGAGGAGAGATTATCTGATATAGAAGATAAGATTGCAGTTAGGGATCATGAAAAGAGTTCTTAAAAATAACAAGGGACCATGAAAAATCAATCCAACAGATACTAGATAATGTGAAGAAGAATAACATAAGATTGACTGGAGCCAAAAAAAAGCAGGAGATAGTGCAAACAACATAAAAAACCTGTTCACAGAAGTAATAGCAGAAAACTTTCCAAGCATGGAGAAAGAATTTGACATACAGGTAAGTGAGGCATATAGAAATTCAATTAGACATAAAAAATCTACACCAAGCCATATAATAGTCAAGATTCCAGAAATTCAACAAAAGAACAGAATAGTAAAAGCTGTTAGAGAAAAGGAACAAATCACCTATAAAGAAAAGCCCATCAGAAACACAGCAGACTTCTTAACACAAACTCTTAAATAAAGGAAAGCTTGAAGTAAATTATTTCAAGCCCTAAAAGCAAAGAACCTCCAACCCAGATTGATGTACCCCACAAAACTATCTTTCAAAATTGATGGAGAAATGAGATACTTCCATGACAAAGAACACATGAAGAAATTCATGATGACCAAACCAGCACACCAAAATGTTCTGAAGGACATTCTAGAAAGAGAAAGCAAGGACTACAACTCCACAAACCCCAACAGAAAGAATCCACCAGGCAAGGCATGCAATTAAACAGAAGGGAAAAAAGGGAACTGACAACAGGAAAAAATGTGACAAGTATAAGTCAATACATATCAGTTATAACCATCAATGTAAATAGTTTCAATTCATCAATCAAAAGAAACAGACTGGCAGAATGGATCAAGAAGCAAGATCCAACAATATGCTGCATACAAGAAACACATTTAACTCAAAAAGAAATTCATAGACTGAAAGTCAAAGGATGGAAAACAATACTCCATGTGATAGGAACGTGGAAAAAAGCAAAGGTAGGTATTCTATTTACAGACAAAGTGTATTTTAAACCAAGACTTATAGAGAGACAAAGAAGGTCACTGCATTCTTGTAGAGGGAACAATCTAAGAGGAAGAGATAGCAATCATAAATATATATGCACCAAATACCAGTGCACCCAACTATATAAAACAAATATTAACAGACATGAAAAATCAAATAAGCACTAATACAATTGTAATGGGGGACCTCAATACTCCACTGTCACAAATAGATCAACTAGACAAAAAAGTCAACAAAGAAACATCAGAACTAAACCATACTTTTGAACAAATGAACTTAGTAGATGTCTACACAGTGTTACACTCCATGACATCAGAATACATAGTCTTCTTAAGTTCACACAGGATGTTCTCCAAAATAGACTACATATTAGCTCATAGAACATATTTACGTAAATGCAAAATAATTGAAATTATACCATGCATATTATTAAACCATAGCATAATGAAATTGGAAATCAATGGCAAGAAAAAACCCCACAAGAACTTCATAAACACGTGGAAATTAAATAAAACACCCTCCTGAACAACCAATGGGTCACAGATGAAATTAAAGAAGAAATTGGAGTTTCTACAATTAAACAATAATGCCAATATTGTTTAATGTGATGCAATAAAAGCATTCCTATGAGGGAAATATATAGTGGTGAATTCTCATATCAGAATAATAGAGCAAGCTCAAATAAAAACCTAATGTTGAACCTCAAGCTTCTAGAAAAAGGAGAGCAGTTATATGTCCAAAGCCTGTATGAGGGAGGAAATTACAAAAATCAGAGCAGAAATTAATGCAATGGAAACTAAGAAAACAGTACAAAAAATCAATGAATTGAAGAGTTTGTTCTTTGGAAGATTAAAGATAACTGACAAACCCTTATCCAACATTACCAAAAAAGGAAAGAAAAGACTCAAATTGATGCAATTAGGAATGAAAAGGGTGAAATCACAACAGATCCTGCAGAAATCCAGATCTTCAATACCTACTTCAAGAACCTGTATTCTAATCATATAGAAAACACAGAAGAAATGGACAGATTCATACATACATATGAATTACCAAAGCTGAGTCAAGAAGATATAAAAATTCTAAATAAACCAATATCATCAATGAAATTGAAGATGTAATTAAAAACCTACCAACAAAGAAAAGCCCAGGTCCAGATGGATTGACTGCAAATTTTACAATAAATTTAGAGAAGACCTAATACTGCTACTTCTCAAATTCTTTAACTGAATTGAAAGGGAAGCAATACTCCTAAATTATACTGATACCAAAACTAGAGAAGGATCAAACTATAAAAGGAAAACTATAGGCCAGTCTTCCTATGAACATGGGTGCAAAAATTCTCAATAAGATACTGGCAAACAGAATACAGCAAATCACCAAGAAGATCATTCACCATGATCAAGTAGGGTTCATCCCAGGGATACAGGGATGGTTCAAAATACCCAAATAATTAAATGTAATACACCATATTAACAGAGGCAAGGACAAAAACCATATGATCATCTCAATAGATGCAGAAAAATTGTTTGACAAAGTCCAACACACATTCATTGTAAAAACCCTGCAGAAAATTGGAATTGATCCATCTGATAAAAGCCATCTATGACAAAGCAACAACCAACATAATAAATGAAAAAAATTGAAATCTTTCACTCTAAAATCAGGGACAAGAGAAGGGTGCCACTATCACCACTCCTATTCAATATAGTTCTGGAAACATTAGCTAGAGCAATTAGACAAGAGAAAGAAATACAAGGAATAAGGATATGAAAGAAAGAAGTTAAATTATCATTATTTGCAGATGATATGATACTCTACATAGAAAAGGCCCGAAACTCCATCAGAATACTTCTAGATTTAATAACCAAATTCAGTTGTGTAGCTGGATAGAAAGTCAACAATCAAAAATCAATAGACTTCTTGAACATGCATAACAAACTCACTGAGAGAGAAATTAGAGAAAAAGCACATTTCACAATAGCATCCAAAAAAAGGGAAATATTTAGGAATCAATCTAACAAAGGAAATAAAAGGCATTTACATTGAAAACTATAGTACTCTGAAAAAGGAGATCAAAGAGGATATCAGAAAATGGAAAAATAACCCTTATTCTTGTATAGAAAGAATCAATACAGTGAAAATGGTCATACACTCAAAATTGTTATACAGATTAATGCAATCCCAATCAAAATACCAATATCATACCACACAGAATTAGAGAAAATAATCCTAAAATTAATTTGGAACCAGAAAAGACCTATAACAGCAAAAGCAATTCTGGGAAACAAAGGCAAGGCAAGGGTTCACAATCCTTGACTTGAAATTATACTGCAAAGCTACTGTTACAAAAACAGCAGGGTACTGGAAGAAACAGACTGGAGTATCAATTGGAACAGATTAGAAGATGCAGAAACAACTCCTGACATACTCAGCCATCTTATTGTTGACAATGGAGCCAAACACCTTTACTGGAAGACAGCCTCTTTAATAAATAGTGCTGGAAAAACTGGCTTTCCACATGCTGAATATTAAAACTAGACCCATATCTTTCATCATGCACTAAACTAAAATTGAAGTGGATCAAAGATCTAAATATTAAAACAAAACACTTAATCTGGTGGAAGAGAGAATAGGTAGAACTCTTTAAGACATTGGTGTAGGCAAAGACTTTATGAACTAAACCCCGATCACACAGGAAATATCACAAAGAATCAACAACTGGGATCTTATCTTATTAAAAAGCTTTTGCACAGCAAAAGAAACCACTGAGTGAGTTAAGAGACAATCCACAGCATGGGAAAAAATTTTTGCCAGCTGTTCCTCAGACTAAGGACTAAGATATTTAGAGAGGACCTAATACCCTCACTCCTCAAACTCTCTAATGAAATAGAAAGGGAAACAATTCTCCCAAGTATTACTCTGAAAAAAACTAGAGAAGGATCAAACCAAAAAAGAAGTACAGGCCAATCTCCCTAATGAACATAGATACAAAAATCCTCAATAAGATACTGGCAAACAGGACCAGTGAGATGGCTCAGTGGCATAAGCACCTGCCTGGCAAGCGTGAGGGCCTGAGTTCAACTCCCGAAACCCACATACGAAAAAAGGGCCGGTGATATCGCTCAGTGGCACAGGCTCCTGCTGGCATGTGAGGTCCTGAGGTCGACCTCCGGTACCCACCAAAAAAAAAAAAAAAAAAAAGATACTGGCAAACAGAATGCAGCAAATCATCAAGAAGATTATACACCATGACCAAGTAGGATTGATCCCAGGGATTCAGAGATGGTTCAACATATGCAAACCAATAAATGTAGTGCACCATATCAACAGAGAAAAGGACAAAAATCACTTGATCATCTCAATAGACACAGAAAAAGCATTTGACAAAGTCCAGCACCCATTCATGATAAAAACCCTACAAAAAATTGGAATAGATGGTCTTTATCTCAATCTGATAGAAGCCATCTATGACAAACCAAGAGCCAGCATCATACTAAATAGTCAAAAACTGAAAGTTTTCATTCTAAAATCAGGAACAAGACAAGGATGTCCACTATTACCACCCCTATTCAATATAGTTCTGTAAACATTAGCCAGAGCAACTAGACATGAGACAAAAATAAAAGGAATAATGATAGGAAAGGAAGATGCTAAATTATCATGATTTGCAGATGACATGATGTTCTACATAGAAGATCCCAAAAACTCCACCAAAAGACTTCTAGATTTAATAACCAGATTCACTAGAGTACCCAGATACACAGAATGTATAAAGAGTTCAAAACAATCTGACCCTTCAACTTTAAAGACCCAATCCAAAACTGGGCATCTGAGATGAATAAACACTTCTCAGATGAAGAAATACAAATGGCAAATAAATATATGAAAAAATGTTCAACATCACTAGTCATTCGAGAGATGCAAATTAAAACAACACTGAGATTCCATCTCACCCCAGAAAGAATGGCTATTATCAAGAAATCAACTAATAACAAATGCTGGAGGGGCTGTGGGGAAAAAGGAACCCTTCTCCACTGTTGGTGGGAGTGTCGACTGGTGCAGCCACTGTGGAAATTAATGTGGAGATTCCTCAAAAAACAGGATTGGAGGTCCCATTTGACCCAGCTATTCCCCTTCTGGGTATCTTCCCAGAAGAATTAAAAACATCGTACCACAGCGATATATGCACACCCATGTTTATAGCAACACATTTGTAATAGCTAGATCATGGAAACAACCCAAATGCCCATTAAGCAAGGAATGAATAAAAAAGATGTGGTATTTTTATACAATAGAGTACTACTCAGCCATAAAGAAAGATAAACTGGAAACTTTTTAGGTAAATGGATGCAACTCGAGAAAATACTCACAAGGGAAATAAACCGGACACACATTTGTAAACATCGTATTGTCTCCCTAGCATGAAAATGCAATTTTACTGTGACTATTCCATTCCTTAGTCTTCTATTTTTACCTAGCTTTTACATGGCTTAATCTTATACTGAATAATGTTTCTCTCCAAAATGTATTTGTACATTCTCTAATGCTTGAGTTTGTTAATACAGGAGAATGTTTACTTGTTGTCTTTAAAAAAAATTAATTAAAAAAAAAGAAATCAATCAGTAACAAATGCTGGTGGGTTGGTGAGGAATAAAGGAACTCCACTGTTTGTAGGAGTGCAGACTGGTGCAACCACTGTGGAAAGCACTGTGGAGATGCCTCAAAAAACTAAAACCAGAGGTTTCAATCGACCCAGCTATTCCCCTTCTTGGTATCTTCCCAAAAGAATTAAAAGCACCATACCACAGCAATATATGCACACTCATGTTTATAGTGGTACAGTTTGTAATAGCTAAATCTTGGAAACAGCCCAAATACCCATCAACCAGTGAATGGATAAAGAAGATTTTTTTTTAATGTACAATGGAGTATGAAGAAGGATACTCTGTCATAAATAAGAATAAGCTTGAGACATTTCTAGCTAAATGGATGCACCTTGAGACCATACTCTAAAGTGAAATAAATCAGACTCACATGTAAATACTGCATTGTTTCTCTGGTGTGAGAAATCAAAAGTGTAAACAATGACCAAAATGTATAATAGATACTGGGAAATGGGAAGAAAACATTCAAATGAGAAGGGGAACAAGGGAGGGGGGAGAGGAGAAAAAGCAGGAACTAGAAAAAAAATAATAGAAGGAAAAATGGAAACAAAGCTTTTGTATAAGGAGAGGGGAGAGGGGTTGAAGGGAGGGGAATATGGAAAAAAGAAGCAGCAAGATGTATTATGTACATGTGCAAATTCCTTATGATGAATGTTATCATTATGTATATATAAAATGTACCAGTGAAATTTGTAAAAAACAAAAAAATCTTGCTGGCCTGGGGGTGGGGGCTCCAACAATAAAAAAAAAATAGGTACTCCAAAAAGCACTTGTCAATTGACTGAAATATCAGCAAAAAGAGACATTTCTTCTTACTATAATTTACATTGCAATTTACTCAGAATTGTCTCTATGACTTATAGCTACTGTGTCTTTCTGTGATACTGTTTTCCCTGTCCTAAACATTCCTTCCTCTGTCCAGCTATCATCGCCTATGAGACAGGGCCAGGATTGAGGAAAATGTTGTATCTGACATTTGATACCATTTGTTGTTTTCCTGAGCAGTGGGCTGCTTAAAGCCATAATCTGCTTGCCTATACCTGTGAGATTCTCCCTTCATGGACCAATCTAATCGAACCATTCTTATAGGCAGCATTTATCTGTCCCTGTGTGCTTCTGCCCCAGGGCATGCAGTTTGGGAGGACCCCGGATAACAAGGTGAGCGTGATTTTCATATAGCACTTAGTGGGAGCTTTAAAAGTGTTAGAAGCAGATGGAGAACAGTCCTGAGGTTTTAAGAATCACAGCATAAATAAGGCGTAGGCTCAGGACTCACCCAGGTCCTGCAACTTCATGCTGAGTCCCTTTCTTCTATGGTAAGTTCTTTTTATCCTCTTTCTTTCTTCCTTCCTTTCTTTCTTTCTTTCTTTTCTTTTCTTTCTTTTTCTTTCTTTCTTTCTCTTTCTTTCTTTCTTTCTTTCTTTCTTTCTTTTTCTTTCTTTCTTCTTTCTTTCTCCTTTCTTCTCCTATCCTTCTCTCTCTCCCTCCCTCCCTCTCTTCCTTCTTCCTTCCCTTTTCTTTTTCTTTTGCTTTTTAATTTTCCCCCTTTTTATCTCTTATTAGTAATAGTTGTGAGACATAATAAACACATTCACTTTAGGGAATTGATATCTATATATATTAAAAATAATTGATACATATATAGATAGATAGATATAGCTCACATTGTGATCCTTTTTATTTCTTCTCTTCTCCTTCGTATCTCCGCTCACCCCCAGATTGTTTCTTATACAACTGACAATCTGAGATTGCACTAAGCAAGAAGAAGGCAGGATCATGTGTCTTCCAAATGACACGCAGCTGCAGGTTCTCATGTCTTAAAATGAGCTCTGTCCAGAATACAGATTTAAAAATTTTTTTTCTTTCTTTTTTTCAAATTTGATGGACACATCTTTTTCCTGGAGCTGCAAAACCCTTGTTTAGGAGAGTTATGAAGTATTTCCTCCAACAGGATGCCAGGAAGTATAATTTCTGAAACAGGACTGAGAGGAAGAGGTCTCTGCCTTCTCTGGGGTCTAGAGGCAGGAGAAATATTCCTGAGAAGGCAAATCTTCCCTCATCAGTGGAAGCATGAGGTGCACAGACGAACCACTGTCCTTCTCTGGTTAGGTACATCTGGATCTCTGTCTTAGCAAAAAAAGTGATTCTTCTTCCATGATTGCACTGCTACTGCTCACAGACCAAACTGAACTTACAAGAACTTGGGCTTTCTCGGTCACTTCCTGCAGAGTCGAGGCTTTGACACAGGCTTTGACTTTGATGGTAGAGTATGGAATAGGTTCTTTTCTCTTCAGCTTCTTGGACTGTCTGCTCTCAGATGCTCTCTCTGCTGGAGTACTTTAAATTTAAGCAATCAGCTATGCTTGTTATGGCACAGTGGCCAGCTCGTTTCTGTACACCTTCACCGTCACTCTTCTTTCTTCTGTGCTGCCCTCCCTCATCCCTCTACTCCTTAGTAAAGGGGAGGGGTCTTAGTCACTTTCTTTGAAATGAGGATATTTTAAATCATTAAAAATGAGGCTATTTGATTAATACCTATGTTTTTTCTTAATTACTAGTTGTTAAACTCCCTCAGAATAAGGGCTAAAAAAGACTGTGTGTCACATTCTGCACTGTGTGTCCTCTAGGTAGCACAGTGCTTGGCACATGGTAGCCATTCAGTCCATTTGAAGTGATTTATTGACTAGCATTTGGAAACTGTAGGGCTTCCAAAGATGACCATCTGAGTCAAATTACAGAAAGCAGTTGTGGAATCCTTTTCTCTCCTTCATTTTCATTTCTAATAGTCTTAGTAGCTACCAAGTGTTTGGGCTCCACAGCCTCTTTGCACAATAAAAGTAAATGCTCCTGTGAAATTCTTGTAGATACCAAATGACAGAATTGCAAGGTAGATGGAGCCTTCATGATTATCTAGTCAAATTCATATCTGATATGTACGCTTCATCTTCAAAATGCCCAGCACACAATTACGCTTTCTTGGCTTGGAATCTTTACCTCTGGGGACATAGAATGCTCTCTAGTCTTAGGCAGCTGGTAGCATCTTTGAATATCTTTAATTATTATATTGGTATTTTAAAATTTTTTCACATAAAGTCAAAACTTTTTCTTCAACCCACCTGTAACTTCTGTCCATAGGTTTTCCAATGCCATCCAGAGTCACAGAAAATAACTCTTTAGTTATATGATGTTAGTTAAGTATCCTGACCCCATCAAAACTTCTGGTTTCCAAAAATTGCTCCCAATTCTTTCAACTATTCCTCAGATATTATTTTTGGAGTACCTTCAGATAGAATACCATTGTTGGTTTTCTTGTCACAAAACAGTTTTCCAAGGCATTAAAATTTTTTTAACTCAAAAGTGATCAAAATACTGGGCTTCACGAGAGGAATAAAGAAATTTTATAAGTATCAGGTGCCAAGACACTTCTTTTATTGTGCAAAGTGAGCTTTCATTAATCAGTGACATGAGTTAGCTTATATGTGGGCATGCGAGGTTGGCACAGAGAGTCTTGTGGGCAATATCTTGGTTTGGATCTTTGGTTTGGATTTGGGACAGTAGGTTGAGTATTCATAGTCTACAATATAAGTTCTTCCCTAAAGGAAATTATCTGTGAATCTAGACCTTAGAAGGCCCTAAGCACTCTAGTTCAATCTCAAAAGCTTATGGTCTTATTAATCAGAGCAGGAAGCTGATATGGAGTGGAAAGAAATGTGGATGGATGTTTTATAAATAACCCGCTAAGAGTTAATCTTGATGGCAGGAAAAACATTCTTTTTTTCTGTTGTAAAAGGAGAAAAAGTAATGTGTTTTATGTGCTGAAGAATGGGAAGATATTGAGTAATTCTTCCCTGTGCTTGGGGATGGTGGCGGGAAGACACAGCAGAAGCAGAATGCCATGAACTTGAAATCATTGCTTGACACTCAGAGCTTAGATACCAGTGAGGAAAATTCTGCCCTGTTGCCACTAATTGCTGAGCTCTAAGCCCAGGGAAAGATGTGTGTAAACACAGCAAATGGAAAGGAGCCTTCATTCTCAGCATGAGCTGCTTCCTTGATGAGGAGTCAGCAGGTCTGGCTTTTATTTAGCTGCCTCCTGCTATCACAGCATATTGAAAATAAAATTACACTGACAACCAATGTAGAGGCTACATACCTCCCAACCAGGCTGGAGTTTCATATTTAAACAAAGGTCTTTAACAGTTACAACATAGGTGGCAACTAGCAAAAGAGGTAAGGACTGTATGACTAAAGTGGATGGCTTATATATTCACAAATACGAGGGAAAGGGATAATTAAAAATCTTCAACCTACAGTATGAGTTTGACAGTCTTATAAGAAATGCCTCCTAAGTTTCCTAGAATAAGCAGTAGGTCCTTCTCTATGATCCCTCTGGTGTTCTTAGACCATTGCCAATAGCATGGAAGTGCAGCGTGGTTTGAAAAAGTAATTGACTCTCTCACTGACATTCCTAGCATCTGGAAGGAGGCCTCACTCTGGCCTTCAGTCATCCATTCTGTGTTCATGCTTCTATGTTAGAGAACTTTGTGTGGGGAGACAAAAGTTGTTTACCCAGAGCTCACAATATGTGTTCAGAAAATGTCACCAGGGGTCAGATGAAGTCTGACTCTAATTTTATGAGTATTTGAATACATCCATCATTTCCATAAATCATGTAGTGGGCCTGTGTTTGACAGTGGTGCCAGACAGTTTGGCTTCAAATCCTGGTTCTGCCAATTACTAGTGATGGAATCACTAGTGACCTAAGCTGCCCAACCACTCTCATAGTCTTTGCAGGTCTTTGCAGGAACAAGTGTGGGAATATGCACGAAGCCCCATGGAACACTGCCTGGGACAGAGAAAGTACTCAGTAAGAATTAACTGTTATTTTTACTGATTAATATTCCTAGTTTCCTCAGCTTTTCTTCACAATCTGACACAACCACATTGACCACACTGATCTTACTTTATACATTCAAAGTTTTGGTTCAGAGGGAAATTAAATGTCAGTGTTAGAGATAGGATAGATTCATATCAAGACACTTGATCACCACCTACACAAAACTTCTAACAGTTTCTCCCAGGTCTGTGGAGAGCTTTATGCAGATGGATTTTGAGTTTCCAAACACTATACACATGAGGCTATTATTATCTGGCCCCCACTGGCGGAAGCCCCTGGTACAAGGCCTACTTTGATATGTGAAGCAAATACAAACTTTTAGGAAAGTTATCAAATTCATGACAGGTTCTATGAAGGGTTTGGTGAGAATCAGGGAGGAAGGTATAATCTTCATGCCTGAAATAATGTAGGGAAAAATGCAGCAATGTGCAAGCATGAAAGTGCACAGAGCAGAGAGAAGTTGAGGAAACAGCCCTGGAAATACATGGAGATGGGAAAATATTGTGAGCAATTTGGTGCAAAAATGCCACAGCTGACAGTTCCCTCCTGCAGCACATGCCCTGGTCCAACACACATTGTCCTTGCTCTTCCTCCTCTCACATCAACAAGGGACTGTGACATGTTCATCCATTATAACTGAGTGATAACTCAGGCATACTCGTTCTCTTCTTTTGTTCTACCGATATCATGAATATTTGGAGGAGGAACTTTCTTTTTCAGCAGCAGGGATGCAATAGAATTCATGTCCTGGGAACTGAGCTGGAAAATAGCAGTTGAACTCTTTTGCTGAATAAACCCTTTTGAGGACTCCTTCTCTAGTCTATAGATAAAGAAAAACTTTGCTTAGTCTTGCACCCATCTTGAAGATAGGCATATAAATAAAGTATGGCCTCTCCCCTCTTAGCTCAGAAATCATTGTTCCACTGATCCCTGTCTAACACTTCCATGAGAAAAGCAGCATGGTGTCATGAAAAGAGATGAGTTGGGAAGTAGAAAATGGTCAGTGACACCGCTGATAACTTACCTGACCTCTTTGACCTCCTTTTCTTCATAAATAGATAAAGAAAAAGGAACAGGTCAAAAGCTTTGTAAGACATCACAGTGAGAAGTCTCTGTGATTCTAGGATTTAAACACATAGAGATTGGGGGACAATGAGGTAAACTGGAAAAAAAAACCCTCCAGGATTTAAGTAGTTAAGTAGTAATTCCACATTAAAGAGCATTGCTGAATATTTAACATTAAGTAGGTATTAGCTGTTAATCTTTAACCAGGCTGGTTTCAATATTTGACATTTAAATTAAATAATCATACCACTTTTAATAATAAAGTCACTGTATGTTAAGCAAATACTACCTGATTATTGAAACCATGTGGTACTCTAACCACACTGTGAAGGATTCACATGTTTTTAATAATCATCTGGTCTTTATTTCATACACAGCACAATGCATGTACTGTACCACGAGAAGCAGAGCAGCTATTTATGTCAGTTCCAAATGATTATTTTGAAATAAATACACTGGGTTTTACCTTCCTGCTGATCCTCCTATTTAATGATCTATCTACCATTGTGAGGTGCTGTCAGCATAAAAGTTTTCTTGTAAATTCCTGAGTTATCATATGCTGCCTGCATCACCCAAGTTGAACACTGAATACCACTAATGACAATCAACCCCTCACTTTACCCACCTGAATGCCAACCCATTTTATTGAATTGATTAATAGGAACACAAACATGTCTATTTTTAATATTTAAGATATTGTGTTATGTAGACTATTATCAATTCCATTCTTTACTCCCTCCAACAAATTGACGTAACCAAATATGAGAATATAAATGTGTTTTCATTGTTTAACTGTACTCTATTTTCTCAAGTACCAGTAATTTATGCTTGTAGTGTGGGTGTTTCAACAATGTCTTTGTCATCCTTGTTTATACCAATGATGCTCCAGTCATGCTCACAGCCTCTAGGGTAAAGGGAGGGAGAGAAAGGAGGCAGAACTAGGTTAGAACAATATGCATGACTTAAGCTATTGTAACGTGTTTGTCAGATATTTTTAGTTCAAAATCTGTTGGAGAAGCCCACATGTTTGCTAGAATCAGTTGCCTTGTTGAAGTCCTATGCAAAAACATATTATTAAGCTGCTAATCACTAAAATTCTATAAAGTATGTGAGAACAATGGATGAATATATATCTTATGTGTTTAGCATTAGGAAGGATATGTACTAGAATAAATCTCTTTTTATTTTATTTTAAAGAGAAAAAATATAAACAAACAATGAAATTGAGTTTCAAAACAGATTAGTAGGACAGTTACAATAGTAGATACATTGCGTATTGTCTTTGTAGTAGTTATTCAGAGTACAAGATATATGTATATCTTGTCTAAACAATATTAGCACAAAATATTCTTTTCAAGGAACTAAGAGAAGCTAGCTGTATAACTATCTTAACTATCTTTTGTATACACATATGTTTTTTTCTTTTTCCTTTTCCTTTTCTTCTTTTCCCCTTTCCTCCATCACAGCTTTTTTCTTTTGAACAGTTTCTTCCCAATTCACAATATCTATTGTACACTTCAGATCCTATTTACTTGTTCAGTTTCTCATAGTGTGACAATATGATTTTTACACATATGGGACTGATTTATTTCACTTAGGAGTATGGTCTTGAGTTGCATCCATTTACCTATAAAAGTCTCCAGTTTATCCTTCTTCATGGCTGAGTAGTACTCAATTAAAAAAAAACACATCTTTTTTATCCGTTCCTTGGTTGATGGGCATCTGGATTGTTTCCAAGATTTAGCTATTACAAATTGTGCTGCTATAAACATCGGTGCACATATATTGTTGTGGTATGATGTTTTTAATTCTTCTGGGAAAATACCCAGAAGGAATAGCTGGGTCAAATGGGACCTCTATTCCTGGTTTTTTGAGGAATCTCCACACTGATTCCACAGTGGTTGCACCAGTCTACATGCCTGCCAACAGTGGAGAAGTGTTTCTTTTCTCCCACAGCTCCACCAGCATTTGTTATTGGTTGATTTCTTAAGGATAGCCATTCTTTCTGGGTGAGATGGAATCTCAGTGTTGTTTTAATTTGCATTTCTTGAATGACCAATGGTGTTGAACATTTTTTTATATACTTATTTGCCATTTGCATTTCTTCATCTGAGAAGTGCATATTCACCTCGGATGCCCATTTTTGGATTGGGTCTTTGAATTTGGGAGGCATGATTTTTTTTCAGTTATTTACATGTTCTAGATAGAAGTCCTTTGTCTCAGGGACAGTTGACTAAATTTTTTTCCCACTCTGGGTTTTCTTTTCACTCTGTTGGTGATCTCTTTTGATGTGCAAAAACTTTTTAATAAGATGAGATCACTCTTGTCGATTCTTTGAAGTACTTCCCGTGCAGTTTGGGCTTTGTTCATGAACTCTGCCTACCCCTATGTCTTCAAGATTTCTATCTACTTTCTCTTCCAGTAGATTCAGTGTTTCTGCTTTAATATTTAGATCTTTGGTCCATTTTGACTTTAGTTAGTGCATGGTGATAGACATGGATCTAGTTGTAGTCTTCAACATGTGGAAAGCCAATTTTCCCAGCACCATTTATTAAAGAGACCATCTTTCTTCCAGTGAACATGTTTGGCCCCTTTGTCAAAGATAAGATGGCTGAGTGTGTTTGGGGATGCATCTGCATCTCCTATTCTCTTCCACTGATCCTCAGGCCTTACTTTTGCCTATACCATGTTGATTTTATCAAAGTAGTTTTACAGTATAATTTCAGGTCTGGGATTGTGTTGCCCTCTGCCTTGCCTTTGTTGCCCAGAATTGCTTTTGCTATTCTAGGTCTTTTCTGGTTCCAAATGAATTTTGGGAATGTTTTCTCTAGATCTGTGAGGTATGTTAATGGTATTTTGATTGGGACTGCATTAAATCTATATAGCAGTTTTGGGAGTATGGCCATTTTCAATATGTTTGTTCTTCCTATTGAAGAGCAAGGGATATCTTTCCATTTTCTGATATTCTCTTCAGTCTCTTTTTTTAGGGTACTATAATTTTCACTGTACAGATATTTTACATCCTTTGTTAGACTGATTCCTAAGTATTTCTTTTTCTTTTTTTTTTTTTTTTGGATGCTATTGTGAAGGGTGTGCATTCCCTAATTTCTCTCTCTGTGAGTTTGTTGCTTGTGTACAGGAATGCTATTGACTTGAGTGTTGACTTTGTATCCCACTACACTACTGAATTTGGATATTAAATGTATAAGCTTTTTGGTGAAGTTTTTGGGGTCTTCTATGTAGAGTGTCATGTCACCTGCAAATCATGAAAGTTTAACATCTTCCTTTCCTATCTTTATTCCTTTTACTTCTCTTGTCTAATGTCTCTGGCTAATATTTCTAGAACTGTATTGAATAGGAGTGGTGATAATGGACATCCTTGTCTTGTTCCTGACTTTAGAGTGAAAGCTTTCACTTTTTGACCATTTAGTATGATGTTAGCTGTTGGTTTGTCACAGATGGCTTTTATAAGATTGAGGTAAAGACCATCTATTCCAATTTTCTGTAAGGTTTTTATCATGAATGGGTGTTGGACTTTATCAGATGTTTTTCTGCACCTATTGAGATGATCATGTGATTTTTGTCTTTGGTTCTGTTAATATGGTGTATTACATTTATTGATTTGCATATGTTGAACTATCTCTGCATCCCTGGGATGAACCTTACTTGGTCATGATGTATAATCTTCATGATTTGTTGCATTATGTTTGCCTGTATCTTATTGAGGATTTTTGCATCATTGTTCATTAGGGAGATTGGCCTGTAGTTTTCTTTCTTGGTTGGGTTCTTCTCTGGTTTTGGAATCAGGGTAATACTTGCTTCCAGGAAGGACTTTGAAAGTACTGCTTCCCTTTCAATTTCTTTAAAGAGGTTCAGCATTAGTGGCATTAGTTCTTTAAATTTCTTGTAGAATTCAACAGCGGATCTGTCATTGCCTTGGCTTTTCTTTTTTGGTAAAATTTTAGTTATATTTTAAATTTCATTGGCTGATATTGGTTTATTTAGAATTTTTATTCTTGTTGATTCAGTTTTGGCAATCCAGTTAGGTCTAGGAATCTGTCCATTTCTTCTGTGTTTTCCATCTTATTAGAATATAAGTTCTCATAGTATGTATTGATGAGCTCCTGGATTTCTGTGGGATCTATTGTAATTTCCTCCTTTTCATTCCTAATTACTTGAATTTGTGTTTTTTCTTTCCTTTTTTTGTGGAGGTTGGCTAATGGTTTATCAATTTTATCTATTCTTTCAAAGAACCAACTTTTCAATTCATCGATTCTTTGTTTTGTCTTCTTAGTCTCTATTGCATTAATTTCTCCTCTTATCTCTATTATTTCCTCCCTTGTATGAGGTTTGGGTTCGATTTGTTCTACTTTTTCTAGAAGTTTGCGGTTCAACATTAGGTTGTTTAATTGAGGTCACTCTGTTTTCCTGATGTGTGAGTTCATTGCTATAAAATTCCCTCATAGGACTGCTTTCATTGCATTCCATAGGTTTTGGTATGTTGTATCAGCATTATTGTTTAACTGTATATATTTTTTAATTTTGTCTTTAATTTCTTCTGTGACCCATGGGTTGTTCAGAAGGGTATTGTTTAATTTCCATGTGTTAATGTAGTTTTTGTGGTTTCCTTTGTTGTTGCTTTCCAGTTTCATTGTGCTATGGTCAGATAGTATGCATGAGATAATTTCAGTTCCTCTACATTTACTTAAATATGTTTTGTCTGCTAATATGTGATCTATTTTGGAGAATGTCCCATGTGCAGCTGAGAAGAATGTGTATTCTGATGTCTTGGGGTGGAACATTCTGTAGACATCTACCAAGTCCATTTGTTCATAGTCTTGGTTTAATTCTAATATTTCTTTTTTGATTTTTTGTCTAGTTGATCCTTCCACTTGTGAGAGTGGGGTATTAAGGTCCCCCACTACAACTGTGTTAGTGTTTATTTAGTTTTTCATGTCAGTAAATATTTGTTTTATGCAGTTGGATGAACCTGTGTTTAGTGCATAAATATTTATGATTGTTATCTCTTCTTGGAGTTTTCCCTTAACAAGTAGGTAGTGTTCTTCTTTGTCTCTTTTGATCAGTTTTGGCTTAAAGTTCACAATGTCTGCAAGGGGTAGAATAGCTACCCCTGCTTTTTTCTGGTTTCCTGTGGCATGGAGAATTGTTTTCTCTCTTTTTTTTTGTGGGTACTGGGGGTCCAACTCAGGACCTCATGCACCAGCAGGCGCCCACGCTGCTGGCGATATCACCAGCCCTTTTTTCCTATGTGGGTACTGGGAGTTGACCTCAGGACCTCGAGCTTGCCAGGCAGGCGCTTATGCTGCTGAGCTATCTCACTGGCCCGAGAATTGTTTTCTATCCTTTGACTTTTAGTCTATGAATTTCTTTTTGGGTCAAATACTTTTCTTGAATGCAGCATATTGTTGGCTCTTGCTTCTTGATCCATTCTGCCAGTCTGTTTCTTTTGATTGGTGAGTTGAGACCATTTACATTGATGATTATAACTGATATGTATTGGCTTTTCTTTTTCAAATTGTTTCCTCATTGTTTGTTCCCTGTCTTTCTGCTGTTTATTTGCTTGCTCTGCCTGGCGGCTTCTTTCTGTTGGTGCTCCTGCATTTGTGATCTTCGTTATCTCTTTCTAATATGTCTTTCAAAACTTTCTGTAGAGCTGGTTTGGTGGTCATAAATTTCTTCACTTGTTCTTTGTCATGGAAGTATTTTATTTTTCCATCAATTTTGAAAGATAGCTTTGCAGGTTACATCAATCTGCATTGAAGATTATTTTCCTTTAGTGCTTGAAATAGTTCACTCCAAGCTCTTCTTGATTTTAGAGTTTGTGTTGAGAAGTCTGCTGTGATTCTGATGGGCTTTTCCTTATCGTTGATAGGTATATTTTCTCTAGCTGCTTTTAATATTTTGTTCTTGTGCTGAACTTCTGGAATCTTGATTATTATATGCCTTGGTGTAGATTTATTTTCAGCATGGCTATTTGGAGTTCTATATGCTTTATTTATTTGTATGTCAAGTTCTTTATCCATGTTTGGGAAGTTTTCTGCCGTTGTTTCTTTCTTTCTTTCTTTCTTTCTTTCTTTCTTTCTTTCTTTCTTTCTTTTTGGTGGTACTGGGAATCAAACTCAGGACCTTGGGCTTGCCAGGCAGGCACTTGTGCCACTGAGCTATATCCCCAGCCCTCCGCCATTATGTCTGTGAAGAGGTTTTTAATGGCTTTTGTGCTGTCTCCAGCTTTCTCACTGATTCCAATCAATCTTATGTTGCTCTTCTTTGCTTCATCTTGTACCTGTTGGATTGATTTTTCATGGTCTCTTGCAATTCTTAAGATATCTTTCTTTTCCTGGTCACTAGTTGCATCCCTGTCTTCTAGATCAGATATTCTACCCTAGGCTTCATTCAATCTGCTGTGTATACTTTCAGTGGAGTTTCTGGTCTCCTGCATTTCTGTTTGGATCTGTTTCATTGATTCCATTTCTTGTCTATGTTTGGCATTCATGGTTTCTATCATTTTCCTGAGCTCCTCTATGTGTTTATCTGTTGCGTCTCCTTTAATGTCTTTTATTTTGATAGTCATTTCTTTTTGTACCTTAGAGATTATTCTTTCTATGGTCTATTCTATTTGTTTTTTCACTTCTGCTACTATCATTTCAGAGAGTTCCATTTGTTGGCTTCCGATTTCCTCTCTTTGAGCTCTGGACTTGTCCTGGGTGGGCTGGGCATTTGGGATTGCATTTTGCTTTTTCGTCTTGTCATTTCCTATTTTCTATTTTATTTTGTTTTCTTTGTTGATGCTGTTAGATTCCTAATGTTAGCCTTATCACTGAAGCTTTCCTAGGAGGTGTCTGTTCTTCAGGATGTGTCTGCTAGCTAGCACCGCCATACTTCTCTCATAGGCTAGACGTCCTAGGGCAATGGAAGAAGCACAGAGTGTGGACCTAAACTCCTCTCTGTGGCATCTCCATCCCTGGGACAATGGAGGAAGGGCTTCACGCACCAGCACTACCATCCTGGGGCAATGCAGGAAGTGCAGAGCACAGACTCACACTTTTCTCGCAGGCACCACTTTACTCTTCTCTCCAGCACTGCTGTCCTGTGGCAATGGAGGAAGTGCAGAGTGCGGATCTACACTCTTCTCGACTTCTCTCACTGGAACCTCCATCTAGGGGACAATGGAGGAAGGGTGGAGTGCAGACTTACACTCCACTCCTGGCACCACGCTCCCCAGGCAATGGAGGAAGCGCAGAGTGCAGACTCAGACTCTATTCGCAGGCATGTACTAGAATAAATCTATGGAGGATGCTCTAGAGATTAGTTCATAATTGCATTTTAAGGATGATCAACAATCCAGACTATTTAAACATTTGTTCCATATCTTATAGCTAGTGATAAGAGTTTGAATCCAAACCCAAGACACATTTCACCATGTCACAGGCTTATGAAGTTCTGCTTCTCTTTTTATACAGACACCTATTCTTTATTTTCTGTCTTTAGCAGGGTGGAAGGAGTTATAGTTCTGGTCTTCTCAACCTGTCCCAGAAGCATCCTGAGCACTTTTATTACTATCTTCTGTTGTCATCTGTATTACCCTATTCTTGAGATCAGCAACCTCTGATAATAACAAGTTGGGCAGAGAGACAGAGAGGTCAACTTTGGCCAAGGAGTGCTTTTCCTGATATCTTGACTTCTGAATATCTTTTCTGTTCCAAAAGACCATGTCCTCTGCTTCCTACTATTCCACTGTGGCCTGAATAAGTCATTAAGTCTCACTCATTGATCTTCTGAAGATGTAACACATGAGTTATCCTGAGACCTCAGGTCATTCCTAACTTTAGGCTGAGTCTATGTAATAAATGGATGAGTCCTTCTTGAATAGTTATTGCTATAAATTTTGATCAAACATCTCAGTTACACCGTTAACATGTTACTGACTCTTACTCTAGTCTATAGAGTCTGGGCAGAACAAAGCTAAGGTCAGAATTTTTGTTGGAATACTGTACTTGAGACTTTAGACTAATTCATATTAAGGTGTAATGTCTGCTGGGACTTAGCAGAACTTTTTCAGAAAGAAATGTCCTGACTGGAGAAAGAAAATGTAAAGAAGAGTGGTTGAATTGAATGTGAGATGTCAAGAAATGTTTCTGAAAAAAAAAATGTAGTCTAAATCTGATCATCATTCTTTATCAGTTTATTGAAGAAAGAAAGGGAGGGTAAGAGAATGTGTTAAATAATTCCACAGGCAAAATCCCAAATGTGGGATGTTCACCAGCTCAAACAATCCAGTTTCTTCAATAAATAAAGTTGCAGGGGGAAAGATTCTATTGATTATAAGAAATTTAATCAATTATAATGCATGGATCTTGACCAGGTATTGATTCAAGCAAAACATCTGAAAACAAAGCAAAACTAAAGAAAATGTGGGATGCTCAGGGGATTGGAACTCTGACCAGATATTTGGTAATACTACTATAGTTAAATAACTATAGTTAAATTTTAAGTTTATGGTAGCCTGAATAACGGCCCCTCCAAAGATGATTGTGTCTAGGAGAAGCTGTCTAATCTCTGGTACATTAAATGTGCAAAAGAGGATGTGCAGATGTGATCATGTGCAGATAAAGGATTTAGCTGGATTGTTCAGTAAGTCCTAAATATAATCACAAAAGTCCCTAGAAAAAGGAGGAATAAAGGTTAATGAAGAAATGGTGGTGAGATCACTGAAGTCGAGGTTGTAATGACACAGCCAGCAGCCATGGAATGTCATTAGCAGGAAGTGAGAAGGAATTATGGGTTCTTTCTTAAAACCTTGAACACAAATCAGCTCAGATGACCACTTGATTTTAGCTCCATCAAACTCACTTCAAACCTCCAGAACTGTAAGAGAATAATTTTTGTTGTTGTAAGCAACTAAGTGTTTAGTATAGAAGCAATAGAAAACAAAAAATGTGAGACATCTATTACAGTTCTATTCTTACTAAAATTCTTACCTTTTACAGGTTCATAGTATAATATTTATAGAATAATAAAACAATGTCCTAGATTTGCTATGAAACAATCCAGCATATGTGAAGAAAAGAGTGTGGAAGAGTTGATGAAAATAACTTAAGCAATGTTACTAATATTGAAGCTGGATAATGAGTAAATGGGCACTTATTATCTATTTCCTTTGCCCTTACATATATTATCTATTTTTTAAACTACAATTAAAATTGAAGGAGCATGAAGATAAGATTTTGCACTTAGCAATTCTTCCTGGCGCTCAGTAGTCCACAGCGCGAGGAAGGTGAAGCTGTGGTAGAACTTCCAGTGAGCTGGTGGAGGGAGTGGGTATGCAGTTGCTATATGAGAGTTGCCTTTATTTGGATAAAATGTCAGCCTAGAATGCCACAACACTGGCTGATCTTTCATATGGGTGGTTTTCCTTTTTAGCACAAAACTATGACAGAGGAACAGTATAGTAACCATATCTGTTAGCCATGGTGGCTTTATTTAATTTGGCATTTTTCTAATTGTATGACAAGTACTAAGAAAAAAATAGCCACATTTATCTTGTTTCTCCTAGTAAGAATTTTGAGGTACATTATCACAGAAATGTCACACCTATCCTATATCTCTTTATTTAGAAAGTTTAATACAATAGTTCTTAGTAGTAGCTGTGGATCAGAATTAACTATTGATTTTGTTTAGTGTGATATCCAAGGCCACATCCTAGACTAAAACCAGAAGTTCTGAAACAACAAAGAGTTGTGTTTAAGTAGGGAAGTGGCATGGTTAGATTTTGTTTTAAGAAGACAATTTTGATAATGTGAAAGATGAGCCAAATGGAGAGAAACCATAGAGAATCTAATTAGGGAAATTTTACAGCAAGGCAAGCGAGACGTGTGTGACTACAGCAAGGAAGTATGATTGGAGATGGAAAAGAGAAGGTGCTTTGAGAGGCATTTCTGAGCTAGAAACAATAGGTTTTGGTAATTTAAGTAGCATGAGTAAATGAGTAGCAGAAAACGTGTAAGCCAGGGCAATTCTCATTTTTCCTGTGATAATAAGTAGATATACAGAGATGACTCTTCTCCAGCTTTCCACTATTTTCACCCTTTCAGCTGTAAGGAATAATAATCCTTCAACAACATTTTCATTCTGCTCTCAGGAAGGTGAGGAAGGGGACAAAATTCCCATGGTCTTATATAATTTCAGAAAAAAAAAAAAAAAAGAAAAGAAAAGGAAAAGAAAAAGAGAGCTTTCTGGGAGAAATGCCCCTATCAGAGGGCTGGGTCCACTATTCCCCTCAGTTCTCTCATAGTGGTGACTCTAAATGTGTGTTATTCCCTTCATGTGAATTTCTACCCTGCTCACTACCAATGACACCCTCCCAGCTACCAGACTGGCTAACCTGGAGAATTGCCAGCAGCTACACATCTTCTGGACACAGCATGGCTTTGGGTTGATTATTGCTTTGGGAGCCATACACTTCACCAAGAGGAAAACTTATGTAAGTTTTGTACATTAAAAGTTTAGAGTGAAAACATGTATGTTTTATTCCTATATAGGTCATAGCTAAACAACTTGTCTAAGTAGGGAAGCACTATTCACAACTTAATTAACTAGAATTCTGTATGTTCTTTTACTGTCAAATATAATAAATGAGTTTTACTAAGTTTATTGCAGCCAAAACATCCTGTCAGGAATAGATGTGGCACCTTAAATTCACAAATATATTAGCAATGGATGAGCATTCTAGCAGATGTCTATTTTTGGTCAACATTTTCATGAAATGAAGGCTCTCAGAAGAGCAGATGATGATACTGAAGCTAATAATTGCCCATTCTGCCCAATGATGGCAGGATTCAGATAAATGGTTTTGGTAAAACTTAGTCTGAACAGAGATTTCTTCATTTAGGAAAAAACCCAATGGAAATGCTTGCAATGTGGTGGGACTCACCATAGCTGGGTGAATACTTTGGGAGTGAATGAAAGGCAGAGAAAGATTGTTTAATCACACTGTGGACCATTCCTTTTGGTAGAAGAGAATAATGCAGTGTAAAATTTTCTTATCATTAGTTTTCAGGCTATTCCATGGTTCTGGTCAGAACACGTGTAGAGCAGTTTTGTTAAATATAGTAATATGTTCTTTCCATATGTGTTAGGAGAGGAAAAGTACAGTAGGTAACAGTGTTTGTCAGATTACTTGTATACCAGCTTCTTTGCTATGATGGAGATTGTCTAAAACCTTCCTGGATGTCTTTTCTTTATGTTGAAGGAAAAATATTTTTTAAAAAGGGATTTATTTTCAACAACAGGAGAGTCTTCCGTGAACATTATAATGCCAATGTATATTTAAATCTCCAGCAGTTTATTCAATGATGGCCCTCGAGCTCTTCATACAGAGCCCAAGGATATCCTCATGGGGATGGCTTTGCTGTGGAGGCTGCCTGACTCCTTTGTCATTCAAAGCTCTGTGTGTTGGTGCATATGGACTGTCCCAGAGGAAATTAGTGGGACCCCCTTTAGCATTTCATATTGGTTACGACAAAAACAAGCCATTCTTTGCCTTTGCCAGCCTGATCCATCACTAGAGGTGTCTTCTAGTGTCACTGATAGCCTTGCTATTCTTGAGGAATGAGCCATTTCATCCTTGGTAATCCTTAAAATACTGTGAGTATAGTCAAGGTGACGTGTACTAGGTGATTACTGCTGACCATTCCTGTACTCAACAGTTAATACTCTTTTGACTTCCACTGTTATCATCATATAACAGTATTCATCACATACCAAAGTATAAAAATGACACAGCTTCTGATACAACATCTGTTGATTATTTTGAACCAATTAAGTATCTTTGTTTGCTGGCTTCTTTCCTATTACTAAATCTGATTTATTTATTAGGAGAAGATTCATATCTATTATCTTATATCAGAATATGGATGAGTCCCCTATTAAATTAAAGTAAAATTAAGAATATAGAAATATCCAAAGTAGTCTTAAAATATTCACAATTAAAGAAAATTATAGCTCCAATTGTATAGTAACACTGAATTTTAGGTAATAGGTAACCAGCCTTTGTTGTTCTGTGACTAATATCATTGAAGCCAATTTTAGAAAAAATTTAGTCTACCATATTTTTTCAGTATGTGCTCACATGTAATTGTAATACCAGTCACACAATCCTTGATCCCCAAAATGTTAGTAATATTTAAAATTCTTTCACTAATCACATGCCAGGCAGAGTGCTATGCAATTGAAATTTGTTATTGTCCTTAATCATCACCATAGCTCTATCAAATAGTTTCTATTTTTTTTTTTCTACAGGTGAAAAAATTTTAGAGATGTTAAGCAGTTTCACCAAATTTCCATCATTAGACTCAGGTGTGTTTTGACTGCAACCTAAGCTTGTCACCTACATATTTTCCTGCCAAATCAGGAAACTAGAAAGGCATTGTCCCACAAGGATGAGTGATATGGGTTGTGACGATGAGGACACTGAAGCAGCTCCCTGCTGACTGTGCTCGAGAAGGTTTCAATGAGCTGCACGTGAGATTGCTGGCACATAAAGCAGAAGGCACACTGAAGCAGAAAGAGCCCTGAATTCCAGAATCGGCCTTTTCATACCCCATCCCTTCCATCATTTAGTGTGAGTAAATTTACTATGGAATGCTTTACTCCTCTCTTCTAAAGGACCCGGAGTTCAGGGAGCAGCCCATAGTTTTCGAAGGGCAGCTAGGCTATACCATGGCCTTGTAGTATTTCTTGAAGTGAGCACCAAGTATTCCCCTTGGTCACTTTGACATTGTTGTTGAACAGCTGTCTACTTCAGACTCCTCTGAGCTGCAAAGCAACCAGATCCCAAGAAATGTAAGAGCTAAAATTTACATTTACAAATTCAATGCACTCAACAACTCTAGGCTCGCTCTAAAGAAAAGGAAATTTTTGACCCTGAATGACTTGCCTGTGATCACAACTAGTAAGTGGTGGGGGTGAGATGTGAATGCCAAGTCCAAGTCTAGCACTTTTCCCAGTCCCCACACTGTTTCAGGGGACCTACACATACACTTCCATGACTCTCTGACACCCAACTTGGACACTGTGGTTCTCATTGCTTTCAAGTTTATTGACCTTTCTGGATATTCAACATTTCGGTAATTTTCTTGATTATATTTTAAAGAAAGTCGTCCATGTTTTCTCTTTCCCTTTAGGAATGCGGTACTTCCATAAAGTAGTATTTTCAGTGTCTTTAAAAGTTGAGGAAGCCCTGTGCAGTGTCATAAGCTTGGGAGCAGGAACCCCATCTATCATTTACCCTCTTGGGACTTATGAACTGGGCCCTGGACTCCACAATAATGGAGCTGGATGGTTTTGTTACTTCTTTGGGCAGCATGTCTTACAGAATTACATTAGACTCCTGGTGTGTCTCATGCTCTAGATATTTGTGAGTCAGTGGGGGTTGGGGATGGGGGGGTGACTCACCTTCCCTTTAGTGGTTTGACCAGTTTAAAGTGAGTAGGAGCCCAAGGAAATATCTCACTTTCCACTTCCCAAGTGCATCCAGGGGTATGTTAGGAAAAGGCAGCTGTCTGGTGCCTCCAGGGCAGCTGAGGGGGAATGGTGCAAGGGAATCTGGCATGGAGACACCCATGAGTGTTTCATTTCATTCTGCGTTTGTGCTGTCCTGCTGAAGGTCACACACAAAAGCAGATCCAGTGACCCACAAGCTGATTCCTTCAGTTTGGGTATTCAGACTCTGAAAGACGTTGTCTTCTGTGTTCTCAGCTTCTCCCTGAATTTTCCCAGACCTCTGCACCCCATTTATTCACTCAACACCCAATCCTTTGAGCTGTAAGAATAACCTCACTTCCAGAAGCCTGAGGGTGCCCAGGTGAACATGCCCTCCTTGGGGATTATTGTTCCCTTTCTGATTAACATCTAGACAGTTAAAACCATCTTTTATCACTAGAAATACCAGTCATCTCCAACTTTATGCTTAAGTAACAGCCAGAATGTTTAATTTTTTAAGTGACAATATTGAGGTGAATAAGCTGGGCAAGGGAGAACGCTCTTGAAAGAATCATTAGCAATAAAAATATTTTCTCCTTCATAGAAGTGTTGCTGGCTCAGGGAACACAAGCAACAGAAAGTAAAGTAGTAACAGTGAGCAAGGGGAAACTGATTTAACTCACCTTTCCCTCAATCACTGCAGAAGCAATGACAAAAACTCAGTAAAGACAAGTGCTAACTCTGCTCCATGCTTTCTCTGCTGTGTCTGACACTCTTCTCCTCCAAGCCAGCAAAATCTTTCCGCCATAGGTCTGACTAATCCCACTTCCCCTGCATCTCTTTTACTTTTTTTATATCACTTATTTTTTAACCTGCTATTGTACGTAACATTCTGCTTTGTCATTTTCAATTTTTGGAGGGAATGTAAATAAAAATATATATTCTCTATATGTATGTATATATAAGTTATAAATATAAATTATGTTTATATATTTATATGAATATAAATTACAGTAATATATTTATATAAATTAAATTATGTTCACATTTTTACAAATTGTTTATATTATTTTACAAATTTATATTATGTTACAAATATGTTTATATTGTTTTACAAATTATATTGAAGTGATTATGTTTATATAAATACAAAATAGATGAACAAGTTAATAACATAGTATTTTAGTTACCAGTAGTGAGTCTTTTCTATTTCTGAGTTATGTAAATGCAATTATTTCCCACCTGTCTATAATTCAGAATACCTAGAAAGATTTCCAGTATGTAATTTCACAGCTTAGGCCTTCTAAATCAGAATATATATAAAGCTATTGGTGATAGAAACGGCAAGGGATTCCTTATTAGTGGTGGTTGGAGAAGAATAATTGCTTGTTGGTAATATCCATCCCTATCATTTATTTATGCATTAAATCACACATTCAAGGACATAAAGACAAAAGGAATACCTTTCCTCATCTTAAAGAGGTCATTACTTTATGATTCTACTAAGCCTTCACAGAGCAGTGAATTAATGTTAGTTGACAGCGAAAGAAAACTTCCTAAGCCCATACCCATAAAGGAATTCTGCCACAGTTCATGAACATTTTAGGCAATACCCGATGACTAATCTGATTCTGGGTTTCAAATGGTCTGAGTGCAGTGATGTCACTTCTAACTTGAGAACTCTCTTGAATTAGCTTCATATTTCTCACTAGAGGAGGAAATATTAATTCCCATTAAATGAACAAATGGTAGTTATAAAAAAATTTTCTTGTCTCCTAAATCATCAAGCATCTTTAAGCATTCACCATATATTTTGATCACGCTTTGTATATACTGAAATCCATCAAAACTGAACTGCTGAAGTTCCAAAAACACCTACCATCGAGTCCAATGTCACCAGATAATCTTTCTCAGGGCTTACTGGCTCAGGATGTTGCTTTTAACTTAGTCCTTTTATAAGTCCCAATAAGCATGCGGTCTTATTAATGGAACAGAAGTCTCAAGGACTGGATTTGTGGCATGTCTGCTGTCATGTTGGAATGTCTTTAATAAAAAGCCTATGCATTTTATAGGTCCATATTTTTTTTGGCAGTACTAAGGAATGGGGATTGAACCCAGGGCCTTTGCACTGAGCTACATTCCCAGGCCTTTTTTTATTTCTCATTTTTGAGACAGGATTTCACTAAGTTGCTAAGTTTCTCACACTGAGTTCAAACTTGTGATCTTCTTGCCTCAGCCTCCCAGACTTCTGGATTACAGTCATGCACCACCATGCCTGGCTGAGTCCACATATGCTAGGAGTAGGGGAATTTTCTGACACTCAGAAAACAGGAAGGTCTCTGTCATTTTTGTAAAGCTTCATTCTACTGATCATATCTTTTAAGTGCTGTACTGATACATTGAATTAACTTGTTTTGAGTTATTGTACTGTGTTATTATTTAATAAGCAAGGAATACAGATGTAAGCCCTTTCATTGAATTCTACATCTACTGCAGGGCATCAAAATGTGCCACCACTAAATATGTTTGTTTGGCATATCGATTATTTGATTGAAAAACTTGGAAAACAGCAGATGCAAACTCTGGCCATCCCTTTCCTTCCTGAAAGCAGATGAGATTCCTGTGTCAAACAGCCTCCCTTTTCCAGCAGGAAGGAAGGCATGCCTGTCACTGGAGACCCAGAGCCAAGGCCAAAAGAAATCTGTCCCACAGACATTTTTAGATTAACCCTCATCTTTCTCATCACTTCCCACAATTAGCTGCCTGAGCCCAAATCCTCTTTCTGGGCATGGTTCACAATTTAACACTCTTTGTCCAACATAGAATTTAAGCTTTGTCCTTAACAGCTTCTTTGGGTCTTCATTTTTCTTGTGCAGATTCCTATATCCACGTAAAAATTGCTAAATGAAATCTGTATGCTTTTCCCCTGTTCATCTGTTTTATGTCAGTTTCATTCATAGGCCCAGTCAGAGTCCCTAAGAGGGTAGAGGAAAAAATTTACCTCCCATACACCACCATAAATCCAGATCCCTCCCCCGTCTCATCCTCAATTCAGACTATTTTTGGCACAGAACAAAGGCTCAACTGAGTGCAGGTTTCCCTTTCAGAGTAGAAAACATCTAACTTCCTTCAGTCCTTGCTCCCCATTCTTCTCCTATCAAAGTATCTGTGGTTGAGTGTCTCTTTACTAGTCTCACCACTTCCATTTCTAATGACTGTCCCTTCTTCTCTCTTTTTCCTTCCTTCTTTCCTCACCTTTTCACACCCTTACCTGCTGTCATGCTGGTTGTGTGGTTTCTGTAGCCAACCGCAGTTATAAGCACTGTGGTAATCTTTTTCCCTCTTTGTCGTCAATATAATGAACAATATAATGTCATTGTATTTTGTTTCTGATATTTGATTCACCAGCTCTTTTCAGCATAAGGGCTGATCGATGACTTAAGCAATAATAATACATTTTTTAAAATCCTTAGTATTTGGAAAACTAGCACTATAAGTAGCCAAGAGAAATAACATTAAATTATGTTTTAAGAAAAATTCCCCAATTAACTGTAAGACTGGACAATGGTACTTGGCTTGTATATCTCTTTGGTTTCCTATTACCATACCTCATTTATTAACCTCATACACGTGCCCATTCCAATTCAGAGACCCACTTGGAGAAGGATAGAGTGGAAAGAAAAAATAATGACTGGGAAAATATCTTTTATAAGCAAATGAGACGTTAAACAGATGCATTAATCAATTATAATTATTTGGCAAATAATGAATCTATCGGGAAGAGTATAATTCATTCTACAACTTCTCCCCACCTACTTGTGTACAGCTGCAGACTGTCTTGTTGCCTGCACTCACTATTTGCTCCATCTGCCTTCCTATTCATTTATTTTCTGTCCAGTGAATTTTTTATAGTCTTACAGTTCAGGAATTCATTTATTTTGTTGTCATGATCTGGACGTTTCCATAATAATGTCTGGCTCTGTTATTATTCTCCAACAAGCCTAGAAAGCTGTTAGGTATTCTACACATACATGTCTATGGCCTGGGTGCAAAAGGTTTTTAATTGTTAAAAAGCAGGGATCGCTTTATAAACTGTTACAGTATAATTCTCTAGATTAATCTTTTTCCTAATCCAAGATGTCTAACCTACTTTTGGGAGGGAAAACAATTAGAGTTCATACTGTAAAATAACAATGTAGATGCTTATTACTCACCAGTCTGTAGAGTCAGTGCAGATGGATCTTTGTCTATTCGCTATTGTCTCTGCTTATGTAAAGCTATCGTCATTTATAGTGTTGGTCAAAATTTTTACAATGACTTAGAATAAATGCCTAACCCACTTTAGGAATATAGTTACTTCAAGAAGAATATCATAATTAAGAAGAAAATTCTAGAAGAAAATTGTGATTCTCCAAGTGCTAAAATCTGGTTATATAATATCATTTTTAAAAACTACACAGAGCTATTTGGAGTATATAACTCTATTTTAAAATGTTTGGCCAAATACAGTAAATTAGACTTCAACAATCATAATTTGGAGGAAACAGCAAAATAAATATTTCCCATTAACTTCTACATTTTTCATTTTTTCAGACCCTTTGTCACATAAGTAATACTTTCCAAACTTGGCATCTGTATCACTGGGGAAGATCTTAAAAATACAGATTCTCCAGGTATTGTCTTACCCTACTAACTCTGAGCTTTCAGATGTGGACTGCAAATGTTTCTTTTAATTTGTTTCCAGACAGAATTCTTATAGAACTATCCAAATGCCAATTGAAAGAATTTAGAGATTAATAAGTAGACCCTGAAGGAGATGTAAAATCAGAATGACTTCTCCGTCCATATGTCCATATACCACCTTACACTTCCAATACACACACACACACCAGCGCCACCACCACCATCACCACACCATAGAATGCATAAACACACATGATGGCTGTGTGTGCCTGAGGGGACAGGAACTGAGCTGAAGTGGAATACCCACATCTGATCAGCCCCATTTACAGAAATAGCTGTGTATAAATATCCTGTTATAAATGTGTTTGACCTGACAAAGCTCCATTTACTTTCCTAGTTGAAGTCCTCAAAGGAGGCTGTGCTTGGGTGAGTTAGCTTTGCTTTCAGCATTTCTGGACTTTGGACTGTATGAGGGTCCTGCTATCCCAGGGACATTTCCCTGGCCTGCTCTAGCAGAATTTCAATCACTCTCTGTTCTGACCACCTATCTCCTTTCTTAGGACTCTCTCAGAATCCTGGACCAAAAAGCAGCCACTTTGCTCAGGCACATGACCCTTGTTTGTTTGTAGACCTCCCTGGAAAGCAGTTGCTACTAATTACCTATTGGCCCAAACAGGGAAGAGTGGGAGTGTGTGTTTAGTCATTCTAAACAAACTACTGTTCATGACTTCAACTTCACATTTTGATTTGGTGTAAACAGAAGAAAAAGGTGAACAGGAGAGTACTAAGCTGCAGTTTAAGTGCGTTTCATTGGCCAATTACCTTGTCCAAGAGCCGGGGGGATCACCCTCTGCACTGTATTTCCCTTCAGACCTCACTGAGGCTTTGTCCGCTGAGCCTTTGTTCACTTTAACAAAGAGGAAAGTTAAAATAATTACTACTAATAAAATTAATTCAAAATAACTTCTGCTTTTTCTTAGAGGCAAGCATTTCAGTGGTCACTTATGTACTCAAGGTATTGAGAAAGCAGTGTTGTGAAGGACAAGCAATGAGGCATGTTTTCCAGGCAAGGAGCTGCTCTAGGTCAACAACCTACTGTCTACAGGCCAGGGGGCAGGCAGGAGCCAGGTGGCTGCCAGCCCAGGGATGAACCATGTAAATAGAAGCCTCCTGGGGCTGACCATTTGATGGAAACAGGTCTTTTTCTTATTTGGCCCAGTTAAAAATAGACTTTTGGCTGGGACTCTCCAGTCTGGCCATATCACTTAGGGCAGATTTGATATGTCATCTCATCTCTGATACCGTGTTTCACCTCTGATTTCTCTTTTTAGACATATGAAAACATAATTTGCTGTAAGTCAGTTTTAGGCTCCCTAAGTACAAAAGTACAGTAATGTTGTATCCAATATTTGTATATTCTGCACACAGGATTGCCCTCTAGTTAACAGATGATAGGGAAGTAACAACCATTATGGTATAATTTATCAAGAACCAGGCTCTGAATTCTAAGATCCATGCTCTGAATTTTGCTCCTGTCCTTTCATAACCTGAAGGAATCTCCATTCTTCAAAGTAATTGAAGTAACACAAAAATAAAAAGTAGGTTTGTGGTACCTGAGGATTGCTCCAAATCAAAAGTTGATTCTAAATGGTTCTAAACTTTCTGCAGAGGATGGAAATATTTAGTTTTACACATGACTGTCTGTTGCATTTAAATGGAGAGAAACCCACATCTCTGATATTCTACATTTACTTTAAAGAGTTATGTCAAATTAGTGTGTGTGTGTGTGCGCGCGCGCGCGTGTGTGTGCACAGTGTTACTCCATTTCAAGGTGTATGCTGTGGGTGAACTCGACATCACACTGTGAGCACTCATCTCTCCTGGTTACTCACACAAAGACGTTTCCATCTCTCAGTCCACTAATATTTGTGACATTTGGCGACTCCTGTCCATTGGGTTTTTTAACAATTCATATGTTAGATTCTGTCCCCCCACAGGCTCTCATGTGAAGGCACACAGGACACTTTCTCATCCTTGACCCACATCCTGGAAGTGGCCCACACTGACCAGCTACCGGTGTGTCCTCCCCACAGGACTCAGAGTGCACTGGACCCAGCCATGAACAAGCTTTAACTGTAGACCAACCATCTGTTTAATATAACCTACATCTGCCAGCCGCCTCTTGGCAGTTTAAGGAATGATTCTTCTAAAGGAAAAAGAAAATTGCTCATCAAATGGCAGCAGGGAAAAGATTTTCTTGAAGCTTTTCCACTTGACACCCTCAAGTCTCCTAAGACCAAGGTCGTACATGGAAAATAACATCAGTGTAACTTGACTTCACAATTTGAAGAGAGTTAAATATTCCCCGGAAATTTATATCAAGCTGATGTGGATTAGTCAAGCATTACTTTTTTCCACACTAGCTCAGGCTTTGGAGACAGTAGGCTAAACAAATGACCTAAAGGATAAAAACTGACCAAATGTGGGCATGATTTCCCATGCAGTATTCTGGTTATGACTGCATAGCCTGAAGTCAACACATAGTCCAAATTTCACCATACCGTAAAATACCTAGTTCATAAGGTTGTTACTCTAGAAAAAAATACCAAAGTGCATTACAATGAGGGTTAACCAGCTGCACCCACAGCCCCTTTTCAAAATTTTATTTTGAGACAAGGTCTTGCTTAGTTGCTCAGGCTGACCTTCAACTTTCTATCTTCTTGCAGTCTTCCCAGTGATGGTGCTTGGGTGAGTTATCGTGGCCTTCAGCATTTCTGGACTTTGGGTTGTATTAGGTCCTGCTATCTCAGGACCATTGCACTTGGCTCTTATTTCTTAATGCCATTGGTAGGTTGATTCTTACTGCTCCAAGAATCTTTTAGGAAAGCTGCTGTACCACAGTCCAGCTGAGAACATTAGCCTTGGCTACCATATGTAATGCTAATCAGCCTCTGGATACAACCAAATCTGACTGGATCAGCATGCGCACCAAGGCTGGCAGCCCCAGGCTGGTCAGCACTTCATGATCTGGTTGCTGTAGAAGGTGAGCAGCTTTCCTCAGTTGCTGCTCAAAGTAAGATTCACTTTGATTCTTGTATTTACAGTATACATTTTCTTTGTGGCTTTTTCTTACTTGAAATCAGGATGTCACACCAGCCACATATGTATTTAGTATAATTTATTTATTTTCCACCTGACAAGTCTTATTAAAAAGATAATATACTAAATAATCAATGGCCCTTTGAACTCCAGTGGGAACCAAAGCCTGAAAAATACAAGGAGTTTTTTGGGATAGTTAGACTGAAATGGAGAACAAGCCAAAATTATGAGCAAGAAGTCAGAAGTAAACAGGGGTAGCCAGGCAGTACAGAAAGGAAAACGAAGTGCTCATGCAGAGAGACACTGGCCATGGAGGCTGAGAAAGAATAGAAGGAATATCAGGACTGTGGAGTCCTCACAACCAGACCTTAGCTTTGAGTCACCTCAGGTAAATTTTTGAAATAAATGCCCCAACAAGAGCACGGAGAAGATAAACTTAATTGAGTCTCTTTCCTTCTTAGTAAGACTCTGAAACTCAGTTGCAACAAACTTTGGGGACCTACAAAAATTACAGGTTCCTATGCCTAGTCTAGCTTCTCACTACAAAAAGAAATTGAAAGCTGGTGGTTCTATGAGTGCTTTTACTGACAATGAGAACATAAATTTAAAGTTTACACCTAGATTCAGTATCAGTGAAGAGGAAATAGATATTAGAAAACAATTCTCCTAGTTGTAGCTGGCCAAAATTAGATTGGAAAATGGACTTTAAAAAGATGCTTTTTTTGCAAATAAGAGATAGAGGGAGGACAGAGGGAGGGGAAAGGAAGGGGGACTTAAAAAGAATTAAGATGTGTTATGTACACGTACCCACTCTCCATGATGAATGTAATCATTATGTGCTGCAAACATGTATTACTACTAATAATTTTAGAAAGAAAAAAGAAATAAAGGGGGAGCAAAAAAAAGAAAAGAAAAAATGATACTAATACTTCTAATGACAGAATCTTTTGGCCCAAATGAACTCTGTGATTTGGAATTCCATTCCTGTGATGGAATTCCATGAAGTAATTTAAAAGTTGAATAGTACATCAATGTTCAGAAGTTTCTTTACACAACAGCCTAAATTATTTTCCTTAATTATCCTGTTGTAGTACTATTTTTATGGCTTCAGAACACTTACCCTTATTTTTTTTTATCTTATCTACTTGAATATTGTCTTGCTTATTAAAATGTCTGCCTTGTTCGGCACAGTATTTTCAGCATTAAATGTCACACAGTAGGTACTTAATATATATTTGTTAGATATGAACATGAGAGAAAGAAAAATGTAACTGGTTTAGACTTGGTAAGAGGCAAGTGTTTTGAATTTATGAAACAATGTGTTGACTAAATAATAATAATGACTATTACTATTTCTCATTATTGCCTATTCCAAATACTCTATTTACTTGTTCTTCCTATCCCAGATGAAACCAAGACAAGTTCCTTAGATTTTTCTGGTTACTCATGTTTTAGCAGCTATCCAAGGGCGAGCCTCTCACTGGCTGAATTCATGAACTTTATAGAAACTCCATTTCATCTCTGGGGCTCTCTAGCCTGCAGTTCTCTTGATTTAAACGATGTCTCCTCTGAAGAAGACTTCTCTGTTCTTTATTACTGGTTCCTAACTATTTATTCTCTCCTCTGTGTGGTCACTTCATTGTCTAGGCAAACTTCTTGGGCACGGTGTTAAGGTGACCCAATTTTGTGCCTTGTCTCAGAATCCACACAGACAATATCTAATCAGAAGGGCAGAATATTCCATAGCAGCCCTTTTCTCTGCTACCATACAAGGAGAGCTCTAGCCCCAAACTTTCACTTTTAGATTTCCCCAAGTTGAACATAGTGACTATGTTCTCAAACACCAAGGGGTACATGGGAAGCTCTACACATAATCTCTTCAAGTTTCTTTTCAGTTAATACACAGCAATTTACAGTCAGATTGATCTTAATTAATAAGGAATTATCAAAGTCTTATTCAAATTGCTCTCTATTTCAAACCTCAGCCCTAGGAATTGTCATGATTTAAGAGATTGGAAAGCTAAAGTATTGTCAAATTTGAGGATTTCTTTACTACTGAAACTAGTAAAAGACAATTAAATTTCAGGGAGGCTATCTGCACTCCTTGTTTACAGTTCAAGGCTGACAGAGATGAAAAACCAAATTGAAATTTTCATGAACAAAGGCTGCTGTGATTTATTAATGCTGGCCATTTAGATTATGTCATTCTTCATTCTTGGGCCACACACTAATAATTGTTCTAAAAGCTTGTCTGCTTTGCAGGGTACCTTTGGAGGGAGGGAGGGAGGAAGGAAGGAGGGAGAGAGAAAGAGAGAGAGAGAGATGCTAATACCAACTTCGTAGTACTTTCTCCTTAAAAATGAATACATTGAATATGTTGCTTTTTATACTCAAGTCTCTCTCAGATCAATGCTGATGAAATTTGAGAGTAAAATGTGTTGACTCTCACTTAGCCTAAAGAATATAAAGGGCTTTGTGGCACATCTTATTAAGAATTATGGGCCGGTGAGATGGCTCAGCGGCTTAAGCGCCTGCCCGGCAAGCGCGAGGGCCCGAGTTCGACTCCCGGAACCCACATACTAAAAAGGGGCTGGTGATATCGCTCAGCGGCACGGGCGCCTGCTGGCGCGTGAGGTCCTGAGGTCGACCCCCCAGTACCCACAAAAAAAAAAAAAAAAAAAAAAAGAATTATTGGGTCTAGCTGGGCCTGGTGGGACATGCCTATAAACCCACTACTCTGGCAACCTGAAGCAGAGGATTACAAGTTGGAGCCCAGCCTGGGCAATTTAGTGAGAACTTGTTTAAAAAAAAAAAACCTACAAGAAAAGGGGAGCTGATGATGTAGCTAAGTGTGAAGGCCCTGGGTTCAATCCTCAGTATTGCAAGAAAAATAATATTGTGTCTGAATTGAGTTTTAGCTGATTTTGGCTACAGCACCTACAAGAAGGTTTGTGCAGATACCTGGGAGGACAGTGAGAGAGAATAGAGGAAGAGATATATTCTGGTACCTCACAGAGTGCTGGCTCTTATTTCTGAGAACATAGAGGAAACGGAGGCCAAAAGGAGTAAGGGCATCTGTCAGTGCTTTGAGCAACAGGGCACAGTCCTGGGGGATAAACAGTGCTCTTCTTAGTGTGGATATGGGAGATAGAGGGGGGCTTATGGGGTGCAGCCTTTGTCCAGATGAATTGGGAGATCACGTGCCAAGGTCCAGGAGAAGCAACAAGTGTGGAGGACCTCTTTGAACATGTCTGACACCTGTGGGGAAGCCCAGACATTCTTTGTAAAACCAAGGTCCTAAGGGACATAAATGAAGGCAAGGAGCCTGCAGGTTTGGGTAGTAATGACAAAGTGAGTTTATTTGTGCACACAGGCTGCTGGACAAAGAGACATTCAGGCTATGTGAGGCTCTGGACACAGCCTTGAAGATCAGATCTTAACAAGATTTCTATCCACCACTCAGTGAGCCCCTGCTTAAAATTCCTTGCCTTTGCTCTGATCTCAGCAAAGTCAAGGTTGAAGAAAAGTCAGATCATGACTTTTAAACCCATTTTCCATTCTTAAGGACACTAGCTAACGCTTTTATCTAATAATTAACATTTGTATTTTAATAGAAGATGCAAAAGACAGAGAAGACCTTAAAGAACTAGATCTATAAGTAACAGTGAAAAGACTGCATCCCTGCACCTCTGCTGAAAGGACGACACACAAGCAATTCCCTATTATGGGAGCCCGGAAGAAGGAGGAAGTCTGGGCAGAAATCCAGGGATGTCTCTGAAATAAGTAGTGAGCTGTGGTAAGTTCCCAGCGTAGAGGTGCTAAACGCCACAAAACTCAGTCATGCTTCTGTATATCTTCATAGATAAACTGTGAGCAAATGAATCAGAATTCTTAAGCCACCAAGGTAAAAGAGCAGTTTATGAGCTAATGCTCTATCTAGGCAAGATTTTGAGTCTTTTCTTGGCTGGCTTCCACCTCATCCACTTGCTTTAGGTAGCAGATTACACAACTGTTGGGAGAGAACTGCACAGGGAAGGGAGACTCTGAAATGGGTTGACCAGGTAGGGGTGAAGTTTCTTTTCCCAGTTTCACGGGTATCAGTGGCAAATGCCAGGCAACAAAGAATGTCCTGCTGCTTCTTTTCCTTTCATGCCCACTTCTGGCCAGTGAGGCTGTAGATGTTAGCTAACCATCAGCTTGATCAGAGAGCCCTGTCGCAAAGGCCTGTTAAACTCCTCTGCTGCCAGGCTTTCCAAAGACACTCTTAAAAATACAGAACAGCCTTACAAAGGTGACATTCACATACTGTACAATTTACCCACTCAGTGTTTTTAGTATATTCACTGCAGTCAGTTTTAGAACATTTTCATCACCTGAGGAAGGAACCTGATACCCCTTAGCAGTCATTCCCCATTTCTTCTTGTCTCCTCCCACCCCCAGCAACCATAATCTACTTTCTGTCCTTATGGATTTACTTATTCAGGACATTTTATAAAATGGAATCATACAACAAGTGGTCTTTCATGACTTCCTTGTTTAACCAGTCTAATGTTTCGAACAGTTATCCATGTTGTAGCATGCATCAGTCCTTCATTCATGTTTATAGCTGAGTAATTCCAATATATGGATGTACTGCATTTTCTTTATTCATAAATGGATGGATGTCTGAGTTGCTTCCACTCTGGGATATTATGAATAATGCTGCTGTGGATATTTGTGCACAAGGTTTTATGTGGACAAACGTTTTCATTTCTCTTGGTTATATTCCTAAAAGTGAAACTGCTAGGTGTTATGGTAACTATATTTAATCTTCTGAGGAATTGCCAGACTGTTTTCCAAAGCAGCTGCACCGATTTACATTTCTACCAGCAGGGAATGAGAGTTACAATTTCTTCACATCATCACTAACACTTGTTAGTATATGTCCTTTTTGGTAATAATCATCCTTCTGGGAGTAAAGCCATATTTCATTGCAGTTTTCATTTTCATTTCTCTGATGATTAATGACATTAGGCATCTTTTCTTATACTTATTGGTCAGTTATATATTATTGGAAAATGTCCATCTAGATCTTTTCAAAGATGCTTTTAAGTTCACCAAAATACTTATGAGGACTTGGATCTTGTGCCTAGCCATGACATAATAAAGTCACGCAACAGATGCCAGAGGCTGGATCTGTGAGTTATCAGGGCCCATGGCAAGACGGAAATAAGTAGAACTGAAGAATGTTCTGAATAAAAGCCAGAGCCTGTGAAATAGCTTTTTGAACCCTGTAATGGTCAGTTTTACATGTCAGCATGGCTGAACTATAATCCTCAAACAAAAGCAGTCCCCCATCCCATTAGGAGATGGTTGGGTCATGAAGGATAGGATTATTATCCTTATAGAAGAGGCTGCAGAGAGGGTCTTCACTGCTTGTACCAAGTGAACTTATACTGAGAAGACAACCTCCGAACACCTAATCCGCTGGTACCTTGACCCCGAACTTCCCAAGCTCCAGAACTGTGAGAAATAAGTTTCTGTGTCTACAAGCCACCTCGTCTATGATTTTCTGTTACAACAGCCTGAACAAAGACACCACAGTTACCTAAGCAAACACTAACCACTAACTTATGCATGATTGGAAGGTATTTCGTCCATGTGATTAGCATCTACTTATAAACAACAGAAAGGTATGTCAAGGAGATTCTGCTAGAGGATCTGGCAGGCTGGCTCTGACAGTTGGCGGGCCATAGCAACAGAGCCGAGATTCCCCTGACACGAAGCCCTGCCTGTGGGCTGCAGCCTTTACTCTGGTTGGCGGACTCCAGCCTGCCCTTCCTCCCAGCCTGTCCCATGGCTTTCTGACTTGCTGAGCCAGCCAGCTGTGTGAACGTGGGAGCCAATTCCTTGCTATATATCCCTGCGACATGTATTAACCCTATTCTCTTCTCTTGGAGAAAACATTGGTCAACACCAAGATAGTGAATCTCAGAGAATTTCTGTTCTTCCTGGGACAGGAGGATGTAGGGAGTGTGAGTGATGAAAAAATACTCTCCATAAGTAGACCTTGCTTTAAAAAAAAATACCATGAAATTGGTCGTTTTGCCCTTTGGTGTCCTTACCCCCAGACCAAAGGTCCTCCTCTGCCATCTTTCTCCCCTTCCCCTTCACCTTCTAACACTTGACAGCAGCAGCGGTTCTCAATCAGGACCATCTTTGCCCCTCCAGGAACATTTGGCAGTATCTGGAGATATATATGTATTTTTTTTTGCCATGATTAGGTGAGGTACTTTAGCACTAACTGGGTAGAAGCCAGAAGGCAGCTAAGCATCCTGGAGAGCACCAACAGCCCCCACAATGTCAGGATCACTGAGACAGAGAGCTCACTCTCCGTGTTCACCTGCCTGTCTCCTGCCCTGCACCTTACCTAGGAAGGCCTAAAGGAAATATCTCTGGCCTCTAAGGGTATTTGCAATTTAAAAAGACTTCAGAGATCAGAGAGCTTTTAAGTGACATACACACTGAAACTATAAAATGGAATTTCAGTTCTTCTCAAGGGAGATTATTTACTTGGACCAGAGTTTATCTATTACTAAAGGAATTGAATCATGTGCTAAGTATGTGTAAATAGAAACTGATCCCTTGACTCCATAAAGGCTGTTGTACAAAGACCCTCCTCTTCGCTATTAACTACTAAAAATGCTCTGCTTTATCTTCATTTATTTATGATTGAATCTCAGTGTGGGAAGGAATTGAGAGAATTTCAACATAACTGCTAATTTATTTCAATAATATAATTAATGTCATATAATATAATAATGTAAGGCCACTGTTATTCCTTTTAGGTTGCTATTCAGCCTGAGCTTCAGGGTTGGGACCCCCTTTACCTCCTGAAATTACTTGCTCTCACAGCAAAATGCCTTTTGATATTGAGATAAGATCTTCCTTAATTATTTTAAACTCACAGTTCTTAGCTTGAGATCAGTGTTTTTAAAGTATAATTAACTGTGTACATAACACACTATTAAGGGTAGACTCAGAGTTCCATGACTGCACACATTTTTAAGAGTTAAATATTTGCTCCCCATCAGTCTTATTAGAGAGGTGTTTTCAAACAGCTCTTTGTAAAACTGAGGCTACCGAAGAAGTCGGGTGTTGTGGTGGATGATGTTGAAACTCGGCCATCTGACTGGAAAGTAGAAGAAGGCACAGAGGCTGGGGTGGGAGCTTTTTGGTGGTTGCTAAATGAGGCATTCTTTAATCTTTCCCTATCTTGAAAGTCTTACTCCAGATAGCTTGGCTTTGGCAAAGTATGGCTCGCCCGCATGGCTCTGAAAAGAAACCCTTCTTCTTTCTGTGGGGGAGATGTGTCTGATCCCCTTACACTTACCTCATCAAAGTGTGTTTTCACTCTGCCTATTTAATGTCTGAGAGGCTTCACTCGGAGCTCATTTTATTAGCCCTGTTTAAAAAGTTTCCTTCCTGAAGGGACAAGAAGTTATATTCTGCAGCATGAAAACCCTTAACATCTCTTAAGGATCTAGACAAATTTGTAGTTCTAGTCTCAGAGGCTCCAAATCCAGACAAATATGTGCCCCAACCTGCTCCCCAAAGCTCTTGGGAAATCAGTCTGCACCTGGAGTCTGGCCTCTTGGGGTGCCCACCTTTGAAGCTCTGCCTTTCATGAGATCGGGAGAGATTCCACTTGTGGCTTTTATAATCCATGCCTTTGGTAACCTTGAATTCTCTGTCACCTTTTAAAGAGCTCTAAAAAAAGACTACATTCTAACAGGTCATTGGACCAACTCAGTAAGTTCCTGGCAGCTATAGCTTTTTCTTCAGGAAGGAGAAATGTTGGGAAATCAAACTCCTTGAAGTAGTCGTGCCATTCCACTTATAAAAATGGAAAGATGAGGACTCGCCAACTTCCCAGGATCCAGGATCAAAGTGGTCAGTCATCAGTGCCATGGATTCCTTCTTATTTTGCTTTTTTAAAAAAAACCCTTTCCTAGATCCTTCGTGTTTGTCTAGGTACCTAACAGGGACTGAGTTGCCTTGAGAATTCCCCCGAATGTGGTCCACTTTTTGTTTTGTGTTCTATTTCCTCCCTCATGATCTTTCCTGTGGGGCTTCCTTATCTTATGTATAGCTCCACTCCTCAGCACAGCATGGCCCTTTGTTGAATCCTGTAAAATCCTGCACCATGTATGTACCTGTATAGATGTAATTATGGATGCTTCTGTGGATCTCGGTCTATCTATATTAGTTAAACTCTTGTGTTACCACTTGAAAATAAACTTTCATAAAAAATATTTCACTATTTGAAAGGAAAAGAACTAGATCAGTTTATCCTCCACCTAGGCTCACCCAGTGTCACACATATTTTCTTTGTTTCCTGGCAAACCATAAAATTGTCCTACACTGAAATCTTTTGTTCTTAGTAGGTCAAAATTCTCTCATTAATAAAATTTCCAAATTTTATTCTTTGCCTTCAGAGCTATGATCAAGCCAAGTAACATTTTTTATCTTTAATCAATGAAAAATATTTCTACTACATTAGAGATAATATAATCTATTTCTATTTTTAAAATTCTTCCCCCAATTTTTCTTTGTCAGGTTTATTTCTAAGAGGACAAAATGTTCCCAAAAGTAAAAATATGATTTAGCATCCACAGAACTTATAAATTTACAGGAATTTTATGTGTCCATTTAGGCCAGAAAAGGAAAAAAATAATGTTAATAGATCACATTTTCAGTCTACCACCATTCCTAAGTTCCCAATGAATACACATCCTTTTATGATGTTATAAATTAACAAAACACTTGTCATTGTAGGAGGTACTTTTTGGTCTCTAGGCAGTTGTTTTTATGAATCAGCTTAGCAAACATTTATTAAATGACTCTTATGTTTTCAAAGAAAATAAACAGAAACTGAGCCTTTATATACTGGTAACATCTTGATTTATATAGTTAATTTTCTATGCTTCCTATTTTAAGAAATCTAAGACCTTGTTTCTTTGTACCATGTAATATGCTCAGACTTTTGATAAAAATAATAACAAATATATATTTGTAGTCTGATCAGTCATGATTGATGCTTACACTGATATGGAATCTCCCTGCACCATTTCTCAGTGGATAAAAACAATATCAGAACTCAAGGTATTGGCAAAACCTGGGATTTGGTAGCTAGTGACACTTCTCTCACATGTTCTAGTGAAAAAGAAATTCTGTATGTGAAAACAGATGACTCTGGGACAGCACAAACACCATCTTATTATGAATTTTGCTTTGAGTCTTCTCATATTATGAGCATTTAAATAATTTTATACTTTTATAAGACAGAGAAAATGTCAGAATTTCTTTTCCATGATATTTAAAAGTGCAACCACTACAAGTCCTAGTATTTCTTTAGCCTTGGATTTTTCTAGCTTAAACTTGAGAAATGCTTAACATTCTGTATTTGTAAAATGGAATTACTAATGGATATACTCGGATAACATCGATGGTTATACAGATGGGCAACCTAGACTATACTAAAATGTGTGGCATAACCAGCAGCAGTGTAAAGTGAGCAGAATCTTAACATGAGAGTAGACGAAAATATTTTAAGGAAGAAGTGGTCCCTGAGATTCCTTGCAGCATGCCAAGATGTAACAGCCATCAAATAACAACTAATTCGTGGAAGAAATTTTGAACTTTATCTGAAGCAGAGTCTTTCACCAGGGGCAAATCTGTTAATAGGAAACATTTTGTATCTGGGAGGCTGAAATTAACTCTTTATTTCTACTACTGCCTTGGGAACATATCAAATATTTCTTCAGAATTCCATTAGATCCAGATCTGTTAATTGTTTTCTTTGAGGCCAAGTGGATTGATTTGCAGCTAGTACTTATTAGAAAATCAAGAATGAAGCTGGCTCACTAAGCTAACTAATGGACCAGACTAAATTCTTCTAGGTCTTAATATTTACACCAAGAATGAGAATAAATGACTTAGTCCTTATATAGGTAATCTGCATGTTGTCTTAAAAATAACACAGAAAGCCTAGCTCTTTTCCAGGCAGAAAAAAAATTAAGGGGAATGAATAAAAACCTTTTTATTTCACTCTTCAGCCTTGTTGAAAGCTATGTCCATCTTGTATTCCTTGACCCATTCATGACAACCATTATAAAATATGTTCATTGGGAAAATTAACTTATTTCAATCCTGTCAATATCTCTTAGTAACTAAATATGTAACCATTTAATTCTACCATGATGAAAGGCAAAATTTGTGCTAATTTCTTCTTTGTTCATATTTAAATCCTTAGAACTTAATCATAATTTTATTTGGGCAAAAGGATTCTGTATTAAGTATGAATAAATATGATTAAATCATGAGTTTCTTGAGAGGAGTCCCAGTACAATTTTTTAATAATGCCCATCTTTCAATGGTCATGCAATAAGGCATCAAAAGAGCTCTTGACGAATTTACCTCTAAATGCAGCTTATTTTTTAAATAGAAACAATAGCACACAACTGGATGTTTTGTCAATTTTGTTCAAGGGAATTGAAATTTTACTTCATTTGAGACTTAATGTACAAAATAAAGTATGAAATTGGACTCTTAAACCTGCAGCAGTGCTATTTTGGGACCCAAGTTAAACCACAAGAGGAAATTCCCAAGTACTTTTTCCAACTGATACTAAGTGGGTTTCATTTTCCATGGTTCATGGAGGAAGCAATTTAACATGCTAAGAAGTACTGTAACTTGAATATCTCATAAACCTGCATGTTTCATTTGAGACCACGAGCAGAATTTCTGGCCTCTTTTGAAATTTTCAAATCACTGGAAAGATTTTCTTCTTTGTTTTTTGACCTTTTTGAGATGTCTTTCTATAATGTGGAGTGCTCCAGGGACAATGCTTTCATTCATGGACCAGCAGCTTCAGCAGGCCATGGCAGCCTGTCATTTCAGTCAGTGGTCGCTTCAGTCAAAGCCATCAGTGTCGAGGTAAAGAAAAAAAATCTACCAGTTGCTGTTTAAATCTATTGGTCATAGAACCCTACTGCCACATTTGTTATTGTTATCTATTTTATCCTGAATATCACAGACTAATTATTTAAATCTTACTGTTTTTCCAAGGCCTACATCAATCTTATCTCCTCTGAGTTTCTCAATCACAGCAAATTTAATGATGGCTGCTTCATGTAAACTCATATTTCATTTCATTTCATTTATTTATTTATTTATTTATTTTTATTTTTGACACAGGGTCTCACTTTGTAGTTCAGGCTGGCCTTTAACTCACTATGTAGCTCAGGTTGGCCTTGAACTCACGGCGATCCTCTTGCCTCAGCCTCCCAAGTGCTGGGATTACAGGTGTGCACCACCCTGCCTGGCCAGTAAACTTATATTTTAAAAATCTATCAACACATAAGAAAATCTTTTAATACACATGCTCCATTTTTCATTTTTTCTAAAATATTTGTTGACTATAAATTGATGGGCTTTCTGTCTCAACAAGTCAGGTGAGACTTCTAAGTAGAAAATGACCAAGAGTGAGGAAGTGAGGTACAGGCAGTGAGCTGTGGTAACCCAGGGAAAACTTCTGGGAGATATCAAGAGTCTTGAAGAATGAGAAGGAGGTAGGGCAATTCGAAAGATGGAACAGAATGGACAGAGGCAAGGAAAGTTGGAGAGTCCAATATGTATTTAGAGAATGATAGGTTGCTCAGTGTGGCCAAAGTCCAGGTTGGGTGGTGGGGGATATTCTGGGACATGAAAAGAGATGAGAAATGAGAATAAGAGTCAGAAGGATTCTAAACAAGCAGTTGATGCTAACATTACTGGATTTTAGAAATATGGTGATAACTGCAATAGTATGAGATGGATTGTAGAACAGTTAGATTGACAGAAAACTACCCAAAACAGATAAGACAAAATTGATAAGGACCCTATCCAGGAGAAATGTTGACTCGAGGGGAATTAAAGTAATAAACAAGGCTTGTTAAACATTGGCTGTGTGGCACTTCTTGGATGAGTCAAGCTTTCTAGCTTTGTAATTGGGTAAAACATGATGCATATATAGGGAGTAAAGGGTGAGGAGTAGAAGGAAAGGTAAAAAGCAGCAAGAAAGTATGGGAAGGGGGTTGAAAAATGAACTCGTTTTGTACATGTACTTTTAGCAGGAGCTTTTGATATCTAATAGAAAATTTAAGTAAATCACAGGAGAAGGGTCTGACTGGAGCTTTATAATTGTGTGTTATTAATAAAGAAATGGATATAAAACCATATAAAATGACCAAGAACAGAATTCTGGGGAGTGATGTAATTTAAGCAGTGGACAGAGGAAAAGGGATGACAGAAGAAAAATGAAGAGTGGCTGGAGAGGTAGTTAGATAGTTGAATAAGCACAGGGTCCAAAAAATTCAAAAAAGGGAGTCTACAACTAGATGATTGTTTGTTTCCTAGGTCTTCTGTAATAAATTATCACAAATTTAAAAACAGAAGTGTATTCTTTAAGAGTACTGGAGGCTAGCAGTACAAACTTGAGGGGTGGGTCGGACCATTGTCCTCCTGCAGGGTCTAGAGAAGAATGCTTCCTTACCTCTCCCAAGCTCACAATGGCTTCCAGCAATCCTTGGTGTTCGTTAGAACCGAAGCTAACCACGATCTGTGTCTTTGCATGACCTTATCTGTGTGTTACTTTGCCCTCTCCTCTTTATACAGTGACATCAGGCATTGGATCTAAGGTCCATCTTAATCCCATATCTCATCTCCACCCTTGATAAATTGTATCTGCAAAAGTCTTATTCTCAAATAAGGCCAAAGTCTGTGTTTCCATGTAGTTTTTTGGGGTGGGGGAACTACTCATTCCATTTCAGTGATCAAGGATTCTATCTTAAGACCTCACATACCTCATCAGAAACCATGACTTTTCTCTGGAAATTTCTCAATATGTCAGAAAGAGAGAGAGAGAGAAATCCTTCAATCCTTTACAAGTTCACAAGTTTTCTTCCCTGGGGCACATTTAGATGCTCCTTCTTTCTGTGAGGCATGGGACATGTGTTGTACAAGTGTCTCAATACGCTGCTGAGACCCCCTCCATGCTCCCCACCCAACATGGAGTTAGTCCTAAGAATCTAAATCAACCTTTGGCCTTTATGGCTCAACAAGATAAGAGTTGCTGAGTTGGGGGGCCAGTGTTCATATTTCTAAATGATTTCTTCAGATATTTGGCATCCTGATTATTCTTTTACACTTATGCATTTTGTGGTTTGCTTTCCAGTTATTATGGTTGTATCTCTCTCACTGATTAAGCTAAGACACAGAAAAGTAGTTACTTCCCAGTAGGATCAGGGTAAGTTTAAATGTATCTCTTTATGTACTCAAAAATGAACTGGTCTCTGCACTAGTCTCTCATAAAGACAAGTTCTGAAGTACTGTACTTAAAGTAAACATGTAGATCCAATCCCACATGAGAAAAAAACATAAAAAAGCTTTGAACCTGGCTAAAAAGTGTGATCTAAAAACTATGTTGAGTATATAAATTTTTAAAAAATGTATTGCAGTAAAAGACACATTATCATTAAGTCCCCTCAAAATACTCCTCCCTGGTGTGAGCACCTTATCCTACCATTCTTGCTGGTTTCTGAAACAGTTCTGAAACTTCTCTTCTTTGAGTGTCTTTAGTTGTGCTGTCATGGCTGCCTTGATATCCTAAACTGGATAAAAACCTTTCCTGGTCATTTTGACTTTGAGGGAGAACCAGAAATCTCTTGGTGCCCGATCCTGTGAAAAAGGTGGATGAGAAACACAGTTTTTTTTGACAGAAATTGCTGTACCGGAAATGATGTATGACATGGAACATTGCCATGGTGGAGGATGAAACCATTTTCCCACTTTTCAGGCTGTTTTCCATGCACATAATTTCTTTTTTTTTTTCCTTCTTTTTTTTTTTTTTTGTGGGTACCGGGGGTCGAACTCAGGTCCTCGCATGCCTACCAACAGGCATCCATGCCACTGAGCGATATCACCGGCCCTTTTTTCGTATGTACCAGGAGTCTAACTCAGGACCTCGCGCTTGCCAGGCAGGCGCTTATGCCGCTGAGCTATCTCACCGGTATGCACATAATTTCTTAAATGCTCTAATAAAGCCTTCTCTTATTCAGAGTTCACCATACTGTTTCTGGGTACAAACTCAGTTCATATAATTCCATCAAGGTCAAAAAACACAATCTACATCACCTTTATGTTGGATCCTGATTGACACCCTTTTTTTGATGTGAAGTGGTTGATTTCCATTGAGAACTCTGAACCTTGGTCTCAGAATCATAAGCATAGACCTAAGTTTCATCTCCTATGATGACATTTCTTAAAAAGTGGGAATCTGAATTAGCAAGATCATGTAACTCTAATAAAATGCATTGTTCGTGATCCATGATTCATGCCACACTTTAAAACATACCTTCCTTCAACAGTAGCTCACAACCAACTGCACAGAAAAAGCCGAACCTTTCCATATACTATTACTGAGGTTTGAAGTACTACACATCATACTGAAGATCTCTGCTTTTCCTTGTATGTCACACCAGAGCCATATTCACTTTTGTCACATCTCTTACATTCTTTAGCTAAGTATTAGGATTTGGGTAGTAACACATATGGAAAGAAAACAGTTACATTTTAGCAGGTAGAGAAAATGGACAGATTAAATATCAGTATTGAAAGAATCTTAAATATCAATATTGAAAGTATCTTTCCTTACTAGATCATTTGCCATTACCCAGTAAAAAACCCAATAGCAAATCAAATCAGTAGGATTAATCTAAAGCAGTTATTGGAATCAAGCCATACTTTCTCTGCATCTGCTCTTCAATAAATGGTTAAGAGCAATGGTGACCAAAGTATGTGAGCAAACCTGAATCTCATTTCTATCACTCATGTCTCAGCTAAACCTCAAGCGCAGTTTTGACTTGATGGTACTTGATGGTATTATTACAGAGTTGTTGTGATGTTTTAATCTGAATGGATTTATCTGGCAAAGAATCATTATCCATATTATCATGTCTTCAGTAACTTATCCTCTATATTTCCCTCTCCCCTTCGAAGAAAAGTTGCACTGATGTCATTTACTACAAATAGGAAAATCCCATCACGGACTAAACATATAGGAGGAACTCAGCTACTAAATTCCCAGAGGGATTTGCTATACATCAGTTTCAAAGCCAACAGTACCATGTGATTTAGCAAAATAGATTTTACCTTATTAACAAAATTATGACATATATTTTACTACATAATCTAATGTAGGGGTTTCATATTTTCACAAATGTCTTCTGTCTTCGTACACGTGATGTCACCAACAACACTTCTAAAAAGCCCAAGTATAAGTGTAGCAGCCACAGGAAATCCATCAGAGCTGGCATGTTAGGTACAATGTGTTTGCCATTTCCACTATAGGAGTTCCAGTTATGGAGTGAAGAGCATTGGTGTAGCCAAAGGTTGACATATACATTAAATTCAGGATATTGTCTTACTTATGCCTAACACTGTTTTTGACACTTACCTAACAGTGATTTGAGGAAAAGACACTTAGTTTATCTCAGGGCCTGAAAAGCAACCCAGGGAAAAGTAAGATGTTCAGAGAAAATCCTCTTCTGACTCAGACCCTGCCATGGCACACATGTTTCACAAGTTAATAAGTGTAGGACATCAGAGACACAGCGAGGGGATGTAGAGCCTTGTAAGTGAATTCTTAGAAATGACCTAGAAAAAAGTTAACCCACTTCATCTGTATGCTTGAGAAGTAAATGGTGATATGTCTATGCCATATTCCAGTTTCTTCAAAGGCATGCAATCCTGGAGAACACATAAATATTATATTATTGTGTTAATGCTCCAGTTGGCAGGCTCCAGAGATAATAGGGCCTCCCAGAGCACACCTATGAGTAGAACACAATGTCCTGGACAAAAATTTAAGTACTCAACTTATCAGATCACTTTTACTGCCAATTACAGACTTACTGCTCTATTTATTTCCTATTTTTTCCCCCTTCGGGGACTTTTAAAAAATATTTCTCCAAAACAATATTCAGACATCCTTACTGAGTGTGTGCAGCCTATATGAAGGACAAGTGAGTAATAAAAATTATTTTTAAGTAAAAACCAAATGTTATGGAATTCTGGCCAAATTTTTTTAGGATAAATTTGAACTATGTTGCATCTCTTCTACTCCAAGCACACAGCAATGGACATAGACCATTGCTGGAAGCAATGATAGTAGGAACTCAGCTAATACCTAATATACAGGACTAAAATTGTCCCATGCAAGGTAAAAAAGCACTGAAGGTATGGTACTTGCACCTATTATAACAGGAAGACAAAAGAGTGTAATAAGCAGACACTGATACGAGGTTCCACTGGCCAGTGACTGGTCTGAGGTATCCTCATAATCCACGCAATGGGAACATCACAACATCACAAAAGTTTCCAAACACCATAATAGCAAGCCCATAAAATGAATGGAGGTAACAGCAGATTCTCTAAGCAGAGTTAAGATTATCCTCAGTGCTAACTTATTCTCTGTGTCTAGTCTGGAGTTTAAATAGGTGAGAGAAAATAAAAAGACATATACAAAATTTCCTCCCAGAATTACACTAACAGCAAAATTCCAACCCTTTAATGACATATTTTGCTCCCTGTCATCCAGCCCCAATTTAGGCTTTCCAAAGACACCTTGTTAGTATTAACAAACTTGAAAGGACACAAACAGAATTTAGAGAGGATTTGGAGATACCAAACCACACTTAAAGGACTGGAATGGGAAACAGTTGCCAAGTCAGTGGTGTGGCCATTATGACACAGACTCAAGGAAAAGACCAAACTTAGCCCACTGTCTACAAGACAAGCTCTGAAGGTAAAAACCACATTAAGATTTTAGTGGCTGGACCCTTGGTGAAGATTTCTGACAAAAATTCTCTGCCAGACAAAAGTGTTCCTAGAAATATTAAAAGTATTGCAAAATTTGATATATCAAATTCTCTATAATTAAATCTAGAAAGAATGCAGTAAGTTTCAAGATGAATTGAGGGAAGAGTTTTTAGCATTTAAGATTGACTAAAATCACAAAGTCTTATAAGAGAGTAACCCTGGAAAAATTATCATCAGCCTGGGTTAAAAGAGAGTGAGAGTAATTGAGATGTGAAACATATACAGGAAGTAGGCTGGACCGAACTTTCTACAGGAAGGAAGTAAGTGAATGTAGCTACTCAGCTACTAGAAATGAAATACCTTCACTGCTCTTTTCAGAAGTGGCCAAGAAAGATAGGATGGGAAGGACACAGGAGAGGGCAGACCAAGCCCTAGAGGGGAAAACAGATTGGAGAATGATTCCCAGAATTTCAAACTGGAGCCTAAATGAGATATATTCCCAAGCCTGGAGGAAAAGGGATCAAGTGAGAGCCATGTGTGTCCTTTTCTGGCTCTCAAGGGGAGAGGTCATTGCAGCTATCCTGTTCATATTTTATCATTGTACAGTGGCTCTGTAGAAGGCAGATAAAACTTATCTGTTTGGGTCTGGAGCTACATCCAGATCTGACATGGATGACAAGATCCTGAATTTAGAGGCTGATGGCTTGATTGGATGAGTCTTTAGGGGAGGGATTGAGTGAACATTATGTTAAATGTAAGTGTAATTTCTCACCCCCCCAAACCCCTTGTGGTAGGACTTTACACAGAAGAAGTATTATTTCCTTGTGAACATCCATATACACATCAACCTGGGTGGTGTACCAGGGTGACTCATTGATCTTCTTTAACAATTGTGCCTCAATATCCTCTCATATTCCCTCAATTCATCTAGTTATGGTGGCACTTTTTGAACTGCAGGTGCTCCTAAATGTTAATGACAAATATCCTCAGCAGCAGGCAGGACCAACTGTTCACCAATATTAAAGGGCTTCTTAGCTTAAGCAGTGTAGTCAGCCACTGAGAATGATGCTCTCGGTGCAGACACATTTGAAGAAGTGGTGGCCTTTGACAATTGTTTCTGTTCTTAGTGTTCACATTTTTCTCTTAAGGAAGATTTTGAAGTCTTATCTTTTAATGCAGGGTGCTTGGTCTCTGTGTGACAAAGCAGTTTTGAAGGTTTCATGGCTTCATTAGATATCGTAGAAAGTGAGCCTGGATGGGATCACCTGTTGTATGAACTCATGGTTTACGTGGGCCTCTTTGTATTTTCTTTGAAATGTAATATCCTCTTTGTTGTCAGTCTCAGTGTCTTCTGCTGTGTCATCATTTGGTCTTTCCCCGCTTTCAAAGAAACTCTCCAGTGACACTTGCTTTTTATTAATTCTGGCTAGGGTTTGCTTCTGGGCTGACCAAAACTGACTGAATCAGCTGTACAGTGCAGGACAGAGGTGCGGATGGATGTAGTAAATAAAATAATAGGTAGGTCACATGCGGACTAAAATCAGTTTCAGATACAACTGAAGTACATTATCACTTGCCACTCTAAAAGCTGCCACCAGATGCAGTTTAATTGTCTCTTGCCACTCACGGATAGAGCTGTGATGAGTTATCAGTGGATTAATTACAGTCTCTGTGCAATCAGACCTCTCTGCTAATTTTCATCTACGCTTGTAATCTCTCCCCACTACTAGTGTCACGGCCTCAGCTCCATATCATGTCATTGACCATTAGATTCTCACTGGGAGACCTATATCCCTTGCATGTGCAGTTCACAACAGGGTTTGCAGTCCTATGAGAATCTCCAGTGCCACAGGTGATCTGACAGGAGTGGAGCTCAGAAAGTAACACAAGTGATGGGGAGCAGCTATAAATACAGATGAAGCTTTGCTCTCTACCTTACCACTCACTTCCTGCTGTGCAGCCCAGTTCCTAACAGCAAACATACCAGTACTGGTACCAGGGGTGGGGTCTCCTCTCTAAACAATAGGAGGCGAAAGTTTGAAGGCAGAAAGAATTTCCCTGAAGAAGACAGCAATGAGAGACTATGGAAGCAAAAGGGTGAGGAAGAGTGATGAGTGGGAGAGAAAAAAGGAAGAGGGGAAAGATGTCAAGGAGGAAAAACATGGCTTCAAGGGTCTTGCTAGTTTGATTTCATGTTCATTATACTATCTTCTAATTTTCTTTGTGGCTAAAAGTTTTCATTAAAATTCATGTTTCAACACATTGATTTTTATAGGAGGACTAAAAATTAATTCTTATTTATTTATATATTTGTTTCTTTATTATCTATCTATCTATCATCTATCAACTTTTTGAGACAGGGTCTCCTTATATAGTTCAGGCTGGCCTCAAACTTGTGATCTTACTGCTTCAGCTTCCCAAGTGCAGGGATTATAGGCATGCACCACGACACCTGGCTGATAACTAATTCTAACTAAAATATAACCAATGCATAAAAGTGTTTATGCTGGTCTATGCACAGCTCTCTAAGTGTTGTTTCTTTTCTTACCTGAGTTACACTAAAATATTCACTGTTGTTTTGTAAAGAATTAGATGGGTTATCCATAGAGGCTGTGGAGTATAGCTTCCCTAGGGAGAGAAACACAGGAAGTTGCATCAGGGCCATGCTGGCCGCAGCCATGTTTCTTCCAGGATCATCTCCTGTCACCATTTCTCCCTCCCTCTGTCAAATAACTGAAAGATTCGTCCAGAAATAGTGACAGAGAAGGCCCTGAAGTTTTCATGCCTTCTTCAAAAAAAAAGAGCTGGATCTGAAGAAAACAGAAGTGAATAATCTCACTCTGGGTGGGCTGTGGGAAAGAGAAGAATGCTGCAGAGCTGCATTTGAGCAGCCCTTTTGTGGCCTTTACATCTGGAATTTCTTTGCCAATGTGAGGCTCAGATCTCCACTGGTTTTATTATGAAATGGAAACCATCAACATCAAGTTCGTTCATACACTGCAGATGAGTTACACTCAACAGCCAGCTCTCCAAGGGAAGATGCAGCTTCTCACCGAGTGGTTGTTTGTGTTGGCGGTAGAAGCAGTGTGTTTCCACCAGGGATGATCTGCCAACCTGACCATTGTTTCACAGAATTGTCCAGTTGTTTGATGAAACCAGCCTCTGATTTTGGTGTGTAAATAGAGCTCAGCTCTCTTCCCAGTTCTGTGCCTTTCCTCTTGGAAGAACTTGGCTAAGAGCCCAGCTTGACATACACAACGGGAGATATGGATCCAACTCTTTAAGACTCAAAAAAAAAAAAAAAAAAAAAAACACTTCGTTCTTTGCCTTTATTCTACACAATGGAGGCATTTCTTTAAAAAAGAAATAGAAAAATAATTTATGGGTTTTGATATTGGTTTTGAAGTCCACATTTGGAAGTACAATGCAGGAGTTAGTTCAATATAAATTTGAAGTATTAAATATTAACTATAACAATTCTGATAGCAATACAATAGAGCATTTATTGAATAGTCACCCTGTGCCATGTATTCTTCCAAATATTTTACAAATACAAACTCATCCTTAAAGTAATTTTCGGAAATAGGTAATTTTTATTCCTTTTTTTCAGTTGAAGGCCTTGAGGCTTGATGGAGTCAAATAATTTTCCTAGGATCAGATAAGTCAACAATAGGTTTGGCGTTCTTGCCTTCCAATGAGAAAATGTAGCAGTGAAGGCTGAGTAACTTGCTCCCAGTCAGGGCTGAAAAGAAAGAGCTCAAGTTTTCCTGACTGTAAATTTGGCTTTTTCCATCAATGTTTCCTTTGAATAATCTTGATTTGCTTTATTCTTTATATTTTTCAAATTTCATTGGAAATGGTTTACCATCCCACTCAACATGTAAGATGAATTACTTCAGAAAAATTCCAATTTGAACTAGGTCTCATTGATCCTTTTACCATAAGTAACTCAACAAAACATACCTCTAATTCTATTGGGGGCTGGGGATTTTTCATCCATTTGTGAGCAGTCTTGCTTTTGTGGTTTTGGGCCACATACCTGAGTTGCCTTCCACAGGTCATGTAATGAATGGACACAGAACCCGGGTGATAATGGACCCTTTCACTTTTCCTACATGTGTGTGACAACAAACCCAATGACTCCTTTTATTCAGTCGTTCCTGTAGAAAAGAACTTGGCTTGAAAAGGTAGCTGGAAAAAGTCCAGCTGTTGTCCCTTCGGTAATTTATAGGGTGCTAATTAATATTGAAAAGTAGGAATCCGATACCACAACTATTTATGATTCTCTCTACCTTGTCCCCACTGCTCTGCAATTTATTTGCAAATTGCAAAAGAAAACACCTATCTTTTCCCCCCAACGTGGACACAATATTGGTTACATCTTATCCAAAACTATTTCTTTTAAAGATAACTCTTGTCAAAAGCATATTTGGGAACATAGTTTAACCAAATTACACAAATACTAGAAGAGTCAGGACATTCTATCATGAGAATGGGTTTTAATCAGGGTCAGTAAAATAGCAAAACAATACATTTCACATTACTTAAGTTTCCTCACCTTGATGTTAACGTAAGCAAAGAAAATGGATTATTGCCCATGACATGTGATGCCTGTGACATACGTTTTTTCTGGTGGTATCATTATGTACTGAAGGTCCACTGAGAATTTTTTGTCTCTCCTGGAAAGTTCAAACTTTCCTAAGTAACGAGAGATGTGAAGGTGGCATATTTTAAATTTCCTTTTTAAGGATTTAAAAGGACATTGTGTTGGCATGGATTAGAGGGTATCTGCCTGCATCTTCATTGTCATTAATTGCTAGAATTGATTCAGCTGATATGGATACCAACCTGTAATTGGAACTTGAGAAAGTATTATCTTAATTAAAGCATTAACTAATAATATTGGGATAGCTTGAAGAATGTTCTGCTGAAATATCCATCTTTAAATTTTAATTTGAATACTCTAGAAATAAGATGAAACCTGGAAGAAACATTTCTTGGAGATCTACAATTTCCCATGATTTTAAGAAACATTTTTGTCTAGTATAGCACAACATGGCCACTGTCATCTCACTATGGGAGCATACAGAGGATTTTCAAAGATGGTATTTGTCTGACAGTGAGGACATAAGCACAGGAATAAAAATGTGGTAAAAAGAAAACACTGTATAATGATCATGAGCTTTGAATCCCAGCTCCCTCCATTAGTAGGGCACCTGCTTTGAGCCATCATTCTCAACTCTGGTTGCACAAAATCATAGAGGGAATACAGCTGGTAATGACCACATTGCAAACCAATTTCATCTTAGTCATTTGATTGGAACTCTTAGCAATCTTGTGTTATCAGTTGGGACTGTAGAAATTCAGTTCCTGTACCCCAGGCCTGTTGTGTAAGGCAGAGAAATGGAAGCAATTGATGCTGAGAGAGTTAGTTTCAAAGAAAGACACAAAGAATATTGTTTTCTCAGACCGAGCCTTTGTCCTCTTGTCCTCTTGTGTGCTCAAATTCATCAGCCTAGTATCTCTCCTACCTCCTTCTTCTTACTGTCATAAATGGTGCTTCCTATCCTTTTCAATGGCTTAACACTATGAATCAGTTAAAGGGAGTTTGCCTTGTAACATAAAGGTGCTTTTACTTCTAGAATTAAGATTTCTCCTTTTGGCTCAGATCTGTTACCTAATGACTGTGACACGAGGAGCTTGTCATTCACAGAGTTTACAAGACTTCAAATGGGTTTGACCATAAGATAACTAGGTGCTATGTTTTCACTGATTATTTTTCTTATTGTGATAAGAACATGTAACATGAGATTTATCCTCTTAACAAATTTTAAATATAGATTGTTGTTGAATATAGATGCAATGTGGAACAGCAGATCTCTAAAGTTTACTCATCTTAACTGAAACTTTATGCTTGCTGATTATAGCTCCTCATTCCCCACTTCCAACCCCCAAAAACTACAACTCCAGTCTTAGATTTTATAAGTCTGACTATTTTAGATACCTTATGTAAGTGGAATTATGGAATATTTGTCTTTCTATATCTGGATTATTTCATTTACTATAATGTCCTTTAGGTCCACTTATGTTATGGCAAATGGCAAGATTTTCTCATATGTGTGTGTGTGTGTGTGTGTGTTTGTGTGTGTGTATTTTAATGCACTCATTCATCAATGGACTCTTGTTGTTTCCATATGTTGGGTGTTGTGAGCAGTGGTGCCATGAATATGAGAGCACAGATACTATCACAGTGTGGTGATTTCATTTCCTTTGAGTATATAACTAGAAGAAGGACTGCTGGATCTGGTCCTATGCATGATGATTAAAATGCTTTCAACTTATTTTTATTGCTATTCATACCAATTTATTATAAATTTATAATAGGTTTTAATATTTGTTGATGCAGAATGCTCTTAATTAATCTCACTCATTCAAGGTATTGTAGGTCTCTTACTTGCTTTACTCACTGCTGGGACAAAATACTCAACACCCAAAGTTAAAGGAGGAAAGGTTTATTTAGCTCACAGTTTGTAGAATTTTAGTCCATGCTTAGCTGGCTCCAAGGCAGCGAGGCATGGCAGAGAGGCAACAAGGAGGAAAAAGTCATTCATGGAGTGGCAGGCAGAAGGTAGGAAGGCAGCAAGAAGCAATAGTAGCAGCAGCAGAAGCAGCATCTGGCCTGCATTCCCTCTCCCTTTATATTTCATCAGGCCATAACCCTATTGATTGGTGCCATTCGCATTCAGGGTGGGGCTTCCATTATCCACATACTTAATCCCAGAATCACACCCTTAATCCCAGGAGCAGACTCTTAATCCATAGTCACACACCCTAATCCAGCCACCATCAAATCTCCTCACCTATGACCCTATGAAGGTTTGGGGACATCAAGATACAAGTCTAGATACATTCTGTCCCTGGCCCCCCCAAAGACTCATCCACATCCCTTCATGCAAAAGACAGTTAGTCTATCTATAAGAGTTGCCAAAATTCTAACAGTTTGAGCATTGCTGAAAAGTCTAAATCCAAAGTCTCCTCTGAGATTTAAGGTAAATTCTTAGCTGTGAGCTTTCTGTGCAAATGAAAAGAAAGTTAAATGCTTCCAACATACAATGGCACATGATAAACATTCCCACTCCAAATAAAGGGAGGGAAAGAATGGTGTCAAAGCAGGTCCAAAATCCATCAGGGCAAACATTAAACCCTGCAGTTCCATGTCCAGCATCCATGGAAATCTGTGGCAAGATGCGAACTCTAAAGGGTTTGGGTGGCTCTCCACCTATGGCATTGTGGGTGATTGCAGCTGTCATGGTATCTCTCTTGGGCTTGCTTTGCTTGATCCTTGCAGCTCTCCTCAACTCCTTGCAGCTCTCCACAGAGGATCTGTGTTCTGGGCTTTTCCATCCTTCAGGGGTCTCCACTGCACCTTCAGCTTCACACTCACAGCTTCATTCACTGCCTTCTCAGGGGCTCACTGACTGGCTTCCCAGGTCTTTTCTGAAATATGGAAGTCTTCCTGCTCCCACGACTCCTGTATTCTGCATGCACCTAAGCCAGCACCATGCGGATGATTCCAAAGTCTGGGGTACCTGGAGCAGAAGCCAGGCTTCCTTCTTTCTTGATGTGTGGACCAAGTGCCTGGATTGCTAAGTGCTATGAACCCTACCTAGGAAAAAAATTCCCTAGGCCACCCCCTTTGTAGAACTTGGTGCTCTGTGGCTGTCTTTTCAAAGCAAAGTCTTTCACCTTTGCAACTCTGAGGCTGCAAAGGCTAGAGTCCTGCTGGTTCCTGTGATACCCTCAGGCCATCTTTTCTATTGTACTGTTCCTTCTCAGCAATGAAGTTCTCCTCTGCTTTATCTTTGCAGTCTGTAGCTTTACTGGAACTTCCTTTCTGGCTAGACTCAAAATGTTTTAAATCATTCTGCTGGGCTCTTTGATCTTGATTCTCAACATAGGTTTGGCTAAAAGTTCCCAACAGGAGCCATGCACTGTCCCAAAATTAGACAGCCTTGAACTTTCCTCTGCCAGAATAATTAGTCCATTGCCCTCAGCTGCAGTCTCAGGCAAAGTCTCTGGACAAGAGGAAACTGCAGACAAATTTTCTACCAAAGCATAACACACAGTCTGGAGTTCAACAACCAACACAGTCCTTGTTCCTAACTGAAATCTCCTGAGCCAGGGCTTTACCAGATGCTTTCCATCAGCATTCTGGTCTTCTGAGATCTCACCAAGATTTCCCAAGTTCAGCCCACAGCATTCTACGGCTTCTTCTTCAGCTGGCATCTCCAAACCTTTCCAAACTCTTTTTGCAAGCTAATTCCAAAGGCTTCTGAACTACATGGTCAGGTACAGTCACAGCAATGACTCCATTGCTGCAGAACCAAAATCTGTCTTAGTTACTTATCTTCTTGCTGAAACAAAATACTAGACAACCAAAGTTAAAGGAGGAAAGGTTTATTTCAGCTCACAGTTTGTCGAGGTTTCAGTTCATAGTTGGCTGGCTTCAAGGCAGGGTGGCATGGCAAAGGGGCATCACAGAGGAGAAACAGTTCATGGCAAAACAGGCAAGAGACAGTGAAGCAGCAGGCAGCAGCAAGCAGCAAACGCCAAACAGCAAGCCTGCCTTCCTTCTTTCTCTATATATTTCCTGCAGGCTGTAAGCCTATTGATTGGTATCACCCACACCCAAGGAGGAGGTTCCGTTAGTTACCCACACCAAGAACTATGCTAAACCAATCAGTGGACTCATCCACACATGCTTCGTCCCAGTATCACACCATTAATTCACATTCACACATCCTAATTCAGCCACCTCCAAAAAGCCCCATTTATGAGCATGTGAGGCTCTGGGGGGACATCCAGATAAAAGCCATAACGGTAGGTTACTCTTACGTATATATTATTCTGTTTGAACTTAATAATTAATTAGTGAAGTTTAAAAAATTTTGGTGAAATTTGTGGTTTGAATCTCACTAAACTTGTAGATTAGTTTATCATTATTTCATCAATTTTTTTCTACCTAATAGTTTGATACTTTTCATTTATTTAAACATTCTTTCATAAACTCTGGGAAAATTAATTTTCAAATAGGTAATATGGATTTAATTGTATAATGGATAGTTAAGATTTTTATTCTTAATTTGAATAATTTTTCCCATTATATTTTCCAATTTATAATTTTGAAAAATAGGAAACTAATGATTCTTCTGAATTTGTACCTTAATTTTATATTTTTTTCTCAGTTTCATGGAAAGGCAGGCTTTCTACCATATTTTCTTTAAAAACATTTTCTTTTAAATCAAGACTATACGTTAAATTTTGTTAAACTCCCTTTCAGCATTTGTTTAGAACCTGTACTGCCCAGTATTGTAGCTACTAGCTATGTGCAGCTATGGAGAACCTACAAGTAGATAGTGTGAACTGATATTTGCTGTAAGAGTAAAATAATACTGAAGTTCAAAGACTTAATTTAAAAAAGAACTAATTGTAGGTGTAAAGTGCATTATCCCCTAGTTCACCCATACTCTAGTAATTTCTCTTGATTTGAAGTATTTAATTACGAAGTATTTAATTCTTTATGAAAAAATTATGAAATTTTTTCCATTTGCTCAGATATATAGCCCCTTCCAAAAATCATTATACAACAGGTTTGTTTAGTCACCAGATTGCCAACTAGAATAAGCCAAGCCTATAATTTAAAGATCTAAGTGACCTGCTGCAATAAAACTATACTGTGACTTAAAATTAAGGATTAATGACATGTTTTAAAAGAGATAGTGTAATTGACTTTTAATTATATGGTTTCAAAAGATTGGGATATTTTCGTTTGTTCTAATCACAGATATACAGCTACCATGGAGAAGCTTGGGTCGTTTCCCTCCAAATCCAGAACAACCTTCATGAGATTGGACCTTGTAGCCCCTATCTGCTAGGTCATATCTGCTGACCCTATGGTATGGTGACTCTGGAAGCCATCTCACCAGGGCGGCTACAGAAGTCAGGTTCTGGCCCCATCTGCATTGCACCATGCTGGTGTCTCCTGGACTGAGTGCTGCCTTACTTTAGGTGAGCTGCCTTTTCCAGAAAACATCTTCAGCTAGTTCCTCCCCATGTAACTAGTTCTTCCCCATGTGGCATGTAAATTGGCTTGTACCTTTATAATTACTTTGTGATCCTGGATCAAATGTAAAATTCTATTCAACAAATGAAGGAACAACATAATTTACTCTCCTCTAGAACTAGAAAGTTAATATTTAGTCATAATAATGTGTCAATTTGATCATTAATTTCTTTTCTTAATGTCCCTCACAAATGCCATCTTGGTGTAAGGAGCAACTGACACATACAAATGGAGGTGTGAAAGAGAGTATGTGTATGGCAGACATCACTGTAAGCTCTGCTGGGGTTTTCTCTTCTCCAGTGCCCTAGAAAGAAGTATGTAAGCCTACAAGAGTACATGTATTGAAGCTGGGTGTGGTGGCACACGCTTGTGGTCCCAGCACTCAGGAGGCTGAGGCAGGAGGATTGCTGTGAGTTTGAGGCCAGCCTGAGCTACATAGTGATTTAAAGGCCTACCTGAACTTCATAAAGAGAGCCTGTCTCAAAAAACCAAAACATAAAAATAAAAGAGTATATATGTTGAAAATTAGAGAAATAGAAATAGCTGAGGAAACAGCATTAAAAAGAGACTCTAGAAAGACTTTAGAAGTACAGGCCCTGTAGCCCTTTCCCATAAAACAGAACAATTCCAGCTGGGTATGGTGGCACATGTTTGTAATCCCACCACTTTCCCAATAGGATCACAAGTTCTTCCTGAGCCTGGGCAATTTAGTGAGACTTATCTCAAAAAGAAAAAAGAAAAAAGTAAAAGAAGTAAAAAGGCTAGAGATGGAGCACAATGGGAAGATCCTGGGTTCAGTCTAGAGTGACCCCCCTCCTCTAAATACAGCAATTCCTTCAAACTCATAGAACCTTCCCCTGGTACCATGTTTCTCTACCCGGACTCCACTTTAGCCTTGCCTGGTATCTTGGTTAATTTTCTCATTCCTGAGACAAAATACCTGACACCCAAACTTAAAAGGGGAAAAGTTTATTTAGCTCACAGTTTGTAGAGGTTTCAGTCCGTAACTGGCTGGGTCCAAGGCAAGGTGGCGTGGCAGACAGGCATCACAGAGGAGAAACAGTTTGTGGTGGGCAGAAGATAAAAAAGCAACAAGGGGGCAACCACAGCTCTTTCTATCCCTTATATCTTATATAGGCTACTTAGGGTGGGTAGCATTCACATCCTTAATTCTAGTGCCCTTGATCCTAGCATTGCACCATGAATCAGTTCCAGCATCACACACTCTGGATCCAACCACCTCTGAAAAACCTCACCTAGGACCACATGAGGCTTTGCGGGGGACATCTAGGCAGAAGCCATAACACCTAGGAAGTCTTAAAAGTGGAGGACAGGGGAATAGAAGAGAGGGAACAGGGATGAAAAAAGAAATTAAGATGTGTTTTGCACATATACCAACTCCACATAAGGAATGTAAACATTATGTACTGTAAATATATACAGTAAAGAAGGAAAGAGGTCAAGAGATGGGAGGAGGGAGGAAAAGGGAAGGGGATGAAAAAAGGAATTAAGATATATTTTGTACATGTTCCAACTCCACACAAGGAATGTAAACATTGTGTACTGAAAACATGTACAAAAACAAAACAAAAACTAAAACGAGGAAGGCAATCAAGAGACGGGTGAAAGGGGGAAGGAGGAAAGGGAAAATGGGACTGGAAAAAGGGAATTGAGATGTGTTATGTACACGCAGCAACTCTCCACAAGGAATGTAAACATTATGCACTACAAACATGAAACATACACTAATCAAAAAGGACAGAAAAAAAGGTGACTCATGCTCAGATCCCACCCTTGCCAAGACCAAATAACTCAGTCCTCAAAGTTGGTGTGGATATTGATATTTGTAACAGTTTCCTGGGTATTTGTAAAACAACAGAAAACATGAAAACAATGAAAGAAAGAACAAAATAAGAGGAAACATCTAATAGGCCAGTTGTTACATGAAATACTTCCTTGCTTCGCCTTTTCTCTCTGTTTTCTTGGATTTTGCTGCAAAGGCACTATTTTATGTGTGTGTCTTCTCACAGAGAGGCCTTCCTTCTCTCTCTTTTCTTTTTCTTTGCATTCTTCCTTCTCTCATAGAATTGGGCCATTCTTGGTTTTTCTGTTGGATTCTCTTATTCACTTTTGAGGAGTCCAAAGGAAACCATAAGCCTGTGGAGCGGTGTGGGTATTTTTCATGCTGACTCCAGATTTCAGAATGGTAGAAAGAGATAGAGAAGTAAGCCACTTGGCAAGGAAAGGGATGATGATTCCCTAACTCAGCCCAAAGCCCACAGATGGTCCCCAAGGTGGCACTGCTTCTTTCAAACACAATAGCAAACTATTGTTTCTAGTATCTAGAAACTATCAGTTTCTTTCCATCCCTAGAAAGCAAAACATTTACTATTCCCCGCACAAGACTCCTTCAAGGGGGTATTTTCTAAAGTTGACAGAGCAGTGTAAAATAGGGAGAGAGACTTATCCTGTATGTCTAATACCTTTCTAATTATAATTCCATAAAGACAGAAAATGTGTATATAGACTAGAAGAAAGGATCCTTCACTGGCATATACACAAGGCAGACCATCAGTGGCTCTGAGTTACAGCCTCTGCCACATCACTTTTTGTTTGTACCATCTGGGTAAGTTTCTTGGCCTTCCTATGTCTTGTTTTCCTCATCTGCCGTCATATTAGACCAGTGTTTTCAGAATTTGCTTACATATTCTCAAACTCTGTCCATCACAAAACTGTGCTCCAGGCTGGTGAGATTGCTCAGCGGCGTAAGCGCCTGCCTTGCAAGCGCGAGGGCCCGAGTTTGACTCCCGAATCCCACATACGAAAAAGGAACCGGTGATATCGCTCAGCGGCACGGGTGCCTATTGGCGCGCGAGGTCCTGAGGTCGCCCCCCGGTACCCACAAAAAAAAAACAAAAAACTGTGCTCCAAATTTGAATATGTTAAGCAGATAAAAGCAGATCTATCCTGATTGAAGGAGGGTGGGTAACCTGATATTTGGTCATTCTCCACTCCATTCTCTGTAATTGCTGTATAGAGATTACTGTGGGTCTCCCTGGATTAAGGGTGAAAACTGTCTTGGATAAATTCTCCTCCCATCTAAAATTATATAATTTTTAAAAAGACTTAATTTATTCCAAAATGTATCGGCAGAGCAAATGTGACCTGAATATTGGTGTGTGGTTCAGCTACACAGTAAGAGTGGCTAACGTTCTAGTTGATAATTCCCCTCCTAGGTCATAAGTTAGTATTATCCAGCAAGGCCAGTCTCCAGATGTCCCTACTCAACCACTCTGTTATCCAGTCACTTTTCGAATTAGCAGAATAATTGTTAAAAATGAATAACAGCACTAGCTTATTAATTACCATGCAGACTCTTAGGCTTCTCATTGGTGAAATTTCTATTGTTTGGCTAAAATGTTTGCCAGCCACTACCCAGCCCTGCCTGAAGAAAGCATAAGAATCTTTGCAGGCATGGCTTTATGTGGCCTTGTTTGCAACTACTGAGTCAGGAGGATTTCTGGTTGCTTGACACTAACTTTGAGTGACTACATGTATCTAACTCAGTTGAACACTATGCATGAGCTATAGCTTCAGTGTATTCCCCAGAATTCATGTGTTGAAAACTTAACCCTCAATGTGACAGTGTAGGCAGGGACTAGGGAGAGGTGTTCTGGTTCTGGGGGCTGCAGTTCAATGAAGTGATTAAGGTCATTATAACAAGGCATACGGGAACGGCTTATCTCTGTGGACTTCTGCCTTCTGCCCCACGACGGTGCGATATGATGATGAAGTTGGAAGGCCCTCGTCAGGTGCCAGTGCCTTGTGTGGTTTTCCCAGCCTCTGGAGCTATGAGAAAATAAATGTCTGCTCCATATAAATTACCCAGTTTGTGTTATTCTGTTATAGTAACATAAATGGACTAAGATAGAAATCAGTAGCAAGAGGGTGGGTTATTGCTGTAATAACTACCTAACAATGTGGAAGCTGCTTTGGAACTGTGTAACTAACAGGCAGTGGCTGGAAGAGCTTTGAAGTGGATGCTGAAAAAAGCCTATTTGCTATGAACAGCGCTAGAGGGTGAACTGGTGAGGGTGCCAAAGAAGACAGTTGTAGGGAAAGTCTAAAACTTTTTGTAGATTATTTAAGTGATTCTGATCAAAATGTTGGTAGAAATATGAACTGTAAAGGCCATTATAATTAAGTGTCTCAAAAATGAGAAACAAGATATTGGAAAGTAATGAAGATGGGTTCCCTTTTTGTTATAATTTTTTGCTATAATTTTATATTACTTATATTAGTTAAATTTTTTTACATAACTTTTTTTGGTGCATGCTGAGGCTTGAACCCAGGGTCTTGTCCTTGCTAAGCGTTGAATGCATCCCCAAACCTATATTATTTTTTTCTTAGAATTAACATAATTCTCAGAGCTTTTTAAAAAACACTTTACAAAGAACTTGGCTGAAGTCACGCCTGTGCCCCAGAGCTTCATGAGAGGCAGAAGTGGAAAACACTGAACGAGGGCATCTGGCTGAAGAAATCTCCAAGCAAAATAGTGAGTGGGGTGCATGTGAATTGCATGTAGTAAAATGTGAAAACAGAATTGATTTACAGGTGAAATTTACAATAAAAGAAGAAGTAGAAGACAGACATTTGGAAATTCTCCAGTCTGCCACACAAAGAATTTAAAAATGTGTTTAGAAGAGAAAACAAGAAGCCTGGCCAGGTTACTCTTTGATAAAGAGATCAATATGACTAGGAGAAAGCCAGGTGCTGTTCCTGAAGACAGAAGGAGAATGACCCTGCAGGGATTTTAGAGATTTCTGAGGACAGCCCTCCCATCACAAGCCCAGAGTGTCAAGGCCTTGAGGGAGGAGAGGTTTAGGAGTAGAGGGCCAGAGAACATTGGGATCTCATAGACCACTGCCCAGCCCTGTTCATGTCTCTGCTTCCCCAATTCCAGGGCGGCGCTCTTCAGCTGGACCAGTGGTGCGCAGGTGGGAACAGGTACAGTTCAGGCTGCCACTACAGAAGGCCTTTGGTAGTGTCTACAGGGTACTAATTCTGCAGGCACACAGACCGCACAAGCTGTAGAGGTATGGCTATCTCCACCTCGATTTCAAAGAACGTTGTAGAGACCCAGGGTAGGAGTAGAGCTGCTGCAGCAAGTCCACACCAGGGCAGTGCTTCATGGTGCCATGGGGGCAAGGCCATCCCTGAGACTGCAGAACTGTAGAGCCATCAACATGCAAGGAAGGCCTGAGAAAGGTACAGGCACTGTCTCCCATGCATGGCAGGTGCTGCCTGGATGGAGCCCAGCAAAACCATTTGGCATAGTTGCCCGAGGCTTTGGAGGCCTAAGCCTTGCTCCAGTGTGTCTGGAAGGGAGGACATGAAACCAAAGATTATTCTCAAGCCTGTGGATTTACTATTGTTTATCCTGATGGTTTTTATTTTATTTTATTTGTGTGTGTGTGTGTGGGTACCAGGGGTCGACCTCAGGACCTCGCGCACCAGCAGGTGCCTGTGCCGCTGAGTGATATCACTGGCCCTTTTTTCGTATGTGGATTCTGGGAGTTGAACTCAGGCCCTCACACTTGCCAGGCAGACGCTTACGCCGCTGAGCCATCTCACTGGCCCATCCTGATGGTTTTTAGACTTGCTTGGCACTCCTTAGTCCTTCCTCTTGCCCATTTCTCCCTTTTGGAATACAAATGTCTGCCCTATGCCTGCCCCACTGTTGTATTTTGGAAGCACATAGTTGTTTTGATTTTATAGGGTCAAAGTTGGAGGGGAATTTACCTCAATATGAATTATGATTTTAAAGTTGATGCTGGAATGAGTTGGTAATCTTGGGACTATCGGGATGGAATAAATGTGTTCTGCATGTGAAAGGGATGTAAACTCTGGGGACCAGGATGGAATGCTACAATTTGAATGTGTCTTCTAGACTTCATGTATTGGAAACATAATCACCAGTGTGACAGTTTTGGGAGGCAGGGGCCTCATGGGAGGTATTTGGTTCATGAGGACTTTGCACTCATGGAAGAGTTAATGTCATTATTTTAAAAATCTTGTGGAAAGAGTTCTTCTCTTACAGTCTTACTCTTCCACCTTCTGACGTAGTGATGCAGGACAACTGCCCTTGCCCGACACCAGTGCTTTGATCAGAGTCTTCCCAGCCTCCAGAACTGTAAGAAAAATATTATTCTTTATAAATTACTCAGTCTGTGATGTTCTGTTACAACAACATAAACAGACTAAGATAATAAAGACTGGAGTTTCCTTTTCTGTTTCTTTCATTTTTAGGGAAGGTAGCCTCCAGAACAGGTTTATAAACTTTGCTCTTCGTTTGTTAGTAAGTGTCTAGAAAATAAATATCTACATGCAAGACTCATTTTCTTTCTAAGTGGGTAATGCTTACTAACCTTATATATGACTTTATATGAAATCATATATATGACTTATATATGAACAACCTGAGCTATGGATGACCACATTGACTAGATCCTTCCACAAGACCAGTCCTAAGAAAAAATCAGTCATTTGAAAGAACATTTTCAAAATGTTTCTATACTTTTGTTGAATTTTTCTCCTAGACTGAGGCTACTTCTAAGAATAGACAATCCATTTTACTTAAAGTTGGGAAAGAAAATGCTATTTCTTTCTGTCATTTTTTTTTTCCTATGGGAAGAAGAAATTGTGTAAGGACTGAAGAAGGAGGAGGAGGGGAAATAAGTAGAATAAGTATATGCTGTGTACAAGATCCTAATAATCTCAGTGAAAGTAAACATTATATGCCATAAATGTGAGCTAAGATTAATAATATCAACAATAATGAACATGAGGAAAGAGGAATTAGAGGAGGAAGGAGGGAGGGGTGAGGGAAGGGGAAGGGATCAAAAAAAGAACCAAGATATATTATGTACACATGTACCTACACCCTAAGATGATTGCAAATTGCATGTACTTCAAACATGTTAATTTTGTTAATAAAAATAACAAAATTAATTTAAAAAATCATTACCTGTCTCTAAAGAACATTTGTAAATAGACAATAAATAGATCAAATATCTGTGTTGAGAAATTTTGATTAATAAGCAATTCCCAAGTCCTTCTAATGCAGCACTGTACTTTAGTCAACTGTTATTTTCTTTGTTGCTTGATTCTGCATATTGACTTGAATTTATTTTCAACCCTTACCCTGAGTTCAAGTTTTCTGATAGTTTTAATATAGAGAGCAAAAAAACAAAGCAAAACAAAACTTCATTTGTGCTGATGGCATTTGCTTCCTCTCTTAAGCTACTTACCCGCTGCAGTGTCACCTCCTTAGTGTCAGTGATCTACTAATTCTATTCTGAGCTGATTTTAGAAAACTAAGCACAATGTATCTGGGGCCTCATCATCCAGGAAGTGCCCCTAACTTCAAAGGAAGCTTCTAAAAGTGTGTCAACAGAGAAGTTACTGTGATGAAACAGAATGAAAAGGGTAAAACTTCTTCCTTCTCTCGGTTCTTAAAACTCTAATGCACAAAAAAGTGAGAAGCCCTGTGACTCACAGTGAGAGCTGATTGCCTGGTTCTGCTTCTGCTCACTCTCTCTGCCTGCAGGGAAAAGTCCTCCAACTTCTTTCCATGGCTGTCCAGAGACACAAGATGATCTCCTCTTGGTGGTTGGGGGAAGGAGGGCTCCTGTGATCCTCTCCCCAACAGGGGGTCAGAGGTTCACTTTTTTTTTTCATAATCCTGTTCTCAGATGAGCAGTGTAAGCCAATCCACTTTATAAGCATTAGGCATGAGCTGCCAGGTTCGGCATCAGCAGCCTCCCTGCCCCCAGCTGGTCTTGCTTTGGATGCCTGCAGAAGTATTGAGGTCCCAGCTAAATGACTTCTGGAACAATCAGAGTTTTGCTTGTACTGCTCAAGGTTATGATTACTATGCAGTTATCTCTAGGGCCGGAAGAAAAGTGGTAGAAAGAACTAACATTTGAATGCCTACTTTGTGCCCAGATGTATTCCAAGCCTGTTAAAATTTATATTTGCTACTTATTTAATTCTCACTGGTCTTTGGGTAGGTATTATACTCCATTCTAGAGTGGAGTAATTGAGTCTTAAGGAGGCTCCCTAAGTGGTGGGTCAAGGATTTTAAATCCAAACATCTCTGACTGCAGTTGATGATATTTAGGAGATATACACACGAGCTGCCACCAGTCATTTATATCTTCTTAGATTCATTTGGAGAGGAATTAGCATCACTGAAGACTTCAAAGAGTGTGAAAAGTAGGTTGCTATCTGATAAAAGTGGTATCTACAGTACTATAAAAACCTCTCCACACTTTCCAATGCTGCTAATGAGCACAGCTACAGCTTTCTACCCTGCAGGCCTTTCACCTGCTTTCTTCCCTGTTGTCTGACCCACAGAATGATGCTCTGAGGGAAAAACCTCACAGGAACTGATGGTAAAAACCTTTTTATTATGTTAAAACTGCAGCACCAAGCAAGAGCCTGTCCTTCCTATTGTCTCCTGAGTAACCACAGTGATAAGTAGATAGTAAATTAGGCATGAAGTTGTGATAGAATAAACAGCCTACAGCCTGCCAATGTGTAGCTGGGTTTTGGCAGCCTAACCAACTAAACATTTTAAGATTTGGAGACCAGAAAGGTGTCAAGAGAGACTTGGAAGTTGTTTCCTATGTTTACATATGTGTCACACTTTAGACATGCTTTTAAAGTTTGGAATACCAGGTGTGATTGGCCTCTTCTGTGGAAAGAAACTGGGCTTAAAGGAGATCAGCATGGGAGTCACAGCCCTGTCATCTGTTAGCACTGCCATTTTCAAGAAGTGGCAAACGAAGAAGAAAAACAGTAATGAGAAGGAGATGGAGAAGTAGAGGAGGAGGAGGAAAAAGAAGAAGGGGTAGAGTAAGGAAGAAGAAGAGGAGGAGGAGAGGGAGGGAAAGAAGAAAAGCAGAGTCAAATCTGGGTGCCATTACTTCCAAGAGCTGTGACCTTATGAAATTTTACCTAATCTCTTAGATTCCCCATCTCTGATCATTGTGAGATAATTAGGCTCTAAGGAGATAAAGAGAACACAGTAGGTAAACAGGATTGGTACTCTGAGCCTCAATTTACCTTCTGTGTAATATTAGTCATAATAATCAGAATGTGCAGCTGAGCAGTACCATACATGCTAAGTTGTATTATTCTTTCTATTTCTGATGTCCTGTGAAATCACAGTCTAGCCGATAACTGTCAGGATCTAACAGTACTCTTGAGAGGTTCTGAAAGTCACTGGGCCTGGAAGTAGGACCAAGGATTACAGTTCCCTTACCTGAATCTAACAGACAAAGGCCTTCAGAATCATTCTGGGTCTGTTTTTATGTGTCAAAATAACAGTATTGTAAGTGATTTTTCTCTAAACCTCTATCAAATCAGTCTTATAATTCACCATGAACCACAGAAGGAGGAAGCTCAGCATAGTGAGCGGTTTATAGCTATCTGTTCTCCTCATTTGGCCCTGTGTATACTCTGCAGTTTAAGAAGAATAACAGCTTTTGGCAGCGTATTCAAATTCATTTTAAGGAGGACGATAAGCAGCGAAGAGGCCAGTATTGAAGAGCCAAAATTGAGGATGAGATTGGCTCTGTCTCTATGTGCCTAGCAGCTAAAGATACAGGATGAGAAGATAGAAACAGCCCATGGCTAGAAGGCTATCCAGTAGTCACGGAGTCTGCACCAATAGGTCCTGCAAACCATTTTGAAGCACAAGTGCAAATGAGAGTTTTTAATACTTGAATACAAATTACCAAATTTGTCACCCTCTCTGTGTCTTGGTGGGAAAACATAAATGTGAAGGAAACTTTTACTTCCTTACCACGAAGGGTGTATCTCTGAAAATTTGATGCTAGAAATCACCTAAATTTGACCTTTAAACAGAGTAGCTGTAATGAGAAGAAGAATGGAGAGCAGTTTATATTACTTCACCCCCTCAGCCCCCAGAGCAGAAGTGGAAAGACCTTACACAGTTGTGCTTTTGGACAACAGCCTCACCTGCACCATGTGCCTGGGATGTGAAGTTCAAGTGAATCACCCATTGTTCAGGGCTCGGGATGGCAGGGTGGGCAAGTGTTTCCAAGCATATCCTTCCATTTTCACTAGTGCCCGGAGGAGACACTAAGAGAGTCAGGGAGGACATTGTAGATCTAGGAGCATTGAGTTCACCACTGTACTTATTAAACAAATGTGGAAAAAATATATAAAAATGCAAAGAGAAGTTGCAAGTGGTGGCTCAAGCCTGCAATCCCTGTATTCTGGGAGGACGAGGCAAGAGGATTGGAAGTTCAAGCACAGCCTGGGTAACTAGTGACTTGGTGAAAGTGTGTCTCAAAGAAAAAAACATGGCTAGAGAAATAGATCAGTATGAAGGCACCAAGTTCAATCCCTAGTAAAACAAGCAATGCCTGATGATTCCTGGAGAAGCCAGAGAGTTAAGTCCCTCCATTCCTATAAAGCATAACTCCAAATCCAGAAGGACCTAGTATACCCATGAGCCACCACCTTGGCTTCTAGACTTCTTCCAGACTTTCTTCTTTTCTTTGTATTTTACCGCTTCTGGAAACTCCAGTCTTGAGAAACAACAACTGAACTTTCACTAAGACCCAGAGAATTTATACTGCTAACACCGGCAAGTAAATTCATATTCATTTTAGATTTCTATAATTGATGATAAGATTTGAAGAGCTTTTAATGTCTGTGGAACACAGCACATGAATTTCAGGTGAACATTGATGATTTTGCCATATAACTTCCTCATATTAAAAAGTAAAGTATGAATTTGTAGCCGAAACATTCTTTAATAAAATAAAAGCAGTAACATGAGGAAGAATAGAGTATTTAGCACAATTCCTGGTTCATGGCAAGAGAAATGGCACCCATTGTTATCATGATTCAGGGTGACTATGAAATCCAAAAAAGGTCCTACCTTCTGTTAGACCTGTAAGGCAAGAGCTCATGAGAGAATTTGGGCTTGGAATAATGATTTGAAAATCATTCATATGAAGGGGATGCAAAATTAAGAATGAAGGCATCCAAGCTCCAGGGGAACTTGCGTGTGTTTTAAGAAAGTCAAGGGCTCACATTCAATTCTTAGGGGATCAGAGGAAGTGAAGCAAGTAAGTAGAGACCAAGGAGAGGAGAGAACAGAGGGGGAAAATGTTAGAGGAAGAAAGCAAGGAAGAGAAATGAAGTCAAAGGCCTTGATGGTTGAGAGGAGAAGGGGTCATAGAGAGTAGTCCTAAGATGACTCCACATACTTTAAGTCATCTCTTTAAAGAGCAGGCACTGTGCACTATGGCCTGGCATTCACAATTAGTGAATCCAAAACTCCTAGCCCACAAAACTTCTGTTGCTGCTTAATCTTGTATTTCCTGGGCCCTACATCTGAAACCATAAAATGTGCAGTATTTATTTAGCATTAGACCAGATTCTAAGGATGCTTTTTCTGGAGCTATTTTGTGACCACAGAATTGAAAAGGGTTTCGTGCTGAAATGTTAGCCCTGTACCCAGGTCGGCCCATCATTCTTTCCACTTAAAGCCACTGGTAATATGGCTACAAGATGTGTTTTGCCCATTTTTTAAAAGCCATTTTCTACTTTTTAACTTTCCAACCAGAAAATATGTTGGGAGTGTCATAATTGTTTTTCTCTTTGGAACTTTAGAAAAGATTGTTTTTATTATAGAAATAGCATTTCTTTAATTTTTTTCTTTTTTTAATCACCAATGACTGCCACACCAAACCACAGACTTGGCTCATTGTATTTCCAGTTCTAACTTGTGTTCTCTGGCAAGTGTGTGTTGTTGGACTGCCTAAAATATTTCTGAGGAGGTTTATCTCGGAAGCTAGTCAGATGAAACACTAAAGAAATGAAAGTGAATTTAAATGCATACATTCTGTAAAGCGTTTAGAATAGAGTCTGGTGCATGGTAAGCACACGTAAGTGCTGGTTATTATTACTATGATATTATTCCAGGATGCTACAGCACTAGAATCTGGATGGATCAAGAAAGGCCATTTAGGGGGCCAGTGAGATGGCTCAGCGGCTTAAGCGCCTGCCCGGCAAGCGTGAGGGCCCGAGTTCGACTCCCGGAACCCACATACGAAAAAGGGGCCGGTGATATCGCTCAGTGGCACAGGCGCCTGCTGGCGCGTGAGGTCCTGAGGTCGACCCCCGGTACCCACAAAAAAAAAAAAAAAAAAAAAAAAAGAAAGGCCATTTATCCTCGTGATAGGATGTGTTCCCTCAGGTTCCAAAACAAGTGACCATCAGAGTTTAGAAGGCTTCCAAGCTATTATAAAGTGACTGTATCATGGATGATAGGCTAAGTATTTGAAGAGATTCACCAGTTGAAAGATGAATGAGCTTGCTTACAAAATGTTTAATATACTGGAAGATAGAAGTGATTAAAATTATGAACTTCTAAAGTGGTCCTAACAGTAACTGAAATATGAGTACTTGGATGTAGCATAGAGGGAAAATACTAGCACCCTAAGGAGAGCATGGTGTTTAGGCATTTGGAAATTGTCAAAAATGTGGAAAGAGATAAATGAGCTCCTAATTGGGAAAATTATCTTTTTTTCCCACTTAATTGCTTTAGAGTTCTCAGGTATTAGGACAATGTGATTAGAACATTTATGAATAAATTATCTGGTTTTGCAGACCAGTCAGTAACATTTGAACACTTACTTGTATAAACATTTCCTCTGAGAACCATGAAAATTACTACGATAAAAACTATTTTGTATTAACCATAAGCTTCTATATCATTCAGGCTACTGCCAAAGATAAAAATAATGTATCATGGCCTATCAGATATAGGGGAATAGAGGTTATTCTCCTCAAATTCACATGCTAACAATGTCCAGTCTAACCAACTACAGAATATGTTTAAGAGTCTTGGAAGAGAGTGGGGAAGATTAGACAAATGCTTGGTAAGATTAAGGAAAGAATAAATGGAAGTTTTAGGTGTTAGTGAAACTTTCCTATGACCTATTGTAGTTATAGTTATACCCTAAAAATATACTCCCAAAAATATTAGTTATAACCTTAAAAATATGGTAATGAGAAAATAATGACAGCCTCAAACCAACCTAGCCCACCTTCTACCTGGAACTCTAGTAGCTTCAAAAAGTCCATTTTTCCAGGCTACAATTCTGCAAAAGAAACAGATTACAATTCTGTGGCCCAAGCAGAGTAAGTCTTTCAGCAACAAAGTAGAATTTCATGTCACATTTGGTAGACAAAAGCCTAGAGAGGTCACTGGTTCTGCTACTACTGGCTGCTCTAAGGTCAGCACATACTCCTGGCTGGGATCATTTCCACCCTGCCTGATGATTCCTGAAGAAGCCAGAGAGTTAAGTCCCTCCATTCCTCATAAAGCATAACTTCAAATCTAGAAAGACCTAGTATACCCACAAGCCACCACCTTGGCTTCCAGACTTCTTCCAGACTTTCTTCTTCTCTTTGGGAAAATCATACCTGCCTTGTCCTTATCAGTCATCAGGAAAGAGAGCAATATATTTTAATGTGGGTTTTAGACATATTTTCATATCTGCTGGATATAAAGGTGGGAAATACCCAAAGAACCTCTCATCTGGGGTAGGACAAGGAACACAGTATTTAATAAGGAATAATATTCATGTCAGGAATTTGAAAGATGAGGATATAAAAGCAGTTGGGGGCCTAATTAGAAAAACTTAGATACTGAAGTTCAGAATTTTTCCTGTTAGCATGGGAAGTGAGTGAAAAATTTGTGTGCTGGAGGAAGAATAAAACACTAAAAGGTGCATTTCAGAGAGACTCTTCCTCCACTTTGTAGTGATTAGTTTGGTTATGGCCAGTAAGAAGACTCAAGGTCACACGTCCCTGTTTGTTTTTCAGAAAAAATCTTGTTGACGTGACTGTCAGGGCCTAGATTTGGTGGTACCAAGAGGCTGGCAACAGGAGACCTTCTGAGATCAAAATTATGTGGGTACCCTTTTATATTTTTTCATTTCTTATTATGAATAAGATTCACCCATACATAATAATATGGAATGTAGTAGAATTCTCTGCCAAGTGTATAACATTCACCTTCAACATTTATCAACATTTTGTCAATCTTGTTTCCTTAGTCTCCCTTCCCGATGCCTCCTGCTTTTAAATGTGCTGGACTTTTTATTTTGAAGTAATTTCAGACTTGTGGAAAAATTACACAAATAATGTTCGAAATTCCTGTACTCCCTTCAACCAGATTCTCTAAATGTCAACTTTAAAATTTTGTTTTAGTGATTCCACTTTAGTAGATAACAGGGTGATTTATAAATAATATTTGTCCATATTTATGAGATACAAGGTGATATTTGGATTTATGTAAGCATTTTGGTAATGATCAGTTAAGAGCAATCAGCATATCTGTCACCTTAAACTTTTATTACTTCTGTATGTTCAGTGCATTCAAATTCCTCTCTTCTAACTATTTTGAGATATCTAATAATGTCTATTCTTTTAACAACTTTTAAGTGAACCACACATTATTGTCGACTATAGGTACAACGTACGGATTTCTAGAGCTTAACATTTTGTGACACTTTGTGTCTGTGTCTCTGTCTACTTCAACCCCCGTGTCTCCTTCTCTCTCCCGCAGACTGGTAATCAAATGCTCTCAGATTCAGTGGAAGCCCTTGAAACCTGGATTTTAGGCCCTTCTCACATTTCCTGGTCATTTTCTGAGCCTTCCTTCTTTCTGATGCATCACAATGCTTTAGGCGCATGTTGTAGTTGCCATGCCACAAAAGCCTGGAAACAGACATTTCTCAAAAACCCCTTGTTCCTTGAACTGAGGAGTGATATTTAGAAATGAAAATATGGTCATTAGATGTACTTTATTATTTTTGCTGTGAGGCCTTCTCAACAAACATTTGTAGAAAAAAATGACATATACATCTATATCCATAACTATGTGTATTTCCATTTCTGTATATATCAATACCGTCAGTTCTAATCCAGTACTACAGGGTTTCTTCCAGCCTTACTCCTTTCATAATTATAATTTTCTTTTCTGACTGAGAACCTGACTCATAATTCACAGTTCAGCTAAAACTATACTTTCTGTGAATTATCCATAGGACTTTACAGAATAATTCTGAATGGCTAGACCTAACTTCAGTAGAGAAGAAGAAAAGGGAAGCAACAATTTGATGCATGCATTCTTCTACATGTCTAAACCCAAAGGCAAACACAGGGTGAACTGATGTTTTCAGGGCAGTTAAGGACTAGTAACCTCACATCTGTCCTTGGATAGGAGTTTATTTTCTCAGACTAAGTTCGGGCTTGACATTCCAGCTGCTCGCCCTTCCACTGCGCAGGGTTGTGGAGAAGGCTGCCATTGGCCACTAATGGAGAAAGCAGCTGTGTCTAGAGTGGGGGCAAGCTGCCCTCCCCATTCCATCTTCTCTCTTTTCCGCAAACACAAACTGTACACAGTCCATCCTCAAAGGTGAGAAAAGGACCCGTGTTTGTTCCTAGGAAATCCTACCGGGAGTATGAAAATCTCCCTATAAGCAAATTCTTTGTTGGCTGAGGTTTTCCTTTAAATGATGATGTGCATGAATAACAATGCAAGATAGGTTATTACAATTGTTTGGGAGTTGTTGCCTTTGGGGATTTACCCAGTTTCCTGAGAAGCTGAGGAAGTGAGGATGTAACCTAGCTGAGCTGACCTTTGTGTCCCAGCAGGAAGACTGCTTGCAGAGTCTTCCTTTCATTGATTAAACACATGATTATCAAGCACTCTATGTGTCATGCACTGTTATGCAATTGAAATATAGATAGATATAGGTCAGGGATTTCAAAGCCTACGATGTTGGCACCATGAACAAAAGAAGGACTTCTTTCTCTTAGAGGGTAAACCTTTTCTAGTGACTTTAAAGCAAGCACCTGATATGGTATTGTTATGGTGATGTTTAGTAGCTTTTGCTAATCCCTGTCCCATCTCCCTGACCCCATTCATGGTACTGTGTTCCACCATTAGTGCTTCCTTTACTTTCTGCCTAACAATTTTGTGTTCTTGTGGATTTCATAAAAATATAGCTTGTCTTCCGGCTCTCTCTCTCTCTCTTTCTGGTATTGGGGATTGAACCCAGGACCTTCACTCTGAGCTACATCCCCAGCCATATTTAAATTTTGAAACAGTGTCTTGCTGAGTTGCTAAGTTCCCCTGGTTGGATTCAAACTTTCGATCCTCCTGCCTCAGCCACCCAGAGTGCTGAGATTACAGATATGCACCTTGATGCCCATCTAAACTATGCATATTTATCTGTGGACAGATATTCATCTTAGATAATTTTGGCAGGTGATATATTAACAGTATTATTTAGCAGTTAATTTAGTATAAACTCTCATAAGAAGGAAGCAAGGGTCAACTGGAAGATGAGGGCAGGGATCCTAGCTAACGCTATCATTAATTTCATAATTTTCTATCTATAAAAGTTGAAGTAAGCTGAAACAGCAATTATCTCTTAAAATGTTTTTCTGTAACCCAAATATATTTGTTCTATTTTATCACGCCATCAGAAGAGAAATATGAATCTAGTCACTTGCTGTGAAATGAGAACAGATTTCAAATTTAGATGCAGGCAATTTTCTCACATAATTTAAAAATAATTGCTTTTCATATCCCTTTGCATTTTCAAAATATTCTGAAATAAATCTGTGTGTGTTGGTTAGGATTCTTGATTGAGGTGACATAAACAGCACAGTTAGTTAAGGAAGATACGTTAACTCACAGAACTGAAATGGATACAGGAGTAACTTGAATGAGAGACCATTCTGAGTGGTTTTTTACAGGCTTCTAAATGTTTCATAAGTAGTCAGAATGATTCATTTTGTGCAAGGATGTGTTTGCATAATGAATAGCTAGTACCTTATTCTTATATAAAGGGTAAGTAGATTTACTTTCCATTATAAAAGACCTGAGTTTCCCTAGTTCAGTATTTCTCTTCTGTAATGTAACTCACTCTGAGTGCAAGTATCACTAGGTCTTCTTTAGATTACTTGGGATTAGGGGCTCTGGCCCTTTGGCTACTGCTAGTAGTATGAGGAATATTGTTCTTTATTTGAACCAAAAGTTTCATGTCTTCTACCAGCACCCATGAATCTGTGGCAGGTTATTTGTTAGCTTGCAAGGAGGGTAACATATCAGATCCTTCCTATTTCTTGTCAGCTGAAAGGAGCAAAGTAAATATTTTTAGAACCAAATTCTTAATCTCATTATCTCCAGGGGTTTCTTTTTCTCTATAATTCATCCATTTTTATCTATTTTTATTCATCTTTGGTATATAAACAGCACAGAAAAATAGCCTTTGTCAATTCTTTTTCAACTCAGTAGCTATCCCAGAGAACTCTGATTGACTTTCTTAGGATTATGGTTCCCTGGATCTGTATTTATTTATAGAATATTTATACCAATTATATGGAGTACATTTCTACAAATTATGGTCCTGAGCATGAAAATTTTTGTGAATAGATTAAAATCTTTACAAATTAATGACAATATTCATGCAAATTATTTTTATTCAAAATGTTATACTCTAGAAATCGGGCCGGTGATATAGCTCAGTGGCATAAGCGCCTGCCTGGCAAGTGCGAGGTCCTGAGTTTGATACCTGGTACCGGCATATCAAAAAAAAAAAGAAAGAAATAATAGAAATTTATTTCTTGGGCTGGTGAGATGGCTCAGTGGCATACGTGCCTGCCTGGCAAGCGTGAGGGCCCGAATTCGACTCCCAGAACCCACACACCAAAAAAAGGGCTGGTGATATCGCTCAGCGGCATGGGTGCCTGCTGGTGCTCAAGGTCCTGAGGTTGACCCCTGGTACCCACAAAACAAACAAACAAAAAAAAAATGTTATACTCATTAATAAGTTATCATTTTCCTTTCACATTTATCCACCTTCAATACCCCCACTAATAAGCTATAGCAGAGAAAAGATATATTTCTAAAATGGCAGTTAGGAAGATAAAAAATAATTTCATAAATTAAAAGAAAAGTAAATAGGGTAAGTCATTTGGAAAGTTGATTGTTTAGCAAGCTGATTTTATATGAAATTCCCTGAATCTATCCTTCCTACTCCTGCTCTGACCCTTATTAATACTGATGCCTCTTCTTTAATACCGTTTCATCTGCATATGTCTAACTCTCTGATAAGCCTTGAGAGAATACAGACCACTTGACATGTTCCAGTACTATACATAGTAAATGCTGAATACATTATAAAATGTTTTAATGTCCATGAAGAGTATAGCGGGCCCTTTCCGGTCCTCGTCGTGGTCTGGGAAGTTTATATTTGTAATCCCATGGAAAAGTTATTGGAATTCTAGTGAGTTAATTCCAATCTACCACTTCCAGTGCAACCCACGGAGAGAATAAAGACACTAAGGCATATTTATAGTTGTGGGGAGCCAAGGGGTCCTAAGTCCAGCCAAGATGGTGGTTATTGGAACAAAGGTCTCGACCCAGGGCCGAACCCGGGTTTTATTAATTCTCAAGGAGGGGAGTGGCTCAGGGATGAGTGACTGTGAGAGTGGTGGGAAGTACGTGAGTACCATAAGCTGGGTTAGGTAGGTGGCCTGAAATCACCTTTGCAATATGCGTAGGGAAGGATATGCAGAAGGAGTAATCTGCATAACACAATTCAAGATAGTATCTAATGTTTTGGGGTCAGTGCTTCAGCTCTGATGTGTAATCTTTTATGCCCTGGGAAGTCATAGCCTCTTTCTCGAGGCTCGATCCCAGCCAACAGCGTGGAGCACGGTTCTCCATTCTACCAGGCTCAATCATGTATTGGGAGCAAAGGGGCGGGGAAACACAGGCCTGTTGCCTAGCTTCAAAGACTACATATCAGGACCTCGGCTAGACTGATTTGCATTGCTTAAAGCCAGTTGAAGAGATAAGGAAAAGTCCTAGCCAGCTCTTTACATAACAATACATGGAAATAGGGCCAGGTTCAGCCAAGATGGAGATAATGGCTCTTCTTTCAAGGAGAGCCGTCCAGGTGGTCCTCCACAAAGAGAAGCTAGCCATGCTTTCTGTTGGTAAGCGAGATACCTTATAAAGCAGGGGTCACCAAGCCCTGGGTCATAGGAGTAGCTGAGCCACAAAGGAGGAGGTGAGCAGCTGACAAGCAAGTGCAGCCTCATCTGTATTTACAGGTGCTCCCCATTGCTCAGATTACAGTCTGAGCTCTGTTTCCTATCAGAACAGTGGCAGCATTAAATCCTCATAGGAGCATAAGCCCTATGGTGAACTGTGCATGTGAGTGTGATCTAGCTGTGTGCTCCTTATGAAAATCTAATGCCTGATGCTTGAAATGGAGCTGAGGCAGTGATGCTGGCACAGGGGAGCAGCTGCAAATATAGATTAACATTAACAGAGATGTCTGACTGCACAGAAACCATAATAAATCAATTGCAAGTGGAGTCATATCAAAACACTGTGACTGGCAAGTGATGAGCTACATCTGGTGTCAGGCTTTAAGTCAAAATGGGACACTTATTTTACTCTGCACATGACCTGCCTTATTTATCACTTCTATCCCCACTTTTTTCCTGCACTGTACACTTGTCTCGATCACAGTTTTGATAAGCCAACAAGCAAATCCTAGCCAAAATGAGTAAAAATCAAATGTTACTGGACAGCTTCTTTGAAATGGGGAAAACACCAAATGATAACACAGCAGAAGACTGTAAGACTGCCGACAAAAGATAGTTGCCTTTAAAGGAAAGTAACAATAGTTCCACTTAAGTGACTGTTTCACTGCAACAGATTCACATATGTATAGTATTTGGTGACTGGTTATCCTACAAAGCCATGAAATCTTCAAAACTGCTTGGACACGTGGAGACCAAGCACCCTACATTAAAAGACAAGCCTTTGGAGATTTTCCAAAGGAAAAACATGAACACAGAGAAGAAAAGCAATTATTGAAGGGCACCACTTCATTAAATGTTTCTGCACTCTGCACTGACAGCATCATTCTTAGTGGCTAATAGAATTGCGAAAGCTAAGAAGCCCTTTATTAGTGGTGAAATGTTGATCTTGCCTGCTGCTAAGGACATTTGAGAGGAGAGACTGTAGTCAAAAAGGTAGCTCATATTCCTTTTATGGAAAGCACCGTAAGTAGACAATTGATGAAATATCAGAGGATATTGAGGCACAATTGTTAGAAAGTATTATTGAGCTACTGTGGTTCACAATCCAGGGGGATAAAACTACTGGTATTTACAACAAGGCAACAATGTTTGTTTCTGTAGGACCTATTTTTCAGGATTTGCATGAGGATATGTTATGTGCACATTTGTTGCCAACCAGCCGCACAGGAGCAGAACTATTCAATTATTTGAAAGCTGAATATGTCATTTTGTGTCATATATGGACAGATGGGGAAGCTGCCATGACTGCATGACTTCCTGGTTTCTTTACTTGAGTCAAAGGGGTTGCTTCTGAGTGTGAGTTCACATAGTGTGTTATCCACAGGGAAATGCTGTCTAGCTGAAAAATGCCAGCTAGACAATGTTTGCAGATGTGATTAAAATTAACAACTACATAAAGTACATGCCCTTAATTCACATCCATTTCCATAGCTCTGTGAAGAGAAGGACACAGAACATACATGTCTTCCTTATACATGGAAGTGACATGGCTTTCTAAAGGTAGATCACTGGCCAGAGTTTTGAGTGAGGAAAGCTGCTCCACAGGTTTCTTTTAGAAAAACAGTCCCCAAGACATCACCTTTCAGTGGCACAGAATGGAGTGCAATGTTTGTTTGCTTGTGTGACATATTCAACCTCAATGAACTCCATTTGTCCCTTTAGGGGAAAAGAACAACTATGTCCAAGTCAGCAGATAAAGTGGCTGCATTCAAGCCAAACTGGAACGATAGGAATTCTGAGTGAACTTTGTGATTTTTGACATATTTCAAATCAGCAAAACTTTTGAAAGAGACAGAGCCAGGGTCTTCTTTCTCCCAACTGGTGGGTAATCACCAATCTTAGCTTTCAAAAGAGTTTGAACATTACTTCCCAATCACAAAACACCCCCAAACTGGGAAGAATTGGATCCATAACCCATTTGTAAATAAACCAGGTGAGTTCACTTTGTCCATGATGGAAGAAGATTAACTGCTTGAGATTGCAAAGTATAGTGGCCTTAAAAGATATTTGAGAGGACTTCAAATTGCTATGTATTTGGGATTAAAGGCAAAACATCCCGAGACATTTCCAACATCCTGTCTTTGTGAGGGAGTGACAGCAACCAAACCAAGATCATAGAGTAGCCTGGACATAAGCAACACAGTTCAGATGTCGCTGTCTCCATCACCTCCAGATAGAACCATCTTGTTGCAGGAAAACAAGCTTAGGGCTCCCACTGATCCTGCATTATGGTGAGTTGTAGAATTATTTTTTTATATATCACAATGTAATAATAATAAAAATAAATACAAGAATTATACTGTGCTTGAATCATCTTGATATCATGCCCCTGAACTCCCTCTCAGGTTCTAAGAAAAGTTATCTGCCACAAAACGGGTCCCTGATGCCAAAAAGTTTACAAAACACTGTTATACAGGAATATTTAAGACAAACAGTTCTCCATTTTTTGATACATACTGTTCTAAACAATTCTCTTCCTATAGTTAGAAAATGAATTGTATGTTCCAAATACTTGACTTGAATTAATTTTTCTGTTCATTAATTTTGAGTTTCTAGAAACTACTCAAAACATAACTCATGTAGATGGAGCAGAATAAAAGTTTTGATTACATTTCCTGAAAATGTTTAAGGTCTTATTAAAATAAGCAGTTTAGCTTCTGTTTGGAAACACTTTCCTTTGTTCATGTACCTCCTCCTGCCAAAGCTTTCCTCAAATTGCCCACTTCAAATACCAAAATTTCTAATTTAATTTCGTTTAATCTTGTTTTGTTTAATTTATTTAATTTTGACAATGTTGTTGAAAGGATGGATTTACCTTGGTGTTTTTATCTGATCCCTCACCCTTATTGGCAGCCTTTAATCTTTTCTAAGAGGGAAGAGAGGCCAAGCTTCTGAGCTGAAGCCTCAGGACAGAGACAAAGGAGCCAGTCTGGCTTCTGCAGGGCTCATGAGTCATTGTACAGTCAGTGATTCCTGGTGCCCAAGGCCACTGGCAAGCCAGCCCAGGGACAATGCCTTGGCTTCTGGAGCAAGTAGGGCCAGCCAAATGGACAAAAATGGATTGGTTTTATGGGTCTTGGTCTGTTTTTCTTTAGTGGAGATCCACAAATTTATAAATACGTATATATTTATTTCCTTTAAATCTGTTTCCAAATGGTAGGACCACGGATGATGATTTTACGAACCATTAGGATACCAGCTAGAGGGGCCTCAGGCACTTTCTGTCCACCATTTAAAGTATCTCCTGACTGCTATGAACACCAGACTTGCCTGTAAATCTATTAAGTGACACTAACATAATTTTTCTAGGAGTATCTGCATCAGCCATATTGAGAACGATGGGGTCACAGTTTGTTTTGTTGGCTTTATAGATGGAACCTTCTGGGCATTTGGAATTGATACCAAGGTAACACCTCTAATACATTCAATCAGGAGAAGAAACTTAAAGGAAAAAACAGAACAATTGGGTAGTCATGATCAATTACAAGAAAGGATTTTTAAATGTTAATTCAGTTAGTTAAATAAATGAATAATTTAAGAATTTTTATGAACTAAAAGAGTTTATCAACGGAAGGCAGTTAATCAAGGATGAGGCTAACTTCACAATTGTCAGAGAGTTCAAGGGGTGCCATAGAGAAAATTAAGGTATTACTCCTACCTTTTAGGAATGTACATGGAGTTCATGCTTTACCTTCTCCACTGATGAGTATTCTTCGTAAGAGTTGGTTAACGATAGAGACAAGAAAAACTTTTTAGACAGATAATTTAAGACTCATTATGCTTAGATACCACTTGATATGCTATTAGGAGAAATTAGGTAGATTGGAATGGATCTTTGTTTTTCTTTATGAGTCTGAGCTAAACATTGATAAGATATTAATATTTTTGTATCTGTAACCTTTAGAAAATGATAGAGAAACTTTTTGAAATATAGAGGATGTTTCTTCCCTAATATGGGTTATGATGTTATATATACATGGAAAGAAAATATGTGGAGCTCTTACTTGATTGTGCAGCCTTGTTCCTATGATGCATAATGCCAGATTAGCAAAATCAATACACAGCAACTAAAATTTGTTTGCTCCTTAAATTTCTCATTTCCATTCTCCTCTCCCTTTTTCCCCCTCAAAACAAAATTTCCTGGGTATAATCTTAATTCTTGTTCCCAGAGGGCATTTAATTATCCAGTTATCTTGCTTTTAAATAGCACCCTCAGGCTAATGAGGTGTTGACATTGCCAGGAAGCCACACGAAAGACTGAAAACTCCACAATGTTTCCCTCTAAAGGTAAAAATCCTTGACTTCCTTGTTGGACTTAGATTCTGTGATGATATCTATATTTCAGAGAGTTGCTGAAGTGCAGTAGGTGAGTTGAGCCATTTCTTTCTAAGCAAAGAGCCTGGGCCTATACACTGAGAGGGAGGTGGAGTCCTGTGCAGGAAGGTATATTTTCCTATTGTTTTCTCCTGCAGACATGGCATCCTGACATCTTCCCCAACTTGCTTTGTAGAGATGGAACTACCCAAATGGCATCACCCTGCTAGGCCAATTCAGCCCTCTCCAGTGGAAACTTTAGAGCCAGCAACCTTCTTTTCTTATGGAAAGTGAAGACCGAAAACTTGGATGCAGACCCAGGCCTTGGGTGTGTTTTTCAGAGGCAGCCTCCTCCAGGTACACGTGTGTGCACCCCTCACACTTGCATAGCACTGCCTTGCCCAGTTTGCAGAACAGGAAGCCAAGCTCCACATGAACACTTGGCAGAGAAACCAGGCAGGGGAGCAGACAAGCCCAGTGAGGCGTCCTAATGCCAGGGTGCACATGGCACTCTGCGCTGTTCAAGAGAGGTTTGACGCTGCTTACCAGGGACAGTGGCTCTGCAGCCTGGCTCCCTACACGCTGTCTGGTCTGTGAAACTTGATCTAAATCACAGGAGGCAAAAACATATTACTTTGACCACAATTCACATTCCGTAGGAGGAGACAGGATTAGAACATTTCTATTCTTGCCCAGTGCTACTAAATTTAAATTCAATTTAACTATTCGCTGCAGTTTTCCTTCAAAAAGCCAGAGGCAAGCATCTTTTTGGTTGATACTGGTTGATTCTTTTTGGTTGATGCTGTAAATATTTTTTGTTTGTTTTTGTTTGTGTTTTTGAGATAGTGTTTCTTTATGTAATTCAGGCTGGCCTTGAACTTACTATGTAGCCCAGGCTGGCTTTGAACTCATGCCGATCATCCTGCCTCAGCCTCCTGAGTTCTGGGATTACAGGCATGTGCCACCATGCCTGGCTAAGGTTCTAAGTATTGTCATGAGCTGTGGTGTTGGGTAAAGAAAGATGAACAGTCACAGGCAAAAATCCTAAACTCATGGCCAAGAATGCAGGTAAACACCTCCATTTATGACTCCATTCATATGCTCATTCATTTACATATGTATTGAAACAATCATCTACTAAGCTTATATTATATAGAGAATATAAATGTAGGGTATAGTCCCATCCTTTGAGAGGTGGACAGTCTAATGAAGGAGATAGCACACACGCAATTGTAGCAATTCACCTGAGTAAACCTGGTGTACTAATGCCCTCCCTCCTTTCACTCCAGCACTTTCCTTGGTTACTCTCAAGTCTAGATTCCTTCATCTCCTGTTGACTTACAGACCTTTATTATTATTTGAAGGATAGCTTGTGGACCTGTCTAGCCTTCCGCCCTTCGTGAAGCCCATTTGGCAGGTGGGCCCAGGAAAAATTTCCCAGCAAACTTTAAAATTGCTTTCTTCTTTCTTGGCCTTCTTCTCCTCAATCTTCACCTGTCTCCACTTTACCCTGTTATAACCAGCCTTATTCTGTGTGAAATAGTTGCTTATATTATGTTTCATTTCATAAGGACACCACCATCTTGACTGGTTGTCCAACCTTCTTATACCACGTGGGATTTTTAATGAATTCTATAGGCAATCAGGCTGCTAGGGACTTATTTTCATAGACCTGGTCAGATCTCCATGACAGGGAATTTTGCAGAAATCACCTTTTCTAGTCAACATGAGATCACTAAATATTCCTGGGGAAAAGCATGGGTAGGAGTGGTAGCATTTAATGTTTGTGTCTATAATTAATTTTTATTTCTGCTGGCCCACCAGTCTAAGGAAAATAAGATCTAAGGGTTATTTTCCTACCTTTGAAATAATACTATGCCTTCTCCTCCTCCCCTCCACCCTCCCTTCCCTTTCCCCATCCTTCTTCTCCCCCTCCTTCTTTTGATAGAAGGTTTCCTTAAGTCACTATGATGCCCAGGCTGGGCTTGAATTTGCCATCCTCTTGCCTCAGTCTCCCACAGTGCTGGGATTAAAGGAGTGTTCCACCTCACTGACTCCAACACTATACTTTTTTATTTTACATAGGTGAAGAGGCCAGACTCTGAGTCTAAGGAATATCCCTGAATGAACTTCTTCCTTGTAACTAATCAGCACCATGTAATGAAGGAACCTAGGGGTCCTACTCATCCCCTCCTCCCTCTACCCTTACCATACATGACTGATGGAAGACTGGTCCAGTTTCCTGCCTGGGACATCTTGTGCCATCCTCCTTTCACCTCCATTAATGGCTGCTGTAGAGGGCTGGTATTTGGGTGAAACAAGACTGGTCATGCAGTATTTAAAGCTCTTTGCTCATTTCTGTGCAAGTATCCTTCTCTCTACAGAGAAAACAAGGGCAAATCATTAGAGAGAAGGGATGAGGTTGAAGAATTAGAGTTAAGATTGGGGGTTGGGGAAGGTAACAGGTTGGGGACACTTGAGAAATGAATTTTTAGAATGCAATCTTAGAATGGGCTAAATAATATTTGCACAGAAAAGAAAACCCTAAAGGAAAAAAATGTGAGTTACTTGGAGTTGTCAGCAAGGAATCCAGTGATTCTGAGCTGTGGGGATCTGCACCAGGAAGGAACAGATCCTGGCCTGGCTGCCTGTGCCCCCAGACACCTGCAACGGGAGTCTGAGCTCCCAGCACATTGAAATTGCATCAACTGAAATGTTATTTTCTTTCCATGGAAAAATTATAGCAAAGAGATTAGGGAATGATTTAGAGCATGTCAAAGGAAAATAAATATATATTGCAATAAATAACTGTAAAATAGTCCAATAATCTTCTAAAAATATTCTCATGAATTGGAAAAATGGTGAAACCTCTTTTTCAGCATACTTCGATTTTCACAGAACATTAAATTAATCAGTAGAAAGTTTCAGCTCTAATTCAGGGTCTGGGCTGACTCATTGCATAACCCTAGTCAATCTACCTAACCTCTGTGACTTCATGTCTTTGTCTGAAAAAAGGGTATTTCTCTCCTGTTTCAAAAAGCATGTTCTGAAAAAAAGTAGCATAATAAAAGGTTTTTTCCTTTAGAAAAAACAATGATAATAGACTCAAGTTTTATTTTCATACACAACCTTTTTATGTGACAATTTTGAATAATCCTCTCCCTGTATAACTCTCCATTTTGTGGGCCCATCAGGTCATCCACAAACCATCTGGCAATACTTCAGCCTCCTTGACAACAACCCCCATTCAAGTTTGACATCTATTTACCATTCCCATTGGCCTAATATCCTGCACCATTATCTCCTTGTACTTGATCCCCTGCTGCCAATCATCCCCTCTGACTGCACTGTCAAAGCTCTGCCTGAAGAGCTTTTGACAAACACCATTTCCCCATGTCCACCTACAGAAGTTCTGGTTTAATTGGTCTGAGGTGAGACAAAGGCAACCTCATTTAAAAAGTTCAACAAGTAATTCTAATATGCTATGATTGCACTAGAGCAGGACTTTGATTTGTGCAGGTGGAGAGAATTTTAAAAAATGGCCTGATATCCAAAATATCTCCTTTTCATAAGGAATCACTTTTGTGCAACACAGGCACAACTGTGCCCCTGATGAACTAATGTGCACCTAAATGTGTCTCAAAAATTTGCTTTTGTAAGTGAAATTCTGCATTTAATTTTTTACTTCTAGAAGGGTTGACCATATAATTTATCCCTTAAACTAGTACATTTTTGAGAGTGAGTGATAGTGATACAACCAGGCAAGCTGGGACATAATGATATTCTCATCTTAAGGTTGTTTGATGGTTAAAGTAAAGATATTAATGCCTACATAGAAGGTACACAATAAATGGTAACTATTGCTGTTAATGTCATTATCACTATCAGTTCCTGATCCTTCCAGCAACTCATGAAATGAATAGAGCAAGTTATAAGTAGAAGCTATAACAAGAAGCAAAAGGGAAGGAGAAAGAAAAAGATAACCATCCATATTTTACAAATGTGGATGGATTAGTGCAAATCCCACACTGTATATCCAATGAGTATGGTGTTATGGTTTGTGTCTAGATCTCCCCCAAAAGCCTCATACAGCTATGGGAGGCAGGCTTTTCATAGGTGGATGAATCTAGAGTTTGTGACTGATTCATGGTCCCATGCTGCGATTATCGGTGTGACTGCCCCACTTGCCCTAGGGCAGGTAGCCTATATACAATAGAAGGGATAAAAAGAGTCTTGTCTCTCTCTTGCCTCCTCTTGTTGCTTTCGTTGTCTTCTACTGCCGTGAACTGTTGCCCCTCTGCCATATGCCACCCTGCCTTGGAGCCAGCTGAATATGGATTGAAACCTCTATAAACTGTGCAATAAATAAACCTTTCTTTCTTTAACTTTGGGTGTCAGGTATTTTGTCCCAGTAATGAGAAAAGTAACAAAGACATATGGTTTTCACAAGGCTTCCTGAAGGATCTTTTTAATCCTGGAACCCCACATTGATGGCCTAGCATAGTAGATACCACAAGAGCCACAGTTCCATGACTGCTAACTGCCACAATACCCTCATCCACGGTCTTATTCTTTGAGGTAATTTTCTTAACCTATATGGCCATGCACATTTCATAGCCACGTGGTATCATCCTTAGCATTTAACTGGACAGTTAAGTGACTATTTCCCAACACAGTTAGATAATTTATTTGCAGTACTAAAATATTTTTGTAGACTAAACCAAGATTAAGTTGAGAATTTTCCTCTTTTCCAATACAAGAGAAATAATTGAGAGAAGGAGTTGAATGTTATTGCAGGCATGATGCAGTCATTGACCTGGCATGCAAATATGCAGTAATGGCCACAGATGAAAGAGGAAGAATGCCAGGAAAAGACATCAGAGGCTTTCATGGCTAAGGTCAGAAGGGATTGGAAAAAATGCCACTACTCTACCTTCCATAAGGACAGCAATGAGGCAGGCAAAAGGAGAGCTATAGGGTTGGAGCTTCATTTAACCTAGGGTCCTTTCCTTATGAGCTTTGATTTACTCCTTGCAAAGAGGAAATAACCTTGGCCCTGCTTGTTGGAAGGAGCTGGGTGGATGGATTTTGTTGCTAATATCCCACCTGCCTGTTCCATGGGTTTCTGTATCTAAGTCTTAAAACGTAGTGAGTTTTCAACCTTGAGAAGTTTGTCACTATAAGGTTGGGAGGAACAAACCACTATGTCTTTGTAAAGACTCTGATAACCCAACTCTCAAAATACACTTGAAATCAAGTCTTCTGTGTGCTACAGTGCTCTGTACTTTTTAACTCATTGAGCACTATACATTTTAGCTTTTGATTTCAGATACTTGGACTAGCCGTATTTGGATGAGTAAAAGAGTTCAGTTGCCCTGAGATCTGGCCATGGGATTCAGTAACTCACTAGAACCTGCATCTGAGGACAGTGTAGGGAGAACACCGGGCATTATGTTTTCTCCCACTGTGAACTCATATCTTCTTCAAGGAGAAATTAAATGTGATTAAATTGGTCAACCTCTTGCTGTAGATAGCCACATGCTTTCAGGCATTGTTTTACATGCTAAGATTCTAATTTCAAACACAAAACATGTGGTCATTTGTCTGAATCAGATTTCACAGGAAGGAAAGATCTATCACCTACTCATATGTCTATCTCCTCCTGACCCCAATCTCCATTTCTCATTTTCTCATTATTTAGTTACTTCTCTTTTGTTGTTTGAAAGATAAATGTATGAATTTTGAATGAAATTTGAATTCCATCCCTTCTGCTGGACTAGTCCTTTGATAAAGAAGCAGAGTGGGCAGAGCCAGTTAACCAACCACTTGATGGGTCCAGAAAAAGAGGACTGCTAGCAAAATAACAAGATACATGGAAAAGAAAGACAATAGTGTTAGAATATTGACCACGCACATATATAGTCAACACATGATTTTAGAGAGCCTAGGGTTGATTCAATGCTCTCCTTTCCTTTTCTCTTTTTCCCTTCTCATTTCCTGCCTCCTACACACACACACACACACACACACACACAAACACACACACACAACCTGGATGACAGCTTAATGGCAATTCCATACCCACTGTTAAACTACCCAAATTACCAGGTTCCCGCTGCCATATGCCAAGGTACCAGTGAGCTTCCTGGTGCCACCCAGTAATTCAGAGTGTTTACGATGGTAATAAGAGAGTTTGTCCCCTATACAGTTTGCCTCATGAACTCCCATCACTTATGGCTTTTTAATTTTGCAATAATGAGCCCCTTGTTGCTAAAAACCAGGCCAACGGATGAAGAAGGGTTTCCAGACTAAACGTGAAAAGGAGAAGAAAATAAAACTCCCATATTTCAAATCATAAGGCAGGAAAAACATGGGCAGAAACCAGCTTTTAAAGATATTGTTTTTATAGGAATTGTGGCAACTAAAAATTCATTTTATATGTAAAAGACAATAACATTCATTGATTAGAAACTAAAAATTACAACTGCATTTCTGTTTTCTTATTTTAATTTTTAATTACATATCCATTCTGTCTCTACAAAATTTCTGTAACTTGGTCATTTTCTATTTTGACTGTAAAAAAATCTCCTGCAAACTCAAATTATGAGTTGGCTGAATTATAAAATTAAGATAGAGAGACCTGGGTGTGGTGGTGCACACCTGTAATCCCAGCACTCAGGAGGCTGAGGCAGGAGGATCACCATGAGTTCAAGGCTAGCTTGGGTTACATAGTGAGGTTAAGACCCATCTGAATTATAGAACAAGACCCTGTCATGAAAAAAAGAGAGAAAAATCTCACTCTTTTATCTTTAGCCCTTTTTTCTACATAGGCTTAAAGAGCTACCCAAATCTCATCATCAAATGCAACTGCCTTTACAAGTTTGAGGGTAGCAAATGTTCCTTCACACTTTCTGATTTTATCTCATTTTCTTCATTGGTGTCTCTCTCCCTTAACTTCCTTAGTTTTTGTTATAGCTTATGTTTAGATGTCCCCCAAAGCCTCTTGCAGTCATAGGTGGGGCTTTTTCAGATGTGGCTAAATCTACAGTGTGTGATTAATTCATGGTCCAATGCTAGAATTAAGGGTGCTAGGATTAAGCGTGGGTGGTTACTAAATCAGTCCACTGATTGGTTTGGCACTGCACTAATCCTGGTAGCCTGGATACAATATAAGGAACAGAAAGAGTCTTGTCTTTTCCTTTGCTTGCTTTGCTACCTTCTGCACACCATGAACTGTTTCTCCTCTATGATGCCTGTCTGCCAGGCCACCCTGCCTTGAACCCAGTGATTACAGACCAAAACCTCTACAAACTGTGAGCTAAATAGACCTGTCCTCCCTTAACTTGTGGAAGTTGGGTATTTTGTCTCAGCAATGAGAAAAGTAAGTAAGATAGTTTTCTTCCATACTTGATTATTAGTTCTAAGATTCTTTTGGTGGAATCCTTAAGGTCTTATTTTTTTTTTTTTTTTTTTTTGTGGGTACCGGGGGGTCGACCTCAGGACCTCGCGCGCCAGCAGGCGCCCGTGCCACTGAGCGATATCACCGGCCCCTTTTTCGTATGTGGGCTCCGGGAGTCGAACTCGGGCCCTCACGCTTGCCGGGCAGGCGCTTAAGCCGCTGAGCCATCTCACCGGCCCCTCCTTAAGGTCTTATAAGAGTAGAATCATATCATTTGCAAACAGTGATTGAACTTCCTCCTCTCATATTTGCATCTCTTTCATTTCCTCCTTTTGCCTGATTGTGTATTGAATAAGAGTGTCAAAAGTGAGTGCTTTTGTCTTGCTCCTGATGTTAGAGGAAATGCTTTCAGTTTTTCATCATTTACTATGATGTTGACTATGGGTTAGTCATATAGTTTTTTTATTATTTTGAAGTTAAGATCATACTACATTTAGTCTCTTCAGAGCTTTTATCATGAAACAATTTTGAATTTTGTCAAAGCTTTTCCTTTTTTGCATCTATTGAGATGATTATGTGGTTTTTATTACTTATTATATTTATGTGCTGCATTGCATTTATTGATTTGTATGTGTCACATCATCCAAGCATCCCTACAATGAAATTGACTTGGTCATAGCATTTGACCTTTTCAATTTGATACTGAATTTGATTTGCAAGTATTTTTTTGGTGATTGATATCCATGTTCATTAAGGATATTGGTTCATTGTCTTCTTTATGTGTTTTGTCCTTCTCTGGTTTTGGCAGCAGGGTTATACTGGCTTTGTAGAATGAGTTTGAAAGATTCCTTTCCTTTATATGTCATGGAACACTTTGAGGATTGATGTTAGTTTTTCTTTAAAGATCTTTAAAATTCAGCAGTGAGTCTGTCTGGTCCTGGGTTTTTTCTTGTTGGGAGACTTTTTAGTACTGCTTCAATTTCATTGCTTGTTATTTATCTATCAGTATTTTAATATACTCTTGGTCCAATTTTGGAAGTGATATGTCTACAACTTTATTCACTTCTAGATTCTCCAACTTACTGAAATGTAGGTTTTCAAAATAGTCTCTAATAATCCTCTGATTTCAATAGTATCTGTTGTAGTACCCTCTTTTTCTCTCTAATTACATTGATTGGGAAATCTCTCTCGAACCTCTTTCTGTCTCACTCTTTTTCTCTCCTCTTCCCTTCTCTTTATCTCTCTCTCTTTTAGTTTGGCTAAGGTCTTAACAATATTGTTTATATTTTCAAAGAACTAATTCTTTGTTTTATTGATTCTTTATATTTTTCCTATTCTATTTCATTAATTTTGGTTTTGATCTTTATTATTTCTTCTAGTGGTTTTTCTTTTTGGGTTGTTCTTGATTTTCTAATACCTACAGATGCAACATAAGGTTATTGATTTCCAATTTCTCTATTTTTAAGTGTAGGCACTCATAGCTTTAAAGTTCCATTTTAGGATTGCCTTTGTTATATCCCAGAGACTCTGATATATTTTGTTTCCTTTTTCATTTGATTCTAGGAATTCTTTAATTTCCTCCCAATTTTTTCAATGATTCACTGAACATTGAAAAGTGAATTGTTTAATCTCCATGTGTTTGTATAGTTGTTTTTACTATTGCTTTCTAGTTTCATTCCATTATGACTCGATAAGATGCAAGAAATTATTTTAATTTCCTTATAATTGCTAAGACGTGGTTTATGGCCTAAAATATAACCTATTTTGGAGAACATTCACTACCTGCTAAAAAGATGTATTCTGTACTTACTGGATAAAATATATTTACACTTATATTAAATCCAGTTTTTCTATATTGTAATTTAACTCTCATAGTTCTTTGCTGATTTTTTTTGTCTAGATGACATGTCTAGTGGTAAGAATATGACACTAAAGTCACATGCCTTTATTGTATTGAGATCTATCTGTCCTTTATTGTTTAATACTGTTTTATGAAATTGGGAGGACCAACTATTGGTGCATATGTATTTATAATCATATCTTTTTGATAGCCTCAGTTCTGCCCAATGAGTGGTAAAAATAAAAGACATGTAGCATATTTCTGAACTCTTTCTTAAAATCCTTCTTTAGCTGTTTTGCATTTCTAACTGATACAAAAGAAGTAGACATACCATAAGCAACTAAAAAAATGAAAAAATGTATAAAGTAATTCAGATATTTAAATGATGGACATAGAAAGATTATAATTACAAAGAAAAGGGAAACAGAGATGTATCCTTCTATTGTCCTTGGCTTCTGCTTTAGATCATTTCTGGAAGATGGCAAAGAAGGGGAAGATCTCAAAAGACAGAAGTAAAGATTTTGCTGAGCTTAAAAGACAAATGTTGGATTTTGATGAGGTTGGGACAATCAGAATTTGCAGGATAGAGTATTGGAGACCAAAAAATCTGTGCAGAGAAATAGGTATAACATCCCAAGTGAAACCCCACAAGAGCAATTTGTGGGGGAAAATAACTATGAGGAACACTAACCTGAACAACTCTAGAGTTTGAGAAAAGCTGAGAAACATTTAAATTCTTTTCAGCCAGAGTAGATAAATCTCATCAAACCCTCAGGGAATTGTAAAGGACCTGGAAGGTCATGACTTTAGACCTAACAAAGCATTTAAAAAGAGGTTTGAGGGCAGGTGAGATGGCTCAGTGGTGTAAGTGCCTGCCTTGCAAGCGTGAGGGCCCGAGTTCAACTCCCGGAACCCACATATGAAAAAGGGGCCGGTGATATCACTCAGCAGCACGGGTGCCTGTTGGCGTGCGAGGTCCTGAGGTCGACCCCCCAGTACCCACAAAAAAAAAAAGAGGTTTGAATGTGTGGATCTGACTTCCAAGTAAATTAATTGCCTAAAACTAACACTTTTTAGAGAAAGAAAACATAAAAACACTCAACAGTGTAACATTCATATCTGATGTTTAATAAAAATTCACTAGACAAGGTATAAAAAAGCAAATGGTTACTTCAAAATAGGAGGAAACAGGGCCGGTGAGATTCCTCAGTGGCATAAGCGCCTGCCTGGCAAGCGCGAGGGCCCAAGTTCGGCTCCCGGAACCCACATACGAAAAAAGGGCCAGCGATATCGCTCAGCAGCACGGACACCTGCTGGCATGTGAGGTCCTGAGGTCGACCCCCGGTACCCACAAAAAAAAAAAAAAAAAGGAGGAAACAGAAGCAGAAACATAAGTGACAGAAATAAAAAAGATAAAAGAGAATAGTTTTAAGTCAACTATTGTAGATGTGATCAATATTTCCTTAAAAAAATCATCATCGTAAGGGAAAAGTCAATAATAAAAACAAATTTTAGATATCAAAAATGCAATATCTGAAATAAATTGACTTAATAGAATTAACAGTAGATTGATAATGCAAAAGAAAATATCAGTGAACATGAAGACATAATAATAGAAATAATTTAAAATAAAGCATAGAAAGAAACAATTTTTAAAAGGAGATCTCTAGAACAATATTAAATATCTCACATATATGAGAATGTTTTCCCAAAAAAGAGTTGAAAGAAAGGTGCATACAATTTTTTGAATAAAAATGACCAAAGATTTTGCAAATTAAATTTTCATTTCAGATTGCTTATTCATACTGTATACCATCATAATGTATTATGCATATTGAACTTTATCATAATATCTTCCTAAACTCACTTGTTAATTTTAGAAGCTATCTTTATAGATTCCAAAGTATTTTCTGCAGAAGTGATCGTAATGTCTGCAAATAAAAATTATCTTATTTATTTCTTGTGCTTTGCCTTGTATTTCTTTTATTTTTTCTTGCCTTATTGCACTGGCTAGTGTTGCCAATAGGATGTTGAATTACAGTGGTGAGAGTAAACACTCTTGCCTTTTTCCTAATAGTGGGGAAAAGTATTGTCACACACTATTAAGTGTAATGCTAGCTCTAGATATTTTACAGATGACTTTATTGGGCTGAAGAAATTCTACTCTCTTCCTAATTTGATAAGAATTTTATTCAAAAATGGTATTACATTTTGTCAAATGATATTTAAATATATTTTAAGATGATCTTATGTTTTCTTTCCTTATTTGATCTGTTAATGAGAGCTGTTGCAAAGGAGCTAAAGGGAATTTTCTGGGTTGATGAAAATTTTCCTCATCTTATGTTGCTTCATAGTAGTTGTCAAAACTCATAGTGATAAATTTTAAATGTGTGTATTTTCTTGCATATGTGAAATACTTCTACAAAATATATTTTAAAATTACATCTAGGTTAATTTTCTTTTTTTGACATTTTTTCTTAATTCTGCCATCTAAAATTCATGTATAATGATTAGAACTTTAGCTGCCATTTTGTGGTTTCCAATCTTGTGTAAAAATGAGAGGTAATGATGGAAAGAATCTGAATCTCTGTGGTGTATGAGGAGCTGAGCTGCCACATCCATTTCTGCATTGCCTACTTATGGATTTTGTACATAAGATAAAAATAAATGTGAAAATGTTCAATTATGGTTCCTTTCTGGCAAACGTAATTCCAAGTAATATAATAGGTAATGATAATGTGGCACTATGAACATTTGATGGGGAATTATAGGGACATGCAGTAAGTTCACAATGAGTATAACTAGTGGGCAATTAGATCTTGTTCGGTGAGAAGAGAGTGGTATTTGAAGTGGTCCTTATGATTTCAGCAGGTAAATATGGGAGAAGAGTAGTCAGGCAAAGAGCCATCATGAAAAGACACACATAGATGATGAGAAGTGGAGACATGCAGGGGACGGGGGGACTGTTGTAGCTTGGGTGCAAAATGTCCCCCACAAAGTCTCATTATGCTGAAGGCTTGGTTGCTGTTTGGCTTTTGGAAAGTGATTAAATCATGACAGTTCTAATTTCCTCAGTGGCTTAGCCTACTGATGAGATAAAAAATTGATGGCATTATTGGGAGGTGAAAGAAACAGGGGCGTGAACCTGGGGACTATATCCAGTAAACCTGGGGACTATATCCAGTCCCCAGTTCTTTCCTCTCTGATTCTTTACCTTTCTGCTTCCCCACTGCCATGAGGTGAGAAGTTTTCTTCTGCCTTTCTGCCATGATGCTCTGCCTCTCCTGAGGCCCACAGCAGTGGAACCAGCCAATCATGGACTAAAACCTCTGAAACTGTGAGTAAGAATTAAGCCTTCATCTCTTATGATGTTTATCTCAGGGATTTTGTCACAGCAATGAACAGCTAACTGATATATTGAAAATAAAATAGGGAGATAGAAGGACAGAGGACTGAACTGTTATGCCAGAGTGTTCTAGAGGGTACGAGTGTCAGTGCAGAGAGTTGTATTCATTAAACTATGTGAAGAAACTCTTCTGGGCAGTGAAGGAATAGATAATATTAAATCGTGTTGGCCAAGACAGAAAAAGCAGAATAAACTCAGGGAAAATTAAAAAGGTACATAAAAAGGAAAACATTCATTTTAGCTAAAACATAGGATGTAATTAAGAGCTAGGGTAAGGGGCTGGTGATATAGCTCAGCAGCACAGTGCCTGCCTGGCAAGTGCAAGGTCCTGAGTTTGATTCACAGTACCAAAAAAAAAAAAAAAAAAGCTAGGGTAAGAAGAAACAACTGAATTACACACTTTGTATTAATTTGTCTTTCAGAAATATGTTTTTGACTTAAAATCAACTTGCTAGCAGTCTTTAGTTGTGCTATCATGGCCTGAACAGATTCAAAACATTTACTTTTCATGGTTATTTTGACTCCGTTGAAGAGCCAGACATCTTATGGTTCCAGACCTGGAAAATAAGGTGGGTATGAACCTATAGTAATGTTTTTACAAGCCTACCACTCCATTGGTGCTTGGCAACTGCTTTCATTGTATTTTTTATCACACCTTTATAAGGCCCTCACAAATGAGTATGTCCAGAACTGCTTCAGAAAGTGGCAAGAATGTTGAAATACGTGTGTTTGAAGCAAAAGTCTTTTGATGGGGATTAATGGCAATGTGTCTTTTACTGGAAGCAAAAACAACTAAAGAAATATAATTTAAAAATACATAATATCACTTCTATTTTCAGATGATATTGTAATGGCGAATTTATAAAAATCTTATAATAAAAATTAAAAATCAATTAGTAGCCTGTGACTACAGGATGTGCTCATGCTACTTGTCACAAAGTTGGATGCTAAGCTCGGTTATCCTTTGTCTGCATCCAGCTTCTTCTCCTAGATAGCACACCAGGACAACTTGACAGCATCCAGCTGTAATACCTCTGTTTTCCTACTTAAAAATATATTTATAGTTTTCCAGCTTGCTTCAAGGACTTTAGGCCCAGAACAGACTGGCCCAGTTAAGGACACATTTAACTCTACTCACTCTGCTCAGACCCCCTCCCCACCTTCTCAGAATGTTCTTGCCTTATGATAAACAATTCCTTTTAAGTAAACCTCTTTAAAACAAGTCTGCTTGACAACACATGACTTATCATGTAACCAATCATGTAATAACCTATCAGCTTTGTACTTCCTGCTTGCAAAATACATTTAAACTAAACTCTAAGTGGACTCTGCTGATGATTTAGACTCAGTCCCACAGCTCAATAACATTAAAATAATGTTGCCTTCCAACTCCTCAGGTGCAAAGAGTCTTCCATTTGGTTCGATATCAGATTTCTGCAACAATATGATAGCGTAAGTGAAAACATAAGTAAATCAACGATAAACTAAAAAGAATACAGTAATGTAACAGGAAATACAACCCACATAAAAATCACATTTATGAGTAATAAGCAGCTGAAATTGAAGGAAACCAGTATAACCAGTATAATGGAAGGAAAATACCTATTTACAACAATAATACAAAGATAATGTAGATAATAAAGCTTTCTTTTCTGAGGAAACCATTAAAATGCACACCCTTGAATGATGTGAACAAATTGGAATGTGATCTTTGTTTTTGGATTAAACAACTTGGCATTATGAAAATGTTTCTTATTCATACATTTATTTATAATTTACTACAATCTCAATAAAAATAAGAAAGTTCATTCTAAAATTGAAATGGAAAGATACGTGGATAAGCAGGAACATGTTGACAAAAATGAAATGGGGGCAATCGTATTTTCAAATTTACTATAATGTTTGTGTATTGGTATATGAAATAACAATAGAACAGGGCCGGTGAGATGGCTCAGCGGCGTAAGCGCCTGCCTTGCAAGCGCGAAGGCCCGAGTTCGACTCCCGGAACCCACATACGAAAAAGGGGCCGGTGATATCGCTCAGCGGCACGGGTGCCTGTTGGCGCGCGAGGTCCTGAGGTCGTCCCCCCGGTACCCACAAAAAAAAAAAAAAAAATAACAATAGAACAGAAAAGAAACAAATTTATTAATAATTGTATGAATTCTAATGGAGTTTGAACTGAAATAATTCTAAAACAGTTGTATATGTATTGGAGGATTTAATGATTAAGAAGGGAGAAAAAAATATGAAATGGAGCCAGAAAAGAAAAAGATCTCTGTTTTATTTTGGAATTAGAGACATTATAGCTGTGCAGATGGATACACATTTAGATCTAAATGTAGATATTTTCTACCTTTGTCAACTGCAGCTGGCTAACAGCTGAGGTGCCAATAGAAATGCACAGAGCTAATACTTAGATCCTGGCATTTAAACATTTCATTTTTCTCTAAAAAGAACTTGCAATTCTTGGAGAAATGCTAATTCTAGCCTTGGGGCAAGAAGAGTTTAAAGTGTTCTTGAAAATTCTTGTGCATATGTGTGTGCATAAAAACTGATGTGATCACATCAAAATGGCAAATGAATCAGCTCAAAATTGGCAAAATTTGGATTACTGATAGAGCCCAGACAGGGGCACTTCCAGTACAAGTAAGCCCACCCACCATATTAGAGAAATGTAGTTTTCCTTTTTCTTAGGCCACAGAGGACATGTCAGTAGGTCACAGAAAACATGTCAGCAGGTCACCTACAGTCCCTCAAGAACATGTCAGCAGGTTACAGAGGACACATCAGCAAGCCACAAACCTGCTGTTTTTCCGACCCACCCCCTCAAAAGCCAGCCCCCAAAAATGCTTTTAAAAAGCCTCTTAGCCTGTAACAGACACCTTCTCTGTTCTTGCATAGAGAGGTCCCTCTCAGGTTTAGCAATAAACCTGCTTGAACTGTCAAGTTCATGTCCCTTCTTTCCCGCTCAATTATTTAGATCATCAAAATGAAAACTGTCAGTAGTGTATTATACTGAATATGAAAATGAACTCATGAGTTGATACATATACTATGAATAAAAACACATGTTTACATGAATGAATGTAAGGAATCAAAAAGGAAGTCCTTATTTATAGAAGAATGCCAACTAATAATGTAGAACATATGATAGAATTTTCCAAAATCTTTATTGTACAATTATCATAGTCATAATTAATTTTAAAAAGATCATGAATGGATACTAAAATCATCCACTAAAAGGTTGTCAGGAAGAAGGAAATCCAGATAGTCTGAGACTATCACTTATTACACAGAGGAAAGATTATTTTATACAAGAAATCTAGAGTCCATCATTAAATTAACCAAATAGTTTAATACTACTAGTAAAGGAAAAAACTATAATCAGATTTATTTTAGAAATAACTGGGAATACATCATCTATGTAGTATTTTTTTTCAAAAGTATTTAATTTAAAACTAGTTGTGAGGAAACAAACATAAATTCAAAATGAAGAATATTCTGAAAAACAGCTGACCTACATTCTTCAAAGCAAGAGAGATTGATGAATCCAGGTGGAAGATACATGTGTGTTCATCAAATTGTTTTTGCAATTTTTCTGTAACTGAGGAACACAATACAAAATAAGTTCTTAAAGGAGAGAGAGAGATCAATAAGCCCTGGGTACAATGCCTAAAGTACACTCATGTAAATCAAGTGTGTGATATTACATGCATGCTTAACCTTGTCCCAGCTCCAGTTTTAGAGATGATTTTTTTTCTGATTTTCACTTTAGTTCTAGGTAGAAAATTTGTTGGGTTGCTAAATGAGATTCTCTAATATGATTGATTTTTTTTTTGTGGGTACTGGGGGTCGACCTCAGGACCTCACGCACCAGCAGGCGCCCGTGCCCCTGAGCGATATCACCGGCCCTTTTGTCATATGTGGGTTCCGGGAGTCGAACTCGGGCCCTCGCGCTTGCCAGGCAGGCGTGTACGCCACTGAGCCATCTCACCGGCCCTAATATGATTAATTTTTAAAAGTCATGAAGAAAAATAATGTAATAAATATATCACTAATTCCATAGCAAAATAAAGGTTGTGAAATGTAGTTAGTAAGAGGTATTACAAATTCTGAATTATAAAGAATATTCTCCCTGTGGTGGCCACATTAGAAACAGCCTGATGTAAATACAAACATTCCAACCTAATGAATCACATTTCTTCAAGGTAGAAGTCAGAACCTTCTCCCCTAGACTCCTTTTTAGATGGGACAATGCATGTACTTTGGGTTCTGTCAAACAGATTCTTCTGTGAAAGTCTTTAATTTGTAATATAGTATGCAGAATCTATTTTTCACTGAGTGAGGCAGAAAAGGTGCCTGCTTTTTAATTCAAAGAATGAAAACTCTTTTGTCATCCAGCCATCGGCATCTTCATTGCGATCAGGAAGATCTGGGCTGAGCTCAGTAGCAGATGTGTTTTCCTAGGGCAGTTTAGGGAATGGGATTTGGGCACAATTCCTACCCTATAGCTTTCACTCTGACTCTCTGGCTGTCCAAGGAAACTAGTGTGCTTCCTAATTTCATTTAACAATTTTCTCTTCTATTAAAATTTCCTAGAATAAATTCTAATTTTGCTACTGAGAACCCTGTCAGGTGGGACATGCTAACTGACTTACAGATGTGCTCTGTCCCATAGAATCTTAGATTATTCCGGATTAGGAAATTATTACCTTTATTGGATCCTTTCTACCATTTTCACATCTGCATCTTTAATCTTATACTGAAATATTTGTACATTACGAACAGTGATGACAGGACTTATTTTCTTAAACATAAAAACATTAGGAATATCATTATGTTCACAGGGTCATGACTTCATTCTTAGATGGGCCAACTTGGTGCTTGTTGGATTATAAAAACATTCAAGATACTTTTCAGTGTTCTTTTAGTTTGCAAAAACTTCAATCACATCTGGGGATTTTAATCCATATGTTTCCAATTTACCTTCAGTCAATTCATTCAAATGAGTCTCCGGGAAGATAAAATTGTGCCTGAAAGGCAATGACTCTATTTAATGAATGTTTTTCTTGATTGTATATTCTTGACCACCAATCTCCAGTGGTTGGAAATAAGTTCAGAACTTGGCCCAATTCTTTTCCTTTATCTTAAAGTAAATTTCCTCTGAAACTGGGCTGTGGAAATGTACTTGGTTCCTTTGTCATCTACACATTCTTCATTTTATGTGCAGCTGAAATGCTATCTGAATTACAGATGCCCTGGATACACTGATAATGAGTTGCACTTAATCTTTCTGGATTTAAAGTTCATATGATGAAGAAATGTCTATGATGTAGTTCCCCCATTTGTACTCACATTGTACAATCTTTTCCACACCATAAAGCCCATTTTCCTTGGACTTAAACTGAGGGACACAGTTACTGATGAAGCATGGAAGAGTGTTAAGATCTTTGCAATTGTTACCTAAACCCTCCAACTCCTGCTACAAACACCAACCAAGCTGTCCCAGTTAATCTCCATTGATTTATGCTCAGTCAATCAAATTCATGATTTGCTGGCAGTATTTTATTCCTATTGGATAAAATTCACAATCTCAACACCAGTGTATGTCTCTCCCGGGCAACTGTGTTCCCTCACTCTAGTGGTTTCTATATCTTGGTAGATATATTAGGTTAGCTATTTGGGTGTGAGACTATAATTAGGGACACAAGTTAACTTTCTGAACATTTTCTTTTACAGCAACTTTATTTTCAAAGAAATAGTGTGCCCATGGGACTATACTGGACAGTAGAGAAGATATCATATACAACTCTTTCCTTTTCCACCAAGCCTCATCCATATTGATCATTATTGGGGTCCTCATTTATGCTAAATTTTTCTTGCCTAAGACCTGCACAAATAAGTGTTCACTCTCCCTTAAGCCATCCCCTTCCTTTCTTCCCCATGAATAGATCCATAATATTCCAGTTGTCATGGATTAGTTGTAAAATGTCCCCCCAAAGTCTCTCATGGTTTGAGGGTGATTGGCTCATAGGGGCACTCTGTACTCATTAGTGGACTCATCAATTGATGAGTTCAGTAGCTAAATGTGATGTTAGGAGGTGGGGCCTTGTTGGAGTTGGGTCATTGCAGGCATGATCTGAAAAGGTGTATTCTTGTCCCTGGTTTCCCCTTCTATCTCCTTCCTGGTTTTCATGAGTTGAGCTCCTCTTCCTCAGCCTTACCCCTCTGCCATCCTGTCTCTGCCTTGAGCCACCCAATCATGAACTGAAACTGTGAACCAAAATAAACTCCTCCTTTAAGTTGTGGGTGTAGGATATTTATCCCTGTGACTGAAACACCAACTGACTTCTTATCCCTGGGGAATCAGATTAAATATATCTTTTTTAGAAAGTCCTTTTCTCATCACCCAGTGTAAGTTCTCTCTCCTAGCACTTTCTGACTTCCCTGTACATCATAATTTATGATTAAACATGCACTTGTTGTTACACTTTGATTACTTCTCTCTCCCGTAAGACTGTAAACTACACAAAGGCTAGGACCAAGTCTGTTTTGTTAACTGTATGCACAAGGTCTGGCATATGTATTATTGAGATTATTGAGATTCCACAAAATCTATTGAGAGATAGTTGTCTATTCCCATTGTAATCTGATGGACAGTATGTTTAATTAAACCTGTTAATAGATTAATAGACAGTATATTTTATGCCCAACAGGTGAATACAATAAAGAAAACAATTATTATTCCCCATATGAAGTTTTTCCTTTGCAGATTAGTCTACACAGAAATTTCCTGGCAAACTTCTCAGATATTGCTCTGACTTTGGGCCAAATAATAAAGGTCATGTAACTTTCTCCCACTAAATTCATTTGTGCTTATATTATGTCCACCCAGATCAAGAGGAGCAGAAGTGGTTGTTCATCATTGGTAAATGAAAAATGCAATGAGTCACCCATTGTTTTTATGCCATTTTATATTAATCTCCTTGGGGGGGTTCATTTCTTTATTTCTTGCTGTTAACTATACTTACCAGAAGTGAAACTGCCAGCATTTCTGTGTGCAAGCTAAGGGAAAAAATCCAAAAGACCCAGCAAGATGTCAAATTGTTTCAATCATCTGTCCTGTTTGGGTGACCTGCATTCTTTCAGGCTTCTAGTAAAATGTTAAGCATATTTGTGTGAAAACAGAAGGAATGCCTTTAAATTCCATGATACTGGGAAGGGCTGAAGCCAGTTTTAATGAAACGTGGATGAAGTCTCTTGTTTCACAGAATTTCAGACTCCATGTCCTCGTCATTTATCCTTTAGGAACACTTCCTCAGTGACTTTTAATTAGCAGTGTTCCTGCCTTAACCTGTCTTCTCTGTTTCCTGTGTGAGGCGTGAGTTAGGACAGTTAAGCAGCCACCAGAAGGAGGGGAGCAAGTTACCAAACAGCAAGCACACTGGAGTCCCTTCAGGGATCCATGGCATGAGGGACACTGGATGTGAGTAAAGAGCACACAGGCTGCCTCTTAATGCATTCATCAAAACTCTGTGGATGGGGTGGGGTGTGGTATTAGTTTCTGTCTCCACTGTCAGAAAAGCTTTAAAATTAGCCTTCCATCTATGTTTTTAAATTTTTCACCACACAATTAATCCCTCTCCTGACCCAAATTTTTCCCAGCCCAATGAAATACAACCTGTTTAGTAATCCTGATTCCCTCCTAGGTGCTGTACATTATATCTAGCACCACAAAGAAGAATAATGGTGCCTGCCCTTGGAGAGTTCATTGCCCTGGAGTGGAGGCAAAAATAGGGACTTCTGAGGGGACCTGGGTTTGCACTATAATGTACTAAGTGCTATCATAAAAACATGTGCAATATGTTATGAGAGCAGAGAGAACAGATTTTAGGTGGACTTTTTTAATACTGTGTGTCAAAATGGTTTCAGTTGCACCTAGTATAGATCATCTTATTTATTTACCTACTGAATTGGGGATTTCTAAGACCACAGACCCAGACTCTGTAAATTACAAAGAGTATTTAAAGAATAAACAGTAATAATCATAGCTATGATTCATTATAGCAAAAGAATATAAAACAAAATCAGCAAAAGGAGAAGGTACATAGGACAAAGTCCATAGAAAACCAGGCTCAGGCTTCCAAGAGTTCTTCCAACAGAGTCACTCAAGACACACTTAATTCCTCTAACGATTTCATCAATGAATTGTGACAATGCATAGGAAATGTGTCTACCAAGGAAATTTATTAGAAACTCAGTGCTTGGGATTTTCACTGGGGGCCTAGCCATGTACCTTCTGCCTAGCAAGTACCAAAATTTCAGATTCCAAGAGGCAAAGCATGTATTCAATACAAACTATATTATTTGTTCATATATTTATATTTATTTATATTTATATTTGTGTGTATATTAGTCACCACTAGCCATTCTTATAAATTCTAGGACTGGTGAGAAACGATCTAAACTGCAAGTACCCTGGAAATCAGTTGAGGGCCAACCTTGCCTTTCTGTGGAGAGCAGTGTCATGACTGAGGTATTAACTTGTTTCTGCATACTTATGTATCAGTCAGCACTTACTAGAGAAACAGATTTAGTTCAAGATATACAAATATATAAGAATTTACAAGACTGGCCTACAATGGCCACCTGCAGAGTCAGGTGTAGAAAATGCAAAAGAGCTGTCTGGGTGCTAAAGATCCAAAGGATGCAGTTGAAAGCCTGGAGCTCACTATAGTGTTCCGTGCAAGTCCATATCAAGAGGAAGAAGGGTCTGTGATGGAAGGCTGAAGGATCTGTGCTGAAGGGTGAAAGTCTGCTGCACTGGAAGCCTGAAGAATCTGCGCTAAGAAACCAGGAGATGGCATCCAAGCTGAAAGTGAAGACTGGACCTCCTCTGAAGAAACAGAAGTGAGCCTTCCTTCCTCATTTCCCTTTTATTCCATTCAGGTGACAAGCCCATTGGTTAACGTCACTCACACCCAGGGTGGGTCATCTGTCTTCAGTAAATCCCTTCAACTACACCAAGAACTATGCTAATCCAATTTAGTTGGGTGTTTCTTACTCAAATTGACAGAATCAGTTAATTACCACAATCCACCCCTTGTCAACTCGACAACCAGATGTTTCCTTAGACCATAGTCTCCAGATACAAAGACAAGTTCATAATAATGCCTAACATATTACAACTATCCTGCATAGGCACTAATTCACTCCCCAGAATAGAAGGCAAGTTTCGTTTGGGTGATTCTTACTCCTAACGTTTCATAACTTGAACATTATAACATAGGTTTAACGATACTTAAGAACCAATATTAAGTCTATCAACATTACATTACATAGGGAGCATACTAGGAGAGAATTATTACAATTACAATCCTCATTTCTATAACTGATCATGGGGGTCACAGCCAGTATTTAGAACTACCTTCTTCTACTACCCATTTTGTATTCCCTTGGCCTTCAGCAAGCACCTCAGCAGGTCTTGGTTTTTTCCTGGGTGGTGTGGCCCATACCTTCATTCTTGAAGGATCTGGGCCACTAGTCATCCTGCCTGGATTTGGTTGTTGTAGTTTCCCATGACCTTAATAACAGGCATGGTAATACTAAAAGGCAGCCTAAGGGATCTCCTTCACTTCAAGTATATTCCTCCTTTCCTCCATTGTTCAATTCCCCATGAATAGTCTGGGTCAGGCATCCCTGCCAACACCATAACTCCCTTTTTAGCTTGTTTACCCATAGGCATGAGGAGACCAGAATGAGCAGGGGCAAGTCTTATCTTCCAGTTCAGTGGAGTCATTTATGTGCTTTCTGGCATAAGCCTTCTCTACTCTGGAACTAAGACCTCCAGGCCAGCAGAGCATAAGGTCATTGAAACAGGAAGCAAAAATTTTGCTCGGGGATTACTACGGGTAATTGTTAGTGTACCATTCCCACTTCCACCCTTTGATTCCTGGACCCATGAATCCTGGCTATGGGAGACAAAGTACCATACAATAGATGCTGATTCAAAGTGTGTGCGGCCTTTTAAAGAACATAACCCCAGCTGTGCAAGCTATTGACTCTTAACTGGCACTGTAGTTGTGTCTTCAAAAGACTGTTTCCCCTTTCTATCAATCCAGCTGCTTCTGGATGGCTAGGAAGTTGGTAAGACCAGCTAATGAGAATAAGCCCATTGCTTCACTTATTTGGCTGTAAAAAGGAACACCTTGGTCAGAGGCAATGTTGTATGGAATTCCATAACAGTGGGCAAGGCATTGTATAAGTCACTCATGATAGTTTTGGCAGAAGCATTACATGCAGGGAAGGCAAATCAATGTCCAGAATAAGTGTCTATGCCAATAAGGACAAAGAGCTGTGCTTTCCATAATGTAAGTAGTCCAATACAATCAACCTGCCACCAGATCACAGGCTGATCATTGCAGGGAACGGTGCCATATCAGGGACTCAATATTGATCACTGGTGCTGGCATATTGGGCAATCAGCAGTGGCTGTAGCCAGATCAGCCTTGGTGAGTGAGAGTCCATGTTGCTGAGCCCATGAATAACCTCCATTCTTGACACTGTGACCACTCTGTTCATGAGCCCATTCAACAATGACAGGGGTGGCTGAAGAAAGTTTGACTGTTATCTACAGAATAGGTCATTCTATCCACTTGATTGTTAAAGTCCTCTTTTGCCAAGGTCACTTTTTGGTAAGCATTTACATGTGATACAAATATCTTTACATTCCTTGCCCATGTGGAGAGGTCTATTCACATACCTCTTTACATACCAAATATCTTTGTCACTAATTTTCTAGTCATGTTCCTTCCAAGTTTCTAACCATCCTGCCAGACCATTGGCTACAGCCCATGAATCAGTATACAGTCCCACATCTGGCCATTTTTCCTTCCAAGAGAAATGTGCACTGTCCAAAGTTCTGCCCACTGTGAAGATTTCCCTTCACCACTATCCTTCAAGTATATCCTGGAAAGGGGCTGTAATGCTGCGGCTGTCCACTTAGAGGTAGTGCCTGCATAACATGCAGAACCATCCATAACCCAGGCCCTAGTCTTCTCTTCCTCTGACAGCTGATCACATGGTATACTCCATGAGGCCATAGGGGCATGCTTGGAAGCAAAAGGCAATGTAGCAGGAGTAGGACCCATAAGAATCTGGGCAACTTCTTCGTGTAACTGACCTGTGCCCTCTGGACTTGCTCAGATGTAGCACTTCCAATAATGATGCACTATTGCTGTGCACATCCAACTTTATGTATCAGATAATACCCAGTTCATGATGGGCAACTCAGGTCACATGGTAACCTGGTATTCCATGGTCAAGCTTTTGGTTTCCACTAAGGCCCAGCAGAGAGTCAAGAGCTGTTTTTCAAATGAAAAGTAGTTGTCTGCAGAGGATGGCAGAGACTTGCTCCAAAATCCTAAAGGCCCCCTTTGAGATTCACCTATGGGGGCTTGACAGAGACTCCAAACAGCATCCCTACCTGCCACTGACACTTCAGATGCCATGGGGTCTGCTGAATCATATTGCCCCAGTGGCAGAGCAGCCTGTTCAGCAGCCTAGACCTGTTGCAGAACCTTCTCTTGTTCTAGGCCCCATTCAAAACTAGCAGCTTTCTGAGTCACTTGGTAAATGGGTAAAACACCTAAGTGAGGAATGTGTTGCTTCTGAAACCCAAATAAGCCCACCAAGAGTTGTGCCTCTTTAATGGTTGTAGGGAGAGCCAGATTCAACAATTTATCTTTTACCTTAGGAGGACTATCTCTATATGTCTCATACCACTGGATTTCTAGAATTTTCACTGAGCTAGAGGCACCTTGAATTTTCATTGGATTTATTTTCCCTCCACTAACAAGTTGAGAGATGTTGCTACCTCCTGCTCACTTGGTCAAATCAGCATAGTGTCATGAATATAGTGGACCATTGTGATACCTTGCAGTAGAGAAATGTGATCAAGATCCCTGCAAACTAAGTTGTGACACAGGGTTGGTGAGTTGTATTGTTGGCCTTGCCAGCTAAAAGCAAATTGTTTCTGATGGGCTCTGTGGATAGGTATGGAGAAGGCATTTGACAAATCAATAGCTACATTCCAAGTACCAGGAAATGTGTTAATCTGCTCAAGCAAAGAAACCATATCTGATACAGCAGCTGCAATCAGTATCACCACTTGATTCAGTTTGTAGTTATCTACTGTCATTCTCCAAAATCCACTCATCTTCTTCACAAGCCAAATGGGAGAATTAAATGGAGATGTGGTGGTTCATCTTTCAAGTCCTGGATGGTGGTACTAATCTCTTCAGTCCCTCCAAGGATGCAATATTGTTATGGTTTACTATTTTACCAGGTAAAGGCAACTCTTATAGCTTACATTTGGCCTTTCCAACCATAGTAGCCCTCACATTACTGGTTAAGGAGCTAATGTGAGGATTCTGCCAAGTAGTAAATATATTTATCCCAACTGTTCATTTTGGAACTGGCACAATGACTACAAGATGGATTCGAGGACTTACTGGACCCACTGTGAGTTAGACCTTTGCTAAAACTCCATTGATCACCTGGCCTCCATAGGCCCCTACTCTTACTGGAGAACCACAGTGAAGTTTTGGATCCCATAGAATCAGCTTTAGTTCAGAACCAGTGTCCAGTAGTATAATTTTTTCTGATCATTTCCCTTCCCCCAACGTACAGTTACCCCTGTAAAAGTCCTTAGGTCCCTTTGGGGAAGGATAGGGAAAAGATTGACCATAAAAATTTTTGGTGGTGCACCAGGGTCCTTCCTCAAGAAGATCCAGCCCCTCCTTCATTTAAGAAGTTCTAGGTCTGAAAACAGGCTTAAATCCAGGAACTGGTTGAGGGGCTGTTATTCCCTGTTACTATGATTTGAAGTAGGCCTCTGTTCATTTGCCCTTAAATTTTCTGATTATATAAATTTAGTAAAAATTTTTGTAGGCTTCCCATCTATTACGTTTGGGAACACCATGGCTAATCAGCCAATGCCATAGGTATACACATACCACACCATTCTGATCATTGTTTTGCTTCTGCTGTCCATTACGCAAGTATATGCACCTTGCCTTTGGTGATTGAGTGCTGTCACTTGACCTCTGTCACTCCAGGATCCAATTAAAACCATTGCCCTTAAGTTTCCCAATTAAGTAACTGCAGTCCCCACTGTAGGGTCTGGCATACAGAGAAGAACAATGACAGGGCTCTTAGGGATGCTGATGCTCCCCACGGGAATCTTTCTCAAGGTTCTTAGTGAAGGATACATTTTCTGGACCATCCCAGTGTAGTGAATTAGGTTTAACATGACGAATCCACTTCAACATTCCCATTTTGCTAAGACTCTGAATCCCCTCATCAACAGTAATCCATGGAATATCAGGCATCTCTAACTCATTCACAGTGGACCATTTTTTGATCCATACCTTTGCCAACCAATCAAATAAAGTATTAGCACTTTTTTTTTTACTCCATGAGCTGCAACATTAAATTCAGAATCTCTGCCTAACAGGCCATATCAACAAACTCAGCCTGATCCAGGTGTATGTTTTTGCCACCATTATTTCACACCCATAAAAACCATTCCCCCAGTTGTTCATCAAGCCTCTGCTTTTTTTTTTTAAGGAGGTAGAATAGAAAATGCCTTTTATTTTACAATGAAGTAGGAGCAATAAAAAATAACTGAGCAGTAGTGCAAAAAGGCCAAAATAACATAATCATAATTTCTGTACAAAGGATCAGAAAAGCACAAAAACAAAAGAAAGTTATTATGAGGTAAACAGAATTCACTTTTAAGGCAGCATACTTAAAAATATCATCTTGCGCACCCAGCTCTATCTAGCATTGCAATATTTCCCAAGGGTCAATCATTACCATACCATTTTCATTATTTTTGCATGTTACTGATATTTTTCAGTAAATTTTTTAAAATACCAGTTTTATTCGAAATATTCCTGATGTCACAGAAGTGATGTAGTAGTTATATTTTTCTAAGATGTTGAAATAATAATATTAATAATATTAATATAAAAAGTTTAAGTATCACCTAAAATCTTACATATAACAATGGTACACATAGCACATTTTGGGATGTATTGTAAACTGATGCATGGCAGGTCAAAATTATTTTAATAATCCTGACAATATCAACCGTATTCAGAGTATATATTCATTAAAATAAAATGGGATTAAAAAAAGTAACTGCCTCTATTCCTAGATGGTACTGCCCTACTAGTTATTTTAAACTTTACTACTTATCAAAAGTTTTAAAAAGATGCCTTACCATTTTTTCTCCCTCACTATAAACATAAATAATACTGATTGCAAAAAATTTAAGAAAATATGGTTTAATGAAGAAAATAAAGATGACTAGTAACTTTTCTTTCAGAGATAACTAAATGGTTATTTTGGTACATAATCTTTCAACTTTATTTTCTATGATTTAGTGATTAATTTTTAAAAGTAGCTGGTCTTGTCATTTTTGATATCTTATAACCTATTTTTAAAACTTCATATATCATAGATGTTTGGATGTGCTGCAATGTATTTAATCAATACTTTAATGATTTAAGTTACCATTTTTAATGTAAGAAATAATGTTTCAATACATTCTTTGCACATATGTCCAATCATTTACTTAAATTCTTAGGAGTGCAAATGCAGGCATGAAGATTTTATAGTGAGAAGTATCAAGCTGCACCTGCTCTGATTACTTTTATCTTATAGGACTTAAAAATTCCCTTGCACACAGTATTCAATGGAATGACTGATGAAAAGATGGCTATATATGAAGTCACTTAATACCTACTAATAAATAATGCCTTTTGTAGTCTGTGGCACCAATATAAATCATGGTAGGTATCTTAGTTACTTTTCTCTTGTTGCAGAGACGAAATACCTGACACCCAAAGTTAAAGGGGGAAAGGTTTATTTAGCTCATAGTTTGTAGAGGTTTCAGTGCATAATCTGCTGGGTCCAAGGCAGTGTGGCTTGGCTGACAGACATCACAGAGGAGAAACAGTTCACAGCAGCAAGAGATAGCCAAAGTGAGCAAGGGAAGGAGGAGACAAGCCTTTTTCCATCCCTTATATTGTATCCAGTCAATTGGGATTAGGGCGGTGCCAAGGCAATCAGTGGACTGATCCAGCAATCACCCACCATTAATCCCAGCACCCTGAATCCCAACATTGTACCATTAATCAATCACACACTCAAGATTCAGCCACCTCAGAAAAAGCCCCTTTAAAACTGCATGATGCTTTGGGGGGACATTCAGACACAAACTACAATATTTGGACAGAAAGATTCAGAAGACATGAGTTATAGTACTAGCTCTGTGTGTCCTTATGTAAATCACTTTCATTTCTCAAAGTTATTGAGAAAGTTAAATGTGAAAAATACATAAAGATTCTATAAAATCACTCCAAAGGATTCTACCCATGTTACATTAATCTAGTGTCATAAGTACTTCAAGGATGCTAGACCAACTTACCTCAAAAATCAACATCAAATCAACCCTGCTGCTAGTGCGAGACCAATCTTATTCTCCAGTATCAATAACTAGACTTCTATTCCTTTTATCTGGATGGATCTCATGAAGGTTGCTGCCTAGTTCCACAGCAAATGAAATGGGATCCCATCACTGACTTGTTAGTCTCTGTACCCTGCTTGATACTTTCTACCTTCCCAAAGTCATCTGTTAAGAATTATTTCTGTCATTTCCTAAAACCTCCTTGGATCCTAGAATCACAGCCAGCCTGCGTTTGGCTCATCTGAACTACTTTTAGTTACATCTTCAACATTCAAAATTTCCTGCTGCCAGAGGTAACACAAAATTTTAATGAACTTAGTTAACATGTAAACACAAACTAAATCCAAGTGTTTCTTACCTAATTCCAAATAGCTGCTTCTAGCTCTATTACCCATTCACCTCTTCAAGACTTTATTATCTAATCAAATGGGACTACAAGATTCTCTTCTGAACAGGCACAATCACCACTTTGCTCAAAAACTTCTTTCTATGTAAAATGCTTTGGTCCACAAAGTTAATTTTTTCCAAACCCAAATCAAAATACTACTTCCTTAATTACCACATTTTCAGTGACCTCTTCTGAAATTCATATTCCTTTGTTAAACATCTTCTATGGCATTACTATTATTATATTTTGTATTATGGTTCTAACTTCCTTTCACTTCAGATGTATCCTGTCTAATATGGTAGGTAGCCACACAAAGCAATTTACCACTTGAAATATGGCTCATCAAACTTGATATTGGTATGAAGTAAGATGTCATTAACTTTTTATATTGATTACATATTGAAATAAATTTTTACTTTTGAAAATTTTTTTATTTTTGAAATATTTTATTAAAATTAATTTTACCTGTTTCTTTTTACCCTTTAACTTGGTTACTAGAAATTGCCAAATCATGTATTTCTATCGGACAGTTCTACTTTAGACGAGGGCCACTGCAAAGACTCTAGCAGGCTGTTACTTATACAAAGGCATCTACAAAGGGGCAAGAAGCACTGAAATCAAAGCCACCCTCTACTGAATAAATGATGCACCCTACAGAGCTGTACTTGCTTAGGGGAAAAGAATCCATTTTTCACTCAAAAGTGTCACCCCTAACCAAGTTATGAACCCTGGGAAGCTCTGTGTTCAGAAGATATGCCTTTTTCTAATTTGTACAAAGTATCCTATAATCTAGCTAGAGCCCTGAGTAGCAAGACATGCCTTACTCGTGTTCTATCTACACATACTAGCTGAATAAATTAATGAGTACCCAACTCTACCTTCTTCAGACCCATCTTTCTTATCATGTGGTAACATTTACTACTTTATCTAGAGATTATAGCTCTCATAACTGCCCACAAATAAAAGTTATTAAGACTCAAATTTTTAAGTCTTCTAGGACCAAAAACAAATCACTGCCTGCTTTTCTTGTCACAGCTTGGTATTTCTAAAGCATTTCACTATTCCCAACATTCTATGTAAATAAAAGACCAGTATAAAAATAGTTATTCTAACCCCATAGGATCCCTAGCTCTTTCCAAACAACCTGATTGCTTTTCTTTTTTTGTCTTAGAACAATTGATCTTGGGAGATTTCACAATTTTAGAGGTGCATGGGTCTACTATCTTTAGTTTTCCCTTGGGAAAATAGGCTCTACTATGTTCAACATGTTTTTCCTCTTTTGCATGCTTTTGTGTAAGTTCTTTGCTGTCCTTGAGATTTATTTCTGGATCTATCTTCTTGTATTCACACAAGTTTTCATTTTCTGAATTCTTTCAGTATTATCTAAATCATTTTTATTTCTAGGATACTTTAGATTAATTTTCTTGGTTTCTTCTTTTTTTCCCTCAGTCACATATTTTTAAATCTGCTTTTTTTTGGTCTGGTGGTGTTTCTTTTTTATTTTCTGTTGATCCAGTGTTTTGCTGTCTTCATCAGAAAGATCAGATTCAGAATCTGACAGGGTGTCCTCTTTTATCAATAGCAGAGTTTAACTTAAATTTTTTCTCATGAAACAGGACTCAAAATCTCTGTCAGTTTTGACTTTTTGATACTTTTCTGGCATTTCCCAGAATCTGGGATACTTTGATACCCACCTAAACCACTGGTCACTTATTATTTCTTGTTTGGAGGACCTTTATAAAGTCTTACTGAAAAAATATTCAAAGAAACCTAACACATCTCAGAGCCCTCTAGCCCAACATGGAACCCCAGGCCTCTGTTTATAAGAGTTAGAAAACTCAAGATTTTGGGAGAATAGCAGACCTCCTCATACTATGTACCTCACCCTTAGGAGCCTTCTGCGACTTCAGCCTGGTTATAGGCATAGAGGCAAAAGTGGGTGGTGAGGTTCCGTCCTGAGTGTCAGCATTATCATGCTTGGCCAACACAGGATTAGTTTCCTCAGGTATATTAGGAGAGGCAAACCCCACAACGGGTGGGGGTGTGGATGCCTCTCTCACTGTGGGTGGGGAAATCTCTTCCTCTGGCAAAACAATTTAATTAGAATCTAAGAGCTCAACATATTCAGCTTTGTCGGGATTCTTCCAAACATCTCCATCCTAATTTACGGGATCCCACTCTTTTCTGGTCAGTGTCCTCACCTTTACTATAGACACCCTTCAAGGCTGAACATTAAACTTACGCTGTATTTCAGCAAATTGAATTTTGAGGGCCTGTGTTTTCATTTCTGCAATCTCAGCCCTGTGACTAAAGGAAAGGAGGTTCTCTCTTTTTTTTTTTGTGGGTACCGGGGGTTGACCTCAGGACGTCGTATGCCAGCAGGCGCCCATGCCCCTGAATAATATCACTGGCCCTTTTTTCTTATGTGGGTTCCTGGAGTCAAACTCAGGCCCTCGCGCTTGCCAGGCAGGTGCTTATGCCACTGAGCCATCTCACCGGCCCGAGGAGGTTCTCTTTCAAGACACGCTTAGAAACTGAATTCTGTATGCATGTCTGGAGCTGGGAATTTGAATCTTTGAGCTCCTTATTTTCCTTTATTAAATTGTCCCCATAGTTAGAAAATTTTGGATTTCCTATGGATGTTTTGAGTTCATTGTTTTCCTTCACTGGTTTGTCCAGAGATGCTAAGAGCAACCAGCCAGCAATACTATATTTCTTACTTTGCCAAAAATATTCAAAAGTTTCATATATGGAGTCATTAAATTCCTTACATCCCATAAGTAGTGGATTAGGATAATCAAATGCATCTATATTGCATATTACTTTAAACAGTTCACATCAAAGACTATCATTATTCCTCCCAGTATTAGAAGGAGAGACCATGGCGTCTTTAGGTCTTATCAAATTAGAGAGCCAACTCCAGGAACCACTAAAGCCTTTAAAGAATTTCATCTTTACAATTCTGTTTCTCTAGAGCCACTACCAGTATCAAAATCTGTATCAGTCAGTGTTTACTAGAGAAACAGATCTAGCGTATGATATAAAAATATATATGAATTTGCAAGATCGGCTTACAAAGGCCCCCCACAGCATCAAGTGTGGAAGAGTGCAAAAGGGCCGTCTGTGTGCTAGAGATCCAAAGGATCCAGTCGAAGGCCTGGAGCTCACTGTAGTGTCCCGTGTGAGTCCATATCAGGAGGCTGAAGGGTCTCTGACGTAAAGCTGAAGGGTCTGTGTGGGCAGAGTCTGCGTTGGAAGCCAGAAGATGATGTCCAAGATGAAGGTGAAGACTGGAGTGCCTCCAAAGAAACAGAAGCGAGCCTTCCTTCTTCGTTTCCTTTTTACTCCATTCAGGCTACAAGCCTGTTGGTTGGTGTCACTCACACCTAGGGTGGGTCTTCTGTTTTCAGTAAATTCCTTCATCCATGCCCATCCATGCTGATCTAATTTAGTCGGGCATTTCTTAAAAAGTTGACAATCATTTAACTATCACACTTAGCCATTTATTTGTTTATATATGTTTGCATATCTAGGAAGAAGAGTGCATACAGAGTGTGTATTTTAGCTTCAATTCATGTTAGAGAATACTAAATCTTCCTTTTTAAATATAACATTAGTCTAGTATCTGTTTTGGATGTTATACTGGAGCCAATTAGTACCTCTTCCAAGAGCCAATTGCTACATCATCAGGAATTTCGTGAGCTACACTAGCTTGACATCACTTATGGAAGGAATATTTACACCACAGTGATTGGCAAATGCTATAAATCAGTGTTACCACCACTTCACTGGAAGGCTGATTATTAAATATTTACTAACAAATCATTGCCAATTTATATGTTCCAAGGGAGAGAATGAGCAAATAAAAGTAATAAATTTTCATACCTAAGTAGTAAAATACCTATTCATATTTTTATTTATTCACTTACTGATATGAAATGCAGAAAAATATAGTCATGTTCCTTGTCTTTGTTGAGCTTACCATCTAATGGGAGAGACATAATAAATATGACATGGCAGAACAAATTATTCTCACATGAATTTATAATTCCCTTCACTACTATAGAAGACTAAAAAGAAAGAGAAGCAGTTTTTTCTTTTCTTCTTCCAACAAGCTTTATCTATCTGCGCTTTCCAATATTTAGTAAATTTTGTGCTATATTTTAGAGCTGAAATGTGCCCCAAAAGTTCATGTGTTGCAGGCTTGGTCCCCAGTGCAGCAATATTCAGAGGTAGGGCTTTTGGGAGGTGATTGGATCATAAGGGCTCTGACCTCATAGTGGGTGAATCCATTGATGAATTCACAACTTAATCAGGAGGGGGTGAAAATGCTAGGAGGTGGAGCCTAGCTGGAGGAAGTAGGCTGCTGGATGCATGGCCATGAAGGAAAAGTATATTATGTGTCTCTCGCTCTCTTCTCCCTGACTGCCTTGAGGTGAGTAGATTTGCTCCACCATGCACTCCTCACCATAGGCCCAATACCAAGAGAGCTAAGCAACCATGGATTAAAACCATGAGCTAAAATGAATCTTCCCTCCTTTAAATTGATTTTTTCAGGTATTTTGTCAGTATGGTGACACGTTTTCCTAAAGATAACTCCCTACCCCACAAATAAATGAATAGTCTTTGGGGAATAAAGGACAAATGAGAAGGACCAGTGCAGAAGACAGTGGAGCCAGCACTGGGCCTCCCATGGAAAAAGAGCTAGGTTGTTTTGCTTTAATCTGGGGGAGAGCTGTGCACCTGGGTGGGGTGGGGCAAAGCTAGAAAGGTGGCCACCTGCTGTAGCCACCCCTTTCTATCCCTGTGAATCATTGTATACATATGAAGATTTGAAGAAAGACAAATGCTCAGCAGGAATAGCATACAGAAGCCAGAAAGGCAGCATTAGGAGTAGAATTGGGAGCCAAAATTAGGTTCTAAATTGTACAGGCAGCAAGGAATAAATAGCCTGGCAGAGCTCTTAGCATGCTTGGGATGCTACTCTAATTGTTTTACATACTTTAATATTTTCAGTACACGTAAAAGTCCTATGGAGTGGCAAATGAGCATGTAAAACCAGGTAGAACCATTTCCCTGCTTCTCTACCCTAAAGGAGTTCCCTCTAAAGTGTGTTTTTAATATGTGAATGAGGAGCTCCAAACCCACCCATAGGTGCTATCAACCACCCCCCCAACTCTTCGCTAGCCATCTCTCACATGTCTAACACTACCTCAGAGACAGGGTGCACTATGCAAAACCAAATCCACGAGACAGTCTGGCTCATCAGTCAGCCCAGAAGCTCCCACTGATTTCACTGTGTTCTACAAAGCTGAAGGTGATTTCTCTCAACAGGTGAGCAGTTCTTTATGAGAAAGTTTTCATAGCACTAACAAGATGAAAGGAACGAACCAGACAAGAACATGACAAGGAAGAGCAATTCACATAGCATGCAGAAAGGTCGCAGGCAGGCAGAGACAGGGAAAGAAAGGGGAGGCAATTCTCAGGGGGTAAAACCAAAGTAATGTCTGAGGATGGTGTCCTTTCCTTTGTTACTCTCTCATGGTGAGAGCTTTCTCTGGTTCAGGTGACATTCAAGACTCAAAGCCGTTCACTGTCCTCAGTGCTGAGTGAAGCAGCAAGGATGGTGCTCAGGTGTTCAGTCTTGAGTGTTTTTTCCCACTGCCTGGGGCTTTCCCTATCCTTGGTAGTGCTGGGTTTCCCAACTTCGACCTACTCTCAAAGACCAGAAAAAATGCACCAACTCATTGCTCTTACTACCTTATTTTTCACAAGGCACTGAAAGGACACCATCATTTTCTTAGTTACATGGATTAGATTTTCCCCAAAATTAAAAGTAATTACTATGATCAGTGTATTTCAAGTGCATTTTTAAATTGGAAACATGTAAGGCATGGAAACTTAAGCCTTTCCCTAGTTATGTGCTCTCTAAAAGATAAAGTATTGAATGTCTCAGCTGTCAGCATGGTGTTATATGCATACATTCTGAGTTAGTGTGAAATTTGGTTTCCTATTAAAGATTCTTAGTAAATCTCATAGATCCTCTGGGTTTCTTTTTTGTCTTATTGCCCTGTGATTCTGGTGCAAGCCCTGAGTAGAAAGGACCCTCTCAGTCCATGTGCCATTTTGAAGAAAGGCAGCTCCTATCACAACAGCTACAGTTGCTAGACTGGTACGTCTTCTGCCAGGATGTTGTTCCTTTCCGTACAATTCTTTCAGAGTCTCTCTTTTCTTAGATTCTAGAAAAAAATCTCCAAACTCAAGCAACCTATGTTAACAGGATGCCCTTTAAGAACACTGGTTCTTGAAAGTAGAGCCTTCTAAAAGCTATTAATATCTCTTGCTTGAGTTAGTTAAATGCAAATAAATTGTTCAACTAAGTGTAAGAATAAGTCTATAGGTACAGAATATTTGCCTAAAGTGAAAAAATGGTTTGGAGAAGTTTATTTCGATCATGCTTGTTCTTTGCTTTCCTATTGTTTTCCTCTCATCTTTTGGCTAAATTAATGAAGTACATGGAGAATCATTCTTTGGGGTCTCCTTTGATAGACTATTTCTCTGGAATCATTTTCCTTCCATTTCCACAATCCTACTAACATAAATCTCACATCAGCGAGCGAATGTTCCCCTACTAAACTGAAATTCTATTTTAGTTCATACTTGCCAAAGCCAGCATGATCTGAGCATTCTTCTTCACTTATATCAGTCCCCATCAGATACCTATTAAATGAACAGAGGTCACAGGTTAGAAGGAATGCTAGCAATGCAGATGCTGGCCCGATAATGGGGTAATGGGCAGCTCTGAATTAATCCAGCCAGATCACAGCCCAGGAGGGTGGCTGTCAAAGGGAGCAAAGGGTGCTGGGGAAACTTGGCCACAGTGTCTGTCACTTACAACACCCTCCCCTGAGCCAAGTGGGCTGGTATTTCATATCTTAAAGTCATCAGAGGAATGGGACAAATTCCATTGTCCCACCTGGCAACTGCTCACCATGGCAAATCAATTCCCTGTTACTGATGGAAAGGGGAATAGTCACATAGTAGTTTCACCCACAGAAATGAATTAACATGAGGGAGTTACTGACACAGACAGGAGGCACTGAAAACGGTGGCAGTTGACCTCCTGAGCAATTCCATTTACTGATTTCCAAATCAGTTCCATAGCCAACTAAGTCAGGTAATGCAAGAGGCAGGGCACCCTTCCCCTGAATATTTCAACATAATCACAAACTATTACCTGTTTTAAGGTTGGCAGAGTCACATAGAGAATACACAAACAGCACCTGGGGAAATCTGGGTTCTAAATTTATCCACTGCTCCACCTCTGATCTCTCTCAATAGCCTGCTTGTTGATTGGGATTCACCTTTGCCATCAGCAAGAACCACTTTTTGAGCATCTGAACTTCACGACCAAGCTCTGCTCAAGCATGAGTTGCTTTGCACCCTGTAGAACTCCGTTTAGAACAATTAGTGTATTCCTGAGCTTGACCAGTAGATGGAAGCATTTTTGGTCCTATCACACCTTTTGTTTCCCAGTCCTGGAACAGAACAATTTGATTTCCAGGAAAAGCTGAGTCATGACACCCTTTGTCTGACATAGTATCATACAAAAAGAGTGTGACTATTTTGAGATAATTAGAAAAGAAACTAGGAAATGATCTGAGTTTACTTTCAATAGTAAAAACCAATTAATTTTCTTACTTCTCGCACTCTATTAAGAAACAAGAAGCTCATGATTTATAACAAAATTTACTTTACAATCAGTATAGTTCTCCTTAAAGCCCAGAATGGTTTATAAACATTCAGTTTTTAACCAAAGGAAAGAGGGAGAGAGGTTTTAACATATGTAGTCTGCTCAGCAGGCTGGGAGGCTGGATGCTGAAGCAAATTATCTTTCCACTGAGAACTTATTATATATATTTTACCTATGTTTCTTAGGTTGGCAGGTTTTAATTTAGAAACCATAGCATATATTTGACAGAAATGTCAAGGAGCTTGTGGGTTATTACTGATCATTGGCAGTAACTCAAATATGAGGTAATTATGTGTCTTGACATAGTTGACAATTGAACTGATACTGAATCTGAAACAGAATCACTCCATTAGTCTGTACCTCCTGAAGCTGAAACTCAAGCCTTCACAGCCATTCAAGTAAGTCCTCAAATGACATTTCTGTCACTGAACGAAAGTGTATAATTCATAGTTTGAATCGTATTAGGAGGAAGGCTGACAGGTTTTGATGATATTACATGTCTTACCCTACGGTGTTCTTCAGCAAAAGGCTGGGGAATGATGAGGTAGAATAATCATTATTTCATGAAAATTGTTTCCATTTGTGTGGGAGTGTGAGATTCTGATGCTGAATACTTCTTGTTCAGTGTTTCGGTCAATCAAAGTGGTGGGAATGCACTGGCCCATTGGGCATCCCCACACTGGTGCTTCAAAGATAATCCATGGAATGTATGTGCAAGAGTAGATGCCTCATCTTTAGCCCCCACACCTTCTTCTATTCCAGAAAGCACTGTTCCTAGTTCATTGATCAGTTACTCAAGTCAGAAACCTACAAGTTGGCTTAACATCAGCTTTTTCTCCACACCTTACAGACAATCATCAACAGCACTGTACATTTGCCCTCCTGATATGTGGACAAACCAATATACCTCTCCATCTCCATGGCCACCACGTCAGATCCAGGAACCATAGTCTTTTTCATTATTGTAATTGCCTCCTAACTGGATAGCTGAATGAGTCATGAGTGATGAATATGTCAGGCAATAAGAAGTAGACATGAAATTATTAGCCTTTATAACCAAAATGCTCTAAAAAAGTAAATTTAAGGTGTCAGTCTGTTTTGTTGGTGTAACAGAACACCACAAATTGGGTAGATTATGAACAAAAAGGTTTATTTTTCACAGTTCTGGAGGCTGGGAAACCCAAGAGCAAGGCACTGGTAGATTTGTTACCTGATGAAAGCTTGGATCTCTTGCTTATAGATGGTGCCCTCTAGCCAAGTTCTAGCATGGTAGAAGGGGTAAACAGGACTTTTTTGTAAGGGAACTAATTCCATTCATGAGGGCTTCACTCTCATGATCTAATAACTTCCCAAAGGTCTTACCTCTTAATACTATTACCTTGAGGGATAGGACTTCAACAAATGAATTTGGGGGAGACACAGATATTCAGGCCAAAGCACAGGGTAATATAAAAGGTTGAGATGAATTCACAGTGGTACACTTTTAACAGACTGCTCAGGGATTTAAACAAAACACTTAAAGCTTTAAGACTAGTGTCACCCCAAACCAGTCCCTGGATTTCACAGTTAGAAATATCAAATAAATTATCCACCATTTTTACTATGCTGTTGACCTGGAACATGTTTCTTAAGTTCATAGGATGATAAGAAACCAGTTACTCAAAAGTTGTTCATATGTAGCAGCTATCATAAAAGATTGCCAGGGTTTTGGGAAAATGCTAATGATGTTATTAATTGTCATTTCATGAAATTCAAGCTTAATTCTTTTCAAGGGCTAGGTTAGGACTTATATAAATAAAACCAAACATTTATCACAGCATATGTAATACATACCATCCTACCTTCCATCATCAGCCTTACACAGGCAGTTAAGGACTAAGACCTGATTTTATTTCTATTATGCTTATTAGTGGCAACCCAGACTTAGAACCTGAAGCTAAAATGACCTTTTCCATTTCTGTTGCTACTCCCCTGCAAGGTAATTTATGGAATCATAACCATTCTGACTTGGAAGGAAAATGGAAAATGGTTTGTTGAAATCAGCAATACTATCTGATTGAATTAATGTTTGGATCCATCTTATAATAAGGCCAGAGGATCCACAAGTTTGTCTACAAGGCAGTGAAACCTACTCCCCCTCAGATGTATCAGGGTTCAGCCAGCGAAGCCTAGGGGAGGCAAACCAGGATCTTTATTTTTGGTTACTTTGCATAAATTGTGACTCAACCTGGCAAGGGTTAGTGTTAATTCTAACGTTAAACTGACCTTGTTTATGTAAACCACAAAGTAAATAAAACAGTCAGTGCCTAATAAACGTGTAATTCTTTTGAGGGTTTCTTCATTGGAATATACAGGTTCTTATCACTTTCTATCGGTAATAATTTTTATTCACTTATTGAATGTAGAAAATCTGAAGCTTTTCTCACAAAGTTATTCAAGATAATTTGCTCATAATAATCCAACTCCTTTGCCACGTGAGCGTTGGAAACTCTGGCCTCTTTCTGGGCATGGCACTCCTCCCCAGGCCTTCTATTGGCAGGAGACAGAAAAGCTCCATGAGCAGGAAGCAAGGACAGACCTACAAATGCAAGAAGCCTGGGGAGGCAGGAGTCCAGAGCTCTGGATGTCTGCTGAAAATAAGCCAATGTCTAAAATGTTGGGAGGCTTTCTAAAGTCCTCTGAAGACATCAAAAGCCAAACTTCATAAAAAAAAAAGAGAGAGAGAGAAAGAAAGAAAGAAAGAAAGAAAGAAAGAAAGAAAGGAAGAAAGAAAGAAAGAAAGCTACCATTTTTATTACCTTTTCAGAATCCCAAATCCACTGAACCTAGAAATATTTAATTGGATTAAGGTTGTTCCTACTATAAAGATAAGGAAGAAATATTTTAAAAGGCAAAACAAATATATAAACAAAATAAAACCTTTGAAGGAAGCCTCCTTTGATATTCAGTTACTGTAGTTTAATAATGTCTTTTGCCTGACTAGATCAGACAGTTAAGTCCCAGAGAGTCACCAGATGGTCACATCTCTGAGTGTAGCCCAGTCACTGCATCGCATCCTGATGGCCTAGAACAGGACAGAAAATGCACTGGAGCAACAGAAACAATTGTGGTGCAACAGATATAAGTGTGGTGTACATATATGGAGATACAGCCAATATAGAGATTTCAAAATGGTTGTATTATGGAAAAGCACTTTTAGATGATAGAACTTTCAAAAATTGTATCAGTTGAATTTTTTCAAACTCTCTCAAAACCTCCTAAAGTGCCTCATTTTTTCCCTGTGTGCAAACTATTATAAAATCTAAATTTTCATTAAAAGATTTTGAAGAAAAGATTTATGTTTAGTGATCTAGAGATATATAACCCAATATGCTAACCACTAACCACACTAAATTAGTTAAAACCAATACAATTAAAAAGTATGTTCCTCAGTTGTCCTGGCCACATTAAAAGAGTTTCATGGAACATTCTCAACATTTCTACTGAGCAGTACTGATTAAAAGTAACTTTTCTTAGTACATTCTGTAGGTCACTAGTTCTAGGCTCTTAATATGAGTGACATACAGGAAGTTCTGAGTTAATCATAGTTTTTTGTCCTGCAGGTGCATGGGCCTTCATTATTCTAATTAAAAAGACAGTCTCCAAGAGGAGGAAGTGTGGTATAATGAGTTTTCTCCAACCAATTTAGAATCACGCTCTTCTTTGTGGAGTAACTTCCAGGATAGTGTTTCATGGAGCAGACTTTGGGGAATGTGACTATGTGGAGTAAATAGCTTGATGTCACAGACGGACCTGGGTCTCCCCTTCTGTGTCCAGAATAATGTCTCCTATAGAGTAGGTGTGGAGGTGTAGACAGTTGGTTTAACTGAGCCAAATTATGTGGGCACATCCAAGAGACAGTAGTAAATCCATGTAGAATGAGAACCATCAAGCTTTGGGTTTTCCAAACCAATTGCTTCTCCACTAGAGTTACCACAGGAGATAAAAGTATCACTCTTCTAATACCCAAATACAGGCAACTTTTTGATTTCTACATTTGAATTCACTTCTCTGATGGTACACCATTTCAAATTTTCATAGTTTTGGAACAAGCACAAAACATTCTAAATGGTATTTTATGCTGAATCATTATATTTAACTTGCTCAATTGCATTTGATTGGAATTTGACTTAACTTCAGTTTCTCTCACTACACTTGAAAGAGATATAGCTATAGTCACCTCTATCTTCCTAGTATTGCAGTCTGGACAACTTCCAATATGAATTTGTTGCTTTATGAACAACTTAAATTTTATTTTTAGTGATCTATCTTGCCAAAATTTGGCTAGTGCCAGGAAGTCAAAGGAATTTTCCAGAATCTCAGGAAAATCACTGATTTTTCTTTCAGAAAATTCTTCAGTATATTACAGATTGTATTCTTCTGACTTAACTCCCCTTAATATTTCAGTGCTTTGGTTGAACTCACTCTAAAACAGAAAAAATGCTCTAAAACCCTAATGGGATGAGGGAAAACGAAGGTGAGAGGAAAGCCTGGTGCAAGGCAGCTTTCCATGACTTTTCTGCTCTGCATCCCTATGCTCCAATCCTTTCCTCAGATGTCTTCTTCTTGTGTATCCACAGGCCCATCTTCTCCAGGAAGTTCTACCTTTTCCCTCTTCCAACAGCCCAAAATGCTCACCACTGGATCTCATGATTAGCTTGGCTTTTGGATTTTTTTCTTTTGGGTGTCCCCCCACCTTTTTTTACAGTATTGGGGATTGAATGCAGGGCCTTCACACTGAGCTACATTCCCAGCCATTTTTATTTTTTATTTTTCTCTAAATTTCCCAGGCTGGGCTCAAACTTGCAATCCTTCAGCCTCAGTCTCCCAGAGTGCTGGAATTACAGGTGTATACCACAATGCCTAGCCCAGGTGTGTACTTTTATTCTATGTCTGTCTCCCTGATGAGCTGTGTGGATCTTTATAACAGAGACAAACTCTTCATGACCTCTTCTTTTCTTGACCACTAAGGATAGTATCATGTAAGCACCAGATGTTCAACAAGTAATTGGAAATAATGGTAGAAAAATGATGTGGCAAGTGCAGATTATTTTTTAGGTGCATGCCAAGTAGTGAAAATACTCTTACACACACCTGCAAGGGCACTGCTTATAGTAAATTGGAAGTAAAATATTTTTCAACAGTAGAATTTACAAGATTGGCAAAGAATCAATAAAAGCTTAGCAAATTAATAAATAGCAAAAATATATTTTTTAAATTTAATCTACATAAAGAAATACATCATTTTAAGATATTTAGGGATATTTATTCACATAACAACCACTATGATAATGCAGAAGTTATATTAACTAGAATTTACCTAACTCTCTTTACTGTTGTTGTTAATAGTATTTTTATTGAGATGCACAAATTTATTAAAGTTTAAATATATTCAAAATTCACTGTCATAGAATATAGACTTCACTAGGTTCTAGTGTATTTGCTATATTGTACTACCACTACCTCTGTCTAATTCTAGAAGTTTTCTATCATAAACCCCCCAAAAGAAAATCTATATCTATTAGTGGTAACCCCCCAATATCTTCCTTGAACCATTTCCTGGAAACCAGTAATACACTTGCTCTATGGATTTGCCTATTTGAACATTTGAGATGTTTGAAATCTATATCATGTAGCCTTTTTCATCTGGTTTCTTTCAAGGTTTATAGGGTTTATCCATTGTGTAGCACACAGCCTTCATTCATTGTTCATAGCAGAATGACACTCCATTGTATGGATGTACCACATGAGTTTACCTGTTCATCATCTGATGGACTTTTTTCCCATTCGTTGACTATTCTGGGCAACTGCTGTGAACAATAGTACACAAGATTTTGTGGGGATATGCATTTTTTATTATCTCAAGTATATCCCTAAAATGTAATTGCTATACTCACTCTCTTTTTCATCTTCATGTAAATCCTTGAAATTAAACACTATTATATCATCTTTTGTATAAATACAAAAAGAGATCCCTGAGAGATTTCTGTTTGCTAGCATATTCTTCGCAGCATATATATATATTTTTTTTATTTTAAAGAGAAGAAAAAACAAAACAAATCAAAAGAACAAATTTTCAAACAAACATAATAGGAGGGTAACAATGGTTAATACATTACGTATTACTATCTTTAAGTTAGTTATTCAGGACACCAGACATTAGCATTCAATTGTCCAACCATTATTGGCACAAACCTTACTCTTCAATGAACTAAGTAAAAATGGTAGTGTATCTATCTTAACCATCTTATATATATATATATACAATTTTTTTCCCTTTCCCTTCTTTCTTTTCCCTATTCCAGTCTCTCTTTCCTTTTGACCAGTTTCTTTTTGATTCACCATGTCTATTGTACATTTTGGATCTTATTTACTCTTTCAGTTTCTCATACTAGAGAGATAATACGATGCTTACACATGTGCTTCTGGTTTATTTCACTTATGAGTATTTTCTCGAGTTGCATCCATTTACCTATATAAACCTCCAGTTTATCCTTCTTTATGGCTGAATAGTACTCCATTGTATAAAAATACCACATCTTTCTTATCCATTCCTCAGTTGATGGGCATTTGGGTTGTTTCCAAGATCTGGCTATTACAAATTGTGCTGCTATAAACATGGGTGCACATATATCGCTGTGGTACGATGTTTTTAATTCTTCTGGGAAGATGCCCAGAAGGGGAATAGCTGGGTCAAATGGGACCTCCAACCCTAGTTTTCTGAGGAATCTCCACACTGACTTCCACAGTGGCTGTACCAGTCGACACTCCCACCAACAGTGAAGAAGGGTTCCTTTTTCCCCACAGCCCCTCCAGCATTTGTTATTAGTTGATTTCTTAATAGTAGCCATTCTTTCTGGGGTGAGATGGTATCTCAGTGTTGTTTTAATTTGCATCTCTCGAATGACTAGTGATGTTGCACATTTTTTTGTATATTTATTTGCCATTAGTATTTCTTCATCTGAGAAATGTGTATTCATCTCAGATGCCCATTTTTGGAGTGGGTCTTTAAATTTGGGAGGTCTGATTTTTTTGAGTTCTTTATATGTTCTCGATAGTAATCCTTTGTCTGAGGAACAGCTGGCAAACATTTTTTCCCACATTGTGGGTTGTCTCTTCACTCTGTTGGTGGTTTCTCTTGCTGTGCAAAAGCTTTTTAATAAGATGAGATCCCAGTTATTGATTCTTTGGGATAGTTCCCGTGCGGTTGAGTTTTTATTCATAAAGTCTTTGCCTACACCAATGTCTCCAAGGGTTTTACCTATCCTACCTTCCAGCAGATTTAATGTTTCTGTTTTAATATTTAGATCTCTGATCCATTTTGAATTTAGTTTAGTGCATGGTGAAAGATATGGATCTAGTTTTAATCTTCAGCATGTGTAGAGCCAGTTTTTCCAGCACCATTTATTAAAGAGGCTATCTTTCTTCCAGCGAATGTGTTTGGCACCTTTGTCAAAGATAAGGTGGCTTAGTATGTCTGGGGTTGTTTCAGCATCTTCTAATCTGTTCCATTGATCTTCAGGTCTGTTTTTTTGCCAGTACCACACTGTTTTTATCACAGTAGCTTTATAGTATAATTTCAAGTCGGGGATAGTGATGCCCCCTGCCTTGCCTTTGTTGCCCAGAATTGCCTTTGCTATTCTAGGTCTCTTCTGATTCCAAATGAATTTTAGGATTGTTTTCTCTAATTCTGTGAGATATGCTGTTGGAATTTTGATTGGAATTGCATTAAATCTGTATAACAATTTTGGAAGTATGGCCATTTTCACTATATTGGTTCTTCCTATCCAGGAGCAAGGGATATCTTTCCATTTTCTGATATCCTCTTCAATCTCCTTTTTCAGAGTACTGTAGTTTTCAGTATAGAGGTCTTTTACATCCTTCGTGAGGTTGATTCCTAGGTATTTCATTTTTTTGGATGTTATTGTGAAAGGTATTGTTTCCCTAATTTCTCTTTCAGTAAGTTTGTTATTTGTGTACAGGAAGGCTATTGACTTTTGAGTATTGACTTTGTATCCAGCTACACTACTGAATTTGCTTATTAAATCTAGCAGTTTTTTAGTGGAGTTTTTGGGGTCTTCTGTGTAGAGTATCATGTCATCTGCAAATAATGATAATTTAACTTCTTCCTTTCCAATCATTATTCCTTTTATTTCTTTCTCTTGTCTAATCGCTCTGGCTAAAGTTTCCAGAACTATGTTGAATAAGAGTGGGGACAGTGGACATCCTTGTCTTGTTCCTGATTTTAGAGGGAAGGCTTTCAGTTTTTGGCCATTTAGTATAATATTGGCTGTTGGTTTGTCATAGATAGCTTTTACCAGATTGAGATAAAGACCCTCTATTCCAATTTTCTGTAGGGTTTTTATCATGAAAAGGTGCTGGACTTTGTCAAAAGCTTTTTCTGCATCTATTGAGATGATCATGTGATTTTTGTCTTTGGTTCTGTTAATATGCTGTATTACATTTATTGATTTACGTATGTTGAACCATCCCTGCATCCCTGGGATGAATCCAACTTGGTCATGGTGTATAATCTTCTTGATGATTTGTTGGATTCTGTTTGCCAGTATCTTATTAAGGATTTTTGCATCTATGTTCATTAGGGAGATTGGCCTGTAGTTCTCTTTCTTAGTTGGGTCCTTCTCTGGTTTTGGTATCAGGGTAATGCTTGCTTCCAGGAATGAATTTGGGAGTATTGCTTCCCTTTCAATTTCATTGAAAAGTTTGAGAAGTAGGGGCGTTAGGTCTTCTCTAAATTTCTTGTAGAATTCGGCAGTGAATCCATCAGGGCCTGGGCTTTTCTTTGTTGGGAGGTTTTTAATTACATCTTCAATTTCATTGGCTGATATTGGTTTATTTAGGATTTTTAAATCTTCTTGATTCAGCTTTGGTAATTCATACGAATCTAGGAATCTGTCCATTTCTTCTGCATTTTCCATCTTAGTAGAATATAAATTTTCAAAATAGGTATAGATGATCTTCTGGATTTCTGCAGGGTCTGTCGTGATATCACCCTTTTCATTTTCAATTGCATGGATTTGAGTCTTTTCTTTTCTTTTTTTAATAAGGTTGGATAAGGGTTTGTCAATCTTATTTATTCTTTCAAAGAACCAACTTTTTGCTTCATTGATTCTTTGTATTGTTTTTTTATTCTCCAATACGTTAATTTCTGCTCTGATCTTTATAATTTCCTCCCTTGTACGGGCTTTTGGCTTAACCTGCTCTTCTTTTTCTAGAAGCTCGAGGTTCACCCTTAAGTTGTTTATTTGCGCTTGCTCTATTTTCCTGATATAAGTGTTTAATGCTATAAATTTCCCTCTTAGGACTGCTTTCATTGTATCCCATAAGTTCCGGTATGTTGTACTGTCATTATCATTCAGTTGTAGAAAGTGACTAATTTCTTCTTTAATTTCATCTGTGACCCATTGGTTGTTCAGGAGGATGCTGTTTAATTTCCATGTGTTTAGGGAGTTTTTGTGGGATCTTTTGCCATTGATTTCCAATTTCATTGCACTATGGTCTGATAATATGCATGGGATAATTTCAATTCCTTTGCATTTACTTAAGCAGGTTTTATGAGCTAGTATGTGGTCTATTTTGGAGAACGTCCCATGTGCAGCTGAGAAAAATGTGTATTCTGATGTTGTGGGATGGAACACTCTGTAGACATCTACTAAGTCCATTTGTTCAAAAGTTTGGTTCAGTTCTACTATTTCATTATTGATTTTCTGTCCAGTTGATCTATCTTTTTGTGACAGTGGAGTATTGAGATCTCCCAATATAATTGTATTAGTGCTTATTTGATTTTTCATGTCCTTTAGTACTTGTTTTATATAGCTGGGTGCATTGGTATTTGATGCATATATATTTATGATCGTTATCTCCTCCTCTTGGATTGTTCCCTTTACAAGGATGTAATGACCGTCTTTATCTCTCTGAATCCTTCTTGGCTTGAAGTTCACTTTGTCTGCAAAAAGAATAGCTACCCCTGCTTTTTTCTGGGTTCCTGTGGCATGGAGTATTGTTTTCCATCCTTTGACTTTCAGTCTATGAATTTCTTTCTGAATTAAATGTGTTTCTTGTATACAGCATATTGTTGGATCTTGCTTCTTGATCCATTTCGCCAGTCTGTGCCTTTTGATTGGTGAATTGAGACCGTTAACATTGATGGTTAAAACTGATATGTATTGACTTGTCATGATATTTTCCTGTTGTTGGTTCCCACTCTTTGTTTTTCCGCTTTCCGGCTATTTAATTATTTGCCCTGCCTGGTGGATTCCTTCTGTTGGGGTTCCTATCTCTTTCTAGAATGTCCTTCAGAACGTTTTGGAGTGCTGGTTTGGTGGTCATAAATTTTCTCAGATGTTCTTTGTCATGAAAGTATTTTATTTCTCCATCAATTTTGAAAGATAGTTTTGCAGGGTACATCAATCTGGGCTGAAAATTATTTTCCTTTAGAGCTTGCAATACATCATTCCAAGCTCTTCTTGAATTGAGGGTTTGTGCTGAAAAGTCAGCTGTGATTCTGATGGGTTTTCCTTCATAGGTGATTTGTCTCTTCTCCCTAACAGCTTTTAAGATTCTGCCCTTCTGTTGAATTTCTGGGATCTTGACTATAATATGTCTGGCTGAAGTTTTTTTTTGATCATGTCTAGTTGGTGTTCTAAAAGCTTCACTTATAGGGGTGTCAAATTCCTTTTCTCTTCCAGGAAAGTTCTCCCTGATTATGTCTTTGAACAAGGTTTTAATGTCGTTGATGCTATCTCCTGCTTTTTCATTTATTCCAATTATTATTAAGTTGTTTATCTTTGAGTCATCTAGCAGCTGCTGAATTGATTTTTCATGGTCCCTTGCTATTTTTAAGAATTTTTCCATTTCATGATCACTAATTGCAAGCCTGTCTTCTATATCTGAGATCCTGTCCTCGCATTGGCTTATTCTGCTACAAATACTTTCAATGGAATTTTTTATCTCTTGGATATCTGCTTGAATCTGCCTTATAGATTCCATTTCTTTCCTATGCTGAGCATTCATGGTTTCTATAGTTTTCTTAAGTTCATCTATTTTTTTGTCTGTATCAGCTATAGTGTCCTTAAGCATGGTCTTCATTGTAGACATTATCTCTGCAGTTATCTGTGAGATTATTTCTGTTTTAATTTTTTCCAGAACCTCATTCAGTTGCTTTGTTGTTACCACTTCAGATAGGCCAGGTGGGTGGCTTTCGGATTGTCCCACCTCGTTGCTCCCTAGGTTTGCCTTTGGTGAATTGGATGTGTGTGGTTGCATCTTGTTTAAGTGTCGTCTCATTTTTTCTTTCTTTAATTCCTGGGGTGATGTTTGCAAATTACCTATAGTAGGTTACTTTATTGCTAGTGTTTAAGATCTTTAGAAGATGACTACTTCTCTGCAGTATCTTCCAAGTGGAGCTTGCTTTTAGGTTTTGAGCTTTCTGCCAGATCCTACCTCTTCAATTCGTTGGGTATGCGAAGTTGCTACCTGTTTGGCCCAGTCCTTGATTCTTTGGTACTGTGCCACTGTATTTTCTGTGTCCCTTAGTCAATCTCAATCATGAAATATCAGGAAGGAAAGATGTTTAGAACAATTATTTCACATTTGGCTATAATGTTAACTAAAGCATCAAACACAGCCTAAAAAATGACAGACTGAGCTAACCAGTTATTTACCACTTTTAGCTGTATAGAGTTGCGGTTATATAACAAAATCTAAAACACACCAGAAAAATTATATGCAGTATACAAGTCCTATGTATGTCAATTTTTCCTTGAGGAGTTTAAATTTAAGATGAGTTAAGGAGGAAATAGAGTATTGGGAGAAGAGGAAGGAATTAGATGTAAGGTTAGAGGACCAAGAGGGATCCCACTAAAATTGGGACACTAGTGCAGAGGACAGGTGGTAAAAAGAGAAGGAATGGATAAAAGGAAGAACAGATCACAACCACAATCACAAAGAAGTTAGAGGCGCTGTTTACACTCATATAAAAAACCAGAGAGAATAATGAAGGAAAGAGCAAATACACATACAGAAACAAAAACAAAGATAAAAACAATAAAACAGACAGATCAAAAAAAAAACCCCACCAAAAAACAAAACAAAACAAAACAAAAACAAAAAAACCCTTCGCCAGAACAAAAAAACAAATCAGTGAGAAAAAAAATAAAAATAAAAATAAAAAATAAAAATAAAAATAAAAAATATAAAAAGAATCAGTTCCAGGTGTTGACTCTGTTGTAGGCAGGTACCTTGTGACAAAGTCCTGTTCTGTGCAGGTCCGTCCCAGTAAGCCAGGAGCGCCCTCTGGAGGGTGGTGAGCAGAGGCGCGTACTTTCAGGCAGAGACCAGTCTAGCTCGCCTCCGCTCTCGCCGCCCTTTCACGATCCCTGGGCCTGAGAGGCTCAGCGTGCTGTCCGGAGCGCGGGTTCCCTGCACTGGTTCCCGCCGCTCTGGTTTTTCGCCACGCCCCCCCACAATGGCGCCGGGCCAGTCGCTCTCTGGCGCGGGACAGGTGTGGCTGAGAGTCCAGTCTCGTTCGCCTGCTGACCTCAGCACACTTTCGTGGGCTCAATTGAGAGGCCCTGTGCTGCCCTGTCCGGAGCACAAGTTCCCAGAGCAGTTTCCGAGCCGCTCTGAGTTTCGCCACACCCCCCACAATGGCGCCCGGCCGGTCGCTCTCTGGCGCGGGGCAGCTGTGGCTGAGAGACACTCACCGCCGGTCAGCGCCGTTCTCCGCCGCTCCCCTGCCCCGCCGCTGTCTCAGGATCCTCCGTGGGGGCTCCCTGGGCGCCAGCTGCCACCGTGTGTCCGTAGAATTGAGCCTCCGCCGGCGCTCCAACTCCCGGGATATTAGAAGGTGCACGCGCGCGGTCTGCTCCTTCTTTCCTTCTTCTTTGTTGGAAGTCACCCGTCACTGGTGCCGGGGGTCCCAGATTGCGCTTCAGAACTTTTCTGGGTTTCGGGGAGGCATCTCCCCCCCTCCTGCGCTTTCTGGGTCGCTATATTCCCGTGTTCCAATGGTAACTTTTAGAGAGAGTTTCGCAGCATATATTTTTAAAATAGTCTAATTCAGACTAGTTTTTTCCTCCTGAATTTACTTAGTTTTCTTATTCTGACATATTGTGGCTTGGGAGGATACAATTTCCCTCCCAACACAATAGGCCTCCTCAGACAAATATATATTTCTCCAAAAATAAAAGCAGATCTTAAATTAATTTTTGCTCCAAAAGACACAATAGGCTTATTTTCAGAGGATTTCTTTATTTTTTTCACATTCAATCATCTACATTTATTCATGTGCAAGAATATTCATTTATTCAAATACAGTCATTGTTATCATTTTCTGGAACATTGTCATAACTCTCCAAAATGTGAATTCCAGCCTGAATTTCTTATGATTCCATTTCCTGTAGAACCACTGGCCCCAATCTCTCATGTCCAGCAATAGAGCTCTCTTCAAATGAGCACTTCCTGTCCATGTAGTCTGCTCCTAGTGTATTAACAAAACAGCTGTCAGTGATTTTACCACATGAATTCTGCACCCAAGTCACGACCTCTTGCAGGCTGGGCCTCAGAGAGTTTCCATTAAATCAAGTGTTAATTGAAGACTTACGAGACAGGAGTGGCAACAAAAATGATGACAGTTAAGAATGATGGGGCTGGTGAGATAGCTCAGCGGCATAAGAGCCTGCCTGGCAAGCACGAGGTCCTGAGTTCAACTCCTGGTACCCACATATTAAAAAAAAAAAAAAAAAAAAAGGAATGATGGTCCACACAAAAGCAACGAAAAATTGTAGGCACCAAAATTCAGAAAACATTTCCTTATTTCACAAGAGTGCATTAAGTACATATACTACAATACACAATGTATTGAATTACAAAAATTCATATTAGACAACTACAGCCATTTGTTATCAAATACACATATTATTCATGCATTGTCTATAGTCCCATTGGTCATTTGGCAATGTTTCAAGTTAATCTGTTTTTGTAGGTATTTATCTCTCATCCAAAGTTGGCGGTTTGAGCATTTACAAATACTTATAATTTATATTATCATTTATTTTAAGTATTAATGACAATAATATTATGTATTATATTTAATTATATATTATTATTTTATAATTCAGTACATCCATCCAGTGTCGCAATGGATGTAATAAACACATCTGTCTGGCTGATGATCTTAACTAGGGCTTATTTTGGGGGTTGGGCCTATTTTATGTGTATCCTGAAAAAAATCATGATGGGATTTATTTTTTAGTTAGGTCTTAATTTGGGGAAAAAATAATATGTACAGCACTCTGATTAGACAAAGGTAGATGAAGCAAATTCCCTGGGCAACTTCCAACCAGATGGCTGCTCCTAGGACTTCCCTACTGGAAAAATCTGGGGTCACCACTGGTGTAGTTCTTTCTTTGATTCTTCTGACTGTTGAGTCACTAGAGCCATCTAAAAGACTGACAAAAACAGTCTAATACTCAGCACAGAATCTTTCTGGAAACACTTTTCCACCCTGTGTAATAAGGCTTGTGTGGGATAGGTAAGCAGCGTCACTCGCTCCTTAGTTTATCATGGTAGTGAAGTGGCAACAGCCATGGGGACTGGCAGCGAGATGTGTATGAGAAAGAAACCACCTGTAGCCAAGTGTCTGTTTCTCCTGTGAGTAAGGCTGATGGCTGATTTGGGATGAGAAGATATAAATGATCTATAAAGTGCTCTGAGAATGAAAAAATTATAGCTTATTTCCAAGCCTAGAAAAATTGTTCCTATAGACCTATAAGTGGTTTAGTAATAAACCACTTTTAGCCTCTAGATATAAAATCATTTTAATAAGTCACAACCATCATTATTTTTACAAGGTGAGATAGACTAGAAGAAGAATAGGAAGGTGCATTTCCCAGGTAGCATGAGTAAGTATTGTCTTTCCAAACTTTGTTGTTATTGTTGTTGTTGTGTATGATGCATAGATGTGTATACAGGGCTGGGTCACGATATAAAATGTATTTCTTACTCTGGTCACCCCCAGAAATGTTCAAAAGCCAGGCCTCTTTTTCTTACTTCTTGTTAGCCACAGGCATCCGCAAACATTTCTGAAAGTTTTTTCTGGCTTATGTATGTAAAATCCCTATTAGTTTCTGAAGCAGAGGCTAGTTTGCATTTTAATCATTTCTCTGCAGTCAAAAGTTGTGTAAGAGGCACTTGAAGTATCTCGTGTGAAAGGGCAGATGAGGTGTGCTATGGCATATTGGAAATAAAGATTTCTGAAATCGCTTAATTTTTTTTTTTAAAGAAAACAAAACTATCAATCTTTTCTACCCCCCAGGGAACATTCCAAAATGCCTAAAAACATTATTTCAGAGGTGTGACTAAGGAAGCCAAGGAAATTAGCAATTGCCATGAGTGTGTGTGACACAAAACATTCCAAGATTTTGTCTCTAAAATTCCAGCCCATCTTTTATGTGTATATGCTGTCACACAAAATAAGTGGTTTCCAGGCACCTTTTATATATACAGATATAAATGCTACACAATACCTGTGTCCTGAACAAAAGGGAAAGTTATATGTCTCTTTTTAATGTTAATAAAAAGGACAGTAAAATCCATGATACGTTTATGAGCACGGCCACTAGGTTTCCTGTTTGCAAGAAAGGGCTATTCTGCAGAAACCCATAGAGGACAACACCAGCTGACCTTTATTAACAGACTTCCTTTCCACCCTCAGTTGCCTCAACAATTCATGTTGTACACAAGTCTACATAAGCCATTAAACCTTTGTGGTGGTAGAGCAACCGCATAAACAGGAATATTTGCCAATGAGGGCTTTGGTTACATTTGTTCTGTGCCCAGTATTTCTAGGATTCAATTCTTATCTCAGGCATGCATTAACTTTCTTAGAAACCTACATAAAAATCAAGGTACTATTTTCTCTAAAACTCCATATTATTTCTTATCTCTCCTATTCTCACTCATTTGCAGTCTTGACTTCTCATTTATGTTCCTAATTTCCAGGTGCTCATAACAATGAGGTTGTCTGGTTGTGTCACCAGCTAGCATGGATCTTTACTTTGGTAGAAATGGAAATATCGAAACTGAAGCATAATTTACAGAAAACAAAAGCTTTAATTGGAAAATTAGAGGGAAGATAGGAAAGAACTCCAGCTTAGGTAGCTGTGGGGGGGGGGTGCACATTCTGACACAGGGATTCAGACGGGCCCATCCCTGAAGGTGGGAAGCCTGATTTCAAGGATTAGTTGCTGGTCTGGGGTCTGGGTGATCATTAATCAGTCTTGGTATCATAGCTCTGGAATCTTTATGGCTGAGGAGTGGTTTTGTTCCCAGGAAAGAATTGTCTCTGTCAGTGGTGATATCGATTATATCAAAGGTGAGGCTCTACATTTTCTGGAATCCAGGTGATCACAGGTTTAAGATAATGGCTGGATGGGTAGAGCTGAATGTCCCCGGAAACCTCTTATGTTGGTGTACTCAATCTTGAAGGGAGATGAGATCATATAATTGAATTCAGAGCTAATCAACCCTGTCTGGCCAACTCCTAACACTCCCTAAATGATCAATATCCCCTTATGCAGAGCTGAAAAGAGAATTGACCCAAGATTTATGGAAACAAAGGAAATGAAATAAAAGTCAAGCTTTCTGCTGCTTTTAGTTAACTATTAGGCATCCATAAGCCCAAGTGAAGAGCCATGGGTCATAACAAAAATGGCTTTTAAGTCTTTGACTGTTCTAGAAGAAAATATAAATCATGCTTTAAATGATTAGCAAGTAAGATCCTAGGATTCTTCCGGTTCCCCATCCCTATGATGGCTCCTGACCATTTCCTGACTGAGTCAGTTGTCCTATCAATTTCAATAGTTCCAAGGCCGGGAGTGGTGGTACATGCCTGTAATCCCAGCACTCTGGAGGCTGAGGCAGGAGGTTCACCATGAGTTCAAGGCCAGCCTGGGCTACATAGTGAGTTCAAGGCTACTCTGAAGTACACAGCAAGACCCTGTCTCAAAAAAAATTATTTTTCAATACTTCCATTACCCAAATTTTTTATCTCTCCCCAGGGTAATGTCAAGATCCTTCCCAACTGGCCTTATATCATATAGGGTTACCATAATTTTTTCAGGATAAAAATATAAACATCATTTTGAGAGTCTTCACTATTTTCAACCTGTTAGTAAAATCTGTTATCTCTTCCTTAGAAATAGCATTGATATTTGCCCCATTTATACTGGAGCTGTCATATGTTGTGTCATCATTTTATGCCTAAATTACTGCTATAGCCTCTTTATTTCTTGTTCAGATGATGGGGAAATTATATGCATGAGAATAACTTAAAACTTTATTAAGGATATGTCAGACATTGTTGTCAGTCACATAATAATCACTGTAAATGAATAAAACTCAATGCTGACATCAAATGTCTCAGACTCTCTGCTTCTACAAACAGACTGATACCAGGCATTCTTAAACATCCTCCTCAGAACCCTGAATGATTCCAGCATTTGTTTCATTAAGTGTACATACAATTTTGCCTCACATTTGTGGTTTTTACTATCTGGAAGGACTCCATTTTTCCCACCTCAATTCTCTTATTCCCTGATGTGGTTCATTTTGTGCAATAACCTAAACTCTCACTTGGTCCCTACATGTTCCATATACTTCTTTACCTTTATTTTTGTCATCTTTCTTGGAGGCATTTATACACAATCTTCACCCATCCTTCAGGGCTGGTGGTAGTGTTCCTTCCCCACAAAACTTTCTCCAAACCCATTCTTCCCTTCTAATTCCTATTGTGTCTATAGTTTTGGAGGAAAATTCTATTTTAGGGCACTGACTGAGCTATTAATTTGCCATGTGTTTCACAGTATTCCTATACATAGAATGTAACCTCTTGATCTTTTCCTAAATACTTGATGTTGATCCCATGCCACCTAGCATGGTGCCAAAATAATAGTAGATACAGCCTTCACCAAACACACACTTCCACCATGGAAAGATTCTCCTTACTCAAGTGTTCAGTGACTGACCCCCTGTGCCTGGTCACGTTAGACATTTAAAGTGCAGATCTATGCAAACAAATAAATCTTGATATCAGAAACATATACACTGTACAGTACACACCCAGAGAAAGGAGAGACTAACTCTGTCTTTGGAAGTAAAATGAGTCTGCTGAAGTCATATGTTTTCCTATGTGGAACATCCTTTCTTTCTTATTTAACTGGAAAATTCTCCTCACCCCTGAGGCTTAGCTCAAATTCTCCCTCTTCTCTGCAGCTTTATTTGTCAACAAAAGAAAGAATTCAATGTACTTAAGATTATACTTGAAGAACTAAAAGACCCAGAAAAAAGTGATGACTTGTTCAAATGATATACATATTTTATGCAAGTGCTCTCCATAAATTTTTTATCTTTGATATTTGTTTTAAGTAATTCTGCACATAAATTTCTCTTTAGATTTTTATTAAGCACATCTAAGTTATAGTCTTGAGCACTGACTCCAGGTATGCTATAGTTGTTTGCAGAAATTACTGAAACATTCCCCCCTCCCCTCCCCTCCCCTTCCCTCCCCTCTTCTCTCCCCCCCTGCCCTCTTTTCTTCTCTTCTCTTCTCTCCTTTTCTCTCCTCTTCTCTTCTCTCCTTTTCTCTTCTTTCTCTTCTCTTCTCTTTTCTTCTCTTTCTCTTCTCTCTTCTCTTCTCTTTCATTTCTGTACCTAATTTCTTGAAGGCTCTGAATGGATGTAAGAGTCTATAAAGGAAGTGTTGTGTTCTCCACCAAGAACAAGCCCCAAACTGTATGGCTAATCTAGTGAGTATGTTTTGGAAACATCCCAATTTCCTTTGCTTGATCTAAGGGAAGTAGTGTTTGATCTAACCCACCTAATGTCTCATTTCCAGCCAGTTATGAAAACATGCTTCACAGGAATCCAGACCGCTGGGATAAATAGGAGTAAATAATCAGAAGAAAGTGGTTAAATATAGATCAGGGTTTATATTTATAAAACTTTTGAGAGCTGGCCTGACAGTTCCTCCATGCAACTCCATCCATAGCTCCTCTTGTCAGTAGTATGCGTGTCTTAATTTTGATTAACTATTTTAAGGTCAGAGTTTTTATTTTCATTTACATTAATTCAGGGCTGGTGAGATGGCTCAGCGGCATAAGCGCCTGCCCGGCAAGCGCGAGATCCTGAGGTCGACTCCCGGTACCCACATAAAAATAAATAAATAAAATAAATAAATAAATAAATAAATAAATTCAATAATTGTTTATAAATTCTTATGCCTCTGACATAGCAAGGCACCACAGAATAACTAGTAAACCTAAAATATCAGTTTAAGATACCACTGGGAATTTTCCATTAGCATAAATGGATGTGCATCATTTCATCTCTTTTTCTTTTAAAACACAATTACACACTTCTTGTATGGGACAGGATATGGGAAATAAAATTTCTGTTATACTACTTTGTAGCATTCTTTATAATAGATAAAATAATCCAATATCTATTAATGTGGCTGTTTAAATAAAATATATTAATGATATTCAATGAAATGTAATGCAAATACTTTAAAAAATGAAACAAATGTTGATATAATTTTTTCTAAAATGTATTATTTAAAAAAAATAATTTACAGCAAACTTTTGAGATGTAATTTGTATTTGTAAAGATTATTTGTAAGGACTTCAATTTTCAACCATAATTATAGAAATTACAGGTCAAAGTAATATATAAGACTTATCATCTGTATCCTAAAGAATTATAAAAATAGACAAAATATTTTAAGGCAATTCTGTTCATGAGTTTCGCAATAGATAATGCAGAGCTGTCTGTGATATTCGAGAAAAAGAAACACAAGAGATAAGTTCCACATTCACTATGGATCTCACAAAATCTGGGATAGCAGCTACTGAAGGGTTGAGAGCAGGAGAGAGATTCTGGAGACTGCAGAATGCTCAGATAACTTGGAATTCCAACTACCAAAGAGCAAACTTGCTGAATGCCTGGAGCATTCAGTTAAGACCTTGTGAAGGATGCACTGTAGAAAAGCATCGCTGCGCCCTATTCGCAGACGAGTCTAGAGTAGCCTCAACAAAGCCCCAAATCAACCTTTGTGGGGATTAAGCTGCTCCTCCAATAAATCAACTATTTTCTAAAACAATGTTTGAAGGAAGAAAAACAACATCTTAACATACAAAATATAATAAATGTTAGATATCACATGGTTTCTCTTTTTATAAGAAACTCAATATATAAATAAAGTGTAAAAAAGACAGATAATAGGAAACAAAGAGAGAGAAAAAATTATTATAATCCAGCCTGGACAACATATCTAAAAGTGTATCTTGGTTTAGCATAATTGTCTTATGTGTTTTATATGTTTTTTGGCCTGTTAGTCTGGCTGCTAATCTGTATGTATGATAATTTATAAGAACTTGTAAGATAAATGAATCTGATGCTGGCACAAACAGGGACTGAAGAGAAAGGGGGAAAAGCAATTGAGATGTGTTATGGACATGCACCAACTCCTCAAAATGAATGTAATCATTATGTACTGCAAACATGTTAATAAAAATTTTAAAAATTAAAAAATTAGATATGAAAAAGCAAGAAATATGAATTATAATCAGGAAAAAATAGTAAATGGAAAGAAGCTGAGTAATCATATAGGTGTACAATTTAGGAGAAACATATATCTATATTCATATAGACATATGTAAAATATTAGAGTCATAAAATACAATATCTAAAGTGAAAAATCCAGTAAGAACACTTACTAGTTTGGATAATCCAGAAGAAAGTGAAGTTTTTGAAAATTGTTTAATGTATAAAACAAAGTACACAGGAGATGAAAGGCTGAAAAAGATAAAGACAAAGCGACTATGAGACAATATTGACCGACCTAATGTGTACAATTGAAGTCCAAGAAGGATGAGATTAAAGGATTGAGGAAAGAAACAAAATAAAAAGAAGAAAGAAAAAAGAAAAAGTTTAAAAAATAATGTTGAAAACATTTTCCAAATTTTAAGATAAATATCAGCTCATGGAATTGAAAAGTTTGACAAAAGCAAAAAAAAAAAAACCAAAAAAACCAAAACACCATATCTAGGTAAATTGTAATCAAAGTGATAAAAATCTAAGACAAGAGAAAATTATAAAAACAGCCAGAGAAAAATGGAACCCATCAGGGTAATGACACTGAGAATAAAGACTGACTCATCCTCAGAAACAGAGGAAGTTGGAAGACAATGGAGTGGCATCTTTTCAGTTCGTGGTCAGGGGTGGAGACAACCTTTCAACCTAGAATTGCATAACCAGGAGAACTAACCTGACAAAATGATGGCAAAGTAAATATATATTCAGATAAGTACCTGAAAATCTTCATAATTAACAGATCTACACTACAAAAAATGTTAAAAGAAGCTCTTCGGTCTACAAAAAAAATGGGTATGAAAAGGGACTTAGATATAAAAAAGAAATGAAGGGTTCAAAAGAGTGAATATATGCAAAAATATTAAAAAATACTTATTCATCTGACATCTTAATTTCTTTATGAGACAACTGTTTAAAAAATGACTAAAATGTTTCATGTAACAAGCACAAAGGATGGAGAAGAATAAATGTTATAAGGTTCTTACACTATATTATATTTAATTTAACTTATAGTATGATACTTGAATAATACATATCATAATAACAAAATCAATCACTAAAAATGAAAACAAAAAGGCATAGCTAAAAAGGTAAGAGAATCAATAAGTGGAACAATAATAAATTTTTGATGAATATAAAAGGTAACACAAAAAGTGGAAAAATAAAACACAAAGTACAAAGAAAAAAGCAAGATAGACTAAAACTCAGTCATACATATAATTATGTAAATAGAGTAAACTGATTAAAAGGCAGAGAGTGCTAGGCTAGATAGAAAGACAAGACTCTATGTTTAAACAGAGATAACGGACAATAACAAAGTGAAAATGTTTTGTATATATATATGTATATATAAAGGAGAATTCATAAAGACTGTAAGGATATTTAAAAGATAAAAAAATATTATGAGCTGTTTCGTGCCTGCAATCAATACTATAAAAACTCTTTCAGAAAATAGTGTAGAAGGAAACACTTCCCGGCTCATTTTCTGAGGCCAGTATTACCATAGTACCAAATCCAGAAAAAACATAAAAAGAAAACTATAGACAATACAAAAAGTACATAATTTTTTTTTTTTTTTTGTGGGTACCGGGGGTTGAACTCAGGACCTCGCGCCAGCAGGCGCCCGTGCCGCTGAGCGATATCACCTGCCCCTTTTTCGTATGTGGGTACCAGGAGTCGAACTCAGGACCTCGTGCTTGCCAGGCAGGCACTTATGCCGCTGAGCTATCTCACTGGCCCCCATAAATCTTAAAAATTCTTAACAAAATGTTAGCAAGTTAAATTCAGCAATATATAAAAAACATAATGCATCAAGGTCAAGCAAAGTTCACCTACGCAGTATTGGTTTACAATTTGGAAATCAGTCAGCATAAGCTACGATGAAAATAGAGTAAAATCCAGGAAAAAAACCCCACATGGTTATTTTAATAAATGTAGAAAAACAATTTAACGAGACTGAACATCAATTCATGATTTAAAGAAAACCCTTAGAAACTAAACAAAACAGAAAACTTCCTCAGTCTGATCAAGGGTGTATACAAAAAACCCACAGCAGAGCACAGAGATATTTAAGGGACTGAACCCACTCCATATGATACTACAATGGTTTATATGTGAAATACATTTGTCAAAATCCCTAGAATCTGTCCAACACAGAGCGAACTCTAATGTAAATGATGGATTTTAGTTAATAAAAATGTGATAAAGAGCAAAATAAAAGATAATAAGAAGTAGAGCAATCTTTTTCAAATGGGAAAAGTATCAAAAATGGAAAGAGGGGGAGAGGGAGAGGAAGAAAATATGAAAAAAGAGTTGAGATCCATTATGGACATGCACCAACTTCCCACGAGTGTAATCATTATGTAAGCCAAACATGCTAATCAAAATTTAAAACATAAAAAAAAAAAAATCCTATGATCTGAATATCTGTGCCCTTCCAGAATTCACATGTTAAAACCTAATCCCCAGTGTGATGGTATTAGCTACAGAAAAAAAAAAAATTGGTCAAAATCCAGCTGAAGCAGACAGTGCTTCAGATGGAAATGTAAAGAGTCCTCGCTAACAAGAACATGCCTCTATCAAATAGCTTTGTAATCTGCACGTGCAGCTGTGGTCACAGCCAAAAGACGGCAGTAGCCAGCAGCCGAAGTCTCTGAGACCAAACACTGCTCGATATAATTCTGTTCCCGGGATCGAGGAATTTCCTTCATTATGTCAATCTTTAATAAGTTTGCCAAAAAGTTCTCTGGTTTGGGTAATCACAAAGAACAGTAGAGAGGATAAAAGCTGTAGGAAATCAGGAAACGATTTCTGTTATATTTTTCAGACTTTTGGCTCTGGGCAGCAAAATGAATAGTTAAATGAATCTATTTCTGTATACATTTTTATTAATAGGAAATTAGAGTCTCCTGGCCTCTTTAAGTAAATATTGAATAAACATTTAAAAATTCATTTTGAATTTGTCTAAAGACACCCACATTTGAAGGTCCAGCTTTGGCTGTGTTTATGTAGTATTTCTTTTTATCCTTTTCATCATGGAATAATGAATCAAAAAATAAGAAAAAAGAAGGAAAGAAAAAAAAAGAAATAAACCAGGGCCTTCCCCTAAGACCAGGATTATCTAAGCAAAATCAGAAACAAAAACTAGAGTCAAAAACCACATTTAAGAAAAGAGAGACAATTTGAGAAATATGTAATTGAATGCCAAGTTGAGCATGGAATTTAAATGTGTTTTAGGAATCCAGACATCAGTGAGGACAATGGCCAAAAGGAAAGAGTTCATGTTTCATGTAGACCTTGAGCAGCACTTGAAAGATAAGTAGAAGTCGTGACTGAGAATTGAATACCAGACACAGGCGTAATGTCACTGAGAACCATGGTGTCCTGTTCTAGCTCTTCCTTTGCGCTGCTCCCAACCATCCCACCCACTTGAGCAGGGCAGTGTCCCCCGGCAACATACACATGCACACACACTATATTAATCATTCAGCCATCACTGGCACAAATCCCCGACACTCACAACTTAAAGGAGGAGAGGTTTATTTGGTTTCAGAGCATTCAGTCCACCAAAGGCTGGCTCCAAGGCAGAAACGGCATGGCAGAAGGGCCTGGCAGAGGAAAGCTGCTCAACGCATGGCAGCCAGAAAGCAGAGGCAGCAGGCAAATCCAGAGATGTATACCTTCCAAGGCCCTTCTCCAGTGATCTACCTCCTCTAACTGGCCCTGACTATTTAACAGCACATTGCTGATGAATACAGGATAGCACCTCCCTGATCCAATCACCTTCGGAAAGCCCCACCTCTGAACACATGAGATTTCCAGGGTAAAAAGTCCCTAAATCCTGTAGCTCCATGTACAGCACCTGGGGTTTGTGGTGGCAAAATGTAAGCTCCAATAGGCAGAGGAATATATGCATGGCCTTGCTATTACAGCCCACGTGGCCTCTTTGGGGTTGGCTCCACCTGCTGCTTGTGGCTTTCTTCAGCAAAACTTCCACATTCCTAGCATCTCCAGCTTCTTGAAGTCTCCACTGCAAATTTGGTTTCATTTCCCTAGCTTCATGCATTGCCTTCTCAGTGGCTCTTGACAGGTACTGTGACTCTGTCATTCCACATTGCCTGGCTTCCCAGGCTTTCTTCTGAAACCTGGTTGGAATCCCCTATGACTCTATTAATTCTTGTACTCTTCAGTCCTATAAAACCAGAATTATATAGATAATACCAAGATCTGCTGCCACCTTAAGCAGTAGCAGGGCTCCACTGTACTGGCTATGGTGGCCTCTGAGTGCCTGCATGACTGAATTCAGCCTTATACTTCCCTAGGCAGCCCTGAGTGAGTTTGGCATCTTGGGGGCATCTTCCTTTGAAAATCTTTCAAAGATGTTTACCCTTTTATATCCTTAAGATTCTGATGGCTGGGATTTGATCAGTTCCTGACATTATCTCAAGTCATCTTTCCTATTGTCTTTGGCTTCTTTATAGTGGCATTAAACTTTCAGCAACCACATTTTCCTTGGGGCCCCAATTTTACATATGATTCCTTCAGCCTCACACAAAGTCTTTAGACATGGACAACATGTAGGTAGGTTTTTTTGTCATAATGTAACAGCATGGCCTCTGTTCCAATTCTCGATACAGTCCTTCTTTTGAGACCTCCTGAGTCTGACTTTTATTGTTCATATTCTTATCAGTATTCAGGTTTTCTGTGCTCTGAACAGGACCACCCATCAAGCCCTGCTTACAACATTCTAGGGACTTCTCTATCTTGCATCTCCAAATCTTTCCAAACTCCTGCTGAACACCAGTTCTAAAGGCTTCTGAACCACATGATCAGGTAGAGTCACAGCAATGATCTTACTTGTCTTCCATCAGTTTTCTGAATTAGTAACTATCCCATTGCTGGGACAAAATACATGACATCCTCAACTTAAAGAAGAGGTTTATTTGGCTCATGATTTCAGAGGATTCAGTCCATTGCCAGATGGTTTCAAAGCAGAAATATCATGGTAGAAAGACCTGGTGGAGAAAAGCTGCCCAACCCATGACAACCAGCAAACATAGAGGAGAAAAAGTGAAAGAAAGCCAGAAATAGTGTGTGTGTGTGTGTGTGTGTGTGTGTGTGTGTGTGTGTGTGAGAGAGAGAGAGAGAGAGACTTGAAAAGCATGCTCTAGAGACCCACCTTCATCTTCAATCAGGCCCCACCTCTTAACAGCACAGTGAGCTACGAACTCATCAATGGATAAATCCACGACGAATATAGTGCCCTCATTTAAAAATCATCTTCCAAAAGCCCCACCTTTGAACACAGGAGACTTTTTAGATCTACACTGTAATACACACACACACACACACACAAACATACACACTCATGCAAGCACACAGGCCACATGTGTCCTTAGCTTGAAGGAAGATCTTAAGGAAAGCGTGTGATTATTATAGCTACTTAGCATAACTAATTTAGTAATTTGCAAGAGCTTCTCATAGATAATAATACTTGATGAAAAACAGAATTGCAAAAATAGTCCCAATAAAGTCAAATTTTATACCCTTTGGATTCTCTCACTAGCATAACTTTCCTTCAAACATTAACACAGAGGAAATGTTACCAAATTTTCCTGCTCAGCCCAGGACAAAATAATAATGCTGTGCATTTGGCACCTGCTCATAGTGGAAGATGCTATTGGCTCTCTTTAAAGAGACTTCTGTGAACAACAAGAACTTGGCTTGCCTCAGTCTTTCAACACCACCTGTAGTGTTAAGGGTAAAAACATCAGCGTCACTCATTAGGTACAAGGTGATATTTTCTGTTGTTCCTGTTGAACCAGATGTTGGTATCTGTGTGTTTTTCTCATTGATTACTCATGGAAAATTTTTCTTTGGAAATTTTAACATATGGAGAGGGACCCTTTGTTGGCAAAGAGAAAAGAAGTTGGAAGCCTGACTTTTGAGGTATGTATGTCTTATAGTAGGTTACTTTCCCAGAATATTTTTATAGGGGTAAGCTATTCTTTTACTTTTCAAATAATGAATCATTTTTTCCTTTAAATCTCTTTTTCTTAATTCAATTTAAAATAAATAAGTATAGATATGCTATTCTATTTTTCAATAATGTATAAAAATCATGTTTGGCCCTCAAAGTTACTTCAAGCAATATAGAGAAGAAAGAACTGGTAGAAAGAATTCTTGATCCTTTTACTATAATTAAGAATGAAAAGGAGTCATACACTAACATATATGCTAGCTTTGCAAATGGTTTTTACAGATTTCCTTACTGGTAAAAGGACACATAAAAAGTAGGACATCTACTAAAATTTAAAAATACATAAACAAGTGTTATGAAAATATATATTTGCTCTTTTATATTTACCCTAATTTCTACAAGGCCCTCTTCTTGAGACATTCTAATTTTTATGAGGATTACAAATAAGATTTTAAGTAAAAGAAAATTTATGGGAAAGACATAGGTAAGAAATATTTGCGAGGCAAATAAGTTAGGTTAAAAAGTGATTCTGATTCTGGTTTCAGAATAAAACTACAAATATAATTTTAGCTTTCTTTTAACGCGAAACCTCAAATTAGTAATGAGCTCTATACCTAATTATGAGAACCAAAATTTGAAAAAATATGGTATGGATTGGTTAAAAGGATCAGCGCTCACAACTGTATTAGTAATCCAATATAAAAGAAAAATAATACTGAGAATACAAAAATTGTTGCAGAATATTTCATAGATTTACTGTAAAGAATATCTATGGCATCAAAAACTTCTATAGCATATCAGAAAGAAGAAAATTATAGGAAGTACATATACACATCAAGAATTTAGGAAAACTTCTTTTTCTGGTTAAGACACAAAAGTTACAAGATTGTTATGTTTTATATCTTGTTGTTCCCACCAAACCCTCATGGGATCATAGGTGGGGCTTTTGAAAGCCTCATCATGGGGGCATTATATTCGTCAGTGGACCAGTACTAATCCACTAATCCACTGATGAGTTTATAGCTAAATGTGATGATGGGAGATGAAGCCGGTCAGAGGAGGCCACTGGGTCTTGGCTTGGAAGGGTCTGTCTCCCTCCTCCCTTGATCGTCTCTGCTTCCCACTGCCATGGCCCATGCTGTTTCTCTTCTGTTGTGCCTCTCCACCATACTGCTTTGTCTTGGAGCCGATGGACTATGGACTGAAACCTCTACACTCTGTGAGCCAAAGTAAATACTTCCTTCTTTAATTTGTAGGTATTGGGTATTGTGTTTAAGTAATGAGAAAAGAGCTAAGACATTGTCCCTGTCATCCACAGTGATAATAAGCCAGATGAACTACAAAATTACAGTTTTCTAAAAAATCAAAACACCAAGCATGCAAATAAATCTAAATAAACCAAATTCCAGAAAGCGACATGTCCTTCTTAGGAGAAAAAAGACTCATAACTGTTTTCGTCTCTAGTGTAGCTGACAGAGAAAACAATATAATTAGTGTAAGTCACTAGTTATACATACTAGTAAGAAGACGTCAGGCAGAATTCTTGTGAACTTTAGTAGACATTAAAGTGAGGGCTGGCATTACAGATCAAATTACAAGAAACCCCAAGAAATGATTTCTACACCCATCTGCCAAGGTTGTCCTGTGGTCCTTCACTAAATGCTGGACATCATATATTGAAGGCTGAGGATGAGACAGAAGTGAAAGATTAAACATGGTCACAAATTTCATGATTCTTTTGAGATATGGTATCTTACGTTTCTTTCTCTTGAAGGTAGATGGATTCTGTGACTTATTTGTCCAGTAGTATAAAGCAAAAGTAATCTAGGGACACTTTCTAAGTTCACTGTTTAGGAGATGAGGAATTTTTACTTCCTGTCTTTTGAAACTATGGTTCCTGGAAACCAGCAACCAAGCTTTGAGGAAGAACAAGCAGCCCTGTAAAGTGTTTCACATGGGGAGAAATCAAGGCTCTCAAGCCAAACCCTTGGTTGAACCAGAGCAGACAACCAGAAGTAAATTGTCAGCAATTTCAGTATGTTTTCTTGGAACTGTGCCATCTAACTCCATCTAACTCCAGCTGAAGCCGCATGGAACTGAAAAACTGCTAAGATGAACTCTGCCCTAATTCATGACCCATAATACTATTTTGTTCACAGGGGTGGTAATTTCCCCCAGCACACTTATTTAAGAGCGTTTCATTTTCTTGTTGCTTTGCAGTGCTATTTTTGCTATAAGTCAAATGCCCACACATGCGTGAGTCTCTTTCTGGGCCCTCCAATCTCTTCAATTTGTCTGTTTTCACAAAACACCAAGTCATAGTTCGGATCTTAGATGTCCCTCAAAAGCTCATGTGTTGAAAGTTTGGTCTCCAGCCAATGATGACTTTTGGAGGTGATGGAAATTTCAGAAATGATGCCTAGTTAAAGGAAGTAGGTCATCGGGGACATGTCCTTGAAGGATACATTGGGATCCGGGTCTCTCTCTCTCTCTCTTTCTCTCTCCCTCTCTCTCTGCTTCCCAGCCACCCTCAGGTGAGCAGCTTTTATTTCACCATACACTCCCCACCATAGTGTTCTGCTTTACACAGGGCCTAAAACAAAGCCAAGTGACCATAGACCTTCCTCCTTTTAAGTTAGTTATTTCAGGTATTTTGTCACAGCAATGTAAAGCTGACACACACACCATCTGTCTTTATAATAAATGTTGATATCTGGTAGTAGAGGTTCTATGAGTTTGTTCTTCCAGATGGTCTTGGAAATTCTTGTTTTTTTAATACCATATAATTATTATAGAGTCAGTTTATCTGGATAGAGGGCTCTCATATTTTTGTTATATTGTTTCCTATTTTTTTTTTTTTGTGGGTACCAGGGGTCGACCTCAGGACCTTGCACTCCAGCAGGCGCCTGTGCCACTGAGCGATATCACTGGCCCTTTTTTTGTATGTGGGTTCTGGGAGCTGAACTCAGGCCCTCGCACTTGCCAGGCAGGCACTTATGCCACTGAGCCATCTCACCGGCCCTATTGTTTCCTATTTATTACTTTTTGGTGCTATTACAAATGGCATTTAAAAATTTAATTACTAATTATGGGACTGGCAGTATTAATATAATTGATTTTGTACATCAATTAATCTAGTTATTTATTTTTCTGTACACTATTCAAAATATCTATAATTATGGCATCTAGGAAACATTACAGTTTTGTTTCTTTCCAATATTTATACATTTAATTTCTTTTTATATTATTTTACTAGGTAGAATCAATAGCACAATGTTGAATAACAGTAGTAATAATAGCTTTGTTTCTTATCATAGTAAGAAACATTTAAAGCTTCATGATTACAGAAAATGTTTATTACAGGCTTTTTATAAATACAGTAAAAGCTTGGATGGCAAGTAACTTGTTCTGTGAGTGTTTCACAAGATGAGCGAAGATTTTAAATAAATTTTAACTTGATAAATGTGAGCGATGTTTTGCAATACAAGTACAGGCAGTACACAAAGCCAAAGATCACATGATCACAACTGAGCCAACAGTTCTTCTCCAACCCCCACTCTCCTTGTGTGTGGAATTGTGGGCGATCATCTCTCAACAGCAAAAGGTTGTGGAGGAGATCACATCTGCAGAGGGGGAGGAGAAAAATGTGGATGCATTCCTCACTTCAAATGAGATTAGGGAGATTTGTAAAATGTGGAAAACAGTGCAAAATTTTGTAGGAAATCACCACCCAAATAAAACTATAGTAGTGTGAGCAATGAATCTGTTTAATGACAATGTAATGTCATATTTCCACAAAATCCTCAAAAGGAGGAAAAAGTAAATGTCATTGGATAGGTTCCTTGTTAAGGTTGCTTGAACGGAAAACAATTCTATTCAGCCGATAGCAGGATTACATTAGTGATAGTGAAAGTCATCCTACTTTCTCTCCTGTGTCCCTCACACCAGCCACAAAGGTTAATTTGTTTATTTTTCTCTGTATTTTGTATTTTCTTTATTATTTTGTATTATATTACTGTATTGTAATGATTTTAGTATGAGTATGTTTGGGTTATGAAATTAATCATCTGAGTTTCCGTTATTTCTTATGAATAAATTCGTTTTTTTGTTTTTTTTGGTTTTTTTTGTGGGTACCAGGGGTTGACTTCAGGACCTCATGTGCCAGCAGGCACCCGTGCCACTGAGCGATATCACCGGCCCTTTTTTCTTATGTGGGTTCCGGGAGTTGAACTCGAGCCCTCACGCTTGCCAGGCAGGCGCTTATGCCGCTGAGCCATCTCACTGGCCCCAAGAAATTCATTTTGATATACAAGTGCTTTGGATTCCAAGCATGTTTCTAGAATGAATTATGCTTGCAAACCAAGGATTACTATAATCTTTATTAGATTAAGAATATTCTGTTTTATGTTTGCTAAGTGTTCCTCATGAATGTTGAAATTTTTCAAATACTTTTCCTACATTTATTGAAGTGAGGTAGACAGTGAGATATATATATAATATATCATGTAATATATAACTAATATACTATAGATTATATAACTTAACAGTCATACATAACTATATATAGCAAAAGAAGTCATGTAACATTCATATTATTTATCCCAAAAAATTCGGTGGAAATCACTGGTAAATCTGTCTAAGGCAGGATTTTCTTTTTGAAAATATTTTAGTTATAATTTTTAATTGCTTTAATTAATAACAAATTTTTGAAACTATCTAAATATTTTGTCCATTTTGATTTATTTTTCTACAAGGTTGTCCACTTAAATTATATTTGTATATTTATTACCAAAAATATTTTTCTTATTTGCTTATAGGATAATTTCATTGATGTGATGTAAATGTTTAGTAAGCAGAATATAATGTATGCACTGTATCTGTAGATAAGTTTATTAGCAGTTTTATTGATATAAAGGGTCTATAATGTACAATTTATAAATAATAATAAAATAGACTACCACATTCTTTATGGTAAATCTTATTTAATATTTTATTTTGTTGAATGTTTTCTTTGATTTTTGCCGCTTTTATCCATAACCAGTCTTTGGCATCACAGCAATCTTATTTGACAATGGCCCTGCTCATTGTGTGTATCTTTTTCAAAAATACATATCGTCATCGAGTATGATATATTATCTACTGTTGAATAATTTTAACTTTTCCACAAATGATATTCATTAAACTGAATCTTCCTTCAGCCTCAGTACTAGGAGGAACTTGAACCACTTTTCATGATATAAACAACTTCTTTGCTGAACTGGGTAATAGTTTTCAAATATCCGAAGGTTATTTCCTCAATATTTTGGTGCTATTCACAATGTAATGGCTAGAGGCTCACAGTACTTTTGAGATTATTCTGAATTATTAACATTTTATCTACTTTTTAAAAAGTCTAAACAACACTAAAACAATAAATCAAGCCCAAATTTGAAGCATGTATGAATTTCCATAGTGTAAATACTCCCATTATGGCCAAAAAGCACCAGCATGACATGGATAAATACAGAGTTTGTAAGAAATGTAAGAAAGATGATAAGCACTTCACCTTAAAACATTTCCACCAGACAATATCAACAATACATGTAAACTCAAGGGCATAGATACTAAAAAAATATATGTAGTAAAGGAATTGGGTAGTATAGTAGTGAATTTTGAGTATTTGTTACCTTTATTTGTAATTTGTTAAATTTAAATGATATATAATTCAATTTTTGTAATGGCTATGTTTACGATGGACTTGGAGATTTGTGAAAACTTGAAAATTATCTCTTGTGGACCAGTACAAACCTGCTATCACATAGCACTAGATTATTATAGTCTCCTTTCTCATTCCTCATATTGGTAAGTTATACGCCCTTTTTTAATTAAAAAATCAATTTTACCCTGGGTTTATCAATTTTATAAGGTATCCATAAAAATAAATATTTTGGCTTTATTGCTATTCCTTTGTAGTTCATTAATTCCTGTTCCTATCTTTATTTCCTTCCTTTCTTCTGCATTTACTTTGCTTTTAATTTTTATTCTTTAAGTTTTGGGGATATATGACTAGATCAGCAATATTAAAAATTTTGCTTTTATAATATTTATGTTGAAATTACCTTATAATCACTCTTTCTGCAAGATTCTTTTTTACATTTTATAATTAATTTAATGTTTTTAAATTTTATTTGAGGCATACTTCATATATACTATATGTATTTCACAGGCACTTTGATACATTTTGACATTTGTATGTGTCTGTGAAACAATCCTAGTCATTTGGAAGTTTTGTAAACCATTAGCCATAGGTAACTTCCTAGGAATGAAATGGCTAGGTCATATGTCAGGTGTGTACTTAATTTTTCAACAAACCACTAAACTTTACCAGTACCATTTTGTCATTTTGTGATCTAACAAGTTTGTATGAGAGTCCTACCTGCTATACATTCTTCTCAAAATGTTTCATGTCGGTCATTAAATTTAGAAAATTTAATAAGTACATAGTAGTATCTCTGTAGATTTTATTTTTCCAATATGTTATTGCTCTTTATTGCTCAATAATATTTTATCATAAGTATATGCCACTATTCATTTATCCATTCACCCATGAAGGACATTTGATTTATTCCAATTTGGAGCAATTATGCATAATTTTCTATAAAAATTCACTTATGATTTTTACAACATACATTTTTAATTCTCTTGGATAAATAACTAGAAGTGCAATTAATGGTTCTTATTGTAATTATTTGTTTAAATTTATAATAATTACTAAACTGCTTTTAGAGAAGCTGTAACATTTTTCATTCTTGAGTTCCAAATGTTCCTCCATCATTTTAGTTTAAACTTGTGTATCTGGATATTTATTTTTTTTTATTTTTTTTATTTTTTGTGGGTACCGGGGGGTCGACCTCAGGACCTCGCGCGCCAACAGGCGCCCGTGCCGCTGAGCGATATCACCGGCCCCTTTTTCGTATGTGGGATCCGGGAGTCGAACTCGGGCCCTCGCGCTTGCCGGGCAGGCGCTTAAGCCACTGAGCCATCTCACCGGCCCCTGTGTATCTGGATATTTAAAAAGAGGTTTTTGTAGGCAACATATATTTGTGTCTTTTTAAAAGAAATCCACTCAGATAATCTCTGCCTTTTAATGGTGGTTCTTAAGCCACTTACATTTAATGTAGTTATAGATAAAGTTGGGTTTAACTTATCATCTTTCTATTAGTTTTCTGTATTCTTTTGGATGAATTGAACAGTTTTTATGATTCTGTTTCTCCCCATTATTGGTTTATTAGCTACAACTCTTGATTTTGTTTTATTCTAACCATGGCTTTAGGCTTTATACTGTATACCTTTAACTTATCACATTTACCTTACATTAATACAACTTCATGTATAACATAAGAATTTTATAACAGCATTTTTATGTTCCTCTCAGTGCTTAAGAGCCTCACCTCTCTCTTTTATGCTAGTGAGCCAGATTTATAGCTGTACCACTGGCTTGTCTGCAGTCCTGAGGCAGTGAAGAATGTTCAGTGGCTATTTCAGTACAGCTTAATCTGTGGCTAAATTTTGACCATGTTTAATGTTGTCATTCATACTTTCCCCAATGTTATTTTGACATCTCTGTAAGTTAGACAGTGCTGTCCTGAATTGACTGGTATTAAGTTTTCTCCCTTCTGAACTAATTATAGTTCTAGAAAATATAGAAAGGATTCTAGAAAATAAATGACCAAAGGACAATTTGATGATATAAGTTTAAAATTTAAGTTATACTATTTTGTAAATAATAAAGTAAGATTTTTTTTCTCCTTTCTTACATCTAGGTGTAAGAACTCTTCATTATGTAATATTGTGGAGTTTATAGAGTTTACAGCACATACTTAAATAAGGTATTTGTATATACTTATGTAATTTTAATTATTTGTTGAATAGTATTTAAAAATTAAGAATCTCAGCTCTATTGCCATTAACAATGGCAGTTTGAGTCAACAAATATTTATTAAGTGGATATTCTAAGCCAACCATTGCTGTATTTATGGATACACTAAAATTTTTTTGTCTTTCTTAATTATTCCAAACAGCAAACTCTTTCACGTTATTTGTTTTTCACAGGGTAGTTTGACATTAGATAAATACTGAAAACTTTAAAGATTATTTCTTCTAGTAAATACATACAGAGTTCTTGAATTCCAACCAATTTTAGCAACATGTAAATACACATTATAAGAACATAAACATATACATAATAAAATGTAAAAATTTTTTCTTTGGGATTGGTTACCCAAATACAAAAATAGTCCATTGCAGTTGAATTTGAAATGGAATGAAAATTATTAATTCTATCATGAGTATAATTGTTGTCATAATAATAACTTGAATGGGGTTTTTTGGAGTACTTTCAAAGTGAAACCCAAAGTATTTCTTTGCCTACCAAAATTATTCATGCTAATTGTTAAATATAATCCTTAATTTTCTCTTTATACCATAACTCCTGAGAAATACCCATTTCCGAAAGGGAAATATTGTGAGACAAAATAAGAATTTTAGGCAAATATGTTGCCATGGAGTAAAATTTCCATGTAAATATTTTCACAGGTACTGAAGAAAATATTATGAGCTGGTTTTTACTCATGTTCCTTGGGATGTGGCTTAAATGGTTTGGGAATGCTAAGGATGCTCCAGAAGCTTCTTCCCTTCTCTGAACTTAAACCTAATTACTCCGCTATGATTCCCAATGGTTTGGTGCACATCCACTATCAAAAGGCATCTTGACTTGTAAAAGTCAAGAAAAGCACATTTAATTAAGTTTTTTTTTAATCTTGCAAAAATTATTATTGATTTTAAAAAATTGTAGGACTTAGTCACACTAGAACTGTTTTTTAAAGGGTCACAGATTCCTTAGTCATTGGAGATTGTTTTAAAGGGTCACAGAGTTTGGTAAATGAATCTTCAAGTTTTATACCTAGATTTGTTTTAAAGGAAACATATAATTAACCAAAGAAATTAAACTGTGGCTGTGGGTGTACGTGACTTACATATCTGAAATAGACTGAAAACAAATGGGAGGACACAAAGCATATTCTCAGCAATCAAACATCATAGCAGAGCAGAGAACAACAAAATCATTTGTTGTCTGAGACATGCATCCCTGTGCAGTAGGAAACATGATCCTAGGTTATTCAGAGATTGAAGTTTGGCTCCTGGAGTGGGCTCCAGGTAAGCCAATCCATAATTATTCATCTAAGGTGTCAAATCAGTGACTCAACTGCACAATGGCTTGATTGATCCGTGCTATTACTAAGACCAGTGCCAAAGGTATGCTTAGTTCAAGGTACAGGTCAGTCAATCAAGATCGAGTCTCTCACCACAGGATCTGAAACACTAGTGCTCGCTGCACTCAGTGAGCTGCTCTACAGTGTCTTTTAGAGATGAATTAATTTTCCCAGCCATCAGAATTCATTTGCAAATGCAGCCAGCTGGCAGGCCAAAGGAAGTAGAAAACTCAGCCCCTTAATCCTAAAGTGATTTAAATCTAAGAGACAGAAAAAATCTATCTTCCACATGGTTAGTAGGAACTTCTAGACAGTCAAACATTGTGGTCAAATTCCATGTAATTTTAAAGAATTACAAATAAATAAAAAAAGTCCCTTTAACTTCTCATGTCATGTTATAGAGTATTATAATAAAATATATTTATAATACTTCAAAAATTACTTTAGTATTTTTTTTTTTTTTTTTGGTGTGTGTGTACCGGGGGATCAACCTCAGGACCTCACGCGCCAGCAGGCGCCTGTGCCGCTGAGCGATATCACCGGCCCCTTTTTCGTATGTGGGTTCTGGGAGTCGAACTCGGGCCCTCGCGCTTGCCAGCCAGGCGCTTAAGCCGCTAAGCCATCTCACCGGCCCCTTACTTTGGTATTTTACAATACCTCAAAGTTAGCATTGCAACCAATTGCCATTATATTTCCTACCCAGCATAGACTATGCAAGGTTCCTTTATCAGCCTTACTTAAAAAGGTGCAAACTCCACAGAACTGTGTGCCTTGGGGAATTTCTCCTTCAGGGCTTCCCTGATCCATCCTCAAGAAGCTTCTCTCTTTGCTGTTCCCCAATAGAACTTCCTATCCTCTAACCTCATCCCTTGGTCTTTATGACCTCTGACCTTCACAGCGGGAAGGTTCCATTGTGTTCTCACCTCATCTATGCCAGAAACTGCCTTAGTTCTTCCTCTGCTCTATACCTAAAGCCTTCATCCAGCCTTTGTTCAGCTCCTTGCTGGTCCCTGAGAAACAGAGATTATTAGTCTAGGAAATTTTATACAACTGCCATTTCCATGCTTAAATGCAAGAGGGACTTCCTGTGACTCCATGGACAAGCCAGGCTCAGCAACATGAGCAGGAGCTGGGGATCAAGACCAACCCAGCCTGACCCAGACAGCCTGTCCCACTTCCAGGGCCTCACTCTTGAATGGACATGGAAATTTCAGTTTGAGTGCTCACAATGCAAAGCTACCACAATCAGCATGGTTGATAAAAAAGATTTGCTTCCTATATCAAATGTGGTACTGATATAGAGATAACATTTCTTGTCACCAATTTTGGCAGGTGAAGGGCTCATCTGGAAGTTTAGAGGAAATGCATGAAGAACATTCAGGGACATGTTTTCCAATAAAAGATAACAATCATCTCCAAATGCTATATGACTTACTTGAAGAAAAAAGGAATGGCTGAAATAGTGGAAAATATTATTTGGGATTAATTTCTTTAGAGGAAGTATTTATACCCCGTTTCAGAATGACATTTAACATGGCTAAACTGCTCGTCATTTTAGTGCTATATTTCTTAAATTATTATCGGCAGTCAACGTCCTAGTACTGTTTTTTGGAGCTTCTATAATGCATAGAATATTTTCTTATAAAATGTTATGAAAAAACTCAAAGATAGTAAGGCATCATGAATTAGTGAAACTATTTTCCTGTGAAAATCATATTTATGTATCAAAACAACATTCCACCTATATACAAAGTTCAGATGAGTAAGAAATAAGTAGAATAAAAAATATTTATATATTTCTAGAAAATATCACAAAGAACAAGTCACAGAATCACCAAACATGCCAAAGACTAAAAACCTTTTAAAATTCTTCCACAGCAGTAATAAAAATATCAAATAAAGCAAAGTATAATTTCTTTCCTATCATAACAGCAAACTCCTTTTAAAAAGATGCTTCTCTTCTTGCAGTGATACGGGAAATAAGAAGTACACTACCAGAAATGTGATTGGTGAACTCTTTCTGGAAAGCAAGAATAAATTTATTTGTCAAAATCTTTAAATGTTTATAACTTTTGTTGTAGTTGATCTATTTATGACAATCTTTGCTGAGAAGGTAATGAGACCTGTTGATAAATATTAGTATGAAAGTGTTTTTTCTGCATGGTTTGTCATAGAAAAAAACACTGGCCTAAAGGAAAATGTATAAATAATACATTTACATGTACTAGACAAAAGGAAATGTGATTCAGTCATGTACACATTTAAGAACAGAGGCACGAAAAAATTTTGTAATCTAATATTTGGTAAAAAAATAAGACATAAGAGAATGCAGAACACAAATGCATACACAGTATACTCTTCAGGGGAATATGCTAGAGCAATATCCTTGAATCTCATTTTTAGCAGATGTCAGCTATCTGAAACCACACATGCTACTTACAGATGAGATTTCATTTTAAATGAAATAATAGCATGTTTATAAAATGCATTTTGCAAATTTTTATATTTTTACCGATGTTTTTGGAAAATCAGTACTAAATTATCTTATACTTTCTGGGTCTGAAGTGAGACCCATTATAGCTGCTACCTTTTGGAAATACTAAAGAAGAAAAGAACACGATGGGAAAACAAGCACTGGCCTGTGCTTCTTAATGGAATTTCACTGTGTCATTCCCCCACCAACTTCTCCAGGGCTGGGATGTCGGGATGAATTGTTTTTCTTCTGGTAAAATGAGAATATGAAAACTTACTTTGCAAAGTTAGTTGAGGGAAATATGTAAAATACAAAAGAAAAGACACAAATGAGAAAGGAAGCCCAAGTGAAGAGGGAGGCAGAGGCAGGCTCAATGCAGTCCCAAGCCAAGGAGTGCCTAAAGCCACCAGAGCAAGAAAAGGCACAGAGGGTTTCCACCAGTGCGTTAGGAAGGAGCGCAGCCTGGCCTGCACCTTCCTTTCAGAATTCTGGTTTCCAGAACTGTGAGAGAATAAATTTCTAATGTTTCCTGGTAAACTGTTACAGCAGAGATTAACACAGCCCACAGAGAAATGAACATCTTGAAATAACTTCTGGTCCCCAAGTCAGCACCAAGTGACACTGCCCTTTTTTAGCTACTATGTCCATACAGCTCCTCCCCTTCAAGGCTGACTCCAGCTCAACGACTTTGTATTCCACCTACTCCTCTTCTGTCTTTTTCTTTGAAGCAGTGGTGCTCTCTCTGTGAGGTGTGGATGCTTGGGGAGAGTGCTAGCTAGCCTGTCCAGACTCCTGCTAGCCATTATGCCACGTCTGGTATGAGGATTAAAGTTTTGCCTGTATTCGTAAATGAGTTTAATGAAATAAAACATTTTTTCAAGTGATCATTGTATCAATCAGTGCTTACTAGAGAAACAGATTTAATGCAAGACATATACATATATAAGAATTTACAGGGCCGGTGATATCACTCAGCGGCACGGGTGCCTGCTGGCAAGTGCGAGGTCCTGAGTTCGACCCCCAGTACCCACACACAAAAAAAAGAGTTTACAATATTGGCTTACAATGGTCCCCCACAGAGTCAGGTGTGGAAGAGTGTAAAAGGGCTCTCTGTGTGCTAGAGATCCAAAGGATCCAGTCAAAGGCCCGGAGCTCACTGTAGTGTCCCGTGTGAGTCCATATCGGGAGGCTGAAGGGTCTGTGCTGGAAGCCAGGAGATGGTGTCCAAGGTGAAGATGAAGACTGGAGCTTCATAGAAGAAACAGAAGCGAGCCTTCATTTCCCTTTTATTCCATTCGGGAGACAAGTCTAATGGTTGCTGTCACTCACACCCAGGTTGAGTCTTCTGTTTTCAGTACATCCCTTCAGCCACCCCTAGCACTACGCTGATCCAGTTTAGTTGGGTGTTTGTTACTTAAGTTGACACTGTCAGATGTCACAGTTATCAAGTTTTGGTGGACATGTATCTTCTCAACTAAAAGATGTTAAACACGCAAATATTATAGGGGCAAAGGAACACAAATCTTTTGCACAAATAAAAGATCTTTACATTGAAAATCAACACAAACATCTTTCAAAAAATAGTGACTGTATTCAATTGAATGGACTTAACGTTTCAAAAACTAACAAGTAAAAGACAATACAATCACTATATATTGGGCTATATTTTAGCATTGGGGATCTTGTGCTAACTACTTAATCTCTGCTAGTTTAGTGTCCTAAACTGTAAAATGAGATTTTATTGGGTCGTGGAGAAGACTAAGTGAGCTAGGGATGTGGAAGGCCCATGGGAGAACCCAAGACACAACAGATACAAGAGATGTTCCTTTCTCTTGTCCCTGTTCCTGGTATCAACCAGTCAGGGGCAGGTGACTTTGCAGCCATCAGAGTAACAGGGAGATATATGGTACTAATGCTCCCAACCCAGATGTTATCGAGTTATTATGGGGTCATGTCTGGTGCTCTTAAACAGAAAATTTACCTGAAGGGTGAGTGTGTGTTTCCTTACTGATCTTTAGGAGAATGTCCAGAATCATATCAGAGTTACTGCTGTCACATATCATTAAGAAGAAATATCTGATTTTCTCTAAAGACACCTTTAGTTTTACTAGGAGTTGAAAAGTGATTATTTTCTTCCTTGATGAATAAACATATACTAAAATTTATACAAGCATCTTGATTTCAGAGACAAAAGATTGACTAAATATAAGGCCTGTGGAAATATGGGATGGGATGAAGAATTTTCTAATTAAATCTACAAATTTGGCGCAAGTTATGTGCTTACAGCCTTCTTTTCAGTGAGACAAACCTGGTCTGTTTATTTGGCTTATTTAAGCAATTAGTTGTAAAATCAGGTTGGGATGTTTTTAAGCCCATAGTAGTTATTCTTTATGGGTCTGAGCCCTGAACAAAAATATTTCTTTAAGGTTTTTATTTGAGCCTTGCTTGCTCCAGGTGAGCTCTGGCAAACACTGTAGAAATGTATAAATCTGGAATGGTAGGAAGTATAGAAAAGGGAAGGAAATGACCTCAGTCTGGCAGGAGGCACAATGTTACTTTCTTTAAATAAAAGGTATCCTCTGTGCTGGCTGACCTGATGCAGCCCAATTGAGCATGTTATTGTATTCTGTCACTTAACCCTGCCAGCCATAGAAGAAGCTGACACCAGGCTGAGGTTACAAAGAGCCTGTGTGTCCCCATTTGGGCTTTCACAATCCTCCCAGGGTTTGACGGGAGGCTGCTTTGTTATTTTTCTCAAGTCCTGTCACAAATGGTCTTTGACAGAGATGCCCAGAAGGTCTGAGTGAGAACTACAGGAGCTGGTTGGTGCCAGACGTGCCACGTGCCCATCCATGCAGGTGAGAGGGTGGGAGCAGCTCTACCCATGGCACCCAGGGACTGTCCCTTGATCTAGCAGCGAAGAGCCTCTTGTTAGGGGACAAGCAACAGTCATAGCTAGAATGAAAGGCAAGTTCTGATAGGAAGCAGTAGGACAAGCCTTGGAAGAAGACAATATGTAGCAGGTCGCAAAAGTCTTCAGCTAACCCAGGCCACAGGCTACAATGCTTTGGTTTCCTCAACATTCTAGCCAGTCATCTGCTGGTTTTTATAAGGGGAGAGCATTGTCCTAGGCCTTTCTTCATGCATTTACTCTAAAATTCCAAATGCATCTTTTGTCTAGAGGGCACAGCAATAAGGAATAGCACCCCCATATTAGTACTGCACTTGATATATGTAGCATATCTTTTCTACCAAGGATTCTAATGAAATAATTCTGTATGCTTGTATTTATGCATTTTACAACTAGAATGATTCATTTTGATGTTTTGATCCATAAGAATAAAGTTACTGAACATAAACTTTTAATATATTCCATAATTTTTAGAGCTCTGGCTTAGCATGATTCTTTTTTAAAATGCAGCAAGTGGTACCTATATTTCTTCAACAACCTGTTTTAGTCCTAAAAGATGATTAATAGAACCCAAATCTATTCCAACTTCTGGTAATGAGATTCCAAGAGCAACTCTCTCACTAATTTTCATATCAGCCTCCATAGCTCCCAGTGTTATCCCTGGTGTCATTGACACATGAAAAATGACCGGCAGCCAAATGCACCCAGGGTGGAGAACATTTCAGAGATGCACAGGCAATTTCCTCTTTACTGGAAATGTGTCTCACTTATGTGAGTCTCTTCATAGGGTTGACAATCTCAAGACAGTAAAATATTTACAATTATTGAGGATTTCATGGCCTTAGGAGAGATATACAAGGAAGGAGTTGTAGTTAGAAAATTTTCTAATGACAGTCTCTGTAAATTTGACAAGAAGAAATGATCTTTGACAGTAAGATAATTCGTGGAGTTGTGGAACAGAGGTCCCTGAATTCTATTTGAGAGTCAGTAATGAAGCTACTGACTTTCTCCACCAGCTCCTAAAATTTGCTCCTAGTAAAAACAAAGTGGAACATGGCCATTCAAATCTTGTTTAAAATATTCTATTAATTCTGGCAAGAGATTTGAAATGGATAATACATATCCTTCTACATAATAGCGAAGTCAGAGCAGAACTAATGTGTAAACAAACCAACTTTCACAGAAGCCTTCTGCAGCTCCAGAAGGGGTTATAGCAGAAGTTTATGTACTGCACTCTGTCTAGGGAAATTTGGTGTAAGGTGAAGGATGCAAAGATTATATCACTACATCCACAGGAATCCACGTGATAAATTACAGAACGGAGTTGTTGCATGCGCCTTAAGTCCTAGGTAGAGGTTTTTGATTCAGAGATGACAAGGAGAGGAGGGAGTTACAGAAAGAAAGAACACAGCAATCTTTAAGTGAACACTCAAGATAGAAAAGCATGAGGGTTTTTTGGTTCAGAGCCCCCAATAGACATGGAGTGGAGCACAGAAGGGTGAGATAAATGTTGATTGGAGCATATTGCGGGAGTGTCAAAGAGGTAAGTCAGTTCTTTACTCAAGAAGCAAGGGGTACAGTGTGTTTCATACCAAGGCACCTGACCACCACTATTGTGTGGGACATAGACCTCATTCTCTGCATAAATCAAAAAGACAGCAAAGTATATTGTCTCAAATTCCCTAAGTATAGTTGTTGAAAACTGTATGAAGAAACTATGTACAAAGTACATGACAAGCAGAGATACTTCACTCTACCCTTTTCTGTTGTGATTGCAGGAAAAAATATTAAGAACAATGTTTTCCATTGTTTTGTTTCCTACCATTGAGGTTACTTTGGATAATTTAAGACAAAATGGAGATCACATATTTATTTAACTGTATTCATAATACTTTCTATTTATTTATTTTCCTACTTATTTTTTATTTGCTTTCTTAAGACAGGGTTTCTTTATGTAGTTATGTAGTTCATGTTGGGCTTGAACTGACTGTGTAACCCAAACTGGTTGTGAACTGCTGGCAATCCTTCTGCCTCAGCCTCCCAAATGCTGGGATTATAGGTGTGGACCCCCACACTGGGCTTCATATTTTCTTTTTAATGACAAACTACGTTGACTTTACGTGTATAGCAATAAATGTTTCCTTTGTAGAACAAGTTGTTTAAGTAAAAATTGAGTCATTTTAGAAGAAAAGTATTGAATAATTAATAGTACAAGAATATGACCAAAACCACCAAAGTGGTTTATAAATGACTAAGGTTTAGACAACACTGATTTAGATAAACAAGGCTGAATTTACCATCCCTTAAAATTATATTTAGCTTTATGATACTGAGATGTGCAGTGATCTGCCTGACATATTTGCTCAAATATTCATATCTAACACGAGGCTATCTCAGAGTGGGAGGGTCTGTTAGCAATTACTTAAAAGGAAAACAATACAAATGAAACACATGAATTGATAAAGTAGCCACCACCAGTGCTATACCGTTCAAATCAGCATAAATTACATTTTCTCTTCTCTCAGATGATTAAATTTTGTAAGCCTGATAAAATTGTCACCTCCTTAAAATGAGGGTAGCTGGAAGTCGCAGTGGGTAAAGCAGGAGGTTAGAATTGGGCTCTGGCTTGAGATCCTGCTTCTGTCTTTTATTACCTGTGTGAACCCCAACAAATCATCTGGTCATGTGACCCAGTTTGTGGATCTACACAGGTGATAATGAAGCTGCCTCCGTGGGGTTATTATCTGAGGACCATGGGAGATAACATATGTGCTGCTCAGACTTAGAGACCTGCACATACCATGGCTATCCCTCCTCGTAGCTCCCATCTGCCTCTCCAACCTCTCCTTCTGCACTCCATTCCTCGCTCACTTCCATCATCCCTGCTCTTCCACTCCTCAAGCTCCCCTTCCCATCCCACCTGGGGGTGTTTGCATTTGGTCTCTTCTATCTGGAATGCTTTCACCCAGACCTCCAAACGTTTACTTCCTTGCTTCAAATAAGCTTCATTTTAAACAAGATTTCTCCTGGAAGGCCTCAACTAATGTCTTATTGAAAGTACCCCCATTTCCCCTACTACTCCTCTTTATCACTTGTCCCACTTACATTTCATAATTTGCTGATTACCACTGAAGCTGCATCATGATTGTCACATAAAAGCATTGCCTTTGCTTTCTCAGTGACAGTCTACACCTCCATAGATGAGAAGTATTTGTCTCTCCACTTCGTCACTATACCCTCGGCAACTACAATAGTGTCTGATGCATAAGAATACTTGATATGTGGCTACTGAACATCATTATTGTTAGTAGATGAATTTTGAAAAATCAATACAGAATTCATTGAGTGTTGCTAAGTACTAAGTGGACAGAGCTCATACCAAAAATAGTTTGCCCTAGGTGGATAAAAGTAAAAACATAGGAATTAGCATTTGCTCTTTTTCTTCTGACTGGAAGTTAAACAGTGGGTCATTTTAAACAGGAACGATAGGAGGAGTTTAAAGAAGACACTGGACAGACAGGGTAGCCTGGGAAGACTTTAGAAGAAATGGAAAGCACAGGAGGGTAGTGCCCAAACTGGCAGTCACTCCTTTACCACTGAAGTCTTCATGAAAGATCTCATCAATACCACTGTGCCATGTCTCTGCTGATGCTACGCACCCACGCATGACAGGATGGGGTGTAAGCTTTTTGTATCTTCTGTTATCCACGAGTGTTCTGTTGAGCTCTTCTGGAGTGAGTGTGTATGTGTGTGTGCATGTGTGTGTGTGTGTTTCTTTTCTTTGGCTCTGGAGTCAATTCAGTCTGCTCTTAGTACTTGGCAACCCAGCATGCTTCCTCCCACTAATGACAAGCCTGTCTGCAAAACAGAACAACATCTTTGAGATGGGGTGTTTATCTGGGCAGCAGGCAGCCTCTTCAGCCCATAGGGGCCCCTCCTTCAAAGGAATTGCTGAACTGTACTCACCTGATGAAAGCTGGGACTGTGTATGCTTGACTTGATTTATGGGCAGCAGCCAGCTCATTAGGCACACTGGCCTGAGGAATCCAGTCTATCATGGGGACAAATGTTTTTGTAGCTCTGTGGTGCCCACAGTGCTGTGTGCAGCTTGGGGGCCTGAGTACAAAGGGGGCAGTGATAAGGGGCTCTGGAATCTCATGCCTGGCTCCAGGAGCGCTAACTGCCCAGGAGATTGATATCTAGGGTGCAAAGGCTAAAAAAATGAGATTAATTTAGCTCAGCTGTGCTCGCTGAGAGATTGGGTTGCAGTTGGGGCTGAGACATGAGTGATCAGACCTCAGGGATCGGGGGTGAGTCTGCAGTTGGAAGGAGGGAGTGGGATAGATTGCCTGTCAACATACCTGCTCCCCAGCAAAACGATCACCTCCAAAGGCAGCCCTACCTTACAGATAATCCTATAAAATGCCAGTAGGAAAACATGGTATGTATTCCTTGGGATATGGCATTGGAAACTGGGAGCACTATCTCCTAATCCTAGGAACGTTCTCTGGGGCAAATTGCTTTAAAGACACTCCTAGCCTCAGACTCTTCCCCCATGACATAAGACTAAACAGTAAAGTATTTCAGGTAATCTGAAAAATAAGAGTTTTCTTTCAATTCCAGTACTTTGTCATAAGATATTATTTCCAGTATCTCTCATTGTCCTTTATGGTGTGGGCCTGATATTTTGTCTCCCAGGCTCATCTTCTAAGAAAATACTTTCATATGCATGATTGCCTGTAAAATTCTTGACACACAGGGTTGAGTCCTTATGTAGAAAGTCTAGTAAACTTCAAATTACATGTCACATTTAAAAAAGAAAACATTTTTTCAATAGAATTTCATTGTTCTTTGCTAACTTTTAAGTCTCTTAAGTATACTTCTCAGAAAATTATCAAATCTTTTCACCTTTTTTGATAAGCTTCCTTTTAAAATTTACCATTTATTGGACACTTACTATGTGCCAGGTACTGGGCTAATGCTTTATATAATGAATCCAATCATTGTTGAAATTTATACAAGTTGTTCAAGAGTCATTATTAATGATGTTACTTCCAAAAGTGTACAGGTTTGACAGACAGATTTTATGCCAATCCAAAGTATAATTAATCCATAGGTTTGGGTATTTGTGTTATTAACTAGGTGCTAAACCAATATGAAATAGCAAAGCCTGATATGGTCCTGTTTATGGAACTGAACATTAAAATGAAAGTAGCAAAGCCCAGATAAATAAAGGCCCCCTCCTCACTATATTTCTTATTTAGATTGTGAATGTTATTTTGGAAGTAGGTTGAAGCTGGAACAGAAGAGGTTATAGGCTTTAGAATCAAGACTCATGAGAATTATACATCCAGGAAGGTAGTCTTTGGGGAGAGTGCCATGGTATATGGTGGGGTAAGGACCAAGGTGGACACTGAAGACCAAATTCTCAGTTTTCACTGTCATGGTCTTGTCCCATGATCCAAGGGAAATCACTTGTTCCAGAACATTCCTTATTTGTAAATCATAGGCATCGAATTAGGTAATGAGTAGAAAACTTCACTGATAAGTATAAAGCCTTAAACCCATGAAAAAATTGTACATCTCAAAAAAAGTGTGACATTCCCAAAGTCACAAGTCTACTCAGTGGTAAAGGGAAGAATGAGTGCTTATGTCTTCCATCACTGAGTTACTACTTGTCCTGTCACACACTCCACATTCCTACAATGACTAAGAAAATCCAGGTCCTTAATGGAACTCAGAGTGAAATCAAGGAATAGCCACAAACCACAATTTAAACAGAGCCACAAAGTCAAACATTTACAGAAGGCAAAATTAACATTCTTGGATCAAGTTCTCTAGCAATCAGAATAGCATATGACCAGAACTGCTCTGGTGTAGGAATTAATGGGACGATGGTCCATGGGTAATAGGAGGTACATTACCTCCCCTTTAAGTGGCCCTGACTCAACCAGCACAGAAACACAAGAAGGAAGACTTCTGCAAAGAGACCACCAGTTGTAGCAGAAAGAAGCCATTAACTTTTAAAAATGCTGTATAAGTAGAATGATGGTACAGAAATCAGACTCTGAGATGTGAGTTTTGAGTTCAAATGCCTGCAAAAGTAGGAAATTATCCAAACAAATGAAGGAAGCTGGGGATAAGAGATAGTGTAGTGTTAGAACTATGGCAAGCTGGAAAGAAGATACTGTATCAGCTTCAGCCAATCGCAGCTATGAGAGAAGGAATGAGCAATGTGGTTTGTTCTTATAATTTAAGAAAAGTCAGAAATCAGGATTCTTATATGAATCCACTCAATTTTTTAATGCTTACCATAGATTAAACCTCTGTTCATATTTTACAAAATGTGAGTGTCTGGGCATCCTTTTGTAATCTTTATCCATGAAGGTAGAGAGGAAGTAGGGGCAGAAAGCATGAATTAGAGATCCAGGTGTGGAGTTGGGGTGGAAGGGAATAAGAATGAAAAGCTACAGGAAGAGTAGTAGAGCCAAAACCCAGTCTGGTTTCCTATCTTCCATGTCCACTGTGGTGATGAGAAACAAACTCATTTAATTTTAATTAATCACCTTTCCAGTTTAAAGAAGCTGGCCAATAAACAAGACCAGTCAGAAAAGCCAAGAGATGGCAGTAAGTAGGAAAATAGATTGAAAAAATGTCACTATCATGACTTGGGTGAAGAAATAAGACCAAAGTCCAAATGCTGGTATTTGTATGAACATACAAATACTGTTTGAAGTGGAGCCAAATACTATGTATAACTACATTTCCCTTTTTATTTTCCCTACCCCTGTTTTAATAGTTGTTGTTTATTGACCTGTTCCTAGTTTATGCTCAAACATCCAGCAGAACTCTGAACTTTCTCTGAAATAGCCATTCTTCAGGCCCGCCAAGCAGCTGTGAACATAAAAGTTCACCATCAGGCTGGGAGAGTCCTTTGCTTCTCCTGCCTTAAACCTTCTCATTTGTACCTATATAGGATATATAAAATGTGCAAAAATTAAAAATAGGTCTTCAATCTGTCAATGGTTTTAATGAGAAAATATAAATTATAAATATAATAGGAAAGAAAAATTTTAAATGATAAATAAATGTTTTCTTCTTTAACTATTTGATATAATTTCTGCATATTAAATATATACTGTAGAACTATATTTTTACTTAACCTGTATATTAATTAAAAATAGTCTTAATTTTTCAAAAAAGTAGTAAGAAACTGTGAGTCTATATAAATAAGGAAGAATAAGAAAGCTTTATATTGCTTATAACAGGCAGACTAAATCAAATCATTAAAAATATTTACACATTTAGAAATGACCAGAAGCTCTTTCTGAATAATTCCATTGATATCTGGTGTTTACATTGGCCTTTAAATACTGGCTTCCATTCTTTCAAAATGATGAGGCCAAATAGATTGAGAAATATTATATCCAGAACTAATTTCATTAATTAGGGTATTTGCTTATCTAGGCTAAATCAAGTAGTCTTTGCCCTAAAGTAGTGTTTTCAAATTACAAAGGAGGAGACCTAGGACAGGCTGGCCCTGGGTGCACAGGCACACACATGCCTTTGGTGGGTGGACTGACACCAGAACCCAGAGACCCAGGACAGGCTGAGCCTCGGGCACTTGGAGTAATCAGCCAGACCAGCAATGTGGAAGTGTCTGAAGCAGCAGCAAGGAGCCAGCAGTTGGACTCCAGAGAATTCCACCAACAGAAGACCAGTCCCAGACCCCACATCCAGAGCCCAGGATAAGTTCCATACCCAGAACAGTTCCCATAGCAAACTTGCCTGGAGTACACAGCACATTTCTGGGATCTGACATGGACACTATCACAGAACTGGAAACACCAGAAGTATTTTACTACTTTTATTCTCCTTTATTTGTCTGATTGGCTACCCCTTTCCTGTCTGGTTGGAATTTGTCTTGTTTTGTGTTGCATTTTGTGGTTATTTTTGTTTTGGAAGGGTTTTTTGTTTGTTTGTTTTTTGTTTTTTTCCTCTCCTCTCTTTCTCAGGTCTACTTTTTTCCCCTTCTTTTCTTCTTTTCTTTTCCATTCTCCTCTTTCTTCCTTCTTTTTTTCACTGGTTAGGCTTCTTAAATTTCTTTTTCATTTTCTTCTATTGATACTCTTTCCTTCCTCAGCTACTTTTTGAATTTAAACTTTCCAGTGAGTAAACACTCTCTCTTCCCTTTCTGATTACTCCTTCACATTCTATTTCATTTTTTCCCTCCTCTGCCATTCAGTTTCCCAAAACTTGGGTGACATCCTTTGACCTCCGGCCTTGACTCTACTATATTTGACCTCATTCATCATTTTATTCTGTCCCCTACCAATCTTAACCCCCCACCCCCCACAGAAGGGTAAAACCACTCCACTAAGGGGAAAATCACTGCATACAAGTACATGGTATATGTCTAATTTTGTTATATAATTTTAGAGTTTGCTCCTGTGGTTGGAGGTAGCAGGTTAATGGTTAGCATAGTTTGTCAGTAAACAGTACTTCAATCTATTGTTATTACTAACTGTACTACTTTAGCCAGGTTGTCTTACATGTTATAACCAGTTTCTCTCCTCGTATGATAACACTGCGATAGTATAGGGTCATAATCACCACCACAGCCCAGTACCAAAAGACTGGGTGCTGAGCCAAATAGTAACTTTGCATCCTTTACAAATTGGGAAGGTAGTTTCTTGGGATAGCTATAAAGGACTACCTATATCTAGAGGACATCCCTGAAGAACAGACATCTAGGCAAGCCTCAATACTAGAGATAATGCTATCTGTCATAAGAAATCAGTAAGTGTCAACATAGAAAACAAAATAAAATAAAAGAGACAAAATAGAAAATGGCAAGACACAGAAGCAAAATGCAACCCCAGACCCCCAGCCCACCCAGGACAAGCCCAGAACACAATGAGATAGACAAAATTGGAAGTCAAACACTGGAACTTTCTGAAATGGCAACAGACGTGAAAAACAAGTGGAAAAGGCTACAGAGAAAATAATCACTCAGGTAAAAAAGAAAGGATGTTTAAAGTAAAAGATATTAGAGAAGACACAGATAAAAGAACAGATGAGCTTAGAAAAATGATGGAAACAAAAAATGCCCAAAGTAGGAAAGAAATAGAATCCATGAAACACATCCAAATAGAAATCCAAGAGATTAAAACCTCCACTGAAAGTATACACAACAGATAGAATGAGGGAGAGGATAGAATATCAGACCTTGAAGACAGACTTGCAGCAAGTGATCATGAAAAGAAAGATATCTTAAAAATAGCAAGAGACCATGAAAAATCAATCCAACAGCTACAAGAAGATACAAAGAAGAATAAGATAAGATTGATTGGGGTCAATGAAAAGGCTGGAGACAGCGCAAATGCCATTAAAAAAAAAAAAACTCTTCACAGAAATAATGGCAGAAAATTTCCCAAGTGTGGATAAACAATTTGACATACAAATAAATGAAGCATATAGAACTCAAAACAGCCAAGACCAAAATAAAACTACCCCAAGACATATATTAATCACGGTTCCAGAAATTCAGCACAAGAACAGAATATTAAAGAAAAAGCCCATCAGAATCATAAAGAAAAGCCCATCAGAATCACAGCAGACTTATGAACAAAAACCTTCAAGTCAAGAAGAACTTGAAGTGAAGTATTTCAAGTCCTGAAAGAAAACAACTTCCAACCCAGATTTATGTACCCTGCAAAACTATCTTTCAAAATTAAGGGAGAAACAAGATACTTCCAAGACAAAGAACAACTGAAGAAATTCATGGCCACCAAACCAACACTACAAAGAGTACTGAAAGATATTCTAGACAGATATAAAAATGACCACATTTCCAAGAACAACAACAGAAAGAAACCACCAGACAGGGCAAGCAATTAAACAGAGGGGAAAAGTAGGGAATCAGCAACAAGAAAATAACATACAAAGATAAGTCAATACATATCAATTATAACCAGTGATGTAAATTGCTTCAATTCACCAAACAAAGGAAATAGATTGGCAAAATGGATAAAGAAACAAGATTCAACAATATGCTCTATATAAGAAACACATTTAACTCAAAAAGAAATTCATTGACTGAAAGTCAAAGGATGGAAAACAATCTTCCATGCAACAGGAACCCAGAAAAAAATGCAGGGATAGCTATTCTGTTTGCAGACAATGTGAACTTCAAACCAAAAGTGATCAAAAGATATAAATAAGGTCACTATATACTTGTTAGGGGAAAACTTCAAGTAGAAGAGATAACAGTCATAAATATGTATGCACCAAATATGGGACCACACAACTATATAAGAAAATTATTAATAGACATGAAAAACCAAATAAGCAATAACACAATTGTAACAGCAGACCTTAATACCCCCTTGTCACAAAGAGATAGATCAACTGAACAAAAACTGTGAACAAATGGACTTAGTAGATGTTTTCAGAGTGTCCCACCCAATGTAAACAGAATACACATTCAGCTGCACACAGGATGTTCTCTAAAAAGACCATACACTAGCCCACAGAACATGCTTAAGTAAATGCAAAGGCACTGAACTTATCCCATGCCTATTATCTGACCATAGTGAAATGAAATTGGAAATTAATGGCAAAAGAAACTGCAAAAACTCCATAAATACATGGAAATTAAACAACACCCTCCTGAACAACCTATGGGTCACAGATGAAAATTAAAGAAGAAATTAAACAATATCTACAACTAAAAGAGAAAAGATATGCAACATAGTGGAATTTATGGGATGCAATAGAAGCAGTTCTAAGAGGGAAATTTATAGCAGTGAATTCTCACATCAGGAAAACAGAACGAGCACAAATAAACAACCTAATGCTGCACCTCAAGCTTCTAGAGAAAGAAGAGCAAGTCAAGCCCAAAGCCCGTGCAAGGTAAGACATTATAAAGATCAGAGCAGAAATTAATGCAATTGAGACTAAGAAAACAATACAAAGAATTAATGAATCGAAGAGTCGGTTCTTTGAAAGAATAAATAAAATTGATAAACCCAAGCCAACCTTATCAAAAAAAAGGGGAGAAAAGACTCAAATTTATGCAATGAGGAATGAAAAGGGTGAAATCACTACAAATCCTGTGGAAGTTCAGAAGATCATCAATACCTACTTTGAAAATCTTTACTCTCATAGGATGGAAAACACAGAAGAAATGGACAGATTCCTAGATAGGTATGAATTACCAAAGCTGAGTCAAGAAGATATAAAAATTCTGAATAACCTAATATCAGTTAATGAGATTGAAAATCTAATTAAATCTTACCGACAAAGAAAAGCCCAGGTCCTGATGGATTCACGGCTGAATTCTACAAGAAATTTAGAGAAGATTTAGTGCCAATACTCCTCAAACTCTATAATGACATTGAAAGGGAAGCAATACTCCCTAACTCATTCCAGGAGGCAAGTATTACCCTGATACCAAAATCAGAGAATAATCCAACTGAAAAAGAGAACTCCATGCCAATCTCCCTAATGAACATTGATGCAAAAATCCTCAATAAGATACTAGCAAATAAAATGCAGCAAATCATCAAGAAGATTATGTATCATGACCAAGTGGGATTCATCCCAGGAATGCAGGGATAGTTTAACATATGTGAATCAATAAATGTAATGCACCATATCAACAGAGCCAAAGATAAAAATCACATGATCATCTCAATAGATGCAGAAAAAGCTTTTGATAAAGTCTAACGCTCTTTCATGGTAAAAACCCTACAGGAAATCAGAATAGATGGTCTTTACCTCAGTGTGATAAAAGCCATCTATGACAAACCAACAGCCAACATCATACTAAATGGGCAAAAACTGAAAGTTTGCACTGTAAAATCAGGAACAAGACAAGGATGTCCACTATCACCACTCCTATTCAATATAGCTCTGGAAATATTAGCCACAGCAATTACAAGAGAGAAATAAAAGTAATAAGGACAGGAAAGGAAGAAATTATCATTTCACATGTTAAATTATCATTTTTCACAGATGACATGATACTCTACATAGAATACCCCAAAAATTCCACCGAAAGACTTCTAGGTTTAATAAGCAAATTCAGTAGCAGAGCTGGATACAAAGTCAACACTCAAAAATCAATAGCATTCCCATACACAAACAACAAACTCACTGAGAGAGATATTAGGGAAATCGCACCATTCACAATAACATCTAAAAAAAATGAAACACTTAGGAATCAATCTAACAAAGGAAGTAAAAGATCTATACATTGAAAATTATGGTATTCTGAAAAAGGAGATTGAAGAGGATATCAGAAAATGGAAAGATATCCTTTGCTCTTCAATAGGAAGAACCAACATTGTGAAAATTGTCATACTCCCAAAATTGTTGTACAAATTTAATGCAATCCCAATAAAAAATACCATTAGCATACCTCACAGATCTAGAGAAAACATTCCTAAAATTCATTTTCAACCAGAGGAGACCTAGATGAGCAAAAGGAATTCTGGGCAACAAAGGCAAGGCAATAGGCATCACAATCTCTGACTTGAAATTATACTACAAAGCTACTGTGATAAAATCAACATGGTATTGGCAAAAAAAACAGACCTGAGGATCAGTGGAACAGATTAGAAGATGCATGCACAACTACAAACACACTCAGCCACCTTATCTTTGACAAAGGAGCCAAACATGTTCACTGGAAGAAAGATAGCCTCTTTAATAAATGGTGCTGGAAAAACTGGCTGTCTACATGTCAAAGACTAAAACTAGACCCACATATATCACCATGCACTAAACTGAAATCAAAATGAATCAAAGATCTAAATATTAAAATGGAAACACTGAATCTACTGGAAGAGAAAGTAGGTAGAAATCTTGAAGACATATGGGTAGGCACATACTTCATGAACAAAACCCAATCTTCATGGGAAATACTCCTAAGAATCAACAACTGGGATCTCATCTTATTAAGAAATTTTTGCACATCAAAAGAAATCACCAACAGAGTGAAAAGAAAACCCACAGAGTGGGAAAAAATTTTAGCCAACAGTTCCTCAGACAAAGGACTTATATCTATAACATATAAAGAATTGAAAAAAATGAGACCCCCCCCAAATTTAAAGACCCAATCCAAAAATGGGCATATGAGATGAATATGCACTTCTCAGATGAAGAAATACAGATAGCGAATAACTATATGAAAAAATGTTCAACATCATTGGTCAATTGAGAGATGGAAATTAAAACAACACTAAGATTTCATCTCACCCCAGAAAAAATGGCTGTCATCAAGAAATCAACCAATAACACATGCTGGCTGGCTGTGGGGAAAAAGGAACACTTCTCTACTGTTGGTGGGAGAGTAGACTGGTGCAACCACTGTGGAAATCAGTGTGGAGATTCCTCAAAAAACTAGGATTAGAGGTCCCATTTGACCTAGCTATTCCCTTTCTGGGTATTTTCCCAGAATAATTAAAAACGTCACACCACAGTGATATATATGCACCCATGTTTATAGCAGCACAATTCGTAATAGCTAAATCTTGGAAACAACCCAAATGCCCATCAGCCGAGGAATGGATAAAAAAAAAGATGTGTTATTTTTATACAATGGAGTACTACTCAACCATAAACAAGGATAAACTTGAGACTCTCATAGGTAAATGGATGCAACTTGAAACCATACTTATATGTGAAATAAATCAGTCTCACATGTGCAAACATCATATTGTCTCCCTAGTGTAGGAAGCTGAAAGAGTAAATAGAATCCAAAATGTACAATAAATATTGTGAAATGGAAAGAAACTGTTCAAAAGGAAAGAGAAAGTGAGATGGGGAAAGGAGAAAAGAAGAAAGGGAAAAGGAAAAGTAAATATCTATACACAAGATAGTTAAGATAGCTATACTACTAATTTCTATAAGTCCATTGAAAAGAAAGGTTTGTGCTTATATCATTTGATCAATTTTTCATGCCTATGTCTTTTAATCTGAGCAACTATTTTGAAGAAAACAATAAGAAATGTACTACCACTATTACTTTCCTACTATCTTGTTTTGAAATATTGTATCATTGTTTTTATTGTTTTTTCTCTTTAAAATAAATAAAATTACAAAAGAAACAAAAATTTAAAAAATACTTTGTTGTTTTCCAGAAAGTTTTGCACAATGTGGAGTCCCAGAGTTGGAAGTATATACTGTGTAGCTGAGGTACCAGCCTGATGCTTAAATTCCTTGGTACCAATTAGTTGGAGATAATTTTCCAAGCTGTTGGTAAAATTTCTGTTCTTCAGAAAACACATACTTTGAGACACTCACAGAAGATACACAAATAAATACTACCTGAGTATACATTCTTCTAGAACACTTTTGTTCTTTGTGTGTTTTTATGATTTGTGATGATGGCTTGATTCAGATACTATATGAATGTTTGGGCTTCTTTCTCTGTTTTGGGGTCCAGCTTACTTTGGGTACCTCTCAGGATATGAAAAAGAGTCTATTCTTCTCTGTAGTGGCAGAAAACAAAGAAACAAAATTAAAAGTTTTTTTAATAAATGTTCAGGTGAATTTTTCCAAGCCATTTCTAACTGGAATTCCAGAGGATATCATATTTTTAGCTGCTATTTTAAAATAATAATATTTTTCTCTGGAAGGAGTTGAGCAATACTTTCTAATGCCAATAGCTAGAGACAAAAACAAAACAAAATAAAAGGACACCTTCTGTAAGGAGAAGGAAACTGTCTGTTACTTTCAGCTGGCCAGATCAGCAAACCCTGTTCTCTCCCTACAGGAAGAAATTCACTACTATGACAACCTCATTACCAAACTTCTCCAAATTTCTGAGGATTCCAAGAAAATATGCATATGGTGTATTTTAATATACTTGTGGCTTTAGTCTACATTGCAGTACTTTCTTGTTCAGTGCATAGTACTCTCCTACCTCAAATTCAGAAAGCTCTTGAGAGTCAAGGGTAAGTGTGATCCTCATGATATGTTAAGTAAATACAATTTCTATAAGATGTTTTCCAAAATTAAAACATATATAAAATGAATAATTGGTTTAAATATTATGTCTAAATTCCCTTTTCTAATAATACTCAGAAATGCATCTAGAAAGTAAAGCAACATCAAATGTATTTTATAGTATTATATAATTCCTGTCATGTAAAGAAAACATAGATTGAGATTTAAAGGGACACTTTTTAAAGAAGATAATTCATTGAAAGTATATTGTTGTATGCTCCTCTTTCTGTCTGTCTTTTATTTTCCTTCCATGGAATGTAAGTTGTGTGCATAACTCTTGGGTAGATCTTCTATGACCACTTGCTCTTAATGTCTCTCCACAGATAGAACATTTCACTGGGGGATGAGAAAAGTATAATAATCATATGATTAATTAGTTCTTTTCTGAAGGGGGTATCTATATCTAGTCAAATCTCATTTGGTTAGTAATATAGTTTCTTCTTTTATAAGATCTTTTTATCATCCTATTTCATATTTATTAATGAGGTCTTTATTACATGTGTATGTGTATATATCACACATGCATATATGTTATACCATATATTATATAATATGCAATTACACATTATATGTGTGCATATATAACATATATATGGTATATATGTACAGGGAAGCAAATTAACATATCCATTATTTCCTATTATTACCTTTTGTTTTTTGCAGTAAGAGAATCTAAAATCTACTCTTTTAGCAAATTTCCAGTACACAATATTATTAACTATAATCCTCATTTCATCTCTGGTCTTATTCAACCACAACTTTGTGTCCTTTGACCATTTCCTTTGCCTTGCTCCTACCCTCCTACCACTGTTACACTCTCTGTGTGCACCTGAATCAGGTCTTTCCAGTGGGAACTTACACATCCTCTTGATTTCAAATGCTTTTATTTCACCTAGGCAATGTGTAAGGCATACAAAACTGTTGGTGAATCTCTGGTATATTTACACAGGGGCTGCAAATGCAATTTCTCAGATATCGAACTCTCAAGGAAGCACATATACTCTCTGGGTTCAAGCATCTGTGCTGTGTGCCACAAGATGCCAATTTCAGTTGGTCCAATTTCAGCCCACCAGACTGAAATAACATTATAAAAGATGTCCAAGAAGCACCCCATGAAGTTTCATCGGCCAGACATACTCCTGTCTCTCGTGGCAGATCTCTGTGCCTCATGGTGAGGTGTAGACTTTCACAGAGGGTAATATGAACAGCAGGTGGAGGCGGTATTAATTTTTATCTACACACTTATCTCAGAGATGGGACTGGAGAGCCTGGAAGCATCATGACTTCCTCATACCCTGTGTCCTCCTTGCGTAGCCCTGTAAATAGCCAAGGACCCCTGGTAACCACAAGAAGGGAGGGAGTGTGGGGGTTAGTTATATTAATAAATAATTTAGTTTAGACCACATTCTTTCTCTTATTTCTATCTAGCAGGAAGTTCTGTGACATGTCAGGGGCAAGCGTAGTATCCAATTGAACAATTAGGAACTACAAGTCTGGGGATGGGTACAAATAGGAATTCTATATCCTGGGAGACAAAAATTCTTCAGTCCCAAAACATTCATGGGCCAGAAACTGGTGTTTTAAGACTCAGAGATGGTTCAGGCATCAGTGAACCCAAAGCATCCAGGTACATGGCAGCAGGATGGGAGTAGAGGGCAAAGATGCCGGGGAAAGAGCCCCCTTCTTGCCTCCTGTGATATTCTCCACTCTCACCTTCATGAGATGGGAGTTGTGAAGGCTCTTGAAAAGGGTCGTGAAATGATAATGGGAGATTTTTCATTTATATTTTTAATTTTAGTAGGTATTGCTTAAGATGTGCTCTCTTGACAAAAATTAAGACATGCATGGACCAGGGATGAATGAGAGGTCTGGAAAAGCTCTGATCTGAGTTCACGTGCAGTTACAGCTGCTTCGCATCGTGAATGGCATCCTTGGAAAGGGAGTAGAGCAGAGCCAGAAGGAGAAGACACCTGAACACTGCGACTGCAACTCCAGAGCCCTCCTTCACAGCGCTTTTTCCCCAAACTGTAGCAGTAATTTCCCAAGCACTATCCCATTTGAAAATTTGCTTTCTGGACACCCCTACCCCCACTCAACGGTCTTGTTTATAACAAGTAAATACTTGATCCCGAGCTGGTGCTCTACCCTGCTGTGCTCTGAGTTGATTCCTTTGCGAATGAAATGAGTTTGCTCTGAAGCAGCCACAGCAACCACCTTATGCAAAAAAAATGCAGTCTGTGAATCCCTTCCCCTTGCCTTATTCCACCCCACTCTTCTGATTCCTTCCCCAGGCATTGTCCAGCTGCCCTGGGGAAGGGCATTGACCAACACGGACCTCCCTAATCACCAGGTCATACTCAAAGCAACACCTTTTAATTTTTAAAGGCAACATCTTTCAATTTGTGCATCCATGGCTCCCTGCTCCGATCAAACTTTATTTGTTCCATTTTCACTTCCTTTGGAGTCTTCTTCAAAGACAAACAATGGGGAATAAAGTTATGACTTTGGACTCATTTGCACAACTTTCTAACCTACTAAGCAAAAAGGCCATGTTTAAATCCAGTGCAAACACCTTGTCCTTACATGCCCCAGGCCCCACTGCAGGAGAGAAAATTGTACTGGTGTGTTTCAAAGGCTGAAAGCAAAGGAAGGAAACCCTAAGCCAAGTCAGTTGAAAATAAATATTATTTTTCGCTAAGGCTGCACCAGTGTAAAAAAAATCTCATTTCAAGAAACAAACTTAGATGTTAGCTCTGAATGCGCCAAAAGTCAGCAACAGTAGCTCTTACTCCACACCTCCCTGAAAGAAATTAAGTGGATGCTTTTTCTCAGACTGCAAACTCACTATTATTTAGAATCTCTTCTAACATTCCAGCATTCTACAGTTCAAAAATATTTAGGTTTCCAACTTAAAAATAAAGGGAGGGTTGTTTTAAAAATCTTTTTGGTAACACTGTTCGCCTAAATAAAAGTATTAGAAATCTTAGGGAATTTTTTTTTGAGGCAGAGTCTCACTATGTAGTTCAGCCTGGCCTCAGACTCATGGCAATCCTCCTGCCTCAGCATCCCGAGTACTGGGATTACAGGCGTGCACCACCATGCCCGGCTAGAAACCTTAATAGGATAATTAAAGTGCTTTGTGGTGCTTTCAAAGGAACATATCAAAATTATTTTTAAAATATTTTTATCAGCACATGTTTTCAGTACACACAGTTTATAATCATCTTGGGGAGTGTGTACACATACATAACACAGCTTGATTCTTTTTTTATTTAAAAATGCCAAAATGGTGGGCCTTTGGAGCCAGAATCACACAATGTCAAAATACCATATGCATATAAGTGAGCCAGGAAATATACAGAAAGAATCTGAATCAAAAGACAAAAGTCACATTAAGGTCCACATGTTCTTGATTTTTTTAAGCATCTGGGAGAAGAAAATCAGCAAATCATAAATGGGCTGGCAACTAAATACTTTGCATGCAAAGAATATCCTTTCTGTCTTTATTTAATGAGTCTTCTTTCCTCATTACTGTTTTGCTTGTTTGCTTGTTTGTTTGTTTGTTTGTTTTCTTATCAATGAAGGGGGTGGGTACTGGCTTTCCAGTATTCACTCTGAGAACCAAAAAGAAGGTGATTAAGCTTAGCTGGCTTCTCTTCAGGTGAACTTTACCAATACCATAAGCAGTTCCAGGGGAGATCATTCTATAACACAAGCCCGATAGGCTCGCATGCTTTAAGACTATCTCCAGCATTTACTACAACGCACTCCACCTCAGTGTCAGTGTTAATCTTAGGAGACAATGGTAGCAATTCTTCCTCAGGAAGTTTTGTGACCTCCCACCACTAGGCCTGGGACCTCCTTCCCAGGTGCACTAGTAAATCCCTCCAGACATCCCACTTATTCCAGTTTTCCCCTCACATTCTTTCTATCAAGTCAAGAATTAGTGAATTTTGGAAGTTTGTGAGAATGAAAATAAGAGTTAACCATTCTTTATTTGGAAAATAATAGTTTATAGGTATGTATTGTTAAAGAATAACCCATTTCCTTATTATAAAAGTTACACTGTCCTGTTCAATATATAAAAGAAAAAGTATTCTACCACCCAAAAATGACTACAGTTCAAGGGTGTGTGTGTGTGTGTTTGAAAGCATACTGAGAGATTTTATACGCCACACACTGTACTGAATTATGAGCAGCTACTCACATCACTAAAAACAATCTCTGTAATTGATGTTTAGTTGCCACATAATATTCCACTGTATACTTATCCTATTAGATTAATCAAAATGAAATTGCTGATATAAATATTGTATCAAGATAAAAATGTTATCAAAGATTAAAATGGCAGTTTGATATGATTCAACCCAGTGAAATTTATTTAATATTTTTCTCAATTTTTGAACATCATGTCTGCCTTTTTTAAACTTAAATAACTGACCAAAAAATATTTCTGACTACATTTGTATTTATTCATGCATGTAATCATTGCCTCAGAATAGTTTTCAGAAAAAGGAGTTTATTTGGAAGATATGAAAACACAGAGGCTCTTAACGCCTATTTTGACATTCCTTGCAGAGTGGCGGTGCCCATTTCTATTCTTGATTATGCACCCTACCCCACTAACCTACCTTCACAAAATTTGAGAATTATATTTTTATCGTTGCTAATCATATAAGTCAATGCTTTATGCCATATTTTAATAAGATCTTAATTAGCATAATTTTATTTCCTCTGATTTTATTTCAAGATGATTAAAGTACAATTTGTAAGTATATGAAATTAGTTGAGAGACAGATCAAAACCTAAGAATAATTGTATTTCACATCACAATATTGAATTACTCACCTATTATCCTAGACCTATGATAATAAACTATCTTTAATAAAGCACAAGAAACTACAGAGATGATGAAAATTTAATTGTTGCTATCTTTGATTTATATGAGGATGTCATATTTCCCATTCTAAATAACTTATTTGCATATAAAATATATGCACGTATTTACCATTTCTTCAGTAAAAGTTTTATTTGTTTTCCTTTGTTATAAAGCCTCATTTAAAGCATGACTGTTTTTCCTATCTTTCAAAGCCCTGTCCGTCACAGTCAAATAAATAAGTGCAGCTCAATTATAAAAATCTTAACTTGGGAGGGAAGGAAAGTAACTATATACAACAGCAGCTGGAAGAGAGCAACAAATCTCTTTTTCACAGCAAGTCACTCAGCTTTGTTGCTGCAATTGCCTGGAATAACACAGGTTTATGCGCAGAAAATCATAATTTGTTATTGAATATAGAGTGGCCCCTGAGTGGCCCCTGAGGTGCAGTCCTGTGACTTACTGAAGTATATTCATAGCTTATGTTTTTCTATCTATTGCTGCTCTTAATATTTGGGAACTATATATTTTTATTGTAATAATTACAGATTTTAATTACTCAGTAATTCACAGGTATTCACAGTGAAGTTAATTCCTAGTACTCATAGGATGATGGAATTCCCAGCATATTATAAATGTTTAATGGCACAGATTATTAAAACTGGGGTGATCCTAGATATTCCAAGATAGACAGCTTCAGAATATCTTATCAGTATGTGTGCCGGCCTGGCCTTATCATTGGAATTTTTGTCCTGCACCTGGCATCATCCTGTTATGCCCAGACACACAGTCATTCTGTGTTTTTTCCCATATAGGTTTAGTCAGGAAATTCCTGCTTCCACTACACAAACTCAAAAGACCAGATAGGTCTGGAATTAGAATCTGAGAGGCTTGAAGATGGGGAGTATTGTGGTGGAGGCAGCAGCTACCCCAAGATCCCTCTGATCAGTTCTGCCTCTGCCACATGATCAATACTGACCATGCTGAGAAGGCTCCATGTCCAGAAGCATGATTTAAGCCCACCACAGTCTGATTGCCAGCTTCTTATATAACCAAGGATGAAAATAAACAGCAGCACACTGATTCTGTTAACACATCCCTATTCATTCTGTTACATAAAATATTTCTTTCTGAGGTTCGCAGATGCCTGGGGGTCCTTCGGTGAGATCTGCACGCTGGCTGCTCCTCCTTTGCTCAGTGATGTACATCATTAGCAATTAAGCAGAGAGGAACCTGAAGCCACAGACATGTGAGGCAGACAGAATTGCTGATGTCAGCACTGGCGTCCAGTTCCATAATTGTCACTGTCAACCTGATATGCTAATTGTAGCCTGTGCTGGGTCCCTTAGTAAATCATTCCTTTCTCCCCAAACCAGTACTCTGTTCCACGAAGATAAAGTCTGCCTGTAGAAAGTCTTCAAATTCCAAATTTAATTCCTGTGGTCTTAAGCAAATTACTGTAATCATTTATTTGCTATAGATACTATCCAAATTTGGAAGTCTGAAGTGAAACTTGAAAAGGAAAAAAGTATACGATGATGAAATAAACTTACTGGCATCACAAAAAATTACATATGAAACCGTGTTACTGAAATTCACAAAACTCAGTGTCAGGGCCATTCTTTCATCAGCGTGTATGAATTGACTCCCATATGGAAATCAAGCAATCAGATTCTCCTGGCGCTGTCCACCTATTCCATGAATACTGAAACTAAACCTCTTGTGAAAGAAATTGTGTCCCTAAAATACTCATGATCTGTTGTGATTCATTTCAATAGCTTCCTGAAACACAAAAAGGAGTACATTTCTGATTATTTATATTTTTACCAACATATTGCTATTAAAAATTCTTTCTTGTATAGTATAATTTAAATATATAATCAACATTGAAATCTTTTTCTTTTTTGGACCGACTGGGGATTAAACCCAGAGCCTGACACGTGCTAGGCAAATGCTCTATCGTTGAGCTACATCTGCAACCCTAACAGAAATTTTACATTAAAAGACTAGTTTAAACTCACTTTAGGCATCTCTCTTTTTTTTTTTTTTTTTTTTTTTAATGTGGGTGCCAGGAGTCAAACTCAGGACCTCACGCTTGCCAAGCAGGCACTTATGCCACTGAGCAATATCACCGGCTCTAGGCATCTTTTAAATGTACCTTTAAACAGAATTTTTTAAGTCAAAGTTTTTAAATTAAATGTTCAAAGTTATTCTTTGGGAGACTTTTGAGGAAATGGTAGATAATAACGTTACTGTAATGAAGGTGATCATCAGTAAAATAGTTTATTTGATCTATATAAACTTGTGCAGTGTTGCCAAGGAAAAATCATAAGAGAAAAAACGGTGTAAAAGGAGACAGGAGAATTATAAGACAATGAAGGAATGAGTATTAATTTGGAGAAAATTTAAATAATATTGAAATAGGAAAGCTACAGATATCAAAAGTAGAATTTGTAAAACATTAAATCCCAAGCAAAAAAATCTAAAAGATCCTATTCAATTATTAAGAAAACATAAAAATTGGGCCGATGAGATGGCTCAGCGGCTTAAGCGCCTGCCCAGCAAGCACGAGGGCCCGAGTTCGACTCCTGGAACCCACATACAAAAAAGGGGCCGGTGATATCGCTCAGCGGCAGGAGCGCCTGCTGGCGCGCGAGGTCCTGAGGTCGACCCCCCCAATACCCACAAAAAAAAAAAAGAAAACATAAAAATTATGTACTGCCAATTTTTGTATTATAATCTGAGAATATTGTTAGAGCAATAAAAACGAATTTGTGTTAGAATATGAAAACAGTTAAAAATCAAAAGAAGAGAAGAGGAACATCTAGAGACCTTGGCTTAGAAATGTATCCTGACAGCTTGAAATGGTAGAGAGGAAATGAGGCTGAGATAATCAATGTAATGAAAATGAACTTTTCAGCAAGTTCTCACCACCCTGGACAAAAAGAATTGGATTTGAAAAGTAACAAAATACAATTTTGGAAGGCAGAAACACAAGGCAATGTTTAGGAGATGCTAATGATAAATTATAAACTAGAGAGAGGAATTTGAGAAGCAAAGCAATTCATAGAACAAAAATTAGAAACTGATTCAGTCAGATACCTTTGTAAGTGGCTTCAAGGACTGATTAAAATTCTATCTGAGATGCATTAAAATTTGAATTCACTTTCACTTAAGATACAGAAAATGTGGGTGGGTGATATAACTCAGCGGCATAAGTGCCTGCCTGGCAAGTGCGAGGTCCTGAGTTTGACTCCTGGTATGCACATAAAAAAAAAAAAGAAAAGTACAGAAAATGCTAAGGAATGCCATCTCATCCTCATAACAAGAAAAAAACAGATAATCTACAAATTTCTAAATATTTTTCAGCGCATCTCAAGTGTTTTCTAGACAACCTGGTTATCTGAATTCCAAATTGTGACTATTCCTTGTGAAAGGAACTGGAAAACACAAATTCTTTTGTGTATGATATAATAAGAGAAAAAGAAATGGATGCCATCCAAGAAAGTAAGAAGAAAGGAACTGACTCTTTTTTTATTAATTAAGTTTATTGGTACATTTTAGATATACACAATGATCATATTCATCATAGGGAATTTGTACCCGTACATGACATATTTGATTCCTCTTTTTTTCACAATCCCCTCTCCTCCCTTCAGCCCATCTTCTCCTCCCTATTTACAGAGCTTTGTTTCCATTTTATCCTTTTTTAAATCGTTTTTTCCTCTCCTCTTCCTTCCTTTCGCTCTTCCCCCACCCTATTTCTTCTTTCCTGTTCAAAAATTTCTTCCCATTTCACAATATCTATTGCACATTTTTGTCCTTATTTACTCTTTCAGTTTCTCACACCAGGGAGACAATGCAATGTTTAGATCTGTGAGTCCAATTTATTTCACTTAAGAGTATGGTCTCAGTTGCAACCATTTACCAGAAATACCTCAAACTTAACCTTCTTTATGTCCAAGTAGTACTCCCTTATACAAATAAAAGCATATCTTCTTTATCCATTTCTCAGTTGATGGGCATCTGGGTTGTTTCCAAGATTTAGCTCTTACAAACTGTGCTGCTATGAACACGGGTGTGCATATATTGCTGTGGTATGTTTTTAATTCTTCCAGGAAGATACCCAGAAAGCAAATAGTTGGGTCAAATAGGACCTCTAATCCTAGTTTTTTTGAGGAATCTCCACACTGATTTCCACAGTGGTTGAACCAGTCTACACTCTCACCAACAGTAGAGAAGTGTTCCTTTTTCCCCACAGCCCCTCCAGCATTTGTTATTGGTTGATTTCTTCATGATAGGCATTCTTTCTGGGGTGAGATGGAATCTCAGCTTTATTTTAATTTGCATCCCTCGAATGACCGGTGATGTTGAACCTTTTTTCATGTATTTATTTGCCATTTTTGTTTCTTCCTCTGAGAAGTGCGTATTCATCTCACATGCCCATTTTTGGATTGGGTTTTTAAATTTGGAGGGTCTTTTTTTTTCTCAGTTCTTTATATGTTCTGGATATAAGTCCTTTGCCTGAACGTCAACTGGCATAAATTTTTTCCCACTCTGTGGGTTGTCTTTTCACTCTGTTGGTGATTTCTTTTGTTGTGCAAAAGCTTTAATGTAGGCTACCATGACAGTTTAGAATCCATGAAAGAACCAAATATAAGGGATGTCTACATTCACTTGCCACCTTATATTCCCCGTGGGCCTCCACTGGGTACTCACAAAAAAGACTGAGATAGGACAGAAGAGCTGAGAACCAGCCCTGGAAAGAAAAGGCTACTTTAGGTTGGATATTGTAATGCAAGGCTGTAATTTCAGCTATTTGGGAGGCTGAGGCAGGAGGATCCCAAGTTTGAGGCCAGCCTAGATAACTTAGTAAGACACTGTCTCACAAATAAAATAGCTGGGCATGGTGACACACTCCCACAATGCCTGAAAATTGAGAGCCCTAGGCAGGAGAAACATAAGTTTGAGCCCAGTCTGAGCAACTTAGTGACTTAGCAAGACCATGTCTCGAAATAAAAATAAAAAGTAAAAAAGGCTGTGGATGTAGCTCAATGCAAACACCCTGGATTCAATCCCTACTGTCACTAAAATTAAATGAAATAATAAAATAAAATAAAATAAAATAAAATAAAATAAAATAGGACTGGGCATGTAGTTCAGTGCTAGAGTGCTTGCCTAGCATGCACAAGGGCCTGGGTTCGATTCCCAGTATAAGGAAAAATAGAAGAGTTTAGAACTCTTCTGACATGAAAAGCAAAAACCATAATCTACATAAGGCACTAAGAAAGAAATTCTTTATGAACTTGGACCCAGATTTCAGATTACTTTCTGAACAGTTAGTTGACAAAACACATCAAAAGAAAATCAGTGAGATCACAGCAGTCTTCAACAAACATATGGGCATAAAGTACTTCATAATCATTTTATTATCCTCTTTCAATAACTGATATTAGTCATTTGTGTCTTGTATTAATTTTCCTGATCAATATGTCTAGAGGGTGTATCAGTTTTGTTTACCATTCCAATGTACTGCCTTTGTCTTCATTAATTTTTCTCTATTGTTTTTCTGTCCTCTGTTACTTTAATTTCTATGCTTTCCATTCCTACTTCTTTACTTCTGTTTGCTGCTAGCCAATTTGACCTAACTGATAGTCACAAACACCCAACAACACAGAATATATATTCTTTTCAGCACTGTTGGGATCATTCATTGATGTAGCTTGTGTGATTTAGTTTAAACAATTTAAAGAAAATACACCACAGGATCTAATTTAAACAGTCATCAACTAATTTGAAAGGATTAAATTATACAAAATATGTTTTTTGAACACAATGAAATTAAATTAGGAAACACAGAAGATATCTAAAATATCTCTAATATTAGAAATTAAGCAACACACTTCTAAGTAACATGTAATTCAAAAAATAAATCACATGGAAAATTAGAAAATATTTTCTAATTTCTTGTTGAAAATAAAAGACATCATGCAACCAAAACAGTGTTTCAAAAGGAATTGCATAGTATTAAATATTTTATATCAGGCAGAAAGAAACTGTCAAATTAATGACAGAAGATTCCAGCTTAATAGCTAGAAAAACAAAAAGCAAATTAAGCCCAAAGTAAGCAGAAGCAATGGTAATGAAAAGAACAAAAGTTAATGAAGCAGAAAATTGAAAAACATGTCATATGCAAATAATGATAATTTAACTTCTTCCTTTCCTATCTTTATTCCTTTCATTTCTTTCTCTTGTCTAACTGCTCTGACTAATGTTTCCAGAGCCATATTGAATAGGAGTGATGATGATGGACATCCTTGTCTTGTTCCTGATTTTAGAGTGAAAGCTTTCAGTTTTTCATACCATTTAATATGATGCTGGCTATTGGCTTGTCATAGATGCCTTTTATCAGATTGAGGTAAAGACCATCTATTCCAATTTTCTGTAGGGTTTTTATCACGAATGAGTATTGGACTTTGTCAAATGCTTTTTCTGCATCTATTGAGATGATCATGTGATTTTTGTCTTTGGCTCTGTTGATATGGCATATTACATTTATGGATTTGCATATGTTGAACCATCCCTGCATTCCTGGGATGAATCCCACTTGGTCATGGTATATAATCTTCTTGATGATTTGCTGCATTCTCTTTGCCAGTATCTTATTGGGATTTTTGCATCAATGTTCATTAGGAGATTGGCCTGTAGTTTTCTTTCTTGGTTGGGTTCTTCTCTGGTTTTGAAATCAGGGTAATACTTGCTTCCAGGAATGATTTTGAAAGTAGTGCTTTCCTTTTAATTTCCTTAAAAGTTTCAGCATTAGTGGCATTAGTTATTCTCTAAATTTCTTGTAGAACTCAACAGTGAATCTGTCAGTGTCTGGGCTTTTCTTTGTTGGTAAATTTTTAATTAAATTTTCATTTTATTGGCTGATATCAGGTTATTTAGAATTTTTATATCTTCTTGATATATTTTCCCCATTAAATATAGACTGTATATTACATATCAATTATGATACTATAAAGAAAAAACCAAGGTCTTCACACAAATCTACATCACCAGCACCTTTTTTATTTATTTTTTATATTTTGAGACAGGGTCTAACCAAGTTGCTAAGGCATGACTGAAACTTGCAATCCTCCCCCTCAGCTTCCCACAGGACTGAGATTATAGGCTTGCACCACCATGCCAGGCCCAGACACAATAATGAGTTATGGCTCAAGTCACCTGGGTGAGGGTATGGACCAGGAAGACAGAAGAACCTAGGGTTGAACTTCCAAGATCTTCACATTTATTTAACATTGGGATAAATAAAATTGGGAAAGAGGAAAAGGAATGGTTAGCAAGATAATGTGAAAAAATATTATTTTGTCATAAAGGCTAAACTAAAAGAAAGTCATCAAAAAATATTTTGTCTGAAAAATGTGCTCCAAAAATCATTGTATGGGGGCCGGTGAGATGGCTCAGTGGCGTAAGCACCTGCCTGGCAAGCATGAGGTCCTGAGTTCAACTCCCAGAACCCACATACAGAAAAAGGGCCAGTGATATCACTCAGCAGCACGGGCGCCTGCTGGCGCGCGAGGTCCTGAGGTCGATCCCTGGTACCCACACACACACAAAAAATATATATATATATCATTGTATGATCAATTAAAATATAATTAAAAAACAGCAGTAATTCTAATGAGGAATAAAGTTTTTAATCAAATGAGTAAATAAAAGTAGTTTTTAAAATCAGAGAGGAAATCATCCATATACCTTTTTCAAAAGAATTTTAAATTTTGTTAAATACTCTCCCTTCTTTTGCTAAATTCTACTTTGTCTGACATTAATTTAATTAACCCTACTTTATTTTCTCCCTATTGTCATTAACTAACAATTTCAAAGTCTCTGCCTCCATTTTTGTTTTGTATTTTATTTTGTTGCTATCGTTATAACTTTAGGGAAATAAAAGGTTTTTTTTTTTATTAGATAAATATAGAAAAGACAAAGTAGAATGTTCCTGGTGATCATCTCTGAGTGGGTTTCAAATATGTTTTTATATCATTTGTATTAGCTAAAAATATCTTTAGCTGAATACATTAAGGTTTTATGTTAGTGGACTTTAAAACAAGGAGACATCATTTCTTACCTGTCTCATTTTCTTGTATACTGAGCATCTGTTTACTCTTTTTTAGTTATTTTCCTCTTTTTGATCTTTCACAAGTTTATTTGTCAACACTTCCTACTATATTGAGTTTTATATGTTATTTTTATTGCCCCTTTTTCAGTTATATATGTTCCAGTCTATCATTTTGTTTTAATTTTATTCATATTATTGGCTATATATAAAAGTTTAGTGAGTATGTAGTGAAACCTTTTAGTCATTTCCTATATGTCTTATTGATATTATTTTATAATAATCAAAATATTAACAATTACAATTTTATAATAATATTTATACTATTATTTTAATAGTAAAAATGCTAATAAATTCACAGCATTAGGTGATTGGCTACATAAATTGTTATATATCTACTTGACTAAAAGTCACATGACAAAAATCATTTAGTAACATTAAAAATGCTTATAATTTTTTGCTGAGTAATACAGTACCTGTAAATAATATTTCATCTTATTACATATACATAATAGAAAAATACACAAGAAATCCATAAAAAATTAACAAGGAACAGTTTCTCTGTGTAGTAAAATTACATGATATTTTCTTCTTTTTGCTTTCTATATTTCTCAGTTTTATTTCTTACAATGTATGCAAAAATGGCTTTTATAAGAAGAAAAAATCTAAAATTGTTATTTTAAAAATAAAAGCAAGAACATATATGAAAATGACTGTAATGAAATGGTATACAAAATTAAGTTACTGAGTGGATTAAGTGAGGATTAAGGGGAGGAGACTAATGTAGGGTGTTTGTAAAGATTTAAGCCTAAATGGTCATGCCCTTCACAAATAAAGAACAGGGAAAAAGTCAACTATGGAGAAAAATTGAAGAGTTCTAACTTTGAAATGTGAATTTCAGTTGTCAGTGCACTGTCCATGTAACACAGAAAGTCATAGAAGTACAAGTAAAATATAAAAATCTTGAAAGTAAATGTTCCACAAAGATATATATCAAGAAAAAAAATTAGAGACCTAATCCTTATGAAATAAGAGAGAGAGAAAGAGAGACCCTGCTTTGTTCTGACTGTGTCCCCACAAAACCCATGTTTGAACCTTAGTCACCAATGTATTAAGAGGTGGGCCTTTAGGAAGTAATTAGTGATCCCCACAAATTACTGCTCCTAGAGACAGGTTCAATGGAAATAACTAGTCATTTTCCCCTTCCTACTCTCTGCCAGGAAAAGACAGTGTTTTTCTCCTGTAGAGGCTGCAGCAACAGGCACTAGCTTGGAAGCAGAGGCAAGGTCCTTAACTGACACTGCACCTGCCAGGAACTTGGGTTTCCCAGCCTCTGGAATTGTAAGAAATAATTTTTTGTTGTTTATAACTTATCCAGTCTTCAGTATTTTGTTATAGCAGCATGAAAGTACTAAGACAGAGCCTAAGAAGACACAGCCTAAGGAGAAAAAGCAGAGAGCAGAGGTAGGGAAAGACAACCCATGTGACAGAACCCTACATTTCCCATCTTGTGGGTGACAGGGAAGATGGAAAAGGTTTCCAGGAGGAGCTGGTGAGCACATTGACATGCTGCCATGGTTCACAGCGTGGTTTTACTTCCACTTTCATACTTCTGAGTGGGAATAAATATCCCGAGTCCTCAAACCACCTTCTGCTCTTGAAGTTGCCCAACCAGTACTTGATTCATATCCCAACAACTCCAATTTCTGTTGAGTATGGAAAGCAAGAGAGATAGTTAGGAGGGGCTGGGATGTCTTAGTTACTTTTCTCATTGCTGAGACAAATACCCAACACTCAAAGTTAAAGGAGGAAAGGTGTATTGTGGAGGATTTGATTCATAGTTGGCTGGCTCCAAGGCAGGGTGGCGTGACAGAGGAGGAACAGTTTATAGTAGGCAGAAGGCAGAAGGCACCAAGGCAGCAAGAGACAAAGTAGCAAGGAAGCAGCAGCAACAACAGCAGGCCTCTTTCTGTACCTTATATTCTATCCAAGGTACACCCCCTTGGGGCTGGTAGCACTCACACCTAAGGTGGGCCTTCCCATTATCCACGCACAGAACTATGCCAACACAATCAGTGGACTAATTCAGAAATCACATACCTTTGACCTCAGCATCACACACTTAATCCCAGCATCACACATTCTAGATCCAGCCACCTCTGAAAAGCCCCATCTGTGACTGCACGAAGCTTTGGGAGGACATCTAGACACAAGCTCTAACAGAAGGCAATGAAATTTTATTTGTAGAGAGGGAAAGAAGCAACATTTGCCCCTGCCTTATGGAACCCCAATAAAAGCAGTAAGATGTCTTAAATAGGCCAGATCCTGTGGAGAAAAGGACTGACAGGAAGAGAAATATGTCTAAGTAATAACAGAGAAAAACTAAGTTTAGAAGGGTGTGTTCTAGATGTGGTGGTGTACATCCAAAATCCCAGTATTCTGAGAGGCCAAGACAGGAGGATTGCAAGTTCAAGCCCAGCCTGGCCATTTTAGGTACTTAGGGAGATCTTGTCTAAAAATAAAAAAGGTCTGTGGATATAGGTCAATGTGAAGGCTCTGGTTTCCATCCCCAGTACTGACCAAAAATGGGGGGCTATGAAGGCAAAAACATTAGTTATTTGAAGACCCATGTCAGCGTAAAGGCATCTGAAAGACCTTTCTCAGATCGTTCATGGGAGATAAGACAATCACATACTCAGCAGCAGAAACAGCAGGCTGCCTAGAAGCTTTGCTTGTGCTCATCAATGCCAAGCCCAGGCTACTCTAATAATTAGATTGTGTAACCATTAAGTCATGGGAGGCCAGGGCCAACCAGGGAGCCTTTCCTCTCACTGACTTATATGTCTGGGTGTCTGCTTTTGCTTTTGTTGTTTCCTCACCCATTAAAGAAGAAGAGGACAGACAAGGGCTATTTTATTTTTTAGGAACTTAGATACAGATCAAATTCTCTAAACTAGAAAGAGATGGAGTAAAAGATTTGGAAACATTTTATATATATATAACATTTTATATATATATGTATATATATATACATATAACATATATATGGAACAGATTCAACATGGCTAAAGAGAGGAGGAGCCACATTGGAGTTACTCAGAGAAAACCAAGCAAAAACACAGGTAATTGGAGGAAAGGAAGGGACATACATCCTGATGCCAAAATCAATCTGAAATAAGAGACTTGTAGATCAAACAAAACGTAGATATAGCACTTTACAAAATGGCGATCCTACCCACAAGGCAGCCAGTGGCACTACTGCCTGCCTGCTGAGCAAGAATTGCCACTCTGTGAAGTCTCCAAAAAATGGATGGACTGCAAAAGTGTGGCTAAATCAAGCCAAATAGGATAGATTTGGGATACAAGGACTGTTGCTTCTTTTGCCTTCCTCCACACAGAAGACATGGCAGCCAGGCAGCAGATGTTACCAGCATTGCTCCCTCCCCAGTGGGCCACCAGCTTTTTGTTGTTGTTGTGTGTCCTAGCTAACTGGAACTCCTAGCAACAGCAAGGTTAGGAACCACAGAGGAGGTGATCCATGATCCTTCCTACCCTGCGACCAGTGAGGGATGCAGATGCATGGGATTTTAAAAGTCATGGCACTCTCCCTGTGGGAGAGGACATTGAAGTAGACCAAGAAGCCTTGGGCTGCCTCCGTGGCAGTGGCACAAGCAGTGAGTCAGTAAGGCTAGGGACCCCTGTGGCAGTGGAGGCAAGGGCGGGGTGAAGATAGTGAGAGGAACAGCACAATCCCTCCCACCTTGCAACCAGTGGCTTGAGAGAATGCAATAAGTGGGAGGTTGGCACTCTCCCCAAGGCAGAGGTGATCGAAGTGGGACCACAGTCATCACAGCAATAGCAGGTGCAGAGAGAGAACCCACAGCACCCCATCCCACCCCACCCTGCAACAAGAAGCTCGAGAAGACAGAGGTGTGCCAGTGGAAGTGGAACAGAGAAGGCTGATCTGACCAGGAGGAGTCAACTGTACACAAGTGGGGAGTAGCCTCACACTGTCTCTGATAGCACCACAGCAAACGTTCACTGGAAGAAAGACAGCCTATTTAATAAATGGTGCTGGAAAAACTGGCTCTCCACATGCTGAAGACTAAAGTTAGACCCATATCTATCACCATGCACTAAACTAAAATCAAAATGGATCAAAGATCTAATTATTAAAACAGAAATACTAAATCTGCTGGGAGATAAAATAGATAGAACTCTTGAAGACATAGGTGTAGGCAAACACTTCATGAACAAAATTCCTGTTGCATGGGAAATACTACAAAGAATCAACAGCTGGGATCTCATCTTATTAAAAAGCTTTTGCACAGCAAAAGAAATCACCAACAGAGTGAAAAGACAACCCATGCAGAGGGAAAATATTTTCACCACTTGTTCCTCAGACAAAGCACTAATACATAAACTATATCAAGGTTGAAAAAAATTAGACTCCCCAATTTTAAAAACCCAATCCATAAATGGGCATCTAAGATGAATATACACTTCTCAGACGAAGAAGTACAAACAAAAAATAAACATACGAAAACATGTTCAAAATCACTGATCATTCAAGAGATGAAAATTAAAACAATGCTGAGATTCCATCTCAGTCCAGAAAGAATGGCTATTATGAAGATATCAACCAATAACAATGCTGGTGGGGATGTGGGGAAAAGGAAACTTTCTCCACTGTTGGTGGGAATGTAGACTGGTGCAACCACTGTGGAAACCAGTGTGGAGATTCCTCAGAAAACTATGGCTAGAGGCCCCTTTGACCCAGCTATTCCCCTTCTTGGCATCTTCCCAAAAGAATTAAAAGCATCACACACAGCAATATATGTACACCCATGTTTATAGCAGCACAGTTTATAATAGCTAAATCTTGGAAACAACCCACATGTTCATCAACTGATGAATGAATTTAAAAAGATGTGTTTTTTATACAATGGAGTACTACTTGGCCATGAAGAAGGATAAACTTGAGACATTTATAGCTTAATTGGTGGAGCTTGAGACCGTACTCTTAAGTGAAATAAATCAGACAAACATGTAAATATCACATTGTATCTCTGGTATGAGAAATTAAATGTGTATATAAGAACCAAAATGTATAATAGATACTGTGAAATAGGAAGAAATTGTTCAAAAGGAAAGGGGAACTAGGGAAGGGGAGGGAGAAAGGAAGGAAGGGAAAAGAAAAAAACGAGAAAAGAAGGATAAAATGGAAACAAAGCTTAATAAATAAGGAGGGGAAGAGGGATCAAAGTGGGGGAGGAGAATGGGAAAAAAAGAGGCTCAAGTTATATCATGTGCAGGTACAAATTCCCTATGATGAATGTGATCATTATGCACACCTAAATTGTAACAATAAACATATATATATATATATATATATATATATATATATATATATGCTAGCTAAAGAAAGGAGAATATAGAACCAGGCTAAAAACAAATTTCAACATTTTCCAGATAAAATTTAGGAAAGAAAATTTGCTCTACAATTAAACATGGACCTACCTGAGATGACACGATGACAGACTCTTTTCTGATTGAATTATGTATATTGTCATCAGTTTTCCTGGGGACAGTAAAAAGAAATTGAGGGTCGAATCCATTGAAACGAGTTAGGTACGTTGAAGTCATAGCAAAAAATCTCCGTGTAATCATTGGAGCAACAGCCTCCTTAGGAAACAGGGGACCATGCATTTTTCTCTTAAATCCAAAATAAAAAAAAAATACAAAAAATGGACAGAAATTTGATTTTTTAAAAAAGAATTGCTCTCGAAAATAAGTAACAAGGACAGTTTGTTCACAGCAGCAGGCCTAATAAATTTAAGGCACAAAATGTGTAATTGGAAGTTTGTTATCATTTGGAAAGATCTTTCACTTTAAAAGCCCAGGCATCCACCAGCAGTAGGTTGGTGTCAAGCAAAGAGCCAAGCCAAATAGGAACTGCTTACTGTTTGGCTTAAAGGTGGTTGGGGCCATGAAGCTATTCTGCAGAGAAGTCCAAAGCCTTGCCGAATGCCCAGGAGGAAGGAATAGAGCAGGATGGTGGGGCGGGGGACGGGGATTGCAGAAAGAATGCCAGAACACATATTGCAACAGAGGACAGGCAAGTTTTACAACCGTAGGATCTAAACAAGAAAGACAGATTTCTTAAGTAGACACTGATACTGAAAATGACTTCCAATAATAATGATAATAATGGGTAATATTTATTAAGTACTTGGAATGTACCAGATACCATGCTAAGCACTTTAAATATCATCGTATTTAATTCTCAAAACAACTCCATTTTATTGATGAAAATAAGAGTCTTAGGCAGATAGAGCAGAGCCCTCACATCATATAACTAGAAAAAGAGCCAAGAACCAAACCCACATCAGTGTGACTTTAGTACTACACTCTTTAAAATCACCACCTCACACTAAACTGAAATGGAAAGGTTTTCTCATCTCAATGTTGATTTTGCTTTCTTTAATATATAGCAAGAGTTGCTTATTTGTTATCTTTATTTTAGACTTCATCAAGAACAAGAGGATGCAGGAAAAATTGCTGGGACAAGCTCCTGTTGAAGAAAAGGCTGTCTGGAAGTTTCTGCTCTTTTGAGTTATACTTATGTTTTGCATTTTAATATTATGGATTTTTTGTGTTACTGAGGATTGAACCCAGGGGCTCACAAACAGTGATATTTAAAGGAAAAATGATTAGGTGTAATTTAGACTGTGTGGGTTCAGTGGGCACCCTTAACTCGAGCAAGGGAACGCGTGGTAAATAAAGCAGACATGCAGACAGTTCCGCGGCAGCAAGCGTTAGGGCCCTTCACCGGTACTCAGTGAATTGCGCTTCTCAGGCACCATCCTCACTTTCACCAAATACCTCACAGTTCTGTGGTTGCTCCAGTTCTCCCCCAATGGATGCAGAGAGAGGTTGAAACAAATATCCCACCAGGGTGGTCTTTTTTCCATTTTGGGGGGAATCGAGGCAGAAATCCTTGTAGTAGAGATCAGTGTAGTAGGACATGCAAACACAGTCCCTGTGTTCATGAGAAGGGAAGGGATGGAATCTCCAGGCTTCTCCACCTGCTCCTGTCCGGCAGCCCCTGGTCAGTAGCCCTCTGCCCAGCACTCTCCACGGACCTCCAGTGCCTCCTCCTTCAGGCTGGGGTAAAAACTCCCCATCCCCTGTGGTCACCTATGGCTTTCCTGCATTCTGCTCACAACTTTGAAAATCACTTTTTTATTACATTCTCTTTAAATCACTAATTTTTAGGGCTCCATCTGTTTCTTGCCAATAACATGACTGACTGAATCTTATGACACTGAAAATACAAAAGTTACATTCCCAAGGAAATAAAATCAGTACTCTGCAGCAATACCTCCATTCTTATGTTCATTGAAGTGTTAGTTACAACAGCCAAGATAGGGAAGTAAGTTAAATGTCCATCCACAGCTGAATCCACAGAAATGTTGTTGCACAGCTGTACAATAGAACATACATATCCTTTAGAGAGGAGGAAATTCTGCTATTTCTGACAAAATAGATGAACTTGGAGGACATTATGCTACACAAAATAAGCCAGACCTAAAAATATAGTGCCTGGTCTCAAATATAGACTCTAAAAGTACTGAAATATGTAAAGAAAGAGTGGAATTAGAATACCAGAAGGGTAGTTACCAGTTGTGCGGGTGAGTAGGGACTGGGAGAGAGCAGGTCAAAGGGTACAAACTTGCAGATTTATAGGACAAATCAGTCTAGAAAGCTAATGTACACCAGGGGGAATCTAATTAATAATATTGTATTGTCGACTAGGAATTGGGTAAGTGAGTAGTTCTAGGTGGTCTTACATCAAAAAAAAAATTAACAATGGAAGGTCATGGATAGGTAAATGTATTTGACTGTACTAATCATTTCCCTATGTATATCATAATAGCATGCTGTACACCTTCAATAGATATCACAGAAAAAGAAATGTTATACCAGGAAAGTACTGTAGAGGTCTTCTCTCACCTTCAGTGAATTCTCCTTCTCCCTCAGATTCCATATCCATACTCAACACTTCACACTGACATCTTTGTTTTCTGCTCTTACTTCTGTAGCTCTAGAGTCACATGATGAAGTCTCTGCCCTCCACCCAGGCCACCCTCACCTCTTTATGCCACCCTCACCTGTCACTCTCAGAACTGCTGTGAAATCTTCTACCTGGGACTCTGTGGTGGCTGTTGACTTCAAGATAGGTGCTGCCTTAGTGGGTATTTTATTCTGCCAACAACCCCAAAGACTTCCTCTTCAAATCATGCTGATTCTATGTAAAGGTCCAAACAACACCCTACTGCATCTACAAAGCCTTTGTTACAAAGTCAAGATCTGTTTCTGTAAAATATTAGATTGTTTTACACTGCTAAACTCAACACAACTGAACAGTCTTCTCTAACTCTTCACGCATGTTCTAAATTGGTACTCTTCAACGAGTCTTAAATATATATTCAGTGGTTCTCTGGTATACTTATACACAGTTACCTGTTCCTGAGGTGGCCATGCCTTCTTTCTGAGGTGGATTATCACTGACAATGGATGCTCAGTCTGCTTCTGAGACTTCTAGACAGGGAAGAGAAAAATACATCGTTCTGGCTCTCTCTCTCTCTCTCTCTCTCTCTCTCTCTCTCACATCTCATTTTCTCTCTCTCTGATTAGAAAAGCATCCCTAAAAATTTGAATCACTAAATTCAATTTTCAACACATAGGTTATTAAAATGTTCATTCTACACTTGAATCAGCATGGAATGTGTAATAACAGGAAAGAGAAATATACAGACTGTCTGTGCTTGGCACAGCAGTGTGTCATGTGGCTTGGGAAGGTTGTCTGGGAGTATCATATGGCTGATTCTCAACCTTGACACAGAAGAGCTTTGTAAGGCATCCCTCACTGCCCAGCCCCAAGTAACAGACATTCAGCTGAGCTGGCTCACACCGCCTGTGAGAAATTTCAATCTAGTACATGCAATATTTTTTCAACTGCAAAATATGCATTTTTTTCCAAATGAAAAAAAAAATCAATCACTCCTTTATCCTTACTCCCAATCCAAAATCATCTTGTGCTTCATGGGGCCCAAGTTGATTATAACAGCTAAACTTCCTTAATTCTCACAGCATTCATGAGTACTTAAGAGTGTTCTCCATTCAATATATTCTCATATTTTAACCATCATGAATTAAATGCTTACAAATTCTATAACTTTATAAAGGAGGTACTATTATTATACCCATTTATAAAGGTCAAAGACAAGGATTAGGATGTTGAAGAAGCTTACCTAAGCTCACACAGTTAATATGTGGGGAACCTGAATTCATATGCAGAGCTGTCTAATTTCATATAGCAAGTTCTTTACCACCATAGTATAAAGCATGTTAGAGTAGACGAGTGTTGACTTCATTCAGTGAAATGCAAAACCAAGACAATTTATTTGGGAAAGTGTTCTTAAGAAAGTCTCCAAAGAAAAGCTATATTACATAGCAATAGGATGCATTCATAAGCCAGAAACTGCACTTGAATCATTTCAAGACAAGTATAAGCAGCAAATTCTTGGAAGAGCTCTAGATGCAGTAGCCAGGAATGGCAAATCTCCCCTTTCTGCTTCATATCAGAGGATATGGGGGTGGGGCTTCACTACCTCTTGAATCATGTACCCCAAAGATTATCAGTGATAATGATTTTTTTTCTGTGATGGTGTCAACTGCCAACAGTTTCAGACTTCAGACCGAACCTTCGATCTTCCCAGCTTTGTGGAAGAGCTCTGTCAAGTTAAACAGGTTTAGAGGAAGGGAAAGGTCAGTAATCCCAGTGTACCAGTAGCTTGGGAAATGACAAGAGCCGAGAACTTGCAAATGAGAAAAACTGGCAATACGTGTGACTCTTTGGACCGCTGACCAGTCCTCATGGGTTTTCTCTCCAGATGACACAGTCACAGCTGGAGAAAGGACCCAAACACAACATCGACAGCAGAATTGAAATTGTCCTAAAACTTGGCTTCCCAGCTATTGGGATGTAGGCACCAAATCTCTTCCCATTTCACAGCACCCCCGAAAAAGGATATTTATGTCCCACAGTTTTGCAGTCTGTGAGGTTCTTTTATGTTCTTGAAGATGTGACAGAAATAAATTGGGAGATTCTGTGGTTAACCTCCTGGCACTTGTTTTGTACAAAAGCAGCTATGAATTTCTCTAAAAAGTCAAGTAAAACTATTTCACTCTGTGCTTTAGCATGGCAACTTGGGGACACAGCTATGAGGTGGTCCTAAATCTTCATCTTAGTTGTTTATGTCTGCTATTTTAATTGACACTGAATAAACAATGTGACCATGATAAATACTTGGGACCACCCAGCCACTGTCCTCTTCCGTATAGTATATACAATCATACGCATCCATTGTATATAAAGGATGGTAAGCTTTCATAGCCAAAGAGACATCGCCTCTGTGTTGTTTGCACGAATGCTTCCGAGCAGTACCTCCGCTCTAAGGACATGTGAGTGTGCTGGGCTTGTGTGGCCACACTGAGATCGTTTTAGGGTCTAGCAGCTTGCCATGTTGTTCTGTAGCAGCTGATAGTCCTCAGCATCCCTCAGTTTAATCTCCAGGCCATTTGCTAAGCTTCGGTTTTATAGAGCCTGTCTACAAGATAGCTAAACTCCACCATGCCCCTAGTTTATCCACCAACACATCTTTAAACCTCTTGGTCCCTATTACAATTACAGTTCTTTTGAAAAAACAGCTCAAGTTTAGAGTTTGGGTGAACCTAGTTTCACTATTGCTGATTGAAACAGGAATCAGGGTACAGACCAAAGTAATCCTATGCATGTTTACATATGGAACAAACAAGAAAGGCTTCTGGTTCAGAGTTGGTTCAAATGCTGCTAGGATGCTTCACACCAAATGGGCAAAAAACAAGTCACACCTTTTATTAGAGAAGTATAAATGCCAGGGGAACCCAAAGCCAGAGGCTCACTTACGTTCAGGTTGTTGACGCAAACACAGCCAACTTATGATGCTGAGGTCTGTTTGTGAATCCTTGAAAGCCAGAAGGGTTGGGTTGCTTCCTAAGCTATTTCCATAATGTCCTACATTCCTATGCTCCCAGTGGCACAAACTGCCAGTATTGAAGCAAACCTCCACACATCTCCTTAAAAAGCCTAAGGCAGCATCTATTATTTCAACACCAAACAAACAAAATCCATGTGGTAAGTACAGATGGATCCCAACTTACAATGGTTTCACTTAAGGATTTTTGGTTTTTTTACTTTGTGATGATGTGAAAGTGATTATGCCTAATTAGAAATCATAATTTGAATTTTGATCTTTTCCTGGACTAATACCATTCTTTTCACTTTCAGTATCGTGGTCAGTAAATTACATGAGAGAATTCAACACTTCATTATGAAAAAATATTTGTGTTAGATTTAAAACAATATTTGAGGGCCAGTGAGATGGCTCAGTGGCATAAGCGCCGGCCTGGCAAGCGCGAGGTCCTGAGTTCGACTCCTGGAACCCACATATGAAAAAAGGGCTGGTGATATCTCTCAGCGGCATGGGCGCCTGCTAGTGCATGAGGTCCTGAGTTCGACCGCCGGTACCCACAAAAAATAAAAATTAAAAAATAAATAAATAAATAAAACAATATTTGTGTTAATTTTTCTGAAGTGCAGGTTAATGTAATTGCTGTGAGCACATTTAAAATAGGCTAGCCTAAGCTATGATGTTCAGTAGGTTAAGTGCAATAAATGTGTTTTGTCTTGCAAAATTTTCAACTTATGATGGGATTATTGAGTTTATACATCAATGAAAGTAACAAGTCCGGGGAGCATCTATGTTTTATTTCCATTTTAAAGTTACAGAAACTGGCTCATAAAGCTTAAGTGCTTGACTAAAGTCAAACAAGTAGTCCTTGGAAGGGGCTCTATGAGCTGGGCAGTGTTATGTTCTTGAAACTAAGGGGCTATACCAGTCTCAAAGGCTAACTTTACAAAGAATGCACAAGAGGGATTTTTTAACAACCATCTCAGAGGTAACTTCCTGGGCCTGTGCTCACAGTGGCAACTCCTCCAGTACTCCAACCATCCAGTGCATCTGGAATGGTTTCTCTGGACATCTTTAATTCATCCAAGCCCAATTCTTCGAAGCTTCCAACCTGTAATCAACTAACTGGTAAAGACTTCTGTTTGGCTGCTATGGAGCAAGGAACCATCCACCCTTTCCTGGGGCCATTGTACTAGGCCAGAACCTCTGCTCAAAGCTTTGTGGTTGGACTTCTATTCTAATATTGGGTTGTCAGGTGTGGTGAAGAGGAAGGAAGACAGTGTGACTCCAGGACAATAGTACTGATCATATTTGGAGGCCAGTGTAGCCTTATAATATGCTTGCAGGATGTCTTGTCTGACTACCTACTTGTGACCAACTCTGGTTGTTAAGTATTTTATTGTCATCCCTGACACATGCTAAAAAATGGCCAGGCATTCTTACCAACATTTAAGTTTTAGGAGGGAACTAGGCTCTACAGGGAAGGAACTTTGAAAGAGGCTTTTTTTAGGACAGCCACCTTTGCTGGTTACTACTAGCATGGACAGCTAATAACAGCTGAACAGACAGTCACCCTGGGACTTGTGTCTTGCCTCTGTGAAGGTGTTCAGTGCACATTCCAAGTAGTAAAACATCATCAGGAAGAGAATCTTGGCAATTTGATAGACTCTACCAGCATCCCATAAATGAGACTAATAAAATAGTATCTGTGAAAGAGGCTGGCACAAAATGGTCCCTTGACAGATCAGAGGTCCCCTTATTTCTTAGACATCAGTGAAAGTAACAAAAGAGTCTCACATGGTAATTTGTTCACTGAATTAAGTGAATACTCAAAAAGAAGTAACTCCTTGATAAATATTACAGGACCAAGAAAATAAAAACAATGATCTAAAAAGTAACCCCCCCACTTCCAGTCACTCTCAAGCCATAGTGAGTCTTTAAATAGCACTTATCACAATCTGAAATCATTTATTTTATTCACTGCTATGACCACAGAACCTAGAAAAACGTCTGCCTGCAATATGGTATGTGCTCAACTAATGAGCATTGAATAAATGTATAAAAATACATAAATACTAGGTGCATATAAAGCTAGATGAGTATATATACTAAAATTGTCAGTAAAATAAACTATGAGGAAGATCCAATGGTACAGTGGTAAGTTCACAACATGAATTGAAAGGGCTTCTTTACAAAAAAGCCACACTCTATGTGACCTTGGGTAGGTTCTTTCATGTCTCCTTGATGCACTTTTCATCTATAAAGTGATAATAATATCTCCCTAGGTTGCTATGAAGATTAAATAATTTAATATACACAAAAAAGTGTATAAATCATAGGCACCATGAAAATATTACCACCATCATGACAATAAAAATAAGCACAGTGATAATGATAATATTATGTACTTAACAGCCAAGATTAGCATGGCTGATTCCATTGGTAAGTAGACTTCCATTCAGAGTCCCACTTTTCTAAGCAGTTCTTTAATAAATTTTGTGCTTTCTTATCTCAGAACATGTACATATCTTTCCTGCTACCAGCCCAAGCAATGTGAACAAAGACAATTTTAACATCTTCTGCCTATTTCTTATTCATCCATGAAAACTAAATGCAGAGACTGCTTCCTCCCAGAATTCTTCTGGGGTGTACCTCCTCAATCTTCTCAATTCCCACACCCTGTCTAAATTGGATCTTTGTTATCTGTAATCTGGTAACAATATACATACATTTCACTGAAAACCATCTGACCTAGACCATAAACTGTGCCCTTCTTTTGATTATCAATTGTACTCAGAACAGTGTCTGATGCAAAGTAAGAATTCAGTAAACGTGGACTGGATTAGTTATGGTGAATGAGACTTAGGAAGGCTGAAATTTCCATGGGTCAGCATTACAAAAATGCACTGTACTGAGGCAAGTTAATAGTTAATCCTCCAAATGTATTCTAAAGACTGATTCACAGACCTTCAGGAATGTGTGTCCTTGAAGGGGTTAGAAAAATGTCAAGCTGTGCTTGACTGTTTATCTATTAAATGATATTTTTCTTCTTTTATTTTCTTCATATGTCTCCTCTAGCAATAAACAGGGTCTCTCTTACCATGGCACCGATACAGCCCAAACCACAACCTCCACACTTTCCTCCTACCAAGGGAACTGTACACAATTTCCAAAAATGAAAGGGGAAAAAATAAGTTAGATGTAACACATAGAAGTCATCATCATTTTTTAAAGATTCCAAAGATCCCTAGAGAAATCAACATTTGTGAAATCACTTCGAACTCTGGCATTCAACCACTTTCTGAATGTTCTATACAGTGAAAGGCTCCACTTCCATAAAATCAGAAATACCTTTCTGGGCTTGTTTCATATCGGAATGCAATAAGGTTCATAACTGTCTTTGTGAAGTTTGAATGTAGTAAAGTTCAGCTATAAAACATTTAATACACAACAGCCTTCTGCACCAAGTTGAAGTACTGCCTCTATTTAATGGGGCTCCCTTTACAGCATACAAGAAGAAACATTTTAAAAACCTACATATACTTACGATTCAACCATTGCAGGCCTTTTTTCATCCTATTACAGATCAGGCTGAGGCAAATGACATTTGCAATCGCCGCACCCAAAGAATATTCATAGAAAGCTCTTATAACTCTGTCCCCAAAGGGCATTTAAAAGCCACTCCTTATATGGCTATCCCATTCAGTAGTTGACAGATATTCTCCAGCTGCTTCCCCAGCAGCCTCTCATACAGAATGCAGTCTTTTTCTTTGGGAACCAAAGAAGCAGTTTCCATTCATCTCTCCAAAGCTGTTTGTATGTCTCATCTTCAGCCCAGCCTCAGTTCTACCATTGAGCCCTTGGGCCTTGGGTGTAGCAAACGTATTAACACAGTTCTGATTGTGATCTAAGTGTGCAGTTTGGGCTTATAGGTTCAGAGTATCTCTTTCTTAGAAATGGTCACAGAAATGGTCACTGGAGAATCTCTTTCTTTTCATGTTTCTACAAGGCTAACAGGACCACATCTGTAAGGATTCTAAAGAAAACTACAGAATGGCATCCAAAGCTCACTCTTTCATTTCACTCAGGTTCCTGCTGAAATATCTTCATCACATCCAGTCTTTCCCTGACCACCCTGAACCCCAGTCCTCCCTATTATTCTGTGTGCCCTCATCCTATTTTATTTTTAATAAGTTTTATTACCCATTATATTTATTCATTCACATCTGTCTCTCCTCACTGGAATGAAAGCAGATATTTTGTTTCACTCACTCATTGCTGCATGCTCAGGGACTGGAATTACTGCTGACATCTCTTGATGCTCGAGAAACATCTGTTGGCTTTAGTATAAATGAAGAATAAACAACAAAGGAAAGAAGTTATAAACAAGCGATGTAAAAGAAGACTAGGGAAACCCAGGTTGTAGTGAGCCCCTTTCCAAACCCGACATGCAGTCATTTGCCTCTGTTTCCATTCATGTTATTTCCTATGCCTGTGATGTCCCAACTCCTTGCAGAAGCGCCTGTCCTTAAACACCCAGTGCCAATGTTGCCTGCTCTCTGGGGCTGCCATAGACTGCAGTGCAGAATCCATCACCCCCTTCTTTATGTTATAACTGCACTTTAAATTTACCACCATAAAATCTTTTTAACTAGCCCCTCCCACCCCCTCCACACACACACACGCACACGCACACGCACACACACACACCCATTTGCCTTCTACATAACCAGCATGTTTTCTAGAGACGTGGTCTGATATGCTGCAGAGTCACACAACATGCAGTGATTGGGCGCTAACTGTTTAAGGCAGTTAGGGTCCATTAGTGACCAAAATATACACAGGTTCCTAGGCTCATTGAAATTATATTCTAATAAATGTAAGCTAAGTACTTGTTTCAAGAATGGAGTTCCTCAATAATGCACCCACAAACCCAGCATTTTATTGTTCTTATCAGATCACGTGGACAGGAGAAAGATAAGTCTTCCTTTTTAAAGGGTTCTTTTTAAAGGGTTCCAGAGGATAGACTGAGAAACTCAACTTTCAGTTAACAAGAAGCAAGTGAAGTGTCAAGTATTTCTTTAGAAATAAGGTGAGGTCATCAAGTACAGCGGGACCATAACAGATCAAGGCAGAGGGCACTGGCTGACTGCTTACTCCACCATCACCCTCCACCTCAGCACCGGCATCATGACCGCAACTGTGGAGATGAGCGTGAGCATTTGCCACACCATGTGCATCTGTAGTTCAGAAAAATCACTCTCTAATAATGGCAATGAGTAATTAAACCCATGGGCATCATGTACACAGTTTAATGTGATACTTTACTTTATAAACAAGTCATTGAAAGGAGAGGGGTCCCGAAGGCCAAGGAAACTCAAATTTATTCAAGATGTTGAGGTGTCTTTTCTTTCCTAGATGGCCTCTATACATTGTGGCTTGCTCCTTTTTTCACGGATAGCCCCTTGCCCTACAAATAAAGTGTCAATATTCTGTACATCTCAGGTCAGAAATAGTTCATATGCCAAGCAAAGAGTCAGAAAGTTTAAAAGCAGTTCTCCCATAAAACATAGAATTGTGAGCATCATAATAATTGCAAAATGCCCCAATCTTAACAGGTTTCTGTTACAAAAAAAGAAGACAAGGAATTAATGCTTTTTTCAGTATCTATTCCCACATCCATTAAAAAGGCAATGCATTCATTCCAAACATTCAAAAGATGTAGGCTAAATAATATAACAGAATTTTAGGGCCAGAAAGGACATTGTCTCATGCTTCTTTTTAACGAGTGCCACACCTTTCTAAAGCACTCTTCTGAGTTGCTGTTCAGCATCCTCTTGACTTCTTTAGGGAGATGATTCACTGTTCATTTGTCTTCAGCTACCCTCACACATCCCTGAAGATATCACACAGCTGACACTCGGATATCTTCTGCAATGACTTATACCAATCTGAAAAAAAGGGGAAAAAACTCTTTAAAAGTCTGACTTCCAGATGTTTTTTTCTGAAGAGAACGTTCACTGGTGGGAGCTGTACAGGTCAGAACCAAATGCCCCAGCTCAATGCTCCCTACTGTGCCTCATAATCACAAGAAGAATTAACTAGGGGTTAATTCAACCTGTGTAATGTTTTCAGAGAAGGAAAGAAATAACTTTCCCCCTATTTTTCAAGCTATTTACTTTCATGTGCCCTAGAATCTTTTTAATAACACTGCTTGAAACTCCAGTCTGTGAGCTGCCCTTGGCTCAAGAATCATTAAAGAATTTATAAGCTGTTTTCTCTCCTCTCCCTGTATCTGCTGCCAGGGGAAGCAAAATCTAGGCATTTGCAACTCAGCACCAGTGAGTCCCTGGCTAATGTTATCAATGAGAAGCAGCAGTCACAGTCACCTCAGACACGGACATTGTGTGGGCCGTGGTACTCTGCCCTTGCTAATGCACCAGCCTGGCCTTTTTCCACTGCGGCAGTGCTGTTTGGGGGTTAAGGGCAGAGACTTCCAGGCCTGGTACCAGTTCAGGAAAAGCCAATTCTGCTGTCTGCCAAGACCTCTCTGGAAAGCTCAGGAGGACAGGTTGTCTCGGAAGGCTTCAGATATTTCCGGCTGGTGATGTCCAAGCTATGATGGCAATGACATGCAATGCCCAACTGAGGCCCTCAGGGTTGTATATAACCCTGTCAAGGCAGCCCAAATAAATGTCCCAATTTAATCACCAAATGCTAGGGGTGGCATACGGGAGCTCATAAATCATGACAAATAAAGATTTTCTGCCTGAGCTCCTCAGAGCATTTCTGACAACAGAACTTTAGCCAAGCCTACAAAAAGCAAAAGAATTCTGTTTAGTCATCTGCTTGGGATGACAAACTTGAGTCTTGGGTAAGATTCAATGGCACACTTATACAGCAGAGGGGCCAGTCACTGTCTGTTCTTCTGGGTCACCCTCTACCTCACCTTCCCAACCATCTGTTGTCAGGAAAGGATTTCTCAACTGGGCATTGGGGGCAGGGTTGGCAACTGTGGTCTGTCTTTCAGGTTCTCTTATTCCTTTTGTATTGCCAAGTTTTCGTACTCCATCTTCACATAAAATTTATCAAATAATTCTGATGAAAAATAGAGGTTTCTTGGAAACTTGGAGAATGAAAGTAAGACAGGGCTCTCTGCTCTTCTCTCTGGCAAAAATAAAAGCATATGCATTAAAGTGTGTGTGCCAACACTAAACAAATTGGCCTGAACAAACTCTCAGTTTTCTCCAGGCTGCTAACACTTTTGCCTGATTTCTACTCTTCATTAGGGGACAAAGGACTGGATTCCTTAGCTGTAAGAATACCAATCCAGAGAGCTGAGGCTGTTAAATCCCAATGTATTTTACTTAGTAGGATAGAAAAGGGAGTTTGGATGGCCCCCTGACATACAGTCAAGGGTTGCCTGGGGCTGGCCATATTTCAAAGAAAAGTATATGAATACTCTTACAGGACTAACCTCACATTTTCACACAAAACATTGTGGCACAATGTTAGGTGTGACGAAGTGAATGACCCACATCATCCAGACTATCCAGCCCCTGAACCTTGGATAGCTACTTTTGTGTTTTATTCTCTGCTTACTTCATGCATACTAGTCTTAACTGGTCAAAACAAAACACAAAAAAAAACTGTGCAAATCCACTGAAAGCATGAATCAAGTATTTTGCTCCTTTGCTGTCTCTAGTAGCAAAGTATGATCATGAAGTTCCTCAATGACACAAACCAGAAGACATTGGGACTCAGGAAAGGAAAACCCATCTATGTGTAGACTCAGACACAAAGGCAAAAAAAGAAATGAGGACAGAAACTAATGATACAGCCTTTTAAAGAGTGAAATTCTGGAATTATTTCCTTTCTACAGTTACCTCAAAAAGTGCATGCTCTTTGGCAAAGACATCAAAACCCACTTCCTTTTCCTCTTAGACATAAAAGTAAACTCCATTTGCCAGCCTCCCCTGCAGTTATAAGTGATCACATGACAGAAAATTTAACCAATGGAATGTTAGCAGAAGTGACATACTCTTGCAGTCCTAGCTAATCTCTCTCTCTCTCTCTGTCTCTCTCTGTCTCTCTTTCTCCTTCTCTCTCCTTCTCTCTCCATCAGACAAATAGAGAAGATTCTGTGGATGTACAAGAGGTCAGAACACTGAGAGAGAAGAAGGTTGGGTTCTGGATTACCGCTGGAATGTTTACCACAAAATGCCCAAGAGTTTCATGACCAAGAAATAACTACCCATTACTTTAAGGCTTGGGCTGCGAAAAATATACCTCAACAATATTGATTCAAGAAAGATAGCCCACTAAAAGAAATCAGCAGTTTTTTTTTTTAATATGCAGGTACCGGGAGTCGAATTCAGGACTTCGTGCTGGCCAGGCAGGCACTTATGCCACTGAGCTATGCCACTGAGCTATATCACCAGCCCAGCAGTTATTTTTTTGATAAAGAAAATATCAAATGGTTTTACCAGAAACTTTTATCAAGCATTCAAAATATGAGTAATTTCAATCTTCACCTTCCATTTATTCCAGGGAATCAAAAATGGGGAAGGATGCCCCGCCTCATTATATTTTATGAAACTACTACGAACAATAGTGGCAACATTTGACAAGGGAACTACGGAAAAAAAAAAAAAAAAAAAAAAAAAACTACTAGGCAATCTCTTCCAGGAACAGAGACAGAAAAATTTCACACAAATTATTTGACAACTGAATCTAAATATAGAAAGGATAGTACATTAGAATCAAGTTGGGTGTGTTTTAAGAATGTGTCCTCTAAGGTAACATGTAGAAAGCAAAATATATGGGTGCATCTATGGAAAGTTGGAGTTTCGGGGCAAAGGGCCTCTGGAAATTCTGATTGCTTCAATATTTTTTCAGTGAATTAGATTAAAATGTTATTGGGTTGAAGATGGAGTTACAGGAGCAAAATCTGGAAGTTTAAGGAGAAATGGGAGAGTAAAGGAAATACAGTATGGTTTTATTGAGGGTCATTTGAGGTTCATGGTAATGAATTTAAAGATCACTTACTAAAGGCTCTGGCTTGAGTATTAAAGAAAAACATCACCTAAGGATGGGGAAGGAAGAAAACTTTAAACCACACACTACTTACAGACCATAGGATGGTTCTTACAGAAAACCCAAAAGATACCACAGCAAGAACTATATAAGTCAATTGGGTTTCTTAACTATCTCCACAGTCTTATCTCAAGCAGAAGAATTCTCTTTTAAAGGGAGGACTTGCTTTGAGAAGGGAAATATATAAGCCAAAAAGTACAGTCTACGTCTCTGACAATTGTCCCAGAGAAATTACTATATACAGAGTCGACCAAAAAAGTATAAACACTTCAGAAAAATAGTATGATGTTTTTCAACAGATGATGTTACCCTCTTATGGGAGACCTTAGAAGATGTCATATATCACAGAAAACCCACTACACCACCAGGTCTTAGAGAAAAATTGAAAATGCACGTGTAGCAACCTCAATGACCAAGGTTACCCAAGCAGCAGTTCGCCATACTAATAAATGTCTGGAAGGTAATGGCCACCGCTTTGAGCACCTCTTGTAATTGTAGAGGCCAAAGGTAACTTGAATTAATCTCATGATGTCTCAATAAATTTAGTATTAAAATATTTATACAAGTTTTTTTCTTTTCCTGAAGTGCCTATACAGGTTTTGACAGACTCTCTCTAGCTTTGACCAGTTTCTAGCACTGGTGTTACTCCTGGGGCCCACCATCCCACCTGCTCATCTTCATGCTCTGCCTAGTGCTGAAGTCCTACATTAATGTATTAATTAATATTTTAGGGTTTATTTATTCTGCACATGTTTGTTTTAAATTTTATCACCGAGTGCTTCTGTTTGAGAAATACTGAACTCCTAAGTGTGGGGTGGGGGAATACACATAACGGTATCTAAAATTTAGCTGGAAATTAAAGTAACAGTTTTGAGAGAATGTCAGGACTGAATATGAGGAAAGATAAGACTACCCTGGCAGAGAAAAGACTGTAAATTATGCTCTGGCAGCAACATTTGAAATGTACATAGAAATGAATTTGAAGATGACCAAGAAAGAGTACCAGTAACAAAAGGAGAATTGTGAGTGCAGTTCACGATGTCACCTGAACCCCCAGTTAATAAAGCATAGTCATTTTAACAATGCCTCCCAGCCATGTCAGGAACCTGAGCCTTTCCTCTCCTCAGATCAAACCTGGAGGGGAAATCCCCCTAATCTGTGAGTGCACTGGCTGCACAAAGACCAAACATTGGAGTCAGCAATGCGCCAAATGCGCACACCCAGGGAGCTGTGTTTTAGGACCCGCTGCAGGGCTGGTTCTGCACCAGGAGTTTGGGTTTCACTTGTTGGCTGCAAATGTATGCCACTTCCCAGTGGAATGCTGCTGATCTCTGACCTGCCCTCAGAGCACGACTCGGGTCCCTCTCACTGAAGTCTCACAGTACATTTCTGTGGCTATTCGGACTCACAAACACAGAATCACAGGTCAGCTGTTTTTAAAATGTGTACCTAAGTGTTCACTTAACAAGGATTGGAGAGAGAGATGGAAACAGATATTTATTGATCATCTACTGTCTATTGGGCATGGCACATACATTCTTTCATTTATTTCTTATAAAATAAATATACCCTAGCTGCTCTCCTTTCATTTTGAAAAATCAAAGTGAAGAAATAACTTGCCCAAGATCATAAGAATTAAGATCTAATCTTGGGATGTAACTTAGGACCTGTTAACACCAGGTCTTATTCTTTCTCTGGCCTAAGCCTTCTTTGAATTTTTTGGGTGCAGTAAGCAGATGTATAGTATCAACAGGAACCAGTTAAAGGTTTCCTTCTGTTCTCTGTCTTGATTATTAAGCTATTGTCTCTCACCACCGCAATCACCCTTCACCTCAGCTTTGTGATGCTGGGGCTGGCCCTCTGCAAACCACATTTCCGCTTTGCCAGCTGGGTCTCCTTTCTACTGTCAGTAGCCGGTAGACTGGAAGACAGGAGGGAGAAGAAGGGACTTGCTGCTTCCTGTTTTCGTACAGGTTCTCTCAGCATCGCCCCAGCAGTATTTAGCCCTCTATTCAGTTCTTTTGCTTCCAGACCAGCCTTAACTCCCTCCTCGTGACCACATCCACTGGCTGGCACCTGTGCCCATTGTCAGTTCTCTGCTCTACAGCTCTATCCCCTGAGTTCCCAAGTGTCCCAGGCACCAGCCTTCCTCCAGGTCTGGCTTCCTGCTCTGTGAGGCCCTTCCCTGTGCTTCCTGACCCAATCACAGGCATGTCTCCCCTTGTTCCCTCAGACCTAGAGGTGGCCATTGCTTCTTGCAGTTCTATTCTGTGACATCTCAGCTGTCCTGTCTTGCATTTTGACTGCTTCAATTCCTTGAAGTGTTATTTATTAAAAAGTGTTATTAAGTGTTATTTATTAAAAAATACTGGTGGGTGTCTGTTTTCTGCACTGGCCTTTCTCTGACTTACTATCTTTCTGTCTCCATTGAAGAAAATGCTAAGCAATATTCTGACATTACACAGCATACAACTTCTGACTAAATTAACCCCTTTAGGAATTCAAAGGTGTCGTCATTTACCTCATCACCAGGGAAGACACAGAGGGGTTTGTGAGCAGCCAACAGCCAAGCTTTGAGACCATGTGCTGGGGACTTTTTAAAAAAGAGACATGTTCTCATCCCTTTTATTAGTTTCTTTGTGGTAAAGATTGGGGGTCCAAGTTGGCATTAAATTTAAATTATCTTATCTCACATGAAAACAATTTTACTTCTCCATTCAAGACACAAGTCAAAGGGTTGATCAGTGCTGTTCAAAAAAAAGGAAAGAAAACATACCTAGGTTTTCTTCCAAATACATGATTGAGCTACACCTCTCATTCACTTGAAGGCGGGGTCATCATGTTGCTTGCTTTGGCCAATAAAATTGGAGCAAGGGTGATACACTAGCGCACCCTTAAAATGGGATATTATTCAATGATGAAAGAAAACAAACCACAAAAAGACATGGAGGAAATGGAAGTACACACTTCTGAGTCAAAGAAGCCAGTCTGAGAGGCTGCATACTATATAATCCCAGCTATATGACATTCTGAAAAAAGCACAACTATGAAGACTGTAAAAGACCACTGGTTTTCAGGAGGAGATACAAGGTGTTTTTGAAAAATATGATGAATATTTAAATTTTTTAAAATGTATTACAGAAAAAGACATTACAATTAATCTCCTTCCAAATACGCCCCTCACGTCATACACACTTCTTCCATTGTTCTTGCCACTTTCTGAAGCAGTTCTGCAAGTCTTCTTTAACATCTAGTGCTGTTGTGGATGCCTTGATGTCCTGACTTGATTCAAAACACTTACCTTTCATGTTCGCTTTCACTTTGGGAAAGAGTCAAAAGTCACACAGTGCTAGATCCTGTGAATAAGGCAGATGAGAACACACTGTGATGTTTTCGTTTGACAGAAATTGCTGTAAATGTTTGATCAATCAGTTGTGATGAAAAGTGTGACCACTATTTAATTTTTAAAAATTTATTACAGTGAAAGACACATTGCCATTAATCCTGAAAACACTCCTCGTTGCTTCAAACACACTTATCCCATCATTCTGGGCAATATTTCTTTTACTGTAAATTTGTAAAAATGTTTACAATATTCACTGGATGTTTCGATCATCTCTTAGAATGAGGAGGGACAAATGATTAGACCACAGGACATTTTTAGGACAGGGAAAATATTCTGTATGAAATCACAAGGGTGGATACAGTACATTATGTATTTGCCACAATTCATAGAACGTAACAGGAGGAGTAAAGTCTAATGTAAAGGATGGACTTCACTCATGGTGACATTGCCTGGACTCGTCCATGTTACTGATTAATGTACCATGCTAATGCAACCTGTTCATGGCCGGGGTACTGGGAAGGGGGAATGAGTGCATAAAAACTCTGTAATTCCTGGAAACCTAAAATTGATATAAAAAGTAAAGTCTATTTTAAAATAACAAAAGAAAAATATGAATAAGTGCAATCTGTGGCACTTCTAGGTAGAAGAATTGATTGCTGGCACATGACAGGCCACCCACTTTCCTCTTTCCTTTGTCAACAGTAGAAATTTGAAGATAGGTGGCCTTGCGGTGTTGTTAGCTAGGGTTCTCCAGGGAGATCCAGCCAGTAGGTTATAAACATAGATGGACGCAAGGGGATTTATTAGGGAAATTGGCTCACATGATCCTGGAGGCTGAGAAACCCCATGATAGACAACCTGGGAAGCCAGGGCTTAGTGCAAGTCTGAAAGCCTCAGCCAGGGAAGCTGATGCAAAACTCAGCCCAAGCCAAAAGCGTGAAAACCTGGGGCATTCCTGTGTAAGTCCCAGAGTCCAAAGGCCCGAGAACTTGAGATATCCCAGCACAAGAGAAGGAGGGTGTCCCAGCTCCAAAAAAATGAACATAGTCACCTTTGCTTTGACTTTTTGTTCTTTTTAGGCCTCAGCTGATTGGGCAGTGCCTCCCCACTCTGGTGAGGGCAGAGCCTCCTACTCAGTGCACTGGCCCAAATGCCAGCCTCTTCCAGAAACACTGTCACAAACATACCCAGAAATAATGCTTTACCAGGTATGTGGGTGTTGCTTAGTCTAGTTAAACTGACAAAATTAACTGTCACAGGAATTCATTTTGGTTCCCTTAGTGAGAGTAATCTAGAGTATAACCCCATCCCCTCACTACCAATCAGCTAGTCTTTAGTGGACATGTACCTTGATTGATGAAAGAAAAAGAATTATTGTTCTTGTTTTTAAGTAATTAACATTCAGGGATCATTTGTTACAGCAGGATAACCTGGCTTATTCTAACTAAAACAGAGAAAACCCCCCTTCAGTCTTCAACAAAAATATTAACCAGCAATTGATCATATGATTTCTGGATGAAGAAACACAAGTTTAAAGACAATTTTAAATATTTCACAGTCTTCCCTGATTATAATATGTACAATTTTATCTTCTGGAAATGACATACAAAGATTTGCTTCACCTTAGTCAGGAACTGTTTCTGAATGCTATCTTTCCCAAGGAAATAAAAATGATTATATGACAATATTAAAGAACCCAAACAAATTAAATATTTTCTATACTTAAATATAGCTCTCTGAACCAAACTTTGCTTGTGTGCCCAGAATTTTACCCTATAATAATTATTTAATATGTTTATTTTAATTATTTAATTTTTCGGAGGGGGGAATTCAGTGTGTTGACTAACATGTCTGGACATTTTATTCTGGATCAATGGAACTTAAATTTTAAAATAACTTCTAAAAGAAAAGGAAACTATAAATATAAACAACCCCAGATAAAGTGAAAGAAACTTTGTGGAAAACTTTCTGATTAAAAAATGATCCAGGCAATTGAAAGACTATAAAGACACATTCATACCCCCAAACTGTCTTGTCAAAATCTTATTTTTAGGGCTGGTGAGATGGCTCAGTGGCTTAAGCGCCTGCCCGGCAAGCGTGAGGGCCCGAGTTCGACTCCCGGAACCCACATACGAAAAAGGGGCCGGTGATATCGCTCAGCGGCACAGGCGCCTGCTGGCGCGTGAGGTCCTGAGGTCGAACCCCCGGTACCCACCAAAAAAAAAAAAAAAAATCTTATTTTTATTGTCCCAAAAATCTCCTCATGCTCCTTCACAGTCTGCCTTTCCTTCTGCTACTGTCCTAGGGAATTGCTGGCCTGCTTTCTGTCACCAAATGTTACCTTATATTTTCTATAACTCTATATAAATGGAATCATCAGTATGTATCTTTTGTTGTTATTTAGCTTCTTTCATGCACCATAATGACTTTGACATTCATCCCTGTTGCAAAGCATTATTCCACTGTATCTAATCCATTAGCCAGATGGGGGACATTGGGATTATTTTTCATGGCAATTTAACTGCTGTGAAAATGTATACATAAATATTTAAATGTATACGTGTACACTACATGTATAATTGTAGACATACATTGTTTATGTGAGTGTTTGGTTATTTTTCCTACATCACTATTATGTTGTCATAACCTCAGTTCATACATACACAGAATGAATTAATGACTAAATATAGTATAAAGATGGTAATGAAAAGTAATAAATACTGTCATTCATAGTTACTTTTTCTAAAAAAATAATGAAGACTTGGTAAATAGAAAAATAAAGTTGTTAATGAAATGAAGCAATGAGGGTAATGTGTTATACAAGCATGCAAACAGGAAAAATGGAAACAGGAATGAGTACAATGAATTTCCAGATGTTTAATTTTAGTGGACTTGTCCATTTGCCCTATTGAATTTTCAGTCATGAGTTTCGGTCAGACAGTGTTCATGAAATCATCAAAGTTTTGTAACATTTTTTAAATTAAAAAGCACATTAACTTCTCCACATCAAGGGAGTTTTTCCCATTAAAAAAATACAAAATAATGCTCTCCATTTCAAAACTGATTAACTTAATCTCTAAAGGCATAGAAGGGAATAACACTACAGATATGTTTTTCTAAGTTGTGTACCTTGCAACAAAAATAAATAAAACTTATCCTATTGGCAATAAATATATGAATCCAGCCACAGAGATAATTATTACTATTTCAGAAGTAAATAAGAATAGACTACTGAAAAAATTACTTCTCCAAATAATTCTGTTAGACGTTGCCTAATATCCATGGTGTGCACTGTAGAAAATTATTAGTTCCTAGTAACAATGAAAATTACATAAAATGTGATAAATATTAATCAACTCTAAGAATATATGAAGTTTACATATGAGGAAGTAGTAACGACAAATTTCCATAATTTTAATCATAGAAAACCTAGTCCTCAGAATTGGGATTTTCATTTAATCAGCTCTTGTTTTATGTACAATATGTGCAATATCTGTGGGGGAGAAGAAACAGTATAGCTACTGAAACAAGAGTGGTGGCCTGTAGGTAACAGCCCATTATTTATTCTCAGAGAATAATTGATGGTCAAAAGAAATCCTCCTAATCTCTACTTAATGCTAAAAGAAATGGTGAAAATACCTAATACTATCAATTTTCAGCCACTGAATGTACTTAGAGAACAGTATTCAAAGAAGTGAATGCCAAACAAAAACACTACTTGTTCCACAGTTAAATGTTCTACTGTTGAAAAGAAAAATACATATACATGTGTTTGGAATGAGATAAAAATATTGCTCCACAACTCAATTCTCAGTAAAAAATAATACTATGATTTAAGAGATGTTTGCAAATAGCATATCTCAGTAATATAACCAGTGTCACCAACCACCAAATCTCTCATTCAGAGACAAGGCATCAGAATTTTTAAGACTAGAGATAATCAGGCAGGACTTCTTTTTTTTTTTTTTTTTTTGAGACAGGGTCTCCCTATGTAGTTCAGGCTGGCCTGAACTCACTATGTAGCCCAGACTGGCCTCAAACTTGCTGTGATCCTCCTGCCTCAGCCTCCCAAGTGCTGGGATTAGAGGCGTGGGCCACCATGCCTGGCTTGTGGACTTCTTAAGAAGGCTGACCAGGAGGACTAGGACTTGATGATTCAGACTCTGGCCCTTCCCCAGAGCTTGAAGATTTCCTTCATTCTTTAGAAAACAAAGTTCATGGCACAATTGGACCTTTTAACTCCATGTCTAAATGCTGCAACCAATGATATCACTTTCCAGAGAACAGCAAGCAAACACTGTATTCTGAATCTGTCACCTCTTTTTTCCAGGTTTAGTTACCCTGCCTTCCAGCTTTGAAGGGTAATATCCTTACCAATTTATGATGTGTGAGATTCAGACTCCCCAGTGGGACACCAACCCACGGGATTCATATGGAACTACCAGGAAAACCTAACTTTCAAGGTATCCATCCTCAAGGTGTGCAAAAAATCCTGGGTAAAATATTATGAAAAGAATTATTTTTATGATAAAATTTTAGATATTTTATTTTCATTAATTCAATATGTTCATATTTTTAATTAACTTAAAATTGGTAGCTCACTAGTACAGTAAATGTTTACATGAAGTCCTCCAGTGATGCCGACTGTTGGGGACATGCTGAACCCAGTGATGGTGGAAGCTGGGGAAACAAAGGAGATGGACTTGTGGTGTTTCAGTGAGTGAAAGAATGTGAAAAGCGATACTGTTCAATCAAATAGTAATGTCTGGTCACTGTGATGCCACCAGACAGGGGATTGCCTTGCATTTGGGGACCCAGGTTTGCAGATGTTGAGTAAGGGTAAGATTTCCTGTTACTCCTTATGGTGGGTGACCTTGGACCAGATCTTCTTGGATACACACATCTGTCTCATCAGAGCAAACACAGATGAGCTCTTTGTTGCTATTTAAGCCCCCCAACCCTTCCTAATAACAAACCAAAGTCAGCTGAATTCAGGTAGCTAAAATGGCCTTTTTGTTATGAAAGCAGTGGCCAGAAAATGCAAACTCTTTGAGTCACCCAGCTCAGCTATTTCCTTCAGAATCCAACACTGAGCCAAGCGGTTTTTATTTTGTCTTCTCAACCTAGGTAGCATTCCGTTGTAGCCGACTCTTGGATAACCTGCAGGCAGCTGGGGTCACACCACACTTTCAGGGGAAGTTTTCAGACCACATTTAAAACAAATTACCATGCTTATGTAAGAGAAGGCACTGGCGAGAGCCTGGCAACAGAGGGTGGGAGGCATTTAAGACAAGAGGCACAAACAGCAAATCAGAAGGAAACCATGAGTGAAAACAAACTGAAGGAGCAGCCGGTGCCATGTAGAAGAAAAGATTGTTTTCCAACAGGATTTACAGACATAAGAAAAAAAATTAAAAAGGAGAGAGTTCACTCCTGTTCTCAATCTGCAAGTGATTGCTGAGCATGGCCATACATGCACCTTCGTATATTTCATTATCATGAGATAAGTATCCCTGCTGTTGTGTTTCAGTCTGGCGGAAGACATTTTTATTCATGTGTGGAGACAAGAATCCAGAAGACTTTAGAGGAGGTCACTCTTCAAGAGTAAATTGATGTGAACAGGGGCGCGATGTTTAAAGCCATGGGGGAATCTGGGAGCTTTTCACACTGGAGGAAGTGGGAGGAGACTGGAACATAGGCTGTGTACCCTGAGTACCCATTGGCAAGAGGCAGGAAAAGAGCCTGAGAAATAAGTGTGGATGAGAACATGACAAACTTTAGATACTGTGTAAGAGAGCAAATCATTAGATAGATGAGGAGCATGAGCTCTGGGAGGCATAAAACTCACCCCCACTAGCCACGGGGGTGGGGAAGGACTGGAAATGAGCCATTTAGCAAGCCACACTTCTGCCATGGAGGCAGCCAATCATGAACTGCAAAGGTGGGCCAGAGTAAACCTCTCCTATAAGTTGTGGATGTCAGGATTGTGTCCGGTGACAGGAAAGTGACTAAGACAGATGGAGAACCAAGAGAAGTATGTTCTGAGAGACAGAGCTGGTGAGGCCTGAGGTGTTGGTGGTAACTTCGGGGACAGATACTTCAAGATCTGGTCTAAGGAGTTAGATCTGAAAGGCGTTTGAGTGTGAAGGCCCTTTGAGCAGATGAAATAGGGCACAGGGCTCAGGAGACAGTAGGAAGTAAGCATAATATCAGCTATTTAATCACTAATAATGGGAAGAACCTGATCAGAGTCTAGGCAAAATGACTGACTGATCAAACAAAAAGAACTCTGCCTGGACTTGATTGATTCTGTCTCCCTGGCTGTGAGCATAAAGAATAGACCGATGGTTGCACACATCTTGAAATCACACATGCTCCAAATTCAATCATCGGGTATATTTTTAAAACAATAGTGCCTACACCCTTGGGACCATCTCATTGCTAGAATACTCATGGACAGAGTCCCTGTGCTTCTTCCCTAGCTGTTTACAAACCTGAAACCTGTCTGTTTCCGATGGCTCCTCTGCCAGAGCCACTATTTCCCTGGCTTCTAAATGCCCTAAGAAAAATTGCTCATTCTTAGGCAACACTGTATAAGCCTGAATCCAGAGAAATGTCAGTCTCAGGGACGCTGATTTTCTACACCAGGACTACAATATGTTGAAAACAGTAAAAGCATTTGCTTCTTTCACAAAGTGTACTTTCTAGGGGAGACAGGTTTACTTCCTGTGCCCATGCTGCCGTGATCACAGAATGTAACCTCCATCTGTAACCTCACAATCTGATCGATTGATGTGCACAAAAAACCTGAGCAGAGGCCTGAACCCCAGAGGAGGGTGTGGTCTCTGGCACACCTCTAACAAGGAGTCCGTTTCTCCTGACCTTGCTAAAGATTATGTCATGTGGAGGAATGGCTGCTTTCTCAGCAAGAGTGGCCCTTAGCCTCCAATCACAGCCCCACTTTATGGAACAGGCCAATTCAGCCTGACCACAGTGTGTGCCCAGCATTCATGGCCACTGGGTTTGAATAAGAAAATATTCCCGATCCATCAGAATAATGATTTCAGCATGTTCTCAGCAGGTTCTCAGTGTGATCCCACGAGGGACCCCATGTCGCCTTGCATGAGAAGTTGTACTTGGAGTGCTTCCCCATCTCAGTTTCACCATCAGTCAGAGGGAAGTAGCAAAACAGCATTCCTTCATGTAGATAACAGTTGGCAGCTGGCTACTCCTGCTTGGCAACATAAACCCACCCGTGTATTCTGGCAGCTGGGCTTACTTAAGAGAGAGGACAGATATTCGCCTGCTCAGAAACAGGATGGCTGAACATTATTCCAGTAGCCCTCTTGCTGTCTGCAAAAATAAAACCCTGGAGGGAAAATGGCAGAAAGAGGTCTGTCTTTGGAGTCAGCCTGAGCATAATCCTGATCCCCATTTGCCAGCTGTGTGCCTGTATTCTTTCATTTATTCACCTAGAACTATTTAGAATGCATTCCACGTGGCAGGCAGGCTTCTTGAACCAGTTTGCTGATGGTGCTAAGCCTCAGTTTCCTCATCAAAAAAGTAGGAATAACAATACATTTCTCCTAGGGCTAAGTGAGGACAAAGTGCGATGGGTCTGTAAGCTCATGCCCAGGGCTGGTACAGAGGACATCCCCCACTAGCGATGACAGCTGGGGTATTGTTGCCTTTACCCCAGCCAGTGCCATCCTCCCTAACCTCTCAGAAACACCTGATGATATCAGTTCCTCTTGCCCAGCCCTCATCTGGCACACAGCTCACCTTTCAGCTTTTATTCCTCCTTCCTTTATTTAATACGACCTGGAGCTACAAAAGGGGCAGTGAAAACAATGGCTGAAATCAACCACCTCTGCCATGACTTCAGAACTCCCCTGTGCCCTTCCTAAGGGCTCTCCCAAGGGAGAAGCAGCATATATTAACCTGAAATATATATATCATATATATACAAAATTATACATTACATATAAAACCAAAATATGCTCTGTAATCTGATATCATATATATGATACATATAAAATTATACATGAAATACCTATAATTAAATATATGAATATACAATAGTTTGTTTCATCAGGTTAATATGATATCAGATTGTATAGTATTAAATATATATCATGTACTATAACTAAATATATATAAACAAAGTGTATATGCAATACATTTTTTTCTATCCCAAAGCTGTATAGATTCCTCAGTGATGGGAAGGAGAAAGTGATAGCTTTGATATAACAAAGTTAATACAAAAGGCAAATTGACTTCAGCAGACTAAGCTTTACCCAGAAACAGTCTCCAGATATTCTCCAGTTCATCTAGCATTATAATATAAATGTGGAAGCAGGAATAGCCGAGGGCTTTGGAAACAGCTGTCAGAGTACCAACCTCCCTTCTGCCCCACCCCATTAGCCATGTACTGAGGCAGATGCAGGTGGGGTGATAGCTATGATGCTTGTGAAACCAAAGAGTGGACCGGATGTTGCCTCAGTGAAAACCAGCCCTCCAACAAATGTCACCAATCCTCACAGTTGGGTTCTTTGACTTTGCCCAAGCACAGGTCCGTACAAAGCCCTAGATGAAAACTTGACCCTCAGCAGAAGAGTTGAGGGCTCTGGTTCCGTAGTTCTCATGTGAATATCACACCACATATGCTAAAAATGTTTTTCTTTTCTTCTACCCACTTAGCAAATACTGAGCTCTTGCTGTGTGCCAGGAAATATTCTTGGTGCACTGGGTTTCATGACAAAATTCTAATTACTTGATGGAAGTTCTTGGGCTTCATTTCCCCCAGACTGAATTCCCCAGCTAGAATAAGGATCACATCATTTAGATCTCTACTGATACCCTAGCAGAGCTACAGTGTCCTGTAATTCCACATGTGTCCAAGGACCCCACTCCAAGCCACGTCCCATCTACAGCAACACCACACACCCTCCGCTGGGGTGTCCTGCTTTTGATTACCTGGACAGAGAATGTGTATATAAGTGTTCAATAAATGTTATTTGTTTCTCATAGACCTCCCACTAGTAATCCCCATGAAATCAGGAACTTGCCTTATTTGTACACTGATGCATTCCTATTGCCATCATCTATGGTTAGTACATAATAGGCATAGAAAAAATGCCTTTTGGGATTGAGCAGTCATTCCTGACTCTTATTTTAAGAAGATGTTCAAAATGCTGACCTGGAACCTGCAATTACTGACTCAGATCCCTCTTTTTATTCTGTATCCCTGGAAGAAAGAATTTCGTGCATCCCAAAAAGCTGGAATTTCATTCTCTTCCAAATGAACTGCAGGGATGAGTACTGCACCCCTGACTCAGAGGCAAAGCAGGCCTGGAAATGTCTTTCTGTCCGAATAACCAGAGAAAGGAAGGGTGGGTATGGCCGTGTAGACTATTTCAAGCACACTATTACTCACCTATGATTTTCTCAGTGCCAAATGTGTGCAAAAATGACAGATAGTAATTTCTCTCACCCTGAAACTACAATTTTGAGATGTATCATATAGCGCAGCATTCTTCCCTATTCTCCTCTCTCCCTACCAACTATCTGAAGTTCTTTGATAATAAGAAGTCATGCACAGAAGATCTTAGTCGGACTCTTGAGAGAAAACTGCACTCATTCACTGAGACATCATTTTGGTCATTTTGAAGGTACTTTCTAAAAAGCTTCAAGGTGCCAGGTATTTTTCTGCAGACTTAAAAAGGGGTTGGGAAAAGTTTCAAGATAATAGCAAATGATGGAGTAGACTGGTTTGGTCAGATGAGCCAAAGAATTCTCCTCCATTTTTCTGTAATTCCCAGTTCACTCTCTTCTCAAGCCAGTCTGCTTGGGTTGTCCATTGAGTAGACTTACTACAGGTTTGCCTCAAGTGTGTTTCCCTGGTTGCATGAGAATACATATGATGTCAAGAGAATGCCAAATTGCCACGATATTTATACACCAGATATGTTTGCAGGTGCCAGTGAGGAGGAGATTGAAAATTAAAGAAAAAGAATAGAGTTTATTATATGCCAAGCATTGTGCTATGTGCCTTATATATGGTGAACTTATCTTATTTAGATAAAAATTATATAAAGTTGGCATTAAAGATTAAAAATGTGAGAGGAGGGCTGGTGATATCACTCAGCAGCACAAGCGCTTGCTGGCAAGTGCAAGGTCCTGAGGTAGACTCCCGGTACCCACATTAAAAAAAAAAAAAATGTGAGAGGCTTAGAAGAAGAAATTAACCTGATTAAGAGCCTACAGTCATCCTCTCCTCCCTCTCCTTTTCTTCTCTTTCAATAAAGATATGATAACAGGCATTAATTTCATTTTTTGTCTATATATCTTTTCCATAACTAGGCTTAACCCCCTTTCCTGCTTTTTCTTCACTGCACTGTTATCAGTCAGAGTTTAATCAGAAAAACAAAACCAACAATGAAATATGAAAGGTCTGCTGCAAGGAATTGACCCAGGCAACTGGGGGCTGTCTTGATAATTCCAAAGTCCATTGGTCAGGCCCCCAGGAAAGACAGACTGGAATGCTTGAGAATGGGCTGGAAGTGCTGGCCACATGTGAATTTCTGCTTCTTTGAATTAGACTCAAACCCACTTTTAAGGCTTTTCAACTGATTGAATCAGGCTCACACAGCTTCTCTAGTATAATCTCAAAGTCAACAGATAAAGGGATTTAATTATATCTATAAAATATCTTCATGGTGATGTCTAAATCAGCATTTGACTAGAAAATTAGGGAGTGTGGTCTATCTAAATTGGCACATCAAAAAGACCACTGCAACCAGTGCAAAAGACCACTGATATATTTTACTTATTAATTTTTAACTGCTTCTCTCTCACTGAAATGTAAGCTCTGTGAGGATATTGATCTTTTTGAGTCATGTTTACTGCTGTACAGTAGCTTGCCTCTAATCCATGGATTCACTTTCTGTGATTTCAGTTACCTGTGATCAACTGGAATGTGAAAATTTTCAGTGAAAAATTCCAGAAATAAACAATGCATATATTTTAAACCACACATCATTCTGAGTAGTGTGATGAAATCTCCACCCACTCTACCCTACCCAGAGCATGAATCATTCTTTCGTCCAGTGTTTCTACCTTGTGTACACTACCCACCCGTGCATCACTTAGTCATCATTTTGGTTATCAGATGTTCTGTCACAGTGTCTGTGTTTAACCTTTCCCTAGCTGGGTGCTTCTGTTTCTGAGGATACCCCATTGGGAGAGTTGAAGACCACAAGTCCAGATGACACAGGCCACCAGAGAAAATGGCCATGAGCCCTAAAGGTCAAGCTTCATCTTCTGCAACCCCTGAAAGAAAAGGGTATCTGATACATGATTGTTTCTTTTGGAAACCCAGTGTTGTGGGACTACTGTTCCTGACCTCCACAGGGTATTTTTTTTTACAATTGAGATGATAATAATATGTGTCATTCTTTTAATATGGAATATGCTTCTTCCTCTTTACCCTTAAAGAGGAAAACATTCCCCCCAAATCTGTGATTACCAAGTGATAGTTTGTTCTTTTTGATACCTGGGAGTCTACCAACACACACATGTACATGCACACACGCACGCACGCATGCGCACACAGGAGAGAGGAGTGGGAAATGGTACAAAAGTAAAAGAATAGAAATGAAAATATAGGAATGACCAAGGAATAGAATGCTTATTTAATTTAATGCATGTTTTGGACTATAAGGAAAATATACTCAGGAAGTTGAAGCATTCTTAAACATGAGACTATGAATTTGATGCTAAAAGAGGAAATCTGTATGATATGGGGGCCAATGGAATAGAAAAGCAGTAAAATGAAGGATATGACCACAGCATTAGCCTATAAATTTCCCTCCTTATAAAATTTTATGAAGGAATTTGAGCCAGAGCCAGAATTCTGGGAGGAGATATGGTCAGCACCTAACGCAGAAGCAAGAAAATAAGTGCTTACTGAAGGTGAAGTCACCAAAACACTTGCTAGAATAGAGATAGCTTTCAAAAGGATATCACTGCCAGGCTGAATGCTTTCTAAATGCAAAAAGGACAATGTCTTTGAAGAAATGTAGTTTTCTTTGCTCAGTGTAATCTGAGCTTGCACCATTCATAATTCTCAGATTTCTTTATTGTGTGGTTTTTGCAGTAGTCAGAGGCTCAAAGGATCTGCCTGCACTGCCTATCCCCAAAGAAAACATGAGCATCCAATATTATCCTTCAAACTCCATGGACACATTTCCATGACAAACTGAACTAGTTAATAAGAAGTGCTTAGGCTTTGTTCATAGACAGTTAACTATGGAATACTCATTATGCTGACTCTGAGGCTCTGAGGCTTAAGGACCAGAAGAAGCTGGTCTTTGGACATGTTCCAGGTACACAATAGCCCCTTGAACTAATGTAAACATTAATTGAAAATAAAAATGCTCTAAAGCATCAGTATTAGTAGAGGATGGCAGTGATATTAATAATTTTAAAAAGCCATTTACTTAGCACTTTGCTATGTCTTCACAGATTATGTGGAGTGTGTTTTAAATTATGAAACTCTACAGCTCAAAGCAGATTTTGTGCAGCCAACCAAATCTAAAGGGACTTGGATATTTGGGGACTATTGTGTTCATTTTTCTATTGTCTACTTGGTTCCTAAAATGATTTAGGAAGTTTATAAAGATGCACACAGTAAAGTGAAATAAAATAAATTTAAAACAACTAAGAAAATAAGAAGGTAAAGTAAGGATAGGCAAATAAAAAGGAGTCAGAAACAAAGTTAATACCCAAAACTGATTTCCTAGACACTAGGTACATGAGGATATGTTACAGCCCCTTCCCCCAAAATTTACCACCTTTTGATCATCTCCTAAGTTATCTTTGGGCTGTGAATGGATGGCATATTAACACCTCTAAGCTAACCAGTTCTCTCATTTCTTTCCTGAGGAAAAGGAAAGAAATTAAGTGGTAGCTAAAGTGAGTGTTTAGAGTCCTTCCACCTGTAGACTGCCTCTCCTAAGGGTTAACAAAAAAATTAGATCAGTAAGGGTGAGTCTTCCACCACACCCAAATATTAGCAAAGACAAGACTGAAAACCAGAAATCTGACTATAGATACTGGTGTGATCAAGGTTTAAGTGATAACATTTCTTTCTTCCCTCCTTAAGTACAGATCAAATAAGAGATGGATACAGGAATCAGAAAGATGGAAACAAAATATCAGCTTTATTACTTGCGTAGCTGAATTTGAAAATGCACCTTGACCTACAACTGGAATATGGTTCCTTACTGAGTCTCCCATAAACAGAACCTATCCTCTGAAGCACAGCTCTCCCCCTTGCAGAGACAGCGTATTTTCTGTGTATGTTCCACATGCGTGAATAAAACAGAGGGCTCCTGATAAGAGGTGTCTCCAAATAGAGAAGACCAAGAAGAGGTTAAGCTAGAGCCTCTTCTCTATGTCCCCCTCAGATGAGTCTTTCTTTCCATGGGGCAAGCAGGAGGGGGTTAGTGAATGAGGGAAAGAAGAGAAAGAACCCACAATTCTATCTCCAATACTTCCATTTCCTCTATGGGATAAAACATAAACATCTCTCTGCAGGACTACTAGCTAGAAGAATCAGCTCCGTCACCTCAGGCAAACAGCACAGACGGGAGGGTGGAAACAGAACTGTGTTACGGTTGATTCATTTCTAAAATCTGTATCTAAGGTCCAATGTAATGAATGTGTTATGTCTAAGTATGCAAATGGGGCAAGACTACTCTGGTTTCTTCTGTCCTAAGGGTCTCAGTGTCATGGAAATCGGGCAAATAGAACATTAACTGGCGTCTCTGGAAATCTCTCTTCCACTACAGTCATGCCGGGTAGAATAGAGTATCGGGTTATCCCTCCAAGTCAAATCTTTCAATACTCTTCCATGTTCTCAGGTTTGGGTCTCAATTTCACAGAATATCCTACAAAGCCTCAGTCTGTGGCCTGGTGCCTGCCTTTTCTCTGAACTCCCTGGTGCATCCTCCCCTTCTCATTCACTGAAGTTTTCTGAAACACCAGCACTGTTACCTGGCTCCTTCTTCTACCTGAAGCACTCCATTCCTCCTCCTGGTCAACCTAAACCCATCCTTCAAGCCTCCAGGAAGCATCTCCTCACACTGTTGTTTAGGAACACTTTTCCCTGGGGTTCCCCTGTGCTACCCCTGCATCACAGTAATTGTCCTAATTGCCAGTTCACTTGTCAATGCCTCTTACTGGAATTTATATTTCGTAAAATCAGGGACAATGTCCACCGCTTAATTATTTATACCCAAGATCATGCATAATATTTGCCATGTTGAGGGTGCTAAATAAATACATCATGATTATACATATAGTGAATGTTGGATACTGTCCCCCTCAACTAGAGAACTCCAGTCCTTACTTCAGTGTCCCTTCCCTTCTGTTAAGGGACTCATATTCAAAGTAATAAATATAAATTCCAAGGTCCTGCTTCCTAATTAGTGTTTTTATTGTTGTTTCTGCTACTGGGTAAAGTCTCCAAGGATAAGAAAACTTGGAAATCAGCAATGTATCCTTTTTTGTCAAATCAATGAGGGTTTCAGTTCTTTTCTCCCAAAAGTACAGCTCACAAGTGGCTTATTAAACAGAACCCAACAAGATCCGTCTTTGTTCAATTGCACTACCTTTACAGTATTTTCACCCTCCTTAGCCTTGTTCTCACCAGGCTGACAGTAGCCCTCCCCTCCAAGGATGACTTTGATTGAAGGGTGGAGCAATTTCCTCTCAAAGTTCACACTCTTAAAATGTTTAAAATTCAAAAGTTTTTGCACCTGTCTAAGAAGACCCTCTGAGATGTCCCTTGGACCTACTCCTTTCCACTTACTCTCCCTCCTAAACTTCCCAGGTAGTTCTGCAGGGGAAGACAACCATCTTATTGTTTTTTGCAGGCACTATTGCCATCTCAAGAAGGGTCATATCATTATAGTAGGACTCCTAAAATGCATTCATGGGTTGAGTTTTAAGAGATCTGCAAACCACCTCAATGTGTTTGCAAAATTTTGTGCAAATGTACATTTGTTGAAGGAGAAGTGTATAGCTTTTATTAGCCTCTCAGAGTAGCCCACATATTTTACTAGATGGTTCTTTTACGTGATCCTTCAAGCCAATCCTAACCAATGGCTTTCTCTTTCTGAAACATTTCTTCACTGAGGCCATCTCATGGGTTTGGAGGATCTCTCTTTACACACTGGTCTCTTTGTATGCAGTCAGTTTTCTTCAAGCTTGACAACTCTCCCAAGGGAGAAATCTTGAAGGGAGATGATGAGGGGCTGGGAAACTTCAGTTTCAGTGTACTGGGGTTTTATGCAAAGACTTCACTTTAGGTTCTGACTATAATCATGTGTGCAGCCATGTGCAAGTCACTTGTGCTCTATATTCATCTGTTTCCTATTTGCTTAAAAGCAAAAAGCTATGGATAACTGGTTGACCAAGTACAAGCTCTGTTAATATATCTTGTATTCCATGTTCAAAAGTGCATGAGCATGTTGCATATACACAACTGGGCATATTAGGTTATTTTCCTATGTGTTCTTTTGTCTTTGTGTTTTCTTTTTGACACATAATTTTCACTCATATTTTATGTGTCAGCTATAGCAGTAAGGTCTCAGGAAAAATAACAGAACAAATGAGTCTGCTTTCAGCTTCTAAGTCTCAAAGCATAGAATACATATGGAATAGAAATCCATAGCACAGAATACATATGAAATAGATTTATAAGGAAGTCATGCTAATATAGAGCTTGTTTTCACCCTCTAGAATTGATAGAGTGGGGAGGGGGAAAGGAGATGAAGAGGTAGAGTTTAGACATCAGGGCATCCCAAGGGAAAGGAGCCTGGACACTGCACTCTCCTCAAGGCAACACATTTATACAGGAAGGGCCTGTGTTAGTTTCCGGGAGAGTGGGGAGTCCTGGCCGAGTGACTAGAGCTCGCCTGTCCCTGCCAGTAGAGTATGGTACCAGTAGGAACAAAGGAAATCTAGGCAAAGAGGGTCAAGGACAGTCCCCAAAACTTGAAATACCCAGAAGCAGCATGGGGAGCACCTTATTATTAGATTAGCTTCTTCTGTAATTTCTTTGTGCTGACAGAAAAGCAGGATTCTGCCTCCTAAGTGACTGCTCTTCAGTAGTTAATGAAATTCTTACTCGGATGTCAATATAAGATAAATTGGAAAAGATGACATTGCCAAAAGCCCTTCTGAGCTTTTCCTATTTAGCAATTCAAGATCCATTTTCTTGATGCCAGAAAAAGTTAGATTGATTTAATAACAGAAGTCACAATGGTTATTTTCAGATGTGTTGCCTTTTCTATATTAAAATAACCAGTGGACAATTCTTCAAAACATACAGAATCATTCAGTGTTCTTTTAAATGTATATCAAGCTGTTTATAGCATGCAAACACCATAGCAACATCCTAGAAGTTAATGACACAGCCCCTTTGCCATGGCAACACGTTGGAGCTCAACCGAAAGGTACCAGCTGGGAGGCCAAACGTGCCCCTGAGCTTGCAGAGCTGACAGCGCAAGGCCCGAGTTGGGATTTATCTACACATACAAGACAATGTGCCACTTTATGCAGTTCTGCCTGTGGCCACAGACCACAGGCAGCTCCCACACTGCCTCTCTTTCAGGGCATCACAAGGAAAACAAGCTGCTATACTGAAGCAACACTGAGTCTCATTATTCTAACACCAGGAAAAGAAATATTAATCCAGTAAAGTCAAGTTTTGAAAAGACCTAAAGTACAAAACCTAGGATTTCACATTTGGGAGAAGAAACGCTACATTTGCAAGCCCACATTATAGCCCCTGAGGAGAAGTTTTAAAAACAACATACAGAACTCAACAGATCATGTCCCGAGAATGTAGGGTTGGCTGCTTGCACCACCTCCAACATTTTCTTGCAAAGAAAAGAAACAGAGAAGGAAATTACCTCCTTGCCACCGCAATGTACCACTTATATCTTACCACCATCATGGACTTTGGAGTGAAAAACATATTTTTTGACCCCATAGTTCTGATGTCTTAGATGAACAAACAAAAACATACAAATTTCACCAGTGATAGTATTTTTAACCCCTTTTCCTTTATTTCTGTATCTAGAAATTTAGCTTTTTTTTTCATTAAATAGCATGTCATAAATTCAGCTCTGTGAGATTTTGAAAGGCAAATTATCCTCTTTCAAAATTTATGTTCATCTACCTCTCCACAAAAAATGACCAAGGTATTCTTTTCCATCAAGACAGTTCAATTCTACTGGAAAATATTAATGTTAAGTGAACATTTTTAAAGCACTTTCAAAACTATGAATTGACTATTATCATGTCCTATAAATGTCATCTTCTCTTCCCAGACCTTAAACTTAAGGGATGTTTATTTGTTTGCACTGCTGGTGATTGAACCCAGAACCTCCCGTATGCTAGCTGAGCACTCTACTCTACCATTAAGCACAAGCAGGGAGGAAAAGGCAGTCCTGAGACACAGGGTGTGTATCTTTACTGGGAGTCAGAAGAGAGGTCTCCTCCTGAGAGTGGCCAGGAGCTGCCCGAAAGTGGTCTCAGCACTCTGGGATGGTGTTTGTGTTAAGAGGTCTGATCATGTCAGCAACAGCTTTGGGAGGGCCCAAAGACAGCTGCGACAGAACTGGGACTCCAGGTTGGGGATGCCCCATGCCCAAAGGTGTGAATACCTTATCCCCACTCCACTCAGAGACCCCAGCAAAAGGCTGAAGAACTGAGTACCACCTATGCAGGTTAACATCTGGCAAAAGTATTTTCCCTCCAAGCCATTTAACCGGGATCAGCATAGTTTCTTTTATAAAATTTACTCGTTCCTTTCATATCAAAGCAGTGTTTTAGATAGATCACGTGATCTTGGTGCTGGTGGTTGCTTGTTTTAAAATGTTTCTTAATAAAAATATTCTAAATCACCCATTTTAAGGCAATTACTTTCTTTGCATGTCAACATTATTTTCTACTGTCTTAAATTCCAGAAATATTTGATCATGTTCCTTTATGGTGGCACATAGGGAAGCATTTGTCAGTGATTCTTGTCCTCAGACTAACTCAGAAATGGTCCCTACAAACTACATCTGAAATGTGATGACTCCTCCCTGCCTCTCTCAGTGCTCCAGGGACAAGCCACCGTCCACTCATATCCTTCTCTGTTTCCCTCTGTGCCTTGCTTCCTTGAAAGAGCTTTAAAACATTACTAGGATGATTTCCTCTGCCATTCCCCCAACCATACATCCCCTACCTGTTGGTCCCATTGAGAAGGTTCATCATCTTTCCTGTAGCCTGGACAAGGGGCCAACTGCATGGACACCCAACCCTAGCGAGTTGCCCATGTCCTGCACTCAGAATCTGACTCCCATGCTTGGGACTTCATCTCTGAAGTTGATGTCTTGTAATTCTGAATAACTGGGGAATCATTCTCTTAGTACCTCTTTGAATTGGATTCTGCAAATAAGTCCAAACACTAACATATGTTCTGGGCTTGGAGCTTAGGTCCAGGGCAGTCCTGCCCCCAACCATTTCCCTGCCTCCCAGGACGGGTTTTGGCTTCCTCTCCCTACACCTTATGTCCCAGGACCAGTGTGTCAGACACGTGACATTGAAACCTCGCACCTGGGAGGACCTGTACTGGGCTTGCAACTATAGTGTTATGAGAGGTGATTTGATGAAGGAGCAGTGCCAAGGGTGTCCTACCCCAGCAACTACAATTCCTTAGCTGCCACCCCTCCATTGAGGGACACAGAGGACCCATGGAAAGGGAAGATTGACTTCCCCTATCCCCAGCCCAGGTGGCACAGTGTGAAAACCAGTTGCTGGCCTGGGCACACTGAGTAGCAAAGCGGATCACCCAGGTGTCCATGGCCATCTGCAATTACCCCCAAGCATACCAGTACTCCCTGGAGTGGGTCATAAACAGCAAATATAATCACCATCATACAGAGACTGTGAAAGAAAGCTGTATGTGTTAGTACCTTTAAAGCCACTTTCTTCTTCACTACTGGGGATTAAAGCCAGGGCCTTTGCAGTGAGCTACACCCTATTTATTTATTTTTGTTGTCAGACAGGGTCTCACTAAGTCACTAAATTGCCCAGGCCACACTAGAATTTTCAACCCTCCAGACTCAGCTTCTCAGAGTGCTGAGGTTACAAGCAGGCACCACTATGCCTGGGTTTCTTACCGCTTTTCCAATAAACAGACCCATGTTTTCATTTCTCAATGGGACTCCTAAGCTATGCAGCTTGGCTCCAGTAGTTATGCACTGTGCATGGGTGGCCCCTGCCTACCTCTCCCACTCCATCTCCTCAGCACGCCCCCCAGACCTCCTCTCATCCAGCGTGGATCCCTGTAGGTGAGAACATGCCAAACTCCATCCTGCCACTCAGCCTCTGCCTTCCTGTTTTCCCTCCCAGGAACACTGTTTTCCCAGGTCACTTCCTCATTTTGATTTGTTTTCCCAAATATTACCCAAGAGCTTAATCTCAAGTATTCACCACACGTGCTCTTCTTTGGTATTACCTATCTTCCTCACTAGAATGTGTGTTCCACAGTCAGGGGATCATTCTGTTCCTCTCTTTATCCCTAGACCCTGGACTGGTGTCAAGTACACAGTGGACTTTTAATAAATATGTGAAGGATGAATGAATGAACTAGGTCTTGCTTGCAATTTTCCTTTAAAGGTAGGAAAACTCCATATCCCAAAGACAGATCCCACCCCAAACTGAGGTCTATTATCCACTCAGTTAGTAGTCAGAAAAGCATTTATTGGACCAATACCATGTACATTTATTTGTTGTGCCTGTTTTGTTTGAGCTCCCTGTTCCATGAGGAACACTCTTTATGAAGACCATCTATGCTTTTCATCTTTCAAAATTATTTAGAGAATTCAGGTACTTTTCTAATGCTTCCTGCCTTTCACTTACTTATAAATAAAAATCATTCTATATTGTGCACATGCTTAACTGCAGCACTTAAGATAGCAAAGAGTGACAATATTCAAATTGGGGGTGTAAGCATTTGTGTATAAATTATAGCAATTTCTTTTTTTGTAGTGTGTCTTCCACATTAAATGAGCTGTCCTCTTGTGTTAGGTCAGAGTGATTGCAAAACTGCTGCACACATCCTTCAGACCGGAAGTGCCCCTTCTGTCTATCCTGGTCCAGAAGCCACGTGTTCCCTTGGCTTCCTCCAGGGACATGAGCCCAAGCTGGAGACCCAACTCCTCCTGAGCCCCTCCTTGACACTCCATGTTCTCCTGCCTCTCTCTATCTCCTTCCAGGTGGCATTGGCTGGTGTAGGCCTGGGTCAGTGCTGTAATGGAATGAGTGATACACCAGTATCCTATATGACTGCTTTTCCAGACCTCACTGGTTCCCATAAAGTCAATGTGACCTTCCCTCACCCCACTGGCACCACATAAGCCAGCAGGCCTGAGTTTGGAAGCACTGGTTCCACTGATGCTTCCCACTGTTTATAGTTTCCCAGCCAGATTCTCAAATTCTGTGAATTTGTTTTCATACAAATCCATTGAATCCAAGTTAACAGGAAACATTTCATGATGCAGAGATCTCCAAGGCCTCTGCCAGGGCTATGCTAATTCTTTTCAAGCCAGGCCACTTAGCATTCCTGAAGTTATTCAAGTCAAGATAAGTAAAGAAAGATAAATCACCAGTCCTGTGGGAAAGTCAGAAGGTTGTAGAGCTTCCTCAGTTTCCCCTTGCTACTGAGCTGTATGTATGGCTTCCAGTGATCTGGACTTCGGGTTTGGGGCAAATAACAAGGTAAAAAGTTTCTCATAAGTAAATCAATTAAAAATAAAATGAATTTGTGGCAAGAAAATGCGAGCAAATCTATATGAGAAAGCAACAAACCAAAGGGCCACATGCTAATTTTCTATACTTGAAACTCCCCTAACTCATTAAGTGATTATTACCTAATATTCAAATAAGACAATATAGTCTTACCTAAATATTCTCTTAGAGCAATCTTTCAGCAATTGTTTTTTAATTCAGTTTTTATTTTTTATTAGTATATGTTTGCAGTACACATGATTATGTTCATAGTGGGGATTTGGTATTTAATAGGCCTCAATTCTTTTTTTAATCCCCTCTTTACCATTCCCCTTCTTCATTTCTTGCTCCCCTTCCTGTTTGAACAAAATCTATCTCCCTAATTCTTATTAACTATCTTTTATTTTTCTCTTTACTTATATTTTGGTTTTCTCATATAAGAGAAACCATGTGACATTTAAATTTGTGTTTCTGATTTATTGCACTTACCATTATGGCCTCAAAGTGCATCCATTTTCCCATAAATGACTGAAGTTTATCCTTTTTAGGGCAGAGTAGTACCATTGTGTGTAAATACCACATTTTCTTTATCCATTTATCTGTTCATGGACATATAGTCTGCTTCCAAGATTTAGCTATTATGAGTTGTGCTGCTAGAAACATGGGTATGCTTGTATCACTGTAATAGGATGTCTTTAACTCCTTTGGGAAGATACCTAGAAGGGGAACAACTAAGTCAAATCAAATATCTAATTTTAACTTCTTTGAGGAATCTGCATACTAATTTTCAGAGTGGTGGTACTAGCAATGTAGAAATGTTCCTTTTTCTCCACAGTCTTTCCAGCATTTCTTAATATTTTATCCCTTGATGATAACCATTCTTTCTGGAGTGAGACAGATTCTCAGTGTTGTTTTAATTTGTATCTCTCTGATGTTCAGCAGCGTTGAACATTTTTCATGCATTTATTGGCCATTAGTATTTCTACTAAGAAATGTCTGCTGATTTCAGTTGCCCATTTTTGATTTGGTCTGCTCTTTTTGGAGGGATCTAAGTTTTTTGAGTCCTTTATATATTCTGTACATTAGCCCCTTGTCTGAGGAATAGCTGGTAAAAAATTTTTCCCATTCTGTATGTCATTGCTTCACTCTGTTGGTTGTTTCCTTTGCTGTGCAGAAGCTTTTTGATTTTATATGATCCCATTTGTTGATTCTTGGTGCTATTTCTTGTGCCACTAGGGTTCTTTTCAGAAATTCCTTGGTTACACACATTTTACCTATTTTATCTTCCAGCAGATTAAGTACTTTGTTTTAATATTTAGACCTTTGATCCATTTTTATTTTAGTTTAGTATATGGTAAGATACATGGATCTATATTCAATCTCCTGCATAGAGACAATTTTCCCAGCACCACTTATTAAAAATATTATCTTTTCTCCAATGAACTCACTATTTTTTGAGAAAGAAAATAGGAAAACAATATCATTTATAATAGCATCAAGAAAAATTAAATACTTGGGAATTAATTTAACCAAGGAAGTGAAAGATCTTGACAATGAAAACTACAGTAGTCTGAAAAAGGAGACTGAAGAGGACATCAGAAAATGGAAAGCTACCCCTTGTTCCTGAATAAGTAGAACTGGTATAATCAAAATGTCATACTTCTAAAACTGATACACAGATGTAATGCATTCTCAATCAAAATACTTACAACATTTCTCACTGACCTAGAGAAAACAATCCTAAAATAGAAAAAGCATTCCTGGCTAACAAGAGCCAAGTAGGAGGCATCACAATTCCAGATTTGAAATTATATTACAAAGCTACAATGACAAAAACAGCATGGTATGGGCACAATAACAGACATGTGAATCAATGGAACAGAATAAAGGAAGCAGAAACAACTCCAGGCACACAGCTATTTGATCTACTTGATAAAGGTCTCTCTGAGCAAATGTGACCTGCCCTACAGAGGCATGGGGCAGACTCTGCCCTATATAGAGACATTGAGATCAGGATCACCTTTAGAGTCAGTCCTATTAGTGCCTCACTGTTTGGTCATCACAGGCCATGTGTCTGGGAAATTGCTTCCTTTGCCAATTGTCCTATAAATTCACACACTGTAGAACAGCAGTGCTTCAAAGTGTGAAAACTGAGATACAACAGGACAGTACAAAGACTTGTTTAAGAGGCCAGTTCTTCTCAGGAAGATATCTTCTTCAAGAAATTTGCACTATTTTATGCTTCTCATTAAAAAGAGGAGACTTGTGTTAGCTCTAACATCTCTGCCAGCACTTGAGAATTTACAGTATGTTTTTAGTGTTCCAGATGGGATGCATGGCACTGGCACAATTCCATACAGGAGAATAAATCCACAAAGGAAGAATGCAGATTTGTCCTGGTTTTTGTGTCCATTGGAATCTTATGAACACATAGCTACATGTTAATAGTCATACATTTTTGCTATAATTCCCAGACTACAAGTCTGATCTGGCTTATTAAGGATAAAGTGGCCAACAGCATACACTTGAAACTTCTTAATACCTGAAGCAATTATAAAAATTGGATTGGAAATGTACAGTTTTTTTTTTGTTTGTTTTTGTTTTTTGTGGGTACCGGGGGGTCAACCTCAGGACCTCGCGCGCCAACAGGCACCCGTGCCGCTGAGCGATATCACCGGCCCCTTTTTCATATGTGGGATCCGGGAGTCAAACTCGGGCCCTCGCGCTTGCAAGGCAGGCGCTTACACCACTGAGCCATCTCACCGGTCCGGAAATGTACAGTTTTGTAATGTACAAATTTACAAATGTTCATGGTGACCTTTTCTGGCCTTTTTTATTATAGCATTATTGTCCCCTCTCCAGTTATGGTAATACATCCTAAAGATGTATAATTCATCCAGTTAATTATCAAAACACAGCATTTCACTGGTGTGTGCTTTCTTTATAAACTTTATCCTGTGTAGTGTGTATACTCTGTTGTGGGAAATGGGTATTTGAATTAGGGCTGAGGTGGAGGGGTAGGGATGGTGAAGTCATCAGCTGCATAACTTGTGTGTGAGTGAGGCTGACTGTGTCAGTTATGGAATTTCCTCTGGTCATTAAGCACAGACATATTTATTATTTGAAGGCTGTTTTGCCCCTGTTTGGTATTAAGTCAGATATTTTCCATCCTAATGTGAGTATGGAAGTTTTGAGTTATCTATATATCCCTGTTTTATCTCATCTTATTGAAGAGGTGGATAACATGGAATAGTTCACTGTTGACACAATTGTATTAATTAAGGCAATGCTCGGTGGCAAAACTAAAAACTGCAACTGGAAAAGTTGTTTTCACTGCAATATAGAAAGAATCAAGCAATAATCCTCAAATTCAGTGAAGTATCCTTTAAATTCAGTAAAATATTAGTGACACTAAGACTTCTGTTCTGCAGACAGAAACCTTGTAAAATGCTCAGAACAGTATCAGTTAGAACAAGTCTGTGTCCTTAATTGATCAATTCACAAACAATGTATTCCACTACCATCTTTTTTCCAAACACAAGATTCATACCCATCTTTTTTATTTATGCTGTCATTAATTTAAAAAGAGGTTAGATCTCTTCTGCCTCAATAACTTCAACATACTTTATATTTCTACTTTTATTATGATGCAACTTTTATTACCACCTGCTAGTCCCTGAAATCTTTGTGTCAGAAGTGGAAAAGTGGCCAGTGAGATAGCTTAGCGGCATAAGCACCTGCCTGGCAAGCGCGAGGTCCTGAGTTAGACTCCCAGAACCCACATGAAGGACAAAAAGGGGCCGGTGATATCGTTCAGCGGCACAAGCTCTTGCTGGCAAGCGCGAGGCCCTGAGGTTGACTCCCGGTACCCACATTAAAAAAAAAAAAAAAAAAAAAAAAAAAAAGAAGTGGAAAAATAACAAAGATCCAAATAAACAAACCATTCAAACCTAGATGACAGCTCAAGAAATTGGCAGTATCTGTTTTCAATTGCAATTGCTATTTTGTTCCTTGAATGTTATTGTGGTCTAATCCTTGAAGCATTGATCTGTCCACCCTCTGCAAATATTTTCCAATGTAAAATTGATCTAGATACTGCCAGGTAGAAAGATTTGTGCCCTTTTCCTCCTAAACAGAAAAGTTTGAAATTAGAAGCCATTGCAATAACATGCTTACCGCTCCCCCCAAATGTGTGATTCATGATGTGTATTTCTCCAGAAGTGTTTGCACTGGTCCATGGTGTCCATCTAGAATGCTTCCTGTAGGCCTCAAAGAACAAGTTGGAAAGTTAGTTAGAATTTCACAGACATTTGCTCAGCTTCGCAATTCCTTCTCAGCTTGAGCTGTGGTCAGTTCTGAAAGTTAGCCTACTTTTATAAAGTTTACTTTAGGGACTAAGATGAAAGCACTCAATAGTTTAGCTAAAACGCTTCAAAATAAAGATGTTTTTTTCCTGGTAAGGAGGACAATGTTCAAGGCCACAGAGAGGGCTGTGACAAAGATGATAACCATAGGTTGTCTGTTTTCTCTGAGCGCCAGCCAAAAGAAATGGATTAACTCTTAGCTAAATGCAGGCTAAAAATAAGTGAGAAATTTCTTATTTTAAATTATCTTTTTATTGTGTTAAATTTCTCCTTCATGTTAAATAAAAGAAGAAAGTATATCTGTATTATGTTCTTTTCAGCTATTGTTCAATTTAAGGTGATGAATTGAAGGACTTCTTAGCCATCTCCCGTTCCAGCCCTAGGAAATATTAACTTTCTTGCTAATGAAAAGAGTATCAGAAGCAAGTAAATCATAAAATGGATCCTGAGCTGAGACACACAGATTCCTACGCTTCTCCCTTATCTCCCTGAGTAACTCTGACAGTAGAAATTTTCTTTGGATGGGACTGGAATATTTCATTGTCCTTGGCAGACAGGTTCCCAGCCTGAGTTTGAGAAGTGGCCTAGAGAATTATCAGCCTACTTTTTCTTTCACTGTGATCATGAATATACAGTAAAATAAATTCAGGATTGTTTTCCAAATCCAGGGATACAAGGCACTCTACTGTGAGACTGGGACCCCGGTTTCTGTCACACCACAGTTGAGTGGCAAAAGGTCATTATACAGCTGTTTTTAGGACTAACAAATACTGAGATCTTGGAAATTGTAGATTATTTACTGCTGTCCCACAGTAATTATAGGAAGAGTTTTGGAATATCTTCTGAGAAATTCAGTGTAGTATAAATTGAAAAAGAAAGCCACAATTTGAATAAAGGAAACCCAATAGGGCTACAGGAAGTAAAAAAAAAAAAAAAAAAAAAAAAAAGATGGAGATTCCTCCTCCCTTGTGGCAGGGGCTGCAAATAGCCAGGCTTTATGAAACTAACTGACAAGACCTCATGCTTTGGACAACCATCCAATAGCTTTGTTATGTTCAAAGCATTGGATAATGTTCCATGTCCAGGCCCAGGGTCTATGGATACAATAATGGATTATATCCAATATCTCTCCTCACATGACTTAAAATCTAAATGAGGCTACAGATGTGCAATTTATTCATTCCAATAATCATTCTCTTCTCCCTTTGTCTGGGAATGTAGCTCAGCTCTGAGTGCTGCTTACATACCACCTCAACAAGAAGCTTCATTAATTAACTTTATTCACTGAGCTTGCCTCTTTATTTTGTAGCAATTTTCACATTTGTCATTTAAGAATGTACTTGTTTAATAGTTTCTAATATACATTTTCTCCACAAAGGAAGCTATTTGACTTGGCTAATAAGGTCTTTCCAGCACATGGAACAATGCCTAGCACACGGTAAGTGCTTGAACATAAACTTGGTACATGAATGAATGAATGAGTAAATGAATGAATGAATGAGGTGCACTAAAGCAATGATGAGAGCATTCTATATGTGCACAGTAAAAGGAGAACTGCTCTGCATTGTGAAAAAGATAACAGTTTGAATTGAGAAAGAAGAGATGTTAACTAGCATAAAAAGAGGGAACAGATATCCCCAACTGTGAAAGTAGCCAGCCTGCTAAATCCCTGAAGCATGAAGCAGCTCGCACCTTGTGAGCGACTGCAAGCCATGCATTATCACTGCAGCATTAAGTGTGTATTAGAAGATGAAGCTCAAGAAAGTGGAAGATCTTGTTAAATTACTCCAAAGAATCTTCAGCTTTATCTCTGGACAATGAGAAGCCTTGAGTTAAAGTCAATAAATAACATGTTAAAACAGCATTCTATGGATAAAGCAGGAAAAACAAACTCCCACGTCAAGATAGATATTGAACATGTAATGCTCAGGGCCTCATTCCCATCAGTTCTATCTACCATAAGCCCTATGACACTTGATATGGAGGCCCCCACTGCAAATATTAGCTAAGCATATCTCACGTGCCCAGCTCTTGTGGGATTATATATCAGGCACAAAATGCTACTTGTGGAAGAAAAACAGCTATGGAAAAACCAAGGAATGAAACACACATAATTAATATGGTATAAAGTGGAGAAAAAACTCAAGACAAAGTGAAACCCAAATGCTAACAACATCATACTGTAGCAGTACATGCATACCGATGTTTATAGCAGCACAATTTATGAAAGTGACATCCTGGAAGCAGACTGTATACCCATAAATAGACTATTGAATAAAGAAAATGTGGTATCTATACATAAAGGGATACTACATGGCTATAAAGAGGGACAAATTGGAGATGTTTGTAGGAAAATGGATGCACCTGGAAAGTATAATATTGAGTGAAATAAACACACAAGCTTAAATACCATATAGTATCTCTCATTTGAGTAAGGCAAAGTACAAACAAAAAGCACAATAAAGGATGGATAGAAGGAGACTACTACTGGAATTAATCATATTCAATCATTTATTCAAGTTGTTGCCTGGTAACTTGCTATTTAGGGCCTATTTTAGGGACAAGATTAAAATGACTTTTTAAATAAAAAAAAACTCTTAATCAGAAATCCTAACTTCTATGGTTACTCTGTCATTGCGTCAAAGAATATTCTGTTCGTGGGACACACACACTAAAGTCCTCAAAGACCAAGTCTCAGTTGGGGGCAAACACGTTAGGTCAAGTCACCAGCAATTTATTTTCAAATAAAAATCCTTAAAGATTGGTCATTTATGGATACTTATTCATAAATTTGAGCTTAGTTACAGGCATTTTTTTTTTTTTGTGGGTACCGGGGGGACGACCTCAGGACCTCGCGCACCAACAGGCACCCGTGCCTCTGAGCGATATCACCGGCCCCTTTTTCGTATGTGGGTTCCGGGAGTCGAACTCGGGCCTTCGCGCTTGCAAGGCAGGCGCTTAAGCCGCTGAGCCGTCTCACCGGCCCAGTTACAGGCATTTTGCACACTTAAAATATTTTATAGTTTAGAAAATATTTGCTTACAATGTTTTAACTTCTGTCTGTGGAAAAAAGTTAAGGTAAAGAAAGTAAATAAAAAAGAAAACGAACACCTTACAAATCCAACCCATCCTTACAGAACCTCAGAATTGCCTGAGCCTTGGGCTTTGTTTTATGGAAAGAAGTCAGTCTGCACTGTCCTGTCCATATTCCTCAATTCATTTTTTCATTTGCTGCAGAACAGCTAGACTTCTGCTGCGCTAGGTGTCAGGGACACAACTGTGGGAAGAGACTTGGCTCCCTACCTCTAAGTTAGATTAGTCTAACACGCAGGTAGACCACACTCTGTGCCCACGCACAGGTTAGACCATAACCACAGGGACTGATAAGTCTCTGAGGCACTCAGCAGAGCCTTTGCACTCGCTCTGTCCAGACCAGCAAAACTCTTTTCCTGCCTCCTGTTTGAACGGCCTCCTTTGACTACTTTGTAAAGCAGAGTGATTTTTCCTCGGTCACCATCAACTGCTTATTCTGCTTTATTTTCTCTGTATCATGTCTTCATCTCACTGAGAACCAGCATTTCATCTGTCTTACCAGGTATTCCCAGCACTTACACAGTATGTGCTGCAACGTGGGAGCTCAGTCAGTATTTGTGGAAGCAGTGAGGGACTGAACGGGAAGGACAGGATGTGCATGAGGGAGGAAGGCACTAAGGAAAGAATTTGCTGAAGAAGTGACATCTTCACAGACATCTGAAATCCAGCAGAAATTGCCCAAGTGAAGAGTGTTGTAGGAGGCCCACTGTGTGCTGCAGCAATCTAGAGCTAGCTTTTGCCTATCGCTCATTTCTTTCTTCAGTGTGTCACATAATGACATGTGTCTATCCTGTGACACCATTCTCATCTCTGCCATTCCCATCTCTGTCCCCCTCTCTAACAGAAAGGCCAATACCATACAACTCTGAGCAGAAGGGCAACTTTTCTTTCTAATCTGCTGACAAACCCCACCAGGGATGTTCCTTACAATATAGGACTAGGAGTCTTTGTACTTTGATATCAGTGACACAAGTGACACCAATGATATTACTTGTTAACTGTGTGACCTTAGGCAGATAGGCATGTAGTTCTTGCCCCCCTCTTTCTCTTTCTCCCACAAAAAACTCAGAAAAATAATCTGAAATGAAAGATGAATCTGCAGGCAATAAGGGTTATTTTTGTACACAAAATGATGACACCTTGTCAGCCAAAGACTGGAGAAAAGATTCAGTTCATACCTGAAGACTTCCTCCTCTTATCCCTACCTAAATACAGTTAGAATCTATCACATTTCAAAGAGAGTGGGGAATTCAACATGGCTGAATAAAGGAGGAGCCTCTTTCAGAGCTACTCAGAGAAATGCAACTAAACACAGGTAATTAGAAGAAAGGGGAGGGACATACACCCTGAAACGAAAATCTATTTGACATAAGAGACTAATAGATCAAGCAAAACATAAATAAAGGACTTAATAAAACGGCCAGCCAGCCCACTCAGCTGCCGGTGGGATGTCTGCTCACCATACTTGGAATCTTAAAAGAAGAAAAAAACAAAAAAGGATATACTAAAATAGTGTGGCTAAATCAAGCCACACAGGATAGACATGGGATATAAGGTCCCCCACCTCTTCCACTTTCCTCCAAACAGAAGACGCTACAGTCCAGCAGTAAATTCTGCCAACACGAACTGCTCCCTCCCTGACGATTGGTCAGTTTTCCATTTTTTTTTTGTTTTTGTTTTTCCTTTTTTTTCTCTTTGCTTTTCCATTTCTTTTTTCTTTTCTTCCCACTCTTTTTGTGCACCAGAGTGCTAACTGGAACCACCAGAAACAAGATTAAAGACTACAGGGCTACACAATAAAAAGAACAGCTAACCCCTCCCCCATGACCTGTGGTTAGGGAGGCGGGGAATTAAACAGCCCTGCACCTAGGGACTGTGCAGCCCTGGGCTGACCCCACGCTGCCCGGAGCAGGAGCAGAAAGGCACCTCACAGCACCCCTCCATCTCTCCCAAGGAAGTTACAGACTACAGCAGAGGCAGGTGATGGTGGCAGTGGAACTTGTAAAGCAACAAATGGGAACTTAGCACCCTACCTCGGGAAAGGAGTAAGAATTGGGACTGAGCAGCCTTGGACTGCAACAGCAGGAGCAGAGGACCAGACCATATCACAGCATTTCACCCCACCCTGCATCAAATGACCTGAGAGGACAGAGACCTGCCAGTGGAAGAGGAACACAGAAGGCTGAGCAAGGACCGGGAGGAACCAAAGGTGCACAGGACAGGGAACAGCCCCCGTCTCTGTCTGAAAACAACACAACAACTGGGAGAGAGACGCCCCCTCCAAGAGAAACAGGGTAAGGAGAGGGAGGCTGCTAAGGGACATACACAAAGCACTGGCTGAAGACTTTGGCCCCAGGCCCCCACATCTGGAAGCCAATATCAGCCTCAAATCCAGCACAAACTCTACTGAAAGCTTGGCAGTGTTATCCAGTAGTTGTGGACACCAGAGGAATTTTGTTTTTTTATCTTATTTTATATTATTTTATTTTATTTTATTTGTTTGATGGTTTGCTTCCTGTTCCTTTCCTGGCTTTGTTTTGTTTTTGTATTTTACCTACATCTTTGTTCTATTCTTTTTGTCTTCTTTCCCCCTTTCCTCAACTTACCTTTCTAGACTTAATCATATTCTTATATGAGTGAATAGTCTCTCTAATTTTTCTGGTCAACTTCAATTGTCCCTTGCTTACTCCTTCATTCTTTCTCTTCTGATCTTTTCTTTAGTTTCCCAAAGCTTTCATAATCATCCTTCATCCTCCAGCCTGGCTTCTACTTTATTTCTTTTCAGTTATCTCTGTTGTATCTATTATCTTTCTTAAATTTCCCCACCACAGGGTAAAACCACTCTACCAAGGGCAAACACTTTGCATACAAGCACCCAATTTATGATCGGTTCTGTTATATAACTGTATGGTTAAAGGTACAAAATTAATAGTTATCAATTTGTCAGTTTCTAAACTGTGCTTGATGCTATTCTCAGTGATAATTATACTACTTTAGCTAGGATGTCATATCTGTTTTAATCAGCTGTTCTCACTTCTGTAACAATACTGGGAAGTTCTGGGGTAATAACCTCACCACACGCCAGCCTCAAAGAACTGGAGACTGAGCCAAACACATACCAACATCTCACTCTTAATTAATTGGAAAGGTAGGATCTTGTGAAAGACACAAACCTAGAACCTCCTACACACAGAAGACATCCTGAAGAACAAATCTTGCCTAGAGAGGCCTTGATAGTAGTGATAAAGCTACCTAATACAAAAACTTACCAGGATCAACAGAGAAAACAAAATAAAAACTTTTGAAATAGAAAATGACAAGACACAGAAGCAAAATGCAATCTCAGACCTCCATCCTACACAGAACAAGCCCAGGAGACAAGAAGACAGAGGAATATGGAAGACACACACCTGCCATTTTTGAAATGAGAGCAACTAAAGCAAAGAAACACCTCCACGAGGCTATAGAGGAAATCAGATCAGAAATAATCTCTCAGGTAAAAAAGTAAATGTCAACATTTCCAAAGAAATTGCTCAGCAAATTTAGAGTAGAGATAAAAAATAGGTGATGATAGGAAAAGGATGGAAAGCATGAATGATCAATATAAGAAAGAAATAGAATACATGAAAAAGATTCAAACAGATATCCAGGCAATTAAAAATTCCATTGAAAGCTAGCAAAACTGCTTGAACAAAACTGAAGACAGACTTTCAGACCTTGAAGACAGGATCTCAGCTAGTGATCATGAAAGGAAAGATCTCTTGAAAATAACAAATAAGCAGGAAATAACAATTCAATAGCTGCAAGATAACACAAAGGAAAATAATATAAGAATAATTGGTGTCAATGAAAGAGTAGGAGCCACCACAAATGACATAAAAAGGCTGTTTGCCGAAGTAATAGCAGAAAATCTCCCAAGCCATGGAAAAAGAAACTGACATACAGATAAGTGAAACATATAGAACTCCAATTAGCTATAACCAAAATAAATCTACACCCAGACATATAATAATCAAGATTCTAGAAATTCAGCACAAGAACAGAATATTAAAAGCTGTTACAGAAAAGAAACAGATCACCTTTAAAGGAAAGCCCATCAGAATCATGGCAGACTTCTCAACACAAACCTTCAAGTAGAGAAGAGTTTGGAGTGAAGTATTTCAAGTCCTGAAAGAAAACAACTTCCAACCCAGATTGATGTACCCTGCAAATCTATCTTTCAAAATTAATGGAGAAACAAGATACTTCCATGACAAAGAACTACTGAAGAAATTCATGACCACCAAACCAGCTCTACCAAGAGTACTATAAGATATTCTAGATGGAGATAAAAAATGACCACAATTCCAAGAACAACAGAAAGAAACCACCAGGCAGGGCAAGCAATTAAACAGAGAAGAAAAGCAGGGAATCAGTAGCAGGAAAATAACATGACAAAGATAAGTCAATACATATCAGTTATAATCAGCAATATACTGGGCCTCAATTCACCAATCAAAAGAAACAGATTGGCAGAATGGATCAAGAAACAAGATCCAACAATATGCTGTATACAAGAAACACATTTAACTCAAAAAGAAACTCATAGACTGAAAGTCAAAGGATGGAAAACAATACTCCATGCAACAGGAACCCAGAAAAAGCAGGGGTAGCTATTCTGTTTGCAGACAATGTGAACTTCAAACCAAAAGTGATCAAAAGATATAAAGAAGGTCACTACATACTTGTTAGTGGAAAACTTCAAGAGGAAGAGATAACAATCATAAATATATATGCACCAAATATGGGAGCACCCAACTATATAAGACAAATATTAATAGACAAGAAAAATGAAATAAACAATAACACGATTTTAATGGGGGACCTTAATACCCCATTGTCACAAGGAAATAAATCAACTAGACAAAATATCAGCAAAGAAATATCAGAACTGAACCAAAACTGTGAACAAATGGACTTAGTAGATGTCTACAGAATGTTCCACCCAACAACATCAGAATACACATTCTTCTCAGCTGCACATGGGATGTTCTCTAAAATAGACCGTATACTAGCCCATAGAACATGCTTAGGTAAATGCAAAAGAATTGAAATTATCCCATGCATATTATCTGACCATAGTGCAATGAAAATGGACATCAATGGGAAAAAAACTTGCAAAAACCTTATAAACAAATGGAAATTAAACAACACCCTCCTGAACAACCAATGGGTCACAGATGAAATTAAAGAAGAAATTAAACAATATCTACAATCAAACAAAAATGCAAATACAACATACTGGTACCTGTGAGCTGCAATGAAAGCAGTCCTAAGAGGGAAATTTTTAGCGGTGAATTCTCACATCAGGAAAACAGAATAAGCACAAATCACCTAGTGCTGCACCTCAAGCTTCTAGAAAAAGAAGAGCAATTCAAGGCCAAAGCCCATACTAGGGAAGAAACTATAAAGATCAGAGCAGAAATAAACACAATTGAGACTAAGAAAACAATACAAAGAATAAATGAATCAAAGAGTTGGTTCTTAGGAAAAATAAATAAAATTGATAAACCCAAGCCAACCTTATCAAAAAAAGGAAAGAAAAAACTCAAATTCATGCAATAAGGAATGAAAAGGGTGAAATTACAACAGATCCTGTGGAAATTCAGAAGATCATCTATACCTATTTAGAAAATCTTTACTCACATAAGACAGAAAACACAGAAGAAATGGACAGATTCCTAGAAATGTATGAATTACCAAAGCTGAATCAAGAAGATATAAAAATTCTGAATGACCCAGTATCAGTTAACAAAATTGAAAATGCAATTAAAAACCTACCAACAAAGTAAAGCCCAGGTCCTGATGGATTCATGGCTGAATTCTACAAGAAATTTAGAGAAGATTTAAAGCAATACTCCTTAAACTCTTCAATAAAATTGAAAGGGAAGAAATTCTCCCTAACTCATCCCTGGAGGCAAGAATTACTCTGATACCAAAACCAGAGAAAGACCCAACCAAAAAAGAGAACTACAGGCCAACCTCCCTAATGAACGTAGATGCAAAAATCCTCAATAAGATACTAGCAAACAGAACGCAGCAAATCATCAAGAAGATTATACACCATGACCAAGTGGGATTCATCCCAGAAATGCAGGTATGGCTGAACATACACCAATCAATAAACGTAATACTCCATATCAACGGAGCCAAAGACAAAAATCACATGATCTTCTCAATAGATGCAGAAAAAGCTTTTAACAAAGTCCAACGCACATTCATGATAAAAACCCTACAGAAAAATCTGAATAGATAGTCTTTACCTCAATCCAATAAAATCCATCTATGACAAACCAACAGCCAGCATCATTCTAAATGGACAAAAACTGAAAGCTTTCACTCTAAAATCAGGAACAAGAAGAGGATGTCCATTATCACCACTCCTGTTCAATATAGTTCTGGAAACATTACCGAGACCAATTAGACAACAGAGAGAAGTACAAGGAATAAGGATAGGAAAGGAAGAAGTTAAATTATCATTATTTGCAGATGACATGATACTCTACATAGAAGACCCCAAAAACTCCACCAAAAGACTTCTAGATTTAATAAGCAAATTCAGTAGCATAGCTGGATACAAACTGACACTCAAAAATCATAGCATTCCTGTGCACAAACTGCAAACTCACTGAGAGAGAAATTAGAGCAACCACACCCTTCACAATAGCATCCAAAAAAACTGAAATATTTAAGAATTAATCTAACAAAGGAAGTAAAAGATCTCTATGTTGAAAATTACAGTACTCTGAAAAAAGAGATTGAAGAGGATATCAGAAAATGGAAAGATATCCCTTGCTCTTCAATAGGAAGAACAAACATTGTGAAAATGGCTGTATTCCCAATATTGTTGTACAGATTTAATGCAATCCAGATCAAAACACCATTAGCATACCTCATGGAATTAAAGAAAACATTCCTAAAATTTATTTGGAACCAGAAGAGACCTAGAAGAGCAAAAGCAATTCTAGGCAACAAAGGCAAGTCAAAAGGCATCACAATCTCTGACTTGAAATTATACTACAAAGCTACTGTTATAAAATCAGCATGGTGTTGGCAAAACAAATGAACAAATAAACAAAACAAAAAAACATACCTGAGGATCAGTGGAACAAATTAGAAGATGCAGACACAACTACGAATACACTCAGCCACCTTATCTTTGACAAAGGGGCCAAACATGTTCACTGGAAGAAAGACGGCTTCTTTACTGAATGGTGCTGGAAAAACTGGCTCTTCACATGCCAAAGACTAAAACGAGACCCAAGTCTATCACCATGCACAAAACTAAAGTCAAAATGGATCAAATATCTAACTATTAAAACAAAAACTCTAAATCTACTGGAAGAGAAAGTAGGTAGGAATCTTGAAGACATGGAGTAGGCAGAGAGTTCATGAATAAAACCCAAACTGCACGGGAAGTACTCCAAAAAATTAACAACTGGGATCTCATCTTATTAAAAAGATTTTGCACATCAAAAGAAATCATCAACAGAGTGAAAAGAAAACTCACAGAATGGGAAAAAGTTTAGGCAACTGTCCCTCAGACAAAGGATGTATAAAGAATTGAAAAAAATCAGACCCCCCAAATTCAAAGTCCCAATCCAAAAATGGGCATCTGAGATGAATATGTACTTCTCAGATGAAGAAATACAAATGGAAATAATTATATGACAAAATGTTCAGCATCATTGGTCATTTGAGAGATGCAAATTAAAACAACACTAAGATTCCACTCACCCCGGAAAGAATGGCTATCATCAAGAAATCAACCAATAACAAATGCTGAAGGGGCTGTGGAGAAAAAGAAACCCTTCTCCACTGTTGGTGGAAGTGTAGACTGGTGCAGCCACTGTGGAAATCAGTGTGGAGATTCCTCAAAAAACTAGGATTAGAGGTGCCATTCAACCCAGCTATTCCCCTTCTGGGTGTTATCCCAGAAGAATCAAAAACATCATACCACAGCAATATATGTGCACCCATGTTTATAGCAGCACAATTTATAATTGCTAAATCTTGGAAACCACCCAATGCCTATCAACCAAGGAATGGATAAAAAAGATGTGGGGGCCGGTGAGATGGCTCAGCAGCATACGCGCCTGCCTGGCAAGCACGAAGGCCCGAGTTCAACTCCCGGAACCCACATACTAAAAAAGGGCCGGTGATATAGCTCAGTGGCACGGGCACCTACTGGCGCGCGAGGTCCTGAGGTCGACCCCCGCTACCCACAAAAAAAAAAATGTGGTATTTTTGTATAATGGAGTACTACTCAGCTATAAAGAAGGATAAACTCAAGGCTTTTATAGGTAAATGGATGCAACTCAAGACCATACTCATAAGTGAAATAAATCAGACTTGCATGTATAAACATCATATTGTCTCCCTAGTGTAAGAAACTAAAGGAGTAAATAAGATCCAAAATGTACAATAGGTATTGTGAAAGGGGAAGAGTCTGTTCAGATGGAAAGAAAAACTGGGATGGGGAAAGCAGAAAAGAAAGAAGGGAATAGAATATATACACATATGTGTATTTATATATATGTATATATACAATATAACTAAGATAATTATACTACTAATTTCTATTAGTTAATTGAAAAGAACTGTTCATGCTTATATTATTTGATCAATTTTTCATGCCTGTGTCTTTTAATCTGAGCAACTACTTTGAAGATAATAATATGCAATATATTATCCTTTGTTAATCCCCTATTAGCTTGTTTTGAAACTCTGTATTATTATTTTTATTGTTTTTTTCTCTATAAATTAAAAAAAAAAAAACAACGAGAGCAAGTTCCCTGCCTAAAGTTGTACTGTCCCAGAGTTATACACCATGGGCCCTTCTAACCTGATCCTTTTGTCAAACAGTAACTTTTAATACAAAAGGCACTTGTGTTTTAACACTGGAACAATCATTTATTATCTGGGTAACATAACTTCTCTGTGCCTTGAATTCCTCATCTGGAAGATGGTGCTAATTGTACCTACTTCATAGAATTTTTGTGAGGATTAAATGAGTTAATAATTATCAAGTGCTTACAGCAGTCCTTGGCAAAGAGGAAATTCTTAAAATATGTTATCTTTCCTCTTCCCACAATCATTGTGTCTAAATGTATCCAGAATTGGCTTGCACCCTAAAGTTAGTGCACCATAATATGGTATAAACTCCATTGCCACCCACTCCAAGGCCAGAGAGGAAGACCAGCACCACCTAAACTTGGGAAGCAGCTAGTCCTAAAACCTGGAAGGTCCTGACTAGACCAGGTGACTGAGAAGCAAGGTAGTTTGAGCCTTGCTACAATAAGATCCATAGGGAGCTGACATTTCTCAGTTATCCAAAAGAAAAGTAGAACGCTCAAAGATTGATCACCCTACTATTAAAGAAGACAAAAATTTATCAACTCAGATATTGCACATCCTCTTTCCTTTCAAAAGAACTTTAAGCTTAATTTAATCAATGGCTGATTAAAGAGAGACTGCTGAGATTTTTGATTTACACAGTGATAGTTGTAACACACAATAACAGCAATAATGGTAATTGCAAACATTTATACACACCATGGGCAAGTGTTTTATAGGCAATACCTTGTTGTAAATCTTGCACACCCTTAGGAAGTGTTATTCCCATTTTACAGAAGGAAAAACTATCCCCAAGTTTCCTCATAACAGGAAATCAGGGTGATTTCAGTAGAAGAGTTAAGCCAAGACAAACATGAATTCAGCAGACAGTGGGAAATCTGTCAGGAAATAACTCTGTTGGTCACTTTATCACACTCAGCACCTAGAAAGCTTCCCCTTATTCTATGAGTTTCTAGTAATATGACAATGATCTTAATCCTCAGAAATGTGCAAAATAGAGCAAGTCATATGAAAGGCTAAGTCACTTTCTATTCTTTCAAAATTTAGACATATCTATAAAGATGGCTCCTGACATGTCTGTTTTAACAGAAGTTGTATTATTGAGTTGTTTGGATGTGGTATTGATGACCAGTAACACCTATGTGGAGGTTTTTGATGCCCAAAGTAATTTTATGCATTATTTCAATTTATCCTTCCATGATGATAAATAGGGATTTTTAGTCTCTTTTTGGATACATATAATTGAGACTCAAGGATGTCCACTATGCTCTGAACTAAGAGGCAAAACTGGGTGCCAAAGCCCTGCCCTCCAACTCATAGACCACAGCCTTTCCTCTGTATCATACTTTAATCTTTTAACAGCGTGGGAAACCCAGCTCTCTGCCAAGATAAAATGAACCTCCATAGTCACACACTTGATACCCACCCAGGCCGAAGGGCTCATAAGAATGTCACTGGCTGGGGCAGACGGATATGTGAAACAGAGATTGAGGGGAACTGGTGTGCAGATTGTGCCAAACACCTCAAAACTCTACTGCAAACAGTCAACATCATTGTTGTGGTATACTGGTCATTTTTATATGCTGAGAAACATAGACTTTGGACTGACACAAAAGAAATTCTCTTGAAATTCTTGTTTTTATATTTGCTGCTTTAATCCACGTTGGATAGTACCCAAAGGAACAAGGTCCTCATCTTCCACTCCAATCCTCAATATTTCAACAGAAAAGAGAAGCATTTACATTGTTTTATAAAACAACATTGAGTGATTAAAGCTTGGAGCCTTTTACTGAGCTCTACGAGACAAGAGGAATGAAAGCTCTAGAACCAGCAGCCAAGAAAGTGTACTTGTTATAGTTAAGTTAAGAGTTAGCAATGGTGTTGCCCAGTTTCCCTCTGAGTCTGGGGAAATTCGTATCATCACTGTAAAGTTACAGTTATTAGTGGCTTCCAAAGATACTCTGAGTCAGATTTAGCTCACATTGGTTCATACAATGGAATTTCTGCTTTGAAGGACGGAGGAAGACTCCAATTTCATTTCATATCAGCACGCACATAGTTTTCACATTTGCTGCCTGAAGCACTGTACGAATTGACTGCTTTGCTATAGATATTTATTACTGATTCTCTGTGCCTTCCAAGGGAATAGGCTATGAACCTGGCTGGTTTCTCTATTCAACAAAGAGTTTGGCCCTGAAAACTGCAAGCTTCCAGCTTGAAGGCAAATCCCTGGACAAGCCCTCCTGCATGCACCACTGTGGTAGTATAAGACAAGCTCTTCTCTGCAGTTGAAACTTGGAACTCTGAGCACTTCAGAGATAAGATCTGTGACTCTTTAGATCAGGAGTAACTAGGGAAGGTGTAGAGAAGAAGGGAAAAATGTAGTTCCGGGAAACAAATGGTAAGATATCACCGTAAAGATTTCTTTTAATGCCTTAAAAGGAAAGCACAGAAAGGAAAGCATCAATCACTGCATCAGGGAAACCTCCCTAATGGCATGCACATAGAAACATCCTCCTTCCCCCACACACACCCTCTGCCTTTCCCCTTGACCATTGTGTTATGCTGGGAATATACCGTGTCTTTGCCAGAGCAAATCACACTTGTGTGCTTTCCTCTTGCTTTTTATGTTGACACTTGGAATACTGATATCTCAAAGTGATCCACCTCTATGAGTCCATCCTGTTATCTATGCATCCAGATTTTCCATTTTAGCTAACAGACCCCAGTGGAGTCATTTATCTGGCTTAGCATGTCAATCAACAGATTTTCCAACCCTCCTTCGCAATCTACACCCCACTTCATTATATACTTTCTTGTATGAGCCCAAGTTCAAAATAACTAGAAGGCACTATGCATTTTTTGAATCCCATCAAACTATCATTAATACAAAAAAGAAATCTCCCCCTTCTATTGCTAGTGAAAAATCCTTCTGTTAAGCCGTTGCCCTCTTTGTAATTAGCTCACACTGCTTTCAGTCTTTCAGCAGTAACAAATAGGCCACTTCAAATAGGAAAAGTTTAAGAAGATACTGTGAAAAATGAGGATGGAAGCACTGTTGCTGGGGGCACATACTTCCACATACACCCAGAATGTACACCATGGTTTTATGGGAGTAGGCAGAGCACCAAGAAGCAGACAGAGCTTCTGGCTCAAAATTGCAACTGTCTTTTAAGAACACTTGCCAAAGGGACAGACTGTATCATAATAAAAGACCCAGTTATATCACCATTATAATTGAAACCGTTCTTAACACACCACAAACACAAATGCTCTGACTTCAGCATACCATTCCAGACTCTCCCTCTCAGCTTTCTGCATGCCCATCATGCCATAACACGGTGTGAACAATACCCAACCCACCAGCCTAGGTGAGCATCCGAGCAGCCGAGCTCGTGTAAGGTTTGTACAGATCCATGAGGAAGCAGCAAGGTCAATTAGGGAATGAGGGGGAAATGATATCTACTGAAAGCCTGCCAGGTCTAAGGTTCCGTGGTTGTATTGTCCCATCAAGTCCTTACCAACCGGAGAGATCATATGTTCTGCATTTTACGAAGGAGAAAATGACTGATCATAAAGTTTATTAAGCTGAGCAAAATCACATGCTGGGTAATGATTTCCCAAGACCAGGTATAGGGTCAAATGCTGAGCTCTTTCTACTGGATTCCACTGGCCCAATTCGGAAGCCCAGGCACAGGGCATGGGAAAATGAGAAATGCTTTAGGAGATGATATTTCACCTTAACAGTAACCATAAGTCAGCATTTACTTTAAACCTTTTTCTTACATATAGCACTCTGGCAAAAATGTAGAAAATGTAATGAAGGAGGGTAGAATTGAAGATAAGGAGCCTATAAGAAGGGTACTGCAGTATTCCAGGAGAGGGTTGATAAGGGCTGGAAGTCAATCACATATCAGCTAGGATTCCCTGGTTCCAAGGAACATAAACAAACAAAAATAACAATTCAAAGCCTCTGGCTACTTTGGAAGAGCTCTCATTGGGTTTGGTGGGTCAATTGTAGAGTCAGGCTTGAGGATGTATCATAACCAAAAGCTCAGAAAAACAGGGGTCAAGGAGAATGACTGGTATCCAAATGCTTCTGCTGCCACTCTGCAAGGAGTGGCCTTCAGCCATTCCTCTGTCCTTCAACTCCTTCCTCAACATCGGAGACCTGAGGAAGAGCAGCCACCTGTCTGAATTTAGGTCACATGCCAGAGATCTACTTTGAAATTGGCCAAAGAAAGGATCTTGTACTCTGGGATTCCATAGTTCAAGGCAGACACCTGGATTTGCCTCCCAACAAAGGACACATGGTGAATTAGAGCTACCCCAGTGGAAGTTAGAGCACCACTCAGAAGGTGGAATGAGTGCTAGGCACCAAAAAATGATCAGTGATCACAAGAAGCACTAACAGTGAATTTGAGGAGGACAGAATGGCATTTGAAGAACCATAAGCGTCAAACACATACTAAGCCTACTATGTACAAGGCAGCAGACTGTGCTATTAGAGACAAAAGGGAGGAAAAAGCACTGACCCTGATCTTTAAGAGGATTACACAGAATACAAGATCCAAACATCAGAAAGATAAGTGACATATATCAATCACATATGTGTCATATATATCATGTGTCAAATAAATGGTGTACATGATAAGGCTTATGAGGTACAGAGAACAAAGAGAGTGCCAAATTCAAAATAATCAGAAAAGTCCACCCAAGCATAGTGATATTTTGGGTCAGCAGACAGGAAAAAAGAACACTTAGGCAGGAACAATGGTGTGAACAGAGGCAGGGAGCTGCAAAATATAAAGTGCATTTGTGAATCAGTGAAATTTACCACTGAGACAAGCTTGGGTCACCCAGTTCCCTTCAGTGACCATTTGACATACTGTCCATGAGAAGTCACAGAACTCTTGGACACAAATGTAATGAAAACAAAGTAAAATTTGTACATTTCACCATAGAGTTACTACTGAATTTGATGTGAATGTGACTATAAAAATAGATATAGATCAGTAGGTAGAAAGATAGATAAGATAGATTTCAAAGCAGAGAATCCCAAACATTTTCTGTAATCTACTACAAATTGATACAAAAGTGACCTTGCTTAACTCATCCTTCACAATGCAGCTTTGTAGCTCTTGCCATTAAGAGGTGCAGACTATCTTTGTAGTATTCGAATTGAGGGTTAGTAATGTGCTTGGTTTGTCGAATAGAATGAAGTGAAAATGCTTTTACTCCAATTCTAAATCTAGGCTTCAAAGAACATGCATGTTTCAGCTATGATTCTTGGAACCCTGTCCCCATCATGAAAATAACTCCAGGCTAAGCTGGTAGATAATGAGAGGCTAGGTAGAACACTAGAATAGCCAATTAAGGCATCCCAGACCAGTAGCCCCAGACAACCTGGAAACTGACCATGGATGTATGAGGGAACCCAGCCAAGAACAAAAAAAATACCTAGCCCAGATTCCCAACCTGCATATTTATAAGCTAAATAAATGGGTATATTAAGTCATTAATTTATGGGTTGGCTTGTTACATAGCAATAGATAGCCAATATATTCACCTTTAGGGTTTTGGCTACCCTATCTGTTCTTGGACATCAGGAATTGATGAATTGCTGCATGCAGAAGCTAAGCTATCACAACTCTGCAAGCCTGCCCTGTGGGCCCTGAATTTTACTGGAACATATCTGAGCTTTCTATGTAGTCTTGCCAATTTTTCCTATCTCCACTATGTTCAAGCCTTCATTTCTTTTCCTGAGCATGGACAATAGTGTCCTAATTGATCTCTAATTGTAGTATTTTCCAGTTCTAGAAAATCTTACCCACTACCAGCATGGTCTGAAGATGGCCTTTGCATGTTTTGCTTTGGTCTTTCTGTAGTCCCTCACTTTACAGAGAACTAGGTCCAAATACCTTATACCAGGATCAATAAAAATCAATGGTACTGAGCACCCAGTATTGCCATACAAAATTGAATAACATAGAGAAGCTTAAATCTAGTCATGGTGACAGAGGTCCTCTTTAGTCTCATTCCATTCCTGCTGATTCCTGCTCCACAACCCGTCTACCTAGAACCTTGGCCCTGTCCCTTAGACAAGTTACCCCTGCAATCAGGTTTTTTACTCCTGTCTCTTCTCCCCAGATCCTATTGCCTAGAATGTCTTCTCTATTTTTCATAGCTCTCTAACTCTTCGTCTCCCTTCAAAGCCCAATTTAAATCCTAACTCTTCTGAGACCTTCTCCTATTGCCCCAGTCCAAATAATCTCCCTTTCAGGTCTCTCTTGCCTCGAGTCAGTAGGGCTCCCTTAGATGTCAGCAAGAGCATCTGCAGGGCTGGGTACTACACTAACCTGAAGATCAGCCCGTGGTTTAACTCTTCTGTACCATCCAGCACAATGCCAGACCTGCACGCCCGAGATTGATGATAATACCAGGTAAAGATGGATTTATTTAATAAACAAGAAATTGTAAAGGGTTGTCTCTCACATATTTTAAATATAAGTCATATAAATTATGGACCCTTAATTTTGTGTATTTGTCTTGATTTCAAAAAGAAGCATAGACTCTCACCATACCTGCCATTCCTCACAAGGACCCAGGTAAATGGAGGCGACACTTGCTAACATGTAACTACCTCTACTGAACATTCACTAAGTGTCAGGCACCATCCTGGGTATTTCATTTATATCATCTCACTTAAATCTTACAGCAGCCCTAGGTGGTGCACACTATCAGCTCCACTTTATAGTAGAGAGAATTCATTAGCATTGAATGCTCTATCTAAAACCCCACAGATAGCAAGTGACAGAATTAAGATTTGACCCTAGTTCTATCTGCAAGCCCAAAGCATGTGTTCTTATCTATTATGACCCTGACTCATCTGAGTATTATGCTTTTAGGGCATATGAACCTGCTTTTATCGTTACTGTACTTTCCCATCAACAGTCCTCATCTGCCAACCTAGATTATAGTTTCACAGAAGATGCTTAATTACCTCCACCTAATGCCTCCATGCCACAGTGTCCACCTCCGCATCCACAGAGCTGGTGAATATGCTGTTACATAGCCTGGGTAGAAAAAGGTTGTAGATGAAATTAATGCTATTAATCAGTCCACTAAGAGATAGGGAGAGAAACTCGAGATATGAAAGGGATGTAGGGAAGGAGGGAGAGGGGAGGGATGTTGGGAGGTAAAAATTCTCAGGAAGTGACATGTGTACGTACCAGTTCACCAAGATGAATATAACTATTATGCTTCACAAACATATACTAATTTTAAAAAATATGTTATTTTAAATCTCTTAATACAGTCACAGGGATCATTATAAGGGGAAGAGGGAGGCAGGAGAATCAGTTGTTAGGTCCCCTCTACCAACTGAAAAAGATGAAGAAGCAGAGCCCCCATAGAACCTCCAGTAAGACTTTTTGGTTTTATCCATCTCAGACTTCTGACCTCCAGAACTAAAGCTAGTAAACTTGTGTTGTTTTGAACCATCAAGCCTGTGGTGACTTGTTGCAGCAATGATAGGAAACTATTACACCTTTCCACAGCAATTAGGGCCAGCTAGCTCACGGTCTGATGGTTTGTCAAGACATTTCACAGCTCAGAACTACAGTCTAAATAATTCTAAGAAATTATTTTGAGTAAACCCCTATTACTGAGCCATCATAAACTATGTGATTAAACTGAAGAAAATTTTTGAAAAGCCAATTAAAAAAAATTTTTTTTTTTCGTGGGTACCGGGGGTCGACCTCAGGATCTCACATGCCAGCAGGCGCCCGTGCTGCTGAGCGATATCACCGGCCCTTTTTTCATATGTGGGTTCCAGGAGTCAAACTCAGGCCCTCGCACTTGCCAGGCAGGTTTTTATGCTGCTGAGCCATCTCACTGGCCCCCAATTAAAATTTTTAAGAAAAGGAGAGAGCCAACCTCCCCCTCCCAGATTCAAACATCCTGTAGGACCACATTCCATTTAACTTCTGATTAGCTGAGATTTCAGAACTAATGTGTTCTTCGTAGTTTAAAAATGATGCCTCCCCCCACTCCAATAAAATCAAAGGCTGCCAATAAGGTGCTGTCCAGCTTCTGGGCTTGTGCTCTCTCATACAAACCACATACGCAAATAGGAAGATGGTCTCCAAGGTTGTAATTTCCTGGCCAGCAAGTGTCTTAGGTTTCACTTCAGTGGTTAATGATGTGTCACCCAGTCGCCTTAGTATGGGGCATTTCCAACCTTCAATTATAGAACTATCATTTACTCTATATATTAACATCCAGAATAATAAACATAGTGGAACACAGTCATTAAAGACAGCCATAATCCACGGCCTGCTGTGTATTGATGTCAACCCTGCTGCTTTTGACATCTGAAATAATCCCAAAGAAAGCACTATGTTTTCAAAGCCAGGACTACACGGAGGATATCCACCTCTGGCTCCATTCCATCTTCTCCCTTCCATCTTCCATCCTATCAACATTTTGAGTCAACCCCAAAGTTAAAAACCCTTTGTCTTTTACAGAAAGACGTTCTGGCCAACCTTTTCCCATGCTGAGAATAGGTGGACCTTCACCGTAAAATCATAAAACCAGCTCAGAATAAGTTATGATTCCTAATCTAAAAGATTATAGAAAGACATACCCTAAAAAACTAAACCAAACAACCAATCTTGAATTTATGGTGCACAAAGAAAATAGAATAGATAATATAGAAAGTCAGAAAAAGCAAAAGAAATATTCACTTAAATCTAGCCAAATCATGCAGTAATTCTTCCTTCCCTGCAGGACTCACATTTGCCATATCCTGTCAATACCACAAAATTGCAACTTCTGCAGGCCCGGCCATCTCGATTTCTAAGCTGCCCTATTCCTTCAAGGGGGTGCAAAATTAAATCTGAATTCAAAAGGTTTCTCTGTGCTGAGTGAGGGTAGCTGGGTATGGGAATCTCGTGGTGTTTGTTATACACTGACAGGTTGCTTACGGAAAATGAGCTTGGGTCATCAAGGTGATGGACACAAAGAAAGTCTTCTCAGAAAGCTAAGACACTCTGACACCCCACAACCTCATGACTACGTAAAAAGCAGGCCATATTTATTCAGAGGGCTGCAATAACTGCCCACTGCTTTACAGGATGAATCTCAGATCCTGGGAGAGGGTCTGATGTGGTTGGCTGTCACATTTAATCTATGGGGAGGCACTGTCTGACCCAACCACTTCATAGATAGGACCCTCCCTCTCCCACTCCAGGGAAGCAGCCTCTGGTTTAGTTACCAACACCCAGCCTGTTGGGTGGCAGCAGAGCCAGCAAGTTCCCACAACACAGCACAAGGAAAATCAGTGCTCCTAAAGAGGCTTGTGAGCAAGACAGGCACATATATTCCATGAACAGATTTACTGCTCTCCTAAGTTATCTGCGCCTATTGGTCACTATTCATTTTGCTTTGTTTTTGACCAAGTATTGTTCACCATGCTCTTGTTCGTAGAAGCCTCAGCACACAAGAGTCTCAGCACACTATTCCTTTTCGCTCGACACAAACTCTGGGACTTTCTGGAAATAACTGTGCCACAATGCCTTGTTTGTAGAGTTTTTCCCAGTTCCAAGTGCACTTTCTGATCTTAAAATCCAGCTCTGATGGGGCAGAGGTGGAAAAAGTGAGAAGTCATCTGGTGGAGGCTTTCTGGGTTCTCCATAGAATGCATTTACTACACTTTTGCACAGATAATTTGGTTTCCTCTCACTGCCTAACTTTGTGACTCTCAAACCACTCTGGCTGGCCGTGTCTATGAGCTTTCACTGTGTGTGGCCGCCACCTGCTGGGCTATGGTGGAGCTGACTTCTGCGACCAGGTAATGTGGATACAGGGAGGTGTGAGAGAAGAGATTGTTAAAAGCATTCCATGGTTTTCGTTCCAGAGGGAGCCACTAACCTGGCCTTGACACACAGGAATCTGTTTCTTAATAGTTTTTTGGAGACCTGAAGTCTACAAATTTCTCTGGTAAATGACCTGAGAGTTTAATCACCTTCTCTCAGAAATACTGTATTTTCCTTATTTGTAATTTCAACAATGCTCTCTTTAGCTTAATTTCCTACTGATTAGCTTTGATTAGAAATAAAACAGCAGCCACTGCCAATTCCCTGGGTGAAAGTTCTTTGTCAGCCTGAAGAAATATCAATGAATAGGCCCCTCACTTCTCTGCAGAAATCCCAAGTTTTATTTTGTTAACTTGATTTCATTTAGCCCACTTATAAGTTGTTTACCATTTCTGTGACTTTCCTCTGAATGCTCTAGACTTCTTTAGATTTTTCCTTATCTGGGGACATGACACATCTGGGAAGGACCTGGCTAAAGGCAAATATGATGATTCCAGTATCTCATGCACTCCTCTAAGTGAACATTCCTTTGGCAAATATTCTGTGAACACCTGCTACATGTGAGACACACAAGTAAGATACATGTAGGATATAAAATTAATAATTCGTGCACTTTCCAGGGGGGGAAGAGCTAGTGCTACAGTGCTGTGCACAGATCACATTAACAGTGTGAGAGACAGGCACAGCCGAAAGGGCTACTGGAGACCAGTGAGGTGGAAGAGTGATTGCCATCAGCATATGAGGAAGGCTTCATGGAGCCAGTGGGACTGAGCTGGACTTTGAAAGACATGTAGAATTTGATTGGACCTGAGAAGAGGAGGGGCAGGAGAGGAAATAGCATTCTAAGCAGAGCCAAAAATTCAGGGAAACCCCTGGAAACAGTGAATAGTGGAGAAGGACATAATGGGCTGGATTGGTTGCACTTGGGTGAGGCCAGGGTCAGTAAGAAAAAAACAGATCAGGTCAGACTGTGGCTCTTCTGTCATGGAGAGCCATTAAAGAATCCAACTCTTGTGTTCACTTCATATAACTCCTATCCGATTTCGTTAAATTGAAGACAACTTGTTTTCACCATGCTGACCCTAGAACACTGTGAGCTGTTTTTAGTATGCACCATCCAACATTAGCTCCTGTTTTGACTCGTTTGCTGCAAGTCCCAGCTTGGCTTCCACTCTGTTGTTTCTCTATTCTGAGCAACCTCTCTTACCCTGGCGAGATCTACTCCCCTTCTCCCAGCCCAGCCTTTCATGAGACCAGTCCCAGCTGACTGATTCTGCCTCAGTTTCTCCTTACTTCTTTCCCAGACACACAATGTCTTTTATACACCCTCTCTTCCTTCACAAGAGATAGAAAAGAACGACACCTGGAAGTGAGACCTTGGGCAGGTCTCTGACCATTGTGGTCTCAGCGTTTGCCTCTTTAGAAAGAGGCAAGGAGCCTATCCAGCCTCTTAAGTCCTTTCTAGAGCTTACATTCTATAAAGCAATCATCTCAACAATCCCTGTCCACAAGCCATATAGCCCCCCACTCCCCAGCTACCTCCATGGAATCATTTCAACCTTCCTGGAAGAATTTGCCTATGAAATTGACAAAATATGGAGTTCGAAACAAGTTGGATCTGCTAGCCAGTCAACTAACTTTGAGTTATTTGTTTCCAAATGGGAAGAAAATATAGGAAAAGATGAGAAGCAGACCCAGAGTTCCTCCTTGCCAAAGTCGCTGTCTCCGAGAGATACTTTCAAACGCAGAGAAATGATGGATTAGAATGTCCAAGAATGAGCTGCAGGTGGCACCCAGCATTCTGTTCCCTTTTTGATTCAGCCAAACTCTCCTCCAGCTCTCTCCATTGTCAGACTGGCCCTGGCTGACTCAGCCTGTCAACAAAAGCAAGACTTTCCTACTGTGGCTTGCACTAGAGCCATCACCTGCCAGGTCCCCATGTGCCCATCTTTGTCGCTGATAAGTGTCATGCACACCTGCTTCAAGACAATTTCTATACCCTGATTCTGTCTTCTTCTGGCATTAAGTGCCTTAAGTATCTATTCAGCAGGAGTATAAGATGAAAAGTACTAACAACTAGCAAATTAGTGAACTCCAGCCTCAAATTCCTGATACTAGAATTAGAATTAGCCCACATATCAAGAAAAAATGTAAAGGTTTGTGAGAATAAGGCAAGAAGGACAGAACTAGGAGATAAAACAGGAAGAATAAAGTCATGATGAAGAATTATACCCATCTTATCACTTCTGTATTTCTTTTTTCATTATTGTAATGCTTCATAAAATAATTCCATACTAATTATTTTAATTAATTCTTATGGTAGCCTTATAAATTTAGGTATAAATCCTATTTTTAGATAGGAAAACTAAGGTTTTAACTTTTTGTGCTTTACTCAAGTGAACTTTGCAACCATCCTAATATGAATTTTCTTGGGTTGAAGGAAGAAAATATATACTGTTGACATACATAGAATCTAGTGATAAATTTACTGGAAAAGTCTTCAAGCATGGCACTTTAAGAAATAATGAAGAAAACAACATGCTCCTTTGTTTTCCCGGACACTCTGAAACTTGGAAATCTGCATCTAATTAACAAGACCATTAGGCTTCTTGAGAGAAAAATTGCCATTTCCAGCCCCAAAGCTTAGCCACAGTTGAGACTATGCAAATTGGTGGATGGTAAACCAGGGTGGTGAGAATTGACAGCCGCTGAGTAGTCTAGCAGGGACTCTGCAGGAGTGACAGCTTTCATCTGAATTGGCTGTTTCTGCTCATTTCCAAAGAGAAGGAATAAAAAAAAAATGTATTAATAATGCCAATGGGACTCAAACACCAGGGAAGTCTTAAAAATGCTACCAAGAAGCAAGGCCTTGGAATACAAGAAAGGACCCACAGGAATGTGGAATATGCATCTCTAAATTTTTTTTAAATACTGCAGCTTCTTTTCAGTATTCTGAGATTTAAATGGAGTACTATATTTGTTAGCTGTACAAATGGCTCTGTATTTGTAACCAACAAGGCATTTTGGGCCTACAGCATCCTGCATGCCTAGAAACCCTTTTTTTTTTTTTTTTTTTTATCACTATAATGTTTATTCTTCAAGTTCTGTCTGAATTCTACCTTTTCCCTGGACATCTCTCTGGACACTGGAGCCAATTACTTAGACCATGCAATTGGCACTTCTATGTTTAAGGAATTTACATCATAGAACAAGAATACCATATTTCTTCTATAAGGGAAGAAACTATATTTCACCATTCTCTCAATTACAGTTAGTATTTGTTGAGGTGCTTTAGGTCTTCGAAGAAATCTGTGTGCATCATTTTACTTGACCCACAAAATAATGCTTGAAAACAGAGAAGCTTCTTTGGTTGCAAGTGACAGAAGCACACGTTCATAAAACTTAACTAGAATTGGATATTTAGTTGCAGGTGTGCTAGGTTTGCTCACAGAACTGAAAGAAGAATCCAGGGCAGATTTGGTAGGGCTCAGAGACTAGAATGAGTGACTTGATGCTGCCCATAGTTGGTTCTCTCTCTCCCTGTCACTGTCCCTCTCCCTCTTCCTCTCTCCTGCTTTCTGGGGTTTTTCTGAAATTCTTTCCTGCTTCCTTTGCCTTGATCACGAAGTGGAGGGAATTTCTTTGCTTTGCCAATACGTATCAATTCCACAGACTCAACAAAACCACAGGATCAAAGTGAGTACGGAAGTATTCTCACAACGAAAGGCGAAGTCTGCACCTGAACTAGAAGGGAGACACCAAGCATACATAACTCAATTCTCTACTTCGGAGGGGGAAAATTGTTGTTATCCTCTGAAAACTACACTGAAACAGAAACTTACACAGGCTACACAGCTGTTCCTTACTTTAATCAAGTCACAGACCCACTTTTTAGCAGATCCAAAATGAAAAACCAAGTTTCCCAAACCCCCCACATAATATACTATTTTAGTACCTAAGATGGGGACTTACGCATAATAAAGTACTCAACAAAAGTTAAACCATAGAGGCTTCTATTTTTTATTTTATTTTATTTGTTTGTTTAAATTTTTGTGATCCTGGGGCTTGAACCAAGGCCTTGAACATGCTAAGCAAGCACTCTACCACTTAGTTCTGTATCTCCAGTCCTAACACTATAGAAAATTGATTAAAGTCTCCCTGAGCCCATACTTCCTTTGCAAATTAGGGTATTTAAGATATAAGAGAAACATCACTAAGAATATGAAGTTACTATTCAACAACTATGGGAAAATATATTATGGAAAATATTAAAGTAATAATTATAACAACGGCAAAACTTGACAATTATCAAGTGCTTCATATATGCCAGGAACCACTCCCAGAGATGAACATGTGTTTATTCAGTTAGTTACTACATAGGGAAGATACTATTATTCCTGTTTTATGACGGAAGAAACCGAGTCTTAGAGAAATTAAGCCATGTGAGAGATCACACAGACAGGTAGCAAGACAGGGACTCAGATCCCTGCCTGTCTGACAGTAAGCAGGCCAGGGCTTGCTCCATCCCACTACAGCAGAGTTCTCGGTGAATGGACTGAGACCTTATTCTTGCCATTATGAGGGCAGAATATTTCCACACAGCACTCAAGCCACCCTTTTCTGACTTACACTTTCAACACATAGACCTCCAGGTCCTCTTTCAATGTGGAGAAAATTGAAGGAAAATCTTTGGGGAAAATAAATGATTCATTTATCAGGGATGTGTTCTGTAGCTAGGAATATATGTTTCCAAACACTTATGTCTACTCACTTTTGTTCCTTTGCCCAAGCTGTGCCCTTTGCCAGTATATTAGATTCCTTCTTAAATCTCTCTGCCTGGAAAAGCTCCACTCACTTTAAATACCCACTCAAACATCTTTCTTTTCTTAGCTCACCCAAGAAATGAATCACAGACTCCTCTATCCTGTATCACTGGCTTTGCATCTCTACAGCAAACTTGTCTTCACATATATCCTTCAGACATATCCTGTGAGAGCCATCAGGGAAGGGGTTAATCTCCTGTGTCTTACTGGTGTTGAGGTCTTGCCCAGAACAGAGCAAGGTCCATAGCAAATGTCCAGTGTGTGCTGTGCGAATGACTGGATAAGTCAATGCGAGTTAGAGAGCCTACTGATACTATTCACATCCTTGATTGAGAGATACAAAAGTTGATTCCAAAGTGATATCCAATTCAACCCTTCATTGCTGAGGTATACACCGAGACAGAAGTTGTGAGAGAAAAAAATCAGTACTCTTGCAGAAGAATCAAAAGAAACAATCCCTGGCATTGTTATGTCTGAAATGCCAAACAGAAGAAAGAATAAACATAAGTTAATCCATGCAACTACCAAGATGCTATAATCAAATTATTTTGGTCCAAAACATAGGAGTCCACTTCTAACAATAGGTCAAATGATAATCTGACCTGTATCAAACACCGAAAAATTCTGGTGGGTGTATTTCCTCAGCTGTGCGCACAAGTAACTCGTTACCTCTTTCACAGACATGGGGTTTATTATTCTGGAACTGGGTGCTTTCGCTATCTGCATGATGCAGTTCTACATAAGCTCCATGGAATATGCTTTATAATGAGCTTCAACTTTGTATATCCAGAGATGTAATAACTGTCAATCTTTCCAGTATTTGTTGGAGACTAATGTACTTTCTGGGAGATAGTAAACAGAAATAACAGAGTAATAAAATTGTAGACCTAGCAGATTCTTGGAGATATGGCTCTAGCCTTCACTTTATTCATGGAAAAGTATTGCCCAAGAAGGCAGATGTTCTTCGTCTTACTTTGGAATCATGGACTTCTGTGTTCAGTTTAGCTTCCAGAAGCAAGATTCTGAGGGCCTACACTGAGCAGTCCTTTTCCTGTCACTAATGGACTTATACTATGAGCAAAATATACAACCTGTTATTTCAAGCTTCCGAGATTTAGGAGTCAAGATTCAGCATGATATTGCCTAACCAATCTAAAAGAGATGAGAGAGTCAAACAAAAGGGAAACTCTGTTAGTTCTGAGAAGCATGGTTTGTGAGTTAGGGATAAGGTCAGATTCCAGCTTCCCTATGTACGTATAATGTACTATGTTAGAGTGTATAATTATATATATATGTTATATAATATTTATATTATGACAATTATATAACATGTATAATATTCTTATACTGAATTTCCTAAGGGTTTTGTAAAATCATTGCTGAGTCTCAAGCCAACTGATGACTCACAACAGAAGGAACAGAAAGGAAAATGGTGTAAAGCCCAAACCTCCTGCCCAGCAACAGTGTCTGGATGCCAAATGTAGAGAAGACCAGCAACAGTGCAAGTCCCCCACATTCTCATTCATATTTTGCCCTTAGCATTCCCATAACTCTGAAATCCCTCTTCACATCTTGGTGACCCACTCATCACATCTCTAGTGGCATCTGAGGGTCCTGGGTAGGCTGCTCCACTTGTCTGGATGTGTGTGCATGACAGCATACACATGCCTGTGTGTGTGCTCACACACATACCCAAATACTCAGAAATACTTGCTAGACATAGACAATACTACTACATACTTTTCTCCATGCAGATACTACCTTCTCTCTAAATGATCCAGCTTTCACTTAGATCTAACATTCAATGTTGGATTCCTGTTAGACTTAGGGTCATGGTTACAGTTGGTAAGAGTGGCCCAAACCAGGATATCATCTCACATCATGTGCCAATGTTATAGAAAACATTGAAGGATGATGCTAAAGTCTTTCCCTTGTCTATAACTTCAATCAATCCTTTCATCCAAAGAGCATATACTATTTACAGTTTAAGTGGAGTAGCACTGGAAATTTCTAAATTCAATATATTAAATATGAGTATCAAAGAACTAGCTGGTCAACAGAATCCAGAAACCAAAGTTGAAAGCCATCTCCTATGGGTCTAATACTATATATTTTATTCCCATTATTTCTTTCATGTAGGTTTCGCCTGTACATGAGAATCCCAGAGGGTTCATATTGAGAAGTGCACTGGTCTCACTGCTTCCTTTTATATTTTAGCCCAGCAAGGTCAAGTGCATCAGGGTGCTGCACCCACAGGGGTTTAGGAGAAATTCCTGTACCAGGACAGCTACTGACTGCTTTGTACAGAAAATGACCAAGCTTGAAGCTGAATCTTGACCAAGATGAATTTGCTCATTACTTTCTCTCCTTTTCACCAGCACAGCCATCGTCATCCTTTCATTATATGTGTGTTTACTTTGTGTTTCACTGAACGCCCTTTCCAGGACTTGTAGAGGTTATTTTGGTAGCTTCATATACACAGAAAATATTTTGTTTAGGCTCCACCTTGAATTCAGGGTTCTGGGCCCTGTTAAAGTTGATTGAATTTGAGAGAAAAGTCAGACAGGAAGTCAGACAAACATAAAAAGACTGTTATAGAAACTGGCTCAAATCTAGCACTCTTCCCATGCGTGCCTCTCTCTGTCCTTTCCTGTACCTGTGTAGTTAGAACCCTGTATCATCCCTTAGCATTATTCTGGAAGCAGAATTAGAAAGAATTCTATGAATGTTGGAAATAAACCTCAAACTCTAGAAAATCGCCATGATATCAGAGCTTCATCCATTATTGCAGCCTTAAATCAGAAAGCCCTGGGGAAAGATCTCTGTCTACCACAAATTATAATATAGCTATGAAATCTTTCCTGTAATAAGTAATTTTCCATAACAACAATGTTTTTTAGTCTTTTGGGACATAGCTGAAACATAACTTAGATTGCATGTCCAATTCAAATTACATAAGCATTTTGCGTTTTTCATCTTGCATAGTTTGACTTTTCATTAGCAAAGGGAAGAGAACTTATTCCCAGGAGCAACTTTTTAGTTTGCCCTCTAAAGATCAAAGGTTGATTTATGAACTATTCACATGTCTAGGAAGAGATCTTAGAGAAAGAGCCAACCATTCTTTGCTTTTCCAGGAAAAAAGGCAAGCTACACACAATGGAACTGAAAAATCAAGATCAAATATTAGGAAGCTTATTCTTGCAGCAAGTATACATTGAAATTGACTTCCTGTAGTGACAGGCAGCAGAAAAGATGTCCCTATACTACACACAATTTAGAGATCTTTCAGCAGAACTAGTTCTCATGGTGACCCACCCAAGGTGAGGGTATGCATTACATATTCCATGCAAAAGTCCTTACTAGTCTAAGCCATGAGTGAACATAAAAATAAAGATTAAGATCCCATAGTAAAGAAAAGAAGACTACACTTGAAGAGAAAAATCAATCCTTATCTAGTCAACAAGAAACACAGGTTTCTCAAGAGAAATCACAATCTACTGTGACTGTGTGGGTTTTTTCACTTAACCTAGACACCAAGAGGCAGATTACAAAGAGTTCAGGACTTCCTTTTCTGATACTTTTCAGAGATTCCCTTTTTTTTTTTTGTGGGCACCAGGGGTCGACCTTAGGACCTCGCATGCCAGCAGGCGCCCCTGCCGCTGAGCGATATCACTGGCCCTTTCTTCGTATGTGGGTACCGGAAGTCGAACTCAGGACCTCGCGCTTGCCAAGCAGGCGCTTATGCCGCTGAGCCATCTCACCGGCCCAGAGATTCCCTTTTTTCTGGTACTGAATTTGAAGACAGGGTGTCAAAGAGATCATTCAGTGAGGAAGTGTTCCAACCATCAATGGCCTATAGAAACAAGAACATAACATGCCTTGGTGGTTGTCAGACGGGAGTGAATCAAACATGAGAAGCTGGGTCTAGATTAAAATGAAGAGAGAGCAAAATCAGGATGAGTGGTGCAAGTTATGCTAGTGAATTTGGACTTTAAGAACAGGGAGAAAGGACCGGTGAGATGGCTCAGAGGCTTAAGCACCTGCCCGGCAAGCGCGAGGGCCCGAGTTCGACTCCCGGAACCCACATACGAAAAAGGGGCCGGTGATATCGCTCAGTGGCACAGGCGCCTGCTGGCACATGAGGTCCTGAGGTCGACCCCCCAGTACCCACAAAAAAAAAAAAAAAGAACAGGGAGAAGCCATTAACAGGTCTTATTTAGGTAGGGAAGTAGCATGACTAAAATCTGGTCTTAATTATAGTGTGGAGAATAGTTCACAGGGCATTAAGGGTGGTGATGGGGTGCAGGGTGAGCTGTGAGACTAGGGAGTCATCCAGGTAAGAGACACTGATATATTGATGGAGATGGATGCAATGGACATAAGAGAAGGCAATGAATTTGTGGCTAAGGGAAGGAGAATGGAGAGGATGGTCATGGGGAGGATATGTAGGGGTAAGGATGAAGGTTAGGGTGATCCATAGGGCTTTTATTTGAGAAATATCTGAGCCATAATGCTAGGCCAAAAAAGAGTCCTGGGAGGAAATCAAGTTCTAGGAAACAGAGTAAAGATATTGAACCCACCCACAAATAAATAAATGGTACTTGAAGCCATGACAATGGAAACGATGTCCCCTACATGAACAAACACACATCTTAGTTTGCCCAGGGCACCTCTAGTTTATGTATGCTGTCCCAACTTCTTGTCCCTTTTAGCGTTTGTCTCAAATGTTTTCTATTTTAACAAGCTATTATTTTAATTGCTGCATTAAAGTATGCCGGGATGAGCTTGACAGACTTCTATTTTAGCTTCTGCCACGGTCTGTCTCATTAGTCATTGAAAAGATAGAATTCCCACATTAACACACGGTTAAATGTAAGTGATATCTAATGATAATTCCTCTTTTATTTCCTGGAGCTTCCATATGCAGCATAATTTCTGGGGCATCATGGAGGTTCGCCTGGTGAAAAAACGAAATGCGTTAAGATTTAGTAGCCAGATACAGCTGACTTCTTTTGATGTGGGAGAAAAGACACGGAAGGATTATTCAGTGCTACCCCGGAGGCCAGGTGGGGTACCAGTCAGTAGTACCCTAGACAATGACAAGGCTTTTTTAACGTTTAAATTTATCTTTATTATTTTTACTATTTGTGTGTGTTTGTGTGTGCATGTTTGGTACTGAGGATCCAACACAGGGTCTCGTGTGTGCTGGCCAGTCAGTCTACGCTGAACTATGTTCCCAGCCCCACACCATTTTAAGACGACAAATACACTACACGAGTGATTGTATTAATAATTTCCTTGACAAAAGGAAGAACTCGGAAAATTACAACTAAAAATTTTTTGGCAGACAACAAGATCAAGAAACTTAAGTAGCTGCACTACACTTCCAGATAAATGCCATTTTTGGCTTTTATTTTAATTTTATTAGTACATACGGGTTTCATGTTGGCATCTTGGTGTACACATATAATATACTTCTATTATTTTCACCCCCATTACTCCCTTCTTTTTCTCTTCTCTCTCCTCCTGATCCCCCTCCTCATCTCTAGCAGTTTTCCTCCTACTTTTATATCATCTTTCTCTGTCTTTTTCCCCTAAATTCCTCACATGAGAGAAAATATATGATATTTGACTTCTGGGCCTAGCCTATTTTGCTTAACATGAGAGACTTCAGTTCCATTCACTTTCCTGGAAATAGCATAATTTTGTTGTTCTTTATGTCTGAATAATACCCTATTGTGTTTATGTACTGTAATTTCTTTATCCATGCATGTGTTAATGGACACCTAAGCTCTTTCATAGCTTAGCTATTGTGAATTGTACTGCAATAAACACAGGTATGCAGGTATCCCGACAGCAAGTTGTCTTTAACTCTTTGGGGAATGTCTGAGGAGTAAGTGGCATAACTGGGTCAAATAATAGTTCTATTTTTAGTCTTTTGAGAAACCACCATACTGATTTCCATAGTGGCTTCACCAATTTATATTTTCACCATAGTGTAGGAGAGTTCCTTCTTCCTCATATCTTCTGTAGCATTTACTGTTTTTGTATTTTTGATGATAGCTATTCTGACTGGGGTGAGATGGAAACTTAGTGTAGTTTTGATTTGCATCTCCCTAATGTCTAAAAATATTGAACATTTTTAAATACACTTATTAGCCATTTGTACTACTTCTTTTTAAAAGTGACTATTTATTTGCCCATTTACTGTTGGGTTATTTGGTTTTTTAGTGTTTTTTGAGTTCTTTATAAATTGTATATATTAATTGTCAGAAGAGTAGCTGGTAAAGATTTCCTCAGTATAATACAAGCTATATATGGCAAACACACAGCCGACATCATGTTGAATGGGGAAAACTGAAAACATTTCTCTGAAATCAGGAACGAGACAAGGGTGTCCACGCTAACATTTCCTGTTCAATGTAATGCTTAAAATTTTAGTCAGAGCAATTAATCAAAGGAAGCATAAAAGGGATACAAGTAGGAAAGGAATATTTCAAATTATTCCTATTTGCAAGATGATATGATCCTTTGTTTAAAAGACCCTGAAAACTCCACCAGCAGGATTTTAGATATGATAAACAAATTCAGCAAAGTGGCAAGATACAAAATCAATAGTAAAAAAAAAATCAATAGCTTTCCTCTACACCAATAATGAAGCCTCTGAAAAAGAAATCAGGAAAACAATAAAGTACCCAGGAATAAACTTAACCAAGGAGATTAAAGACCTCTACAGTAAAAATTACAAAATGTTGAAGAAATAAATTAAAGAAGATTTTAGAATACAGAAAGACCTCCTTTGTTCATGAATTGGCAGAAATAACCCTGTTAAATTCCCATATTACCAAAAACAATCCATAGATTCCATGGAACCCCCATCAAAATACCAATGACATTCTTCACAGAGCTAGAAAAAAAGGATCTTAAATTCATATGGAAATGCAAAAGACCCAGAATAGTCAGAGTAATCCTAAGGAGAAAAAAAAAAACAAAAACAAAAGCTGGAGGCATCACAATACCCAATTTCAAAATACACTACAGAGCCATAGCAACAAAAACAGCATGGTACTGGCATTAAAAGACATGGAGATGAAAGGGATAGAATAGAAGTCATAGAAACAAACTCACACAACTAGTCATCTGATTTTTGACAAAGGTGCCAAAAACATATGTGAAAGAAAAGACCGCCTTTTTAACAAATTGTTCTGAGAAAAGTGGGTATTCACATGCAGAAGATAGAAACTAGATTCCTATTTTCCTGCTCTACACAAAAATCAACTCAACATGGATCAAAGACCTAACATATAAGGTCTGAAACTTTGAAACTGCTAGAAGAAAACATAGGGGAAACAGTTGAAATCGTAAGCACAGGCAAAGACTTCCTGAATAGGACTTCAGTGGCACAAGAAGTAATAGCAAGAATCAACAAATGGGACTACATCAAATTAAAATGCTTGTGCACAGCGAGGGAAATGACAGAGTAAAGAGCCAATCAGTACAATGGGAGAAAATCTGCCAGGAGGCTTTAGGGAAAAAATCCCAACAAGGTTTTTGAAGCACTCAAATCCACCAGGACACCAGCCACGATGCCTGGTAGAAAATCTAGAAAGTTACAAATTAGAGATATGTGAAAAAAGTATGGAAAATAGAGAGTGAACAATCCTGACATATTGTATAGAGTAGTCTGAACACTTGCTAAAGTGGCTTTGGCTCTATGAAATATCATGTACTCTATTGTATAGTTTATTTTATTATTGTATACTCTATCATAAATCTACAATGTATTGAGCTATTTTAAACAATGTTTAAATTTTTTAGTAAATTCTTTCAACAGAAATGAACTAAATATAAAAGTGCATATTTAATAAAATTTAAATACTGAATACCCACTGCTCCAGAAAGTTAGTGATACATGTGTAACTTACACAAACTGTTTGTCAATATTTTTTTATCCAGTGGTATCCAGAGGCTACAGTGATATCAGTGACCACATAAAAATCATACACTGAAAAGTTTGCATTTATTTTTTCATTATACTATGCTCAGAGATGGTGATTGATTTAACATGGACAGTTGCAAGGGACCCTCTCAGTTATATTCATATGTATTCACTCAGTATTTACCTGAATACCTATTACATTGTAACTGCAGCAGTAATGGGATATCTGAAACATTCTGTTTCTCCCATTTCCTCCCTTCTTCTGACAGTGGTTTATAAACTTTCCTGGAAACCCACTCTCATTTCCTGATTGAGATCTCAGTTTCCCCATCCCATTGATTTCCTTGTTTCACAACTCTAGAAGAAGCAAGAAGCACCTACTCATTAACAAGATTATACCCCATAAGTCCCAAAAGAAGAATCTTCTTGGTTCCCTTAAATGACACAAGTATCAGCTGTTTTATTATTTTCTAAAGTGCCCTTCCCTTTGCCCATTAAAAACAAAACAACAAAATAATGTACAGTAATTCCCCTGGATCCTGCGGCGTGCTCACACTGTGCCATAGGTACTGCTCTTTGAATGTGTCCTTTGAAAGTTCACGTGCTGGAAACTTAAACCCCAAGGCAGCAGTGTTGAGAGGGAGGACCTTTAATATGTGGTGAGGTCCTGAGGTCTCTGTCTCATGAGAGGATGAATGCTATTATCCCAGGGCATCTAACAGATATGCATAGCCCTCTCCCTTTTCTTGCATGCCTTTTCTTGACTTTCCATATTCCGCCATGGGACGATGGCACAGGAAGGCCTTCATCAGATATGGACACTTTGATCTTGGGCTTCACATTCTCTAGAAATGTAAGAAATAAATCTCTGACTTCTATAAATTACCTGGTCTTTGATATTCTGTTAAAATCAATTGTTTTCAATCGATTGAAAGTGAATAATGTTATTTCTAGTAAGATTTGCATTCTTAAAGAAAGGGAAAAATAAGGAATATGTATCTTAAAATAGAAAATTTTAATATATTATGAAATGTTACATGACAGATATTAAAATTTTTGAATAGTTTTCTATGCTACTTTTTCAACTAAAGAAAAATGTCCATTTCTCCATCAGTACCTTTTCATCTCATATTTCACCCAAATAGGGAGAAAAATGGTATTTGTGCAGAGGCCAGGACATCTCTTGCTCTAATAGCTGGGTTCACAGGTCTCTCTAGCTGACTTTTCAGGCCCTCTGTCGTCAGTCTGGCTACAGTTATAGTGTATTTTGGCCCATTCCACTGGCTTCAGCTCAGCTCTTGCTTATACATATGCAGAGGACCGAATTCAATATCAGGGTAGACAATTTATGAGCACTTATATTTGTACACCACCCACATACAATTAAATCTGCAAAGAAACTATGGATATTCTCTGCTGCAGAGTGAAAATCCCTTTCCTCGCCACGCCGCGCTTTTTCCGGATTACCTTTTCCAAGGCTTGAGTGCTCAGTCTGAAGCCAGGGAAAGGGAAGCCATTCTTCAGACCCTGAAACATTCCTTTGATTTCAGCTCTACCATGAGCAAGATTTTTCCATTCTGGGTCTTTCCACCCCATGTCACAGAGAGTTTTCATACAAGACTACAAAAAGCCAAAAAACCCTTAATATACACAGCCACCCAACAATGAGAAGGCACAACTGTGGGTGTCAGCATGTACATTTTTAAATTTGACCTTAGGCTGGGGGAAAAAAAAGCATAAAGGGGAACTGCCACAGCCCAGACCTACCAGGAATAAATGGCCCTGCTTTCCAACCCCTAGCCTGTTGTTTTGGGTTTCTTCCAATTTTCATTTTACAATATTGGTCAGTTGACACAGAACCTATCTGTCAGCAGAACTCCCAAGCAAGCGATGTGGCAGCACTAGGGGCCAGGGATGATTGTCAGGCATCAGACCAGGCATCAAGGAAGGGGAGGAAGAGAGCTCCCCTAAGCTAAGGTTAAAAAAAAAAGACCTAGACCAGATGAAAGGGTAAAGGGAATCTGGGAGTCTTAGAGGAAAGGAATCTGTTAAACAGAGGCATTCGTTGAGAAGTTGCTGAGATGTGGAAGGTTAAAGGTCTGAGTTCTTTCGAGAGAACATTCCCCAACAAAGGTATCTAGAGCAGGAATGCAAGAGGCATGGGGTTTTTAAAGCTATTCCAGGACAGCTTCTGGAGCAGTACCTTTAGACCACTACTCTGATTGTTTCATACATTTGATCTAAGAGAAATTTAGCAAAATGCTGCTGGGTATTCACGAGCTTTGTGCTAGTTCATGGAAGAGACAGGCCAGAATGGCAAAGACCACTGTCACCCTTCAAGATTAAACCACACTGAGCTAACTATAATGCTATGTGACTATAATTTACATATATTTTTTAACTCTTCCAATCTCCATATTTATCCATTTAATAATTATTCACTGAGTTTCTGCCACATATTTCACAATATCATAGAGAGGTGACCAAACGTAGCTCCAGCCTCCAAGGATTTATTCAAGAAGATTGTACACTCCACAATAGCAGAATCTTTGTTTGATCTGTTCCATGTTTTCAAACCATACAACAGTGTCCAGCACACAGTAAGTTTTCAACAAACTTTTGCTGGACGAATAAATGAGCATGCTTATTGTTTTGTATGACTAGAGGTCTAGAAAACATGGCTCTGCTCACTTTAATGCAAACACTGAACAGTGCATCCAATTGGTATGTGGGCAGGGTAGAGACCAAAATTTTCAAAGCTAAAAGAGAAAGAAATTTACATTCACTCTTACAGTGGTTGTTATGGAAGTAACCAGAACCCAAAGAAAAGAAATTGTCTTTGGGTTTGTCCTTCTCCTCGCATATACACAGAGATCAAGGGATCTGTGAGCATGCGAGGTGGTGGAGGGATGGCTTTCTATCCTAAATGGAAGAGTATGGCCCTGAGTGTCTTACTAGTCAGAAGCCTGCTAAGAAAAGGATGCTTTGCTCCAATGGTGATGGAGGAGAGTTTCATGAAGCTATTTTTTAACAGAGGATAAAATTAAGGGAAACCATCAGAGCTTGGTGGTAGGAGACTTTGACTTAAAGACTGAAGGTGTTAAGAGGAGATAATGGTTACTAACACCCAAAGGACTTGAGCTGCAGGACAGGACTGCCCAGAGGAGCCAAGGCCCTAGGTAAAGGAAGCAGCCACTACAGTAAGGCCCTGGTAGGAGGGAGGGCAGGGAATGCATAACCTGTTCTCTCTCTTTTCCAGAATTCTGATTTGCCATTAAAAATAAATGTCACTGGGCATGGGACTCTGGTGAAAACAGTTCACAGGAAATAGCCTCTCACTACAGGGCTAGGTAGCATAGTCACTATTTTTCTCCCTAACATTTACTTTTCCCCTTTGTCTGTTTGAAAAACATGTTTTCCTAATATAGGAAAAACATAGTTTCAACCAGCATCGTGAGGTGCCGTCAGTCAGTGCACTCATTTGCTCACATAAAATGCGGGCCAATATCAGTGTTCATGGAGCAACCACACACAGAAAGGAGAGATGGGAGCTCCTTCAGTTCCTGCTTTTACACCTGGTCACTGGGCCAAGGCAATAGCCATGTCTTCTTCCTTCTACTCCTACTCTAGGTTCTTTTTATCTTCTGCAAGCAACTTGGCTGGATAAAGTCTTTACCTGGTGGTGTGATGCAAACTTTCTTACACAATTCTCCGGGCTTCTGACATAGTCCTTGTTGTTCCGTGGGTAGCAGCAATCCATTTTCTCCTTTATAAGCAATACAATACCCACATCTGTGCTTGTGGAAGAGCCAGTAAGTCTTAATTTCTGACTTAATGGAACTATGACTTTCACCTCAGAGTCTTCTGTTGGGCACTAGAACCTCCAAAACCACAATTCCAAAGTTGTAGAGACAGGAAGCAAGCATTCTTGAAGCGAGTCATTAGATATAACAATAAGGACTTCCTCCACCTCCACATCTTGAGTCTCAGGTCCATGAACTCTAGCTATTAGACAGATAACACCATAATTTTACCTCTGCTTTGAGGCACATATCCTAACCTCAGTGTTCATGGTATTTCTGTAATTGCAACTGTAGTTTATTCCACAATTATATGAATGATGGGTCAGTGAAATTAGTGGATGGACTATCATTCCTTAGCTGACATTTAGTAAATTATATAAGTTGATGTGGAAAAAATAAAGTTTAGGAATTATGGTGCTGGCAGAAGACTTGGGGGTAAGGGAGAAAATACCTGTTTAGAGAGCCATTCCTTTCAGGAAACATGCTTGCTGCCTGCATGATGGATACAAGGTAGGAGCAGATGGTTCTCCTAAAGAATAAGCTGTATTGAATCTCAACGTTGGGTGCTGCTGTTGACAGATGGGATGTTGAACACAGGCAGTAACCAGATCAGTCTCAATGTAGCAAATCACACTCATAAGCCTCCATCCCTGCTACCATGGTTTTTTTATATAAGGAGCCCACTGAATCAGCACCAGGCTGGCTAAGAAATTGATTGACAACCACTAGATAATTTCACCTTATCTGCTTTATTTTCAAGAGCCTCTCACAGTGAAATGCTTAGATGTTTATATGGTAAAAGACTTTTCTATACTCATTACAAGAAATCCTTCTGCATGTATTTCCCTTTGTCACTAATCTTCATGTCATATTCTTTTAGAGCCCTTGACTAACTGCTTATGGTTTTAGCTGCTGCCTATGTAGATACAAACATGAAGCCTTCTTCAGGGGGCCTAAATAAACAACCAAAATTTTCTAATTGGAATAGTTTCCCTTCACAACAGCCTTTGAGGGCCACCCTCGCTGTGACTATAGTACTGGGGCCATCCACTTCTGACTTGTACCTGTATATAATAAGACTCATACACAAATCAGGCCCAGGGTGCTTCTTCCCCAGTCACATGATTACAAGGAATCCCACACAAGGCTACAGAAGTGAATTCAGATAGAGAAGGCAGCACACCAGTGGTGGGTGCTGAAGGAATGCACCACTTGCTCTTGTTTGACCCAGTCTTTTATATACCATCCCCACTTGATAGAAAGCTATAGCACAGTCCCAATTCTATGAATGATGGGTATGACAACATCCAGTTAATTAGGGGCATCTCTGGTTTCATGGCCACTTGACTTTTTCCAAGTCCACGTAATGGATTGAAGGGTGTGTCCTCTGGAACCTGTGGATGTGACCTTGTTTGAAAAAAGCATTTTTTGAAGACACCATTGAGTTAAGGATTTTGAGACAAGATCACCTGGATTACAAGTTGTGCACTAAATCCAATAATAATTGTCTTTATCAGAAACAGAAGAGAGAACACACAGAGGAGATACAAAGAAGAAGGCCATGTGAAGATGGAGCAGGAGCTGGAATTGCACAATTACAAGCCAAGTAATGCCTAGAACAACAGAGTTCAAAGAAGCAAGAGACACTTCTCTGGAGTCTTCAGAGGGAGTGTGGCCCTGCTGACATCTTATTTCTGATTTCTAGACTCCACAAAGTTGAGACAACATATTTCTGACATTTTACCACTTGTGACTATTTGTTACTGTAGCCACAGAAAACTAACATGGCTAGGCATTTAGTTTCTACTAGCCCCCAGAAGTAAGGCAAAACTTGTTTAAAGGGATAATACCTATTTGCGGAAAAAAATCGTGGTTGTGCTTCAAAACACCAGGGGCCTGCACTATGATTCTATTCCTGGGGCTTGGAAAAGAAACCCAGGGGAAGGATTGCTGCCCCAGATGTGGCTTGTGCCCCAGGAGTTTCTTCCTGTTAGTATGTGTGTTTAACCTCAGATGATCTTTCCTCATATGCGCCCCACAGCTGTAGGAGATGAGACATTTTTTTTAAAAGTTACCCTGGGCTAGATGTATTTGCCCTGCAACTACAGTAGGTAAAAGAGTTTTCAAATGCTTCCAAAGAGACTATTTGATTTTCTATCTATGCTGCGAGTTGAACATTCAAGGTTGACAATTTCTCCTTTTCTCTGTTCAGGCTCTCTAGGACTTCATAATTACCTACCCCATGGCACAATCTGTATAATGTAAGTCACCTGATAGAACAATGAAGGCCACAGTCACAATGTCTCCCAGCCCTGCCCATCATCTGCAACTACCTCTTGCAACAGCTGTTGATAATTTGAGTAATTGCTATTCCACCACATTCCATGTTATGCATTTAACCCTGTAAGGGAGATATCTCTACCCTCATCAGATATGTGAGCAATGTAATCACAGAATACAATTTTGAGAATCTATTTTTGGGAACAGAACCTGGTTTCATGAACCTAATTGGTCAGGTTCTCAGCAGCAAGCAGATGCCACATTCAAAATGCACAAAAAGCATTTAATAAAGGACATTTATAGTAGTGTGCAGAGGTTGTGTTAAACCACAATGAAATGGTAATGCACCTGCTCTTGTAAGAGCAGAACCCTGTTACCCTTCTAAGGCTTGAAGGTACAAGGTGAGGAAATATTAGTGGAACTCAGGGAGGACTAAGGTGTAGAAGAAAGTCATCCAGCAAGAGCCATGGCTTTGGGTACAGGAATCCAGCCAGCAGAAAGGGTCTGGGGACTAAGTGCCCTGACATTTCTTCTCTCAACCTCCCATCCTCCTACTGGTGCCTCCCATGGGACAAACCCAATCAGAAGCTGAAGGAAAAGAGATCCATCTAGTTGATGAAGCCCAAAGAGGTCAACCCTGCAAGATACAAAGCAATATGAAGAATCCTGGATAGTGAATCAAGACAGAAAAACGAATTTTCAGCCAGGTATTATACTGACCAGCTTTGGGAGCCAAAAGAACACCTGTAGAGCAACATTCAATAAATCAGTCCTCTTGTTCAACACAGCCATTGATTAGGGTATGAATGGGGTATGATGGAACCAGAGATTCCAGCCCTTTGGTTCTGGATCTCTTCCTCTTTTATTACCCAGACAAGAAGAGGCACACCTCATGCTACCTCCCAAGACTGAATAAGTGTCTCTGTGTGAAACTTTCCCCTATTAAATAGCCTTCCAGGGGCTTGGAAGTTGCATATGGTTAGGAATCAAACATACCTGGATCTGACTCTCAGCTCTGACATTTACAACCTGTGTGATACTGGGCAAGTTGCTTGATCACTGAACATTAATTGCTCACTTTGTATAATTTGGAATAACAACCACCCTAACAAAAATGTTGCAAAGAGTAAATGAAATAATGGAAAGTTCTTATGAAGGATTTTCACACAGGATAAATACTCTTTAAATGTTCTCTTTCCATTATTGACCTTTTCCTTGTGATGCTGTACCTACCACTTAAAGTATGTCTGTAACTCATTTTATGAGAAAATGCATTCCAAAATGCAGCTTATGAAACAAACCTTTTGAAAACAACTTGTTTTTAAGAAAGTCCCATATTCAGGTGAATCTGTGAAAGCCTAGCTCCTAAAGACTAGTTGGTGATCGTATTTTCAACAATGATAGGATTGCTGTAATGAGTATGAAGTAAGAGAAACTAAATGACAAGAAAGAAGTTACCCCAAGTCTATGCATATAGCATAAAGAAAATGTCCTAGAATAGTATACACAAACTTATTAACTGTAGTTAATTCTAAAGACCAGAGTGGGATTGGAGGGCTATGAGCAGAAAATGCAGACTCTCACTTATTTATCTGTGTATTTAAATATTTTCTGTATTAGTTAGGGTTCTCTAGAGGAACAGAATCAATAGAAAATATATTTATAACTATGTGAGGGGGTCTATTAAGTAGGCTTACAGGATCAGGCACAAGAGAGTCCATCTGCATTGACTACCTGCAGGATGAGAGATGGGAGAATCCAGCAGCTGCTCAATCAAGAAGATGGAGGTTGCAGAACAAGAAAGATCCAGGATGCAGCAGCAGTCCAGGGCCGAAGGCCTGGGAACTCACTGGAGGGTTGCCTGTGTAAGTCTGTGCTGGAAGGATGAAGAAGCTGTAGTCCTGGAGACCAGTGTCCAAAGGTGATGGCAGCAAAGGTCAGACCTGCTCAGGAAGACTAGTGCTCTTCCAGACCTGAAACACTTCTTTTTCCTTTCCCTTTTTAATCTGTCCAGGCTACAAGCCTATTGGTTTGTGCCACTCACATCTGGAGTGAGTCTTCCCCTCTCAGTTGGCTGGCCTACATGTCAATCATCCACAGACACACCCAGATCTGTGCTTTACTAATCTGCTAGGCATTTTAATCTATTCAAGTGGGCATATCCTGATAGACGGTCACAATGCTTAAACATTTTTAAAAGGGTATATCGTAAGTTTCATCTCTCTATTCTGAAGGGGCTAAGCAGGATAGGAGTTAGGGAAATAATGAAGGAGAGCATAATTTATAAACAGCCACAGCTTGCAAAAGACAGGTCTTCTACAGAAGTGAACGAAAAAACTTAGCGAAGCTATTAAAAAGAAACTAAATTCTCACTATAAAGAATCAACCGTCCTCCATCGTGGCTGTATGTGAGAATCACTTTGTGTTGATCAGGTTTCTGTTGCTGTGGCACAATACCTGAGACAAACAATTAACAGGAGGAAGGGCTTATTTTGGCTCATGGATTCAGAGGTTTTAGTCCATGGGTGGCTGGCTCTGTCACTTTTAAGCTGTGACAAGACAGAAACATCATGATGGGAGGGCCTGGTGGAGGAAAGCTGCTCATATTATGGCAATCAGGAAGAAGGGAGACAAGAGAGAGATGTCCCAGTAGCATCACCAACTGGGAGCCAAGCTTTCAGCATGAAAGCTTTATGGGGACATTCCAGATCCAACCTATGACAGCCCTGAGACCATTACAAAAAGGACCAAAGGTGAAGCTTGGGCTTCGTCCCAGGAGACTCCTCCTCAAAAGGCCTGGATAAGGCTCAAACACAGGCAAGTTTTAACAAGCTCACACATGATTTTTCACTGTGCAACCAGGGATGAGAACTCTTTACTAAACCAAGAGAATGCAGGGTAGATTCTCTTCTGTCCTACATCATACAGCCTCTGTGTCCAAGGGCAAAATATCCAGCCGAGAGGTTTTTCAGACGTTCGTTCATGGCTGACACCTGCTCACAGCCTCGCCCTCAGTGTAGAGTCAGAGCCAACAATTTTCAGCTTCCTTCTGACCTCCCAGCTGCTCCAGGCTGCCTTGTTGGCTTCTGCCTCCCTCTTAGCACTGCTGTCAGTACAGAAACACTGGGGAAGCTGAAGTGAACTCTTTTTATTTGTTTATGTGGAAATAATCTCAAAGCCTCTGCCCAAAAAATGTCCTTGGCCTTTGACAAAGCTGCCTCAGAGATGCCTCTGTCCATTTTAAATAGGCCACAAACTAGCCCAGAAATGGTACCCTCCATCAGGAGCCAGTCTGCTGAACAGGCCTATACCAGAAGAGAGAGACGGAGTGATTCAAATCCGAGGGTGTTTCCAAAATGTTTTGTGTCATTCAGTTCAAAGGAATGCAGGAGCTTGGATTTAACTGTAGAGAATAGGTCAAATGGAGATTGATTTATGTGATAGATATTTTCAACTTGGGCAACTTCTTGCTGTATGTACAATGATGAGACCCAGGAGTATGGAAAGGGATGAGGGCCTTATGACATTCGTTTTTAAAGAAAAGGACTCATTATTGGGGGATTAATGTATTATCCACCTTTGAAAACCTTGGATGAGAGATTAAGGCCAAATCCTTGAGACCTTAGAAAGGAATCCAGAAGGCAATGAAAAGGAAAGCATAGCTCATTTTTATATGTAGAAGAAGAGAAAAATAAAAGTCTTCCTAAAAATAGCACGGTTCAAATTTTAAAGCCTCATCAACCCTATGATGAAAAGAAACAGAGTGACTGACTGGGAGAAAATTAGATATTAATGAAGGGTGGTAAATCTGGCTTCCATGGGAACAAATGAAAAGTATAAAATTACTTCTTTACTGTGGGCTCTGCCCACATGTGGAATGCTGGCTATGTTCGTGGAGCTGTAGAAAACACAAGCTCCCTGCCATCATGAAACCTGCCATCTAGAAGAAGAGAAAAGTGCAATGTTAAATAGTCAAAGGATATATAAATCCCAGTGCCAAGCTGAAATTAGATAGGCATTTCATGAAAGATAGGCTCAGAAAGTAAATGTGAATCAGCTCAAGGAGAGGGTTCTTTTGGCTAACCAGGAAAGGGTCCTCAGAGATGGGAGATGAGCAGCCCTATCTCCGAGAAGGGGATACGGTACAGGAGGCAGGAGAGCACTGAGGCACATCCCAGCTTAGGAAACATGGAGAACACATTGAAAAGCCTTTGCTTTGGCAATTTCCTACTCCAAAGAGCATTAGTGGTGTTCTGAATGCTAATTCTGCCCTTACTTGGGTAACACCTACTCAGGAAATCAAGACTAGAGCAAGTTCTTCAGGGAAAGACACAGTTTCAAAATTTGGGGACTTCAGTTTCAAAAATTGGGGGAGAAAGAAGAAAGTGGAAAAAATTCATATTTATTAAGGATCTCTATAAGCCTCCCCTAATGTGAAGCACTTCTAATATGTAACCATTTAGTCTTTGAAAATGAAAACACCAAGATCAGCAACTCTATGTGGATGTCATTATCCCTTCCAATTTAAGAATAGGAAATAGAGAACTAGAGAAGTTAAAAAAAACTGGCCTACGATCACAGAGCAAAGCAAGTAAGTAGAAGTGCTAGGAAGCAATGGAGGTAAGGAGTGAAATCAAAGCCAAAATGGCGACAGACTTGGATAGTCTTGAGAGATTCATGTCATTCTATCACCCTCTAGCTTTTCTCTGAGGGTGTCCTTCTTTCTTGACCCCAAATTTTAGTCAAATCCTCTAAGGAGTCCTTAGACTTGCAAAGATATAAAGTATTATTGTTTGGATCTGGAATGTCCCCCAGGGCCTCACATATTTAAGTCTTGATCTCCAGAGCAACAGTATTTAGAGTTGGGACTTTGAGAGGTGATTGGATCATGAGGGCTCTGATGTCAGTAATATATTAATATGTTTATGGATTATACTTTAATGGGCTACTGGGAGGTATAGAAACTTCAGGCCTAGTTGGAGGAAGTAAGCCATCAAAGACATGACCTTGAATGATATATTTTCCACTCTTCTCTCTCTGCCTCTCTTCACTCCTTCCTGGCCACCACGAGGTGAGCAGCTTTGTTGTTGCACACTCTCCCCACTGTGATGTTCTGTTCACCACAAGCCCAGAAACAATGGAGCCAAGTGACTTTGGACTGAATCCTCTGAAACTGTGAGCCACAATAAAACTTTCCATCTTTAAATTGATGTTCTCAGGTATTTTGTCACAGTGTTAAAAAGCTGATTAACATATAGAGGCTCGGAGCTCCTGTGTGTGCCAGGGGTCACACAACTAGCATGGGGCAGAGCTCAGAATCTGGGCTTCTGTGCTCCTCATGCATGTATCCAGCTCTGAGGAGAGACTGGGTAAATAGGTGGGGCTGCTGTGTATGCTGGCTCTGGGAACTGGTAGAAGAGTTCAGCTTCCTGTCAGTTGTCTGCACCACCTCTTTTCAGAGACATGGGGATGTCTGCCAATCCCAAATCCTAGCAAATTCCTACTATTTTGGCTTTTGAGAAGGCGTGGAACAGGACAGCAGAGCATGCCATTTCCCATGTGGCTCCTCTTCTTTTACCCTGAGCCAGCTATTGAAAGGATTCACTGACAAATAGAGTAAGCCATAGACTCACAGCCCTTTACCCTCATACCCAACTCAGATTTTTGGGAGAAGAGCCAAAGTAGAAGTATGCCTGGCATCTGTCTAAAGAATGATGCAAAGAAAATATTGTCAAGAAATATGACCCATTATAGATACAGCATCTGTGTTGACTCAAAGGCAAATTGATAATAGATAATCAGTGTCTGTGTTCTTGAGGATCTAACTGCAAAACAGCCTCGCAGAGGTGGGCTGTAGACCAGCTGCAGGGTCAGAGTAGAGATCCTATCTTTGCCACTCTCTGGTGTCTCTGACCAGTGAATAGGAACATACAAACCAGCCTTTGCCATGGAACAAAGAGGATCCCATTTCAATTGCTTTTAAGGGAAAGCTACTGATAGTTCATGAAGCCAAGTCAACTAGAAATAGAACATGGCTAACATTTTTTCGGCTTAAAGGCCAATCGCCACCAAATCTTCTTCCCGGGGACATGGCCAGCGATGCTGCCATAGTTGGCAGAAACTGCTGTAAATGGCATCAGTTTTCCATCCAAACACGCACACACACACACACACACACACACACACACACACACACACCATCATATATATATTCTCATGCATGTGCACATCATAAGGAAACATTGAGTATGCTTCATTAAAATAAAATCCTTTCTATCCTATCATTTAAAACTCTATAATTCCTGTTAAATAGGAACAGTCATGTAGACAGTTTTATTTGATGCCAAATCTCAAACTTTAAAACTGACTAATGCAGTCTTTTCTTTTCCCTTAGGGATTTATTCTGTCAGCTTCTGGGCACTTTAAAAGGCTTCTACAAGCTAAACAAAGGGTGTAATCAAGCTGCCAGCTTCCACCACTTGCAGTTAGTGCAGAAACAAAATACAAAATTAAATCCAAGAACTTCTCCTTTTAAAAGTTAAGAATGATACCAGATCTGCCAAAAAAGTAAACACATGCCAGTCAAATATCCTAGTCCTGGGCTTACCTCAGCTCAGGGTATACTTACTTTATATAGTAATTATCCAGTAAATTGTACAGTATAGAAAAAGTCTACAGCAGGGATCCCAACTGGCATACCGAACTCAACTGATGCATGGAAAATCCTCCACCCAGTCAATAACATGTGCGACATATTATCATCAAAATCCACAGGTATTTTCAGTGGAGAGGAATGTGTTGTTCAATGACCCTGACCCACACCCATCACTCCTGCTGAACACAGAGGTGGCTTTTGTTGAAAGTAACTAAGGCTTATAAGAATATAGACCCTTGATAAGGACACACATCACCATCACCAAACCTTGAGACACATCCTGAATCCCTTCACAGAATGCCCTCCTGCCATTCTTCACTTCTCAAAGTGCCATTCACTTTTTAAACTGATTCTTTTTCTTAATCTCAAATTGTTTGCAATGTACCCAGTCCTTATTCATCATCCTTTTCCTGATAGGATCTTCTTGCCTCATTATCTGGTGATTGCAAGACAGACTAAGATCCTCTACTGTATTATAAGCTGATGGACATCAGGGGCCAACACAAAACATGGGCATCTGCCTCAAATTCCAATGCCATGCTGAACTTCATTTATTTTGGAATCTGAGATGCTGTAACTGAGGCAAAGAAGCAGATTAAAATGAAAGGGGATCATGCAAGTTACAACTTTTAAAAAAGGCTTGAAGTTTCATACCACGTTCAATTCACACATGTCCCATCGCCCTTCACTAAAATAAAAGAGTAAGACACATCATCTATCCCCAATACCACCAGCACCACTTTTTAATGTGTGTCTCCATAGTTTCCTCTTTCTTACCACTTTAAAGCTGCCTTAGTGCCTTCACAAAGAAAGAAAACTAGATTTATATTATAAAGAGTTGTTGAAGTAAACCCTCATAGAGCTTATCATGTGGTGATTGAAATAGTACATTCCTATAATACAGAGCAGGAAATAAAGCTGTCAATAAAACAGCCTACCAGTGTGTAAACAAATGAAACCATTAATTCTAAACAAATAGCCATCAAAATGTTGAAGAAGACAGAACAGTTGAAGCTAGAACATTCCTTGGGACTGAACCTTCTAGGGATGGCTTTATGGTCAGGGCAGGGATGCAAATGCTACTTTAGAATATTAGTTATTGATTGACCTGATGTCATTTCCTATTATGTGAGAGTGGCACATTCACCAAAGCACATCTGGTGAACACCTTGGGGATCTGGAGGATTCTTTCTATAGTACATCAGGAGGGGACTCTAGGAGAAAGAACACCAGACCAGCCTTGGCAGGAAGGCTTTCCTTTAGACATGACCCTGCAATGACTCCTCTGTGTATATCTAAGAGCACCCCAAAACTGCATCCCTTGTTCTCACTAAGAATTCAATGATACCAAAGAGGTTAAGGGATGGAAGATTCCTAAATGAACTTCTCCTTGGAAACTACCAGAGGTAGAATGAATTCTGTTTCCAAAGATCCATGGAAAATTTTCCCCTTAAGAGGTTCCAATATTGGAGAGATTATGTGGGTTTAAATACTCTCCTCATCACTTTTGGAAGTTTGAGGCTGCCTCTTTCTTCCCCAAATGTCTCATTATTGAAAAATCAGACACAAGCATTTCATATATTCACATTTTTTTTCTCTTTCAGATACCAGAAATGACTGCTCTAAGACATGGCAACAGTGGGACATCTAATGGCGTAAGCCCCCTTGCATTATCGTTCTCCTGGGATAGACCTCCTTTCCAGGAATGACCCTTAAGGAAACATCTATTATGTGGGTACATAAACCTGAATTATTAACCTGGCACCAAACTCCATTTGTCTTCTATCTGACTTGATGCCAAGTAGCTCACAAACTGAAAAATCATTAAAGCTTCTCCAGACATCTTTGGTCTCCATATACAGTGGTGGCAGAGTACATTCTAACTGGGCAGCACTTGTGCCCTTCACAACCCCACCCTTGTGAGTACTCAGTGAATATCTTTGCAAAACTGTAATCCAGTGAGCAGCTAGACACAGCTCTGGGAAGGCACCATAGCTGCCTTACTCTCTGCCTCACTAGATGTCCAACTCTTCATTGACCTTAACTTCCACACTCAGAGCCCAACACACTACCTGAAACATAGTAGGTCCTCAAAAAAGGGAAAAGACTAAGGAAACATTCTATTCTACAAACTTTTGTCTTCTCCATTCCCACAAACTCAATTCAGTTCAACTCCAACATGAGAAAGTGAAGTTTATTTCATTCAGATCAAATCAGAGATGAACCAATATTGAATATAGTGCAGTCATAATCAATAGCAAAGTTATAGGCAGAAGCCAGTGAAAGGTTAAGTCTCTAGAATTTGCTGCCCGTGTAGTATCAATCTGTATAAAAGACTCCATTGCCTGATCCCATTTCTCTATGTACGGATATAAGTCCACATTCATAGTAATAACTCTTATTTTAGGTTCTCATAAAAAGCTAAAATAGCTTGGCATTGGAACCAACTTAATTACTGTGGTTTAATATGACCCTGGACAATTTCTCTGACATCCATTTCAAGGACTATGCACCAGATCTGGGAACTGTGTGTCTAAGTAGGTGTAGTAGACATAAGACATAGGACAACAAAAGAATGGAAGGCATATTTGCTCAGGCAGAAGAATTATATAATTAATATCTTGGCAGTGGAGACATTTCTATCCATGCTGCTCACAAATTGAACATTCATTAAGGCATCTTCAGACATCTTTGCCCTGCATGGTCATACATACATGAAGATGCAAGGTGATGAAGAAAACTAATTAGAGGACAAAGAACCCTGTCTCCAGGACTGGAAGGTCAACATGAGTGCTGAAGTCCTGAGAATAAGGGCAATGAATGGAGCAGAGGGAAGTACTGAATCACAGGCTTAAAATCAAATTAGAATAAATTATCTGTGAATTAAAAAAGCGGATAAGATTAAGAAATAACATCTTAAAGTGAAGAGATTATTAAAAGCTTATAGTGTGACAAAAGTTTAAAAGTAATAATTATATTAGAATGTTTTGTAGTAATATTATAATGTTCTATTAACACAAAATATAATGTTCAGTATTCTTTCTTTCATTGAAAATTCCCTAAGAATAGCAGGAAAAACAGTAACAATTATTGCATGCTTACTATGTGTTAGGCCCTGGACCAGTAATTTTTGCCATTATTATTTCATTTAGTTTAAATGAAATTGGTACAATTGTGCTTGATCTTTAGATGTGAATAAGATTTCCTTGAGTGTGGTAATTTTAGTGTAAGTTCTTTCTATAACAATCTAACACAGTTATACTTCTCTGAAATTAAGTGACCAATTGTAATGAAGAAAAGAAAAAAACAGCAATACCAACACTACCAGACATTTATTACACTCCTAACAATGACTTACATGTTTAATATATGTTAACTTATGTGACCCTCTGACAACCTTTTAAAGTAAGTAGTATTGTATTCATTTTATAAACAAATAAACCAACCAAAAGTCAAATTTCATTAACAATTGTTTGTTTGTTTTAGTCTCAGGGTTTTTTTTTTTGTTTTTTGTTTTTTGTTTTTTTTAATATGGATACCGGGAGTCGACCTCAGGACCTCACGCTTGCCAGGCAGGCGCTTATGCCACTGAGCTATCTCACCAGCCCCTTGTTTTGTTTTTCTTTTTGTTTTTGTTTTGAGACAGGGTAGTCTATGTGGTTCAGGCTGGCCTTAAATTCACTATGTAGCCCAAGCTGGCCTTGAACTTGAATCATCCTGCCTCAGCCTCCTGAGTGATGGGATTACAGTCATGCACCACCACACCTGGCATCACTAACAACTGAGTGAGAGATCCTAACAGTTCTGTTTGATTTTTATCCATACTCTTTCTCCTATATCACACAACTTGTTAACTTGTTTTCAGAGAAAATAATAATTGTATCATTGGTAGCTATAATAGAAAAAAATCAATGTTCAAGGAAAAGCTGAAAATTTAAACTCTTCTTCACAACAAAACAGGAGGATCAAGGATAGTTAGCACCAGGGTGAAGAAAGCTGAGGTGAATTTATATCATTTTCAAGATCAGGGAAAGGCTGAAGACGTATCCTAGAGGTAGGTATTTGTAATGGATAAAGAAAGAAGGCTTAATTCCAATATTGCTTATTTAATTCTGTCTACATGTCTAAACACTCTGCTGTAGTTTGGATCTTAAATGCCCCCCAAAGACCCACATGTAAAGGACTCTGTCCCCAGGGTAGCACTATTGGGAGGCAGGGGGATTTTAAGAGGTGGAGCATAGTGAGAGGTCTCTGGGTCATGGGGGTGGGCCTTGAGGGGACCATGGGATCCTGGTCTTTTCCTCTTTCTTTCACTTCTTAACCATGAAGTTAGTGGTTTGGCTCCACTATCTACTTCTACCATGATGTGCTGCCTCACCCAAAGCAATAACACCAACCTATCATGGGCTAAAATCTCTAAAATGTGAGCGAAAATAAGCCTTTACTTTCTAGTTAGTTATCTCAGGTATTTGTTTTAATACTGCAATGCTGACTAATCCACCCACAAACATAGAGATGTTTGCCCCATATCTTTCACCTATAGTTCTAACAGAAATTAGCTTATTATTAACACACTTAACTGGTGGTGGTCACCTCCACCAAAATAATATGTCATGGAAATTGTCCACCTTCATATATCTTGAGATTATCTGCAGTCTTTTATCAGATTGAGAATCACTGGCTCACACAATGCACATTGCCCCTTCCCTGCCATCAGCACCAGATTTTCACCATCTAATATCACAAACTGATGGAAAATGCTAGAAATTAATGAGGGGTCAATTACCCCTCTCCTTGGATATTTCCCTTCAACTAAAACACTTTACTTAAGAACTACAGTAAAAAATTCTTGTTCTAAGAAGCTGAAAGAAGAAAGAAATACCTTGCTTACTTGACCCTGTGTACGTTATCACTCCTACCTATGTTTTTAATATTTTGATAGATAACAGGAAGATGAAACTTCCAAGAATCTTTGAAGAAAATACTCAAATATTTCAGAAATGCGTTTGATTATTCCATGGACTTAATTTCATGGGGTGACAATACCATAGTTAGGAGCTTCCTTTTGGGGAGGAATGTGCATAAACAAGGCCACATTGCCTTAACCTTACAAGATGAGCATGATGCAAAAGCAAAAAGCAAACAGCATAATTATCAAAATCCAATCATAGGGCCAGTGAGATGGCTTAGTGGCACAAGCGCCTGCCTGGTGCAAGGTCCTGAGTTCGACTCCAGGAACCCACATAAAGGAAAAAAAGGCCCGGTGATATCGCTCAGTGGCACAAGTGCCTGCTGGCAAGCACGAGGTCCTGAGTTCGACTCCCAGTACTCACATAAAAAAAAATCAAACCATCCTCATCATTTGTATGTGCTGTGTGACAGCCACTGGGCCACATGACAGCATCTGTGGAATCCTCATGAGATAGAACCATCACACACAGAAAATTCCATCTAGGTGGAATTCAACTTGTATAGACTAGCAAATCTATGATAGTTTGTGATAAAACTCTAGTTAATGGGGAAGGGAAGGACTACCTATAGTGATGTTTCTGTCCTAACACTCTGAACTCCTTTACTTGTTGCAATTACACAACTATCTCCATTTCAATGATGAATGAAAAATCACTCAGAAAATTTATGCTAGATTTATGGGCTACAGCACAATGGGTAGGAAAGCCACATTCAAATCCTGACAGAACTACCACTTACAAGTTTTGTGATCTTGAGCAGCTTCTTTTCCCTGAACTTCTGTTTCCCTGTCTATAAAATGAAAAGTAACAAGAGCGCCTGCACAGTTGTGGTGAGAATTGAGTAAAATGATAAATGTAATATAATAATCAGCAATCATTTAGTAATCTCTGTGTCTTAGTTACTTTTCTCTCATTGCTGAGACAAAATACCTGATGCCCAAAATTAAGAAAGGAAAGGTTTATTTAGCTCACAGTTTGTTGAGGTTTCAGTCCATAATCAGCTGGCTCCAAGGCAGGGTGTCATGGCAGAGGGGCAACAGTTTATGGAGGTGGAAGACAGCAAAAGCAAGAAGAGCAGAAGGGGCAAAAAAGGTGCAAAAAGGGGGCAGCAAGCCTCTTTCCCACCCTTATACTGCATGCAGGGTACCTGCCCTAGGGCAGATGTAGCACTCACACCCATAATCCCAGCATTAGACAATGAATCAATCACAAACTCTAGCAGCCCGCCCCCATGACTGCATGAGGCTTTGGGGGGACATCTAGACACAAACCATAACACCCTGTCTAAATGGTTACGGTATCTCGAATTTTCTCACAAGAGTCACAGCTGAGAAATGAACTCTAGACTGTGAAGCCTCATTCCCTTTATACAACACAAGAGATGGGGACCAAAAGAGTTCAAAGGAAAGAATGATGAGGTGGATTGAGAAAATCTCCCCGTATAGGGAAGAGCGAAGAACTTGGTATCAAGAAAGGAATTTAGATAATTAAGAAGACTGTTATGTTCTTCCCTTTGGGATTGGGCTAATGCCAGAACCATTGTTTTTTGGCACCCAATATCAGATATTATATTGACCGTATTTAGTTGCTCTTTGATATACAGGTTTAAACTTTAGGATGACATTAAGTAGCTATGAAAAAGAGCCAAGAACAAAAATTAGGATGCCAAATTTACAAGTCCCAAGTCCAAATCCCTCTGCTAGATCTATTAAGAATGATTCGTTGTCCAAGTTCTGGTCAGCCTAAGCCAAGCCTCACAAAGGGCAAGGTGTGGTCACTCTTCCCTTGGGGCAGACATTTCTAGCCAACCTGTAGAAACTTAACAGCAAGGAGTCTTTGCATAAAGGGCATGTCTTGGAGTGGGCCTGTTCATGCAGCAAACTTCCAAGGGGCCCAACACTCTGCTCACATAATGGGCTCCACATGCTGCCACAGCTATTAATAGCAGCAGCCCGTGTGTGTTTTGTTAAAGCCTCTAGATCATATTTCCTCACTTTGCAAGTCTATGTCCTACAATTGCTACATTAAATTTTACTTCCCTTGCCTCCTGCTCCACATTCTTGGAAAGTTACTGTCAACTATATAAACAAATATACAGGATTATAAAAATATTTTAAATCATTGTTTCCCCTCTCTGTTTTTCTTCTGCTTCCCTAAGTGTGAATTTCTATAGTATCAGCTTCCTGGAAACTTAGATCTGACAGGGCAATGTGACAGACAGTGAATTCAGCAGAAGGGACAGGAAAGGAAGAATCAAAAAGAGCAGCAAGGTGGTCAGCTAAGTCTCCTCCTACAAGAGTGGAAACTAAGCCAGAAAATGGCATCAGGAAAGCAAGAAAAGTCATTAGACAAAATAAGTACAGATGAAACAGAAGGAAAGACAAAACAGACTCAAGCAACTAATCAAAAACTAAAAAATTATTTACCAGCAGAAAATGGAAAAATAAAGACAGTTCCATCCTGATAAAGCAGGAGATAGAGAAGCCATGCATCAATAATATCATAATCCGTGTCCTGGGGGCTCCTGTCTCCCTGAGGTACAATCTAGAGGACTGTTTTAACCATTTTGTAAATGCAAGCTCTGGACACGCATTTTCCATAAGGAGGGAACCCCACCTCCTCTCATTTTCCACACATGTTTAGATAAGTGTAAATTCTTTTTAAAAATTGTGGAATCCTGTGCTGGCTGTTCATCTTTTATGTAATCAGAAAATAGTGGATTGAATTTTAGGAAGCTTTGACTGTCTTAGGTGTCAACTTTCTAAAGATTGGGGAGGGAACAGTTTTTAGATCCCACAATACAAAACATAGAAATGGCAACTTAGGGTCACAATCACGGATTTCATGTTATAAACACTTTAGATTACTTTCTATTCTCATTTGGCTTTGAGTAGAAGTGTTTTCTAAAGAAAGCTGCTCCCTAATCTTGGCTCCAATGTACTCTCTATGGTATCTTTGGTCATGATAATCCATTTTTCCTAGTACCTTTGTTAATATCCTATGAAAATTAAAATTTTGTTTAAGTAGAGTAAATGCATTTTTAATTACAAATTCTTGGAATGTAATTATGCCCACATGATTCATAATATCTGTATATTGATTCTTCAAAAACAAAACAATATTTTAAAAGCCACATGCATATTAGGATTGCTTTCCTCAGTTCCTTGTGTTAATATGACATGAAGAATAGGTTCCTTCAGAAAAGAAATTTTTAGCCAAGCTTTTGTTTTGGTTTCTGCTAAGATTAGCAGAATTTACTATATTCTAGGAAGTAGGGCTTATTTTCATTTGATCCCTGTAACAAACCTGAATTAGGTATTATCTCATTTTACATGCAGCAAGATGGGGCTTAGGGAAAGAGAGAGAGAAACTTATCAAGGGTTACACAGCTTGTGGACAGCTGAGCAGAAGCCATATCCACTCCGTGGCCTCAGCCTGTTACCCCCTCAGACGTGCCCACCCCTGCGGCACAAGCTGAAGATTTCTGGAACCTTTGCTCTATGATTGTGAATGCATAAATCCTTAGAGCATAAAACTAACCTAATCCTCTTCCCTAAAGCCCCTCAACGTGGTACTAGTTTTAGTGATCCCCTTCCCATGTGAGTGATGCCTTGAAATCTGTTGTGGTCCAGCATCTCTGCCTCTTTCTGTGCATCCACAGCTGCTCAGTCCCATCATGTGTGTCTCCATGGAGATTCTTCCACCCAGTCCCTTCCTCTTCGCCTCCTCCCCTGCTGTGTAGCAGACCCTCCTGAATCCACTCCTAGATCACTGCAGTAGCCAGGAATTGAAAAGAAGTCTCTGGATTTCAAGGGACACAAACTAACCTCAAAGCAGCCCAGGTAGAACAGAATTTGACTGGATGGACACTAAAAGGGAGGGTGCAGAGCAGAAGGCTGATGTGAGCCTTAGACCTCAAGAAGAACTGGAAATAAGAAAATGAATGCTCACTCCCCTGTGGTCCCACCTGCTGCCCCTGCTTCCCCACTGTCACCTTCATCCTCTCTGTGCATCCCCTATGTGAGAGGAAACAACACCTAAGCTCCCAGAGTGCCAGCCCACAGCCTGTGCAGCTGAAAGAGTCACCCTCATTCTCAGAATCTGTTTGGGAAAAAGGGAGGTAAGGGAGAATCCCAAATAAGCAAACCTCTAGCAAACCTCTCATGGAAACACTTTTGGAGTGGAGGAGGGACAGTTGCTGGAACAGGGTACATGCTTTTTCCACCACCCCGGATCTGCCCTTGCTTTTTATTCTCTTTGTACTTCCTTCAGAATCTCTCCTAATAACCTGCACCCTAAGCCATCTTAAATAGCACCCATCCCAGAAGCTTTATTCCATCACCTCCAGAGGCCTTCTTTGAATCCTTCACACCACACAGGCGTTGTTGCCACTCTTGGGGCACTGTCATTATTGACCTTACATTAAGAAAATGGGGGCTGGTTATATAACTCAGTGGCACAGTGCCTGCCTGGCAAGCCCAAGAGCCTGAGTTCAATTCCCAGTACCAAAAAAAAAAAAAAAAAAAAAAAAAAAACAAAGAAAGAAAGAAAAGGGAAGATGACTGGTTCAGCTGACATCCCCCCACCAGCAGTGACATGGCATATCAGTCTAGCACCTGGCAAAACCTGACTCCCCGACAAGCACCACATGCACACCCAGAGTTGGGGGACACAGGGCCCCCAAGAGCCTATGGGGTTTGCACTCACCCCACCAGTATTCCCACACCTCAGGGAGTATAACATTAAATAGCAAATAAAAAACACAATGACAGAGAATGAGAGATTGAGGAAGAAAGGAAAGGAAACAGCTTTCTATTTTAGTACCAATACAATACTTTTTGCTTTTTTTCTTTTTTTGAATGAGGCCTCACATTTTTATTTTGCACTGAGCCTTGCAAATTATGTGGTCAGTCATGTTAGTCACCTAACACTTTCCAGATATCTAAGAAGTATTGAATTATATATAAGTATTTATTATTACCATCATTATGAACTGTTCACACAAAGTCTGACAGTTTCACAAAATAAGGGGATTCCGAAATTATTTGACACCTGTAATCTCATTTGAGCCTTTAAGGTAGATAAGATATGAATATTATGTACATTTTGCAGAAGAAGCCAAAATTCAGAAGTCAGAAGATTAAACATGTCACTGATTAGTGGCAAGACAGGACATTCTGACCAGCAGCCTGTTTTTGCCCTGGTACCTGCCCTTTAGTGACCCGTGGGGCAGCCGAGCAGCCTTTTTCTCACTTTCCTGGAGGGAGAAGGAGCCAATGGTATTGAGCTGTCTGGAAACTGCTGGGTGCCACAGCGCTAGGATATTTGCAGGGCCACTGCACCAAGGAGTTCCACCCTTCCCTGCATTTATTTTCTTTCTCAAACTTCAGAAAACCATAAAAACCAAAGATGACACCTGAGAAGCAGCCATCCAACTTTGAAAACCCAGGCCAAGGCATGGATAGCAGGACCACAAGATGTGTTTCTTTGCAACTGTTGACTCAGTTCTGTTTACCTGGCTCCTTCTTTCCAATTTCCTTGCCTAGAACTTGTGCAGCCCTCAGATTTATGCTCAGGCAGACTGGGGTTTTATGGTGCATTCATCACCCTCCCTAGGATGCGACACCTCTCCCTGCAGCTGTCAAAACCACCCACTTGTACCCAGGCGAGTGTCAGGCAGTTCAGTGAGGACAACTCCTCGGAAATAATACCTGGGTCTGGCCAAAAGGTTTTTCCCAATTGCCTAAGATCTGGTGATAAAAATACCAAATATAAGGTGGAGTGAAAAACAGAGGTCAGACCAACCCACAGGGTAGGGTGGGGCAGGAGTCATAGCTTGGGATGAGGGAACAGGGAGGCTGGCAGATGCCAAGCTCCTGAATTTGCCCTGGAGTGCCCTGCCTTGGAGATGCTTAGAGTAGATGTGGAGTCACTCTCCATGAGGCCATGCCTAAAACAGAGGTGCTCTTGAGACTGAACTAAACCCGGAAACTGGCTGCCTTGCGTTTCAGAAGAATTTTTTTCTAATGACCTTGACTTTCCCCGTGGGATTATTAAATTAAAGATGAGTGTAGATTCAGTGGCTAGAATATGATGGAGGCAGCAGTTGAGATTGGTCCTTAAACTGGAAAACATACAAATTAATAGTAGGTAGATATATTTAGTGTAACCTGTTGTCATCCATTGGACCCTGCATATATTATTTCTATTTTTCACAAAAGTTCTGAATCACATTTATTATTAAGAGCATCTTAAACATGAAGACATTGAGGTTTGAGAAGTAGCATAACTTGCCCAAATTCACACAATAAATTACACCATCAATAGCTGTAATTCAGGTACAATATTTCTCCACCAAGCAAGTTCAACACATGCTCTGTTCACTGAGCCTCTCCTTTGGGCCATAGTGGCTGCCACTGCCAACATCGCAAGAATTCACAGCCTGCTTTGCAGAAAGAGGGCCAGTCTCTTAAAGGATTGGTGGTTTAAGGAACTGCCATCCAGAATCCCAAGGATGCCTCTCCACGGATGAAGGAAGGCTCGCTCTCACTGGAGAACAGATGCAAAGATTAATGGTTTTTCCATTGGCTAATTAGTTTTGTCCCTTAATTCTTCTTTTTGCCTCTAAACAATTTCCTTACTTATGTAAGCATTTCTTCCAGAGAAATACAAATTAAGACCAAAGAGAAAAATTAAGAAACTGTACTTCTATGCCTGATAAAGTTTGGCCAATAGAGAATAAAAATAAAGATGATACCACCACTATCATCAGGAAGGAATTTATATTTCTTGAAAACATCCAATTGTGAAGTTACCTGAGTTGTATTAATTCCTGCTCTTGCTTCTTGCAGTTCAAACAATGGAGAGGTTTTCTGTAAGTAAATAGACAGTCAATAATGTAAATTCTTATATACGTGGATTTATTTTACACAGTTTGCATAGAAAATAGATTTTATTGACTCTCATTAATTGTTTAGTATTCACTTATTCAGCTGATACCTACAAAAGAGTAATCAAATTCAGTTAAGTATTTAAATATCATTTTTGTCTTTTCCCTCCCTTTCAAAATTAAGATGTGTTATATACATGTACCAACTCCACACAAAGGATGTAAATATTATGTACTGTAAATGCATACTAATTAAAAATTTTTTGAAGATATCATATGTAGAAGATAATACTAGACATCATGAAAGGATATGCAATAAAAAAGATGTTATTATTTGCACAATAAATAAGATACTCCAGAGCATGAATGGGCAACAAATAAAGCTAATACCTACATAAGTAACTGCAACAATAACCAGGCAGTGGAAGCCCATTCCACGATATTGGGCACCCAGAAAGACAGTACTTGTCTTCATCCAACCTGATCACCAGAACCCTGAGGATGTGATTTAAGCTGCATGAAGATGCTCTCTAAAAAGCTGTGAAACGAAGGGGTTTTTAAATCACTGTCATTATTATGAACCATAGGACACAGGAAAGAGTTTTATCTTTAACTTACAGAGTTTGAGTAACTTACCTAAGGTTATAGAGTAAGTAGCAGAACAGGGAAACCAACTCAGGCAAGTTTATCTCTTCCACAAGCTTCAGTGTCCTAGCTATCAAAAGAAAATAACAGGATCAACCTCATATGGATTTTGTGAGAATTAAGTAAATCAATATATGCAAAGGGCTCTGCATATTGCTCAGCACAATACAGGGACCTAAAGTATTATTGGTGTTATTATTGTTACTAACCTACATTCCTCAGCCTCATTCCTCCAGAAGCAAGTCAAAGCCTAAAGTTTGCCAGCACTTAGTACTTTGTATGGCTTTGTGCAAAAGATGTAAGGTCACGTTATCCAAGTGGAAAGTCTCGCAACCAACATTTTTGAAGCAGCTATTCTATTTATTGGAAGGTAATACGTTCATGGTGGAATAAAAACTTTGCACCGAACATATTCTGTCTACTCAACTGGAACATGCAGCCTAAAATATACCACACAGTATTTTCAGAATAGAGTGAAAATGCTTTGGAGAACAACGTAAATTGAACTTACATAATTCTTGCAATTAATTCAGTAAATATGGGAAAATAGATAATTCAGGAACAAAATGAATTATTTGGGTAAATCAGCAGCTTGTTTCACATCTTGCCAGTATCTTTAAAGTAGCTTGGAGTAGTCGGTGCTTGAAACATTGCACCACCGTTCTACTCTCCCAGCAAGTAGGTAGACCCAGTTAAAATTCTCCCTATTCCGTTCCTCCTTAAGCCAGCCTGGCTTCTCCCATGTCTCACAACAAGATGCCCAGAATTTCCCATAGAACAGGCTCATCCCTGTTCAGCTGGCTTAGAACAGTGGCCAACACACCAGATTTGACCTTTAGAATGATGCCCTTGATTGGGTGTAGGAATATTTGGCATTTTAGAAAGATTCTCTGCAGTGTGAAGAAGAAAAGTAAAGGGAGAATATCTGAATTAAGAAAGATTAGTGAGAAGAGAGCTGTATGAAATATGACAAGGACTTGAAGTAAAAAATCAGTAGAAGTCAATTTTGAAAGATCTATAAGTGACACATGTTGGTAATGTATGAATGTGGGAGAAGGTGGGGCAGGAGGGCTCAGATATTGTAAGAGATTTCTCTCCTGGAAGAACCCATGCTAATGGAGTCATCAACAAAGACTGCAAATATAAGAGGAAATGCAGGGCAGAAAAGAATTATCAAGAATCTTTATCTAGACATGATGAGTTAGAAGCGTCTGTGTAATATGTGCATGAAAATGTCTAGTAGATAGTTGACTATGTGGGTCAGATCATCGGGGAAGAAAAGTAGGCTAGAAATACAGATTCTGAAGTCAGAGGTAACCTGGTATGATTTTATGTGGTACTCAGAATAGATCTTGCCTAGAAAGGTCAAAACCTAGGCCCTGAGAGGCACCAACATGTTGAGTGAGTGAATACAAAGGAGTGAAAGTTGAGAAAGTCCCCCAAAAATAGCCTAAGTCTGAGGGAAAAGGAAGACAGCAATTACTGGAACTATGAGAGAAGGAGCTAACATAGCTTGTCTTTAAGTAGGTTCTTTTGGACATAACTCTTCTCCTTAAAGATTTTCCATTAAATACTCCTCTGCACTCTGCGAAGGACCAATGAATCAGTTAGAGTTCACTAGAGAAACATATATATATATATATGATATGATATATGAAGGATTTACAAGATAGGCTTATAATGGCCCCCTGTAAAGTCAGGTGTGGAAAATGCAAAAGGGCTGTGTGTGTGCTGGAGAGCTGGAAAATCCAGTCAAAAGTCAAAGGCCTAGAGCTCACTGCAGAGTCCCATGCATGTGGGTCTCTATTGGGAAGCCAAAGGGTTTCATTGGAAGGCTGAAAAGTCTGCACTAGAAGCCTGTAGATGGACATCCAAAAGTGACAGTGAACTCTCCCAAAGAAGCAGAAGAGAGACTCCCTTCTTCTTTCCCCTTTTATTCTATCCAGGCAACAAGCCTATTGGTTGGTGCCACCCACACCCAGGGTGGGTCTTCCCTCTTCAATAAGTCAATCATGGGCCGGTGAGATGGCTCAGCGGCTTAAGCGCCTACCCGGCAAGCGCGAGGGCCCGAGTTCGACTCCCGGAACCCACATACGAAAAAGGGGCCGGTGATATCGCTCAGCGGCACGGGCGCCTGCTGGCGCATGAGGTCCTGAGGTCGACCCCCCGGTACCCACAAAAAAATAAATAAATAAATAAGTCAATCATCCAGACATACCCAGAATTGTGCTAAACCAATCAGATAGGCATTTCTTATTCAAGTTGACAAGATAGTTAACTATCACAATCACGCACTGACCCTGGCTTGCCACATAAGCTTGGGTGAGTTTAGCAGGTAACTAGACAACATCAAATCAAGTATGGAGTGGAACGCCACACAGTAAGTTTTTATGTGAGCAGAAGTAACTGAGAAAGAATTTAAGCCTGGACATAACCTGAGACAAAAGGCCCACCCTATAAAGAGTTAATCTGAGCTATCAAAATAGCATCAGGCAAGCTGGGCATGGTGGCACAGGACTATAATCCCAGCACTTGGGAGACTGAGGCAGGAGGATCATGAGTTTGAGGCAAGCCTGGGCTACCTAGTGAGTTCAAAGCCAACCTGAACTACATAAGAAAATCCTATTTCAAAGAAAAAAGTAGCATCAGGCAAATCTCCTTTGCAGAATTCTAAATGATTTCATATTGATAAATTTGCAAAACTTTCCACTCCTTAAGTGTAGGCTGTGCTTGGTGTCTTCCTTCCAAAAACGTACAGTATGAAATGAGAGAAAAAAGAACAATTTTTACATTGGATAAACACTACCTGAGGCAGGTCCAAGGCCAACATCTACAGAGTTAAGGTATGGTTATAGTATGTATCCTTGATAGGATCTATGAAAATGACACTTCACCTCTAGATTTTTTCCTCCAAAAACCCACAGCCCCAGCCTAATCATGAGGAAGTCATCAGACAGATTTAATAGAGAATCATTCTATAATGCACCTGGCCAGTACTCCCCAAAGTGTTGAGGTCATCAGAAACAAGAGAAGCTTGAGAATAGCCAAGAGGAGTCTAAGGAGTCATGACGTCTAACTGTAGTGTGGAATCCTGGATGGGAACCTGGAACAGAAAGCTGAGGACATCTGAATAGTGTAGGCATTAGTTAATAATGACCTATCAATATTGGTTTGTTAAAAATTGTGACAAATATACCATACTAATATAGGATGTCAATAGTAGGGGAGGCTGGATATGGGATATATGGAAACTTTCTATACTATCTGCACAAATTTTCTATAAATCTAAAATTACCTTAAAATGAAACATTTATCTTTTTAAATGACATAAAAAGGATGTAATAATATCAGGAGAACTGAGGAACCACAAGGAAAATCAGTGGAGTTAACCTTTACCTGCATCACACTTTTTTCGGGAGGTAATCCTGGCCAGGAAAATTTTCGCTAGGGGGAAAAATATACAAAATTTGATGGTCAATGTTTACCTCTGTTCTGGGGAAGAAAAAGCTGTTTTCAACAATTTCATATGTAGCCCAGGTCAAACCTAGTACTATTGAAATGTACTGCTGTATATTGTGGCCAGTAACACGGAGAAGGATCAGTGTTTCCTCCAACATATCAGTAAACCCTCTATCTAAAAAGCTAGGGGCTCCTAGCAACTACAAGCCTACGGCACAATTAAGTACATCTTCCAAGTTTTTTAGGAGACAATAAGACCATTCTCATTGTCCCATGAGAATCAAAAACGGCCTTAGCTTGCTTCCCATTCCCTCCTTGTTTTTGCCCTCAGAACAGGGGCTTTCAAAACATGATAGTTTTAATTGCATTGTTAAAATCTGCATCTCTTCTTTTCCCATAACTACCTCTAGCTGGAGTGTTGGCTGGCACCCTAAAGACAAGTGGACACCTAATGGAAAACTCAAAGAAACAACCTCAGAAACCCTTCTGTTTGGAGATACTGAACCAGGGCTCAACCTTTTTTTTTGATCTAGATTTTCATTTTTTTTTAATGTGAGTACCAGGAGTTGAACTCAGGACCTTGCACTTGCCAGGCAGGTGCTTACACTGCTGAGTCATCTCACTGGCCCTCTTTTTTTTTTTTTTTTAAGAGAAAAAAAATACAAACAAAAATAAAACAGAGTTTCAAATAAAGAAGGATAAACTTGAGACTTTTATAGGTAAAGGGATACAACTCAAGACCATACTCATAAGTGAAATAAATCAGACCCACATGTATAAACATCGTATTGTCTCACTAGTGTGAGAAACTGAATGGTCCAGATTTTCTATGCCATTGTCAAATAAAAGATAAATAGAAATTTATATATTTCCACATAGAAATATAAATACTAAAAATTCGTTGAATGTTAGATCTGGGAGGACCCTTGGAAATTCTCAATCCAATTTGACTCCATATCCTACAGGAGGGAAACGAAAATCCAGAAAGAAAGTCACCCAGCTATGTATAATCAGATGGAGACTTGAAGCCCTGGCTTCTAGAGGAGAACAAGATTGACTCTAAGAATAGATTTGTTCCCCTGAGGTCTTGAGCTAATTACCAGGGGAGCTGTTTCACTGAGTACAATTCACCCCAAAGAGTTTTCTAGTGACCGGCTACTTCAGATGCATTGCTGTAGCACCTCCAGTCTTCAAGACAGATGTACACAAGGGTGTGCGTTACAAGAAGTGGATTAGGCAGCACTCCAAGGCTTTAACTGAACAGCATTCTAGCTACTGGCCACCTCTCCCTAACTCCTCAAGTCAGCACAGAAATTCTCCCCTTTAATTATTCCAGCACTGTGAAAAAGGAAAGCAGGGAGTAGCTGTTGAAAAAATGGTGGGACACTTGGCTTGATTAAAAACCACAGTAAAGTCTCAGTCTTGGCACTAACCACCAACCAATTCTGATGTGACTGGTGATACTGACATAAATTTGTCACCCATTTCCCTAAGGTGGCAACACCTCCTGCCCAGCCCTGCTTGGGTCCGACTGATCCATCAGTCATCATCAACACTAAAACTGAAGGCAAGCAGACATTCTCAAGTTGTTGTTATCATTGTTGCTATTTTAAACTGCACAGATACCAAGAGCTCTTCCAATATTAAAATCTCAGTATGCCTTTCTGGCTTCCTTATGAAATAATTTCTAACTGTTCAGACCAACTTTTTCTGCCATACTTTCTGTTTCTATAAATACACAAGCATGTCTCCTAATTAAGTTCTTTTGTGGATCGTGTTAAGTCTGTGGGTTTTGGTGATGGCTAAAGTGCTCTGTGGTTTTGTCCTTTTATTTCAGGAAATACTTATCCAAGTTACCCTCTCTGTGGCTTGTATTCCTCTGTTCAGGGAGCTCACTTTTTTGCCAAGCTGTTGCTCATTTTCCTTGTCTGGGGGAGATGGGTTGAGTGTCTGGTTGTGAGATATGAAAGAGGAAGACATCCATCCTCTACAAAAACAACTATAGAAGAACAAATGGGACCAACATGGTAACAGCATCAGAGTCCCAGTGGATTTTCTGTTGTCACTGATCAGTGTGAGACTAACGACTATCACATTTAGAAGCACATGAATATCAGTTTTTAATTACTGTTTATAGAGTCTCAAAAGATAGGCAAGAATTTAGTGAGGGCAGGTTTTCTTCTTAGGCTTATAAATTTTAATCTATTTTACTTAAATAGATTTATGAGTTTATAGACACATACAGATAATCAATCTGGAGTTGCTAAACATCAACACAATTACAATAGGGGTAAAACGATGTTCACCATCCTTTTCTAGTATGTCATTCATCTCCTCAAGGAGGAGACAAGCAAAAACAGGGGTGAGTTGGCATTTGATGAAATAGTAAATTATTTAATATTTACCACTAAGGAAACTGAAGCTCTTCCAAATCCACACCTTTGTTGCTGCTCCTCTCTGGCACTGGAAGCATTCAATGTTTTTCTAAAAGCTTGTTAAGTATTAGGGGCTAGAGGAAATCTGTGTTCATCAAGTCTAAGCCTCTTCAGTGTCTCTTTAAGTATCTACGCATGCCTGGTCAATAACAAATGAAAACTGCAGCTTTCACCAATTTTGGTTTCACCATTAGGGCCACTGTCAGCCTTGTTTCTTTTCCTTCTTTATGCCTGGTGCCAAGGGAACAAAGAAGAGTGAATGGGATGAAGTGTGTGCTGAGGTCTCAGGCCTTTGAGATGACACTGAAAATTAAGTGTAGTGGGAAGAACAGATGCTGGAAGGGAGGGCAAATCATTATTATGGAAGTAACAGAAATAAAGAGCATTTAATTGTATTCAAGGTCCCCAAGTCTCCAATGGGGGTCTTTCATAAAGATCTCTAACCAGCCATGTGCAATGGTACACATCTGTAATCTCAGCTCAAGAGGCAGAGATAGGAGGATACCAAGTTCAAGGCCAGCCTGTCAACCTAATGAGACCATGTTTCAAAATTTTAAATAAGGACTTGATATAGCTCAGCAATCTCTGGGCTCAATCCCCGGTACCACAAAAGAAGAAGGGAAAAAAAAACCTAACCGTACACCATGAAGCCACTAATTTACCAGAAAGTGAAATGACCATGGAGATTTCTATCCAAATTAGAACTTGGGAAATAGAGAATCAAAATAAGATTTTGTAGCTTAAATCTTCCTCCCTTTATCTCCCAAAAACAGCCTTTCAAATGAGTTAAGTTTTGGTAGTAGAAGCAAGAGCATTCTGCTCTCTGATTTATTTCTCCTGAGTTACCAATAGAGTGACTAGCCTTGCTGGTTTGCCCCGCAGTGTCCTGGTTTTAGCACTAAAACTCTTGTTTCTCAGAAACCCCATCGTCCCGTGCAAACCCAGCAAGATCACCACAGACAGAAAAAGATTATGCACAACTTTTGCAATTCAGTCTCATAGACAAGAAAATATAGCAGCTTTACAGTTGGATTCAGCCCACCCTGATGTTTCTGCTTAGTTCAGTCTTGGATCATCCAACAGGCCTCAGAAGGCAGTGAATATGAGGCTCTTTCTTTGCAAGAGCTCTTGGCATCTGGTAGATCCTCTCATTTGGACTCCTTCTTGGCAGGGAGGGAGGGGCCAGGGATAACTCTCCCTGCAATAGGGCAGCAGCTTTACAGACAGGAGCAAAGCCCACATGAAACACAGTTCTGAATCCTAAATCATGATGCTCCCTAAAGAACACTGCAGTGTGGCCTGGACTTCTGATGGTTTTCATCTGCTTGGTGTAGGAGTGACATGAGGCAGGATGGATGCAGCAAAGGCAGCCCAGCACCAAAAAGAAGTCTCACTCATATTTTATGCAACTCAAGTTCAAAGTTATACACTGACTCACTCTACACACTGGTCATCATCTGACCCTCAGCCCCAATAGGTTGTGTCACAGGATTAGAGGCTTCTGAGAACTGACAAGTTGGGAAGATGCCTCTCTCAATGTCATGTGCAAAACTATCCTCTTCTGCTCTCATCCCAAGTCTGAACCATGGATGCACCTGAACAGCAAACCCATAAGCTATTTCCCCCTCCTCCCCCCAGGCCAGAGACGGCTTCCTCACAGGGCCCCACACAGGGTCCAAGCCGCAAACCAAGACCAGGGAAGCTGAGTGGTCAGATAACCACCAGCTGGCCCCCAGACTGTTTCGCCTCAATTTTCTACTGGCACATTCCCCAGCCTCTATCCATGTTTTCAGGAGAATTGTGCTGAGGGGGCATGATGTACCTCCACAGAGATTAGGCAGAGGTTTTCCAACTCTGGAATTCACTTCAGAAGAAGGTGTTGACTTCCAACCCTCAGGGCCCTCAAAACATGCACTCAGAGTCTAAGCTGGCAGCTCTAAGGGGCCCCAAGTTTGAAGCAGGAGGAGTCAGTCTCCATGTCCCCTCAGGGATAGGTGAAGGGTTTCACTAGGGAGGTGAGCTGGGCTCCTGAGTGAATTAAAAACATCTTTAGTACTTCCTGTGTACAGAGCCATGGAGCCTTCTGCTATGAACTGAACTGAAAAAATGAGAAATTAGAACTGAAATAATTAGACAATTTGTGTCCTTACCTTAAAGAGTTTTGAGTCAAATGCTGGGAAGATTAAGAAATAAGAATAGAAAGGATTTGAGAGATGAGAACATATATAGACTCACTATGACAAAAAAAAAAATGACAAATTGAACTTACCTCAAGCATAGGCATAGGCTGCCTAACTTCTTAGGCTTTCAGAGAACTCTATCGAAACTGGAAAAAGCTGTGGTCCTTCTGAATATTCATGGCTCTTCAGATCCTTCAGGTTGCTATCTGCTTTTCCCAGGGAACATTTGAAACTAAGAAGAGGCTGGAAGAGACTGCCCTTGACACAAAAGTCTCTCTTTGAGAGAAAAACCTGTTTATCACTCCTTCCTCACACAGGCAAATTGAAATGAGGTCACTATTTCACACACAGCTCCTAGACATGCCCCTCCTTGATTCATTCAATACTTTTGTGTGTGCATATCCTCTGCCAGCTTCTACACTGTGCTGGGGATGTGGACCTGAGAAGATTGAATTTCTGCTTGTTATAGAGCTTGCTGTCAAAGCCTCTGCCCCAGGGTTCCCTGGCCCAAGACAATAAGATCTGCAAACTTTCTAGGCTGGAGAGTAAAGTGAGGTTAAGGGGAGGGGAGGATCATGAGAGGAAAGGATGTCTAATGAGACAGAGAGGACCGTAAGCTCTGGACCTTCTCTTGCCCTCCATTCCACCAAGGGTTTTCAAGCTATTGCAGAGTTCAGCCACATTGTTAATGTGAACACGTGAACATCCTATAGGGACGAAGACTCACTTGTAACATACGTTTCTGTCATTTGCCTCTCCAGGGAAGCTTTTTCAATTGCCATTGCAACCTAGTTTAATAAAGAAAATTATCAAGTCCTGATGCCCCCTTCCACTTTAGATAAGCCCTCTGTATTCCATAATGTTAATAATGATGATGGTGATAATGTTTGCTGTCTCCAAAACATTAACTAAAGCCACCATCTACATACCACATATACCTGACCTGATCAATTGGTCTATATGCTGTGGCAAAACCATCACCACCCACCCTGGAGGATCATGGCAATGGACTCCGCACTGCACCCTCACGCCCATTGAGCTGCAGATGAGTTCTGTGATGCCTGCCTGCCTCTGACCCACTTTGGAACTGTTAAGGTTCCAGTCTTGTTCCGCTCATTCCTGTGTGATGGCTTGTTTCTATGTTTTTACTCTTCATTGCTTTCCTATGCACAGAACCTTAGGAAGAATAAACTTATAACAGTCACTCAATAACCATGTTTTGAATGAATAAATAAATTTAAACAATGAAAGAATTAATGATCGGTCAAACAAGCTTCTCCAGTAAGCTTACTCTTATTTCAGTAAGAGAATGAAGAGTGATCCAATAAAAGCCCCAATTAGCAGAGACTTAGGTAAGATCTGTTTATAACAAAACTCATGGTTTAGCAAAAGGAGTTGTTCAGAAAATACCCAAACTTGTGCAACCGAAAAATAAAGGCAAACTTTTCAAAAAAATAAAAGCCAGTCTAACCAGGGAATCTAGGGAGCCTCCATCTCGTGTGATAAAGCCACAAAACTGCAAGAATAGCATCCAAGGCAGATCTAGTCCCAAAAAAGCCCCAGTCCAATCCACCAGCCTCATGACAGCACATGCTGTACCCTGTGCTGTTCAATGTTTGTGTCCCAAGGCATTGGCCAGACCAATTTAGGAATGTGAAAAACAACACAATATTCTTGCGAATCCTTTGGATTTCCAGGCCCTGTGGCCTCCATTCAGACCCTACTTTGTAAAGGACTGCATGCTTCCATGGCCTTTGTTGTTTTCATCTGCAGTGAGTCCAAAAAAAAAAAAAAAAGAGAGAAATCTTCAGCCCTGTCCAGCTGAAGCTGGAGAGGCATTCCTAGGCTGGGGCTATGGCAGGGACAGGAGGGACAAGGTAAAGCCTGCACTTCTATGGCAGCCTGGGTGGCCCTGTTCAGGGCCTGATCCTCTCCTTCCTCAGCTTATTGGCCTGGAAAAAGGGAAGTATGGTTCACCATGGAGACCTTCTCTAAGGGAAGCAGTGGGTTTAATGAACTGTTGGAAAAATGTTCACTTTTCACACCTACAAATGGTCCTTTGGTATTTTTCTGGTGCCTTGGAACTCTCCCCTTTTTTTCTAATGGCAAACAAAACAAAACATCAGCGTCTGACTTCTTAGGTACTAAGGGTCTTTTCCATTAGAAAAGGAATTTCTATTCTGCTTTTCTGATAGAACTAAGGATGGGCTCTCTTCACTGAACCATGACTCTCCCCCAATATATGGAAAATAGATTTCTTCAAAATAGTCCCAGTTTATGCCAGTCATAGATAACTTTGGCCAACCTCACAACATAAGGGAAGAAAGAGAGAGCACTTACTCTGCCCTTTATGGTCATTGCTTCCCAGCAAGTTCTTTGGTTCAATCAATGTGTTCTTGGGGACCCAGATTTCTTTCTTCCCCTTCACACACCTTGATCCATGGTTACCACATCTCCAAAGGGTGTTAGTTTCACAAATGGGCTCAAAGAGTCCTCATTCTGACCCAGATTTCATGGTTGTTGTCTTTACCAAAACTAATGAAGAAAACTTAAGTAAATGATGAGGAATGTATGTAATTCAGTTTTCAAAGAATTTTTAATGACATGAGTAAATACTTGTGCTTAAGTAAAAGGAAACCAGGAATGAACACACACATAATTTTCATTATGATTTCTATGACATGTGAATCATTTGTATGATATTTATTTTTTAAATTGGAAAAGCAGAAGAATGTTTATCAGAAGACTATTGATTCTACAATATTTGTTTATCTTTATCATGGACCAGTACATAGTCAGTTTTGAAATAACAAAATTCCAATATGTGCACTGTATGTATAGAATGTCATTTGTTTCCATTAGGTTCAGACATTGATTCTAAGGAACCAGGCATCTCTGATCCCTCTCTCTTCAGGTTGCTGAGGCAGCAAGAAACCACGCAGAGTTCTCTGTCCTGTTTCCCTCTATTTCTTTCCATGTGAAGAGGTCCATTTGTCCCAGATGGTGGAGCCAAAAGGTAGTGAGCTTCCATGAGCCTCTACAGACATCCCCAGACTCTATGGACAAAGTAAGAGTAAGAGATAAATCGTAGCTATTAAGCCATAGAAGTTTTGTCACTGTAGCATCACCTCTTCTAACCTCACAAATAGGGCTCATTAACTGTGTTGTTCAATTTTTTCTCATTACCAAATTGATGCTATATGATAGTCATATATATTAGTTGCATATACTGTATAATTATATACCTATAGATATCTGAGAAAGATGTGCTGAAGCTTTATGATTGTCTATAGCACAATAGGGTGACTATAGTTAATAGTAATTTATTATATATTTCTATATAACTAGAAGAAAGAATTTTGAACATTCTCAATACAAGAAATGATTAGTGTTTGAGAGGTAGATATGCTAATTAACCTGATTTTATCATTACATATTATATGCTGATATTGAAATATCATACTGTACCCTATATATATGTACGATTAATATGTGTCAGTTTAAAATTTTAAAGGATTAGATGAGAAAAGCTTTTATGATTATATATTTATCTATATATCCATTTCTCCATAACTTTGTCAGTCTGGATTTGATAACATTCAATGTATGTAGATAATATAAGAGATCTTCCTAATGGTTTTCATATCATTATATAGTTACACTGATCACTAATAATAATTTTACCTCAAATTTAGTCTGTGATTTTGATGACATTCATGTAGCTACCCCAATTATATTTTGATTAGTATTTTCTCATTACATCCTTTTTTACTATGCATAAGTACTATATATCTATACATGTGTACATGTGAACATTCATGTCTACTAATGTAGTTTTAATATATTTTCATTCACTCTGAGAATCTTTCTTTAATTAATCTCTTCAAGCTGACCATATTGGTGTGAACTGATACATTTTTACTTGTTTCTAACATATATTTTGTGTTTTTCTTACATTTTCTCTTTGTTTCTTTATACTTCTTACTGACTTACAAAGGCTTGATCAACTTTTCTTGCTTTTTTTTCCTTGATTACTTTCAAATATATATATATATGTAGGAAATGTATTTTTTAATACTAATACTACACTTACAGTTCCTACATATATAAACTATGATCAAAATATATGGTAAACATTTAAATTTTTAAAATATATTACAGTAAAAGACACATTTCCATTAATCTCCCTCAAAATATGACCATTAGCTTTTAACACACCTATACCATTATTTTTGTCACTTTCTAAAGCAATTATGAAAGTCTTTCATGTCTTTACAAGGTGTGATCAAAAATAAAGTGAATGCAGCTACCAAGTCCCACCCAATGGAAAATAAAAACACAGGCTTATAAAAACACAGCAGTGTAGCCTCATCTAACTTATTCACTGAATCTGCAACTTCCAGCTCTTCCCCAAAGTCAAAACGATGATGAGAGATAAAGGTTTTGAATCAATTCGGAACATTGAGGTAGCCATGACAGTTCAACTAAAGATTCCCATGATTTTTTTTTAATTTAAACATTTACTGTATGTTTTAATCACACCTTGTAGCATGTTTTTACATACCTTTGGGACTTTGCTCATGCTAGATTTCATCTTCAGTGTCTTGGAACACTCTTTTTGTTTTTTTAAACACTGACTAACTCAATCTTTATGACTCTCCATGAATTGAGGACTAAGTCCTAAGAAACTTTACACTTCACTCATTAGCATTACCCAGTTTCCATATTGTAAGCAGCCCACAGACAATGAAGAGCCTAAGTGTTGAAAAGCCAAGTCAACGACCTCATCTGAGCTCCTAGTTGGTTGCCAACCACATGAGTGCACTTTCTTGTATAGCCAGGCAAGGGGGGCTACCAGATGGCTCCACTCCTAACTACTTTCTTAGTGCAATCACATAAGACATCCCAAAGTGAATTTCTCCTGCAAGCTGAATCCACAAGTGGAACCATAAGCAACACTGATAAAACATTGTATTAACCTGGTGAATTTAGGGTGATTTCTTTTGCAAGAATTGATAACCAGAATTCAATCCTGTAATATGCAGCCAGTAATTAGTTTTTAGTTGAATTTAAATTTCCTATAATTTAGAAATCTACTTACCTCTAGGGAAAGTAATCCATGTATTATGAAAGTAACCCATAGCTAAAAGTCCATCAGCTATAGATTGAGTGTCTGGTCCCCCAGATCTCACATGCACACGTTGAGACCAAATCACAAATATGATGATGATGTTTGGAGGTAAGTCTATTAGGAAATGATTAGGTCACGAGGATGGAACCCTCGTGAATGTAATTAAATGCTCTTATAAACCAGAAAACTCCCTCACTTCATCACGTGAGGACACAGTAAGAAGATAGCCATCCATGAACAGAAAAGGGCTCTTACCAGGCCCCTAATTTGATAGCACCTTGATCTTGGCATTCCCAGCCCACAGAAATGTGAGAAATAACTTTTCTGTTTTTCATAGATACTCAGTCTACAGCATTTTGTTGCTTGAATGGACTAATACACAATCTGAATAAAATATTCAACTGAGCATATTTGCCAAATAAATAGGCAGTTAATTTTTTAAATTATTTTTGGCCACTTAATACTCTTTGGAGTTGCTAACCTACAAACACGTAAAAATTACATATATCTGCCTGCTAATTTGAGAATTAAATGGATTTTTACTGATGAAAGAACAATTGAACAGAATGAGGTTATAAAAAGTCCAAGCCAGAGAGAGCCCCCAAATAGTGGAGCAGTGACTGCCAGCAACTCAGCTTCTCCAGGACGAAGTGCCTAGGGTTTAGAAAACAATAGATTGGGGAGGAACTAAAGTGAGTGGAGGTTACCTGGGAACAATGAGGGAACTGACAGAGGAAAAGAAAACAGGATTAAGTGACACATCATACTACAATGATACATGCATATCAATGATTATAGCAGCACAATTCATACTAGCTAAAACCTGGAAACTGCCTGTATACCCATCAACAGACGACTGGATGAAGAAAGTGTGGTATCTATATATAATGGAATACTACTTTGCTGTAAAGAATGACAGACTTGAGACATTTGTAGAAAAGTGGATGCACCTGGAAAATGTAATGTCAAGTAAAATAAACCAGACACACAAGCTTAAATACCATATTGTATCTCTCATTTGAATGAGGCAAAGTACAAACAAAGAGAATAATAAGTGTGGATAGAAGAGGACAGGAGATAGATCCCTTACAATAGGGAAGTGGTCCAAGGAGATAAACACGAGGGGTAAGGAGGTGAGGAAGGGGAAATAAGTAGAATAAAGATATTCCATGTAAAGGAAGCTAACAACCTCAATTAATGTAAACATTACATGCCATAGCATGAGCTAAGATTAATAATATCAACAAGAATGAAAAATGGGATAGGGAAATTAGAGGAGCAGGAGAGAATGGGAGGTAAGAGGAAGAGGATTTAAAAAGAAACAAGCTGCGGTATGTACATATAACCACTCCCCAAGATAATTGTAAACTGCATGAACTGCAAACATGTACTAATAAAATAAATTTTAAAAAATAAAAAATAATTTTTAAAACAAAATGTCCAGGGCCGGTGAGATGGCTCAGCGGCATAAGCGCCTGCCTTGCAAGCGCGAGGGCCCGAGTTCGACTCCCGGATCCCACATATGAAAAAGGGGCCGGTGATATCGCTCAGCGGCATGGGTGCCTGTTGGCGCGCGAGGTCCTGAGGTCGACCCCCTGGTACCCACAAAAAAAAAAAAAATGTCCAGGACAGTTGCTATTTGCCCATCACTCTTTTGGGTCAATTATGAAGCAAAAAGTATGCTTCTCACTGTTGAGGAGCCTTATACCTCAGACCCTGTATGGTTAAGATCTAAAATGTCATCCAAATGTCTCATGAGGTCAGAAGTAGCTTTTAGAAAGTGACTGGATTATGGGGTTGCTACATGGATCTATCCATTGTTAAGTTCATAGCTGAATGTGTTGTTAGGAAGTGGGGCCCAGTTGAAGGAAGTGGGTTACTGGGGACATACCACTGAAGGCTGTATTTCTCAATCTGGCCCTTCTCTGTTCCTCTGTTTCCTGGCTGCCACAGGTTGAGCAGCTTTCCTTCTCCCCACCCTTCCACCACGTCCTTTCTGCCTTGGAGCTGATCACTCATGGACTGAACCCTCTGAAACTATAAGCCAAAATAAGCCTCTCCTCTTTTAAATTGTATATGTCAGATATTTACTCTCAGCAATGAAAAAGCTGACTAATGTCCTGAAGTGTCTTCTCAGAAAACCAGGGAAGGAAAAAATATCAGATAGAAGACAGAACCAGATATCCTTAAAAAGGCTCTTTGGGCTTCTTCACTTTCCTGAGAAATGGTTGGGAAAATGCTCAGCATTAGCTTCAGTAAGATTGAGCTCACCCACCTGTATTTGGTTTGTAGAGAAGTCCTTTATCTACTGACATTTTCTAACATTCAGTAAAACACGTGGTTCCAACTAGGCTAGTAATGAAATTGAGGTGTTACCAGTGTAATGCTGTCTACAGAGCTGAAACAACAGTTGGCCTGGATTTGAGGTTTGGTATGCTGGATATCTTCCATTTGCTCATTTAAATCTACTTTCCATTCTGCTCCAAATGCAAGAGGCTGACATTTATGGTCTCCATTAAGAGGTTCCATTGATGTCTGATTTCTCTTTAAGTTCGGACAATGAATAGCTTTAGCAAGACCTTGGAAGATATTGGAAAGTGGGATCAGGTTCTCTAGCTCCATTCCTAATGGCTGCTGTCATTTTACCTGCCTTTATCAACTGAAGACCAGAGCCCGTCAGTCAGCTTTATTCCTTCAGCTTTTCTGTGTGGGTCAGAGCAACCAGTCCTTCCCTTTCCCTTTCAGACCTAAGGGTAGAATGACCTCCATCCCTTGCTGTTTTCTCTAAATCATGTCCACCTCTTTATTTAATTCTTCAAATAACACAAACCTACTGTGTTGGATTCTGAGTGATACAAATAGTATTATGCTGCCATGCTATTCTGTCCCTATCTCACATTTCCCTATGAAAAAAGAAACATCTGAAATGTGTGATGAGAAAGTACAGGAAGGAGGAGACAGGGCAAACCCTATTACAGTTTCTGGCATGACTGTTTGCATATGCCCTACTAGGGGATTGCATGGATAGAACAGGTAACACTGGAGTGGCCAGACTCCCATTTGAGAAAATAGACCCAAACATTTAGGTCCTGCACCCATAGGAACTCTGAAATTGTCTAACATTTCTCTCCCTCTGACACATGGGGACTAGATAAACCCCGTTTAACTAAGCAAGCAAATCAAAAACTAGATCACTAAGCCAAGTGGAGTGGCTGGTGCTGTATCCTAACATGCTAAAAGGATGAGACAGGAGGATCACAAGTTTCAGCCCATCCTGGTCAACACGGTGACTTAGCAAGATTAGCAAGACATTATCTCAAAACAAAACAAAAAGACGGCTGGAGGCAGAGCTAAAAATGAAGGCCCTGGGTTCCATCCCCAGCACCACAAAAAAACAAACAAAAAAACCTAGATGACTAAAAACGATGAAGCAAGATGGAAAGTGAAATGTATGATGTAGAGCCAAAACACAGGAAGAAGGGCACACGATAGATGAGGTGCTTCAAATAGGTAGTAGGTCTTTGCTCCATTTTGACTTTAGTTTAGTGCATGGTGACAGACATGGGTCTAGCTTTAGTCTTCTGCATGTGGAAAGCCAGTTTTTCCAGCACCATTTATTAAAGAGGCTATCTTTCTTCCAATGTACATGTTTGGACCCTTTGTAAAAGATAAGGTGGCTGAGTATGTTGGAGTTGCATCTGCATCTTTTATTCTGTTCCACTGATCCTCAGGTCTGTTTTTTGTTTTTTTGTTTTTTGTTTTTGTTTTTGTCTTTGGGGGGGTTTGCCAACACCATGTTGATTTTATCACAGTAGCTCTGTAGTATAATTTCAAATCAGGAATTGTGATACCCCCTGACTTGCCTTTGTTGCCCAGAATTGCTTTTTCTAGTCTAGGTCTATTCTGGTTCCAAATAAATTTTAGGAATGTTTTGTCTAATTCTGTGAGGTATGCTAATGGTATTTTGATTAGAATTGCATTAAATCTGTGTAACAATTTTGGGAGTATGGCCATTTTTAACTATGTTGGTTCTTCCTATCCATGAGCAAGGGATGTCTTTCCATTTTCTGATATCCTCTTTGATCTCTTTTTTCAAGTTATTGTAGTTTTCAATGTATATATCTAAACATTAAAACAGAAACACTAAATCTACTGGAAAATAAGATAGGTAAAAATCTGGAAGACATTGGTGTAGGCAGGCACTTCATTAACAAAACCCAGATTGCACGGGAAACACTACAAAGAATAAACAAATGAGATCTCACCTTATTAAAAAGCTTTTGCACAGCAAAAGTAATCACCAACAGAGTGAAAAGACAAATCACAGAGTGGGAAAAAATTATAGCCAGCTGTCCCTCAGACAAAGGACTTATATCTAAAACATATAAAGATTTGAAAAAAATCAGACTTCCTAAATTCAAAGACCCAATCCAAAAAATGGGCATCTGAGATGAATACACACCTCTCAGATGAAAAATATAAATGGCAAATAAATATATGAAAAAGTGCTCAACATCACTGGTCATTCAAGAGATCCAAATTAAAACACTGAGATTCCATCTCATCCCAAAAAGCATGGCTATCATCAACAAATCAACCAATAACAAATGCTGGAGGGGCTGTGGGGAAAAAAGAACACTTCTCCACTGTTAGTGAGAGTGTAGACTGGTGTGACCACTGTGGAAATCTGTGTAGAGATTCCTCAAAAAACTAGGATTAGAGGTCTCATTCGACCCAGCTCTTCCCCTTCTGGGTATTTTCCCAGTTAAAACATCCTACCACAGCGATATATATGCACCCACGTTTATAAAAGCACAATTTGTAATAGCTAAATCTTGGAAACAACCCAAAAGCACATAAACTGAGGAATGGATAAAAAAAATGTGGTCTTCTTATACAATGGAGTACTACTCAGCCATAAAGAAGGATAAACTTGAGACTTTTATAGGTAAATGTATACAACTTGAGACCATACTCATAAGTGAAATAAATCAGACTTGCATGTGTAAACATTGTATTGTCTCCCTAGTGTGAGAAGATGAAAGAGTAAATAAGATCCAAAATGTACCATAGATAATGGGAAATGGGAAGAAACTACTTAAAAGGAAAGTGAAACTGGAATGGGGGAAAGGAGAAAAGAAGGAAGGGAAAAGGAAAAAAAAAATATATATATGATAGTTAAGATAGTTATACTACTAATTTCTCTTCATTGAAAAGAAAGGTTTGTGCTAATATTGTTTGGTCAAATTTTCGTGCCTATATATTGTACTCTGAGCAACTACTTTGAAGATAACAATATGCAATGTATTAACCATTGTTACTCTCCTATTATCTTGTTTTGAAATTTTGTTTCATTGTTTTTATTGTTTTTTCTCTTTAAAATAAAAAAAATAGGTAGAAGGCACTTGAGCGGAAAAACTTTCCTCAGCAATTTTTTCTGTTGTGTCTGGGTTTATGTAGACATAGGGCATTTAATGGGACTGAAGAGACTAGCAATATTTTCCCAGAATTTTCCCTTTTTCCCCTCCTTACTAATCCACGAGATGCATCTCAGGCCTCCCATCAGCAGTGGTTTCACAATGAATCCCAAAAAAACTTGAATTCCATGGAGACACCACAGAGGGCTCATGGAGGGTGGGGCAAAAGCTGAACAGGTGGGACTTCAGGTCAGCGGCTTCCCTGAACACTGTCCCCTCAATCGCCTCTTCATTTGTGCTCCAACTTGGGTTCTCTATAGCATTTCATCTTTTAAAGTTAAGGGAGAGGGGGTGTTTTACTTTAAAAAGAAATAAGAACCACTGTCACTCCCTTCCCTGGGATCCATCTGGTGTATATAGAGATTGCTAGTTTCTAGGGCTAAGGGCAGACTTAGCCTTCCTTTCTCCCTCCTATTGCAGTGCTGTCCTAGTGCGGAGGTGCAGCTGCAGATTTACTCAGAAGTTGTGCATCTTGTAGTTGAAGTAACTCTAGAGCACACCTTCTGTAGCCTTCCGGTCTGTCACAACTTGTCAGGAACAAGACAATCACTTTCTGTTTAAACACTTCCAGAAACAGAGAATTCTCTACTTCAAGAAAGCAGCCCGACTGCTCTAATAACTAAAACCTATGCAGTTACATGGCCTCAGATTAGAGCTCTGTGAAACAGATCATTTTGTTTGTGGCCATGCTTCCAATATTTAAATTCAACTATTGAAGTACAAGTCTTTTCTCCAACCTAAAATTTCCATCTAGATTCTTCGCTATCCCTACCTGAGTCCTTGTTTATCTATATCCTTTTTAAGAAATAAGGTCAAAAATGGAATAATTTAGATGTGGTTTAACCAAGAAAAACAAAATTAACCTCAATACTACACCAGTATTAGAAGAACTTAAAATGTTGCTACAATATTTTTAGCAGCTCCATCAGATGAAGAGTTCATTTATGGTTTGTGGTAAATAAACACCGAAGTCTGCCTTTAAGCCATATTCCTCTGTCATGTATTCAGCCAAGACCTTTTTTCCCTAAACATAGGATTCTATATCTATCCCTATTCTACTTCATTCTAGAGTTTTAATCAATTCCCATAGTGCTTCAGAATTATCCAACACACTCAACATAGTTTTGTGGCCTACCCCTAATTGAAAAATGAGAGAGTTAATTTATAGTGCTGTATGTCAACTAGCATCCGAATTGTGGGGTTACTAATCACTGCTGTATCACATCACTTAAGAAGTTCGTCAATATATTAGAAAAAGATAAGCAATTCCCTCGATTTGTTATTGAAGAGGAATGAATAAATAAAGCTATCATTAGCTTCTGGCACTATTGTAGACACTGAAGATATATTAACAAACAGAACAAAAGTCCATCTTGATAATGCTTACATTTCTAGGGGAGCCACACAATATACAAATAAGTATATTCTTCTCATGGAACATAAGATATATAGAGAGCAAATTAAAGCAGGCTGAGTGGAATTCATGGAATTTCAGACTTCTAGGGAAAGAAAGTATTTTTTTTCTTTAATTGTCTTAATAGAAAAGACAACAATGTTCCACATTTCATGTAATATTTAAAAAGAAACCCAGTTTTAAAGCACTCTAATTAGTATTTAATGAAAATAAATTTATTAGAAGGTAACAATATCCACAACATTCGTACTACCAAATCATTACTGATGCTTTTGGTGGTAATAATATTTGGAGGGCGGGTAGACAAAAATGAAATAGAATATGAATATTTTAAACTATATTTTATGCAGTCTTTACCTTTTTGCTAAATATATGCATACTAGAAATGTATTCAAGGTGGCTGTAAAACTATTTAGCTAAAGTCCTACTTCAAAGATGTTAAAACAGCCCTCTACCAATTACATGGCGCTACAAATCATTCTGTTTAGAAAATTAAAATAAGCAAGGTCACAATGTGTCTTTCTAAGTAAGAGATAGATCCAGCTAAAAAAAGAAAAAAAAAGAATATTCACAGAGAATTAGTGACCAGAGCAAGAAAATCAATTTGATCCAGAAAGATACATAATTATTCCACGTAATTTGGTCTTGTTAGAGCAATGCAACTCAATCAATAAGTAAGTCAACAACACTGGAAGTGGTTAACATGATGCAGAGTCCGGTTTTTAAATTTGCACATAATTATCCTATTATAATCAACCAACCTGTAAAATAAAAGCACTGAATCCATGGAAACAATATGCATTTTACCATAATACGAAAGTGAAATCATTACTGGTACATATTTTTCTTTAAAGCAAACAATTTAAGCAACCTTCACAACAGTGTGCACTTTCAAAGTAAAGGAAAGTAAATTACTCCACTTCAGCCCCAGTTCTGGCCCAGTCCCAAGGTCCACCGTGTACCCAGTCGTATTCTGTCACCACACCCTCAGTCATGCAGACTCTCCACCTCCCAACCTTGTCTGCAGCACTCCACTCTTGGCTCTGCTACAGGAGATATTTGGGAAAGGCAGATTATCTGCTTCTAAAACCAGAATGCAGGGCAGTAAGCCACTCTCTCCTGATAGCCATTAAGTGATATTTTCCTAATGATAACAATGTATGCAAAGACTTCCTGACTTAACATTTCTTCTGGATGCACTGGTGCATTCCTATAATCCCCAAATTTTCAGAGGTTGAGGCCAGAGGATTGCAAGTTCAAGCTCAGCCTGGGCAATTTAGTAACTTGGTGATATCCTATTTCAAAATTAAAAAAAAAAAACAAAATTAGAGGGACTGGGGATGTAGCTCAGTGCAAAGCCCTAAAATGAATCCCTAATGCCCTAGTATCCCCTAGGATTCCTAGAATATATATATATATATATATATATATATATATATATATATATATTCCTAGAATATATATTTTTTTAAAAAGCTACTAAAAAAGTGTAAATGCTACTAGTGTACTCTTACAAAACCACAGATTTTCACTTTTCTTCTCATTCCTTGTCAGTCAATCTATCACAGATCCTATGCTCTGGGAGTGTTATGTGGCCAAGATGACAACACACAGAAACCTGAGAGCATCTGGAGGGAGGGAGGGGAGACGGGAGAAGTCAGGAGAGTCCCATATGGAGGCTGGAATAACCCGCGACTGCCTCAGAAAGTCAATGGCATGGAATCTGGAGAAGGAAAGGGATGAAATGTGGCTCAAGGAGGGTATTCATTAGAGGAAACTTGTGTGTGCAGGTGCAGAGAAAGAAGTATTTGTGGCATGTGAGGCAGTGAGCAGGAAACCAGCCCTCCTGCAGCCCTGAGTTTTGCTTTGATGGAAACCTAGGCACTCGGTGCGGAGACTCCACCCAAGAGTCACCATAGCTTACAGAGAACTTCCCTTGTGGAGAAAAATAACTCATGTGGCCCTCTGCCCATCACTGTCACCACCATAAAGCAATCAGGGACAGAAATTAGGCGAAAATAACTCATTTCCTCATCCTTTGCATCAGTTTTCCAAGGGCAATTTTGTAAATTAAAATTTATCTGGTGTTGGGATATGGGAGAATTTCTTTAATAAACAGCAGGTCTCTTAATTCGAAGGAAATATCCACAGACACATGCACTTAAAGATTTTAGACTCAATTCCCCAGGCACCCATGGCATCCTTCATTGACCAGGATGGAAAAGCAGAGTTCTAATGGGCATAGCCGTGTGTTACCTGCCTTCATTGAAAAAGGCTCTAAACTGCCAAGAATTTAAGCCAAGAAAGGCTATAAAAGATTTTCTCTTTCAAGGTGAAGCAGGAGGCATAAAGCTGTTCTGTCTGAGATTTCTGAAGCTGCTTGTGCAAGAGTTGGATTGTGAATTTGACTGGCAGTCAATTGTAAAGCTGCAGTGCTGAAAACCCATTTATGTCCCCATGCCAACATGTACGCATGGCATCACTGTGGACAAAGCTGGTGCTCAAGAGCATCCTGTGTGAGCACAACTGCATCACAGAATAAATACTAAACTCAAACACCAGCACGGCCCAAGACTTTTCCAAAGAAAGCTTTCAACATACATCATCATGAGCGCTAGACAGTGCACATTTGTGCTGCCAGAGGTTCTCTCCTCCTTGTAGATGCAGGGAAGTCCTCTCTGGTGAAAAGTAGTTAATGCCAAAGTTCCAGAAGTCTTGGGTTCATTTTTCCTGCATGCAGGGAGACAGCAGACAAACTATGTAAAGGAAAGAATTCCAAGGGCTCTTCCAATCCAACTCTAACCTACAAAAGAATCAAAATATGCCTTTCACCGCTCCTCTCTCTCAAAAATAAGGGTTCCCTTCCCTGTCTGTCCTTTTCCAAATCTCTGTCTCACTACTTCCAAAGCAAGTCTACCTTGGAAAGCTGTTCAAATCATGCCTCCCAGGACATACTGAAGCATTCTAGCCTCTGAAACATCATGCCTGACAATCCTCCTTCCCTAGAAAGGCCTTTCCTTTCCCACCAGGTTATCTAAATCAAATCCACTTCAAATAGCTCTTCCTCAGAGAATGTCCCTGATCATTGCAGTCTAATTGAAAGCTTCCTACACCACGACCTCCAGAGTTTCAATACTAAGTGGCATTAAGTAACAACTCTTAGCCTTGTGTAGGAAATCCTGCCTTGTATAACTAATTATTATGTTAACCAACTCCCAAATTAACCCAAAGCTTGGGGAGAGCATGGGCCACTTCTGATGCATTTTTTTATATCCAAATACACAAATTTCTTTATGTTTAGATATTTGGCCATTGATTCTTCCAATCAATATGGATACAAATTAACAGGCAAATTATTTGGGATTTGGAGCATTTACTGATTAAATCAGATATGATGAAAACCAGATTTCTCTAGGCAAAAGGGCACCATGATTAACCTTTATGTGTACAATATCTCTTGACTTTTTATGGGACCCAAGACGTATTTAATTATGAATCACAGCTACTGTGCCAAACTCCTGAAGCCTAAATAGATCCTACTGCTGACTGATGTGATGGTGCCAAATGGAAAAGAATAAAAAGAAGTATATTCCAAAGTGATGTAAGGGCTGGAGGACATCACAGCCTCCTACTATAAGGACACCTCAGACACTGACCTGGGATCCGTCCAGTTCAAGCGTTGATCTGCTGAGGTTTGGGGAGAAAGCCCTTCATCAGAATGAGGAAGAAAGGCTCCTATCAATCTGTTTCTATCCCAACTTTCCTTGTATCCTCTACTAGTCCTCTACTGGATGAGTATTTGTTTTTCATTCCAATATTGATTTTGCCTATCCAGTAACAAGGGATATCTTTCCATTTTCTGATGTCTTCTTCAATCTTCTTTTTCACAGTTCTACAATTTTTATTAAAGAGGTCTTTCGCTTCTTTTGTTTGGTTAATTCCTAAGTATTTAACTTTTCTTGAAGCTATTTTGAATGGTATTATTTTCCTAATTTCTTTCTTGGTGAGTTAATTATTGGTGTTGAAGAATGTTAATGATTTTTGTGTGTTTATTTTGTATCCTGCTACCATGCTAAATTTGTTTATTAGTTCTAGGGGCTTTTGGGTCTTCTATGTAAAAGATTATTGTTGTCTACAAATAAGGATAGTTTAACTTCTACCTTTTCTATATGGATCCTTTTTATTACTTTCTCTTGCCTGATTGCTCTAGCTAAAGTTTTGAGCACTATCTTGAACAGAAGTGGTGACAGTGGACATTTTCTGTTATGAAGTATTAGTTTAGGTAATGCCAGTAAATTGCTTTCCTGGATATTTCATCTCTGAAGCTATTCCCCCTTGGTCGTTTTCCCCCAGTGACATTAAAGACTACAAAAAATGATGAAAATCCTTTCAATAAATTCCACAATTACTGACTTTCACTCATAGCTATATCTTTCTCAATAGTGATAATGACATCTGACTCATATATAGTGCTTTCTTTGGGTAAGTGCTTTATATATATATATATGAACTCATTTAACCCCCCACAAGGAATCCTAGAAATAGGAATTGCTGCTGGCCCCTGTTCCAGATGAAGAACTGGAGACTGAGTTCAAGTGGAAGCAGAGCCAGACTAACCCAGGAAGGCCACCCTTGTGCCCACCCTGCTATAGAGTGAATCTGGTGTCGTCATCAATTTCTTGGTCCACAAAGAACCTCAGGGGAAAAGGACTTTTCAAGTGCCTCAGCATTGTCTATGGAAACAGTGGACCAGCAGAGGGTTTGAGTTGGTACAAAACTTGTTCACTAATAAATACATAACAAAGAGAAGAAAGCCATTTTAGAGACCACATTTCGTGTCCATTTTACAGGCTGCTTTTTATCAGGGTATCACCGACTCAAACTCCACCAATGCAGCTTCTGTTCTGAATGTACAAGTATGCAAAGCATTAGCCATCTTCTGATTGCTACGTTATTCAGAGTCAATTATGTATCAGGCACTGTGCTAAGCACAGGGGACATGGAGAGAGTGTCACAATACCTCTTCCATGGAGAGAACATTCTAGTAGGGGAAGTTACAATAAAGAAACAAATAGAAACAAAATATGAGGGTAGCCAAAAGTTCTGTCTGAAAGTAAGACAAATGTCTTAGTTACTTCCCTCACTGAGAGATAATACATGACGCCCACAATTTAAAAGAGGAAATGTTTTGTTTTTTTTTTTTGGCCCACATTTTGTAGAGGTTTCAGTCCATATTCAGCTGTCTCCAAGACAGGACAGCATGGCACAGGAGCATGACAGAAAAGCTGCTCATGGCATGGCAGCACAGAAGCAGAGAGCACCCAGGGAGGGAGATACACCTTTCCAAGTCACACCCCAGTTACCCACCTCTCCCAGCTAGTCTCCACCTCCTAATGTCAAATCAGCTACACCACCCTCATAATCCATTCACCTTCCAAAAGCCTCTAGTGCATCGGGCTTTTGGCCAACATCCAGACATAAACCATATGTTAAAGGCACAGAAGGGAGAGAGAGCAGCTGAGAAAGCTCTGTATAAGCAATCATGGCTGTTTATTCACTCCCATGGGAGTGGGCTGAGTTCGAGCAGAATCAGCAGGAAGTGAGGGTAGAACAAAGGATTTAAAGGGGAGGGGAGGAGTTTGCTGCCTTGAGGAATTTGGGGGCACAGATAGTGTGGTTGTGCTTCTCCAAATGGGCAGGGCAGATGCGAGTGTGGTCCCATTTCTTGAGATGGGCGGTGCAGATGGACATGGCTTTATTGTTCTGTGGTTTCCCACCATGCCTGCTGGTAACAGTCTCACCCGTCAGACGTGACACCATAATATTCTGCCCCTGCCTCCCAAAAGGCTCAGGCACATCTCTTTAGGCAAAATGCATTTAGTCCACCTCTAAGAATTGCCAAAGTCCTAACAGTTTTAGCATTGCTGAAAGGTCCGAGTCCAAATTCTTTTCTGGGGCTGGGGATATAACTCAGTGACAAATGCCTGCCTGGCAAGCGCAAGGTCCTGAATTCAATTCCTGGTACCAAAAAATAAAAAATAATAAAAAATAATAAAAATAAAATAAAATAAAAACCAAATTCTCTTCTGAGATTTAAGGCAAACTCTTAGCTGTGGTGCACCTGTGGGAGGTGGGGGACATTAAACACTGCGAACATATGAAAGCACAGGGTAAAAATATTTCCATTCTCAAAGAGGAGAATAGGGGATAGAAAACATGAGACAAAAGCAAGACTAGAACCAAGCAGGGCAAACATTAAATCCCATAGCTCCATGTCCAGCACTCAGGGCAAGCTGTGGTGAGATGTGAACTCCAAAGGGCTTGAGCAGCATTGCTGGTGGTTGTAGCCTTCATGGCTTCTCTCTGGGGCTGGCTTTGCTCACTCCTTGTAGCTTTCCTCAGATGTTCTACATTCCCAGCTTCTATAACTTTTGGGAGTCTCCACTGCACTTTTGACATCACCCTTACAGCTTCACACACTGTGGAGGGGCACATGGCCTGGACTCGCAGGCAGTCTTCTGGAATCTTGGTGGAAGCCTACCTGACACCACAACTCTTGCATTTTTTATTCCCGTAAAAAAAAAAAAAAAGCACCACATGGATGATGCCAGGGCCTGCAGCCAACTTGAGTATATTGTAGTTCCCTTGAATTTTGGCTATAGAGACCTTTGAGTGCCTGGATGGCTGAACACTGTGAACTGAATCCTGGGAAACAAACTCCCTAGGCTGCCATTCTAGAGCAGGGTGCCCTGGGGCTCTCTTCTCAAAGCAGAAGTCTTTCACTTTGGCAACTTTGAGCATGTAAAGAATGGTAGGACCCTTTTGGTTCCTCTTATACCCATAAGCCATTTTTCTTATTGTCCTGTTGTACAGCACTTGGCTTCTTTCAATGCTAATCTTTTAGCAATGAAGTTGTACTTTGCTCCATCTTTGCAGGCCCCAACTTTACCAGAGCTTCCTTCCTGGCTAAACTCAAAACTTTTTGAATTACTCAGCTGTGAGGAGCTGGCCAAACTCAAAACTTAAAATCATTCAGCTGTTTACTCTTTATTTTCAATGGAGAGCTGGCTGAAAGATCCCATCAATACTTATGCCACACCCTGAATGTTGGATTATCTTGAAATTTCTTCCACCACACTAAATGATCCACCACTCTTAATCTCAGTCACCTGCAAAATCTCAGGACATGAGCAAAATGTAGACAAATTTTTGCCAGAGCATAACATATATACCTTGAAGTCCCAATGTCAATGGAGTCATTATTTCCGACTGAAACATCCTAAGCCTGATCTTTACTGTCTGTATTTCTATCAACATTCTGGTCTTTTGAGCATGAACCAGAATTTTCCATTAAACTCAGCTTATAGCATTATCAGGCTGCTCTTCCAGATGGTATCTCTAACCCTCTCCAAACTCCTCCCACAAACCAGTTTCAAAGATTTCTGAACCATATGGTCAGATAATCTCACAGCAATGTCTCCACTTCTGGTACCAAAATCTGCTGTCTTAGTTACTTCCTTTGTTGGGGAGACACAATACCTGACACCCATGACTTAGAGGAGGAAAAGATTTATTTTGGTCCACAGTTTGTAGAGGATCAGTTCATCATCCTGTGACTCCAAGACAGGATGGCATGACACAGGAACATGGTGAACAAGCTGTTTATGGCATGGTGGTAAGGAAGCAGAGGGCAAGGGAGGAGACGAGGGGGCAGATAAACCATTCCAAAACACACCCTCAGTGACCTACATTTTTCAACCAGGCCCTACCTCCTAACATCAAGTCAGCTATACCAACCCCCATAATCATATCACCTTCCAAAAGCCCTGCCTGTGAGTGCATGAGGCTCTTGGATAACATCTAGATATAAAACATAACAGTGATTAAGACTTGCAGCAGAGTTACCTCCTTTCTGAAGAAAAAAATAAATGCACATAAATCTGCCAAGAGCTGTAATTAGAGCTTCTAATTTTGGTGAAGAAACATCTTCAGATAAACTAATAATTGAGAAAAAAATGACAGCTGGAGTAGCTGAATTCAGCTAGACCCTTCATCATGCCTACCAATGGTTGAGCTTCCACTTTTTTCTGGATATTTTCATTCATTATCATCTTGCTTCTGACTACCCCTCAGTCCAAGTGGCTGCCAACCCTCAGGGCAAACCCACTAAGACTTTGTAGCTCCCACATTCTGCCTAGCTAATCATCCATCCAGAAGCCCAAGTGGCTCCATTCTATTTACTCTCCTTTAACTGAGCCTGAGTTGTGGACTCAATTGACAGGGGTCATTTCATGAGTGTAGGGTCTCATGGGACTGACACTGATGGATAACTCATTTCTTTCCACATTGAGATCCAAAGTCTTCCATCTGGCAGAATATATTTAATGGGAGCTATAAGAGGAGAACTGGCCTTTCAGACAAAAGAAGCAGTCAGCTGGATTTGCCAAGACCCTGAATTTGTACATCAGATAAACCCATCCCAGGACCTCAGAGCCAGAAATAGGTAATCCATACACACACTGCAAACACAAAATGAACATCAGGTTTTCTTTCTCCGTTCAATGCAATTTCTTTTATCTTTTTCTTCATTCTAGGATTAACTTCAGTGGCCACAATTATTCAGCTCCTGTTGGCTTTGCATCTTGTTTCTTTTTTTTTTTTTTTTATGTGGGTAGTGGGAGTCGACCTCAGGACCTCACTCTTGCCAGCAGGCACTTGTGCAGCTGAGCAATATCACTGGCCCTTTTTTTCCTTTATGTGGGTACAGGGAGTCGAACTCAGGACCTCGCCCTTGCCGAGCAGGCGCTTATGCCACTGAGCTATCTCACCGGCCCTGCATCTTGTTTCTGAGCCCTTGAAATTGACAACAGATTTTGGCATCCTAGAGACTGACTCTTACTCTCCTCCTCCTCCTGATTCAGACTCGGCCTATCCCAGCTCCTGCCCTAGGAGCCATCCTAGGTTAGGCCAGCCAGCTGCTGTCCAAGAATGGGCTTTCCAGAGTTATTACAGGACAGTGGGCGTGGGAGATAGAAATCTGGGAGGTAACTCCAGGCTTCTTCCCCAAACACCTAAAATAAGGGCCCGAGATACCTGGGCTGTGGCTTAGAAGTGTAAGTCTTTAAGCGAGACTCCCCAGAAACAGGCTCTCCAGCAGCATTCTTCAGGCCTTCATCAGTAGGTACTTCTAGGAGTCCTTTTGCCCCATCAGTTCAGGTCAGGCCACAAATGAGGAGGTCAAACAGCTTTTTCAAATTTCAAACAGTACACAATAGCTCTGTCTTCCTCTTTCCTCTTCCTCACCACATCCCAGACCACCCAGTTCCCACTGCTCCCCACAACCCCATTTTGGGTGGGACCAAGCCCTGTGGAGAGAAGCTCCTCATGTGATTCTGAGCTGCTGCCCTGTTGAGAATCACTGTGATTAAAAGGAGAACAGAAAAAGATCCAGAAACAAAAACAAAAGAATCTTATTAAATAGTTTGCTATCGCTCCTTATTAAACAAGAAGCTATTCTTCAGTTATACAGTATTAAGTATATTGTTTCAGCTTATCATTTCTCTGGATAATCTACTTGCCAGATAAAAGGAGTTCCAATGAATCCACACCACCATTTTCACACTTTGTCAAGTGACTTCATTCAGCAGTTAGAGATCTTGATTTCTGGCTTAGCTTCTAAAACTGGAGAGCTTCTCAAAGGAGGAAGATGGATTTTGGGGGAAACCAGGCCTGTGCCAGGAGCCTCTGACTCCACTATATAGGAAAGGAGTGGAGGGATCTGGCTTTCTTCAGAATTCCTCAGGCTGAGGGTCCAAACCATACAGAAATGTTGAGTGAGATCTCAGGCAGGCCTTTCCAAACAGAGCGATTTCCAGAGTTATAAATATGCTGTCTGTTTTGGAAAATGTGAGACTTTCTGGTGATCATCAGTTTGTAATTGTTAAAGTTTTACAAGTGAGGTTAAAAGGAAGAATTCTGGTAACAAATCTTTCAAGTCAAAATAACAAAGACAAAATTATACCAAATGTGTTACTTTATAGAGCATAAATAGGACATACTATTTGGTAGAAATTATTTTTCACACTTTCTTGTTCTTTTCCTTCTAAAGAAGAGTCTAAGTGTTCTTTGATAGATCAAATCCTTTTTAAAATAATAAGAACGCAGTCTGAAAGCACTCCAAAGCAGAGGCCTGATGGTTGCAATGTTACCTGTTTATCAAGCAAGGCAGCTCACAGTGCCAGCAAGACTGGCAACTCACCCCAGCCAGCCCAAGGGACATCTGAGGTGGCTGTGCAGCATTAGGTGGGGAAAAGGACAGAGCAGGCTCCAGAATGAGGTCACTTCACACCTATGAGCAAGCCTCTTATGAGGACCACAATTTTTCTCACCCACTCCTCCCTGCCCACCCACCTGGGTCCCTGTGCTGTGCGGCCATTTACAGCCGACTCTTGTATTCTTGATGTACTTAAAATTTTTTCTGCCCAAGGAATATCTGGTTTGTGGATTACTTTGCCCCAGACATATCCATTTGCATTTTTCCATGATGATTCTCATTTTGTCCTTGCCTTTCCCATTTTCCTAATTCCTTTAGGTTATTCCCTTTCTTTTGCTGCTGTTTGTCACATTTCTCCATTCAGAATCATCTGTGAATTTCATTTTCAAGCTGTTTCTCACTCCCTAGAGTCATTAATAAAAACAGGTCTGAGTGAGAGGGGAGGAAAAGCCAGCTTCCCAGCTCACCCCAGAGACCACCCTCCAGAGCCAGCCCAGCATCCTGCAGCCTGTTTACTTCCACCCAGCACATTTTTCCATCCACATGACAGGAACAGGCAGCCAAGATGATCTGCCTTCATTTGTGCCATGTCTCAGGACCCTTTATTTACTGCCAAACTCAAGAATTTGTATCGGAGCATCTGTTCCTGTCAGTTTCTATGCAGGTTGACAGACAAAAGAAAATGGTTTGCCCTTGGCTGGAGAGCCACATGAGACATTGCTGTCAATTTAGTTTGTGCATTGTAAAGTCATAACCCTCCCTCTCCTTGCTCTGTGGTCAATTACACACACGAAGTGTTCGGACTATTCCCTGCCCTCTTTTCAGTGTGGTACAGGACAGGCAATCTCCTCTTCAAGACAGTCACAGGGAACCAAAGCCATCTCATCCTTCCAAAATTATTTTGAAATTGTTTTCCAGTGTTATCTTCTGCCACTGAGCCCCTGAACTCTCACCTGGTGCAAAATGCATTCTGCTGTCAAGGTATGGCTTGGCCAACTGACAAAGCCTAATTCCATATAGGCTTAGAAGGTAGGGAAAGGGCTGAAATCAAGATATTCAGGAAAATGCAAACTCAATTTTAGAGAGATATTTGAGAATCAGAAACTCCTGCAGAGAACTCTTCTTTACCTGAACTGGCTTGTGATACTAACTTTGTTGGCTTAGCCAATTGCTCAGCCTATCTGAGTCAATTTTCTCAGTCTTAGAATGAGAGATCTGAACTATGTAGATACTATCCAAAAGATACTGAGTCTTTCTAAAGAATCACCCAGAGTACTGAAAAGAGTGTGTTCTGCCCAACATGTTCTCATTACAGAGGACATGATTGAGAGTCAGGGTCCTTAAGAATTGTAGAGTCCTCTTTAAGCTCTCAAATGCTCCTTAATTCATTCTTTTCTATGGCATATTTCATAGCATTATGAAGATAGGTTCAAACTCAGCAGTAGCCAAAAACTGTGATATACACAGAACTTTTCTTTGCTCTGAAATCCTTGCTCACGTAGCTCTAACACTCTTCTTTGGGTCTATCCCATGGCCCACTCCTAAGTATTTCATTCAGAGGCTTACAAAACATTACTTCTCAATGGACCTCCATTAATTCAAAGACTCAAAGAAAAACTCATCCAGGGTAAAATTCTCTCCATTTATTCTCAAAATGTTAAGTGCTTAGTAAGTGCACAGTGACCACAACTGGGTACACAAAGACAAAAAAGACATACTTCCTGTCTTCAAAAAGCTTACAGTTTGACAAGAGAGTCTAACATGTAAACAGAAGACATACTTATAAACAGTGGATTGTAAGAGTTCAAGATGGGATCACCACATCATTTATTCCATAAAACAGGACTTTTTTAAAGTATGGAGGTACAATACTAATATGTCTATTGAAATGTGTGAACCAGGTCCACCCTAGCTGAACTAGCATTTATTGCCACCCTAGCTCAAGAGATGGTCCTTCTGTTAAGTCCCTTACATCACCATTGAGAATGACCACACCTTACTCAGGTGAAACTCTCACCCCAGAGAAATAAGAGATTCCTGACCCGAAATGATGACTTTTCAGATGACTGGTGGTGGTTTTTTTTGAAAGCCATGCTATTCTTCACTGCTTTGCATTTCTTTTCTTTTTTCATTCTTTTAAACAAGTGGCTCCCCAGTAGAAGTGGCTATTAGCAGAATTTTAACAACATGAGAGCCTTTGCATTCTAGGTGTTTATTCCATGAAAGAATAATTTGCTAGTCCTTTGCGAGACTTCTGCTGCTGGAAATCTGTTGATCTGATCTCTCTTCTCATATCTTCAGCACGTGAGAAGTCCTTGAAACACCGTCCATGGGGCTGACCCCAGAGGCCTTAGTTAACAGGTGAGGCTGTCTTGTCATAAACATCTTCCCATTTCTAGGTCTTCCATTACAGCTCCAACTCATGCTGAATTTAAGTGCCCCTTGATGATTTTTGTTTCCACACAGAAAATTACTTTTATGCACCATTATTCCCAGTCCAAGATTTTTCTGCTAGGTAGTTGAAGAATTTTTAAAAACCTGTTGGCTATGTATTTGTAGCCAATACTCTCTTTCCTACACCACTGCTAAATATGGTTGATATTTCCTAAGAGTTTATTTTTTAGCTGTATCACTGAAGATATATTATAAATATGATCATACTCTATCACTCCCTGTAACTTTCTCCTGGAAATAATGGAGGCATGAAGGTGTGGGTGGGCCCAAAGAGGCCAACATCTGCCAGAGGAAGCTCTTCACTCGAGAGCCACCTTTGTCTTCCAGGTAGAGACAGATTTTCACAACAAAATAGAGCTCTGTGGCTCATGACCTACATTCTTCCACAGTTACATCACCGAGAAAAATGTCCTGTCTGTGGTAAGGAAATTCACAGCATGTGTCCCATCCTGGCTTTCTATTTATTTTTCCAAGTCACAAATATAAGAACCAAATCAACATGATGCTTACTTGGTAAAACACCCCACAACTTTAAAAGTCATATCTATGCCTCATTAGAACTCATATTCTGCCATTAATAACTCATAGAAAGGAGATTAGAAATTAAAAAGTATAATATGTGCAAAAAATGGGCAAAGGATATGACCAGGAAATTTACAAAGAAGAAAACTGAAATAGCCAACAAATGCATGAAAACATCAAGAAAATATTATTTCATATCCATAAAATTGGAAAAAAAATGTTAAAGTCTTACAACACACATACTGGCAAGGATGTAGGAAAATAAAATGTCATAGAGTACTAGTGGAAGGGTAACCATCTACACATCGTGTGGGGAGCATGTCACATTATCCAGAAAAGTTGAAAATAAATATTCCTAGGTAATTATTCAGAAACTTTCACACATATGCACAAGCAGACTTCTACACAGTTGTTGTGATGGGATTTATAACAGCAAGATGTTGGAAATTATCTCAGTACCACCAGTGCAGATGGATAAATCCCAATACACTCATATAACAGAATACTAAGCCACTGTTAAAATGAATAATTCAACAGGTGGTAAGAAGGATAAATCTGGAAAATATAAAATTGAGTGAAAAAGGAAACATATAGTACACTATCTATGCAATTTGGGAGGGTTGTTGGTGGTATGGTTTGGTTTGGTTTGGTTTGGTTTTTTGTAGTACTGGGGTTAAAGCCAGCCAGTGGCACTCTATCACTGAGCTACATCCTCAGCCCTTTTTATTTTTTATTTTGAGACAGGGTCTACCTAAGTTGCCTAGGCTGGCCTTATTTTTTTTTTTTTTTTTTTTTTTTTTTTTTTTTTTTTTTGAGACAGGCTCTCACTGTGTAGTTCAGGCTGGCCTTGAGTTCACTACATAGCACAGGCTGGCCTCGAACTCATAGTAATCCTCCTGCCTCAGCCTTCCAAGTGCTGAGATCATAGGCACGCACCACCACACCCGTCCTAGCTTTAAATTTATGATCCTTCTGCCTCAGCCTCCTGAATTGCTGGAACTATAGGATTGCACCACTGCACCCAGCTCCATTTATATACTTCTTAAAACTCAAAAATAATATATGTTGAGAATATATCTCTAAGTATAAAAATCTATGCAAAAGAAATAAATACTAATTGAAAGATACTGATTATCACTAAGAAGGAAATGGGAATTATTTTACCTATAATATTTGTTTTCTTTTAAAGAAAAAGTATGAGTGAAACATAGCAAAATCGTAGATGGTAGATGTACACATATTTGTAATATTTTTTCTTTTGTGCGTGGTTAATATTTTCATAGCATAAACAAAATATATTAAAAACTCATTAAATCTTAAGGAATAAGTCAATAGGTGAATTGATTAATAAATAAGCACTCTAGATATTGGGGCATGTTATACCATGGTGACAGATATTACAGCTGTAAGCCCATTAGCAGTATGTAATCTTACTTTGTATTTGGCATGTATGCAGACTGAGACCCAGTGATATGAAGTGACTTTACACAAGTTGCTAGAACAGGAACTTACCCCCCTTAACTCACAGTCCTGCTCTTTCTTCCACAATGCTTCAAGCATATATCACTGCTGCCATCATTAGAAAGAGAGTCAAAGAATTACAGGCCTCAAGAATGGTATGGAAAACCAATAGTGGGACTGTACTTAACAACCCAGGAATCATTCACCAGGTTCTCTCAGTGTGAAAAGTAACACTTAAAACTATGTCGCACTGGAAACAGCCTAGGGGCCCATCGGCAGACGAGTGGATAGAGAAAATGCAAGATATAGATACTTGGATGGATAGATAGATGAATAGATAGATATTATTCAACCATAGAGAAGAGAATGAAATCATGTCATTTGCAAGAAAATGACTACATCTTGAGAACACAATGTTAAGTGAAACAAGCCAGACACAGAAAGTTAAATGCCACATGTTTCTCTTACATAAGGAACCCAAAATATAAATTAATTAAAGAGTAAAATAAAGTAGAGATTGTAGGAAACAGGGAGCCAGACATTTTGAAGAAAGGGGAGGGGCTCAGGAGAGGGAGAGTTGAGTAAAGGGACTGAAAATGATTAAAAAATGATATATATGTACCAAACAAATGTAACTATTATGCATCACAAAAATAGACTAATATCGAAAAGAACTATATAGCAGCTAATGTATGTCATGGCTTCCTCCTACATCCAGAATAACTTCTGCAATTGCCCATTATGGACCAACACCAAGAAAGAAAATTAAATATCCTAAGGAAGAGTTGAATGGGAGATACAAGGACTCTGCTTCTATCTGGGGTTGCTAGAAGACCTACCACTCATCTTTCTGAACTCACAGACTTCTCAAGACCAATTAGGTCAAAACACCCAATACCTCTTCTCCAGCTAACTGCATTCTGATCTCCTGAGCAACCTGCAGGTGCCCCGATGTAGATAGTTCACTGGCAGAATCTGAAGAGAATGAAGTTGCCATTTATTGCTGTCATCCTCTCTCTCCACATTCAACCATGGCTTCATTCATAAAGTACATATATCTGAACTGAAGAATGTGTCTTTTAAGTCCTTTTCACCACTGGTGCTTTGTTTAGATTAACAGCAGATAATTTATTGAATGTTAACTAAGAACTGGACATTTATACATTTTTTATTATTATCTCACTTAAAGCTCACAAAAATCTTATAAGGTAGATAATACAATTATCTTCATTTTAAAGACAAAATAATCATAAGCACGGGGAGACATAATAATACTTTCCAGGGTTACACAGCAAGGTTTAAAGAGGATTCAAACTCAGACAAGTTGGTTCTTCAGGCTGACCCATCATAATAACTACACCAAACTCACCTTAGTCTTTGAGAATTTACTCACTATTAGAAATGAATTAAAAGAAATGGAAACAATATGCCATTTGGTGATGATCTTGGATTCTGAAACTGCTGAAGTGGGATGGCTAGGAGAGATGAGCAGGAATAGCGATATTGCCCGAGGTTCAGGATCTGTGTGCACAAGTACAATATCAGAGGAACTGCTTGTCCTACTTTATGGGGATTTTGCATTCTTGAAGGGCAAAGATTTGGGACTATCTTGCTCACATATCTCCCCAATACTTAATAAAGTTTCAGGCGTATCTTTAGAATACATTTCTTCAGTGAACCATAAAGGACAGAGTCGTGTGACTGACCTACAAGAGAGGTACAAACTGACATCACCGAAAGTTAAGGAAAGATGGTCACCCATGAAAGTATTTCCATATTTGCAAGTATATGCTTGAATTGTGGCTAAGACAAGAATGATCTTTCTGATCCATCCTAAAAGAAGAGCACGGGTACCCATATGCGAGATTTCCCTTCATGGAACATCATTCTAGCATCTGCTGGGAAAGATCAGTGAAGGGTCTGCTCAGAGCATTAACTGTTCAACCACTGTTTTGTGATGAGAACTTGAGAATTTCACTGAGCTCCTTAAGCCCTGTGCTTTTCAGCCTCAAAGAGAACTAAGAAAATTGTAGCTGATCTCCTAAGTTTTATGGGCCTTTATTAAAAACCTGGTTTTTGGAGTGAACCAGAGACAAGTGTTAGCTGTATATGTATCACTGGCTTGATTGAGATTTAAACTTTCTCTACCATACCCTAGAACTTTTATAGCTGGCTTATTTGTGTCTTATAGGGAATTTATGGCTCAAGAGCTTCCAAGGGTTTCCTGTGACCCATTTTTACACAGATGTCTTTGTCGCTCGCAGGAGGCAAGGATCCCTGAAGCTGGTTAGTGATCTCAGCAGCCAGGTCTCTAAGGAAATTCCAGGTTACCCACAAGTATTTCAAGAGTCCTGGAAATTCTCTGATGGACTAACCCAAACCCACAGGAGCACAGCTTTAACAGGGCCAAATGGCCCATAAGGTGTGGAGGTATTTGCTCCCCTGGGCCTTTGTGTTTGCTGAGGGTCCAGGGGCAAAACACATGAAACTCAGGGACCCTTCTTTGGTAACCAGCTGCTCTCTCTGCGGAAGAACTGTGCCTGCCTGGTCCCTTCTATTCTCCCAGCCCTCTCAGGGCTGCTGTTCCAGAGCACACATTAGGCACCAAAGCTAACAAGAACCTCTTGGGTCTTCTAGCCAGAACTCTTATGCTCCCCACCTCTAGCCTGAATGCATAACTAGGGAGGAGAGTGTCTGGGGGAGGAGAGTGAGGGACAGGCTTCGTTTATTGCCGGCTTCACCTCTAACCACAAGAAAATTTTCCACCATTTCCATTATTTCTGGCATGAAGCCACGCAGAGGGAAGACAGACTTTCTGTTGAAATAAGGAGAGATGGAGTCCGTGAGCAGGTAAGTGAAGCAGGGAAAGAAGAAAAGAGAGTGAGCTGGAGAGAGCAAGCAGGGAGAACGGGGTGGGCAGGGAGAAGCGTTAAGTGCTGCCTGTTCATGTTCTGGGCCACGCTGTCCTGTTGGGTCTCTGAAGAGAAAATTCAGTATATGGAGTTATGTTTAATTCTATATGTTTAATTCAGTCAATAAATTTCCTTTCAATTCTATGTCATTCAAAGTTACTTCAGTATTCATGAGGAGAAGGGCTCACAGGTCCTAATGAATCAAGGACCTCATAGTTACTTGATTCATTATTAAATAATGTCTAAAAGGTTTTCTTTCCCAAATGATGCAGTTCTCAATTCTCACCATGCAAAATAATAAATCAACACACTTATAAATACATTGCCTTGAAGGTACCCAGATCGCCTGTGAGTTATATTCATTTCCGATTAAATGACACAAATTCATAACTTTCTCTTCTACTCCAGAAGCCAAGGAGTAAGAGTTACTAATTATGGGGATGACTTAGAATCCTGCCTGATTTTATTTTTTTTTTTTTTTTTTTTTTTTTTTTTTTTTTTGTGGGTACCAGGGGGACGACCTCAGGACCTCGCGCGCCAACAGGCACCCGTGCCACTGAGCGATATCACCGGCCCCTTTTTCGTATGTGGGTTCCGGGAGTCGAACTCGGGCCCTCGCGCTTGCAAGGCAGGCGCTTACGCCGCTGAGCCATCTCACCGGCCCCTGATTTTATTTTTTAAGAGGTGCCCAGTCACACACTTTGGTACTAAGATTGTTTCTGGTTAGAAATTATTTGTGGGGCACCCGAGAAAAGACTGGGACATCCTCCTATGATTTAAGATCTTCAATATTCACAGCCAACCTGTCTTAGATGTTCCTGGACAAAGGTTACTGTTGTCTAGATGCAGAGACAAAATGGAACACTTTTTCTCATCCCAACAGGAACTAGAATACACAGGAAGTAATGTCATCCTGAGAGATGAAATTTTAAAATACAAAACTAACGAGTTAGAAGAGATATAAGCAGTATTCTGAGACCCTTTCTGTCCTGGGAAGGAAAAGTGAGAGCAAAAAGAGAGACAGAGACAGAGAATATGGAGGAGGAAAAGCCAGCAGCAAGAATTTCACTGACTAGAACAGATGATGTGCACCTGTACAATTACACAAGAAAGAAAATGGAAAGTATGCAGAGCAAATAAGGGTACAGGGAATAGAAAATAGTTCCTTCCTGCCCTAAAGAAATATAAAAATGTCTTCAGATCAGGAGCCATCACAACCTTCCAATGGCTGTGGGTCTTCTCAGTACACGTCTAACCTAGAAAACACTCCTGAAAAAGGCTACAATAGCTTCAGTTATTAAGTCAAATTTTCTCTCCCTCTCCATCTCCCTCTCCTCTCTCTTCTCTCCTCTCTATCTCATAAACTCACCTTTATTCATTGATTTTTTACCTACCTGTAAGGAAAATATACATCATGACTGTTTCTCAGTTTTCTACAAATTTTACATTTAAAGAAAATTATTATCATACAATAAATATAACACAATAAAAACAATACAATAAATAAAAATAAGGCTTTAAAGATATGAATGAATGGTAATCTTAATATTTGTTATTATTCAATAAGACATTCACATAGCCTCTGAACACTATTTTTGCTATTTAATCAGGAGATTATATCTTATGTCCTTTAGAAATCTCATTCATCAGAATTTCCTAATCTACACAAATGCCAATCCAAGTTTAGATTAAACACAGGAATGGGGAGGGGAGAAGGGAAAGAATTTTTAGCACTTAATTCCAATTCATTGAGCTAGGACTAAGCTTGAAGAATCTTGGTAAACCAACAAAAGGTGCCAGTGCAGCTCAGTGGGCCAGGGGAATTTTTAAAATATAATTAGAGCCTGTCACCTTTTATCTTGGGTCAGTGGACATATTTGCCCCATTGACAGCTTGCTTAATCATTTACTCTACTCACTTGAATGTCAGAGAATTCTCTGGTGGAGATAAGTTCAAAGAATTGATTTAAATAAGAAGAAATGAGAGCGGGAAATGCTTTTTTAAAACTCACAGGATGGTTTATTTACAACTTATAACCTGTTAATAAATAATGACATCTTCCTGCAATAACTAGGGATCCACAAGCTCTGTCCTCAGTCCTCTGTTCCCTCGGTCTTTGAGAGGTCACCTATGAAACACCAAAGAGCCTTGGGTCCAAGATGTGCCTCTCATGAAAGACATGTTTCCCCAGCAGCATACAAGAAATAAAAACTCTAGGAGAGAGTAGTCCAATCATCTGATGTTTTTACCAGTGTATCCCTAGCACCTAGCACAAGAGAGATGCTAAACACATATACGACTTAGTATAAAATAAGCAGTACTGACCTTGTGATTCTTAGCCCCCACATACCTTTAGTCTATTGAAGAGAAACTTAGAGGTATGTTTGAGCTCAGAAACTGGGGCCTACTTCTAAAATCAGATTGAAACGAGGATGTCTCTGTAAGCCACAGGCCAAACAGAATAACACAGACTTTAACACAATGTCTGTGGAAATACATGGCTTATGATCAAACCTCAGATTTGCCATCGACTAGCCAGGGAACCTCAGGAAAGTTAATTCATCTTTGTAATCCTGTCTTCTTGTCCTTAAAATGCAGATAATAACAGGAGGTTTTATGAGGACTTTTAAAAGTGATGCTTATACTGTGCTTAGCAGAGAGCCTTCCGTTAGTCAATGAATGTGAGTTATTATTATGTACCAGACACTGAAGCCAGCCAGCAGCAGAAATTGGGCTCAGGAAGGCATTTGCTTCTCCATCCCAAACACAAATATTTATTCTTTATATGAAAAATTCTCTTCCTGTTTCATATGAAATTTTTCTTCCCAAGTAAACAACCATAAATCTCAAGTACACATCTGGACGCAGTGGCTTATGGGGAGATCCAACAGAAGCAAGCATAACTGTTCTGCACAGTCCCCCTAAAACTTTGCTGCTGGTGGAGTCCCCAGTGGGAGACCCATCCACAGAGTTTTACAAAGGTTCCCAATTCCATCAAAGCAAAGCAATCCATCCATTTCCTTATAACAATTGCTTGTGGTGGAGAAAGAAAAAGAAAAAAATTTAGGAGACTCAGGTAGTAACATGAAGAGTCACATCACATGGGTAAACAGTCAGGGACCATGGGGCCACAGACTTCATTCCTAGGAAGGAAGTTGCCTCTACAAGCATAGATGGCTCTGCTGTTGAGGATGGCATCATGGAATGTCTTCATTGTTTAGCACTGAGGGACTTTGAGCCACACACATCGGATTTTCCTTTTGCCAATAATTTTCTGTATTATCAGTACCATACTTGGCCTATGATAGAGCACATTCCTCTTGTGTGTGGAATACCCAGTCTCTCCTTCTCTCTCTCCCTCTCTCTCTGTCTGTCTCTTCTAACTTGACTGATCTTGCCACAGATGGTTACTGTGACCTTGGATGTCTTACAGCCATACTCCAACCAACAGAGTTAATTGGCTTAGACACTCATAGGATAATGCAGTGGCCCCCACCTGTCCGATAAAAACACCCTATTTCCAAAACAGCCTGTGGGAAATTTACAGGGTCATGGTCATGTCATTTACATGCAAATGACAAAAGAAAATCTATTCCAGCAGTCTGCATTTGAAGTGTGAACACCAGAAGAGGTTATATAAATACACAAGAGGGATGCATATTCTGTTAGCACCATTTCAGAATGCCAAGGAAAGGGACCCAACAATACCAGTGGTTACAAAGGGCTTAGGCAAAGGCCTATGACCTTGACATCAGATGCTTGTCTTGTGCTGATTCTATAGATCACCACTTTTGCCTAACATTTAAACGATTAAACCAAGGACAGTTCTCTGTCCTTGTTTCTATAGTGATCACATCTCTGTACTGCTCTTTGGCAGCAGAAAACCCCAGACTGGTCTCCTGCCTTCCTCAAAAGCTTTCATTGACAGCTTTCTCAATAGGAAATTACCAAAAAACATTCGACCAGCCCTCTGCCTCCTCCAAGGTCACGTTCAGTATGAAGTTCAGAGCTGATGGTTTTAGAGCAAGTCAGTCCATCACCATCTTTCCTCCACAGGTAAAAGTTAATGTTTCCTTTAAAAAATTTTATTTTTTTCTAATTTTAAAGATTTCATTTAGCTGGCAGATTTGATGGCTTATTAGTCCCAAAAGGAATGACAGCTTTATCTCATGATAAATCACCCGTCTGAAATCACCTACACTGTTGCAGTGGAAGAAAAGTTGACCTGCAGCACCATCTCCTGGCCTGTTCAGTATGCTGCACAAGAGCGAAGCATCAAGAAACAGCTGAGCACTTGCTGGGAGTGACTTTCAGACCACTAAAATACACAACAAACCACTGGTGATTTCAATAAAGTAGACCTAAAATATGAGTGTGGCCTTCTAGAAACCCCCAGCAACTGATTAGTGCCAAGTATCAAAACCCACCAGTGTGGCGTAAACCCAGGTACCCTAAAAGCTGCAATACATGCGGGTATTAAAAAGGAAAATGAAAAACAACAAAAACCTCTGTGATAATGTGAGATAACTCTTAGTAGAATACTAGTAAATGAAAAACATGTAGTATAAATTATGGTTATAAGAATATAAAAGGAAGCAAATGAGGAAATGTGAACAAAGGGATGTATAAAAATGATAGCGAATGTTTGATATCTATCTCATATGCAGTAGGCCTCTACAGTTGCAATAAGTTGTTCCTGCTTGCTTGAAGGTATTCTAGATATATATAAAAAAAGATTCATCTCAGCCTTTCTAAATATCACGTTACAATGATGTAGTTTACTCACAGAAAATCTCCCAAACGGAAACAAAGCAAATGTATCCAACTGACTTGGTGACCACAATCAACCCTGCCCAACAAGCTGTGTGTGGAGTCCTCTGCATGAGTAGCAGAGCATTGAATGAAGGCACCCCTGAATCTGAGCCCATGTGACAGCTTTAATCCAATCTCACGAATGTCCAGGGTCTTTACCTGCCAGTCACATAGTCCCTTTGGTTTATGCAGAATCCCTTGAAGAGATTTCTTAAAAGTCCATATCTGTGCCCTACTCCCTGTTTACAACAGAATCTCTAGGGCTAGAAGCCAAGTAATTGCAGGTTCACAATGCTCTCCTAGGTAATTCTAACTGCAACCAGTCTGTGAACTCACTATTGGGACTCGCTGGAGAATCACAGCTTATTGAAACAGACAAGGGACTCGATCAACTTCTGGCATTGCCGGTTGTGTGATGCCTACAAGAGATGTGAACTCGACTCTAGTTCTTCAAAGGCAAACACCCTTTATTACAAATGTTTCTTTACACCTGACACATTTCCTTTGGGTCCACCATTCCAACTGAGAAAATAACCCAATTTGTGTATAATTTGTATAGGAAGCATGGCTGCCTTATTTCTATATGGCCTATAAAAGTCAGGATCATTTTAACGTTGTCCAAATTCAGGATCTAGGAAGAAAAATGCCTTGCATAACAGAATGGGGTGCACACAGTTACACATGGGAGAGATCCTTTGTAGAACCAAAGGTATTGCTAGATGACTCAAGAACATTAATCGTGGCAGTGGGCTAGAAGGCTTCTAACAGAGCAAGACTGAAGGCTGGAAGCTTAATTTAATATATTTGCAGTGAATTTTGGTGTGAATAAGTACCTGAATTAAGATAGTAATCAAAAGGAAGCATGTTTTCTTTAAGGGGATTCATGAATCCTATTTCTGGAAGAGTCATCTCTACACTGCCCTACTCAGCATTGGTACATCCCTGCCTTTTGTCTCTTTCCACTCAATCCAAACTCAGGGTCCACGTATCACTGTGTCAGAGTTAACTGCATGATGTGCCCAGCAGATTCCAATGCCTCCCAGGGCAGATCTGCACCCTCCACTTCTCATACCCTGTAAAACTTAGACCAGGACTTTGTTCATAATGGAAACTCATAAGTGTTAGCTGAATTATCGAAAGAAGTTGGTGATTGGTTTTGTTAAGGAGTAAAAATGTGCTACCATGGAACAACCAGAGGGGGTGTTAAACAGAAATTTCAAGTCCCAATGATAGAGATGACAAAGAAGAGCACAGGTCATGGATTCTCTCACCAGTGCTTGAGACTTTTGGATGTGACTCCTCAGCTAGAAATGAGGGATGAGTGTGAAACCATGAGAATCTTTCAGAAATGCCTTTTCATAGGGGCATAAGTCAGGGCAGGGACTGAAGCTGAGCACTAAGACTAGAGCTTGTGCCTGACTCCCTAAAGAACCTCACCTGAACCTTGTCATCCATGGTAATCAGGTGAAGTATATTTTCTTTCATCACCTGTTCGGTGATCAGTAAGAAGGCCCCAAGGCAGGGGCCCTTTCTATTTCATGCATTGTGTAATAGGGCAGGAACTGCACAGAGGCAACAAGAACGGACAAGGAAATATGGCTGTTGTTCCTGAGAGCTGCAGAATTGAAAAGCTTCTGGTAACTGGGCAGTAGAATCCAATGTGCGTCATTTGGCCACAGACCTCCACCTGCGAGGCAGCATTCATCAGTCCATGAGCGCACATCTCTTACAGTAGTGTAAGCCACACTGACTCAGCCTCCCAGTGAGGTGAACTTTGGACAACTATCCACCATCTTCCTGCCCAGCTGGCTTTTTTAATAAATTGCCTCAATGTCTTGTCTCTGCTTAATTGACCCGTCACCCTCCCAGCAGCAGGCACTGGGGTCAGGTATCAAATTTTTAAAATTTTATTAGTACATCCATGAAGTTTACATTCATCTTAGGGAGTAGGTACATGTTCATATCATGTCTCTAAATCCCCTTTTCTCATTTTCATTATAGTTATAATTATTTTTAGTTCAAGTTTACAACATATTATAATTACATTCATCGTGGGTACATAATAAATCTTAGGTCTTTTTATTTCCCCTTTCCCTCTCACCTGCCTTTTGTTATCTCTTGAACCCCTTTCCATTTGCAAAGATCTCTCTCTCCCTATTTCCTTTTATCAATCCTTTACTTGTTTTTTATTTGTACTTTGCGTTACTCAAACGAGAGATACCATATGGTATTTAAGCTTTTGTGTCTGGTTTATTTCATTAAATTTCATTTTTCTACAAATGTCTCCAATTTATGCTTCTTTTTAGCTTCTCTATGTATAGATGACACATTTTCTTTATCTGTTTGTTGATGGACATACGTGCTGCTTCCAGGATTTAGCTATTATGAATTGTGCTGCTGTAAATATTGGTATGCATATATGGCTGCATATGATGTCTTTAGGTCTTTAGGGAAGATATCTAGAAGGAGAATAATTGGGTCAAATGGAATTTCTAGTTTTAGATCTTTGAGAATCTCCATATTGATCATCACAATGGTTGTACTGGTTTGCATTCCCACTAACAATTTAGGAAGATTCCTTTTTTACTACAATCATGCCAGCATTTGTTATTATTTGATTTCTTGATGATTGTCATTGTTTCTGGTGTAAGATGAAAGCTTGGCATTGTTTCAATTTGCATTTCTCTAGTGGTCAAAGATGTTGAACATTTTCATATGTTTATTGGCCATATGTACTTCCCAGAAGTGTCTATTCATTTCACTTGTCCATTTCTTTTTTTTTTTTTTTGTGGGTACCGGGGGGTCGACCTCAGGACCTCGCGCGCCAGCAGGCGCCCGTGCCGCTGAGCGATATCACCGGCCCCTTTTTCGTATGTGGGTTCCGGGAGTCGAACTCGGGCCCTCGCGCTTGCCGGGCAGGCGCTTAAGCCGCTGAGCCATCTCACCGGCCCCACTTGTCCATTTCTTGATTGAGTCTTTTATTTTGGGTGGCCTAATTTTTTTGAGTTTCTGTATATTCTAGATATTAGTCCTCCATCTAAAGAATAGCTGACAAAATTTTTTTTCTCATTGTGTAGGTTGTATCTTCACTCTCCTGATTGTTTCCCTTGCTGTGCAGAAGTTTTTTAATTTGATGTAATCCCATTTGTTGATTCTTGGTGTTATCTCTTGTGCAATTGGAGTTCTGGACAGAAAGTCTTGCCTACACCTATGACTTCAAATGTTTTACCTTATTTTATCTTCCAGAAGATTCACTGCTACTGTTTTAATGTTTAGATCTCTGATCCATTTTGACTTTAACTTAGTACATGGTGAGAGATATGGGTGCAGCTTCAGTCTTCTGTATCTATATAGCCAATTTTCCCAGCACAGTGTTGACTAGGCTATCTTTTATCCAACATCCCTTGTTGAAGAGCGCTTTATTGTTTTTGATCCCTTTGTTGAAGATCAAATAGCTGAATGTTTCTGGAGATGTTTCTGTATCCTCTATTCTGTTCCACTGATCTGTTTTTGTGCCGATACTATTCCATTTTTATCACTGTTACCTTGTAGTATAACTTGAATTCAGGTATTGTGATGTCTCCTGCTTTGCTCTTATTGCTATTGCTATTCTGGGTCTCCTCTGGTTCCATATGAATTTTGGGATTGTTTTTTCTCATTCTGTGAGGAATACTTTTGGTATTGTGATTGGGATTGCATTGAAACTGTGTAACAGTTTTGGGAGTATAGCCATTTTGACAATATTGGTTCTGCCTATCTAAGAATAGGGGCTATCTTTCGATTTTCTGATGTCCTCTTCAGTCTCCTTTTTTAGAGTCCTGTAGTTTTCATTGTAGAGGTCTTTTACTTTCTTTGTTAGGTTAATTACTAGATACAGTATTTCATTTTTCTTGATGCTATTGTGAATGATACTGTTTTCCTAATTTCTTTCTCTTTATACCTTATTAGTATAAAGGTAAAAATGTGACAAGCCTAGCAGGAAGACTGCTGCTCTCGCTGAGCCTGCCCTATGATAGGGAACCCTCAAAGTCTCTCACAGGTGCCAGGACCCTGTGTCACAGGACTCCTTCTGCCTTCCTCAGCTGCTGCATTAGTGGCACACTTGTCATCCACTGACATCAGACAAGCTCTGACATGCTTGTCAAGAATTCTCTTTAAATTCAAAATGGATCAGAGATCTAAATATTAAAACAGAAACATTAAATCTGCTGGAAGGTAGCATAGGTAAAACCCTTGGAGACATTGGTGTAGGCAAAGACTTTATGAATAAAAACTCAACCGCACGGGAACTATCCCAAAGAATCAATAACTGGGATCTCATCTTATTAAAAAGCTTTTGCACAGCAAGAGAAACCACCAACAGAGTGAAGAGACAACCCACAATGTGGGAAAAAATGTTTGCCAGCTGTTCCTCAGACAAAGGATTACTATCGAGAACATATAAAGAACTCAAAAAAATCAGACCTCCCAAATTTAAAGACCCACTCCAAAAATGGGCATCTGAGATGAATACACATTTCTCAGATGAAGAAATACTAATGGCAAACAAATATACAAAAAAATGTGCAACATCACTAGTCATTCGAGAGATGCAAATTAAAACAACACTGAGATACCATCTCACCCCAGAAAGAATGGCTACTATTAAGAAATCAACTAATAACAAATGCTGGAGGGGCTGTGGGGAAAAAGGAACCCTTCTCCACTGTTGGTGGGAGTGTCGACTGGTACAGCCACTGTGGAAGTCAGTGTGGAGATTCCTCAGAAAACTAGGGTTGGAGGTCCCATTTGACCCAGCTATTCCCCTTCTGGGTATCTTCCCAGAAGAGTTAAAAACATCGTACCACAGCGATATATGTGCACCCATGTTTATAGCAGCACAATTTGTAATAGCCAGATCTTGGAAACAACCCAAATGCCCATCAACTGAGGAATGGATAAGAAAGATGTGGTATTTTTATACAATGGAGTACTATTCAGCCATAAAGAAGGATAAACTGGAGACTTTTATAGGTAAATGGATGCAACTCGAGAAAATACTCATAAGTGAAATAAACCAGAAGCACATGTGTAAGCATCGTATTATCTCTCTAGTATGAGAAACTGAAAGAGTAAATAAGATCCAAAATGTACAATAGACATGGTGAATCAAAAAGAAACTGGTCAAAAGGAAAGAGAGACTGGAATAGGGAAAAGAAAGAAAGGAAAGGGAAAAAAAATTGTGTATATATATATATATATAAGATGGTTAAGATAGATACACTACCATTTTTACTTAGTTCATTGAAGAGTAAGGTTTGTGCCAATAATGTTTGGACAATTGAATGCTAATGTCTGGTGTCCTGAATAACTAACTTAAAGATAGTAATACGTAATGTATTAACCATTGTTACCCTCCTATTATGTTGGTTTGAAAATTTGTTCTTCTTTTGATTTGTTTTGTTTTTTCTTCTCTTTAAAATAAAATAAAAAAAAAAGAATTCTCTTCCCCTAATTTTTGAGGTTTTTGCTGCTTTAAACATGGTACTGTTAGGTGGGTGAAATACTTGTTAGACTGTCTGCCTCGCTTGTGTCTGTGGCTTCTTTAGGTGTGTGTTTGTGTGCTTGTAGGGTGTATGTAGATGGTGGGAGCCCAGTGAGGCCTCCCAGGAGTGAAGATAAAGTGGACTTCATGGTGGACAGTAGAGGTTACACTCCCTGATACATGAAGTTTTCTGACAAAAGAGCTCATCTACTGCATGAGCTCCTAGAACTTTCTAGGATCCTGCTTTAACTCATTCTGCTAGGGAAGGACAAGAGGAGAAGGAAGACTTCCACAAACAAGGAATACAGAAGACGGCAACACAGATTTTTTTTTCAAGTTTATGTAACTAGAAATATCATTGTTGTTTGCCTGCCATTGAAAATAATTTACCACTATTCAATTACATAAAACAGTTTTCATTTATTTTATTACCTCTCTCTTTCTTTCTCTCTCTCTCATCTCTCTCTCTCTCTCATCTCTGGAATCTCTGCTAAGTTAGGGCATTTACTTCAGCTCCATTAATCAGTCAGTAAGCACCTACTCTCAATACCCACTGACTCCCGTATGCTACAAAGATCAGCTGATTTCTATCCTAAAGAGCTTTCACCTATAACTGAGTCATGTACTGTATCTATGAACTATTGGGGTGGGACACAGATTTGCTGAACAAGATAGTAGAAAAAAAAGAGTATAAAATAGGCATACACTCGAAGTACTTAGTTTTAAAACTAGTGATTTATTGTTTAAACTATCTTATTTATTTTAAATTCATATTCTAGGTATGCACTTCCCACATCCAGCAAACCTAATAAATCACAAATTTGGATATATGCTAGTTATGTTAGGAAGCAGTAGCTCTATTTATAGTACAAATTTTCTTTCTTTCCTTTTTTTTTTTTTTTTTTTTTTTTTGAGGCAAGGTCTTACTATGTAGTCCAGGTTGGCCTTGAACTCACAGTGATCCTCCTAACTCAGCCTCCTAAGTGCTACAATTACAGACGTGCACCAACACACCCAGCTTAAAATTTCTCACAGCTTTTTAGAAATTGTTGAGTTCATGGATGACTTGAAAGAAAGTTTTGGTGAGCAACAGCTAACCCCACAGCTAGACAGCCAGGTTCCAGATGAGCTTAACTAATTTCCCGACAGTGTGACTTCAGGAAACTGCCTAAACACCTCTGTGCTTCAGTGTCCTCATTTGTAAAAAAGAAGAAAATGATAATACTTCCCCTCGGCAGGTTGCGGTAATCAGATGAACTCCTATAAGTGAAGTTCTTGGCCCTGTGGCTGGCCCTCATCTGCATGTGGTCCAGGTAGGAGTTTATTTTCCTAGAAAGACTGCTGCACAAATGTTTGCGCATCTTTTCGAAAAACAAATAGAAATTATTCCTTCGGGAAATAGAGGAAAAAATCACAAGTGCTATTACTTAGAGACATATTTTCCCCCTTGCACCTCAGTCTGAAAGCAGGCGCATTTCCCCTTTGACATCAAATTGATGGCAGGATCTTCCTCCTACTTCAGAGTCAGTCCCAACCAGTGAGAAACAGAAGGAAGTTCCCATAACAGGCAAATCATATTTCTCTTTAGGCCTGCTCTTCCTCTCATTAGGAATGAAAATAGGTAGATATGTAATGTATTGCTCCTCAATTGATGCTGAACAATACTTATGTCTAATCTCCATGTACAAAAAGCCATGCTTCTTTCCAATTTTATCAATAAACAATTGAAAAATGATAATAATAATTATTTTCATTGAAATGATGCCAGTGTAAAACCAAACATAAAGATAAATCAAGCAAAAACCCAAGCCAAATGAAATAATGACTCAGAAAATATTCTTATGTGATTTTTGTCCAGCCTAATGAAGTTTAAAAATAATGATCCAAATAATTCTGTTTTCTCATAAATATGATTTATTCTCATTTTTTATTTGAATCCCCAGTGTTTGTTCATTTATTCCATTTTATTGTCCTTGAAAATTGGTGAGGTCATGCTTTTTTAAATGTTTTTATTCAAATATAATAAAAATACATACACATTATACACATTCGTGAATTTTTACAAACTGAACATAAATTTGTGTACCCAGATCAAGAAAAGGAACTTACCAGCATCCCAAAAGTCCATTCCATGCCTCCTTCAGCCATTTCCTCCCTCCTAAAAGTAACCTCTATGCTGAATTTTAACTAGATAGTTTAATGTATCAGTTGGTTATCGCTGCATAACAAACAACCACAGAACTTCAACATTTTATGGCATGGTTGTAGAGGCAACTCTGCTTGTCTTGGCTGGGCTCTCTCACATATGTTGGGGTGCAGGACAGCCCTCTTCTGGCAGACTGGCCAACAGAATGTCGAAGGCAGCAAATAAGTGAACAAACAAAACTATGGAAGTCTCCTACTTGCTCAGACAACTGGCATAGCTGAAATTAGAATAAAGCTAATAAAGTGAACCACAATTGCATAGAATCAGCTCCTGTCTTCATTGAAAATTTTGATATTTTGTTCTCCACGGATTTTTGCATTCATTGTGATTTTTACAAACATTGCATTAAAATATTCTTCTTGATTACTGAGATTTTTAGTGTCCCCTAAATTTTGTGGGTTGGGGCAAGTGCCCTCCCTGTCTCAGCATAGTCCTCATCCTGTTGTAGAAATATACTCCATATCTTCAGAAGAGCCATAGTGACATAGCAAATAACATAAATTTTAGGGAGAGAAAGAATCAGAGCTATTAAAGCAGTTAATTTATCATAATTACTTTTCACCATTTGTGAGTTTTTGTACAAATGAAATCGTGTACCATGGATTCCTTTGAGTCTGAACTCTCTCCCATAACATTACATTTGTAAAATGCACACATAGTGTTGTGTGTAATTGTTACTCATTCCTTCTCTGCTGTGTAAAATCCCATCGTGGGAAGGTACCACGAGGTTGAAGGGCATTTGGATAGTCCATGTATAGCTATTATGAACAATGCTGATTGGAACAACCTCATCTAAGTTTCTGTTAAATAGCCATGCCTTTTAGTTGGACATATACCTAGCAGGGAACTGCAAGTCAGATGGTAATACATCTGCTCAGTGTTAGTTAGACACTGCCAATTTCCGAACAATTCATTCCTTTAGCTTTATTAAAAGAATTGATATCTGCTGCTGTAAGTCTTCCAGTTTTATTCTTAAGATTATCTTGACTATTCCTGGTCATTTGCATTTCTAAATGAGTTTTAGAAGTAGCTTGCCAACTTCCACCAAAGAAAAAAACCTGTTGGGCTTTTCAGTGGGCTTGCTTTGAACCTAGAAATTAATCCATCCACAGAGCTGGTGAATATGCTGTTACATAGCCCAGGTAGAAAAAGATTGCAGATAAAATTAATGCTATTAATCAGTCCACTAAGAGATAGGGAGAGGCTCGAGATGTGACTGGATGTAGGGAAGGAGGGATATGGGAGAGGGGACAGCCCAGTGGCAGGACCTCTATGTCTTCTGAGACATTTCTCAATACCACATACCTCTATATACCTACTTTGAATAAGACAGGTAGACAACAAATATATAAAATAGGTGGTCGGTGAATGCATTGTTCATAGAAGGCTTTAGCCTGAATGATTTTCCAGCCACACCACACATTTCACAAACATGTGACCTCATTGTCTTCTACTCCTCTGGCCTTGTGTGGATTCCTCCTTCAGGCACATGGAATTCCCTTCCTACTTGACATAATCTAATCACCCTTGACAAATGCACTTCACATTTCAGTGCTCTACAGAGTTAGCAGGTCCTCCCTGTGGTCTCCCACAGCACTCTTTTACCTGATTTTAAATCTCTACATTATACTGGGATGATCTGGCTACCAACCAGAGCCAGCCTGGACTAAGTAAATTTGTGTTGGACGAAAGAACAGGACCATTCCACTGTTGTCGGGCTGTTTGGTTTAAGTCGTAGGTGTCCAAACCTATGGCTTGCCTGGGCCACATTGAGCGAAGAGAAATTGTCTTGGGCCATATGTAAAATACATACATAGTATAGTCAATGTACGTAAATAGCAAACCTTCCATTTTTACATTTTAACTTATTAGATTATTTTATGAAATAACACATGCCCATATTTAGTGATTAGAAAACTTGTACATCTGCTTGCTAAAAATAAAAGCCTGTCTTCACAGGCTCACACACATGTGGATAGGTTGTATACAGTATTATTATCGCTACTCAAGGGTGTGTAACGAACAAGGGTGTGTAACGTTGGAAACACATGGGTTTCCATCTGAGTGTGTAGCAGGCACGGAAGGTGGAGTTAGCACTGTGCTGCCACACACAAAAAACATTCTATTGTTGCCTGTGCACTCTCCGTTGGAGCACTGCTCAATCAAGTCATGAAAAATATTGCTAAGAAGTTGGGAGTAGGGGTGGCTCACACTTACACTCTTAGCCTTTGGAAGGTCGAGACAGGAGAATCATGAGTTCAAGGACAGCCTATGCTAAGTAGTGATACCTTATTTCAAAAGAAAAAATTCACTAAAAAAATCTCATTATGATGTTAAACTTACAATTTTGCAAGGTCACATTACTAGCTGTCCAAGGACATGAGTTGGATACACCTAGTTCAGTTGATTTGTTAGTTGGTTTGTTTAGCTTACAAGACTTCATTTGGATTTAAGTTTAGTCCAAGAAAAAAAAATGTTCTAGTTTGGCAAACAGATATATGTCAATCTGATTTATTTCACTATTCATTTTGATTTGATAATATTTGTCTACATTCAGTCTCTTTACAGTGAAGATTTAAAGCAGATACATGGTTTGATCTGTTTTACATCACAGTTTCTAAGTTAGTTCAGAAGAAACCCATCAACTAATCTTTTTCAGCTACCAATTAGAACTCATGAAAAATCCTAAGCCTTTTCTGCCACTAGGTGGCAGGTTTGCTCCCAATATGACTAGCCGGACCGTGCCAGGCGCTGTCATTCAGGAAGTCTCTGCTGGGCAGGCTGGACCACTGTGGAGTTAAACTATGGAGGCCTGTTGGAGGAAAAATGAAGGCCAAAAACCAGACTTGAAGAAAACGGAGTCATGGGGAAAATAACACGTAGAAAATAGTAAGGAATACTGTAGAATATGACATTAGCCATTACTTTGCTGAAAGGTTGACAAAAAGCTAAATTAACCACAGCCACAAAATCAATAAAAAAGTGTGCAGGAGCAGAGAAGGTCAGGCAGTGCTGAGAAGCAAAGGAGTCTCCCGTCCACCCTCCGTGGTCCCCAGGGTGGAGGAAAGGAGAATGGGTGCAAGAATATCCTCAGGCTGGTAGGAGAACTGAGCTCCTGGGAACTAGGTGCGGGAAGTCCTCTCTAAGAAGGGAGATTGAAGGATTTAGATAACAGTGGATGGGGTCCCATCCCACTGCTTCCAGTTGAAACTACTGTCAGCTCCGAGAAGGACCTTAACCAAGTTTTGCTCTGCATTTAAGGGAACAGAGAACTTTTGGAGTTTTTTTCCTGCTACTCAGGGTTGAACTCAGAACCTTGGCACTGAGTTATTATTTTAGTGTTGTGTTTGTTTATTTGTTTGAGACAGGATCTTCCTAAGTCACCAAGTTGCCTACACTGGGCTCAAATTTGGGATCCTTCTCCCTCACTGCTAGGATTACAGGCATGCTCTACCACACCTTCCTCAAAGAACATTCATTTTCATCTATTCTGTGCAAGGAACTTGATGGGTTCTTTTTTTTTTTTTTAATCCTCACAACTTTATGAATTAGGTAACTTATCTCCATTATACAGAAATGAAACCCAAGGCTCACAGCAACTGTATATCTCATCCAAGGTCATAGGAGTAAGAGATGAGAGACTGAAACCCAGCATTTTTTTTTTTTTCATAACCCAAGGCTGATTCCCAAGGAATCCCACTCTCCTGTCCTGGTAATAATTCAAGCTTCTCCCTCCTGGAGTCACTGTGGGATGGAAGGAGACACCCGGGGCAAGCCCAGCACACTCTTTGGGGCATGCCCTTAGCACAGTGGTGGAGTCCTCATTATCCGAAGGGGAGGCCCTTCCCACCAAAGCCCTCCACCCTGGAGCCACAGCTGTCATCATGTAAAAATGACATCCTCGTCACCCGGAAAGGAACCTCCCAGAGATCCTGGTGGAAGGAAACCAAGCCGGATGGTGGGTGACCCTAAATAACCAACCTCAGACATCACTAATCCAAGACTAGTTGGTTCTTCTCTTCTGAATAAACTCAGAACACCCAAGGGCTCTGTTTAGTCTTTATAGTTCCAATTCCAATTTGGATAAAGGAATTTCCAGGCTCTAAGTAAGAATCAGAGTATGGTTTATGTCCATAGAGTGCCAAGATGGCTCCTGTAAAGTAAATCCAGATATTTCATGTGTCCTTCCCCAACAGCCACTCACTGGCCTGAGACAACTAACTGAATGATAAACCTTAAAGAGGCTGCAAGTTAATAGCATCAGTGGCCTTCCATCAGGACAGGATTTTCTTTTATATGTCACAAATTCTTCCTGGCCTAGAAGAAGGAAACAAGACCAGAGCAAAGCCAGAGACGAAGTAAATCCCACTCTTGTGGGAACTCTCCAGTAGGCCTGAAAAGAGAAAATCTGAGAACCACTGTCCTGTTGATGTCTTCATTGTTACAATAAAACATCACTCATTACCTTATGGTAGCATTTTAACCTTCACACATAAAGAACCTGAGTAATCACATCATCTGTGCCTTTTTGTTTTTCTGCTGTTAGTCTCAAAGAGACTACTGAGAACAAAGACACGGGAACGTAGTTCAAGATGGTAGAGAACACTACAGGCTGAAAGCATGACATCCTGGGGTGATGGAAACGTGAACAGAATCAGTTTCTTCATTGTCTTCCTTGCTACAGCATGAGTCATAAAACAAATTACCAAGGAAAGCAAGAGAAAAGCTTTACAAAGAGATAAGAAGAATCGTGTAGTTTCTCTATCAACATCTTCACCACCTTCATGATACCTGCTCTCAGGACTCATTCCTGACAGTAAGTTTGAGGTAAAAGAAGGAAAGAAGGACTCCCCACAAAGATCTGAGAAGAGGCAACGGTAACAGCTCTCCCCCAGCTGGAGTTTCCACAGACAGGTCTGCCAATGAGTCCTCAGGAGAAAGGAAGTAAGCAGGGCAGAGCATGATCGGGTAGGAAGGTCCAGAAGGCACTTCCGGCTTCCTTTGGATTCATGTTTTGTAAATGAAGCAAATCCATTAGTTTCTGTGGACCCATTATGACCTGAAAACATGAACTTGAGGTGATTTGCCAGCCCTGACAGGACACTTGAAGGAGAGAAGAGGAGAATCCTCCTAGATTTCAACCCCAATTAAGATTTCTCTTAATCAGTGGCCTTGGATGAAGTATGTACTGATTCTGATCCTCAGGTTTTTTATCTGTAAAATGGGGATAATTTATAAAGTTGCTATAAAAATTAAATTAAATTAAACCCATCTAAATCCATGCATAGAATAAGAATTGATAAATGAGGATGAGTGTAAACCAACCACCTGGGTAAACAACAGAGAGCCCTATGTGCTTCCTACAAAGCCTGACTTCAAGCAACACCTATCCCAGAGGCCTGGCTGGGGTGGAGATGTCAGCAGTGAACACCAGCAGAGAAATGAACCCAACGATGCCAAGAAGCATATGAAAGCAGAGGAAAGGATGCCCTCCCCACCACTAGATAGGCAACTATAATGGGGGAATTCATCAGTAGCAATTACAAGGGATATCAGGGGTAGCAGGACAGAAAATCATATTCAGTTATAAAAATACATTGTGTTGTAGCCATTCCTATTAGTTTTTCATTGCTGCTGTAACAAATTACAATAACTTAAGCAGCAAAAAACACAAATTGATTATCTTTTGTGACCAGAAGTCCCCTGAGTCCCACAGGACTAAAATCAGGATGTCAGTAGGGCTGCATTTCTTAGTGGAGGTTCAAGAGGGGAATCTGTTTCTTCGCTTATTCAGGTGTTGGCAATTTCATGGAATTTGTATTAGTTGCTCTCCTGTCACTAAGACAAAGTACCTGACAGTTGCAACTTAAAGGAGGAGAGTTTTATTTTGTCTCACGGTTTCAGTCCATCATCAGCTGGCTCCAAGGCAGAAACGGCATGGTAGAAGGCCATGGCAGAGTAAAACTGTTCACAACCTGGTGGCTGGGAAGCAGATAGAGAAGAGAGGGGCTGGGATGAGAATATACCCTTCTAAGTCATGCTCCCAGTAACTTGCCCCTTCTGACTGGGATCCACCCCTGAACCTGAGATTTTTGGGAAACGTTTTAGACCTAAACCGTAACATTCCACCCCTTGCCTCCAACTGATTCATGTCTATCTCATTTTGCAAAATGCTTTCAATCTCTAAGAGTTGCCAAAGTCTTAACAATTCCAGCATTGCAAAATTTCAAGTCCAAAGTCTCTGAGTCCAAAGTCAAATTCTTATATGTGAACCACTGTGTAAATCAAAAAAGAAAGCTAAGCACTCCCAACATACAATGGCACAGGGTAAACATTGCCATTCCAAAAAAGAGGAATAGGAAAATAGATAGAAATTGGACCAAAGCAAGACAAAGCCTAGCAGGACAAATATTAAATCCTGTAGCTGTGTGTTGAGCAACCAGGGCAGGTTGTGGTAAGATGTGAGCTCTAAAGTGTTTGGGCAGCCCCACCTTTATGACCTTGCTATTTGTAGCCCACATGGCCTCTCTCTTGGACTCGCTCTGCCTGCTGCCTGTAGCATTCCTCAGCAAACATTCCACATTCCCGACATCTCCTGGAGTCTCCACTGCATCTTCATTCTTACAGCTTCATTTACTGCCCCCTCATGGGCTCCTGGCAGAGAATGTGACACTGTTACCCACTTTTCCCTGGCCTCCCTTCCAAAATCTGCATAGAAGTCTCTGTGGCCCCATAGCTCTTGCATTCTGCATGCTGTAAAACCCAAACCATGTGGGTGACACCAAGGTTGCCCACCACCCTGAGCAGCAGCCAGGCCTCCTTGAACTATGGCTGCAGAGTACTCTCAGTGCCTGAATGGCTAAACTCAAAGTTACACTTTCCCTAGGCAGCCCTGAATGAACAGGCATCTCAGGGGCTCTCTTGTTAAATGAAAGATTTACAGTTTTACACTATTGAGCCTCCTATGGGTGAGGTCTTACCAGTTTCTGAGACATCTGTGAGGCATCTTCTTGCTCCTGTGTAAAGTACTTAGCTTCTTTTTTAACACTAATCTTTTCAGCAACTATGCTCTCTTTTGCCCCAACTTTGCAGAAATGTCTTTCTAGTTAAACTGCAAACCTTTCAAATAATTCATTTCTGCCATTTGCTCCTAGTTCTTACTGTATATCTAGCTAAAATGAACCAGCAGTACCCACACCACAGCCTGAACATTGGGATGCCTTAAAATCTCATCCACCAGATTAGTTCCCCACCATTAAAATCAGCCTCACAGAAAGTCTTAGGACATTGACAAAATGTAAGCAAATTCTTTCCGAATGAAACCTGCATGGCCTCTGTTCCAGTTTACTATAGAGTTCTCATTCCCAAATGAAACCTGAGACTAGTCTCTACTGTCCACATTCCTATCAACATTTTAGTCTTCTGAGCTCTGACCATAATCTCCTATTGAGCTCAGTTTACAGCATTCTAGGGCTTCTCTAGCCAGCATCTTTTCAAACTCTCCTGCAGATTAGTTCCAGAGGCTTCTAAACCACATGGTCAGGTACAGTCTCAGCAATTATTCCACTTCATTAATACCAATTTTTTTAGTCACTTTCCCATCTCTGGGACAAAATACCTGACACCCACAATTTAAAGGAGAAGGGGTTTATTCAGGCTCATGGGTTCAGTACATAGTTGGCTAGCTCCAAGGAAGAAAAAGCATGGTGTAAGGCCATGGCAGAGGAAAACTTCACTACTTGGTGGCCAAGAAGCAGAGAAGAGGGAAGCCAGGGATAAGAACACACCTTTCCAAATCATTCCTCCAGTGACCCACCCCTTCTGACTGGGTCCCGCCTTCAAACATGAGACATTTGTGGGGCATGTTACATCTAAATCATAACAGGATTATAGGTCCCTGCTTCACTGCTGGCTACTAACTGGAGCTATCTTTCACTCCTAGAACACTCTCTCTGGTACTTGCCTGAAGCCTCCTACATCTCAGACCAATAGCAAGCCATCAAATCCTTCTTTCACTGCCATCTCTTTGATTTTTCTTCCATAGTCACATTTGCCTCTTTGACCCTACCCAGGGAAGTTTGTCTGCTTTTAAGATTGAACCATCCAGATAATCTAGAATAACCTGCCTCACCTCAAGATCCTTAATATTAATCACACTTGCAAAATCATCTCATTTGTAAGGTAATATATACACAGGTTCTAAGGATTAGGATGTGAACTTCTGTGGGGGGGTTGTTTACCACATCATTACACATTTAACTATTTACTACCTTAGTGTGCCAGATACAGTGCTATGTGCTGATGTGAAATGTCAGAATCAGTAGTGTTATGTGAGGAGGAAGCTGGGGTGGGGGTTGCCATACACTGGAACATCTGACTTAGGGCTTCTTTGCAGTATTCCAAGGAGTGCCATTTATGTAAAAATACCATGTGGATTGTAACCCTTCCTATTCCTTAATTTCTATGACTCCCCAAAGCCCACCCCAGAGTTATGCTGGCTGCAATCCTTTCCTGGAGTTGCTGAAGGTCTCTGGACAGGAACACACCACTTCTCTGGGAAGCAGGAAATAAGCTCCCCAGGGGACTGAGACAGGGACCATGCTAGATCCAGGTTCTGCCTTAGTAGAAAGACCAACAAGACCAGGCAGCTTCTGCAGCATCCCAGAGAGGCCCCTGGAGATAGGTGCTGCTGCTTTTGTTTCCTGACTTGTTTCACTGTCCCCCAGGGGGCTAGAGAGGGAAATGCTCATGTCCTCTCAGGCCACATGTAGCTACAGATCATAAAAGAGAGATGAGGAGAGGGCAGAGAAAAGGTTTGTTTCTCAGTAACTGAAGCCCCTTCCGCCTGAGGCTCACTGGCCTATATTTTGCAGCTCTGAGGCTCATGGGAGCCCCCAGCTTGCTGGTTTATTCACAACCACAAGGGTGGTGAGTCAGCACTGTGGTTAGCTCTAGGTTGGGAGGCCACAGCCCTCAGCAGAGTCCCAGGTGGGGCAACCTCCCACTCAGCCTGGCCCATGGTCCTTACAATGCTAAGCCTCCACGATTGGCTGGCACTCCAGCCTCACACCTGAGCAGCAGTTCACTTTGCTGAGTGCAATGCTCCCCAAAGCCATGGCATAAGAAGTGAAGGATAAACTCGAAAAGATGTCATCAGCCAGTCTAACAAGGACCAGAGCAAACTGACAGGGTGTTGTGCCTTCCTTTGATCTGGGATCCATATCCAGAAGCCAGGCCCTGACTCCTGGGATCCAGATATGACCCACTTCACAGCAGTTCTGACCAGTCAGCCCCCTGGGGCAGGTGCAGTTACCGGGAGATGGTGTGTAGTATCCCCACAGTTAAAAGACTCTTAATATTCACACCTCAAAACCCCAAATGCCAGCTATGTTGTCACTTGTCCTCCTGCCACTTAAAATTAGCTGGTAACAGAGGCTTTATGGAATAAATCCTTCATAAAACATAGCAATGGTTTTTATCTTTCCTGCATCCCTCTTTGGAGCTCAGTTACTGACAGTAGCTGTAAGTGGAGCAAGGAAGAAACTTATCAGTGATAAATTACCAGCTGTCACCAACAGCCATGTGTCTTGGAAGGCGAGTCTTATTCTAAAGAGACCCACTGGAACCCAGCACTGGATTACCCTGCCAGCAGGTCTTTTGGGGTACACCCCAGTAGTCTGTGGAGAGACACTGGCCCCCAGATATGGCTCTGGGATATCTTCCTTTCTCATCTTGCTCTAAAAAAAACACCATTGCAGTGACCAGAATACTAAATGCCTCAGTAATGTGTAAACTGTAGCTTCGATGATGAAGGATGACAGAGAACTCTGCTGCTGATGATGATAAGGATGACACAGATTATTTGACCCTACTCAGCCTCAGATGGCTGATTACAGGTAGATGTGGCTTCTGTTAACAAAGTTACATAATTTCCCTCTATTCCTAGTCTACTTCTAGTAAAACCTCCCTGAAAAAGACTTCATATCATTTCAAAATATCAACATGTTGTCATCTTCACATTTCCCTACTAAGTTGCCATGTTTCAGCCTCAGTGAATTTGTAGTCTAGACCAGTGGTGGCGAACTTATGGCACATGTGCCAAAGCGGGCTGTTTGTATCACTGAAAACTCTAAAAGGTTTGCCATCACTGGTCTGGACCTTAGAAACACATTAGTAGCTCAACTATTTAATAAGCAGATGCATCAAAGGGATTGCAAGTCCCCAGCTCAGAATGCTCCCCACTTTCTGCACCACCTCAAAACTACCTGCATCATCTGAACCTGCCAACATTAGGGATTTAGGGGCAAACTATTTCTTTTCACTGGGATCAGTGCTGGTCTATCTACTAACATGGGTGAACCATTTGGTGCACACAAAATCAGAAAAGTAAAGTCCCATGTTGCATCACCAACTCAGGATAAGGCCTGTTGGTTAAGAGTGCTTGTAATGTGTCCAGGAATTGCAGGAATGCAGCCCTGCTGTCATGAAGATATAGAAACGTACATATGAAATAGTTCAGAAAAGAACAATTATAACAAACAGGAGTCAGGGTGATTTTAAAATTATGTACTGTCCTTAGGGTTGAAGGTGAGAACCTCTCAGTTGGACAGGTGGAGTTAGGCAGTGCCATTGCTGGGAGAATCTCAGGTGCTCTGGTTCAACAAGGCTCCTGTCACTGAAGATCTGGGAAATCCCTCAGCTGTTTCACTGCCTCTTAGAAATGCTTAGCATGGGTGTTCCCTCATTCATGTGCTGCAATTGGCCCAAGTTCCTCGTGTGCCCTTGAAATGAGTGAACTTGGACCACGCTCTACCCCAGCTCACTAGTCTTCTCATTCTTCCTCCAACATCCCAAGTTTGTTCCTCCCTCAGAGGCCTCCCCTGCTCTTCCCAGTCTGCAACATCCTTCCCCGGCTGCTCTGTCACCAGGCACCTCTCTGTGAAGGCCTCAGCTCACACATCTGCCTGCAGAGGCCTTCTCTAACCCCTCCCTGAACAAGTCCACCCCATGAAGGGGCTGCAGTCCCACCATCCTCTCTAGTTCTCTCACCACAGTCTGACGTTATCTTAGATCAGGTTTGCTGATTGTTTACTATTGCCTGTCACCCTGTGCAAGCATGAGCTCCAGGGAAGCAGCTCACATGTCTGCCTCGTTCACTGCTCTGTTCCCAGGCTCAGCTGGTCCTGGCACAAGTGAGCAGCTGGTAGAAATTTGTATAAGGAGTGTGGAAAGAGTTTCAGGTGTGTATATTTGATGGACAGGATTCCCACTTGAGGTCAGAATGGCAGGAGAGAGCAAGGAAAGCTGGACACTGGTGGGGTCCAGAATAGACAAGCCAGAGATGATTAGACCAGGCAGCCAGCTCAGGTGTCTGATGGAATAGTGTCCTGGCTCAAGGATGAGTGCAATCACAAAACACAGTGAATGTTTAAATTTTAAAATTTATTACAGTAAAAATAAACATTGTCATTAATGCTTCTCAAAATATTCTCCCTCACTTCAAACACGCTTATCTTTCATTCTTGTCACTTTCTGCAGCAGTTCTGGAAGTCCTCTTTCCTGAGTGTCTTTAGTTGTGCTGTCATGGCTGCCTCAGTGTTCTGAGTTGATTCAAAATGTTTCCCTTTCATGATCATTTTGAACTTTGGGAAAAAGCCAAGTTATATGATGCCAGATCTAGTAAATATGGTGAATAAGGACACATCGCGATGTTTTCACTTGACAAACATTGAGATAAATGGTTGATAAATGCAAGGTAATAAAAAAATACAGTGATTGTTTAAAAAATTTACGACAGTGAAAAAACACATTGTTAATCCCCTAAAAATACTCAAAATACTCCCCCACTTTGAATACAGTTTTCCCATCATTATTGGCAATGTGTCTTTTCCTGTAATTTTTTTTCATTATTTAAGCATTCACTGTATTTTCAGATCATCCCTTATATAAAGTTGTGTCATGTCACCCCCATCCCCACCAAGGGAGGAACAGGGCTTGAGTATAAAATTATTAGGGTCCTCAAAGCTGGTGACCAAAATGCCTCCAACAGACCTTATTTCCAGATAGCTTCCATCAGAGAAGCCTGGTTCTGGAGAAACTGTGAGGGAATGTAGGATAGAAGTCCAGAAAAGCATTAGTTTCCCTCCTCTGCTGAATTCTGAGCTGAAAATCCACAGAAATAGATAGAGGGATAGAGATTTTTTGATTAGCTATGTCAGATTGTCAGGGGTGGGGGCCTAAAGAGGTACTTTGGCAGGAGAGATCCCCAGGAAAAGAATGCACACTGGGCAGACATCAGTTCAAAAGGCAGGCAGCAGCAAGAGAGCAGCTGCATCTGTGTTGTTTATTGCTTATATATGCCATTATCACCTATTTACATTCTTCTCTGCTGGGCTAACCAGCAACGTGTGGTTTGCTACAGCTCAGTCAAGGTTACATAAACATATTCCCCACTGTGCTAGACAGTGGGGTCATGTCTCAAAGCTGGCCAGAGGCATCCTTATATGCCCCCTGAGCTTTTAAGCCTGGAGCAGTCTGTCTGGAGAGGTACAGCCATCCCACTCACTGAAAGGTCAGGGGCAGGTTGTCTCTTATGAGCAGCCCATAGAGTTGACCCCTGTGTACAAAGGCCACAACAATATAGGGAACAACAAAACACTACCAACCCCACTGTCACCATAGCGCAGTTTAGGGCTAGCCAGCACCAGGTGGATTTTAAGGATTTTTATCATTGAATGAGGGGGTCTTGTTGTAAAGCTTGAATGGTGGACACCTCTGCATCTATTTTTTGTACAGCTTTTTGTACCTGTGTCTGGTGGTCAGGGTGAAAAATACAACATTTTATATGTAAGACAGCATAACTGTCTCTTTGTGTTGTAGTCAGTAAATCAAGAGCCATGTGGTTTTGTAAAACCACCACTTTTTTTTTTGAGATATCTCATCCAGAAGCAAGGTCAAAGCTTGTCAAGTGACATTTAGGGCCTGGGCCATATATTGAGCAAGGGCTTTAACCTGTAGGGCTAGGTCTATGGATTTTGTCCCTGGCAACATCAAGGCTATCAGATAAAACCATCAGGCCACCCATTTAATGTGGTGTCACATGTGGTACACAGCATCTCATCTCAATTATGGGGTGTGTCTATAGGGATGGGTCTGATAGTGTCTTTGACACATGGAAATCCCCATATATAGCGTCTTGTCCAGTGTGTGGGTAGATACACCCACCCCCTGATGTTACATAAGACTTTTGTCATGGGCCAATCGGTGGGCACCATACTGATGAGTTTTTGGCCATCTCACTACTTGTTTGTATCAGTAATCAGCAATGTATGGTTATAGAGGTCAGGGAATATCCACCCCACAGTTTTGTTTTTTATCAATGCATTTACCTGTTGAATACAAAGCAAAGCCATGCCCAGCAATGTTATTGGAGTTTTTGTCATCTATCCCCAGTCATTATACATAACAGACCCAGTCCCTGTGGGGTGGTTGTGTTTTTTTGGATCAGTATCTCAATGGCCTGGCATTGTTGATCCCACGCAGAGCTGGTTTGATTTTGTTGTCACCAGTTGGTCCAATTGAACAGAGACGTCAGCACAATTTTTTATGGGAGCCCCTTGGCTATGTCAGTTGGGAGTTTAATACACACCCAACAATGCGATTGTTGGTGTATACGGGTAAACATGTGTGTCCACAAGACAATGCTTTTAGCATGATTTATCCTGGTCAGAAGGACAGGACAGAAAGAGAAACCATTATAGGGAGATCCCACCCTTTTGGGAGGATGAGGACCACATGCTTTCCTGTGATAGGATTGTAGCTGGAATCATCTTACCCCCGGCTTAGAATACCACACCTGGGTTTTTGTTGTTACTAGGGGTAAGGGAGTTGGGGCTAGGTCCGCCACCCCTAGAGGGATGGTCCAAATAGCCACAACATCACTTTTTTTTAGACTGGTGGCTCTGGGATTAGGCAGGGAGTACAGTGAGGCCTTTAAGGGGCATATTGAAGTCCAGGCTGTACTTTTCTAGCACGTTTTAGTTTTTTCCCCTGGGGCTCCAAGAGGAACACCCAGTTTTTCATCAAGGCATCTTTGGGCCAATCCCAAATCCATTTATAACAGCCTCCAAGTTGTATCGGTTTTAACATGGGGAGGATTAAGGCTCCATGTATTACTTTAGGGTCTTGTTTTGTGGGGTGGATGCTCAGATGAACCACTTGTGTTCTAGGAGACGATCTAATGGGCTGTTACCCATACATCAGGACTGGTCATTGAGCAATTAAACAGCCTGGGCCCCTGTCAGATGTTATTTCTAGCAGCATCAGCAGTCAATTTACCTGGTCAGAGGTTATTTTTAGCAGTCAAACATTGTAATGCCTGATCAAGGCATCTGTTAAGTCATTTCTCAGTGAGAGGAGGGGCTTATGTCCTGAAACATGGTACACTACATGGTCAGTTGTTTGTCCATGGTCCCATAAGTCTTGCCATAAGTCAGCGTGCCACAAAGTTCAGTGTCTTACCTGTCAGTCCTGGGCCACCCAAGTCAGTAGCCAGAGCATCAACCTTCTAAATACGGCCCAGTTGTCTGTGTAGACATGTAGGGGACCTTTTTAGTGTATTACAAGTAGCCACACTACCTGCAACTCTGTCCATTGGCTTAACCCATCTGTTTTGGTTTTAAACCAGAGGATTTTTGTACTAGGCTGGACAGGGCAGGGCAATGTCACAGCTACACCCATCAGTATACCAGGCATCAGGTGGAGGTCCCTGTTTTTCTTCTGTATAGGGGGTAGGTGTCATAACCTATAGGCTGTTATCCTGTAGTTTTTTGTATTGTTTATGTCATGGGTCCCAAAACTGTAGTCAACTCAGCTGCCAGTGGACAAGCCAAAAAGGAGGTCCATTGTTTGAGGCCCATTGTATTTGGTCTGTATTTTTAATGTTGTTTTCCCATGATCCCCTTACAGGCATGTAAAGCAGCCTACATTGTTGTCAACTGTTTTTCAATCAGGGAATACTTTTGGCTTTCTTTTATAACTGTGACCAAAATCCAATAGGGTGTTTTTGCTTTTTTTGTTTTTGTCATAGGCCCTAGCCAAACCCATCATTTTTTACATTTACAGTTAGGATAAATGGTTGGGCGGGGTCAACTACCCAGAGGGCTTGTACCTGTGTGACTATCCTCTTGGAGTCCTGGAAAATAGCTTTTGCTGTGTCTGTCCAATCCCTTGTCACGCCCTTCCTGGTCATCTGGTATAAGGGGCGCAACGGGGTGGCGAGGTACGGTATATGTGTTCACCAGAAACCTAGCAAGCCCATATACACCTGCAATTGGCATACTGTCGTGTTCTGGGGCATGTCTGGATCTTATCAAGTATGGCATCGGAAATTACTTTTGTCTTACCTGACCAGATTAACACCCAAGAATCTGACAGACAAGCCAGTTTCCTGGACCTTGTCATCAGTGATCCACCCCCTAGGCTAACAAAGAGCCCTTCAGACTGTGTGCAGCAGCTTTTAAATCTGTAAGGCAATTAGAGGTTAACATAATATCATCAATATATCAAAACATAACAAAACAGTAACACAGAATGAGGGTCAGGTCCTTCTCGCAGAGCACCTGATCCCCCAGCTCTTTCCTTAGCTGTGTTTGTAGCAGTGCCTCCTTTTGTGCAGCCCGGCACTTAGCCTCAGGCTGGCCTCCTGTACAGCCCGTGACATTTGGGCTCGCTCCTATTCCTGGCAGCTCTGTGTCCAGTCACCAGTTGTCTTGCATATGACCTCAGACTATGGTTTTATCACATGAATTTGCAAGCAAAATTTTTTCTGCGTGGTGTCAAACTGAGCACTGGTCATTATGTACACCCCCAGTATGTATTTAGGAAGCAGGGAAACATAAACATTATAAGGGTGCAAAGACGGGCACTGGATACTCAGGACCAGGCACTGGTCCAGGCTGGCAGGGTTTTGTTTGTTTGTTTTTCTTCCCGGTGGGAGGAGGACGCACGCCAGATCTTGGCTGTGTTTTGTGTCCATGGAGCCTCTGTCAGGTCACCATGTGCTCAGTCGTCCCTGTCGTTACCCAGCCAGGGGCAGGGCACAGGGCCATTCCGGCTTTTGCAGGTAGAGCGGCGCAGGGCGGGGTGCGCGGAAGCTTAGCCCCTCTAGGCACATGGACCGGTCCACCAGCTGGGCCTGCCACTGTTGGTCCTCCTGGTAGGCCTGCAGCTTGTGTTGGTAGGAGGCTTGCTCCTCCCGAAGCTGCCTCCGCAGCTCTGACATTTTGTCGAACCAGTTTCCTGGCTTTGTGTCTCCAGCTTTTTTAGCCTCTAGCCGAGCCCTCAGGGTCCTGGGGCTGTCAGGATCATCCTTTTGGCCTCCATCTCTTGTCTGTGGTTCTGGCGATTTTTTTCGGGCTCAGTGTTGCTTCCGCGGTCACCCATCTAGCGGGAGCCGCAGAGCGTGGCGGAACGGGCTGCAGTTTTCGCGGGTCTTGTCTTACCTTGGCGCCTTGGCGTTTTATTTTTATGTTACCCGGGTGTGCCAAAGCATCAACCATGTCTCGGATTGGGGAGCCGACCCGAACGTGCCGGCCGCCCGCTCACCAGGACCAAGCGTTTTACGTGCTGGTTTTCCAGCCACAGCTGTGCGTTTGGTCAGTCCCGTCTGTACCACGCTCACAGAGCCTCCGGGTGGCTTGCGCCCAAGTCTGCGAATGGTTTTTTAGTTGTTGTCGGGCGCTGCCCACAGGGCCCTATCCATCCGCATTGTCACCCTCATTTACATGGCCTGGGCGGCCTCGCCTGAGGCTGTTTTCGTAGCCAAGGCTCTTTTACTTCCATCTCCTGGCAATGGCAATAATATCAAGGGACTCTCCCTGGACTTACGCTTTGGGGAGGATGCGGTACTTTTTGTGTCTCACAACATGATCTCCGCGGCAACCAGCCCATTGTTTTAAATCTTCTCTCTGTTGTGTGATCTTTTTGATCTGTGCCTGCGTGAACCCAGCACTGTATTATTTTTGTTAGGCATCTCAGGGCTTTTCTTGTCACACTGGGTCCAGTGCCACCACTCAAAGCCTTCCATCCCCAGGGCCTGTTTGTTGCACCCCCCCACACACACACCATTTTATTCCTGACCCGGCCATCTGTGTCCTAGTGCCTCTGGTCAGGACGCTGTTCACAAAGACCAAGAGCTTTTTGCTCCAAACCTCCCGGGAAGGGAGCATCAGGACAGATTCAGGCCCGCCACTTCCCACCAACTCACAGTCAGAGGGAGGAATTTGTATGTCTAACACTTCCAGGGCTCTTAAAACATCCCCCATTTCTGGACAACTGCATCCTAGTCCTCTGGAGACTTCCAAGCTGCCAAAAATGTGGCTATAGATAACAAAGGTGAGGTTGGGGCTCATGTCAGCACAACTCCAGAGCTCTTCCTCAGGGGTGGGGGACACTCACCTCACCATCCTGCCAACTACGTGTATTGTCATGCCTCAGGGCCTGAAGAGGTACTTTGGCAGGAGAGATCCCCAGGAAAAGAATGCACACGGGGCATCGGTTCAAAAGACAGGCAACAGCAAGAGAGCAGCTGCATTTGTATTGTTTATTGCTTATACATGCCATTACCACCTATTTACATTCTTCTCTGCTGGGCTAACCAGCGCATGCGTGTTTTGCTACAGCTAAGTCAAGGTTACATAAACATATCCCAGTCTGCACCTGTGCTAGGCAGCGGGGTGGTGTCCTCAAAGCTGGCCAGAGACATCCTTATATGCCCCCTGAACTTTGAAACCTGGAGCAATCTGTCTGGAGCAGTGCCTCACACAGATTCTTTCTAATTTATATATTTAAGATGTATTATATGATGTTTTGATATTTGTATACAAGTAAAATGATTACCACAATCAAGCCAATTACCATCATATCACAGTTATTTTTGTAGCAGGAGCACCTTAAATCTACTTTTATTAAATTCCCCAGTATCCAATGTTACTATGAACCGTAGTCCTTCCTCATGCTATACACCCTGGCTCTAGACTTATCCTCCCTACCTAATCACAGCTTTGTACCCTTCGACCTACATCTTCCCATTGTTTCTCTGGTGCCCACCATTCTATTCTCTACATTTTGACTATTTTTAGTTCCTACAAATGAGAGAAGTCATCCAACATCTTTTTCTGTATCTGGCTTGTTTCTCTTAACATAATGTCCTACAGGTTGGTCCATGTTGCAGCAATTGGTAGGATTCTCTTATTTTTTAAAGGCTGAATAATTCCATTTTGTCTGGGATTATATCGCATTTTTTATCCAGTCATCTGTCAATGGACACCTAAGGTTGTGACATATCTTGGCTGTTGCAATTAATGCAACTTTAGAAGCTCATTGAAAAATGATTGCACCTTTGCCCCATAGCACTACCTAATCTGGAAGCATTGTCCTAAATCAAGGAACAGGGAGGTCCAAGGAAAAGAAGGAATGACCTAATGGTCTTTCCCTGAGGCTTCAGGATCTGAGGAGTAGGTAAGATTGAATTCTTCCCCCGTCCCATCCTATGGCTTCTGAAGTTCTAGCCCCTATGGTGTGCCTGGCAACTTGTTTTATAATTCTTATTTTCTAGATTGTAAACTGAAGACTCAAAGTGTAATCAACCAGTAATAGATAATGTGCTTGTCTTCCTGACAGGTTGCCATATCCACTCAACTCCCTCCCTCTATCAGAGACTGGAGTTTTTTCTTTTTCTTTTATTAGTACATGTTTGCAGTACATAAGGATAATTATTGTGGGGAGTTGGTACATGAACATAACACATCCAAATTCTTTTTTCTCTTTTTTATGCTATCCCCTACCTCTCCTTTCCCTTCCTGCTCTCTCCAACTCTTGGTCCTCTTCCCATTTGCAAAAGTTCTATTTTCATCATTTTTCCTCTTCTAAGAGCAAAAGCTTAGAAATGGCCTATACATCCATCAACAGATGAATGGATTAAAAAAAGTGATATTTATACACAATGGAATACTACTCTGCCATGAAGAAAGATAAACTTGAGGCATTTGTAAGCAAATGGGTTAACTTGAAACCATAATATTAAGCTAAATAAGTCAGACACACAAGTTTCAATATCACAGCATGGTTTCTCTTATATGCAAAAAAATATATATGGACAGAGAAAGAAATGGAAGATAGATAAACAGGGAGATCTTTTTCAAATGGAAAGGGGAAAAGAGATGGAGGGAGGGGGAAGGGAGAAGACAAAAGGTGATGGGAAGAAAAGAGAGAGACTTGAGTTTTCAAGGTGTGGAGTGGGCAGCAGTCAAGTGAGGCTGCTCCCTCCTGCTCATGTAAGGGAACCTTTGTTAGGCTGGGCCATGGTCTCGTGCTGGCTCCCAACAGAACCATGCTGGGCCAGTAGATTAGCCTCTCTGGGGGGTAGGTCTAGGTCTCAGTGGTTTTACCAAGGTCCCCAGTGATACCAATTTGTACCCAGGGCTGTGAATCACCAGTCTGTGGAAGTCATGATAATTACCATTCTCATCAGCATGGAAAGAAAGTGTTCAGGGGGCTTCTGAGAAAGCAGACATCTTTTCTTTTAAAAATAGACAAATCGAGCTGGGGGTTATGACACACATACCTGTAATTCCAGCTACTCAGAAGGCTAATTCAGGAGGGTTACAAGTTCAAGCTTAGCCTGGGCAAATTAGTGAGACCCTGTCTCAAAATATAAAACATACAAAGGGGTGGGGTTGTAGCTCAGCACTCCCGGGTTCAATCCTTAACACCGCGAAACAAAACAAGTATCAGTTGGGTTTTCCATTGCTTAAAGTTGTGAGCGCCGTAAGTGATGTAGCCATACAGAGAGCAGTTGAGCTGCAAGTGAACGAGGGTCAAATCTGAGGCAGCGAGCAGAAGCTAACAATGCAGACAGGCTCACCGACAGTGGGGAGGTTATGTGGATCAGATCACCAGATTTCTAGAGTTTTCAGCTACTAAAAGTAATTTGAACCAGATGTGGCGGCACACACCTGTTATCCCACCACTCTTGGAGGCTACAGCAGGAGAATCACAAGTTCAAGCTCAGCCTGGGCAATTTAACAACTTAGCAAAAACCTGTCTCAAAATTAAAAATTCAAAAAGGGTTGGGGATACAGCCCAGTGCAAAAGCCCTAGTTTCAGTTCCCAGTACTGAAAAAAAGAAAAAGAAAGTAATTTGTTAAGGTCATGATATTTATCTTGACTTTTTTTTTTTCTTTCTTTTTTATGCATAAAGAACCCCTCCTGAAAATGGAGAAGGCCAGGTTTGAAGTTTGGATGGTTATTGAAATTAACAGCCAACATAAGGATCCTGGAGTATCTTGGATTTCAGTAGAACATCGACTACATTCTACTCATTTAGCAGATCACCCTAGTGACTAATGTGCCAAACCACTTTTTTAATCAGATTGAATCTTAAGTTTAGTAATTTTCCATTTAGAGCCTCCAAATTAAATGCTAGAGCGGCCCCTTGATTATTTGATCATTATAAGATAATGAAAGCCAGGAAAAAGCAGTCACCAGTAATACAAGTGCTTCTTGAAATGTTCTGGTGCCACATCCCCTCACATAGGAAATTGGCTGCAGATTTTTAACTCACGTGCAGAATTGAGGCAGGTAGATATTTTAGCATCAGTATCCAGGAGCTAACTGCAGGTGGCGCTCCAGGGTGATAGTAATGCATCTGAACAGGCTATTTCAACATCTGTAAAGAGAAGTCAGTCCAGCCTTTTTTTTTCTTCCTGATAAAGTTAATTGCTGCAATTAACATACAGTATAAGACTTCATGGCACAAAAAAGGAATAACCAGATTATAAAAGCCGTAACTTAGAAACTTTGTCAAGAGCTGCAGTGATCACACTCTAATAGATAGAAATGTTCTAAAGCAGTATCGCACTAATGCTCTGCGTGAGGGTGTCTAAAGAGGGAACAGTGCCTACATTAGTGCTCAGGCTCTGGGAAAGAAAAAGCTCTTTGGTCTGTAATTATTAATCTGCTACTCCTTATTTAGAACACAGCTACTTGATGCTTGCTATTTTTTCCTAGCACACACCCCACTTTCACGTGTACATCAACGTGACTAAAATATGCTTTTGACACTTTGCTGGCTGTTGTCGCTGCCTGACAGGCAGGCTCAGATCCTCACCTTGCAGCTGTTTGCCCTAACACGGGGTCTATGATGTTCTAGAGTAAAAACATGTTCATTTAGACACTTTCATAAGGTCACCAAGTTTGGATTTTCTGCCCTATTTCCAGAGCCTATATTCCACTCACACTCTTCCCTTTGAAGCCCTCTGATTCCTGAGGAGGAAGCTTCTTCCAGAACAGGAACTCTTTCTTTTCTATGACCTTGGCAGCACCTGGCCTCCTCCCTCCCATTCCATGTCACCACAACCCAAGCCCTAGTACTGTCCCACTGTGGTCAAAACCAGCATGGAATGCATGCCCTGGCACATCCCCCTGCTTTTAGAAGTCCCCAGACCTTGAGCTGAGGCTGCTCTTTCCCTTGCAGGTCACATTAAATCCTGCCACAAAGGTCTATTTTGAGGAAGAAATTAAAGTTTACCTCACCTACTTGAAGTACACCATCCCAAGTTTGAGAAGAAAATTCTGATTCCTCATAGCTTCGAAGACCCTCAGCTGGGCTGAAAAGATGTCCAAGATGGAGACTGACAGAAATGGGTTGCCAGTAAGCACAGGTCCAGCCGCACACCTCCCATGGCTTCTAGAGCTACAGCTTCCTAACAGAAGGAAAACAAGCTTTTCTTTATTTTCTCTCTACCTCCACACTTGACAGCCTAGACTGCCTTTCTACCACCTTCCTCCTTGGGGTTTCTTTCTTTCAGAGCCAGTCATCCTCCCAGAGTTGCTTCTAGAGAGAAGTAGTTCTTAACGAGAGAAGTGAGAAGGCAGACTTGTGGAAAGGTGGTAAGCCTCAAAGCGGGGCTGAGAAGCCAGAATGGCTTTGGTTGAGGCTACAGTTCATTCTCCAATCCATACGCATGCTTTAAATTAGATAGACGTAAAATACAATCCCCAACATCTCTTCTTTCTGACAACTACTTGTGACCCAAAGTTCTACAGTTCGCTGACAGGTTTTGATTAAACACACAGATCCACATCTTATTCTTATTTGGTGTCCTTTGGAAAAGGCGCAGCTCACAGTCTTCACACAAAAGGGAACAGCTTCAGCCTGCTGCCAGAGCATGGGACATGTAATAATTTTCAATACTTTTCCATTTGAAACCCTCCTTTCCAGAAATCTTCCAAAGTCAGGAGATAACCAAGACATGGAAGACCCACAACTCAAGACCCCTCATTGTTTTCCCTAAATCTCCACCACGGACACTCAGTGGTCAGCTGGCTCTCCCTGGCTGCCTTCTTGGATCCAAACTTAAGTGAGTCGTGGCATATTTTTTTCTTCCCAAATGTACTTGAGTTTACCTCATTTGTTAAACTCATCCCCTCTGTGGAATTGTCACCAGAGTTTTAGGTGAAAATCTCTGTTCCAGGGGTCACACCAGACAAGGTTTGGCCACCCATCCCAAAATGTCAATCAAGGACACACACAGTGATCAAGGGACTTTAATCAGCCAGGTCATGCTGAGCAAGACAGAGAGGTTCAAGCTCTGTCTTTGAGGGGCTGACAGGAACTTAGAAGTTTTATACAGGAGGGAAACAAAGGCAAGATTTGGGAGTTTGCAGAGCTGACAGTGTAGATAATCCTGGTCAAGCTGTGCTCTGGTTGATGATTATGTCAGGACTGGTTCTGCAAGGTTCTGAGAGAGCCATTAGGCTTGAGGGGGCAGCTTTAGTTCCCAAAATGGAGTAATCTGCAAAGCTCTGCTTTTCCTGGAATCTGAGGTGACTTCAGCTTTAGGACATTGACTGGAGACCTCTAGGTACATGCCAGGGGATCTGGACTAGAACATTGTGAAAACTGACAATTGAATGTCCCTGTGAATCTTGAAAATGTCTTACTCTTACCTTGGTGTCTTCAGTCGTAAAGAGGGATGAGACAGGTTAGGTAAATTTAAAGTGAATGAACCCTAAATTGCTAGTGTTTAGACAAACATCCCTTAAGTGACATGCCTACATGCAGAAATGAGTAAAATCGGACCCAATGTTTCAAGGTAATAAAGGCCCAGCCTCCAAGTCCCTGTTGTAATGTTAGTCTTTATTACTTTCTCGTGATGGGACAAAATATCCCTCACCCACAATTTAGAGGAGATATGTTTTGACTCATGGTTTTAGTCCATGGTCATCTGGCATGATGGCAGAGGGACACGGTGGAGGAAAATGTGTTCAACCCACAGTGACCAGGAAGCAGAGAACAGAAGAGCCAGGGACAAGAAGACACCCTTCCAGGTCACGTCCTGAGTGAGCCACTTCTAACAGCACATGCAGCTATGAACTCATCAATGAATAAATCTGCCGATGATGAGTACAGCACCCTCATGATCCAATCATCTTTCAAAAGCCCCACCTCTGAGCACATGAGGCTTCTGGGCAACATTCTAGGTCTAACCCAAAACAGCATTTCTTGGCTGCTTTACAGTGAATGCCAGGAACAGCTAATTCTTTCTAGGTGTGGACAATTAGCAGGGCTTTCTCTAGCATCTCAAGTAGGCTTTCCCGCACCACACGAGGACCATACTATTAGCATTCCCATGTTACAGATGAGGACGCCAAGGCACAGGGAGGGTAAGCAATGTCCCAAGTAAACAAGTGCCATCGCGAGTTATGCACATAGGTACCATGGTAACACTGGTGAAAGAGCAATTTAATTTAAAAATAACTAATAAAATTTAAATTAATTAAGTTAATTTAAAAATAACTAATAAGTACAGCTCCATGTATCAAGTTCTTTACCAAAAGCTGCAAAGGTTTTTCTTTAATCCTCCTACCAGGGGATGGAAATTACCTTGGAAGCACAGGCAGGTTCTACCATAAAGGAAAGTGAACTATTTAAAGGGCCCTCTCTTTTGGTCCTCTGCTCTACTGTCTCTCCTTCTGACTGCATTGAACAGACCCAGCTTTCCCACTACTTTCTCACCTGAGTCTTATGAACCACCACATTTGGGCCACAGTTGTTCTCCTCAACAGAACCTGCATTCATGCCACTGGGAAGTACTACTCCCAATTAAGAGAAGAGGAAGCCAGCATTCAGATGAGCCAAATAACTTGTGCAATAACAATAACTAAAATTCATTTAGCTTACAAGAGAGGATGTCATGATGAGGGGTGGGAGATACAAAGCCAGTGTCTAAATCCAGATCACACAGGAAAGTTAGGGCATCACAGTCCAAGGAAAACCTAGACAGCTGCATGGAGAAATGTGTTTGATTAGGAACTGTAGCTGGATGTGTATAGTGAGTGTATAGGACACTTAGGCATGGAGGGACATGACCTGGAAGCTGAGTTAAAAGGGAATTTGTTAAAGGAAGAAAAATATGTTTCCTCGGTGTGTGGTGGCACAAGCCTGTAATTTCACCCTCTGGGAGGTAGAGGCAGGAGGATCTTGATGCATTTTAGTGACTTACCAAGATCCTTTCTCAAAATTTTAAACAAAGTTATTTTTAAGTGCTGGGGATGTATAAAGGTCCTGTGTTCCAGGTCCCTTGCCACTGGGGAAACAAAAAGTCTCCTCTGCCCTCTCAGGTTCAGTTTCTGGGGATCTGACAAATAACAAAAATAAATTAGCAGGAGAAAAAGAATAGTTTATTTACACGTGCAGCTGAAGACTGCTGAGTGATAAGTAAGTCCTCCAAAACACAGAGTCAAAGGATTGAAACACCACACTTAACCAAAGATGGAGTTGGCTCTAATGGGCTTCCCATTGATGCTAATGGGTTGGACAGCTCATCTAAACTAGAAGGGAACTTGTGGGGGTATAACGAGAGTTCATTTTCCAGGAGGCTCTGCTTCCCTTTCCGTAAAGGGAAATTCAGACAGTACTACATTCTGTGTCTTCTTTAGCCCAAATATTCTTACTTGAAAATAATCTTCATACCAATTCTGAAGGTCCAACTGGGTCCCCACAGCCATGTGAAATTGTGGTTTATCCTGTGAGTGAAAGCTTTTTAAGCAGGATTTTGATGTCATCAGTTCTACTTATTACTAAGACCTCCAACCAGAGTATTTCAAAATAATTTACTACATTTGATTGATTTAGTCAATTGGTGAAATGAATAAGAAAATACAACAGCATGATTACTTCCATTGTGTGGATAAGGAAACTGGGGCAGAGAAGTTAGATGATGTGCTTAGGAGCATGGATCGTTAGTGATAAAGTAAAACCTCATGTCCTGATTTTCTAACTCCTAGCCCTAAACTCTGCTCCTAATATGATCCAGTATTTAACTCCAAGGAAACTGTCAAACAGGGCACACTTTCTCTGTGAGAAAATATAGGAAGGCATCTAAGCCTTGCTCTGTGCCGTCCTCACCACCCTCAGGGCCCAAGGGAGCGATACTGGCTCTATGCTCTCTCTTCTGTGGCTAGCAGAAAAATTTCTTCCACCCTCAGTCTCTTCCATGTTTCTATGTACAAATACAGGTATAACCAAAATATATAGTGAATGTTCATAAATGTTGTGTATTACAGTAAAAGACACATTGCCTTTAGTCTCCCTCAAAATACTCCTCACTCCAAACAAGGTTTGACCAAAACTACAGTGAATGCTGCTGCGGAGTTCCACCCAACAGAAAGACAGGCTGGTAAAAATAATATAGTGAGTCTTCATCCACCTTATTCACTGCATTTGGACCATGTGACTTCTGACTCTACCACAAAGTAAAATTGACCATGAAAGGTAAACATTCTGAATCAATTCAGGACATTGAGGTAGCCATGACAGTGCAACTAAAAACACCCGTGAAAGAGGACATATAGAACTGCTTCTGAAAGTGGCAACGCGTTGGGCATAAGTGTATGCAAAATGAGGGGGATCTTTTGAGAGGATTAATGGCAATGTGTTTTTTACTGTAGTAATTTTTTAAACATTCTCTGTATTATTTTATCACACCTCATATTTTTTTACAAAGCAAGAAAGAAAATTCAGACCCCAGTATATTTTTTTAACTTATGGTCTACTGAATTTCCTATTACTTTCCTTGTCCCGATAGAGCAAGAACTAATTACTCTCCAGCAAAGTGACTGAATTTTGACACATTTAAAGTACCTCATTGAAGATATACTTCAATTGGTGTCTGAGCTTCCAGAAAGTACCCTGTAACTCTACAATGCTGGGGTAAACAAACACTTTGAAGAATTCTAAGAACCTTCTCACAGGAAGGGGTGGTCAGGGGCCTCTAGCTGTTCTCTCTGGGCTCTTTGAGCTGAGAGTTCTGAGGTTTGACGGGGCCAAGAAAGACATTTTAGAGGAGGAGAGAGGATGACACAGAGTGGCAACCAGGGGACAATCAAACAGGCCATGTGAAATCTGGTTAGTTAAACGCATCACTTCTGGGGAGAATGAGTCCCTTCTTCAGACATGGCTATGACTCCAGCCTTCAGCACAGCACAATAAATATACTTTCATAGTGCTGATTATAGTTTATATATATCACTAAGTAAGGAAGAAAAGAGTGGAGGGAACATACAGGGAAGGCAGCATTGAGAGACAACACCAGTGATGTTAAGGTCTATGATTATAGTACAAGAAGGGATAGAGGGGCAACCATATAAACCTGCCATGAAACTCAGGACTGTATGGACAGTAGGCCTTGGGAGAATTGTTCCCACCCCTCCTAGCTGCATGACTTTGAGCAAGTTATAGAACCTTCCCGAGCCCATTTCTTCTCTGTAAAAGATGGACCATAACAACACCTACCTCACTGAGTACCCAGAAGAGTAAAGAAATAAACCATATAGAAGCATTTAACCCTGTATCTGGCATCTATCAGGTACCCAGTAAATGTTAGTTTTGATAATTAAAAATCCAAGATTGTCTTACTGATTCCCAAGTCTCTCACCACAGTGAAACTTCTCTTGTGAGTTTTAATTATTCTTAGAAATGCTACTTCCCAAGTACACATTTGTAAATCTTTGTTCACCACTAAACAAACCAAAACCATTTCCACATTCAGTTCCTCATGAACAAAGCAAACTTCTCAGCCAAAAGTTTGTACATGAAAGCTTGCCTTCTTCACTAACTAAACTGCATTTTGTCTCTTATTTTCTGGGAAATGTTTTCCTTAGATTGCTCCTCCCCAGAGCCAGAAGCGAGGCACCATGGTTTCCATCTCACTAAGCATGTAATGGGGCATCCCAGGGAGATAATGGATTCTGGAGAGCAAGGGGCCACTTTCACCGGAGAGCCTGGAATCTCTGAGCAAAGGGTGACAATGCAGAAACCACACTAATGCACTCTTTCCATTACCCTTCTCCAATTTTTCTGTCTCTCACTATTACTTTCAATTAAGCTTTGCTCTTTAAAACCCTTCATCTGCCCCAGAGGTCATTAGCTTCTATCTGGCCCCACAGTCAGCACCAGAGCCAGCCCTGGCACTTCTCAGAAGTCTCAAGGTTAGAGACCAGATGATTTTTTACAAACCTCCTTATCATGGCTCTTTTCTTGAATGTTTTCAGCTTTAACAAAAGTTACATGAGCCTAGATCCTGAAGAAATGATGCACTGCAAGAAAAAAATAGTCACTAACTTGATCTGTTTTCTTTTCCCCAGTGGTGGGGCTGGGGAGGCCAGAGTTGAGCTTGACCAGTAAGCCAGTTTATTTTGCAACTGATTTAGAAGTTATTAATAGCTTTTAAATTTTACTTAGTTTGTTATTTTAACTCATTTTGTCTCTAATAACTCTGCAAACCCAGGCTACCTCAATAGGTATTTCACCAGTCAAATTGGGGAAGGATGTAACTCGGGCGGGGCCACAACTGATAAGACATCTCCCCTAAGACACCCAGACAGTCTCCCTCTTTCATTTGCTAACACTTTTCTACTTCCTCATATTCCCACTTGTACACCCCCAAAAGAATTGACATCTTGGTCCTTAGTCTCTACATAATTTAAAAGTAACTCCTCCTGTAATTTGTGTGTACTGCCACCACATGGCAGCAAAAGTCACTGTTCTGTTGTTCACTATGTGTCAGACACCTTGCTAGGCATGAAGAATCCAGGGGTGGAGAGTCGACCAAGATAGCAAATAATATGCTCCAGTGACCATCTCCACACAGAGATGCCAATGTAGGCTATTCACACACCAGACCAGTTTCACAAGACTAAAGTGAGAGTCCACACTACTTGGTTTGCGTATACAAATTTTAAAAGACACATAGGAAAAGGCAAGAAGAAAAGAATTGCCAGTGACATTACCCCCCACCACCACCACCACCAACTCCAAGCAGCACGATGTACAAAAATGCCTCCCATGAAAGGGAATTAAGCCCATACCTTAGACTTGAAACCCAGTAACCAGGCTGCCAGGGTGAAACCCAATGCCAGGCAGGGAACCATGGCTCTAGGCCAGTATGCATAGACTGAGCCTTTAGTCCTTCCTTGGTCAAGTGGCCAGTGGACTACCTCCACCACCCCTCCTCCAACCTTGAGCAAACAGAGAAGAATAAAGATCCAGCATCTGGGAGATCAGAGATGGTCCTGCTGCATGTGAGACACAGCAGTGAGACACAGCACAGGTTAGAGCTCAAAAGCTCTTGGGGCTGGTGAGATAGCTCAGCAGCATAAGCGCCTGCCTGGCAAGCGTGTGGTCTTGAGTTCGACTCCCGGAACCCACATACGAAAGAAGGGCCGGTGATATTGCTCAGTGGCATAGGTGCCTGCTGGCGCATGAGGTCCTGAGTCTGACCCCTGGTACCCACAAAAAAAAATGCTTACCCTTTGAGCTGGTGAGATGGCTCAGCGGCGTAAGCGCCTGCCTGGCAAGCGCGAGGGCCCGAGTTCGACTCCCAGAACCCACAGATGAGAAAAAGGGGCAGTGATATCACTCAGCGGCACGGGCGCCTGCTGGCGTGTGAGGTCCTGAGGTCGACCCCCGGTACCCACAAAAAAAAAAAAATGCTCTTACACCAGGCCTGTCACATACTCCTGAGACCACACAGGTCTCTGAAGCTGAGAGACTCAGGTACAAACCAAGTTTAGGAACAGCCTGCCTAAGCAAACTAGAGACTGCTTCCACCATCCCTATTCCATCAATGGGCAGACAGAGAGGAGCAAGATTGCAACGGTGGTGAGTATGGCAAGAAAATGAGCACAGGACTATGTCTTATAACTCACTGCTAGGTTGGTAAAACGTAATAGTAGGAAGATCCTAATCATCCCAGGACAGTGCCTGAAGATGGAGCCACAGGAACTACCCTACAGCCAGGTGTGGGACCCTCCAGTGCTAAAAAACAACAATGTACCAACAACCAACTGGTAACAAATCTGGATTTTCACTACTATCTAGTCTTGAAAGAGCAGAAGTATCCACAGACTCAGCATAAACAAGCAACCTGCCTAGAATTATTGGAAAGATAAGTATAAAAAAAGCCAGATTACCAAGACCAGTACAAATATCTAATCCTTCAATGTGCACATGACATTGTATGTTAAAAAGCATCAAGAACATTCAGGAAAAGATGACTTCACTGAATGAAAAAAATAAAATGCTAGAAATCAATGCTACAATAACTGATACTTGCAAACTCTTGGGTAGAGAATTCAAAACAGCTGTTATAAGGAAATGTAACAAACTTCAAGAAAACAAACAATTCTGTAACAGAAAACCTTAGAAATGAAAACAACTAATCAAACAGATCCTTGAGCTAAAAAATACACTAAGTAAAATAAAAGCACAATAGAAAGCATCAATATCAAAATAGATCAAGCAGAAGGAAGCATTAGCTTGAAGATAGGCTATTTGGAAAATACACAGTCAAACAAAAGCAAAAATAAAGAGAAATGAAGGAATCCTATGGGAACTTGGGACATCAGTCAAAGAGCAAACATTTGATTTTTTTTTTTTTTTGGCATTCAAGAGAACACCAAAAGACTACTCAAAAAAGATAATAAAGTGTATTCAAAGGGATAATATTTCCCAAACTCAAAATAAGATAAAATTACCAGGTACAGGAAGGTAAGAGGTCACCAGATTGAACTCAGCCAAGTCCATCCCAAGATACATTATATTCAAGTTCTCCAAAGTTGAACAGGCAGGCAGCCAGGAGCAGCAGTACAGCAGCACAGGTGGGACCAACAGTGTGGCTATGGAGAAAAGTGAGGAGCAACAGTGAGAATAGGAGAAACTGTTTCCTGAGGGGCCATGCAGAGCCAGCAGTTTGTGAATGAGGTGAACTGGCTCTATCCTGTAGCACACAGACATGTGGAACAGAAGTGGCTGGGTGGGACTGCCATTGTATTTCAAAGGGCTCTGTGCAAACTCCACTGCAGAACAGTCCTGGGTGACCTCACTGCCAATGTCTGGAGTGGATGAGGGAAGAGTCATCCAGTCACAGTGGACTACTAGCAGGTGAGAAGCAGACAGGGGGGGAATTCTGTTGAGAGGTAGGAGCTCAGGTCACTTAGCCTCCACTCTGGTGGCCACCAAAAATCAGTCTTAGCCATAAATACAGAGGACTGGAAGCAACTCCCTGGTCTGCCACCAGCAGAGCAGCCTTGGCCCAGTGACATAAGCAGGCAAGCATCCTTGGCCTGCAGCAGAACAAAGCCACTCCTCCTTCCCAATGACCAGCATGTAAGAGGAGTCAGTGGTGTGGAACAAAGGAAGCTGTGTGAGGTCCAGAAGGAGCCAACTGTACACAGGTCTAGGAGCAACCCCAGGCTTTCTCTACCTGAGGGCACCAGAGCAACTGGGAGAGCACCATACGGACAATCACGATAAGGAGAAGTGGACATCCAGGGCATTGTTACCTTAAGTCCAGTCCCAGCCCTCAGATTTAGAGGCCAAGATCAGCCCCACACCCAGCACAAATCCTACTGCAAACTTGGCAGGTTTACACAGCACATTTCTGAGATCCAATTTGGACACTACCACAGAACTGTGGACACCAGAGGAATTTTATTATTTTTCTTTGTTTGTTTGATGGGTTTTCCTTTTTCTGTCTGGTTGTGTTTTTTTGTTTGTTTGTTTGTTTGTTTGTTTGTTTGTTGACTATTGAGGTTTCTTACCTTTATTTTTGTTTTCTTCTATTCATCTTCTCTCATTCCTCAACTATCTCTCTTATTTTATGGTATTTTCATGTGAGTGAACATTTTCTCTTCTCTTTCTGTTTTGCTTCAATATTCTTTTGCTTTCTCTTTCATTCTTTCTCTCCTGTGCTCTTCTCATTTCTCAAAACTTGGTGATCATTCTTTGCCCTCCAGCCTTGCTTCTACTATATTTGTCCTCATTCATCTCTCTGTTTTGTCTCCTATCCTTCTTAAATAACCCACAGGATAAAATCACTCTACTAAGGGGAAAATCATTGCATACAAGTTCCTGGTATATGTTGGATTTTGTTATATAACTGTAGAACTTGCTTCTATGATTAAAGGTGTCAAGTTAATAGTGACCACGGCTTTTTCAGTAGGTAGGCTGTGCTTGATGCTATTATTATTGCTAACTGTACTACTTTAGTCAGTATGTCATACCTGTTGTAATCAGTTTTTCTCCCTTGTATGACAAAACTGTGATTGTCTGTGGTCATAACTATCACCATAGTCCAGTACCAAAGGACTGGGTGCCGAGCCAAATATATAGCAACTTCTCATCCTAGTAAAGTTCTTAGGATAGACACAAAGACCAAGGACCACCTACACCTAGAAGACATCTCTGAGGGACAGATATTACCTAGGGGAGCCTTGCTACTACTAATAAAGCTATCTACCATAACAAACCTACAAGCATTAACACAGAAAACAAAATAAAATAAAAATAGAAAATGACAAGACACAGAAGCGAAGTGAAAGCATAGGCTTCCAGCCCATCCAGGACAAATCCAGAGTACAATGAGATAGAGGAAATCAGAAGCCATCCACTGAAACTTTCTGAAATGATAGCAGCAGAAGTGAAAAAAACAGATGTATGAGGCTATAGAAAAAATAATCTCTCAGGTAAAAAAAGAAATGACAGTCAAAATGGAAGTCATTAGAGTAGACACAGATTTAAAAAAAATAGAAGAGCTTAGGAAAACTATGGAAACCGTGAATGCCCAACATAGGACAGAAATGGAATCCATGAAACAGATCCAAACAGATATCCAGGAGATTAAAAATTCCATTGAAAGTATATGCAACAGATTGAACAAAGGCAAGGATAGAATATCAGATCTATAAATTTGGGGTTATTAGTATGAATAAATATACTAGCATCCATTGAATAAATAAAACCAGTCACAAAGTTTTATAATAAGTATTTAAAACAGAAAAAAAAAGAATATCAGATCGAGAAGACAGGATTGTGGTTAGTAACCATGCAAAGAAAAATGTCTTAAAAATAGCAAGGGACCATGAAAAATCAATCCAACAGCTGCAAGATGAAGCAAAGAAGAACAATATAGGATTGATCAGAGTCTATGAGAAAGCTGCAGATAGTGCAAATGCCATAAGAACCTCTTCACAGAAGTAATGGCAGAAAACCTCCCAAACATGGATAAAGAATTTGTCATACAAATAAGTGAAGTACATAGAACTCTTAATAACTATGTCCAAAGTTGAACATAAGAGAGGATTCTTAAGGCAGTAAGGGAAAAGAAACAGCATATAAACATCTCAGCTTCCCTGAGAAAAGATTTCTTAGCAGAACTTTATAGGGCATGAGAAACTGCCGTGTTTTTCACAGTACTGTAGAAAAAAACTGCCATCCAAGAGTACTGTAACCCAGCAAGTCTATTCTTTAGATATAAGGAAGAGGTAAAGACATTCTCAGACAAGCAAAAACAGAGAATTTATCACTCAGATTTTCCCTACAAGAAAAAAGAAAAGGGAATTCTTCAAACTCAAAGAAAGAGATGCTAATGAGTAAGAAGACAATATTGGGGGGTATAAAACTTGTTAGAAACAATATATAGACAGATTCAGGATGATCTAGTATTATAAATGTGGTATATAAACCATTTATATCCATAATATAAAGTCTTAAAATGCAATATAAAAAATACCCGTATTACTATGTTAGGATATACACAATATAGAAAGATACAAAATAAGACATCGAAAATTCAAAATGTGGGGAGGAATTTTAAGTTACCTTTTATTCTTTTCACATCTTTATGATCAACACGATCATTTTAAAATAGCTTGTTATAACCAAAACATGCTTCTTAAAGGCCTGCCTGGCAAGTGCGGGGTCCTGAGTTCGACTCCCGGTACCCACATAAAGGAAAAAAAAAGGCTGGTGATATTGCTCAGCGGCACAAGTGCCTGCTTGCAAGCGCAAGGTTCTGAATTTGACTTCTGGTACCCACATTAAAAAAAGATCAACTTTAAATCAAAAGCAATAAAAAGAGCCAGTGAAGTCATTATATAACAGCAAAGTGACCCAAAAAAGGAAAGAGGAAATAATTCTAAATACACATGAATCCACCATCAGAGCACCGAAATACATGAAGCAAATATTAATAGAACTAAAGGGAGAGGATCCCAATATAATAATAGTAGGTGACAGTAACACCCCACTTTTAGTAATGATAAAATCATACAGGTAGAAAATCAATAAAGAAATAACAGAGTTAAACTGAACCCTAGGCCAGTTGTACATGACAGACATCTGTATAACATTCCATCCAGTAGCTACAGAATACCCATTATTCTCAGCAGCACAAGGAACATCCTTCAGGACAGATCATATGGTAAGACTAAAAACAAGCCTCAACAAAATTTTTAAATGAAATATCAAGTATCTTTTCTGACTGCAAAAAAATATAAAACTAGAAATGTATAACAAGAAAAACTTTGAAAACTATACAAATACATGGAAATTGAACAACATACTCCTGAAAAACTAATAGATCAAAGAAAAAAGAAAGAAAAAAAATTTTTTTTGGTGGGTACTGGGGGTCGAACTCAGGACCGCACATGCCAGCAGGCGCCTGTGCCGCTGAGTGATATCACCGGCCCCTTTTTCGTATGTGGGTACCGGGAGTCAAACTCAGGACCTCGCGCTTGCCAGGCAGGTGCTTATGCCGCTGAGCCATCTCACCAGCCCAAGAAAGAAATTTTATAAGTTCTTGACACAAATGAAATTGAAACCGACATTCCAAAATCTATGGGTTATAGTGAAAGGAGTACTAAGAGGAAGTTTATAATAATCAATATTTACATAGATAAAAATATCTTAAGGTATTTCTGCACCTTTGAGAAACTAGAAAAGCAAAATCAAAGTGTAAAATTAGTAAAAGGAAAGATATAATGTAGATCAGAACATAAATGCATTAAATACTAACTAGAACACTAATACAAAAGATGAATAGGGGCCGGTGAGATAGCTCAGCGGCTTAAGCACCTGCCCGGCAAGCGTGAGGGCCCGAGTTCGACTCCCGGAACCCACATACGAAAAAGGGGCCGGTGATATCGCTCAGCGGCACGGATGCCTGCTGGCGCTCGAGGTCCTGAGGTCGACCCCCCGGTACCCACAAAAAAAAAAAAAAGATGAATAAAATAAAGAATTCTTGAAAAGATAAAAGAATTGACAACATTTCTTAGACAAACTAAGAAAAAAGAAGACTCAAATAAATAAAAGTGGATGAAAATGGAGTGAGTACAACTTACATCACAGGAATATAAAGGATCTTTAGAGATTATTATGAAACTATACCCCAACAAATTTGATAACCTAGCAGAGACTAATTCCTGGACACATACACCTTAACAAGATTGAATCTTGAAGAAATATAATACTTGAACAGACCAAAAATGAGTAAGGAGAGTGAATAAGTAGTAATAAAATGTTTCTCATCAAAGAAAAATTCAAGGCCAGATGGCTTCACTGCCGAATTCTGCCAAACATTTAAAAAAGTATTAATACAAATTCTTCTTCAATTATTCCAAAAAAAAGAAAAAAAGGAAGTCATTCCAAACTTGTTCTATGAGACCAGTGTTATCCTGATACCAAAACAACAACAAAAAGAAAGCTACAGGCTGATATCTTCAATAAATATAGAAGCAAAAGCTCTCAATAAGATACTAGCAAACAATCCAATGGCACATTAAAAAGATGATCAAAGCAGGAGTCATCCCAGAAATGCAAGGATGCTTTAAAATATGCAAGTTATTAACTGGAATATAACACATCGACATGATACAGCACAAAAACCATATGATAATCTCAATAGATGCAAAAAGATATTTGATAAAATTCAACAGTTTTTCATGATAAAATATTGGAACAAATTAGGTATATAAAAGGAACATACCTCAACATAATTAACATCATATACAACAAGCCAACAGTTCACATCATACTGAATGGAGAAAAGCTGAAGGCGTTCTCTCTAAGATCTTGAACAAGACAAGAATATTTACTTTCACCCTTTTTATTCCACAGTACAAGAAGTCCTAGACCTAGGCAAAGCAGGCAAAGAAACAGGGGCAACAAATTAGAAGGAAGTCAAATCATCACTGTTGGCAGATAATATTATCTTACATAAAGAAAATTCCAAAGATTTTACCTGAAAACTATCAGAACTACTAAGTGAATTCAGCAAAGTTACAGGATACAGAACCAATATACAAAAATCAGTAGTGCTATTCTACACCAACAGAGAATTCTCTGAAAAAGAAGAAAGCAATTTCACTTACAATGACTACAAACAAAAACAAACAAAAAACATACCCGGGAAAAATTTAACCAAGAAAATGAATAATCTCTATAGTAAAAACTATAAAACACTGATGAAATTGGAGAGGACATGAAGAAATACAAAGACACTTCATACTGATGAATTGGAAGAGCTGATACTGTTAATATATCCATACTACTCAAAGCAATCTACAGATTCAATACAATCATTATCAGAAAGCAATGGTATTCTTCACAAAACTAAAAAAATTCTAAAGTTCAGATATAACCATTAAAAAAAAAAGAATAGCCAAAGCAATCTTGACCAAAAAGTACAAAGCAAGAAGCATTACACTATCTGACTTCAAAGCATATTACAAAGCTTCAGTAATTAAAACAGGATAGTATTGACATTAAAAACAGACATATGGACCAAAGGAACAGGATCAAGAGTCTACAAGTAACCCCACATACATGTACAACCAACTGACCTCAACAAAGGTGCTTAGAATATGAATTGGGAAAAAACCAATCTTTTCAATAAATGATGCTGGGAAAATTAGATATCCACATGCAGAAGAATGAAACTAGACCTGTATTTTTTTACCACATAAAAAAGTAGACTAAAAAAGGAATAAAGACCTAAGTATAAGACCCAAATCTATGAAAAGAAAACAGGAAAAATTAGAACATTCAGGACCTCAGAATGGGCAAGGATATTTTAAAAAGACCCCCAAAACACAGGAAACCAAAGTAAAAACAGACAAATGGGATTTCATCAAGCTAAGAAGCTTTTGAACAACAAAAGAAATAATTAACAGAGTGAAGAGACAACTTACAGAATGGGAGAAAATATTTGCCAACTATACATCCGGAGTTAATAAACAAAATATATAAGAAACACAAAAAATAGCAAAGTAGAAATCCAATTAAAAATGGACAAAAGATCTAAATAGGCATTTTCCCAAGGGAGACATACATATTGCCAGCAGGCACAGGCAAAAGTGTTCTCTATTGCCAGTCATTAGAGAAATTCAAATTAAAACCATAATGACATATCACTTCACTACACTAAAAATGACTATTATTAAAATGAAAAAAGATATAAAGCGCTGGCAAGGATGTGGACAAACGGGAATTCTTGCACACTATTGGTGGGAATGTAAACAAGAACAGTCATTGTGAAAAACACTATTGTGGAAAACACTACGTCAAAGAGACATCTTGATGCCCATGTTTATTGAAGCACTCTACAATAGCTAAGGAATGCAGACAACCTAAGCGTCCAACAGCAGATGAATGGATAAAGAAAATGGCACATATGTACACGATGGAATACATTTCAGCCATAGACAAATGTTAAAACCTTGTCACTTGTGACAACATGTGTGGAACTGGACATTGTTAACTGACATCATTCAGGTGCAGAAAGACAAGAACCACATGATCTTACTCATGTAGTGCTTAAAAAGTTGAACTCACAGAGGTAGAATGGTAGTTACTAGACACAAGGGAGGATGTGGGGGAGGGGCAGATGCTGAGAGGTTGATCAATAGATTCTAAGTTATAGATTGGAGAAAGAAGTTTTAGTGTTCTGTTGCACAGTAGGGTAACTACAGATAATGATAATGTACTGCTTTTTAAAAAGCTAGAGGAAAGTATTTTTAATGTTTTTATCATAAAGTAGTGATAAATGTCTGGAGCAGTGTATATACTTATATCAGAACATCAGATGGTACCCCATAATTATATATAATTTTTACATTGTCAGTTTAAAATAAAGGTTTTTTTAATTGGCAAACTGAATTATAGGCCAAATCCTGCTGGCAGCTTTTTTTTGGTAAATAAGTTTTATTGGAATACTAAAAAACTAGTAGTAAACAGAAAAGATAGTGTCCCAACCCCTCAAAGCTCTGAATCTAGCAGGAAAGCATACATCAAACAAAATGTTATAAATAGTCTAATTTCAGTTTTGGGAGAAAGTAGCCAGAGATTAATGCTGGTAGTAAGAAAAGACAGCAAAATTTGCCACATGTTCAGTGCATGGGCTTTCCCATGATCTCCAGCCACTTGCAGATAGGCAGGGCCTCATGACTAGTTCAGGCCAATGGGATTCAAGTGAAAATCACACAAGACACTGTATATTTACTCTCTTCTGTTGGACTCTAATTTCTCCATGCTTCATCCTTTGCTGTGATAATTGGCAATATGACAAGTGGAAGAGCCTGTTATCCTGAATACCTGAGTAACTATGTGCTGGAAAGCTAATACCAACCTCCATGCTGTTGACCCCAAGCCTCCATAACTCATGTCAGATAGGTAGATAATTCTCTGTAGAATCAAGCCACAGGGGTTACTTTTTTTCTACAGCATAAACTAGTGAGTATGTCAGTCTAAGGATTAACTTTGTAGTAAGAGAGATATAACTAAGAGTGGGGTCTTTTTCCCCTGAGTGGGCCTTCGCATAAAAATATGGGGATTGAAAAAAACAAAAGCAAGCTGCCCTCCTACCTCCTGTGCTTCTGAGACCAGTGGGAAGAAAGGGCAGAATTCCTAAGCAAAGAGCTGGATAAGGTTATAGTTTCTTACTGTTTTGTTACGGATTATATCTAGATGTGACCCTCTTAGACTACACTGTACAGCTTTTCAAATGTATGCAGGCCTCATCCACTCACAGGTCGGGCTTTTGGGATGTGACTGGCTGTGTGACACTGGATCATGGGTGGATAGTTCACTGATGGGGTTAGTATAGTTTGGAATGTGGATGATGGACTTACTGAGGTGGGAAGGCCCATCCTGGGGGAGGTGGGGGGCACCATCCAGGCTTGTAGCTGGGATGGAATAAATAGGGAAAGAAGAAGAAAGGCTCACCACTTCCTACTGCCATGCCACAAACTGTTTCTCCTCTATGATGCCACTCTGCCATGCCACCCTGCCTTGCAGCCAGATGACTCTGGACTGAAACCTCTACAAACTGTGAGCCAAAATGAACTTTTCCTCTTTTAACTTGTGAGTATCAGGTATTTTGTCCCAGCAACAAGAAACTAAGACACATTTCAAGCAAGATTCTGAGCATGTAACAGATCTAAAGGGCATGATTGTTCCAAAAGACCTAGGTTCTGGTCAGGGAAGGGCAGGATTCTGGGCCACTGTTCTCAGCAGGAGTAATTCACAGACTGTTGTCTCATGCTGCCCACAGACGCAGTCATGGGTGTCTTTATCCAGCCTCAAACAATGAAGGATAATAGTCAGGAAGATGGTAGTTGGACTAGCCAGATACCCATAAACTTCCAATAGGCTTTCTTTTCTTTTAAAAACTTTTTAAAGAAAAACTCTTTTTAAAGAAAAAAGAAAAAATAGCAGAAAAACTCTGATATACCTTCACTCAGATTCACTAGTCCACTAAAAAAAAGATACTAAAAACCAACTGATCACTTTCCTATCTGACATAGTTTCAATCCCTATTTCACACTTCAGTATTAAAGTTTTATAAGCCAGTTTATATTTAAGATTTGCAAATTATGAAAGTTCCCTAATATATAGTTAATTCAAACCCATAAAGGTAAAGTAATCCTTCCGAGAAAAATAGACAAAACCATAGCAGTCAGCTGGGAAAAAAAAAAAAAGAATTGGCAAATAAAATTAAAAATTCAACCTCTTGGCCAAGCATGATGGCACACACCTGTAATCCTAGCACTTGGGAGGCTGAGGTAGGAGGATCACTTTGAGTTCAAGGCCAGCCTGGGCTACATAGTGAGTTCAAGGACAGCTAGTTCTACATTGTGAGACCCTGTCTCCAAAAAAAAAAAAAAAAAAAGAGTCAAACTCTCTAATAAAGAAATGTAAATTGAAACCTCATTTTTCATCCAGAAGACTGATAAGCAACACTTATGTTGACACAGCATCAGGAAATAAGCATTCTCATACATCAGTGCCATTCTAGAAATGGAGGCGACTATCTCATTGGCTTATCTCACTACAAATACCAAAAGTTTTCTTAAATGTACTTGCCTTTTAGCGTATTAATTTTAATTTTAGGAATTTATTTGAGGAAAATAGGCAAATAAGTGCCTCTGGCCCCCTGAGAAGAAAACTATTTATTACAACTTTATCAGAGAAAAAGTCACAAAGGAGGGACTTTGGCTAATAAAAAATGATGTTTTGTACTGAGAACTACCACCACCTACATAGCGCTTACTGAATACGAGCCTCTTGCTCACCATGTATGTGTATTAACTCATCCAATGCTCCCAGCAGGTATGTACTACAGTTGCCATCAACATTTTGCAGATGATAAAACTGAGGCACCAGAGCTTTGCTAACTCTTCCCAGGCCTTAAATCTAGTAAATGCTGAGATAGCATCTATTCCAGTGTTCTGGCCCCAGAACCTGCCCTCTTAGACTTTTCAAATGTTTGCAAGCCTCTCTCTGCAGCCATTAAGACAAAACAGATTTGTATGTACTGTCATGAAAATGTTTATAATATGTAAGTGTGAAAGTAGATTATAAAACATTAAAGTTGATATTAAACCATACACTGGAGGGAAGATAATGTCTTTAATAAATGGTGTGGTGAAAACTGTCCATCTACATGCTGAAGATTGAATCTAGACCCATATCTCTCACCACGTACTAAACTAAAATAAAAATGGATCAAAGAACTAAATGTTAGAACAGAAACACTTAACCTAAGAAAAATAAAATAGGTAAAACTATTGAAGTCATAGACATAGGCAAGGAATTTCTGAACAGAACCCTAGTTACACAGGAAATAGTACTGAGAATCAACAAATGGGATCCGATCAAATTAAAATTCTTCTGCACAGCAAAAGGAAACAACCAACTGAGTGAAAAGACCACCTACAGAATGGGAAAAAATTTACCCAGCCATTCCTTAGACAGAGGACTAATATCTAGAATATATAAAGAACCCCCCAAAATTAGACACCCTTCAAAATAAAATCAGAAATGAGCAAATTAAATGAAGCACCTCACGGAAGAAGTACAAATGGCCAATAAATTCATGAACAGATGCTCAACATCACTGGCCATTAGAGAATTGCAAATTAAAACAACATTGAGATTTTATCTCCCCCCAGAAAGAATGGCCATCATCAAGAAATCAGATAATAACAAATGCTAGCCAAGCTGCAGGGCAAAAGGAACCCTTCCATAATTGTTGGTGGGAATTTAATCTAGAACAACCAATATGGAAATCAGTATGGAGATTCCTCAAAAACTAAAACTAGAAATTCCATTTGACTGAGCTATTCCCCTTCTAGGTATCTTCCCAAAAGAGTTAAAGACATCATATTACAGTGATACATGCATATAACCATGTTTATAACAGCACATATACCCATATACCCATGCATACCCATGTTTATAACAGCACAATTCATAGTAGTTAAATCTTGGAAGTGGCTTATATGTTCATCATCAGATGAATGGATAAAGAAAAGGGAGTACTACTCTGCCATAAAGAAAGACAAACTTGAGTCATTTTAGGAAAATGGATGTACCTTGAGACCATAATGTTAAGTGAAATAAATCAGACACCCGAGATTAAATATCACATGGTTTCTCTTATATGAGAAACTCAAATTATAAATAAAGATCAAAATAAAATATAATAGGAAGTAGGGAGATAAATCTTTTTCAAATGGGAAGGCAATCAAGAAATGGGAATGGCACGCAAGGTCCTGAGGTCGACCCCCCGGTACCCACAAAAAAAAAAAAAGAAATGGGAAGAAAGAAGGACGGGAGGAAAGGGGATGAAAAAAGGAATTAAGATGTGTCATGTACTCCCTCTCCACAAGGAATATAAACATTATGTACTGCAAACTTGCACTAATAAAAAAAGGAATTATATATACTTGCAAATAAAAATGTGTAATAACATTCCTCAAAAGATTATCAATGCTGGGATGTGGAGAATGTTTGCTTCTCTTTATTTTCTGTTTTATGCAATGATCATGTAATTCTCATAATATAAAATTTTAAATGACTTCTCCCATTACCCAATCCTGCTTTCTCCTCTCTCCTTTCACAGATGATCCAAGGGACACTCTCTAAAAACATTCTGCACACTAAACTCCAACTCAGAGTCCGCTTCTCAGAGAATTCAACCTATGAATCTTGATGCCTGGAATGGTCCAAGAAAGCGGGCAACAAATCAATGCTTCAGATCTGGCTCACTCACCATCTGGCTAGCAATAAGGACTCCATCACTAGAAGTAGCAGGAGCATAGCCAGCCTCTAGTCCAATTATTAAAACTCTCCCATGGTGAATTAAGATAGTTCCCAAGGAGAAGGGAAACAATGCTATGTATTTGGGGTTAGGAAGGTATGGGGCAAGAGTAACCCAAAAGGCAGTGAGATAGGATGCCTGTCTCTGTACTCTACTGAAGCTCTACAAAAAGAATGTAGATCAACAAAAGGCTCAGAGTAATTGACAGGCAGGTGAAAGCTGATGATTAAAGACAGAAGGGCTCTACAAAGGGAAATGAAGAGGCCTTCCTCACTTGAAGAGAGTGGGTAGCAAAAGCTGAAACTCCAGCATAAACCCAGGCCTCACGGTGAGTGTGGCCTAAACTTCAATGGAGGTTAAAACTCCCTACAAGGGTAGTTCTCTTATGCCAAAATCAGAAATTTGGTTGGGAAAAATTGAGCCCAGACACATGGAGTGGGATATCTATGTTGATTTTCCCCAAAACTCTTGAATTTTCAGATTCCTCTAAACACTCTGGGTCTAAATAAGTAACCAATCCACCTCTCTTTATTAAGATCCAAGACTACTCCCTTCCTTCAAGATAATGTAGAGGCCCCTACCTCCCCTCATAGCTACTTAGCCTATAACGGTATCTTATGACGAGATTAAATTGCAGCTTAACCTAACTGCAGGCATGCTGGGCCTGGAGCTGGAAGACCTACCTAGCACGTACAAACACAGGACTGGATTCTGAGGGCACCTGATCAAAGAGGCTAGAACATAATACTGAATAAGGAAAAGTTTATTCATTTAACAGTATGTTTCTGAAATGCAGGTTTTAACATCCTGCCAAAAAATACCCAAGAACTGATATACAGTTGTCCATTTGTCTCTGGGATTTGTCCCAGAATCCCTGCAATTACCAAAATCTGTAAATACTCTAGTTTCTTATATAAAATGGTGTGGTATTTGCCTATAGCCTATGCACATTCTCCTCTATACTTTAAATCTTCTCTAAATTACAGTACTTATACATACTGCAGTATAAATATTATTATTATATTATTGTGATGGTTGATTGAGCGTGTCAACTTGACAAAGAGAAGTTTAACTAAATTGGACTCAGCAATTCCACACCCTAGGGTGTGGAAGGCCCACCACCCTAGGGTGGCTTGCTGCCTGGATGATATAAAGAGGAAATGAAGAAGGACAGATCTGCTTCTGTTTCTTTGGCGGAGCTCCAGTCTTCACCTTCACCTTGGACATCATACTCTGGTTTCCAGCACAGAATCTTCAGCTTCTGGCACAGATCCTTCAACCTTCCAGTGTAGACTCTTCAGCCTTCCATTGCTGACCCATCAGCCTCCTGATACGGACTCGCATGGGACACTGCAGTGAGCTCCAGACCTTCAACTGAATCCTTTGGTCTCCAGTGTGCAGACTGACCCTCTGCACTCGTTCTCATCTGACTCTGTGGGTGGTCTTTATAAGCCAATCTTGTAGATTCTTGTATATTTGTATATCTTGTGTTATATCTATTTACCTTGAAAATACTGACTGATACAATTGTTTTACAGAACAATGACAAAAAGGGTCTGTACATGTTCAATACAAACACAAATTTTAAACATCTTGAATTCTCAGTTGTGGATACTATCTATGGGTGCAAAACTCTCAGATATAGAGGGCTCACTGTGTGCTCACTGTGTGGTTTATTCCTAGATGCAATAGGAAAAGCAATGGCTCCCACTCAGAGAGGATGAAATGCCAGAATTACTGTAGCAGGTGCTGGAAGGGGAATTAAAGACAGAGAGGTGGGCATGCAGGAGTATACAATACATACTTTGTTAGGCCAGAATACTCACCAAATATTATATTGCACAGGAAAGTCATAAGGAGTTCATTGCAGAGAGATACACAGGCATCCCTAATAGTTCAGTAGTGCCTGTCCTTCATAGATAGATCACAGGTGGTGATGGGAAAGGTGATCTCAGAATTAGGCTAACTAATAGCATTAGGGATAATTGAGCCATCTCCCACCCCTACCCCCAAGATAGATGCCAGATGATGGTAATTAACCATCAGCAATCATAGCAAGCAGCATGATTGGAGTGATACTCAGATGACCTGCCCACGAGAGTGACAGAGATAGCTAATGGAATGCAGCATTCCTAGGATGGACAGTCCATACAGGTACTCTTCAACTTACCATCAGAATAAACCAAAAGTGTATGGTCAAGAAGCTCGGGAAAGTTGTCCCAGTTGAAATCTGGGATCCTTTGCCCAATTTTTGGACCCAGTGCAGGTTTCAAACTTGGAACTCACTGATGGAAGAAGAAGCTGAGTTTCCAAAACATGGACTTTGCTAAAGAAAATATACAAAAGGTCAATAAATAACATAAAAGGCTGTTCACTGCAGGTGTCATCAGGAAAATGCAAATTAAAATTAGGATGAGACACTATCTCATATCCAACAATATGGCTACTATCATAAAGACTGATACTACCAAATGTTGGCCAAATGTGTAGCATTTGATTTAGGGATCGAAAATCAGTAGGTACTAGAGCTGAAGATAACCAAAGTACATGATCAGGAGCTTTTGGTGCCCCCCCATGAAGACCCAGAGAAATATACAAAGTGTTCAGGTTATAAGTACTTACTTTCCATACATTTTTTTTAAAACTCTTTAATGGGATTTTCCCATACATTTTTTAAACCTTTTAATCCCATTCTGAAGATACATAGTCTGAAAATATTTAAGTGTGCAGCCTTCTGGACTTTTTACTATGCAACATTTTAGTGACCTAAAATAGAAAAATGGAGAAGATACATAGTGTGTTATTTAACTTTTCATTGCTGAACTAAATGCCTAAGAAAACAACTTAAAGGAGGAAGATTTATTTTGGCTCACACACAATTTCAGGGGCTGCAGTCCATGGTCAGGGGCTCTGTCTGTGTGGGCCTGAGGCCAGGCATAAGGTTATCATTGCAGAAGGGCATGTTGGAGCCAAGCTGCTCCCCTCTTGGGGGGCCAAGAAGCAGAGCCAGTGAGAAAGCATCAGAGGAAGGGGTTGGGGGCGTGATAGAGTCTCCAAGGTCAGGCCTCATGACCATTCCCTACAGTGAGACCCCACCTCTTCATAGCCCATTCACCTACGAACTAATCACTGAATTAACCCATTGACGAACTTAGTGCCCTCTTGATCCAATTACTTTGCAGAAGCCCATTAGATGGCCTTCAGGGGACATTTTAGATGTAAACCATAATACCTAGTTTACCTTATTGCCAGCACTTTACGTCAGTATGATACAGTTCACATAATTCAACCAATATTGACATATTATCAATAACTAAGTTCCATGTTTTATTATGATCTCCTTAGTTTTCCCCTAATGTCCTCCTTCTGTTCTAGGATACCACATTAAATTAAATCCTCATGTCTGCTTAGTTTCCTCTTGATTACAGTTTCTTAGACTGCCCCTGTTTTTAATTAGTATATGGTTGTGAGACAATAATTTGCACTCATTTGGGGAAACTGGCACACACACACACACATATATATATATATCTCATATCTTGATCATTTCTGATCCTCTGTACCCCTTGTTTTGATGACCTTTACAAAGTGAGGAGTACTGACCCCGTATGTCATAGATGCCTCTACAGTAAAGTTTGTCTTATGACTTTCTTAAGGTAAGAACCAGAGTTATGGGGTTCTCTGGGCTTTTATTTTTAATCCTGTTCTGGATCACTTGGAGGATAAACTTTAAAAATAGTTCTAATTACTGATTGAAGAAATTTCTTTTTGTTCACTGGAAAACCTAACTTGTTTGCTGCTTTCATGGGTGAGCTAAGGCTCAAATTCTATGTCAGAGATAATATAAAAATGTCTTAGAATGTACGCTTTACATTCCAGAACGTATAAAGTAACCACATTTGCTTTTATTTAATTAACGGTTATTTGAGAAGTGCTCCTTCCCCAGTTTCATGGGCACATAAGTCATTTTTCAGCTCAATAGAGATGTTTTTTCTAATTACTTTATAATTGTAGAATTTTACTAAAATACTAAGGAGCAATTTGTTTTTTATGAAGGTAATTGGCATTAAATCATTACTTGTGATTGAGATTTTGTATGGGGATTTTTCTTTCAAGGAGAAAGTGGAGGCACATGATTGAGAAGGCAAGTTAGTGCACACTTAATTGACTAACAATAGAAAAGCTGGCAGCTGGTCTTCGTGATATACATTTGTGGCAATTTTGTTATAAATATGTCAGGCTGAGCAAATGCAAAGAAATTTTGAGAAAAACAAAGGTAGTTTACTATATGAAAAATATCTGAGCTTTCTTTATATTGAAAATATCTGAGCTTTCTTTATGTATACAGTTTATAAGTTACAAAACTATTTTTTTCATTTAATATAATATTTTGAGATTGACCAGCCATAACAGCAATTTATGCCACCTCAAGAGCAATTATACCCCCTGGCCTCTGTTCCTGGCAGGCTTCTTGCAGTATTGTACTGGTTCTGGATAACCTCTGTAACAGGGACTGACAACCTAGGGCGACTCCAGAAGGGTTTGAGAAACCACTTTGACGAGAAAGAAGAGAGAAGAAAAGTGGGGACAAGAAAATTCTTGTACAGTATTAGAAGGGCTGTCATCTGAAAGAGGAAATAAATTTTCTGGGTGTAGTTCCAGAATTAGAACTTGTGGGTGGAAATTACTGGGAGAGAGTTTTCAGCTCTTTATAAAGAGGAACATCTTTTAACAATAGGTCAGTGGGGTACCTTGGATGGTAGTTGACTTTCTCACTACAGGGATTATTCAAGAGTGGGGATGACAAAAGAAATCCTCCCTTAAGTGGGAGAGGACACCTTACTTGTGGCTTTCAATTCAGACAAATCTAGGCTTTACCTCCACATTATGTTAGTTGGTCAGTGTGAGTTTTTAATCTATATTTTACATTAATGAAAAGGTCATATTATTTTCACTCTAAATAACTAAGACCTTTCTGCTATCCTGAAAACTTTCTAAGTTTATTTAAGGCTCAGGGTGGATTTTGAGCTCGTAATTGCAAAGCTTCCTCTGCAAGAAAGTCCTCCCCCGTCTTGTCTCCAAAGTCACTGCTGGACATCACTGGCAGGGGTGAGGTCCTCATTCCTAATCAACATGAACACACAGGTCCTTCATAGGTCCAGCTGGCCATGAAAACTAAAATTAGTGTTCTGCAAATCTTTTGCAAGTTGCCTTCAGTGAGTTGGATGAATACAAAGAGGAAGCAATGAAGAGAGGAAATGTTCATGAGAAGGTGTTCTGCAGGTAGCTGAAAGGTTTTCTTAATCTGTCAGTAACATCTTTACCCACCCTTCCTCCCCCATCTCTCAGCCCAACGCACTGAGCCTAGATCACACAACCTGCTTTAGATATGAGTTCCGGCTTCACCCGAAGCATTTGTACTCAGAAGAAAAAGTACAGGAAATAAGTCGAGAACCATCCCACAGATCCCCCGTTGACTTCTTACCGGCTTCCGTAGATCATAATGTTAACAAGTATCCTCACTGTCCACAGAGTTAAGTTTATCCTTTGCATTTTCCAGCTATTTTTTTTTAGTTTGAATGCATCAGAAAAGTCTTTCAAACTCTCTTCCTTTTTTTTCAAAACCACTGTCTGAGAAGTCTGCCAGTGAATCTCACTCCCTTGCTTCACTCTCTGACTCTGTTCATACTTTGTGAACAGCTACGGGACACTCGGGTGACCTCATTTCTATACTGACCTATACACAAAACAAAGTTATTTCAGGGGATCTATGGTAATGCTTCACAATACCTCAGTTTAAAAGAAAAGTCTTTTATTTTTTAATCCACAGATGTTTGATCCTTAGGCTGACACCAGAAAGGCCTCCCACATTGCAGCCCGAAGCTTCCCACAGAAAGAAGGCACTGCCGATGGCTTGTTTCAAGGACACTGGGCAGGTGTTGGCTCTCCCAGCCAAGAGAGAGGTGGTGAGTCTCTCCCTCCACCCACAAGATTTGCATGAGGCTCTGCCCAAGCCACACCCCTTCAGGAGAACTAATAAGCAGCACAAAGGTAAATAAATATATAGATGGGCAGGCACAATAGCTAAAACAGCCTTGACTATCTAAAGCTAATTCTGCTTTCAGAGACCATTTAGCAAACCATTCATCCAGAGCAAGGAAGGGGAGTTGATCCACTGTGTCATGATTAATAAGGGGCAGTGCTAGGCCAGGAACCCACATTTCCTAATTTATGATTCACTTGCCTCATGCAAGGAACTAAACATGGTTAAAGAAAGGTGATTTTTAAATTTTATTTATTTATTTATTTTTGTCTTTTTGAGACACGGTCTCACTAGGTAGCCCAGGCTGGCCTCAACCTCATGGCAATCCTCATCTTCAAGAAAGGTTATTTTATCTGTGGAAAATTAATGTAATGCACAAAGACCTGAAACTGACTTGATTGATTACCTAATATTGAGTGTCTCTCAGTATTTTCATCTATGAAATGGAGTAATAGTACCGACCTTACAGCTTTTGTAAAGGTTGGGAAGGACGTGATGCAAGCAGATGCCCTGCTGCTTATGGATACTACATCAATTATTTCCTTCTCTACTTTTGCAATTCAGCCAACCTCTGGCTGTCATTTCAGTGTTAATGACTCCCCAGAACACACCAGAAATTGTCTCACACATCTGAAATAGGATGCTTAGCCAACTCTACACACAACATTTAAATTTTACTCTTTGAATTGAACATTTTTTAAATGATCTTTCTAGATTTTCTGGGCTACAGTCAAAATGAGAGGAATTTTTTGAAAGTGTTTTGTAATTCTTAACTGCAGTTTGAAACATGTAGGGCTTGTTTTTCACCTTTGAGGTACATATTGCCTCTTAAACTTGATATTTATATGGCATTGAATACACGGACACATTAGCTAAGGTAACAAACATGAAATCCTGATTGAATGACACATGGTGGAAACTTCTCCTCCCTGAGGAGCTGCTAATTTCCTAATATACTTGTAGAGCATAAAGACCAAAGCAGCATTGGGCAGAGGAGAGGAAAAGAAGGGAGGGGAGTGGAGGGTCTTTGGGTAGGAGGTGGGAAATAGTGGGAGTTGCAATATCTCTAGTTGCCCTCCTTCGAGTTGGGTCTGGGCTTTGAGACATTCCCACTGGTTCCCTGGCTGGGTGGTGACTCAGAGAGGCAGGAGGCAGGGAGGAGGTAAGGCCATCAGTTAATGACTTAATATGCCACCAGGCAAATCCAAGTAGGTGGGCCTGCTCTTCCCACACTTCCATCCCCAGCAAGCACACAGCACATACACCCCTAAGCTGTCCCCTGTCCTTTCAGAACTTCCCTTTCCAAGCTGCCTTTGTGCTCTTTGTAACCTGTTTTCACTTCTAAAAAACATGTTGTGGGGGAGGAAACACCCAGAGGAATCTGCCCCTGCTATGTGTCACCACTCCAGATGGTTCTAGTTTTGAGGGTTTACATTCTGGGCTCTCAGATATTTTTGGGTTCTGTTTTGATAGGCTACTGTGCTCCACAGCCCTTTTGCCCTTGTCCTGCAGAAATACCCTGCTGTCTGCTCAGGGAGACTCCTGCATTTGAGTATTCTTTAGGGCTATTTACTTTATTTTGGCATCCTACACACATAATTGCTATTTAATCCTGACCCTAAGAAACACATATTGTTATCCTGGATTCAAGGAGGGAAAACAGCCTTTAGGGAGAGTATTATCTCAGTAGAGAAACAGGATTCTAACCAGATTTATCTCCATAATGTTTCCCGTTCTAAAATAATTTCTCTCTGCTTTCTCAATTAAAAGGAATTTTTATTTTCTCCCTTAGGAAAGTAAACATATTATGGATTTATTTTCAATGCAATGCAGTGACTTTTTTTTTTAACCTAATACAATATCGATTATCACCTTCTTTTTTACTAGCATAACCTTAATTTTCTTATTGTTGTTATTGTTTCACATAGCCCATGTCTCTCAGAGAAGCTGGTCCCACTTTTGGGTCCAGGATGGAACAGGCTAATGTACAAATTATCCCATTCCTCTTGGCAGTGATTGGTTTCGATATGTGCATGTGAGCCAATTCTAGCCAATAAGACTAAAGAAGAGATCTGATAGGGCCCTGTGAAAAATTTCTTTCTTGCTTTTAAGAAAATATTATAAATAGTGAGTCTCTCAACCACTGAATATGAACAAGGAAGCAAGCAGCTGCCACGACTCTGGGCAGCCTTCAAACCACGAGAAGACGAGTAAGGCTTAGGGTGAAGCCAATACTGGCAATGAAGCCATCTAGCCACAGAAGAGAAATGAGAATAATGTGATATCATTTAATGACATCAGTATGGTTTTGGATCAACCATCCCTGAAGGCAATCCCCCACCTTTGGATCAATCATCTCTGAAGGCAATGCCTTACCTCTGGAGTTCCTGTGTTATAAGCAAATAAATCCCATATGATGTTAACAGATTTGATTATGGTTGTTTTTGCACAGCTGAAAGAATTTTTAACTGATACTAGGATACATCACCTTTCCTGCATCTGCACAACTATGGCATTCATCATTCACATCTTGAATGATGGCCTAGAAGTACCACACAACCACTCAATCATTAAACAAAGTGCAGGCTTTGCAAGTGGTGAGTTCTGGGCAGAGCATTAAAGACGCTCACACATTCTTTGCCTTTGGGAAAACTATTGAGGAGTTGGTGTCAATTTCTCCTTCTCTTGAGATGGGACTGGCCATGTGGTCTATTTTGAGCAATAAAATAGTGAGAGTGTCACGGGGTAATTTTGGGGGTTGAGCCTTAAAATGTTGTCAGATTCCATATGTAATTTGGAACATTCCTTTTGGCACCCAGTGACCATGTAAGATAGACATCTACTGTTTTGACTACATGCTCTGAAGAAGCCCAAGTGAGCCACCATCAGAGAAAGAGGGAGAGAGGGAGCAAGGGAGGGAGAGGTAGAGAAAGAGAGACCCACCCTGTGGAATAGCTCTGAAGTGCCAGACATGTCATAAAACCTGAACTGCAAAGTGAAACTCTGTTTCAAAAAGACAAAAAACAAAATAATACGTTCTCAAATGCATCCAAGTTAACCCCAGCAGAAGCCAGATAGAGCTAAAGAACCACCCAGAAGAGGCCTATCTAAACTGAAGACTCACAAATAAAATGGTTGTTGTTTTGAGCCACTAAATTTTGAAGCTGTTTGTTACATAGCAATTAGTAACCGAAACTGAAGGAAGATACAGAAACTCTCTTTTCAAAAGACTCAATAAGGAACAAAATGCTTTTTGCTGAATGATTATCTAAATGCAAACTTTGTTACCCAGGACATGCTATTCTTCAAGTATATCCACTGACCCCAGTTTTAATTAAAAATCTGTAACGCTATGATACGATCCACATACAACATGTGAATGTGTGTCAGGATGATATTTCTCTACCCTACTCCTCCCCATGCCCCCTGGATAAGCTAGATCTCAAGTTCTTATCAATGCTTCCAAAAGACAATACGAAGTGTATGAAGGAGCATTTTATGACCAAGCAGAGCCCACTTCCTTGGTTTCATGAATCGTCAACATCTACCCACATCCCCCACACGCCAACGTCTGTTGAAGACTTAATCTCTCTGTGCTTGGCTTGGTAGGGCTGCAGCATTTGTTCAAATATTTGTCCCATAAAAAATCAGCAGAATTGGAATTAACCACTAGTTCCTTTTAAGTTAAGCAGATTTTTTTTAGCTAAATTTATTTTAACTAGGGATTTATGACAGGAAAGGAATAGTTCTAATTAAATGAGTATTAGCCTCAAACAGTATGAATAATGACCCCCTGGAAGTGTCCCAGTCCCCTAATAGCTAATTAACAGCTCAAAACTGGGCTCCCTGTATGTCCCCAGGCAAGTGTGAAAGGAGGCCTTGACTGATTAATGAGATGGGCTCAAACCAGATTAAAAATAAAAATTGGCTTTATAGAGTCCAGACCTGCAAATCCACTCCACGTGAAAAGAAGAAATTATTTTTAAGGCATCCTGGGTACTCGCTGTGGGAGCAGGGAGTATACAGCCAAAGGCACTGATCTCTTATAGCCCCCCCCACACACGCACTCCTTTCACAGTAGTGTGGACAGAGGACCAAACAGCAGTGAGGGAAGTGGCCTCCCTTTCTCATGAGGGCTATGGAGTCTGAGACAGAAAACTTAGTAGCCCTTGTACAGACTAGCTCTTCCTTTGTTGTGTTTGAATTTCAGACAAATTATTAAAGCAGACGGCCAGCAAATCAGATGTCAATAAATACCAATTCCCATCTCCATATGAAGATGTACTGCAAGTCCTTCTCTCCCTCAGCCGGAGGCTAAAGGAGGCCCTTCATTATGAGGGGAGATTGTGGCCCATTTTCCTGAAGCCAATGTAAGCCTGTACCAAATCACCTCCCACACATGCTTTCCCTGACATTTAACTAAAAAGAGATTTGGAATAGGCAGTTATGGACTCTAAATGCACTGTGTATGTCCAGAAGCCCCCTCCACTAGAGAAAACCAGATCCCTTTTATGTAGCTTATAGCGGTGGTCTCACTGGCTAAGCCCTAGACAGACCCCTGCTTTTATCCTCTGCCCTCTATCCCACCCCAGAAAACTTTAAAATCCTACATAAAGCCAGCATTTATTTGTCCAGCAAATGGCATTCAGTGCACCGGAGTTGCTTTCAGCCATGGTGGGGAAGAGGTGCATATCACCCCTCTGAACTGAGACCCGATGAAGGGTCATCGGGTGCTGATGTGGGATCACCAAAGAGCACTGTGGATCTTATTCATGCCTGGCCTGAAAACAGCAGATTAAAAGGTGAGTAGAGGGGGAAAAAACTTCCTTTCTGAATCTATAGGTAAAATGTATGGTCTTGCCACCATCAGAAAATGGGATACTTTCTGTTAACCAAATAGACCGCCACTATTCAAAAACAGGATTATACTGAATTAAATTGGATAATTATTTTAAAAAGATATTTGAAGTTCTATGTTTTCAATTCATCCTGACAAACCTTAGCAAAAAGCAAGTAAGAGCTAATGAACAGAGAGATCGAAAGATCAGAAAGCCAGTGGTACCATCCTGAGGGTGCCGTGCCCACCCTGCATCCCATTAGAAGATTCCTGATCTTCCAGTCTCTTCATTTGCCTCCTTACCATCTGACTGGTCAAGGACAGAACCTCAGGAAGGTTACACAAGCAATTGTTCCCTCTCCCCCAAGAATATCCCCTTCTGTTGGTGTCCATTCTACTGGATGAGAAAAACAGAAACCAAGAAACATTGGGCTGGCTGCACAACACAAAACAAAATACACATTTTAAAACTGTATGGAGAACACCTGGTCTTTATCAGATCCTTGCAAGGCTTAATGCTAACCTACTACTTGGTTTACTGCCAAGAAAGGTGTTAACTCTCAGGGGGTGATGTAGGTATCAGCTAATTAACACTCCCTCAGGTGAACAGAAATGCTCTCCCGAGCTGGAAAGAAGCTCATTTTCTTGTGACTTAAGGCTGACACTTTAAATTGTCAACAGTAATGAGAATGTGTCTCTTTAGTTATTTTAATCAGCAGGATGTACTGAGCTGTCTTTGGTACAGAACTCTGTCTACAAAGCTTCGGTAGGCAGATAAAGAAATGCCAGTTCAGGGAGAAAGTTTAGGACCAGCATAGGTTATGCTATAAGAGATACAAGTAAACACATAAGAATTAATATTATATTAGTGTTGCATGGTGTATGAATGATTAAAAGGGTGGCCATCTTTTAAATGTTAGCTAACAATTTCAATGATAATGATATTTTATAATAGTGGATGGGAGGGAGGAGTGAACACAGATCAACAGCAGAGGGAGGGGAACGAGTAGGGCCTGGGCAAGGACTAGTCAGAAAATTTGATAGTGTAAGGCCATTTAAGGAGCCTGTGGTTTCATAGAACAAGAAAGAAATCAAATTATTGTATTTGAACTTACAGAAGTAATGAAGAGAGGAATGAAAATCAATAACATTGTTATCAAAAATTGGAAAAGGCATGAAGTACAGGGAGATGGTGAGAATGATCTAAATCCTCACCTTTTGATGACAAGACAGGATGAAAGTGAAGAAATTAACAAAATCATCAGTACATTATTTAGTTTTAGAGGCAGCCAGCAGAACAGCTACAATTATAAACCGTTAGAAGTAGAGAACTAAGAAAAGGGAGGAGTCGAATACAAATTGTTCTTTGTCCTTTTGAATTTTCCTGTACTAAGTGACATTTTACCCATAATATGTATGTTTGAAATGATTCCTAAGGGACAGTGGCAGCCCCTGGCATCCCAAGTGCCTTTAAAACACTACTGTGTGTTTTACTAATTTTACGAGGGATGGAAAAAATAATCGTGCCTTCAGAATGCAGTACTTAATGAAAAAAAAAAGAAATGTTTGGGTGTTCTTGGCATACAATTCATGCCAAACAAGTTCCTATATAGGGTGCCCAACAATGGGTAGCATATTATAATTCCTTTATTCTTCTCGTGTCATGTTTAAGGGCCATGGATTGTACCCAGATAGTAAAATTGGACACTTTCAGTTAGAGAAAACCTAGCAGATTTTCCAAAGGATTTGGTAATATTACCATTCTAAAAGCTTTTATCCCAATTATTAAAACATTAAATCCAAAGAGAACTAGAATTTTTCATTTTTCTGAGGTCCACAAAATGTTTATCAGATATGTGGTTTCTATTCATTTTCTCATCTTCCTACTGCACTATGTACCTCGATGATAAAAGTCCATGATTTAAGAGCTTAAGGGTCATCTGGGCTACAGTCATCATAAAGACAGCAAACTGGGACTCAGGACTCTGTGACTTCCCCAAAGTCATGAACCAATGAGTAAACTTGTCCTTTTTCAGGGACTTCTGATGCCTACAATTCTCCTCCTCCACTTACTTCTCCCAACCCCTGTGAAATCCTAGGTAGAAAGAACTTACAGTAACAGTTAAAAATTACCTTTACCACAATAAAGAGGTGAGTCATATACTAAATTTCTCTCCCATCCATCACTTCTGCACCTCATCTTAAAGCATCATTTTTGTTCTCTGAAGAGAAAACAGTCTTAATTCAGTCAATGTGGGAAGGGGGAGGTGAAAAAGGAACTTTCAGAGGAAAATCACAAGAACAAAAGCTTACCCAAATCATGCAATGCATTATAATTATGCCATACAATTGCTCTTCAGCTGGGGTGTCAATGGCATTAAAATTTTTAAATTGTTCTGTTCTTGATGAGAATTCATGAACAACTGAGATGTTCATATGTGTGCATACATATTTAGGCAAACCATGGTGCTACGAGCATTCATCCGGAATTCTGTGGCCCCCTCCCCACAATGAAAACACCCCACAATTAAAAAAAATAACACCCCACAATTAAAAGAAAAAGAAGAAGCAAAGAAATTCTCTCTCTCTTTCTCTGTCTCTCTCACTATATATATATAAAGCCTGCATATATGCAGGCATTGCCCTTATGCTAGGATACTTGACAAAAAAGACTATAGCTCTAAGTTCAATACATGTGAAGATGTCCAGGGCTGTCCAGAGCTGTTTGGTTTGCATGAATTCACCCTGCTAAGGAAGCTTAACATAAGGAGCAAGCTGCTGAATGCATTCCAAAAAGGAATGGAAAAGGATGTTAGAAACAAAGAGAAGGTGCAAAGCACTGACATTATCCAAGTGGCTGTCTCCCTGAGCCCAGCACTGTGCTGGCCGTTTGGGAAGTACAGGAAAGCAAAGGCATTTATTTATCTTTAGCTCCTGGCTCATGCCATGCCTCTATGAAGAGAGTCGTGATGTACAAAGATATGACATTTAAATTCCCACTTTAACATCTCTCATTTTTCTCTTCCTTTCCTTAAATTTTGACTAAATCAGTGATTTTTTATTGTTGTTTTTCTTATATGTAAGTGGTTCCCAGCCAGACCTCATATTAGAATCACCTGGAGACCTTAAAAAGAAATAACACCCAACCTGAAGGCCAGTTACACGAGAATCTCTAAATATGGGCATTTATGTTTAGAAAAACTGTTTAGCTGTTTCTACCATGCACTCATGAGTGAGAAATGCTGCTGTATAAATAAAACTAGACTACTTGTCGAAATTTAAGTAAAAATCAGTTCTGCTCATTAATTCAGTCAAGAGTTCTGTGCAGAGGCTTCATGCAGGATGGGAAGCCAATGGTTCCTATTCCAAGACCTGTAGATGTCAGTAGATTACTTAGAGAGCACAAAGAAAATTCCAGAACTTAATTACTTCAAGTCTGTGAACATTTTCTGAAATTGACAGTGCACTCTGGCTTGTCTGCTGCAAGTACTACTACCTTTCTACATCATTTTGTGGCTTCGTAAGAGATTCTGTTGTCAAAATCTTTGTCCAGAGACTGACTCTGAGGATATTAAAGAAAAACAAGCTCAGTTTCTCCTGTACTCTCACAACACCCAAAATCCATGGGGATTTCTCCCCACCTCAAACAGGGAATTCTGCAGTGGAAACTAACTACCTGAAGATAGCATCAGATCTTGTAAGTTAGGTGGCTTCTTCTGGTACCACCTGCAAGCCAGGAGTCCGGGACAATTGGCCAACCAGCTACAGTTAGTTTAACCTAAAGGCGGGAGGTGGGGTGGCTGTTAGGGTTCCCATGACCTAACTCTAGCAAGTTAACTAAGGTGAAAAAAGGGGTAAACCCCTGACTTACAGAACTCAAGGAAACATTTAATTTAGGCTTACCATCCTATCGTATAGGATAATTTAAAGGATACATATAAAGAGGCAGATGAAAAGAAACACAGGGTGGGGTTGGAAGAGTCCTGAGTGCAGGAGTTTCAGTTCTGGGAATTGGGGTGCACCATTTCTCTTCCTGGAAAGAAATATAAGTGCTACCTATTCCAAGGGCAGTAGAGCAAAGGAATGGAGAGCATTTTGAGAAGACAAGCAATTCATTATGCTATTGTACGTTTGTGTTACTTTTTTCACAACAATCTCAAAACAAGCTTATGAAGCAGGTGGGATTTTTATCTACTTGTACAGACCAGTGAAATGTCTTGTTCACATTCACACATCATGATGAGCAGAAAGAACCAGGACAAGACCGACTCCTTGTCACCACGGGGAAGTTCCTTCCAGCTGCTGTCAGTCATTATCTAGTTTCCCTGTGAGCAGGAAAGGACTCAGGTGCTTCCATCCCTAAGCGGACCAGCCCTGAGAGCTCTTAGCTAGGAGCTACTGCTGAGACTCCAGCCCAGGAACACCACTTGATAATAAGTTGAACAGAGAATGCTGTATCTGAATTTCTATCAAGGAAGGGACATCAAATCAAATGTAACTTCTCACAATTTGGGTTTTGTTTTATTTTCTGTCAACTCATCAGGTGAGATATTCTGTACTGCAAGAGAAGCTGAGGTAGAGGAGAAAGGGAGGAGGGGGGATATCAACAGCACAAGAATAGAGCGTTCTAATCACAAGCTATGAAGTGAGAACTTTACAGAATTTTGGGGGAGAGGAGCCTCCCTTGAAAAGAGATGTAAGCTGAAAATTTCAGAGAGAAACAATCGATGTTGGTATAAGGATTTAATTCTACTCATGTGGTTTGTTTCTGGACCAATGTAGAAATTCCAGCCTCCCAAACACTGAACCCTGCTTTCCTCTGGACTCAAACTTTCTGAAAGAGATGACGTGAATGAAGGAGCAAAGAGCTCATGAGTGCTACCAACTGTCACCAGAGGCAAACATCATGGTCATTGGACTTTTAAGGGACTTATTAACAAATCTGAGAAGATAAAGAGAAGAAGAACAATCTAAGCTAATTAACAATCAAGTGCTTTGGGACATAGGACCAAGTTCTCCAGCAGGGGTTGCCTATACCCCACAGTGACGAGACCTTCACCTAGACTGCATCACACACAGACATGGGTCTGGAGAGAAGGGTGTTTTCACAAGGAAGAAGAGTTGATAGTGGCTGTTCTACTTTCCAATAATTGTGACAGAATAATTTGTCCCCACTTGAATGGATTTATTAATTATTAAAACAACAGATAATATAGCTCCCATCAAATGGACAAATGCCATGAAAATATTGTGTAAATTACCCATGGATTGAAAATAACTGATAATTTAAATACAAATTAACAACAAGAAAATGGCAGTGCTGACATTTCTACCCCACTTAGTACAAGCTCTTCATTGACTGCAATGTGAGACAAACGCAAGATAATATTTGCACATCTGGCAGGGTATCAACATATTTTTGAAATTATTAAAAAATATAAACCTTTGAAATGTACTAGAATTAAAAATGGATCGTTGGAGCCGGTGAGATAGCTCAGTGGCATAAGCGCCTGCCTGGCAAGCTCGAGGTCCTGAGTTTAACCCCCGGTACCCACAAAAAAAAAAAAAAAAAAAAAGGATCGTGTCTGTAAGCGACTGTTTTGCTTTGCTATATAAGCTAATAATAACATGGCTTCTTTGTAATTAGCATATTTTAAAATACTGTGCATTTCCTTTATATTTTACCTTTTAAAATTTTCTCATTTCTATGTAATGTTTTGGAGTAGCTGCAGATACATATTTTGAAAAAATCTCTCTATATCAAAACTATTCTACAGATAGAGATACACAGTCAAAAACCCAGGGATTGCTGGCTCAGTATTAAAGCAGCAAAAATTCAGAGGTTAATAAACCAATAGGAGGCAAGGTCAGGAATAGCTTCATAGAATTTGGCTTGGAAAATGAAGATACATAGAGACAATGAGTCCAAATGAAAGGAGAAATGTCAACAAGGGTGCAGAGGAACAATGTTAGACAGCATATCTGACCAGTTGAGAGAAGGCACGGGGAGCAATACAGGTGTAATAGTGCAATTTGGGTTATACTTGCCTCCTTAAAGCAGGAAGTCTGATACACTATTATCTCTTACAGTCTCACCCCCAATTCTTTTGGCCCATAACTTCAGCTATTTCCTCTGAGACGAGTCCCATAGATATATCTTTATATCTAGGCTGACTTTTCCAAATGCTTGCCAGATATATCCTCATATCTCCCTAACTCCTCAAATTCCACAACGTCAAAATATCTCGTCAGCCTGAAAGAATGCCCTCACAAATCTCCATCTTCAAGCATACCACTCCTTTGCATTTCAACCAAGTAAACAGATCTGTTGAACTAGGATCTATTTATGGTTCCAATATACACATTTCACACCTTTTTAGAGTTAAGAGAAATTATTATTCAACAAATACTTAGCACCTCATATGCCAGGCACTGATAAAGGCACTCAGGGTATGTACTAGAAAAAAACATACAACTAGCATCCCTGATGTAGAGGAACAAGAAAATTGAAGTTTACAATGAAGGAATGAATGAACCTACAGGTAAGATGAAATGTCACATCCTTTGGTTAACTGATATTTGAGAAATATTTATCTGAAGTGTGTGGTGGAGCATGCCCATAATCCCAGCACTCTGCAAAGCTGAAGCAGGAGGATCACAAGTTTGACCTCAGCCTGGGCAACTTCATGACTTAGAAAGACCCTGTCTCAAAATTTTAAAAATGGGCTGTGGATGTAGCTCAGTGTGAAAGCACTGGGTTCAATCCCCAGTACCCCAAAATAAAGGGAGGAGGAGGAGAAGGAAAGGGGGAGGAAGAGAAGAGGGAGAAAAGGAGGAAAGAAGGAGGAGGAGAAGGAGAAGTAGAAAAAAAGGAGGAGGAGAAGGAAGAAGAGGAAGAAGAGAAGAAGGATAAAAGAAAGAAGAAGAGGAAGGAGAGGAAGAAGAAGAAGACAAAAGGAGAGGAGAGGCAAAGAGAAGAGAGAGGAGAGAGATTTATCTAAGGTATTTGACAGCAACATCCTTTACAGGAGCAATATGCTGTTGTTTGGAGTCAAACAGGTCTGGGCTCAAATCTCAACTCAGCCACAGATAAGCTTTTCATCTTAGGCAAGCTACCTGAAGCCTGTTTCTTCATCTGCCAGGTGGACATAAAAATACCAAATTAAAATGTTGTAGGTTTCTAAGAAGTAAAATATGTAAGGGCATTACATATAGTTGGTGTTCAATGAATGCTAAGTTTCTTTTCTTTAGTAAATATGTTTATAGGGACTTCACTGAGAAATAATATATATGTGTAGATGACATACAAATAAATCAAATAGAAATGGCACTGTTATCATATAGATTTAAAATATCCCCCAAAAGTCTCATGTGTTCAGAGGTGGAGTTTTTAGAAGACAGTTGGATGATGAGGGTGCTAAACTCATCATTGGGATGGTCCATTGATGAGTTCACAGCTGGATGGGCCCTGAGGAAGTAGGGCCTTGTTGGAGGAAGTAGGTCCTGGAGGTGTGCCTTTGGAGGGTATATTTCTTCTTTGGTACTTTCCCTTTCTCTCTGTTTTCTGGCTGTCATGAGGTGAGCAGCTTTCCTCTACCATGCACTTCTGTCATGATGATTCTGCTTTGGAGCCAGCTAACTATGGACTGAAACCTCTGAAATCATGAGCCAAAAAACCATATTCCCCTTTAAGTTGTTTTTCTCAGGTAACTTGATCATGGCAATGAAAAACTGACCAATACAGGTACCTGAGATGGGGAAGCTGAAGGAAGAAGACTTTCCCAGCCACTTCCTCTGGGAAGCATTTCAACCTCCCAATCAGAATATACTTTCAACTGGGCCAACAAATTGTTTATAGCCCAGAGGGATTTTCACTGTGGAGATCTCTGTATCTCCATCTATCTGCTTCTTGATGGCAGTGTCTTATCATACTTCATGTGCCCTTCAGCATCTACTGTAATATGATGCCAACCAAAAATATTGGTCTTGTTGAATTCAAGTAATAATTGAAGACATTTTGTGAAATATCCTACCTCTTGTGTCTTAGTAAGACATTTTACATTACTATAGGAAAGAAGCATGGGATAGGCCCTGTATGAGTTGTCTCAGACTGCTATAACAAAATGCCACAGACCAGGTGGCTTAAATAACATAAATTTATTTTTTTACATTTTGGAGGCTGGAAGTCCAAGACCATTGTACTGCCAGTTGGTTTCAGATGAGCCCTCTCTGGCTTGCAGATGACTATCTTCTCACTGTGTCCTCAAGTGGCTGCTGCCCTATGTGCATGGAGAGAGGGGGAAGGCTCTCTGGTGTTTTGGTCTCTTCTTACAAGGACTCCAGTCCCATCAGAGCAGGACCCAGCTATGCCCCAGTTATGACATCATTTTACTTCAGTTATCACTTTAAAAGCCCTGTCTTCAAATACAGCCACACTGAGAGTTGGGGCTTCAACACACGCATTTGGAGGGAACATAATTCAACCTTTAACATGTCCCTAGCTTTATATTTATTCACAAAGAAGATCATGAACGCTTATCTTCATCTACCAAGACTTGAAGTCAGAGCTAAAAATGAATATGAAAACAGGAAATAATGAGGATCTCCGTGATCCAACCAATGTGGAAATTGTTTTACCAGGATAGAATAACCACTAGTCAGATAATTGGACTCCAGAGCTTAGTGCCAACCAGGTTATTGATTTACAATTGACTAATCTCAGGCAGTGAATCCAAACTCTCTTACTTAATTTTCAAGTCTGTAAAAAATAAGGTTAAGACTTCCTGCTGCAAGAATGATGATTCTGTGATTCAAAAATAAGCATGGCAATAGTTTCCATTTTAAATAATCTCCTTCCTCCTCATCAATGTTTTCACATTCCTTGCCTTCAAAAATATATTTGTCTTGATTATTTTTACATTGCCTAGTGTTTGACATGAATTTTCTTCTCAAATTCCTTTCTATTGGGCCGGTGATATGTCTCAGTGGCACAAGCGCCTGCCTGGCAAGCGCGAGGTCCTGAGTTCGACTCCTGGAACCCACATACAAAAAATGGGCCAGTGATATCACTCAGCCACATGGGCACCTGCTGGCGCACGAGGTCCTGAGTTCGACCCCTGGTACCCGCAAAAAAAAAAAAAAAAAATTCCTTTCTGTTTTCTTTCTCTACAATTTCCAGCATCTGAGCAGAAATTTCTTACTCGCCTTCTCAGACCAACTGAGAAGCCGTATGCCCGACTTCTTGCCAGAGCAAGAAATAAAACACTTTTCTCTCTTTCTTCCACTTGAACCTCATCTACTTGGGAAATCTGTCTTTCTAAATCTTCACAAAAGCACAAATTCACAGGCAGTATTTCTTTACCAAAATAGACATGGCCCACTTCTTTAAACACACTCAACATAGAATTCCATTCTCGATCCTGGGTATAATTTGAGTTAAATTTGCAACAGTCAACCAAGGTCAAAAAGACAATGAGACAGTCAATCAATAGTCACATTCCCTGAGCTTTCTACTACTCTGCCTATCTTTTGGTACATTGTAGGATTGCATGTCCTAGTCAATTTCAGATCGAGTGCAGCCATGAGACTAGTTCTCACCAATGATGGGAAGTGGTTAGTGTCAATTACAGGTCTATCATTTGGTTGTGAGGTGATCCAGAGCATCCTGGTCCTCTGTCTTTGCAATTAACAATGTTTCAGCTAGCAAGTGTCTGAGTGATTGAGCCACGAAGCCAGGACCAAGAGCAGAATCCCCTTGTCTCCCCAAATCCTCCCCTTCACCATCCCAGGGCATATAGCATGAGTGAGAAATAAACTTCCATTTGCTAAAGCCACCAATATTTGGAGGTTGTTCATTATTGATGCAAAAACATAGTCTATCCTAACTGATGAAGACAATAACAGTGGGTTTTGATCCATTCCCATGTTTTTATCATCTCCAAAAGATGCAGTTTCTCCACCTTGGATACTACAGTCCCACACATGAGATTGTTCAAGTGCACACAACTAAGTATTAGAAGAAAGGATAGACTCTCAAATTCACTGAAAATATATATATTCTGGTAATGCAGTTGTCTGGATCCAAATTTAAAGTGCTACAAAGGTTGCATACTTTCATGGCCCTTCTTCTAGACCCACAGTCTCCTCTCCACCATGGTAGCCATGAACCATATGAGTTATTAGCACTTGTAGCTAGCACAGGTAAAGGACAAAATTTTTAATTTTATCTAATTTTAATTAATTCAACATTAAATTAATGTTAACAATTGTATTAATAATACTTATATTGATTATAAGTATTTTGGACATAATGGGCTAAATAAAATATATTAACAAAATTAATTGTAGCTGTTTCTTCTTATCTTTCTTAATGTGGCTACTAAAAAGTAATTTAAATATGTCTGTGTGTGGATTGCATTTTATTTCTGCTGAATGGCACTGGTTGAAAACCTAATCCTTAGAGCTGCAATTCTGTATTCAAACCCTGCTTTTGTCTGCTCATCCCATGTACCTCTACGCTGTCAACTCCCTTAGATTTCTAGATTAATTTTTCCTTCTATGACCCTAGAAATCTCTAAATAGCTAAAGATTGAAAGAAGAGTTGTCTTGCTTCACTAAATCCTAACAAATTCTCCCCTGGGAATCTGAACTTGTCATTCTCTTCTGTGAAGCCAGCTTTCTCAGTCCTGCTGACAATCTTCTCCAACTCTTCTTTCTTAGAATGCTGAACCTGTTTTCCCATTTCTCTGTCTCTTTCCTTTTGTACATAACTACCCTCCACAGTGGCCTGCTTGGACATTACTTGCCACATCTCTGAGATGACTCCATGGAATTTTCCTTAAACAAGAAAATTACTAAAAACTTCCCATATTTACAGTAGGGAGAATAAGAATATTTGGTAATGCAGGAGGAAGAGTGCCTATCAACTCACCACTGGATTTTAAGGAAGGGAAGCATTTATTCTCATCTTCTAAGAGATTAATCTATTGCTTTCCTTGGATGATTCTCTGAAAATATGTTTCTTGTGCACATATTTCCCTGTTAGAAAGGCTGGTTAGAGGGTCAGAGACTTCTGTTAGACATCTGTGAACTTGAGTGGCATCGCTCTAGGACTATTTACAGATTTCTCCCAAAACTGTCAGTGTCTTCCTCTTTGCAGTGAGGGCTTGCGTGACATATAGCCTGGTCACTAATAACAAGCATTTAGTATCTCCCAGGGCCTAGGGAGAAAGGAGCATGGTGGCACCCTGGCCCCCTTTCATCCTCCTGCTTTACATCAGATACTTATCTAGCCATTGGTGCTCTCCCTCTAAATGTCAAAGAGCTGACCCAGTCTCACATTCTTAAAAGACAGGTAAAATGTCCTCCCACTGTGGCCCAGAGCCTACCAAAGGGCATGGACAGTGCAGCAAGATATCATGTTCAAAGCCTGCAAAGATCAAACAGCTCTGCAGTCGCTCAGACAGCTGCAGAAAAACTCCACACCCCTCCCCAAGCTAACTTCCTGACCCCAAAACCCAGAGTCTAGTCACCGAGCCAATAGTTTTTAGTTTGGGGTTTTGACAGCTACAGAACACAAAGCTACAATAAAGTCACTTCCAGACAAGGGTAGGAGGGACGCTTCTACAGGCTCACTTGCTTACTTTTAATCTGCTGGTTTCGTCTAAGCCTCTGCATACCGCTTTGCACACACTCACAGTTCAAGTACCTTCTTGGTCCAGTCTTTGGGCTAACTAGTCCCAGGGATTAAAGGCAGGCAGTTGTGTGTTTTATAAACTAATCTGCAGGGCACAATCTAAGTGTATCTTTTATGGTCTCTGTCCCATACTGGGGAGATCCAAAATATCAGCTGAATATAAATTCAGACCCACCCAAGTAGGAATCACCAAGATTCTGACCTGAGTTCAATGCTCCGACCTCATCCCTACTTAAACCACCAGACAAGGAAATGAGAGCTATCCCAGCATGCAGCGGGTTGCTGCGCTAGACTGCCTGAGCCTCGATCATTGTATGTGAGATCAGTTTTCACCCAAGCCAAGGGTCCTTCATTTTTCTGCAGAGGAGTATGGAAATGCAGGTCACTTAACAGTGAAAGAGTGTTTTATTCATATTTTGAGTGTGTTTAGAAGTGTAGACAGCTGTGTTTTCTGTATGTATGAGTTAGTAGCCAAACGTGACTTTAGAATCCGGAGCACACCCCCCACCCACCCTACTCCTGTTCATGAATCACGGATGCCCCAAATCCCCCATGACCCTTACAGTCATTTGGTTCAAGGGTTAAGAATATCCACAAAAGAGGTAGTACATCAGCACTCATTAATTATTCATAGTATGATAATTCTGCAGTACCTTCTCTACCATGGCATAAATACATTTTATCAATCCCTTTCAAACTCTTTTTGAGGGCTGTTTAGAGAGAAAAAACAAGTGTAAATTACCCAAGCAAGTATTTTAGAGGAAGAAACTGGCAGCATGAGTTGCCCTTTCGTTTCTACATTAGGCTGACTCTGGGTGCATGCAGGAGCTGGAGAGGGCAGGAGAGAGGACAGCACGGGAACCGGGCAGAGTCGATGACCCCAGTCTTACTCTCCTGTTTCCTGCTGGGCTGCCCTTCACTTCAGCCTGGCTTGTGCTGGACTGGAGAGGCCAGCCTGAATAGGGTTATCTTTGACACCTGGAGGGGAAGGAGGTGTGGTTTTATGTTAACTTGGCTTCCTTTGTTACTTGGGTGTAACTCTTACAAGCGTTAACTTGCTCTGTTTGTCGGAGCCCAGTAGTTGCTATCTGAACCGTGCAAGTGCTTTGGCAAAGAGAAGGGGAAAAAAGCATCCCTTTGAAGGGAAGGTGGGTGAAGAAGAAAGCCACATTAAAAAGCCAGCCAGCCAGTGTTAAATTTGGGCTTGCTCCTATTTGTAAGAAGTTTAAAAATACCCTGGGTCCTTTTCTGCTTTTGCATTCTTTTATTTAGCAGTTTTGCCCCCATTTCCAACAGCTCTGTGTAAAGGCACTTCTTTGGACAGCTCTTACCCTTGCTGAGTTTTCTACCAGTTCTCTGACTCAGTGGCCCTGGAAACACCTGGTAGAAGCTTGAAGACATTCGCCCCAGCTATGGAAGGTCTGAAATCACAAAGAACAAACAATAACGAGGAGCTTCTCATCCTGCTCCACCCACCCCACACAGGCCCCATTCCAACCACCCTAAACCCACATTCTAGGGGTGTGAGAGCTGCCTACTCAAAGTAGATTTAATTGTTGTTGTGAGATCTGTAGAGTGTACTTGTCTGACACAGAGTGAGAGTTTAATCTGTTAAGCAAGTTATAGAGGACCAGAGCTCTTTGTAGGAATTAAAATCCTTTCTGTATCCTTTGTGAATGACTATTAAATACTGTGTTCAAAATGGAAAAAACAAATGAAAGCAGACATAATAAAGAATGGATTAAGCTGGGCACAGTGGTGCATACCTGAAGCTGAGGCAGGAGGATTGCAAGATCAAGCCTAGTCTAGGCAATTTAGGGAGATCCTGTCTCAAAATAAAATAAAAGAACAATTAAAAGGTGTAGCTCAGTGTGAAGCCCTTGGGTCTAATGGCCAGTACCACACACACACACAAAAAAGAATGGGTTAAATATAATATAACTGTAAATGAAAAACTGAACAGTTGTAAAAAAAGAATGAGGAAGCTCTCTAGTCACTGGTATGGAACAATTAACCAAGAAATACAAAGTGACAAAAAGGCAAGGTATAGAACAATGTGGACAAGCTACTATAGTCCCACTGTACTAGATAAAGTATCCCTCTCTTTCGTACACGCACAGAGACTAAGATCCACAAGACAAGGTGTGTTTTCAACTGTCTCCCAGTGCCGAAGAATAGTCACGCCCAACATCCCAATATGGCCTCTATTGGCTTTCTTCCTCTCTCCTTCCTCATTCTTCTATCAAGTTGGTAGTTCCCAGGCAAGAAACTGGCTTCCTGGGGAACAGGAGTGGAAAAGAGATGTTTCACTGCTTATACCTTTGTATGTTGTATGTTTTGAAATGTAAATATACTATCTATCAAGAAAATAATAATAAGATAGTTTAAATTTTTATAAAGTATGAAGGTCAACACCATCATGGAGGAGCGAGACTATTTCTGATGTAGCAGAACTTCGCCCTGCCAAATCTGGCTAACCCAGCCAGAAGCTATTGCCTAGGCAACCCAACAGCCTAATGCCAGAGAGTCCCACCTGAAGATGATCCTCAGAGGGACAGGCGGCATCTGAAGCTCTGTTTTTCAAACCTAAACCTTCTAAGTAGAGACAAATATTACAGCAGGCTGGGTAATCTTCACCATGTTATTAACATCCCATAGCACAGGTCTTATGTACAAATGAGTTGGATTTCACAGGTTCTGAACTGAGCAGCTTTCTAGGAAGACATTTTGGTAAGGGAACTATGGTAATACCTTGAGTAGGCTGGAAAGTTTCTGAGCTCCTGAGTATTTAAAAATAAAACAAAATGTAGTGTTTATTTTTCTCATTGTAAATTTAAGCTCTACTCAATGCCGATCACTTAAAAGAAAAAAGAAATACACAAAAGTCAAGGATCACATTACCTAAAGAAACCACAGTTAATATTTTAGAGTGTGTACATTCAGCACACTGGCACAAAAATGCACTTGCAGGGGCCGGTGATATCGCTCAGCGGCACGGGTGCCTGTTGGCGCGCGAGGTCCTGAGGTCGTCCCCCCGGTACCCACAAAAAAAAAAAAAAAAAAAAAAAAAAATGCACTTGCAATTTTATTTCTGAAACACTGAAGAATGGTTTAGCTAATGGCCAAAATGCTGCTTGAGAGATTCAAAGCTAATCAGAAGAGAGGAGGCTAATCAGAAACCCAGGATCTAAATGTTAAGAAATGCAAATGAGTCACAAAACAATACTACTATCAATTAAATGGGTGCCATCTATCGTGTATGATATGCCAGGCACTGCCTCAACGTTTTCATTAAAAAGTAAAATTCAAACATACTTAACATTACAAAAAATAACACAATAAACATCCAACAATGACAGTCATTAATTCACTGTCACTTATTTCTTCTATAACCCCATCTCCTACCAAGTTTCCCTTCCCACACACACACACAGAGACACACAGGATTATTCTAAAAGAAATCACAGACTATCAAAATATAAGGACTCAGTTTTTAAACCTATCTACAACATCAGTGTTACACTTCAAAAAATTAACCAGAATGCTTTAAAATCATCAGACCATATTCACATTTATGGGACAGCCAGAGAAATTTGACTATACCTTTCAAATTTCAAAGTTTTAGATGTGACCATAATCTTTGTTCAAATTGGATATAAACAAGGTACATTTGCATTTGGTTAATATTTCTCTAATGACTCCCTTAAACTGTAAGCTTTTTTTCCATGAAGTTTACTTGTTGAGTAGACTGAGTTGTTAGTTCTGTAGAGTTTCTCACCTTCTGGATTTGACTGACTGAGTTCTCACAGTTTTGTTTAATACATTCCTGTTTGCTTGACTGCCTACATAAGTTGATGTCAATCTAGAAGTTTGGTTGGATTTAAATTTGGTCTTTTTTATAAGACTACTACATCAATGGTGGTGCGTGCTGTGCCTTTCTGAGATAGATGGTCATCATCCAGGTCCTTTATTACAATCAGCAATTGCAAAATTGTGCTATCCAGTTCTGCTGTTCTTGATTTATTAGTTGAAATACTCCTATAGAAGTTTTGTGGTTGTTGTTATTGTTGTTGTTAACATTTGGTTAAACTAAAGCCATGCGTGGTGGTACATGCCTATAATCCCAACATTCTGGAAGGCTGAGGCAGGAGGATCACAAGTTCAAGCTCAAGCCTGGACAACTTAGCAACTTGGTGAGACCCTGTCTCAAAATAAAACACAAAAGGGCTGCAGATGTAGCTCAGTGCAAAGTCCTGAATTCAATCCGCAGTACTTCTTTTTTTTAAATGATTAGCCTAAGCCTACAGTTGACACATGTGACACTTAATGGGAAGGCTAACTGCTCAGTTCTTTCCCAGTGTTTATAAGTACAGTAATCCAGGACAATGGGTGGGTTCCTGGCATTCTCCAAAAGTGACCAAATAGTGTTTTGCTTTTTGGGACCTCTATGAACTCATGGATTTTAACATATGTAGTATATTTTAATTCATCCTCATGTTAAGCTTTTCTGATGCTTACACTGCTCTGTTTTTGCCAGTAGGGGCCCCTTTGAGCAGTCATCAATAACCTCCTTGTATTCTGCATAACAGCCCAGCCCCTTGTCACCTGCCCTTAGACCTGGACCATCCTCTTCTCCCCAAATCTCTGGCTGCTTTTACTAGACAATATTATTTAGATGCCCTTGTCTGGGCACTAGTGGTGCTTATTGCTGCCAAGTTGATCTTTTTATGGACAGAACCAGAAAACCAGTATTTTTTAAAGAATACATCCTAGGTTCATACTAATACTTTTAGTTCAACTTTAGCAAAAAATGGTTTGGCTTCAGTGACTTTGTATTCTTTTTTTCTCTTTACATAGAAAATCATGATTTCTATTTCTTTAGCATATCATGTTTTGCTTTACATGGTGATCTATGTAACCATTTCAGGTACCAATAGGAACAGCAGTATCATTAAGTTTTTGTTTGATTTTGTGGTACTGAGGATTGAACCTAGAGCCTCCTACATGCTAGGTAAATGCTCTACTACTGAGCTACATACATCCCCCAGCCCTTTTTAAAATTTTTATTTCGAGCCTGGCCTCAAACTTGTGATCCTCCTGTCTCAGCCTCTCAAGTAGCTGAGATTACAGACATGAGCCCTCTGCATGCCATCATTTTTTTTGTTTGTGTTTGTTGTTACTATTGTCTGACTTTCTTCAGTTCTTTTTATTTTTACACTAGGGATATATAGTCACATGACTGTATTTTAAATTACTTGGTTTTTTTTAAATTACAGGAATTGCTTTTTTTATTTCAATTTAATTTTTAAGTATGAAGATATTTACAATGTGCAACTGTGAAATTGATACAACAAAGCATATTCCAAGATGTATAACTTCTATCACTTACCCTCTTTCTTCTTACTACTTTAGGTAATTATTTTATTTGTTCTCTGATTTCTTAAATATCAACAAATATAAACATATAACCCTGTAATCTTTCCTCAGATAAATGTTAGAATGTTAGATCACTTTTCTTATTCTTTTTTACTTCTTCATCTTAGTGTGATGATCATTTCTTAGTAGTATACAACTACAGTGGCACCTGTCTTCTTATTTTTATCAGCACAGTACCATTTTGTGTTCCCACTAGAATGTATGGGAATGCCTATTTCTCCACAGCCTCACCAACAAAATATTTTGCCAGTCTTTTAAATTGTTTTCCAATCTGATAAGTGAGAAAAATTGTATTTCAGCGAAGTTTTCATGTGAATTTCTGTTAAGTAAGGTTGAGCATTTTCATATGTTTAGGAACCATTTCCATTTATTTTTCTATGAAGTGTCTGGCCATATTTCCACTCCATTTTTCATAGTTGTATTGGCATTTTTCTATATTTTTAAAAGCTCTTTGTGGTATAAGTTGTAAATACCTCTTTCTAGATCCTATAACCTTTTGAAATATATTTTCAGTAATCTCAGATGATGAAATTAAAACACAAAAGGTCTAAGGAAGCTCCCCAAGGTCATGAAAGCTTTACAGGGTCTCCACACCTTGGTCCTCCAGGTCAGATTTTGGGTAGCAGCACTTCTGGACTCCGACTAGCATCTACCTGGACAATCTCAAGTACACAACCACAGTCTGAACATGATGTTTGGTTTCCATGTCTATAGAACACCTACCAGAACACACTGTTCCCTTTTCTACCAAGTTCATTTATTCCACAAACTTTTCTGGACATCTTCCATGTGATGTGGGGTTCAGGTTAAGTCTCCCTTAGAGGGATTAGTTGAACTAAGATCTTAGAAAAAGAAAGCAGTCATTGTGAAGATCTAGGGAAGAGATTTCTAGGGAGTGCTAAGTACTAAACCAAGTACAGGCAACCCATTTTCTACCCAGGAAGGAAACCCGTATTTGTACACACTGTCACACACAACCCAGGCTTCGCCCAACTTCGGTCAATAATAAACGCTTGCACATTTGCGAATTGCTTCTTTTTGTGTTTTGATTTGTTTCGTTTTGTCTTAATACAGGTCTTACAGTGTTGCCCAGGTTAGTCTTGAACTCCTGGGTTCAAGTTATCCTCCTTCCTTGGCCTCCCAAGTAGCTGGCATACAGGTACAAGCCATCTCATTTCACTTTCAGTTCCTTCTTGTGCAAAGTTTATCCAGGTACTTTATAAGTTCCTTGTGGGGAATTATATTTACCTTTTGCACCCTTCATAAATTCTTAAAACATTGTCATATACTCAATAAGGCTTAATGGCTTTTTACTTATTAATTATCTTGCTTGGAATCAGCTTTATGAAATCCTATTTCAGCTCCTATTGCAGGCAGCAGCAACAATTACAGAAACCAAGAAAGCTATTCAGAATAAACATTTCTTGTGCTTCAGCACCCATCACCTCCCTCTCATCACCCCATCATTGCTCAAGGAGTCCTTTCCTACCTTAGGAAAACCTGTAGAACCTGGAAAGTGCAGTGGGGACCTAAATGAATAATTCTTAACCAGGAATACTAAGGCCTCTAAAATAGTCTCATTTTTCAGTATGAATTAATGTGCTGATAATTCAAAATCTTGACCCTGAAAAATCCAGGCTCATGGTGGAATCATCGAAGTAATGCACTCTGGAAATCTTATAAGAAAAGCTAGTTATCACTCCACTCCTGATCAACAGGTGTACTCTGTGTGTTACCCAGTAGGCATGAGAACCATGAGCCATAATTCATTTATAAATTTATTTTTTGTCCACTTTTAAAGTATAAAATATTTCAAATATGCAATAATACCAGAATTATATAACAGCTTTCTACACATCTGCCACAAATGTGATGCTAATGTGCTATATTAATTTTTTAGAAATAAAATAATTCAATTACTACAGTACTTAGTGTCCTTCCCTCACACTTTCCTTCCCTTCTCCCTGAGGTATATACCATTTTGTACATATTTTTGTGGTATTATGATGTATAACTTATATTCTTATCACAAACTACTGTTTCGTGTTTTCAAACTTGACATATAATATGTAATATAATATATGGCCTTTTTTCTCAGTATGTGAGTTTTCATAAGATATATCCATATCATTACTTAAAAATATAGTTCATCCATTTTTTTCCTTTTGTTTACTGATGTATAATAATTTAACATATTTGTGGAGTATACTGTGACAATTTGAAATATGTATATAATGTGTAATGATTAAATAAAGGTAATTTCCATTTTCCTCTATATTATATATATAATATATTATATATATTATTGGGAGCCTCAAATTTCTCTCTTCTAGTTATTTGTAAAATAAATAATAAATTGTTGTAAACCGTAATCATCACCTACCATGCTGTGGAATATTAGAACTTATTTCTCCCATACCACTGTATTTTGGTACCTGTTAATCAATCTTCCTCTACTTCCCTCCCCTCTGTCCTTCCTAGCTTCTAGTCACCACTATTCTCTTCTTCCACGAAATCAACTTTTTAAGCCTCCACATACACTATACTTGCCTTTCTGGGTCTGGTTTACTTCACTTAATATAACATCCTCTAGGTTCATCTATATTGTTACAAATAGCAGGATTTCATTGTTGAATGATATTCCGTTGAGTATATACATATATTTTCTTTATCCATTCACCCAGTGCTCAATACCATCGTGGGTTATTATTGTGAGTAGTGCTGTAATAAGCTGGAGAGTGCAAATATATCTTTGATATACTGATGTAATTTCCTTTAGATATTATACTCAGTAGTTGGATCACTAAGTAGTATTAGTTCTAGTTTTGGTTTTTTGAGGAACCTCCATACTGTTCTATAAGGGCTGTATCACATTCCCACCAATAGTGTGTAGAGTTTTTTCTTTCTCTACGTCCTCTCTAGCATTTGTTATTTTTTGTCTTTTTCACTTAGCCATTCTAACTGAGGTGAGATGACATTTCATTGTGGTTTTGACTTGCTTTCTCTGATGGCTAGTGCTCTTGAGTATTTTTTCATATTCTTTTTGGTTATTTGTGCATCTTCTTTTGAGGAATGTCTGTTCAGACCCTTTGCTTGTTCTTCATCAGATTTTGGGTTTGTTTGTTTGGGGGGAGTAATACTGAATTTTTTGAGTCCCTTGTATATCCTGGATGTTAATCCTCTATCGCATAAAGAGTTTACAAATATTTTCTCCCGTTCTGTAGGTTGTCCCTTTACTCTGTGATTGCTTCCTTTGCTGGAAACTTCTTGGTTTGATATAATCCCATTATCTATTTTTGCCTTTGTTGTCTGTGCTTCTGGGGTCTTATTCAAAATGTGATTGCCTATACTAATGTCTTAAAGTTTTTCCCTTGTGCTCTCTCATTATTTCAGGTCTTATATTTAGGCCTTTCATCCATTTTAATTGACTTCTTACACAGTGAGAGAGAGAGAGGTCTGGTTTCGTTCTTCTGCATATGTACTTATCTATTTTTAATTGCTATATTACAGTGGTTCTCAACTCTATACATTAGAATTGCATGGGAACTTTTTTAAAAGATTGATCCCTGAGGCTGATTCAGGCTGAATCAACCGATGTGGTCTATTTTAGTAAACATTTTTTTCTTACCCTTTAACAAATGTGTATTTTCTAATTGACAGAAACAGAGTTTTATAACTGTTTATCATACCTACCATCCTAACTGTATTAGTCAAAATTCCTATCCAGTGCCATTACTTGCTTGTTGTTTTTTGTTTTTATCTCTGTTTGTTTTGTGCAGTGGGGATCGAACCCACAGCCTCGCACATTCTAAGCAGGTGCTCTACCACTGACCTATACCCGCAACTCCACTTAACTTGTTTTTGATCTTTCTAATCTATCAATTTTTGAGCTGTATATGCAATAAAATTTTCTACTCTGGTTGTCAATTAAGTTAGGCTATTTATATTTATAATGATTATATATTTGTTTTGATAGATTTCTGGAATTTTACTTTGCACTTTCTATTTATCCCTTTTTAAATTCCTTTCTTCCCCTTAAGTTTTTTAGGTGTATCATGTTTTTTACTCCCTCTTTTGCCTTCTTCTTGTTTTGAAGTTATATTTTCCATATTTTCAAATTACTCATAAAATTCTATATATAGTACATGATTTATCAACAAAATCTGAATTTCTGAATTTAAGTAGTATGGCTAACTTCCTTGCAAATAATAAAAGAACATCAAAACCTTTTAAATTTAGGAAATTCTTCCTTATAATACATGTAATGATTTTCTTCCACTTCAATTCCGACTTGAAATTATATCCTCCCCAAAAAAGAAATTATATCTCCCAAATAGCCATTATTTTGTTGGTATTATTATCGTTTATACCACTGCTTGTCAATTTAGCAGTAAGTTTCCTATCCCTTATTATGTGCTTTAGATTCCTGGACCACAAAGGCAATATAAATTTGGATATCAAGCCCATATAAGCCACAGGACTGTAGTTTCCTTTTCTCAGATTAAGCTTTTTATTCATTCATTCATTCATTCATTCATTCATTCATTCATTTATGTGAATTCACCAAGAACCATGAAGAAACAGAGAAGTTTCCTTTTTTATATCTTTGGCACTGTTTAGACTTTATTTCCTTTTTCTTTTACTACACCCCCTCCCATCTTTCACTGAAAGTACACCCTCAGCCTCTGAATGTTCAGGCTTTGCAGACACCTCAGATTCACTCCCCATATCATGCAAGTTCTACCTCCTTATTTCACATACTGTGGTCCTTAACACGGAAGCCCCTAGTGGCAGGAACCCATAATCCCCACTCCAAGGGTAGCCACTAAGCAGTTCACAAGCTCACTGATGTGGTTTTCAGTTCCCTTCTCATTTCTGGGATCTAGGCATTTCCTTTTTTTTTTTTTTTTTTTTTTTTGTCTTGCAGACTCAGCTATATTTCAAAGAATTCTGACCATTTTACTCAGCTTTTATCAGAATTGTAGTGGGAGAATTTCAAGTTATCTTAGTCTACTGCCAGTAGACTACAGATTTTCTGTACATTTAAAGTATGGATGTATGCACAAGAGTGTATATTATATATACATGTAAAACATGTATACTACATACTTACATATAGTGTGTGTATAAGCACATGCACACAACTGCAACAACTCTACATAAACTGTTAAAGAACTCCCACAATTGCATAAGATCAAATTTCTATAAGAAATACCTTAAGGTAAGATTATATAAAATCATGCATACTGCTTTCTAATTCTCTGCAGGTACCCCCAGCTAACACAAAATTGATGCTGAAATGCTTTGGTTGGTTACCTCTAAATATACTTGAGGACTTAGAGAATAAAAATGAGTTGAGAGCTTTAAATTCCCAGCTCCTGATCTTCAAAAAAGACCTGAAGTATACGACTATCCTAATAGAATCCTTTATCTCCTGCAATCAGAGGGCCACAATTTTCAAAAGCCACAACTAAAATCTAGTCTTGCAAGTGGCTTAATTATAATGCAAATATACTTCCCTGCCTCCTAAGGCATCCTGTCTTAAAGTCAGTTACTAACTGGTTAAGAGTAGGACTCTGAATATTGGGGTTGGGTCCTGAGTAAATCCCAGTGAAGCTACACAACTAGAACTCCTAGAATCTCTGAAATCCTCTTAGCCAACAGAAGTTGGCCATTTCCTTTTGAAGGAAGTTAATCTCCTCTCGTCTGAGAACCTATGTATAATCACCTCCTCTGAGGTATTTTGCCTTGTAAGGAATGTTAATCTTCCTCCAGACTCCTTCCCAGTGGACTTGAAGAGGTCCAGATACCAAATATGACTCAAGAGGAAGCACAATCCCAAGTGAATTGAAAGATTTTGCCAGATTGCATCAACAGAAATGCGAATGACAACCATTTCCCAGACTTCAGCCAGCTTACAGATCCAGAACCACAGGAATGAAGACTCCATCTCTTCTTCATTCCTGTGGTTCTGATGCACAGACCAAAAAAAAAAAAAAAAAAAAAAAAAAAAAAGCCATACTACTTGTATTGTAAATTTTCCTCTTAGCTTTCCCCAAAGAGATGTATGACCATTTATCAAAGTGATTGTGCCTTGGAGAAGGAAAAATGATCAGACTTTTCAAGATTTACTGATCATTCATTAATTTTTGGAAGTCTGAAGCACCAGTGTAGCCCTCCAGCCAGTAGGGTTAGATAGAGGCCAAGTGATGAATGGAGTTTTGGCTCAAGTCTGTCTCACAATAATCCCAGTGAGGACCGAAAAATTCATCCCTGTGTGTCACTGTGGTCTTGTGGTTGATTGCTACTACTGTAATGATGAATATTTGTAATTAATATAATTGATTTAAAGTATTTAGGGAATATTTATTAGAATAGCTATTATCAAAAAGAGAAAAGATAACGAGTGCTGGCAAGGATTTGGAGAAAAGAGACCCCCCTTTCTGTTGGTGGGAATATCACTTAGTAAAGCCATTATGAGAAACAGTATGAATATTCTTTAAAAAATTAAAGATACAGTTAACGTGTGATTCAGGAATCCTGCTACTGTGTATATATGCAAAGGAAATGAAATCAATATATCAATGATTTATATGCACTCCCTTGTTTATTGTATCTCTGTTAAACCTTAGCATCCATCAATGCTTGAGTTGGTAAAGAAAATGTGGCATATATACATAATAGAATACTATTCAGACATAAAAAGAAATCTTTTCATTTGAAACACCATGGATGAACCTGGGGGACATTACATTAAGTGCAATAAGCTAGTCATGGAAAGATAATTATTGCATGATTTCCTTCATATGTGAAAGCTAAAAAGTTGATCTTATAGGATCAGAGAGTAGAATAGTAATTACAGGGAGCTGGGGTAGTAGTAGGCATGGTGACGTTAAAAGGATACAAAATTTCTTATAGATAAGAGGGATAAATTCAGGAAATTTATTGTACAATACAGTGATTATAGTTTACAATATATTCTTTTTTTTTTTTTTTTTTTTTTGGTGGGTACCGGGGGGTCGACCTCAGGACCTCGTGCGCCAGCAGGTGCCCGTGCCGCTGAGCGATATCACCGGCCCCTTTTTTCGTATGTGGGATCCGGGAGTCGAACTCGGGCCCTCGCGCTTGCCAGGCAGGCGCTTACGCCGCTGAGCCATCTCACCGGCCCTACAATATATTCTTGAAAATGCTAATTGAGTGGATATAAAGTATTCTTTCCACGAAAACAACTATGTGAGGTAGTGCATATATTAACCAAATTTAGTCATCCCATAATGTATATATACTTTAAAAATATGTATGTGGTACATGCATACAATTTTATCTGTCCATTTTAAAAAGTTTTAAAGAATATTTAGGAGAGGTTAAATTTAAAGAGCTTGATATTTACATGGGATTAGGTGGTATTAGCCCTATTTACAGATAAAAAGATGTAGAGGGTAAAGAAAAGATAATGTAATTGTCCAAGACCCCAAAGTGTCCGGTTGTTATTTGTTGTAATGACCTATAAGAGTAAGGTCTAATTACATTACATTACATGTCTCATTTAACGGTAGACATTTGAAAATAAGTGGTAAGGTATTAAAAATTATGTTTTAACTTTCTGGACATTTTGGTAAAAGCTAACTACTATACTAAGCAGGTAACTGTCAATGTCAATGGTTGCCTATCTCTATGTCTGGTTACCTGCTTATTATCTTACAAAATGGGTTATAATACAGTACCATTAATTTATACCCAAGCATGCCCAAAACTAGGTCACCTTTTCCTTTAAGTCAAGCTGGTAGTGTCCAAGCTGAGCTGTGTGCATAGATTGAGTAAACAGCCTGCTGAAAAGTGTGATTTCAGGAGCACAAGAAAACCAGTTAAGGGCCGGTGAGATGGCTCAATGGCATAAGCGCCTGCCTGGCAAGCACGAGGTCCTGAGTTCGACTCCCAGTACCCACATATGAAAAAAGGGTCAGTGATATCGCTCAGCGGCACGGGCACCTGCTGGTGTGCGAGGTCCTGAGGTCTACCCCCGGTATCCACAAAAAAAAAAAAAAAAAAAAGAAAACCAGCTGATTCCAAATAAACTCCCCACTGACCCCTGAAGTTCCTGCATCTTCTATTAACCACCCCTTGGGTTGTTATACTAAAAGGAGCTGGTAAAATCCAAATATTCCTGGAGAAGAGTGACATAAAATACAGACGTGAAATATTGTCTGCTACTGGTAGGATGTTGGGGAGAAAGCAAAGTGTGTAAGAGAGAAGGGTCAGGCCCAGTGAAGCTGACAGAGGAGAAGCCCACGAAGATGAAAAATACCTTTACCTGGAGTCATGGAGACCCCAAGAGGGATAAACGAACCGATGGGCATGTTGTAGTCAGGGTTTGCAAGGAAAACAATTTAATACAAGACACATAATTTATAGGATTATTGTATAATATTCACCCAAAGAGTCAAATGCAAAAGAGTGCAGGAGATCTGTCCACAGGCTAGAGACCCAAAGAATCCAGCTGAGGGCCTGGATCCCACAGCAACATCCTCCACGAGTCCAGCTGGAGGCCAAGATCCTACAACAATGTCTCATGCAAGCCTGTTTCAAGAATCTGCACTGGGAAGGCCCAAAGGTCAGTGATGGAAGCTAAAAAGCCTATGCCAGTGGGATGAAGAATCTGTGCTGGCAGGCTGAGGGATCTGCACAGAGCCAGGAAGCTGCTGCATCCAGTGAAGCTCTTGAGACTCCAGAGGGAGGACAGTGGAGGATGAAGAAATGAAAACAAGCGTTAGAATGCAGAAAGCTGAGGTCAGGTGGAGTCCCTCTCCTGATGGGAGAAAGGACTGCTAACAACTGCAGCGCATTTACTTATACAATCAGCATAGGAGGCTATTTATAGAAAATTTAAGGAAAGGGCAAGATCCGGCTTCCAATAGGAAGCGACGCTCAAAGTAAGAACCAGAGCTCCCCCAAAGTGAACCACAGCCATCCTCAGCAAAACCTAGGTCCCAAGCTCCTCTGATGATGAGAACATCTGAGTTCATATCAGGAAAGCCAGCATGACAGGCTTCTCCAGAAGAATCAACAGCACTACACCTTCCTCTCCAGTTCTCTTTTTATGCTGTTGGCAGCAGTTCTCGGGTGGGCTCTCCACACTCAGCACCATGCTGAAGTTCAGCTTGGTTTTGCAAGTTAACCACCAGTTGTCAGTTCACCACAGGGCAGGTCCATCTACTTCATGCGAGCAGGAAAGTGGCTTCTCTCTAGGATTCAGGATAGATATGATCAATGTCAAGGATCAAGAAGAACAAAAATGGGAAAATAATAGAAATAATTCATAGATCAGGTGTTAGAGGACCTGGCGCTGATCTCCAGCTCAACCATCAACTAGCTGGGTGACTGAGCAGCCACTCGCCTTTCTGCCCTAGCTCCCCAAGCCCCAAGTGAGACTCTTCCGAGGATGTTTCCCACTTATGCTTATTGTGAAATTCATTTATCGGAGCCCCTGGAATAAGAAATGCAAACAGAAAATAATATTTCTAAATCTCAACAAATCCCAATGTTTCACTGTGGTTTGTTAACACGGAAATGCAATGTTCAAGCTCAGCACAACCACATCCAGCACTAACAGACACTTGCTCCTTATCACTAAAGCTAACGCGCACATGACTCGGGGAGGTCCGAGCTGTTACCGACTCTGTCAGCTCTTGTTTATTTAACGGCACTGTTTCCAGAGAAGATTACTGCAAAGCCATCTTTTCTGTGATGTTTAAGGTAACAGGTGGTTGTGGTTTTGTTACTGGGCCTTTATACTCAACCCCTTGCTTATTCAAACTCCTGCTCAAGTCAGATCAGTCTCCTAGATGACAGAAATCCTGAACCTTATCACAGTGGTAAAACCTGCTGCTTCACACCTCACCAAAAAATTGTGTGGCCCCAGGCCTCACAGTGCATTCACCAAGGAGGCCCAGAGCTAAGCCGTACACCTTAAGCTGGAGGAAATGGCTGTTAGAACTGTACCTTTTAGCTACTCTCCAATTTTCAAAGGTCTCTGCACATTCTCTGCAAGTGCTGATTAATTTTCTCAGCAGATCAGTTGGGAAACATCTGTAAGAAACAGTTTTTCCGTATGACAATCCTGAGACACCAAGTTGGCCTGAGTCTAGATCACAAGATACCAAAGTGACAGGATGTTCTCTCTCCTGGCTTGAAGTCTTTCACATTCGGAAATTTCTGATTCATTTACAAATTTCCCAGAATCCATTTCACAGCCAAGAATGTGTCCCTACAATTGTGAGACAGATATGGACTGTCTCACAGCCAATCTCCGTCTACAGACATATCAACAAGTATTTTATTAGGCTTCATTTAGCACACACCCACTTGCCAGAAACATACACATCTTGTACCAATATGTAGTAATGACAGTCATAATTAGTCTATGGCATCTTTCATTCTGAGGCAATAACTCAGGACTCCTCCCAGCTAACATGTTAATATGTAGAAAATACAGTACCAGATGGATCCAAATTTTACTAGCTAAACTTGTGACTTCAGAATGAGGAAGAAACTCGCCCAAACCTGCCCTACTTGGAATATTCATTTTAATTCGCGTCTACTGGTAGAAACAATGGCCATTTTAGGAAGTCTCAGGTGTTGCTCCAAACAAGTTCCTGTGGGCAACCAGTGAACTTCATCTGAGTTACCACCTACCAAAGAACCCACAGCTAACCCAAACTCGCACAATTTTGGAACAAATGGGTGGAGTGGGGCCAAGGAAAGGAAGGGAGCTATCTGCATGCATGCAAAGGAAATACCTTGAATGCCTGCTGTGTGCACAGGGGTACCCTGGCAGGCATTTGGGCATTGGATTTTTCCAGCATCTTATGGAATAATTTGTGGTTTTTTCCATTGATCCAGGAAGAGTGGATAATAGGATCTGCATGGAAATTTAATCATGTTAGTCTAACTCTCCCAACTTGTAGGCTTCTGGGCTAAATTCAGGTGTAAATTGGCAGTAGGGCCTTTCTCCCTATATATTCCTTTGGTGAGTAAGACAAGTTGTTTCAAGAGATAGTCTCAAGGTTAAATTCTCCCCTATCATCGTCACTGTCCATACCCCAAAGTTAGTGTCTTGAAATAACAGTCTAGCCAGCAGTTTGGCTCGAATGGCTCTGTTAATATCTGTTTCTTATGGACCCCCACTGAAGAAGCATCAGCTAATGAGGGCAGTAGCTACCAGCTCTTCTGCATGGCAGACAGGAGCTGCCATGGAAGCGTGTGATACATCTTAAGGTCTAGATAAATGCTAAGAGACATACTGTCATTTTTTCCCATGTTCTATGAACCAAAGCAAGTTACGTGTCCAAGTTCAACATAATGGGGCAGTAATATATGATGTATATATTAGGAGAAACTTCAATATCATGTAGCAAAGTCATTAATGCAGAGAAAGATAAAGAATTAGAAACAAGTATCTATTCCTGAATAATAAATTATCCTTCAAACAACAAATATTTATTATCTCCCAGCTTCTATGGGTCAGGAATCCAAGAGCAGCTTAGCAGGTTGCTCTGCCTCAGGGTCTCTCAGGAGCATGGCCACCCGGCTGTCAGCCATCAGCCAGAGCCGCAGTGATCTGAGGTGTGAGGGCCCAAAGCCATGACCTCCAGCTCACTCTCATGGTCATTGGCAGCCCCCTTGTTCTCCACACAGAGCTTTCCAAAGCCTGTCTGAGTATCCTTACAACTCAACAGCCAGGTTCCCCCAGTGTGAGGAATCCAAGAGAGATAAAGAGAGCCCAAGACTGAAGTCACAGAATTTTGTAACTTCACCTTGGAAGTGACAGCTCATCCATCACTCCCTGGTACACTGTGGGAAAGAACCATACCATGGTTTGAAAACCAGGAGGTAAGGGTCATCCAGAGCCTCTTTAAAGTTAGCTATCACACATCTGATTGTAAAATGACTAGTTCTTCTCTTAAACTACTAAAATACTTCAGCATTACTGGATCTTAACTATTGTAAATAACTCAGGGCAATGTAAAATCATTTTCAAATCAGGTTAATTTTTAGACCAAAAAATATTAGCCATAAATATCAATGGTTTTTCACCTTCTGGATTTTTTACATTACTGTTTTCCTGCTCATCAATTTTCTTTACACCAGCATATACCCACTACCATTTATTCTCCATCCTCTGGTTAGCTGGGTGAATTCTTAAACACCAATTTTTTCTTTTCTTCTGTTCAGTCTTTCCTAGATACTAACCCTGGGAGGCTGTTCTATGCATTACCAGAGAATTTGGTACACATCTCAATTAAGTCTCTAGCCTACTGCAGAGTAGGGTATCTGTTTGCTTGCATTAGACTCAGATTTCCAGGGCCCAGTTTTTGGTATAATGATGACTGAAAACACATTTGAAGAAAGAGTGAGAGGGAATACAGGAGAAAGAAAAAGAACACAGGCCAAATCGTAACAGATTTTCAATACATTGCTTCCCTACCACCTGCTGGTTAAGCTCTTCTTATGTACCCGGCAGGCATGAAGTGATTTTATAGTTTTCATTTTAGTTAACCCTCATAATAATCAATTAAATACAAGTTATTTGGAGAGGATTCAGTTCTAAAGTTCAGAAAAAATTAAGTAATTTTCTTAGCAAGCGTAAAACCAGAATTATATACTTGACTCTTCCATTCCAAACCCTTGATTTCTACAGCATCCCTTGCAGCCTCCACAGTGAAGATCCCCGTCACTTTTCTGTACTAATCAACAAACCCATGCATCCATCCATGGTTTAGTGCAACTACTTCTTTCACTTAGTGATCTTGCTATGTCAGTCTTGAGAGATGTTCATTAAGATAAAGGTCCCTCAACCCTGAGCCACAGACTGATACGGTCCATAGCCTGTTAGGAACTGGGCCACACAGCAGGAGGTGGGCAGCCAGGCAAGCAAGTGAAGATTCGTCTGTATTTATAGCTGCTCCCCACAACGTGCTTCACTGCCTGAGCTCTGCCTCCTGTCAGGTCAGCTGTGTCATTTATTTCTCATGGGAGTGGGAACCCTACTGTGAACTGCGCATGTCAGGGATCTAGCATGCACACTCTTTTGAATCATTTCAAAACCACCCCACCACCCAGTCAGTCTGTGGAAAAAATGTCTTCCATGAAACAAGTCCCTGGTGCCAAAAAGGTTGGGGACTACTGCATTAGGGTATCCCTTGACTGATTCTTCTCTTTTCATTTGTGCTTTTTTAAAGTCCCAGAATCTGCAGCCAGGGAAAGACTTGAAGTTCTCTCTTTCATCTAGGTGGGTAAATTATGTCAGGAAGAGTAGACAAATTACAAAGACTGTGGGAGAAGCCCAGGGCCCTGCAGGCAGGCAGACCCCATTAGCCAAGTCCAGCTCCCAACACTCTTACACAAGGAAGCAAAGGAGCTGTACCAGGCATCCCACTCCAGATGTTCACAGCTACAGCCAGGCACAGACAGCACCCTGGAAGTTGACATTTAAAGGTCACAACTTCCAGGAAAGTTGAGAAGATGAAATGAGTGGTATACATCAAAGCATTAGAGTTCTTTAAAAGAATACTGCTATATACATTCAAGGTAACGTATTTTTGAAAGTCATCATTTATGATAATTTTTCTTTTTTTCAGCCAGTTAATTTGGGCACACACACACACACATATTAAAATACATAAAAAGATATATTAATTTTAAGAAAATTAAAAATTGAATCATGTCAGATATGGGAAGGTAAAATGTTGTCTTTCTTTTTTCTGTTTTGCTGACCTCCCTATCTTCTACCCTCGTGGTGCTCAAGACCTAGTAGGCAGCCTTCTGTATCATTTCTCCCTGTTCACATGCACACTCATACACATCCTAAGGGTGGGTCATGGCTTACTTAATTACAGAAATTATATTATATAAGCTTTTCAGCATCACGTGTTTCTCAACATTTTTTCATAGGAATTCCTCCAAGTCAAGTGATACAGTGCTGAATTATTCTTTTTAAAGTTATTAGATATGGTACAATGTGAAAAGGCCTGTAATGTTTCTCTCATTTCCCTCTTGATGGACATTTATCTTCAAATTTGTTTAACTCTACAAACAAGTTTTCAGTAAGACTCATGGGTAGATCTCCATACTTTTAGAGTTTTGTTTCTGTGGATCTAGGAAAGGAATTGCTGCTGCTATGGTTTGGATTTATACCAAAAGGCCCATGTATTAAAGGCTTGGTCCCCAGAGCGGTGCTACTGGGAAGTGGCAGAACCTTTGAGAGGTGGGGTCATAGGAGGCTGGGTCCTAGAGGGGGCTGTCAGATGCTGGCCCCTTCCGCTTTCTTTGCCTTTGCTCCCTAGCTCATGGCATAAGTGGTTCTGCTCTGCCACACACTTCTGCCATGATGTGCTACCTGGCCACAGGCCCAAAGCCAAGGAAACCCCCTACTCAAGCGCTGAAACCTCCAAAACTGTAGCCAAAACAAACCTTTCTCTCTATAAGTTAATCATTCCAGGTTTTTCCTCATAGTGACAGAAAGCTGACTAATACACTGGATGAAAGGGAATATGTATTTTGGCTCTTAAAATTGTTTTCAGTCTGATGGAACTGAAGTAATAGCTTATTGTCACTTGGAAATGTGGTTACCAGAGGGAGTAAACATTTTTTTCAAGTACTTGTTACTATTTTGAGCTTTTACCCTAGTGAATTTCTTTTTCATACCCCTTGTCTTATTTTTGTTGAATGTTTTGTCCTTATCTTGACTAGTTTTTAAAAGTCCTTAAAATATTATAGGTAAAATCTTGGTCCGCCTTCTACACTGAAACAGTTTGTATTGGTACCATTTGTTTCTTGATGTGATTTATAGTCTCCTTTGACTTCACTGCTATTTTTCACTGTGTTTATATATGCATATATTTATCTATTCTTTCATAGTCTCTGGTGTCCCTTAGTCCAGAAAGTGTCTTCTACTTCTAAATTATTTGTAAGGTTTCCTAGATTTTATTGTACTTTGTTGTATTATTTTTTGCCCTTGCATCTTTAATCCATCTGAAATTTATTTTGAACGTGTTGTGAGATAGATTCTAATTTTGTCTCTATCCAAATGAAAAAACAGTCATACCAACAATATCCCTCATTTCCGCGTGAGTCACCTTTAAGTATATTCAGTCCTCACTGATGCTGAAATTGTTCTGTAGTTCCTTCATTCCATTGTTTTGGTCTATTTCTCTATTCCTGTAATAATGTCACATTTATATAAGTAGATATTGTTTCTCTATCCAGTAAAATAAATCCAAATTAGGAGAACTCCTTCATTTTAGTCACAGTTTGCTAGCTATTCTTGGATATTTGTCTTTCTATATGATATTTAAGATTATTTTTTACAATTTGAAAGGAAAAATCTATTGAGATTCTCTCTGAAGTTTGATTACATTTTACATTAATTTTAGGAAAATTTATTTACAATTCCAAGCCTTAATATCAAGGAAGAAATTATGTCATCATAAATCTTTTGTAACTGTTATTGCTAATAGGAATGGGATGGTTTTTCTATGTTCATTTTAGGTGCTTATGGTAACAAGAAGAAAAATTACTGGTTTGATATATATATTATAAATAGCCGCTTATGTAATTATTTTATTAATTCTAGTATTTTTACTGGATATTGTTGTTCTAAGTATGTAATTGCAGATCCAGCAGAAAGAATTACTTTATCACCTGTTTTCCAAAGTTAATACAAATGATTTTCTTTTTTAAATATGTCGTTATATTCACGGAATCCCTAAGTAATATTAAGTGAAGATACTGATGACAGGGAATCCTGTCCAAATTTTAACTGGAATGGTTTTTAGCCAGTTTGTATAACTTTGGAAAATGATTTCATCACTGTGATAGGATTTCACTTCCCAAAATCTCTCCACTTGCTGACAGCTGCCCAGGATTTCTCAGGGAACAGCATGTTGCTGGTTTCTTGTAGATCTTATAGGAAGTTGGAAGAGGTGGCAAGAGGCAGTACAGGCTTGATGGAAACCCTTGTCTTCTCCATGAAGGAGAGAGTGCTTGGAGCAGGGCCACATTGTGAGTCAGCCACAGTGAGAGCAGAGGCCAGGGCATAGGATACAGTCCCATCCCTGCTATTAAGGGACCAAGTCCCATCTCTCCCATTTACAGGATCACTTCCTGTTTTCCTCTTCAGTTCATCCCAAACCCAACTTCTCATTTCATAGTCTTGGACATGGAAATCCCAGCTCCCTTCCAACTCCACAGACTCTCCTTCAATCATCCTAAGGACTCCAGAAGCCTCACCCCTTCCCCTAAGTGAGACCCACCTGAGCAAATGTTTCAAAGTTCTCACTATTTATTACAGACCAATGACAAGTTTCTGCAGCAACAGACATTCTACTACATATATTTGAGTAACATTACCTGGCTACTTAGGTGAAAGGATCATTACCCTTGATTATAAAATTAATCTCTAGGGACAGAGTTTCTCAACTTTTGTGCTATTGACAGTTGGGGCTGGATCATTCTCTGTTGGAGGGACATTCTGTGTATGATAGAATGTTCAGCCAGCATCCTTGGCTTCTATCCTCCAGAGGCCCATGACATTCCCCCTTTCCAGTTGTAACAATCAAAAATATTACAAATGTTGTCAAATGTCCCCTAGTGGTATGGGGGTGGATATGGGAGAACCAAAATCATGCTATAGAGAATCACTGTCCTGGGGTATATACCCTGAAGCAGAATACCTAGAACTGCCTTTGTATCAACCAACCAACTCATTTTCAAATCATTGCCTATAAACTGAAGAATCTGCCCTTGTCATTTTCAGTTTGGAACTTATTTGCAACTAACTACTGCTTCTTTCTACTGTTCAAAAAATCTTAATACATATGGCTTGTTCTCTTGATTGGCAGGCACCCAGGCCTCTTGTTGAAGGATGATGGCTCAGCAATCTTAAAAGCTAATTTTGTGTGTGCCACATTGGGGTCAGTTCACACCAATGCTACCTATTTAGCTGCAAGAGTAGGATCATTTTTATTTAGCTTGCTGGTGTATCACTCAGCATGAAGCTGCATGTACTTTGATTCCTATTGATGATAGAGATAAAATATGTGCAGCTTTCAGAATTGCAATTTTCAAAAGGAAATTAACTTTCCCCTGAGCAGCCTGATGCTGCAGTTTGGCTGATGACATCCCAGCAAACAGCCTACAGACAAACCCTTGACTTTAGAAATAAGTAGGAGCTATTTATAGGCAAGATACGATTTTCAAGTAGGTAGGTCAAGGGGAAAAACAAGCTGAGAAAAGTCAGCAAGGAAACTCCCATTTCACCCAGTACCTTGAAGTAGGGTGATTTGCCAAAATGGAAAGTCTGTGTCACTATCGCTAATGGAGGATGATGTTTTGGTGATTTTTTTAACTTGTCAAAAGTGCCAACCCACTTTACATGGAACAACCACAGATTTGATTTAAAACATAAAACCTGGAGGCATATCCTTAAGACAAAGGAAATAAAGAGATTTCAATCAGGGTCTTGGAAATATCCATGAGATGACATGTAACCTAGCAACAGAGATCCCCGTAAAAGGCTGTCTGCTGAGAGCCTGAGGTTCCCCTCTTGGAGGCTTTCTGAGAGGAGTCTTCACGTGCATATGAATGTGAGGGCCCTCGTGGTATTCCCAAAGGGTGTCAGGTGAGCACTGTTCTTTTTCTGCTGAGGAAAATTCAAAAGCCTTGCATCGTCCTGGAGGAAGCCCACACCAGGACAGGAGACAGGGCTGCAAGAAGCTGAGGACAAGGAGCGGTATCCTGAAAAGGCGATCTGGTGGCTCTGCAAGGGCTGAATGGGGCTGGTGAGAAGTGGAAGTGCGTGGCCTTTAGGAACACATAGTCTCCCTCAGTCAGCCTTTCAGGGCTGCTCTCATGGCTCTTGAGAGTTAGGGCTCTCATGAGTCCTGACTTCAGTGGTATTTAGAATAACTCTCAACGCAAAGAACAACAGCTGCTTGGTGGGGAAAGTGTGGTCCTTTGTTCCCAGAGGACACGGACAAACCTTGCTCTCTTTTAAAATGGTAATGTTCTAAGCATCTCAGACCTGTATGTGAGATACACAGACATTAATCATCTTCATCGGGGATAGCAAACTTTTCCTGTATAGATTCAAATAACAAATATTTTAGTTTTGCAAGCCACATGATCTCTGTCACAGCTACTCAATTCTGCCAATACAGCACCAACCCAGCCATGGACAATATGTAAAGAAATGGGGGGGCAGTGAGATAGCTCAGCGGCATAAGCGCCTGCCTCGCAAGTGCGAGGTCCTGAGTTCGACTGCCGGTATCTGCATATGAAAAAAAAAAAAAAGAAAAAAGAAAAAAAGAATGGGTGTGAGTGTTTCCAAATAAAATTTTATTTACAAAAATAGACAGTGGGCCAAGAATGGATACTTGGGCCACAGTTTTCTGATCTTGATGGCTGACAGCAAATCCAGTTAACCTTCCCATCTGAACAGGCCTCTTTTGGCCATCAAGTTGGCCCCTGCCTACTCCAGTCCTTTCTCTTATCTCTTCATGCTTCTTCCTGACCCCAGCCTTTTCCTTCTCCAGCATTTACACTATTTTTCCATTGCTGCCCTCTTAGAAGACACAACTAATCCATCAGTCCCCATCTTAGAGCTTTTAATAATCCCCTTGTATTTAGACTAAAAAAATTCCAAAGCCCTCAATATATGCAACAAAAGTACTACCCCTGAGATGTAAGAAGAAACTACTTTCCTCCAATGACTAGACCAGTTCTCTACCTTGTGCTTCCATCTCCACAGTCCCTGCCTGTCAATCATTCTCATTCTTACACAGTCATTTCAAATTCACCTTCCAGTGAAATCTTTCTTTTCTGTTTTTAAGTTATTTGCTTTCTTCAATGGGCCCCCGTAGAAGTGATATTATCCCTCTCTTAAAACAGTGGGCCTTGATTCCCCGCTATTACTCCATTGTCTTTATATATGCCACAGTATGTTCGACATGGTCATTCAATCATCAGACCATTAATGGATATGTTTTGTGTAGCCACTCTCTGTTTTGCAAAATTTTCAGTGCTGGGGAAAGAGCCATAAACTAGACAGTGCTGCTGTAGAGAGAGACAGACATACACAAATGAACAAATCAACATATAAGAGTTTTTCAGATAGATATAAACGCCAATTAGAAAAAATAAACCATGGAGTTACTTGTTAAGAAAGTGAGTGGTTAGAGACAAAGCTACTTTTGCCAAAGGAAATAAGGAGGGCCACTCTGAGGAGATGATACTTGTACTGATACCAAGTATGCACAATGAATGGCACAGTAAATGATAAGACGCAAACACTTAGCTCTGCACAGGGCAAACACTTTTAAGTGCTCTTGAATGAATAATAAAAGAATATTTTTCTATCATTTAATAATTTGTAAAACAACTGCTAAAAATAAATAAGATAGATATTTCAACATGTGCATATGTAAAAAGATACCTAAGATACACTGTTAAGTGATAGTAAAAGCAACTTGCAGAAGTGCATAAAACATGTTTTCAGTTTTCAGATTAACAACACACATATGTATACACACGTTGATCCATGCCCAAGAAAATTCTAGAAAGATATATAAGTTAAGAGTAGCAGCTAGGGCTAGGTATGGAGCTCAGTGTTAGATCATATGCTTGGAAACACAAGGCCTTGGATCCACCCTCCAGCACCAGAAAAAAAGAGAATTAAAACAGAGTGGTAGCTTCTAGCGGTGATAATGTGGAATTATGATACTTTTGCTTTCCACTTTACACCTTTCTGTACAGTTTGAATCTTACCACAAGCACATATCCTTTCTATGATCTTTCCAAAAAAATCAATTTCTCATGGAGAAAAAGAAAACCCTCCCATTATAATCCTTCTTCAATTTTTTTCAGTCTGTAACTTATAGGTAAATTTCCCCTGACATATTAAGAGAAAACTCTTCTCCATTCTCCCTACCACTACTGAAGCTTTTATGCCTCCCCTTCCCCACCCCCTGAATACCATACACACACACACACACACACACACACACACACACAGTTCACCTCACAATTCACAGAGGATTTGGACCATCATGCCCTGAAACATTGATTGCGACATTGAGACTCACTATCCTAAACAGGCTGGGGTTACCAGATAAAATACAGAACACCTGGTTGAGTATGAGTTTCTGATAGTGAATAACTTTTTAACATATAATTATCACAAATATTGCATATAAAAATAATGCTAAAAAGTTATCCTTTACACATATTAAATTCAAATGTAACTGGGCATCTTGTATTTTATTTGCCAAATCTAGCAACTCCAAATCAGGCACGCATCTTGATTGGAAGAAGCTAAAATCTTGGATAAAGTACACTATGTCTTCGTGAACACTCTGTCCACTGAGTCAGAAGAGTAACGGTGCATTTTCAAACTCTGGCTCCATCAACATAGTCAAACAGAGGTCGGTGGCTCTCCTTTCATTGCTTCCTCAAAAAGCTGAATTGTAGCTTTAATATTCATTCTATCATCATATCTTGAGCCTGGTCAACATCCATGCTGTCTTAGAGTCTAAAAGAGAGAGACAGACTGGGCCTCCCCCTCTCACCAACCAGGATTTAATGATGATGAATACAGTGCTCCAGGGCTAGGCTCTGCTTCTCCTTTTGGCATTTGTGCTGAGTCCTCAAACACACCTATGCCTAGACCTACCCCAGATAAATTAATCCAGAATCTGGAGGAGAAGTACCCAGACTATTCTAAGGTTCCCAGGTGATCTTGTGATACTGCCAGCACTGTGAACAGTCACCTTAAGTCCCAGGTCATCTGTGCACCACCCTCAAGTTTCAAGTCCCATAAAATGATGCTTCCCACACTTTGTGCATGCAGGGAAAAGCTTGGAATGCTGTTGTAAAGCAAACCCACAAGGTCCTAATGCTGAAGATGCTGCAGCACATCCAAGATTCACTTTGAGGAGCAAGTCCCCTTATAAAAAGGATTAAGCCACCTGGAAACCAAAACCATCACCATTTTTAACTTTATAATCCAAACAATAGGAAAAATAAATATTGCAATATGACTGGTAAAAACTTTCTTTGGATCCACAGTAGTCCTAAGACTAGCACCATATGTGCGTTCCAGTTCCAAGTGGCAACCTCTCTGGATTCATTTCCTATCGTGGGAAGCTAAATGGAAAATAACATTGGTTTGCATTTCAGCAGACAGATTTTTATTTCAGATGGGAATAGTCAGAAAGAAACTTAGGGCTGAGACTTCCCACTTAAGGGTCATAAAACCCCAACAGAGTTGACAAGCTTGGCTGTGGAATAACTTACAACTATTTACAAATAGGAATAATAGTATCTTGGTGCAGTGGGTGCTAACTAAGAGCTAGAAAATGGGCTAAAGGGCCACAGGAGAGTTCTGCAGCCCTGTGGGCCTGTGACTTAGTGCTGCTCCCCAAAATAGCTGGGGTTGGCTTTCCAGTAAAGCTGAGGTTCTGCTTAGATTCTAAGGTCCAAATCTCTCTTCTCCCACTGGGCAGCTCTGTGACTTAGGGCAAGTTATGTCACTTTCCTTGATCTTTAGATCCCTCAGTTGTCCTCTGCGAAATAAGAACACAAGCCAGGCCTGTTGGTACATGCCTATAATCCCAGCACTGTAGAAGGCTGAGGCAGGAGGATTGCAAGTTTGAGCCCAGCCTGAGCAATTTAGCAGCTTAGCAAGAACCTCGTAATAGAAAAAATAAAAACAGATGGATGTAGCTCAGGGCAAAGGCCCTGAGTTCAATCCCCAGTACCAAAAATAAACAAACAAAACTCAAAGATGTTTAGAAGGAAGTATATGTAAAGTATTTAGCACATTAGTACCCTGAACTTAACTGTTACATTTCGTGGCTCTCCTACATCTCTAAATGCAGGGGAAATACTAGTCTTGGTGCCTTTCCTGAGAGAGGCTGAATGGCTGCTTGCAAGTCCAGCACACGAATCAAAGGTTCTGCTGCTCTGGGGGCTGGCATTTGGTTTTGCCCTGGGCGAGAGCAGCGATCACACTCTTCCTCACACTCACTGTGAATGGATCAAGCTGGAAGGCAGAGTGCAGCAAGTTGCCTCCCACTCCATGGAAAGGGAAGTTTGTCTGGTGACCAGAGCTACTTCCTCCTGAGGCCAGGAAAGGGAGAACTAAGGATAGCATGAGCAGCTGGATGAGCCTCTGGAAGGCCAGAGGCTCCCTGTGCACATGCAGGGTAGAGGAGCCGGTGTAAGAAAATGTGCCTTTGGCTTTTAATATGGATGAGAAATCTGCTGACTTTCTCCTAAGCAAATGAGGAAGGAGAGAAGCAAGGAACTCAACCCAGTTTGCAGGTCGTCAGTGGGGTGGCAGGGTGGACAACAGAGGGGACATATTCTGAACCATGCTTCAGTGCAGGACTCACCCATGGAGAGTCAGGCAACTGGGGGACTGTCTCTGACTTGTTGCAGTGAAGAAACTACAAAAATGTAAAAATAGCTGATAACCCTTGAAATTGCAGTGTTAGCCCCAAAGAACAGCTTCCAAAGATGAAGAGTGGGTGGACTTCCACCAGCACAGATTCAGCCTTCTAACTTTAGCCTGAACTTTCTGAAGCTTCTCAGCAGTACTGGGAAAAAGATTTGGTGTGAAGGAGGCTAAGAATAGCGAGCTCAAATCAGACTGCAGATGGAGTCAGATGAGTTTCAATCAGCTGTGTGTTCCCGCATCTCTTCCCCTCCTCCCTGGCCTCCCCAGGACATGAGCATGAGCAGCAACAGCACTAGAGAGCTGGAGCTGGGAGAGACAGTTGAGATCCAGAACGATGAGGAAGACAGCAAACATTTATTGAGTGGTTAGGACTTGCAGGCCGTATGCTAAGCAGTTCACATAGATGGATTCGTTGACAACTCATCCCCATACGAGGAGTACCTCCGCTTTACAAATAGGGATGTTTATACTTGGAGACATCAAGCAGCCAGACCAAGGTCAACTGCTGGTTAAGCAACAGAGCTGGAAAAAGAGCAACAAAGCAGTGTGTTAAAGCAGGGGACCACTGTCCATCTCTATTAGAAATGAATAGAAATGTCTTGCCTGGCAACATGAATTTGGTTAGACATAAGAAAGAAAGAAAAACTTCCACACTGCAAAGCTGTGACATAAGTACTCATTATTGAGAGACAATGAGAACTTGCTAAATTCTGGGAGAGAGTGATTGGTGCTTTTCCAAGTGTGTCCACAGAACACCAGTTCTTTAAGATGGAATACGAAAGGGTATAATCAAATACACTTGGGAAATAGTGTGCTAAATAGTTAAATGGGTTACATCATGAGCTCTAAGAACTCTTTATTATGTAATATGTTGTCTCTAATACTGAAATATAGTAGGTGATATTACCCAACTTATTTGAGCAGTACCCTTTCTCAAACTAGTCTTTCCCTAAATATACTTGGGGCAAGTCTGGGGTTTTCTGAGATGATTTAAGTTTGGAACTTCCTGGGTGCTGGGATTGGCCTTCCTACTCAGAGTGTCATCTCTGCCCTTTGTCATCAGCCTAAGGATCACTCAGGAGATTGTGAGAAGTGCAGAATCTCGATTCCACCCTAGAAGTATAGAATCAGAACCTGCCTCCTAACAGCATGCTCTGATGGTTTTTATATGCAAGTTAAATCTTGAGACACTCAAAATTTCTTCAAGCCTCAGGACTTGGTGAGACAATATTCAACCACAGCAACCATGGCCCTATCATTGGACATCTGCTGCATAAAAAAGCATCTCATAACTTACTGTGTCTTAAGACACTTAAGATTTATTGCTCAGGATTTTGTAGTATGAGTTGGCTCAGTTAGTAGATTCTTCTGCTTCAAGTGGCCTGGGCTGGGGTCAATCACAAGGCTACATTCATGGCCGGACTGTTTACCTTTCACTCCTGTGTCTGGAGCTTCGTGCTCCTCCATGGGTCTCCTGTCCACAGGCAGCTTGGGTTTCTCAGCACATAGCATTTTCAGGGTACTGGATGCTACCATGGCAGCTGGCTTCCAAAATGGTAAAAATGGATGCAGCCTGTTTTGGGAGTCCTAGAACATCACTTCTGTTCCATTCTATTTATTGTCAAAACAAAGGCCAGTTAGATTCAAGGAGGGGAAAATGGTCTCTACCGTTGATAAGTGAAGTGGCATACCCATAACAGAGAAGAGGAAGTGGTGGTGGTGGTCTTTGGATGCTATCTACCATACTTCTCCTCTTTGGTGATATTAGACACTGTGCACAGGCCATACCTAAACTCTAAGCTCTGGAAAAGTGTTCTAATATGTGTTCTGGACTCGCTCTTCCTCCAAGGTAAACAGGTGCTTCAACACATTTTATAAAGGATACCCATGGCCTGTCTATGGACCACGTCCATGCCAGGGGCTGGGGAGGTGGGCTAGGTCTCATCATTTATCAATACCAACTAAATACACTCATTCAAAACCTACTATGTGCCAGGAACTATTTCACACTGCAGATATAACAGTAATATACAGATATATACAGTTATAAGATCACTTTTTCTATGGTTTCCTACCAGCAGATACTAAACTAGTATACTATTAAATAAAAAATAATGATAACTTTAGAATGTGACAAGGGCTATGAAGAAAATAAAAGAGGGCAATGTGATGTGAGTGACTTTCTAAGTTAATTTAAATGAGGAGGTCCAGGAAGGCCTCATGGGGTGGGGGTGGGGAGGTGTCTGACCTGAGACCAGAGGATGAGGAGGCAGCCATTTGAAGCACTGAGGTCAAACTGGCTGAGGGCTTCAGTGCAAAGAACCCAAGACAAAGGCATGCTCTACATGCTCAAGGGACAGGCGGAGGACAGCCGAAAATGAAGCTGGAGAGGTGAGGGGCAGGCCTCAGAGGACTCTGTGAGCCATGGTATGCGTAGCACATTGCATCCTATCTGCAGTGGGAAACCATGGGACAGCTGAATGTATGAGCTCACACACTTGATTTGCATCTTCACAAGACTCTGTGTGAGAACCAGATTGTAGAGAGAGAGCAGGAGCAAGAGGCCAGTTAGGAAGCCATCTAGGTGGGAGAAAATGGCACTGGGCATTGCTGTCCTCTCTCCCTCTTACTAACAGGCAAATGCGGATTTCCTCCCAGTTCCTGTTACACTTGAAGAGATCCGTATCTTAATCCAGGCCTTCACAGAGTAGAAGATTGCTCCGGGTCTCTCCTTTACTTTATTGGGCTTAGGCAATGAGAATTAATGTAAAACTTTCCTATACTTCCTTTTTAATCTAGAAATAATGTGATTGTGAAACACTTCATTTCCTTCCTTTATCTTGCAGTGTCCTGATTTGAAACACAAATTGGTCAATTTAGGTCTGGTCCGTGGCTGCTATAGCAGAAGGTGGGTCTAATATCACAGTGCAGTGTGGCAGCAGCTAACACCCACCCTATTAATATTAACTGCTGGTCTGCAGTGCAGACCAGTGGTACAGCACTTGCCTAGCATGAATCAGGCCCTCCTGGGTTTGATTAGCAGCACTATGAAAAACAAAACAAAAAAAAAAACAAAGAACAACAACAAAAAAAAACTACAAAAAAAATATATATATACACACATATATGTATATATATCAACTATCTTTGTTCACTTTGGAAATATTTTGACAGGAAGAAAGAAGTTGATTTATAATTCCTTCCTACCTGCTTGAACCCAAAATTCTAGAGATACCTGAGCTGTGCCCACCTCAATCCCATAGCTACTTTAGAACTGTCACTGTATGAAGTCACAAAGTCCATGTTCACTATTTTTCAGACATTACTTTGACATCCTTTGCAGCTTTTACATTTTGTGGCTTCTGATTTTTGCCAGCCACAGGTATGGCATAGCATGTGCAGTTTTCTCATTCATACACGTTCTTCTCAATAACTGATTTGTTGGCTATGTAACAAATTCCATTTTCATACATTTCTAGTTTCAGGTAAATTCCAAAATCAAACAAAAACTGTTTGCCAAAAGTGGTCCCCAGGTTTGTTTTTGTTTTGTTTTGTTTTGTTTTGTTTTTTGTAAAAATACAATCACTATAAATAACTTCTGCTTCTAAGAAAGTTGCAATAGGTGTAACTTTGTACATCACTGACTCTTTTAAAAATAAACCATCTGTAGGTACCTGATACATGCCGCCCCCGTGCCAAGGGCCCTCAAACATCTCTGGATCTAATGCAGTGGTAAGCAAGATGCTCTAACCAATAAGAGCACAATAAATGACCCATGAATTACAAGTTAATTACTTTCTACTCTGTTGGGTAGAAGTTGTAACAAACAGCCCAGCTAAACTATATGACAAGGAGAAAGGCCAGGAGAACAGAAAGATCTAGCAACACAAAACGTATTTTGTCGCATTTTTGCCACAGTGCTGTTTGTGCAGATAAGAGGAGAACAGGCAGTTTGGGGCCTCAGCCTTAATGCGCACTTGTTCATGGGCTGGTAAGAGACATGAGACTCGGTTTCTCCTGGGTTCATTAATAAGGGAAAGAATGGCTTTCTTTCCCTTCTTCCTCTGAGAGCTTGGAGTAGCAGTTGGGTTTGGGGCACTGTGTTCCAGAAGCTGTTACTTGTAAACTAAAACGGGGAGAGAGAGAGAGAGAGAGAGGAGAGGGAGGAGAGGAGTAATGGGGAGAAGGGAAAAGGGTTAAAGAATAAAACAGTGATCAGAGAATGTTAGAAAGGAAGAGATTGTGGTCAGAGTCACAGAATGCCTGATTGGAAGTACAAACTCATTACATCCCTCTTTTATTTTTTATTTTATTTCTTTATTTTGCGTGTGTGTGTGGGTACCAGGGGTTGAACTCAGGACCTTGTGCGCCAGCAGGCGCCCTTGCCACTGAGCAATATCACCGGCCCTTTTTCTCGTATGTGGGTATCGGGAGTCGAACTCAGGACCTCGTGCTTGCCAGGCAGGCACTTATGCCACTGAGCTATCTCACCGGCCCCACATCCCTCTTTTAAAACATGAAGAGATGGAGGCAAAGTGGCAAAGGTGGGACCAGAACCTCACTCTTCTGCTCCCAGAGCCTTTCCTTCACACACTTTATTATGCTGTGATTTTGAGGATTTTGGTCTCCATGCATGAGCAAACCCCACATTGCACCTTGCAGTGTGTGGACTGTGTAAATATTTAAAGGCACTCAGGCAAGTAGTGATGATAACAGCAGCCAAACCAGTGTTAGCACAAGGGTTTCCTCAGGGCCACGAGCAGCTCTCTCAAGGAAAAGTCAACCACAAGGGCAACAGCCAGGCTACAGAGCCCTGCAGAGATCTGCTGGCTATTTTCAGTGTGGAACTCCTCTCGGTTTCAGAGTTCTTTCTCTGTGGGATTTTCTCCCTAACAGCTGTTGTGTGGGATGCAGGTGGTTGCTGGGAAGAGAGGGAGACTTCCAAAACCAAAAGGAAGAGTAGCCTACAGTCGCTCAGAGTTAATGGCATGGGCATTAGCCTACCAGGGCAGGGGGCGGAGGAGACAGAGAAGATGCTAGAGAAGGAAGTAAAGGAGAGAAAGGGCCCATTATAGAACTGCCCCAAGGAAGGTCCACGGGGAATGCATGGCATAGGGCATTTGATAATATGTTTATGAATAGATATATAACTGCCTCCTGCACCTCCTCTCATAACACAGTCTTAGACATAGAGACATAGAGAAGAGGTTTGCATGTGCAAAATGAAAAAATGCAAAAGGAAAAATAAAAGAAGAAAAATGAAAAGGGAAACAGTGAGAAAAATACAGTATATCAGTTTAACTATTGCCTATACATACCGTTTGAAGATCTATTTAAAAATTAGGTGTGTCCCTTTTTGAAACTGTTATTAAAACAGCCAAGAACTGATACTTAAACTGTCAGTGGATGACCGAACATGGGGTCTATCTGTAATGTGTGTCTCACCTGTAAAGTAAGGCAACTGACGGGTAATGAAGCCATAACAGAAACAAGCCCCTTGGTATTTCTGGAGGAACGTGATTTGAGGCCCATAGTTACCTGGAGATTTTAGAAGTCCTGGCCTCAGTGGAGAAGAGAAAGTCTTGAGACCAATAAAGAGAATGCTTAATTCCAGATAGAGATGGAGGAAGGAAAAGCTCTATCAGTCACCATCTCTGCACTACAGCCCAAACCAACCTGAGCGGCCACCAGCCCTATAGCAGCCTTCAACACCGTGACTCGTGTTTGAGGAGAGTGAAATAAGGATGAAAGGAGAAAGAGAAAAGGTAGAAAGTCGTATTTAGTTCTTTTTTTTTTTTTTTTTTTGTGGGTACCGGGGGGTCGACCTCAGGACCTCGTGTGCCAGCAGGCGCCCGTGCCGCTGAGCGATATCACCGGCCCCTTTTTCGTATGTGGGTTCCAGGAGTCGAACTTGGGCCCTCGCACTTGCCGGGCAGGAGCTTAAAGCCACTGAGCCATCTCACCGGCCCCGTATTTAGTTCTTACAAATAGATTTTCAGACATCCAAGCAAATAGAAAGAAAGGAAGCCTGGTTATTAACACAGAGAGGGATTCAAACACTCACTTCTGACCTCTTTAAAACTAGTAGGGTTTACCCTATGGAGAATTCTACAAAGATGGGGATTTAGCTGTACTTCCCTAGAACTTGCATTTGCAAGACCACATGTTCTAATATTTCTCATAGTTAGTTATCTCTTCTAGGAGGTCACAAGCACCTGGAGGCCAGGACCCATGCCTATCTCATTACTATGGCTTTCACCATGGCCCACAGTGCTTTGTACAGAGAACCACCCAGGTGAATGACTGCTGGGAGGAAGGCTATTTCCATCAGGTTTCTACGAGGGGCCCAAGCTCTCCTTATTCAATGCATCCTTCACTCTTAAGCCAAATTAACCTTTACAGTGTCTCACCTCACTGGGTGTCTTATCTATTCTCAAATCTGTTTGTGGTTCCCCAGTGCATACAACTGCATCAAATCCAGTGTCACTGGCTGGTGCTCAGGCCTGTCTGTATCAGCTGGGTCTCCTACCATTCATTCCCCTTTTAACACCCCCTGCTGTCCACCCTCTGCCTGAGCCATTTCCTAACTCCCATTCTCCACACATCTATAGTTCTGTACTTACTCCTGCTCCCTGGAATAACAGAGGTAGAGGTTGAGCAGGCCAGGAGCCTGAACATTTGACTTTAAACTCCACACCCAATAGTTCATTAGCTGTGTGGCCTATGGTAAGTTGTTTTTAGCCACTGAGTCTCATTTTCCCATCTTTAAGATTAGGGATCATAATATCCACCCCACAGAGTCATATAGATAAATTATAAAAACAACAAACATTGAAGGTACCCAGTAAGGGTTGGTTCCTCCTTTGAATTATCCTTCAAACTTGAACACAAATGTTACTTCGGTTTTACTGTAGGCCAAAGAGTCTCTCTTTCCTTGGAACCAAGCAAGCAGTTGTGGGAGATATTCATGCAACAATGAGGGGCAGACCGTCCCCGTGTCACCGAGTCCACTGTGCAATAGATAGGCCAGCAGAGCACCTAGCCACATGTCCCCAGACACAGAAACCTAGCGTCATAGAGCAGACAAGTGTTACAGGTTATATACCCAGACCTCCTATTTTGTAGATGAAGAAACTGAGGCCAGTGAGAAACTAAGATTGGAGTCTTCCTTTTTGTGCTCCCTTTTGACCCTACCATGAAGAAAGGCCAGTATTCACTGAACCAGCCAGAGGCACAGGAATGCCCTGGGCTGAGACCGGCATTGGAATTGCAGGCCAGAGCTTCTTCACAAGGGTCTTGTCCATGCCCACGTTCCCACACAGGGATACACATTTTACTTTCGTGTGCTGCACACCTGCCAAGTCCACACCTATAAGGAGCATATTCAAATGTCTGAGACAGACACCATCTACCCTGAGGATTCACAGACCAGCTAGGGGGCCTAATATGTTGGAATGATTACCCTGCATTACTGAGCCCCCATCCACCCTACGCAGGAGCACCAAGGATGGGCGAGCAGGAAAAGCTCCACAAAGAAGGAGAAACCAAAACTCTCCTCCTCTCAGCAAACCACTCAACTGTTTAGTTAATAAATGAGAAGAATTAGAAGCCAAAGTTCTTGCCAGATAGAGAAAGAATGGAAAGGAAAGAGGAATAACCCACTAGACCTTGAGCACTATGAGTATAGGGATCTCACTGGTCTATTCCCCCAGTAACTCGCTACCTGCTCCCAGTGTTGGATACATGGAGGATCTCAGTAAATATGGAATAAATGAGTAAGTGGACCAACAGATAAATGCTACCCACCACCTTCAGATCAAACAGCTCTTACTAGCTTATCCCTTCCTATGTTTAGATACTCAGATATACCAATTCTGTTTTTGTTTTTGTTTTGCATGGTCCTAAGGATTGAACTCAGAGCCTTCACACTGAGTCACCTCTCCAGCCCTTTTTACTTTTTATTTTGAGACAGGGTCTTGCTAAGTCTCTAAGTTGCTCAAGTTGGGCTGGAACTTGTGATCCTCCCATCTTAGTCTCTTGTGTAGCTGGGATATAGGTGTATACCACTATGCCTAGCTTTTCAGTCATGCTAATGCTGATTTTATTTTCCATATTTTCTCTATCCATTGGGGTTCAGTGATAGAGGACAGAATCCTTTCTAACTAGTTAAGGTAAAAAGGGATTTATTTCAAGGCATTAAATGGCTCAGAGAAATTACATGGAGGGCTGAAGAAACAGATTCTAGGTTGAGCTGACAGTAAAGACTCTCCAAGCACACTGCAGAACTGGGCCATCAAGAGAACTATTTCCTGTCCAACAATAGGAAGTCACATTCTCCAGCCCCACACAGTACCATAGCTACCAGGAAGCTGCTGAGATCTGGAACCCTCTGCTGCTGCCACCCCAGGCCACACCCACTTGTGATGATATGAATCATTGCCCCACGCTATGCCTCTTACCACCCATCAAAGGAGTGAACAGACCAGAACCTTTGGTAGTGCTGCAGCAGAAGAGCCAAATGCCTCCCTGCACACCTAGCAACCAAGGATGGTCCCACCCCATTTCTGCCTTCCAGAATGTATGAATGAGTGCCTGTGCTTGGTCAAACTTGCATTACCTCAGTATGCATAGCTGCCAGGGAGTTGAAAAAAAAAATGTAGATTTTGGATGTACAGCTGCTGCAGGATAGAAGAAATCACTCAAAGGAGGGAAGAATGCATTAATGAGCTGATCCATCATATCCCTCTTTGAGTATATTTCAGAGAGGTTTTTTATCTCCTGTACTTATAAATTGCAATTTAAGTATTTTTAGTCCAATTCCAAGGTAGTGTGTGACCTCACTTGTAAGAGATTTAAAACAACATCAGTGGATTTTCTATGAAGATTTTTTTTTTTAAAGTCATTTGCCTTTAGTTGTCTCCCACAAAGGTGATGCTTCCTAGATACTGTATTCCATTAAGAACGCCATGAGGCCAACAATGTTACCCCATAAGCGTGACTTTCGTGAGCCTTTATGTAGTTTATAGCAGTCCAAACCGTGACTTTGAGTTTTGACTTTGGGTGCTCTCGTGACTTGTATGTCTCTGTCCAGGAAGTCCTGGAGCAATAAAACCTCACTGGCACCAGTTGGTAAGAAGGTTTGTTGAGCACTCGCTGCATGGCAGGCACTGTTGTCCTGTGTAACAGGCATGTGGAGTAAGTAGGACTCACAGTGTGCTCAGACCCGTTCTTGTCTCCTGTTGTCCCTTAAGGACGGTAGGTAAATGTCCCTGCCCCTGTGGCAGACATGGTGGCTTTTCTGCCTATTCTTGGGTAATAGAAGAGTATTGGACTTAATTTAAGCCACAGGACATTCTTATTTCTGTTGCAATGGTGTCCAGACCCATATAATAATCAAAAGGCTGAACTCGACTCAGCATCAGGGCCCCTCCCTAGGCCTGCCTCTGGCTGGAGTGTGGGTTGGGAGGAGGTGAAGCGTGTGAGCACTCCTGCTGTGGGTCACAATCTTCGCTACTCCCTCACAGTCATAGCTGAAGGTGCTATAGGTAAGGAGGTGGGAGAGGCAAAGGGATGGACCAGTACCTAACTACTTGAGTGACTTTGTGCTCTTTGGGCCTTGGTATATGAAAGAACACTGGTGTCCCTGTATAGAGAAACTCTATCTGTCATGGAGCACCTTTTTTCCAATTTTTTATTGTGTTAAAATATGTATAACGTTTACCATTTCAACCATTTTTAAGTATACGGCTTGGGGGTGTTAAATGGATTCATAATGCTGTGCAGATATCACCGCCATCCACATGAAGAACTCCTTTCACCTGGTAAGACAGAAACTCTAAGCCCATTAAGCAGTAACTCCCATTGCCCACCCACCCCCCACAGTTCCTGGCAAGCACTGTTCTACCACCTGTCTTTCTGCTTTGACTACTCTCATGTATCATTTTTGTGGCTCTTTAGGGGTTACCCAGTAAGTGCATCTCCCCCATAGTCCCCGCTGACCTGGTGAATACTCTGCTGTTCTTGGTGGGGGGGCCTCTTGCAATACTTTCTTCATCCCTTGTGCTTTGGGCAATTCCTTCTGGCCCTGTTGTGTGGAGTTCTTCCTCCTCTCTCAAGAAGGGATCTGTGCTGTCCCAAGATGCCCCCCACCTCATCTCCCTCATGCAGGATCTTCATCTAGTCCACAAGAAATGGGATGGAATGGATGGTGGTCTTGTCCTACAAGTCATCAATCTGGCTAAGGTGCTAAGAGACATGCGGGGGTCCTCCTGCTCGTCTCTTCTGAAAAACTTGGAAGGTGCGTGGGTGGTATGTCTTTCCCACAGTCCTCTGAGTAGATAACCATCATGTTGGTGCCTCAGGCAAACAGTCCCACTGCTGTATCCTGCTCTTTATGGTCTCAAGTGTCCTCTCACAGGAACCCACCCTGACTCCCCCACCTTTACACAGTAAGTTCTGCAGAGGTACCAAGGTTTGTGTTGTCTTTTCCATTTTTATCCATCCTTCACATCCTTAAAAATCCAAGCTTGTCTCCCACTCCTCTGTTGAATGAAGTCTTTCTAGCTCTTTCTGATTGGTTAATATCTCTTAATCTTTTACAAGGGCCCCATTTAAGCTTGCTTCCTCAATAAAATCGTGCTAAAACTCTCCTGCACCTGCACCCTCCAGCACAATTAACTCCCTCTTCAGAGCTCCACAAATACATTTACATGTTTTTTTTACTACATTTTGTGGTGATGTCATTTCCCCCACCTATTTGCCTTACCCAATAGCCTGAAAACTCTTCAAGGATAGCACCCATATCTTAGTCAAATCCTATCTCTGGTCTAACACCATACAGAGTCATAGAAGGCAATCAGTTCATTCATTCATCACATGTTCATTGATAACTGTTTGAGAGGCACTAGGAGAATGATGGTGAACAAGACAAACAAGGCCTTCTTCACCTTCATAGCGCTGGAAGGGACAAGCATTAGGGGTGCTTGTGGATTTGTCCTGAGCCCTACACAAGCACAGCCCCTTAAACAGCACAGTGAGTTCTCAACTCTCTCACATGGAGGCCATGATCCACTGCTCTTCCCTCTCACAGACCCTCACACTTCTGAAATCTGCCACAGGTGCTTCTGGGGAACTCTACCCGTTTCACTCACATGAGCTTGCACAGTCAGGGACAGTTTCCTCAGAAGGCCTGATGGAAACCCTGGAAGTCTGCTTTGGGGCTCTTTCATGCTTCCTGAGAAGGTGACGCTCCCCAAAGGGGACTGTCCCTCTCATGAGTCACCCTAGTGCACACCCAGCCCAGGGCTCCCCAGCAATGGCACCAGATCTGTGCATGCACAGAAGGGGAAAGACCTGTGCAGCTAATTTTATTGCCTTCATTTCCAGTAAGAGGATATGGTTCGCTGAGGTTCCAGATTGTGAGATGACTACTTTGTTGCACTGCCTAGTGAGGAGATGGAAGAATAATGAAAATAAGGCAAATCATGCCCAAGCATTGGATGTGGGGAGTTTACGACTCTGAATTTGCTAACAAATTTGCATCAAAGTCACTGACAGCAACAGTCTCCTCCAGAGTGTGACCCAAGGGCAGTATGTAGGCCTACAGAGGCTCTTCTACCCAGAGAACTTGTCTTTTTATCCTCTGGATCATAAAGCAAGAAATTCTCACAATAGAACTGCTATGGCAAGATGTCTCTAGAAACTTTGTGTTGAGCTAGTTGTAAATGGAAGAAGGCATAAGAAACTCCAGTTTCTTTGGTCCCGGGGCCCTAAACATTTTGATTTAGGGAGTAGTCAGAACCCCAAAACTATAGGACTGGCTCTAGCTTTTGTTATACTGGCTATAAATATATCCAATTTGTCAATCCCTATGATTTATCTCAAAGGATGCAGGATTAGAAGACCTGGCAAGAGAAAAGTCAACGGGTTCTGGCCAGGTTTTGGATGGAACAGGTCTGGCATTGTTGCAGGAATGCAAGGTTGAGGGGTGAGGTGGGGCTCAGAAAAGACAAACTCTGTATCAGATCAATTCCTAGTTCCTGCCAGTTCTTGGGAGGAAAGAAGGCAAGAACCCTGAGTTCATCATGAAGTCATGTATCACAAGACACAGCAAGTTTTTCTGTTAAAGCCTTCATATTTCCTGGAAGCCTCCTAAGTGAAGACTCTTCCATCCTTGGTAAACTTTTCTTATAAAGAAGATGCCAGTACCACAAACCAAAGCTGTGAATCAGCTGAACGGCTGACTTCCTGGAGACTGTAAAGAGCCTGAGGCTGGGCCTGGCCTGGATCAAACTGGCTTTTCCAGGTATCTTGACTCAACCAGCACACCCAGAACTTTCCTGCAAAAATGAGGCATCAGTTCATCCTATCCTCTTGTTTTCAGTTGGCTTTGCTTTATGGCATTGACAATGGAGACTAGGAAAAGACATGAGACATTCTCAGAACTAACCAGAGCCCAGCTAGCTTTACAACCCAGGACAGCGGGAACACTACTCCACCCACCCCCAAAAGACTGCTACAAAATGAGCCAAGACAAGGCTGAATCTCCAAATACAAGTGCACAAGTTAAGCACAAATCTCTGCACCAATGCCCTCAGCCTTGGACCTGCTGCTCTTATTTCAATGGACCTCATTATTTGCTCCCCCGACTCCTCACCCCCAGCATACACCATGGGGAATCCAAACACCCTGCCTCTGCTCTCCCCAGTACCATCTAGAATGGTCCCTGAATTTTTTCTCTCTGTCATGCACATTCTAAAGTCCAGTTCTGACTTTCATTCCACCTTTTGTCAAGGCTGACTTGATAAACTCAGAATTCCAGAAATCCTAACTGCACATGTAATCTATAGCGGTGGTTCCAAAATTTGACTGCAAAACAAAATCTCCAGAGGGTTTCTAAATACTTACTCTCACCCTCCTCAGACTGTCTGAATTTGAAATTTGGGGGATCAGGTGAGGAAATGTGTCTTCTGCTATGGCTGTCGTTGTTTCTCTTTAGTGTGCCCTCAGACCTTCATTTAGAAATAATTGGTCGGGGCCGCTGAGATGGCTCAGCGGCATAAGCGCCTGCCTGGCAAGTGCGAGGGCCCGAGTTCGACTCCCAGATCCCACATACAAAAAAGGGGCCGGTGATATCGCTCAGCGGCACGGGCGCCTCCTGGTGCTTGAGGTCCTGAGGTCGACCCCCCGGTACCCACACACACAAAAAAAGAAATAATTGGTCTATAAAGAACCATGGTGGAGATGATCTATACCATCACATTATTTTTCAATTGTTTCAAGTTTGCTACATTGGTTTTTTGTGTTTTGTTTTGTTTTTTACCAACCCACCCTCATTCTTTTCACCAGTGACAGGGCTTCCCATCTCTACACACACACACACACACACACACACACAGCACAACAAATACACGCATAGCTCAGTGAGGTGCCAACTACACAGTGAAAACTTGACATTATTGATCCTATATTGCCATACCTAAGAAGGAATATGCATTATTTATCGTTTTTTTGTTGTGATTCTATGAAGAGCAAACCCTACACATGACTCAGACCATCCACTAAGGAGTTAGTCCTAAAGACCAGAGGATTCGTGATCCCATTGCCATAGAACAAGCCACACATTCCCATCAAGACTTTCTCAGATGAAGGGAGGATCATGATGGGGATTCAGAGAACACGATATCTTAGAAAAGAAGTAAGTATAGCCAAGTCACAGGAAAACTGAAAAGTCAGAGTGCTAGTTGCTTGGTGCCAGCCACTGGGCTAAGCAGTTCATTGCTAGAGATATCACCGTTCCTTTTTTTTTTTTGTGGGTACCGGGGGTCGAACTCAGGACCTCGTGCACCAGCAGGCGCCCGTGCCACTGAGCGATATCACCAGCCCTTTTTTTCGTATGTGGGTTCCGGGAGTTGAATTCAGGCCCTAGCGCTTGCCAGGCAGGCACTTATGCCACTGAGCTATCTCACCGGCCCTCACCGTTCCTTTTTAAAGACAAGAAAATTGAGTTCTGCACTAGTTAGGTACTTTATTCCCCACGTTCACAAATGACAAAGCTGATATTCTAAGCCAAGACTTTCAGACCCCAGAGTGGAAGTGTTTAACCATTCTTTCCATTTCCTAGAATCATATGGCTTCGTTTTCTCCCCCTCTTTCAATAGAATAGCTGTCACTATTTTCTCACCTACTTGCATGTGACACACAAATGTAAGTTAGTGGTCACTGCCTAGTCACCAGTGTTTTTCTAGACACCCTTGTCTCTGATTCCCAATTAATAACTTTGAAAGCATCTGATTACCTAATGAATGGGCTACCTTTGAGTTGCAAATCTACCCAGGATGCAATCAACTGTAGCCAGGAGGTCACCCCAGTACCTGGTTAGTATAGGCAAATTGCCTGATGTGGCCAGCGTACCAGGAACTCACCATCCTGGAAACCAAAGCTCTGGAGTAGGCAATAGAAACTTGCTACTTTCTCCACATGTGGGTTCAGGCTAATAATGGTACACCCCCACAGTGCTATTTTGAGATTTAAAGGAGTTAATTTGTGTCAAGTGCACAGAACAGTGTCTGGCACACAGTAACTGCTATTAATGGTATTATTATTATTATTCAAGTTGTACTTGAAAAACCCCTTTTTCTCTGGTTTTCCAGGATCCTAAATCCTTGTTTCTCACGTTGGTCTATTGGGATTGACCCACCCCTTTCAAGAAGGGATGTCTCAACAAGTACCAAATTTAAATATCTCTGGAAACATCTTTTTCCAGAATAACTTTACTAACACCCTTAGGACAAGCCAAGGTAGATTATCCCAGTCTGAAAATGCACATTATTCTAAAATGACCCAAACCAAGGCTGACTTTAATCTTCAGGAAAAATAATTACAAAAACTAGATCTTACTGGGAAACAAACTGAGTTCACAGAAATGATAGAGAGAAATGCTCTGCAGCAAACTCTGCCCCTAAAGCCACATGCTTTCATGTAGCAAGGGAAAATTTATCACTACACATAAGAGGTAAGAACAATCACACTGAACTTGTCAAAAGTAAGCTATACATTTTCAGGGTATACCAAGTAATACATCTCAAGCAACCTGGCTAATACAAATCTTTGAAGAGGATTGCAATGAATCTCAGCATAGTTCTCCTAGAATCGATTTAAGCAGTATCTTGTCCAAAATCAGCAGTCATACTTGTTATTTTGACAAAGCATAAAGTACAAAGAGAGCTCTGCCATGAATCATTATCGAAACAAACAAGATAAGGAATTTCTCAGCCTCAGTTATGATGTACTATTTCAATAACAACTGCTAACTTATATTTGTGTTATTTAAAATGTCTCATTTGATATTCCCAACTATCACCCTGTAAGCAAGGTAAGGCCACTATTATCCAATTTTACAGATGATAAAGTTGAGACTCAGCAACTTGCTATTACTTGCTACTGCTATTAAGATAAAATTAGAACCCAGGTCTTCTGATTTGTGCCTATGCACTTGGCATGGCTGCTCCGTGATGCCTCTCTGTGCAGTTTTTGATGCAAACTATGGAAAGAGCCTTCAAATAGTGAAATTGGCTGATAAAAAAAAAATAATTAATGCTCCTGAAGTCACTGTTTTGTCATAATACTCTCAGAATAAGTTTGGGAACTATTGCTTACCATGTAGCCCACCTCGATTTATACTGTATACTAGTTTATTAAAAGCTCTGAGAAATCCTACCACAAAGACACCTATATAGCTTCTATTAACCCTGCATTCCTCAAATGCATTTGACTATAAACTTTTTTCCTACTATTTGTTGTTTTTGTTTGTTTCTTTGTTTGTTTTTTATATGCGGGTACCGGGAGTCGAACTCAGGACCTCGTGCTTGTCAGGCAGGCGCTTATGCTGCTGAGCTATATCACCAACCCTCTATTATTTGTTAATATTTCACAGGGAATAGTCTTTGGAAAAACATTTTAGACTATGTTAAAAACAATTATGCAGTGATGTGAGCAACCTAACTAAAACATTGTGCTTCCTTCTACTTTGTCTAATCACAAGTTCCTTGCTCCCAAATTATTTTCCAGCAATACCAATTCCACTTAAGATTCCTGGAGACACAAAGTGTTTTAGGAAGCATATAAGGAGACTGAAATTTTAAAGAATTAAAGCAAGCTTCAGGATGGTAGATTAATACAGAGTTTCTCTATCTGGCCTCCTAGTGGCCTGCAGAAACTCCAAGGGATTTTCATGCTTCATTTTGTTCTAACTATACAACTTTTCTTTTGTCCAGTGGTTTGAGGAGTAAGGTTTTTCTCCTTCTGCTACCCACCTATGGTTTTCCCCAGGAAGACAACTTTTCTTAATCTTCAGGAAGAAACCTGAAGCTTTCTGGAAATTAACATCTTATCTACAAAGTGGGAAGGTCACCGTAGGAGCCACCCTATGAATTTGTCCCAGCGGAGGGGAGGAACAAAGACACAGAATTAGTTTAGAATGTGGGGGGTGTCAGGGGGCTCTTGTCTCTAGTTAACAGAGAGCCCCAAGCGTCTGGCTTACCTTGCTTTTATTTACTTAGATATGGGAACAAGCAATTAGAGTAGCACAAGATTCATCTGCCACCTACCATCCATAGTACATGTCTGTGTAAACAACCAAATCTCAGCTGTGTTGACTTTTCTTGGAACCTGCAGCATGTCAGCATGCACACTTACACACAGCCAAAGGTGCACAGCTTGCCGCCTTTCTCCTTTGCGCTCACAGAGGAGGTTAATTAGGCCTCAATTCTCCTTATCTGGTCTCCCACAGGTAATCCTGTGGTTGTAGGGCATTAAGGAAAGGGGGAAAGTAATTCTGTGCCTTCCAAAAACCTTTATTAAGCATTAATCTATGAACAATCCACTGTATCAACTGAGTGAGACTTTTTTTTAGTCAAATGACTTTTTATACCTTCTTATCATGGCTGCTACTTAAAGCATCTTCCTGTAAGAAAATTAATTTTTACTCCATATCTTTATAGTTATATTAAATTCATTATGCCATTTGCCCATTTGTCATACATGTGTCCCTTGATGTGGTTCAGGACACACAACACCGAAATCAGCACCTTGGCATTTGCCACTCTTACCGTCTCTCTCCCTTTTCCCTGAAACAATGAGAACACCAAGATGAGCTTCCCCTGAAGGAGGTCATAAGAGTCTCATTCCAGAAAGGTCCTCCCTACACCTGGAAGAAAGGGACTAAAGACACAGAGGCACCAAGAAGCATCTGGACAGGCCTTGTCATGTTTCCTAATGTATTTCCATCACATCACTGTCCCTTTGTCCACTTCTGCACATCTGTCCACCCTTCAACAAATGAAGCCTAGGAATGCAACTCTCCTTCTCTCTTTGGGTCTTCATGTTTAAAGGCTCTGGTGCCACATAAAACTTATATCAAACAAATCTGTATGCTTTTCCTTTGTTAATCTCTTTTGCTGTACTGACCTCAGCCATGCAGTGGGTGAATAAAACATGTTGGTTTTGCTCCCCAAAACCCACTGGGGAAAACATGTGAGCATCCCTGCCTCTGCCGTTCTGTTTTAAGAAGCTCCCTCTAGGTCTTTAGCCTTACTTTGGGCCAACAGAGCATTAAGGCTTAGCACCATGGGTGCTGTCATCAGCTGTGCTTTCCTTCCCCCATGATCCAAGATGGCCTTGGTCTCACAGAGACATTTCTCCTACTTGGCCTCTCACCTCTAAGGTTTATGCCCTCCTATCAGGGCAGTTATTTCAGGAAATAGTCCTGGAGTTAAGACAACATGGTCCAGAGGACACAAGCCCTCTTCTCTGGCCCAGAGGCTGCCACTTTCCAGCTTCCTATGTGGCCCAGGCATTTCTCCATGGCAAGAGATATGTTTGTCCTAGGAGGATTTCTCAAGATTGGAGGTGGGATAGCACCTTCCTGAGGCTCTGCTGGGAGATACCACTTTTCCACCTTCCTGGGCCCACTGTCCCAACAGATGTTTCCAAAGACACCATGCACCGCTTCATAGTTCCTCCTGGGAATGGGGTCCCGGAGTGGAGACCACCTCACTCACTCAATCCTGTTGTTAGAATTCTACAGCCAACACTGAGCACTTTTGGCCTCTGCATTGTCATCTCCTTCTTGCTCAAAGAAAGGGCAAAATGAACTCTCCAGTTGTTACAGATTGAAGGAGTCTTTCTTTAAGACTTTTACCATCCAGCACAGGGAAAAAAAAAAAAAGCCCATTCAGATGATTCCTCTTCATAGACCTAAAGGGGGTGATATAGTGGCAGTCATCTGGGGAGAATGTAGCAAGGCCTGTGTGTCCCCGTGTCTTCAGAGACAAGGATGCTCCTTGCCTTTGGGTTTAGGGAGGGCAACTCTAGATAAAGGTTTTGTGACCTGCTTTAGACAGAAGGTTCTAGGTTTCATGGCCTGCTTCAGGGTAAAGTGGCAAAGAGAAGACAAGAGTGGTCTTCCTACTTCTAGTCTTCTCTCAAATGCCAACGAGCCATACTGGGGTAGCGTGTTCTAAAGCCTTGAAGATCCATGATTTTTCTTTTTAAAATTCTGAACAACAACAACAGCAAAAATCATTCTTTAACATCAGGGATTCTGCAGTTTGATAGCTAAGAATAAAATCTCTTCTGCTCTTGGTTGTAACCCTAAGATTAGAACAGATTCCGGATTATGTTGACTCTCAAAGAAAGACAGGTTGAAAAGTAAATAAATAAGGTTTTAAAATTCCTTGCAAGGGGTCTAGATCTGATAAACCAACTTTAACTAGTTAATAGAAACTGCCTGAGGCACTGAGGCTGTGTGTGCAGACACAAAAATCTCAGCTGGAGACATCTGTGCAAAGAAAGGATGTGAAGGGTGTGTCTACACGCCAGACCCAAACTGGGGGAGCTGGGAGGGCTGGGGAGCACTGAAATGAGAGCAAAGGTAGTTCTAACTGTCAATACTTAAGAATTTTGGACTCTTCAATTCCAACATTCCTCTGCAATATTATTAATTCCAATATAACATAGACCGGTGTGGGGTGGGGCACCAATGTCACCTGAGCAACTGTCACATTCCAACCCTACGCTCAGTCTCCTCTGATCCTACTTGACATGAGAAAGACTGAGAGGCAGGGAGTAGCAAGGGACCTTCACGTGCTTGACTTCACATGGCTTATTTGCCCCACTACTCTGCTGTTTCCTACAGACAAAGTAGACCAGAGGCCTACTGCAAAGGCAAGCGAGGGACTAGGAGGCGATCCAAAGATCAGCTAGGTTTAAGCGTGGGCCAAAGATGGCCCTGCACCAGAGCAGCATGTGGAGCTTGCTAAAACTTCAGATTCCTCTTTCCACTCCTAAAGATTTTGTACCAGCTGGAGACCCACATATACTCCGTAACTTGTAAGTCACTAAATTTCAGCCACACAGAAACAAGGGAGCATATTGTTTACCCTCTGTGGGCTTTAAAAATTAGTCAGGGTGGAGCAGACCGGACTATAGCTATTCCACAATGCAGGCTCTGCCCACCCTGCCCTGCTGCCTCTCAAGCACAAATAAGATGGAGAAATGAAACCAGCTTGGTTAAAAAAGTGTTTTGCTTTTCACCATCTGTTTACCATTTTCAAACCATCTGTTCCTCCTCATGAAGTATTTTGGTGATTAAGGCCCCATAGGGTGGTGATTGAAGTTGTATTCTGGACCCAAAATACCAGGATTTAAATTCTGACTTTGCCACTTCCTAGCCGTGACACCCTGGGTATATTACTTATCTTTTCTGTGCCTCAGTTTTATCATCTATAGTAACGGTGCCTGATGAGGCACAGGACACACCACCCTAATTACAATTGTAAGAGGACAGAATACAGCCCCCTGGAACATGCCTCTTTGGCATCTTGATTATTTTGAGCTGGTTATTTTGAGAAACTACAGGCACAAGAGTAGCTCTGAAAGGTTATCCTTTTGTATGAGACATTTACATCTTTGAAGAAAATCTCCATTTGAAAGCGTCTCTCCCTCTGCACTCTGGCTAGATCACTAGAGGCCCAATCAATGGAGAAGCCAGCAACTTGCATCAGTACACAACCAGATCTCACCATGTGCTCTCCTGGTTCAGTGGCTCTTAGCCAAGCCATTCCCACACCCTGTCTTTGTTTTATGTATTTCAGCCTCAAGTTTAAACACCATCTTTGGAAACTGTACTACAGACTTTTCCATTTCTTTAGATTTCCTCTCATGTGTGCAGGAGGTGTTGATAACTTGTGTTTGTTTATCCTTTGTTCATCTGTATTTAGATACGGGGAGTCTCCATTAAAAAGGGTAAAAAGAGGGCCAGTGAGATGGCTCAGCGGCTTAAGCGCCTGCCCGGCAAGCGTGAGGGCCCGAGTTCGACTCCCAGAACCCACATACAAAAAAGGGGCCGGTGATATCGCTCAGCGGCACGGGCGCCTGCTGGCGCACGAGGTCCTGAGGTCGACCCCCCGGTACCCACAAAAAAAAAAAGGGTAAAAAGAAAATTACTTTTATTTCCCTATATATCTATTATTATTTTTTGAGGTTCAATCAATACAAGCTGTGACATTTCAACTAGCACAGATTGTGAGAATTCAAATTGTAATGCACAAATAAGGTTTTAAACAGAGCCTGGTATGTGATAAGTGTCCAAGAAGTATGAACTGCCATCTTTACTAGTATTAGTTTATCCTCTATTAGTATTTCTTAAGATGGGAGAAAGGGTTATTGGCTATCATGGGTATAATGCTGAGGGACAGCATTACCTAGGGACACTCTGTGGCCATTGACCCATTACTCTCTCACGTGGCCAAATCAGTCAAGTTCACTCCCTGCCTTTGAGGCTTTGTTCAGGTGTAGGTCCAGTGTGAACTAGCGCAGAACCGTACGAGGGGAAGGGAAACCTAATCATGCTGCCTCAGCTATGCTGAACATCATTCTAAGGTATTTTTCCCTTGGTTAGTGCATCAGTTAGGGTTCACAAGAGGAACAGATTTAATATAAAAGATGTATGATTATATAAAGGATTTACTAGGTAAGTTTACAGTGGCCACCTATGGGCTCAGGGGGAGAAGAATGTAAAATGGCCTCCTGTGCGGCAGAGAGCTGGAGCATCCGGTCAAAGGCCTAGAGCTCACTGCAAAGCCAAAGAAAGCCAAATGGTCTGCAGTGAAAGCCTGAAGGAACTGGAAACCAACATCCTAAGACAATGGCAAAGGCCAGAGCTCCTCCAGAGAAAAAAAACTGGAGACTTCCTTCTTCTTTCTCTTTTTTATTCCATCCAGGCTACAAGCCTATTGGTACAATTCACATCCTGGAGGGGCTTCCTCTCTTACTTCGAGGCCTGTATGTCAATCATCCACAGAAACACCCAGAGCTTTGCTAATCTGCTAAATCGTTCTTATTCAGATCAAGTTGACATTTCACAATTAATGATCACAATTACTGTAGAAGAAAGGGAAATTTCCCCTCTGTCCTGTTAAAGTTTGCTGAAATAAACTGACGAAGACTAGGAAAAAAGCATACAAATATATTAATGGGAAAAGGGGGGAAAACATAGCATGGGGAAAGGTCACAGGGGTGTAATTATCCTCTAGCCCAAAATTTCAGGGGAGGGGAAAGTGACAAATAGATAATTCTGAGGTGTACAGATGATTTTTAGGGGAACTCATTGGGTTTTGAGGATGTATAATGGTCAAAGACAAAGTCCGTTTGGCTAGAGCACCCCAGTGTTTTATAAGTGATTCTCCATGGGACTGAGATAGAGAACGAAGGTATGTGACAAAAGTCTGTCCAAGTGTGTTGACAGACTTCAGCCTTTGTCTCTGGGATTCGAATGTAATTAATGAGAGCACAGGTAATTGTTTTCTTCCTTGTGGGTTCAGACTTTGGGCAGAAAAACAAATTTTGCACAAAGTCTCTCCATGTGTTGGGATGCAGAGAAATGAGGGAAGGTCAGAGAGACCTTGATTCTGGGGTGGGATCTAAGTTCTCTGAGTATGTCATAACAATAATCTTTGGGGTTACATCCTCTAAGCCCCAACATTAGCTTTTAGTAAAAGTAGAGGTGTATTTTAATACTTCTTCCCCAGACAAAAATCACAGAGGTATCTACTGATGCAGGGCACAGGGTCCTCAAGGAAGAAATAGCCAAGCTATCACACCCTACCCCATTTCACCTTCTCATCTACCTCACCCCAAGCTTTCCACCTACATACGCAGTTCAGTGACTCTTAGACTAGAGACAAATTCTGAAATCAATTCAGCACAACCCACTGCAGAAATAAAGAACTAGATTTCTTAAGCATTTAATGCATGACTCTTATCTTTTTAAAAGAAGATGACATTAAGAAGTAGTAACTACCAAACCGAAATCTGTTGTTTAAATAAAGAGCAACCATTACTTGTCAGGGAACTGAGTGTGTTGGAGTATGCCCTAGATATGAGAACCACTTTAGATAATTACTCTTCTTGCTTTTAAGAGAACTCATGAGGCTCACCATGCATACTGGGTGAGAAAGCCATTAAAACTGGTGAAGCATGGCATGTTGCAGTGTACCGTGTAGCAGAACTATTTCACTACCCTGAGGGGACACAGCTTGGTTAGCTCCGGGAATTTTTGAGATGCTGTCTACTTATTAAACAACAAGTATTCATCCTGTGATGCCCAGGGCACCAGTGGCCACAGGGGATATGTAAGACTGCTCTCCTGGCCACTTGCTACCTGTCTCACTTGGAGTAAATGATGCAAATCCTCTTGAGGTTCAGTTCCTAGTCCTGGATGTAGGGAGCCAAATGCTTAACCATCTGAGTTAGGATAATGCAGGACTCGAGAGCTTTAACCATCATGCAAATTATGTCTCACAGAATGGAATGGCAGCAGCCAGGCCTGCCCCCGATTTACTTGGTTCCAGCCTCTTCCCTCTGCACTGGCTTTCTGTACAGCTGCAGGAATTCCAGGCAAATGTCCAGCCACCTCAAAGTCTGGGTATGTAACAGAGAAGTCTCCTTGTTTGCTTCTTTTTATCAGCAAGGAAACCTTCCTCAGCTCCCGCCCACACTCAGGCTAGAACTCTCACACAACCACCTCTGAACCAAGCACTGGTGATGGATTTCATGACTACTCAGCACCTCCCCTTGCGCAAAAGACAGAGTCACCTTCCCTGAGGACAGGGTAGCAAGGAAAAAGGGAAACTCCAAAACAAAAGCAGGAGTCTGCCAAGGAAGAAGCAGCTGACTGAACCTCAAGAGGGTTCGCATTATGACTCCACGTCAGACGGGTAGCAAGGGGCCAGGCAGAGCAAAGTCCTACACATGGCCCATGGCCACCAGTGCCCAGATCACGACAGGGCGAACACTTGTCTAGCAGTACCCCCAACTCTTTGAGTAAATGACATCATGAGTGAAAGGGGGCTACTACAGTACCTGCAGGCACATGAGAATAATAATAGCACTTGAAAAATAATAGTGATAATAATAACAGATGATATTTTCATATCCCTTTCTCTAGATTTGGTTTAGGTGAAGAATGATCCTAGAGTTCAAACTCAAGGTAACTATGCACATATACTCATTTTTCCTGTGCCCCTCTGTTCCCCAAAGATTATATCTCTGTCTACAGCATGAGGGTTCCGAGTCTTCCAAATCACCCTGGAGATTTGGACTTAAACCTCACATTCTTATCAAAATACCCTGCATTTCCTAGTCAAAGTTCCTAAATTTTCTAAAGAAAAGACTTTAGAATATGTATTTAGTACCTGAGAGTATTTCCTGGAGGATTTCTCTTTATATCATTCATCACTTTCCATAGCACCAACTTCCATGTCAAGACACTACCTTCAAAGACACGCTCTGGGCAGGGTTTTGGATCGTGTTCTGTTTAAACCAAATACATGCTCTGTATCATATCTAGTGTCTTGCCTGTTAACAAGTTCTGGTTCTTGTTTGTCATCATTTACTTTATCTAATCTTAAATTTTCTTCCCAAATTTCTCTACAATTTGACAATAGACATCAGGTGTCTTTCTAGGTCATTACAACAGAACCAAGTTGGGAGAGGATGGTCTCTGAAGTCAAATCACACCTGCTGGGTACCTGTGGACCCAGAACTGAACTTCTGAGGCAAAGTCCTCATGTGCAAGATGGTACATTGCTCCATCCTGACAGGGTTAAACACACACACACACACACAGACTAAGAAAAGCCAGGCTCAGTGGCACATGTCTGTAATCCTGGGTACTCAGGAGGCTGAAGCAGGAGGATCACGAGTTTGAGAGTAACCTGTACAACTTGGTGACAGCTTGGGGCAAATTTTTTTTTTTTTTTTTTTTGTGGGTACCGGGGGGACGACCTCAGGACCTCGTGCGCCAACAGGCGCCCATGCCGCTGAGCGATATCACCGGCCCCTTTTTCGTATGTGGGTTTCGGGAGTCGAACTCGGGCCTTCGCGCTTGCAAGGCAGGCGCTTACGCCGCTGAGCCATCTCACCGGCCCCTTGGGGCAAATTTTTAAAATAAAAAATTTAAAAGGACCAGAGATGTAGTTTAGTGGTAGAGTGCCCCTGGATTCAATCCCCAGCACCAAGAAACAAACAAAAAAAAAGAATAAGAAAAGCATCTAGATCATTGTCTGGCACAAAAATGGTGTTTTAAATGTCAGTTCCTTCCTCCATCTGTCTTTTTCTCCTTGCAGAAAGGGGGGACAAGGTCCCAATATAGTCAAAGCAGAAAAACATTTGTGTGTAGTTTTCATGATGCTTAATTATGTCCCCAAGTGCTGTGTGACCTAGGATGAATCCTTTACCTTTTCTGGATCCCATTTTCTCGTAGGAAAAAGAGATTGCATTTAAATTTCATTTTAAAACTACATCCTGTCTATGTTCCCAAGTTGAGAGTCACGAGAATTCCCCAGGTCTGGGTTCTGGGGTCATCTCCCACCTTTGGGTGAGGTGCAGTTTCTTCCCTTCCCACTTTCCCTGCAGGCCTCTAGCATCTGAGGTGCGGTGCGATGGCTGCTACCTAAGATTAATGAGAGTCTATGGATGCCTTAGGACAGGGATGTGGCAGTGGTCAATGATTATGATCTCCAAAAGACCTGGCAACCAAACCATAGACACCCCAGCAGTGCAGGACAGATAGCAAAGGACTGGAGTGGCAGCGTAGGACTGATAGCAAATTTGTCAATGGGAAGAAATGTAAGGTTGCCTGGCCCTGTGGTTTACAAAATGTGTGCCTCACAACTGACCCACAGCTTCCTCAGAGCACCTGGCAGGGGAGGGGGAGAGGAGGCAGAGATGGATGGTCCCAGGCCACTCCCCCACAACGTGCTTATATTCGACTTACTCCCTGGGCTTCTGCTGGAGGAGGCTATTGGCTGTAAAGAAGAGGAAAACCTTTAAAGCCACAATACCATCTTACTCTCCTCAGAATGATAACTATATTCTCAGATCTGGCAATTCTGGTTTTTTGTTCGTTTTTGTTTGGGTTTGGTTTTTGGTTTTTACGGTACCAAAAGTTGAGCCCAGAGACTTCATAAGGAGCTACATCCCCACGCTTTTTTAAAAAAGTTCTGAGACAGGGTCTTGCTAAGTTGCCCAGGCTGGGCTCAAACTTGCAGTCCTCCTGACTCAGCCACTGAGAGTGCTGGGATTACAGGTGTGCACCCTCTGCCTGACTAATTCTGCCTTTAGTAAGTTACTTCAAGAAAATAGTTACAGATTTATGGGAGTTTCAAGGATGTGCTTTACAAGAGAAAATGCTGAAAACCACAGCAAGAAAAAGAAATGGGTGAATAAATGCTCTTTCCCATGGCTGGAATACCGTGAAGTTCCCTGCATTATAGATGAAAATTACTTACTCAGAAAACATGTTCAGGGCGTATTGCTGAGTAAAACACTCATACACGTTTGTTCTGCCTCTGCGTCTCTGTGGATGGCATTAGAGGGCCCTTCTGAGAAACTCTTACCAGGGCACCACTGTCCCATCATGGTCTCAAATGACCTGTCCTTGCTGTCCCTCACACGCTAGCTCTCTCTCCTGCATGATGTCTCCTATTGCCACTGCAAGAACGAACATGTCCATGCCAGCCTGACATTCCTGGCACATCAGAACTCTGCTAGGTTTTGGCAAAAACAAGCGGTCCTGAGCAGCATTTTTCTCTGAGCCTGAAGTAGCCATACCTGGGTCCTGGGCCTCACATTCTTTCTTAAATTGTTGCATTCATTTCTGGCCATCAACTTCCATCCACTGATGTCAGGTCAAGTTCTTTAGCAGGACTGGAATAAACACCACAGAACCTTCCATTCTGCTTTCTGTTTTCATTTTTCCTCATTTCACACACATGCACACACACTCACACACAACTCACTACTTCTTGATTTATTACAATAAACATTTGTATACCACAAATGGAGGTGAAGCAATAATGAATGTGTCTTGGGGTTGGGGACCCCCACACCCCCTGCAAATGTCCATATCTTAATCCTTGGGGCCAGTGAATCTGCTTTCTCACGTGCCAAAAGAAACTTGGCAAAGGTGGACCAAATATGAGGGGAGATTATGCTGGCTTCTCCTGGGAGGCCCAGTATCATTCAATGCTCCTTGTAATAGGGAGGCAAAAGGAACAAAGTCAGAAGCAGGAAATGTGACCATGGAAGTAGAGGCCACTTCTTGAAGATGAAGGAAGGGAGCACAAGCCACAAAATGCTGGCAGCTTCTTAGGAATGAGTTCCAAGGAATGGCAGTAGTTGGAAAGGTTATGAAATCCAGTTCTCTCCTGGAGTCTGCAGAAACAATGGAGCCCTGCTGCCATCTTGGTTTTAGTCCCATAGGACTCATTTCAGATTTCTTACCTGCAGTGGTAAGGCAATAAATCTGTATTGTTTTAATTTGGGGTACTTTGTTACAGTAGCAATAGAAAACTAATGCAGGAAGGTGGGATATTGTTTATGCTAGGAACAGCTGATCTATCCCATTGTTTAAAAATTTCTTATTTATATTTGTTATCTTTGCTCAAATGGACACGCATAACTTTTGGAACAAAAAAGAATTATTATTTCCTAAAAGAAGGCTGTGGTGAAGCACTGCATGAAGGTACTGGAAGGGAGATGGCCTAGCATCAGAACCTGCTGCTTAGGGAGAATGGGAAGAGTCAAAACAAGAGACTCTGGCATGAACCTGGAATGTCTCTAACATCCACGGATTTATCCAGTATCAAAGAACTCTTGTGAGACAGTTAAAACACTGCTCAGAGCCAGCAGGCTTCTCCAAAAATAAACTGAGAGAAAAAATTTAGAAGTGAGTGGGCATAGGTATGATTTTAAAAACACAACAACAACAACAGCAACAACAACAACTCAGAAAGAAATGCATTCAGCAAAAAAGAAAAGATAGATAACAAGATGTAGGGAGATAGTTCTTTCTCCAAATGAAAGGAGGTCAAGAGATGGAGTGAGGAGGTGGGAGGGGAGGGACAGGGGATGCAAAAGGGAATTAAGATGTATAATGTACATATACCAACTCCACGCAAGGAATGTAAAGATTATGTACTACACCCATGTACTAATAAAAAAATTCAAAATAAGAGAAAAATCAAGACATTACATGAAAGCAAATCCTCAGACACTATAATAATAAAGAGCATTTCTTCTTCTGCAATCTATGTGAATGAGTTCTCCCCAACAGCACTGAGGCCAACTGCCCTCCCTGAGCAAGTACATGATGCAAGGACTCCCAGTACCTTCCTCTGGCAGGCTCTGTAGGCTTATGCACTGGGAAATCCCATCCAGCTCTCCCTAGAAACAGCCCTTTCTGCTGATTTATGCTAATCTGTTTTTTCCTCCAAAATACACCAGCCCTATTCTAAAGACACTGTCATAGATACTTCATTATATCATTGTCATAAAGAAAAATGAAAAGAGGCATTTCTAGACCCACTCATGTCCAATAGAGATACAATGCAAGCCACATACAAGTATGTCATTTTAAATCTTCTGGTGGTCACATTAAAAATTAAATTATTTTTAATGACATATTTCATTTAACTCAATATAGCCAAAATATTTCAATACATAATCAAATTTTTTTTTTATGTGGGTACCAGGAGTCGACCTCAGGACCTCGTGCTTGCCAGCAAGTGCTTGCGCTGCTGAGCAATATCACTGGCCCTTTTTTTCCTTTATGTGGGTACCAGGAGTCAAACTCAGGACCTTGTGCTTGCCGGGCAGGCACTTATGCCGCTGAGCTATCTCACCGGCCCATGTAATCAACATCTAAAACACATTAACTAGATGCAGTAAGTCACTGACTTACGAACATTCAAGTAGCGAACTTTCACAGATACAAACAGATCTTCCATTACGAGTGTTCATAGATGCGAACGAATCTCAGAAGTAGCTCAGGTGTCTGCCGGGCATTGTCACAGTTGTGCTGCTGTGTGATTACTGTGCAGTGCGAGAGTGGACAGTACCACAGAGCTCAGTCAGAGCCCAGGATGTCCAGAAGCAAGAAGAAGAGCAGCGGTGATGTGGAGAGGACTGTTAGGAAGTGCAAAGCAATAACCATGGAAAAAAGAGAAAGCACTCTACTGTACTGTACTGCACCACCACTTTAAGGTAACTGTAAAAATAAAAATAGTTTAAAGTATTTGTGTATGGGTATTTGGTTTTTTATGCTTTACAGTGTATATTTGTGTCAAAGGTGTATGACTCACTTTGTCAGACTTACAAATGAATCCAACTTATGAATGTTCTCCCAGAATGGAACTCGTTCATAAGTTGGGGACTTACTGTGTTTTACATTCTTTATTTTATGCTAAATCTTCAGAATTCAATGTATGTTTTATCTCAATTTGTGTTGGCCACATTTTGAATACTTAATTGCTTCATCTTCCTAGTAGCTACTATATTAGGCAGTGCAGCTCTAGATGAAAAGAAATGAAAGAGATTGTGTCAGTCTGCTCTTTGTTACTGTAACAATATACCTGAAGCCAAGTACTATATAAAGAAGTTACTTAGCTCAGAATTCCACAGGTTCAAGGCATTGGCTTGGCTCTGGTGAGGACCACAGGGTGCCTGCAACACAATGGTGGGTGTGCCACAGATCATGTGGCAAGACAGGAAGAGAAACAACAGGAGGTGCCAGACTTGCTCTTTTACAGTAGCCTTTTTTATGGAAACAATCTCAAAATCCCACAAAAAATACCTTAACCCATTCCGAAAGGAGTACTCTCAATGAACTAACCAACTCCCACTTGGCCTCACTTCTTAAAGCTTCTACCACGTCTAGCATCACCACGCTTTGCTTGGTGCCTCCAACACATGAACCATTGGGGGATAAACCACAGCCAGGCCACAGCAGGAATCTAATGACCAAGTCAGTGAGTAATTCTAATCTAGATCCTGGTTCTAAAGAAAGAGTTACGAAAGCCCTTCTTAGGGAAACTGAGAACATTTGAATATAGACTGAACAACTGGAAGAAATGACTATTAACTGCTTCTTAGATATTTTTATGGAATTATTGTTGATTGTAGGTGAGATATAGGTATGTGGGAGATTATCCTCTTTTTCAGGAGATTTGGGCTGAAGTATTTAGGAGTGAAGTATTGTGCTGTCTCCACATTACTCTTCAAAAGAGTTTTTGTTTCATTTTGTTTTGTTTCTTTTCATTTTGTTTAAAGCACTAGGAATCAAACCCAGGGCCTCATGCTTGCTAGAAAAACACTCTGACACTGAGCTACATGCCCAGACCTTTGAAAAGAAGATTCTTATAAGAAAGCAAGTATAGCAAAGTGTTAATTATTGGACCTCAGTGGAGGATAGATGGGTGTTCTGTAAATTATTCTTTCAACACTGTCTGTCTGTCTGTCTGTCTGGAATTCATAATAAAAAGTTGGGAACACACACACACACATACACACACACACACATACACACCTGCCCTAGACTCCATTTCAAACAGCTACAATATATCTGTTGGAGGTGTATAATCTGTTAAACTAATGGTGCTAAAATATGTTTTACAGTAGAACACGTATAGAGGAAACAGCATGGTTGATAATAAGAATATGAAACTTTGCCTTTACCACAGATTTGATTTAGGAATTCCAGGCCTAGGCCTGCTGTGTGAGGAAGCTGCTTCTGTTGGGGGAATTCCAGTCGTGTCATTTCAGAATCTGTCAATCCCCGTCACAATACTGGCATCTTGAAAAGAGAGGTGTTCCCGAAGCCTGGCCCCAGGCACTTCGCTCCTGAGCCCCGTGACAAAGCCTTTTGGCTGGCACAGTTGTCAACAGGCTGAACCACTGAGAAAGACAGGTCAGGAAAGTGGGTTATGAATATCTGGAAATGCCTCTGAAACAATATACCAGGTAATATCTGAAAGTAGGAAGATCCGCGTGATGGGAGGGGAGACCATCCACGTGGACAAAGTATGTTTGACACCCTCTAAAATATTTATTCTGGAAGTCTGCCTTTATTCTCAGAGTAAACAGTAATGTGAAAATAACAAAATGAAGAGGAAGCGTAATTGCACTCTCCACGTTGGTCTATTATTGTACTCACCTCGGAGGAGCTACACAATTTTCCAGCATCAAAAGAATGAGTAAGAAGGACTATGCTAACCAGACCACAGGCTCCAGGAAGGCAGAGCCGGTGCCCACGTTCCCACTAGAAACCAGGCGAAATGTATTGATTTTGTTTGTTCAATGCCAGCGCCAAGAATAAAATACACAAACTTCAAAACTCTTTTATTACCCCCAAACACAGACACAATGCATGTAGAAGAATAACCATATCACTCAGAAATTCTGTTACTGGGGCTGTTTTTTATAATGCCAAATATCTTAGTATTTATGATGAGGTCACGTTGGCCTCTTACTTCCTTGTTTGTGTTTTATATTGTGAAAACTCTGTCCTTGGCTTTAACCCCCAAACTCTGAGATTCATCCTCCTCTTCCATCTAGGCAAGTAGTTCTACAGCTCGTGTTCATTTCCCTCATCTGTTTCATTCAATTCCTTTGACACTGAGAAGTTACGATGATAGCATGCACGTTGGCACACACGCACACACTGACAGACACATGCAAACAAACATAGGAATACCACACCTAAGCCCCAAAACTCACCAGACTGCCCTTGAAAACTCACAGTAGTCGCATCATTCACCCCGTCTTTGTAACCTTACAACACCTTGTCCAACTTCTTAAGTTTGGGCCAATTGAAGTGAGGAAAGCCATTGTCATGTTGTTGTTTTTCCTTTAATTTTATTTATTCTTTAAAATTAGTACATGTTTGCAATACATGATTATTCAGTGTGGGGAATTAGTACACGAACATAACACATTTTAATTTTTTTTGTTGTTGTTATCTCCTCGCCTTCTCTTCCCTCCCTTTTTTTTTAAACAACAAGCTTTTCTGATCTACAGAATATCTTCAAGAATGTAGAGCCTTGTGAAGTTGCTTTTATTTTTTAACTTTCCAGATATACATTAATTGAAGATTCTTTTAGACCACTACTTGGTTTATTTTGTTAAACTTATCTGTGATTAGTAGCAGCTGGATTTTAAAAAAATATGTGAGTCTTCAAAGAGTTTTCTTATTAACAAGTCACAATTTGCTGCTATCATCAAATGCTTAGGCTTAATAACCCTGCTTCATACACGCATTTAAAAAATAGTAAGTTTCATCCCAGACCTTGGAATTACTAACTTCTCAGGTCTGAGTGTGACTCAGTGACATTTTGCTACATTGCTTGTCTGATTGAAGAGCATGGATGGAGGTCAAATTAAACCAGGTAAAATCGATTACGGGTGCATAAGGATGGAACAAAGCTGTGAAGTCCGAGCTCTCAGACACAACCGACTCCCCCGGGTGTTAAGCAAAGAAACGGAGATGAACTCACAACTTAGTACTAAATGTTTACTTAAAAACCAAGGGAAACTGCAAAACCGTAAGTCTGATAGGCACCCTGACCCCTGTCTTGGTCCAGTTCTTTTGGAACTGGTGTAGGGGTGTGGTGACTAGGGCAGCTCCAGGGAAGGGGAGGAGGAAGGCACGCGCTCTGAGATGATCTGGCCGTTCCAGAAATTCGCCAGAGTCCTGATCAATGTCCTTAGGAGTTAGTTTGTTTTCAGTACTGTACTGGAGATTGAACTCAGGGTCTCTGCACCGAGCTACATCCCCAGCCCTTTTTTATTTTTTATTTTGATATAGGGTCTTACTAAGTTGCTAAATTACCCCGGTTGGGCTCAAACTTGCAATCTTCCTGCCTTAGCCTCCCAGCTGCTGAGGTTACAGGTGCTTTCCACTACCAGTGGCAATTGTTGACATTTAGATTCAAAGTTAATATATATATATATACTTTCAGTTTATATTCCTGAAACAAAAGGATGTATTCAAGGCCAACACTGTACCAATTTAGGGTGTTTGCTGGGCACTTGCCTCCCTCAAATCCATAGCTGGGTGGAGCACAGAGCATAGGGTGCAGTGGAGGTGATTTCTAGGACATAGGCATTTTCCACAAGCCATTTAAAAAAATGTGTAGCTTTGTGCCCTTTTCAATGAGACAAAATAATTCAGCACAGAGGGAATGTGTAAAAAACTCCAGTTGCACAATGTGGACCAATAACAAAGGTTAGTCAGGCTTTTCAAATAATACCTGTTAGAAACCAGGAAACAGAAAGGAGATGTATAAAGGTAAATGCTTTCCCACCTGTGACATAATCTTCTCAAGTAAAACTAGACACTCTTTTGCTCAGAGAGCCCCACTTGGTTTTGAAGATATGATGCAATTCAGAATGGGTTAATGACTCACCCACGGCCCCGCTCTCTGCCTTGGGAAGGACTCTTGTTAGTGATGAACAATGAGCAGTGATGAGAAGTCCTCTGAGAAGTCCACAGAGAGAAACTAGCCACCCATCTAATAAGATTTCAGGAAAAAGTTAGTAAGGGTTGGGATTTCCCACCTCTTGGCCCTGAAACTCCAGAATTGCCTTATTGTAGTCAGTCCCCCACATGAATGTTAAATTTAGCTTATTTCAAGAGGCCTCTCCTGACCCTAAGTGCCCCCCAAGAAATATCCCTCTTCAGGTGTCCACAGGTACCTTGTAGTCTCCAAATGCTGGGAACTTCCGAGTCATACCCATCCTGGGACTCACTTCTTAAGATCAACACCAGAATTATAAGACCTTCCTGTTTCTTCCAGATCAACTCAGCACTGAGACCTGAGTTAAACCTCCTTAAGGAACAACTGTGGCTTTCAAGAGGAGCTGAAAAAAAAAGAAAAAAAGAACCTGGCAATCATAAGTAAACTGGCAATCATTTTTCTGAGTTCTGTTACCTATTGAAATCATCTTCCTGCTTTCTGTTTGATTTGAGTCTGTTACTACAGCCATGACCCTCACGACATACAAGATGAGAATAATTACAAATGAGACAAGAAAGTGTTACTTTTTTCTTCCCTTCCCAGGTGGACTTTACATCAAGCAGTGAGTTCTAAGTATGTTTGAGTGGTGGCTGACCTGCCCATCAGTGTAATCCTGCTGGATTCCAGCTAGCAACTTCCACGTACTTTCTCTTTGCAGAACAAGCAACTTTGGTTCGGTGAGGAGTGAATTCTGAATACCAGAGACTGAATGGACTTCTGTTTTAGACAGTCTTTTAAAACCTTAATTGTCTTCAGCTCTGGTCCTACTTGTGTCACTCAACAATGACATTATTCAGAGAGATCAGCATCTGCCAAAAATATTGGGCCTTGAGAGTCTGATTCAAAAGCCACCCCTGAATCTCAGAAACCTATCCTGCAGTTAGAATATCCACAGTCTTACTAAAGTTACAGCATACAAAATATTAGGATAATCTCAGGTAACTCCACTCCCTGCCTCCAAGTCACTAAGGCAAACGCACAGGTCTTTACAAAAGGGAAAAAATGGTTCACCAAAGCAAGAAGCTGGATGGCACACGGTTAAATAATTTTTTCAGGAATCTGGACCTGTTATACTTGTTTTTGGCAAAGTAAGAGAATATGGAAGTCATCCAGCCTTCCTGTATTTCCTTATGTTTAGCCCTCTGCCTGTTTGGCGGATGTGCTTGGCCGGTTTATCCTCTGACCATTCCTTTGCCCGTGTCCACGTTAAGGACAGGATTTGATATACACACTCTGGGCTGGCAGAGTTGCCAGGAATCTACCTGAAATAGAGGATAAGATAAAATGTGGCACTGAAATTCCCCAAAGTGTGAACGGAACATTGAGACGCTGACGGAGTAGCAATAAATCGAAGTTCATTTGTCACGTGTGAGTCTCTGAGGGGCCACGCCCGGGAAGACTCAGGAGCATCCAAGCAGCCAAGGTGAGAGAAAGGCAGTCAGGGCCCTTTCCCTTCAGCACCAGATCTGCATCGGGAGCTGTGAACAAACTGTGTAGAGCAGAGAGGTAAGGAGATGCTGAGAAGGGTTTCTGAGCTACTGTAGGAAAGAAAGAACAGCTTCATCTGGGAACTTGAAGGAACGGGCAAAATATTCAATAAAAAAAGAAAGAAAAATTCAAAATAGATATTAACTCCTGACTTGACCAGATCAGACCAAATGTCCAAATTTATGTCTGTACCTCAGAAAAATATTCACATCTTTTTTTTTTTTTTTTTTTGTGGGTACCGGGGGGTCGACCTCAGGACCTCACGCGCCAACAGGCGCCCGTGCCGCTGAGCGATATCACCGGCCCCTTTTCCGTATGTGGGATCCGGGAGTCGAACTCGGGCCCTCGTGCTTGCAAGGCAGGCGCTTATGCCGCTGAGCCATCTCACCGGCCCTATTCACATCTTTTTAGAGTAGATTTTGTGATTGCAGTACAATTCCAGTCACTTACCAGTACTACAAAATAAGTTAAAACCCTGTTGCAAAAATAGCTTAATAAATAAATAAATAAAACCTCTTGGTTTGTAATTATGAAGACCTAAGGAATAATGCTTCAAACACTTGATCTAAAATTTTGTACTTCTTACACAGAAAAACCAAAGTCCTCAAGAAAAGAATCATGGAGAAGAGATTATAGTAAAAACATGTTTCTGGCCTAATCTGTTAACGAAATACCTACATGTGCACACACACACAAAGTATGATACTGCCGTATGATAAATGATATAGTAACTAAACACGGCTCCCACCAACATATTAATAGCATGATGAAGACACTTCTACTTTCATTTTCAAATAGCTTCAAAGTGAAAACTTGGGGCAGGGCTAAAAGAAGTCTGAGTTAGTGGTCCTCTGTGCCCAATTTATGGCCAAGTCACTCTTAAGGACAATTCTAGCTTGAGCAAGGCTAAGGAAAAGCTTGTATCTAGGCCAAAATTCTTACCCCTTTGATGCTCGAAGTTTGTAACTTGTAGTCGATAACAGAGCAAAATGTTTTATGCTGCATTGAGACCATCACAATATAGTTAGAGCTGGTTACTTATAATGAGTAGTATCTCACATGTGCGAGTGTTTTGGGTTCGAAATCTAATATATCAGTGACAAATCATGTAGCAAAGTGGTGCTCATTTTAGACTCCAGAATCACACTGACTTGACTGACTTGAAACCTGGTTTACTCTCACTAGCTCTGTGTCCTGGCATGGGTAGCTTAACCTTTCTAAGACTTAAGTTACTTCTCTATAAAGCAGTACAAACCACAGTGGTAGAGCATCATAAAGGTTTTTTGTGTGTGTGAGGATGAATGAAGTAATGTGCATGTATTTCTCAGCACAGTGCTTGACCTGTGGGAGGCACTGCATAGGTTAGCACATACAATCATGAGGAATTTAGGGAAAACAGAAAAAACACAGAGAAAAGAATTTTAAACCCTGTTGATCATGGGATATCCTCAGCATACTTTAACATGTGAGTCAGCCCATTTTGGTTTGCGTATTTGCGTTTGACTCCAATAATCTAGTTAACTTTCCACAACAGCCCAGGGGTTACCAGGTCCCATCATGGCTGGGCCTCTGGGTATAAAGGCCCCAAACTCAAGTCTGACCTGGAAGCAATAGGGACTAATGCCTGTGCCCAGGACAAGCACTTCTGAGTCACTAAGCTTACAGCTCATTGGACAATAGATAATGCTTTTTTGACTCAATTAAAATAGACCTTCTAGTATTGAATGACCCTCCAAAGCCCCTGACTTCTTCTTCTTCTTCTTCTTCTTCTTCTTCTTCTTCTTCTTCTTCTTCTTCTTTTTAGATCTGATGATCTGATATTCTGTCCTCACCTTCATTCGAACAGCTGCATTTACTTTCTTTTTTTTTTTTTTTTTTGTGGGTACCAGGGGTCGACCTCAGGACCTCGCGCGCCAGCAGGCACCCATGCTGCTGAGCAATATCACTGGCCCTTTTTCCATATGTGGGTTCACGGGAGTCGAACTCAGGCCCTCGAGCTTGCCAGGCAGGCGCTTACGCTGCTGAGCCATCTCACCGGCACCTGCATCTACTTTCAATGGAGTTTCTAATCTCCTGCATTTGTTTGGATCTGTTTCATTGATTCCATTTCTTGTCTATGTTTGGCATTCATGGTTTCCATCATTTTCCTGAGCTCCTCTATTTGTTTATCTGTGTCTCCTTTAATGTCTTTTATTTCGATAGTCATTTCTTTTTGTACCTTGGAGATTATTTTTTCTATGGCCTCTTCCATTTGTTTTTTCACTTCTGCTGCTATCATTTCAGAGAGTTCCATTTGTTGGCTTCCGATTTCCTCTATCTCCTTGTGTTCTGGACTTGTCCTGAGTGGGCTGTGCGTTTGCGATTGCATTTTGCTTTTTCATCCTGTCTTTTTCTATTTTCTATTGTATTGTGTTTCCTGTGTTGATGCTGTTAGATTTCTAACGTTAGACACTGAAGCTTATCACTTATCACTGAAGCTTTCCTAGGAGGTGTCTGTTCCTCAGGATGTGTCCGCTAGCCGGCACCGCGTACTCCTCTCGCGGGCTCTACGTCCTGGGGCAACGGAGGAAGCGCAGAGCCCAGACTCACGCTCTACTCACAGGCACCGCCCTCCTGGGGTAGTGGAGGATGCCTTCTTTTTTAAAGTAGATATTAGTTTTTAGAGAAGTTTTGGGTTCACAGCAGGATTGAGGAGAATATAGAGATTCCCGGTATCTCAGCTTCCCCCCCACCAACATCCCCCGCCAGAATAGCTCATTTGTTACACCCGTTTTGACCCTACACTGACACATCTGTATCACCCAGAACCAATAGTTTACCTGAGGGCTCCACTGGGTGTTATAAATTCTGTAAGTTTGGGTGAATGTTCAACAGCGTGGGTCCACTATTACAGTATCACGCAGAATAGTTTCACTGCCCTAAACTTCCTGTCTCAGAGACCCCAGTTTTAAGGCGAATCATGTATTTATGGCTTCTTCCCTGTAAGCCTTCACAACCACCCCCCCCAATTCCATTTCTCACAGCTTCAGGCTGCAGGACAGGTGGTTATCTGTCACATTCTTCCTGTTTGTTCAAAGGGAACAGGAAGAGAGCTCTTTCTCCAAAAGAGCTTTTATCAATGCTTTTCAACAGCCAGAAGCCACCAACTCTCTTGGAACCAAAAAAGAGCACTCCATCTTTCACAAAGGAGTAGGTCCCCAAATTGAATATGATAATAATTAATGTATAATAATGAATCCAGTCTTGATTAAATTTATGACAACACAGTCATAAAATATTTTTAAAGTTTTATGAAAGAAAGGATATGTAAATGTCAAAATATGGCACTGACACTCCTGCCAAGTTTAGACTGGCCTAAAGGGGGATTTAAAACAGGCACAATGATGATGTCCTACCTCCCAAACCACTCCTACACTGCTCTTTTATTTCCACTTCCTGGTATACAGCAAAAGTTTTTTTTTTTTTTTTTTTTTTTTTTTTTTTGTGGGTACCAGGACTTCGCGTGCCAGGAGGCGCCCGTGCCGCTGAGCAATATCACTGGCCCTTTTCTCGTATGTGGGTTCCGGGAGTTGAACTGGGGCCCTTGAGCTTGCCAGGCAGGTGCTTACACCGCTGAGCCATCTCACCGGCCCCACAACTTAATTTTTAAGAGGGTTTTTTGAACAACCACCAACTTTGATTTTATAATATATATGTCTCATTTATAATATATATATCTTGTTTATTACACACACGTATCGTAAGTCTAACCCAGATTTCTTCTCACCCCAACCTGAATACAAACTAATGAAGCAACTAAAACCACAACAGGATCACACCTGCGTGGGCCAAATTAAGATCCAGCACGAGGTAACTCTCCTCTGGGAGCACAGTCTCACCTCTGGGGCACTTGCAAATCACACATAACGCCCACTGACTACACGTATCACACCAGATGGCAGTGCTTTTCACTGACTGATTAAGATCAATGATGCTGCCATCAGTGATGCTTGGTTGACATCTAGTCAAAGGTCGATGTTAGCCCTTACTTGTTATATTATAATGTGGACTTGTGAAGCTAACAAGACAGACTTCTCCATCTGCATACTTCGTTCAGAATCAGATATTTTCTGTTTGATACAAGGTACATGGGAAAAAAGTAAAACAATAATACAAAACATAAATGGCAGTGCTTTACAGTAAATTTGTCCTATCCTGTGGACATATAGTGAGAAATTATTTCATCCAATATGTTAAGCCAGTTGCAAACTAACCAGGGATGCCAACCAATCTCCATCTATACTTGGGTCACCAGACAGAACCTGAGGAGGTCCCTGCAAAAAGGAGACAGGACCTCAACTCACCCCTACCCCCGAAGTAGGAAAAGAATTACAGGATTTGTCAGTGAGAGGCAAGGCAGATTATTAAGTAGAATCAAAGCACACATTCAGAAAGGAGTATGCGTGCTTCAGGGATGAGGTGCACGATGGTCTGGGCCGGGAGTATTTACGTGATCTTGGGGGTATCACACAAGGGATCTGCAATGTACATTCCTAGTGTCTGTCAGTTACCCCTTAGTGGCCTAGCTTTGAATGCAATTCATTTGCATGTGTTTGAAGTTCAGAGCTGTGGTTTCCAAATAATAATGCTGCTCCTTTGAGGGTGAAGTCCCGGAATTTGTGAGTATACACTATCTTATCAGAAGAAAACCATGGGCCCAATTTATAGGCTTATTGTATCTTTTAAGACTCTTAGGAACTTAGGAGTAAGTAGGCTGGTAAGGAAAAATAGGCTTGGAGTGAAAAAGAAAAAGCATTGTAACCTTGGGTAGCTTTGATTGTGTCCTAAAGCTACAGGTTTAAAAACTCCAATTTCAAAATTGCAATATTCCTCATTCCTTTTCTATCTTTATTTTTTCTATCCTACCTCACAAGCTTTGTTTTTTAATCAGTTTATTTCTAATTTTCACGTTGCACGTGACTTTATTATTGGTGACACACACACTTTACTGACAGAGAACAGTTACTCATAGGATGAGACACACCCTCCGTAGCTTGCTCAGGGGGACTTGCTTCCCACTTCCAAAGCCAGAAAGCACAAAAGAAACAAACATGGAAGACAGATTATTTGCCCCCAGTTTCTGCTTTCGGAAGGTTGCTCTCTGCCCATGAGTTTCACACCTTATTCCCATGACAAAGAATCAGTCTGAATAAAAAGACATGTAAGCCTATGTAGGATGGGGAAGATTGAGCTTTGGCACAGGGATAGCAGGATGGGGTATTAAATCTCCAGTGTCAAAATCAAGCAGTGAAACCCTTGTAACTTATGCAAGAAATGGACTACTTGAGGTTTCCTTAAATATGAATAAAATGCAAACCTTTTAAAAGGGCAGTTTCTTGCAGAGCTTAAGGATATATCTACAGATGAAACCCACTTGAGAAATACCCATCCATAGTAATTTGTAATGATTTTCTTCACTGCTTACATGCAGTTTGTCTATTAATACTCAGAAGTTTGTTTTTAATACAATGCTTATCACAGTACTTTAAAAATGCATATTAAATTAAACAGAGTTTTGTTTTTTTTTTAACCCAGAAAACCACATCTTTTGGCTGATCTTGGTCATTTGAATCTATGAACCATTTTTTTCCAACTTTTACCCAAATATCTTTGTAGGTGTTGAATTATTAAGCAGAAAGAAGGCAGTAAGGTGCTAGATGCACAATAGGAGTTTTAAAAATGGTGGTGGTTGCATGACAAAACTGGTTTCATCATTTAAATCATTGCTGTTCAGAGCACAATGCCAGCCTTTTGAAAAGAGGCCCACTGTTGAATTTCAATTAACTCAGCCCTCTGTTCAGTCATCTTAAGCACCCAAAGGCAAACTTAGGAGCAGTGTTAATTGAATCATAACCAAACTGGAGCTAGGGATTTAAGGAGTTCTTCAAGGTACGAAGTCTACCAGACTGCAAAGGCATTAAGATGAAGTCTGAGAGCCTTAGGTATGTATGGGCAGAGGTGGAGGGGGAAAAGTACGCTGATGAGAGTTGTATATCAGCAAAGCTCTCTGCTCTCCTTACCTGTGCAGATTGCTTTTCTCTACAACACCCTCCTCTTCCCTTGCCTTACTTCTGTCTGGCTCACTATGCATCTTACCCTTTGCTTCTGGCCTTACCTCACTTCCTCTGCATTAACCGAGAACCAGGGTAGGTGCCCCATGGAGAGGACCACACAGCATTTAGCAGGTTACTAAAACACTCACCCTTGTGACCACACCACCTGGCACAGAGGAAGCACTCAGAACCCGTGCATGTCTTCAGGGCTTGCTGCCATACATGTGAGGCACAAGCCATGCTGCATGATCAACAGCAAAGTACTACGAGGGCGGGGTTGTTTGTACCATTTTCATACAACGGGCTTAAGAAAGTCACTAACTCCCTTAGAGTTGTATAACGAAGGTTTAATGGGTGAGACTCAAGCTCGGTCTTGCTCTAGAGGTCACGCACTTTTATCTACGTAAACCACTCTACCACCCAAACATTCATTTAAAAGAAAAGATATTGTTCAACAAACTTGAAAAAAGTGGATTCACTTTTGCTGGCTCCAGCCTCTGGTTTGTTTTTTTTTTTTTTTTTTGTGGGTACCGGGGGGGTCGACCTCAGGACCTCGCGCGCCAGCAGGCGCCCGTGCCGCTGAGCGATATCACCGGCCCCTTTTTCGTATGTGGGTTCCGGGAGTCGAACTTGGGCCCTCGCGCTTGCCGGGCAGGCGCTTAAGCCGCTGAGCCATCTCACCGGCCCCCAGCCTCTGATTTTTTAAATCCACCCGTGCCAGATCAGAAAGCAAGGCACTCTACATCAGAATGATTTGAATGTCTTTATTTCTTGAATAGATCAATACAAGTAATACAAAAATAAAAGTTAAAAAGTGAGGTGGTTAAAAGTAAGAGTCCCCCCTACTCAAAGCCACATGATTCCCTTCCCAAGTAATTACAGAGACCTGTTGTTAGGAAAGGTAGACCTAGAACTATTTTGTAAACTATAATCCCAACACAGTAATGCATCCACTTAGTGGGCTCTGGCCAGCATTGTTTTTTATTGTCATAGAAAACTAATAAATTTGAAGGACACAGATTCAGAATAAATAGTGTAGAACAGCATGCAAAAAAGGGGGCAAATATTGTCCTATGCCGCTTGTGTTTCAGTTTTACATCTGACCGAGTCACCGAGTATAAAATGGCTTCCTCCTCTGAAGCAATGTTCGGAGCAGTTAAAAGACACAACCTGGCAAACCCACACGTTTGCAAATTATGAGGGTCGCTCTGCCAAGAACCCTACACCTGTCCCTCTCATTAGCCCAATTCCCCAATTAAAGCAAATGCCAGACCCCAATCCTCCTCTGCTCAGCGTAGGACCTCTCCACACACATAACACAAATAAAACTTTTAAGACAACATGTACTGCTATTTGCTTATGGTATTAGCATCCTAAAAATATACTGGTATCAAATTTGATTAAATTTGGAGATCCTCTGTAGGCCAATGTGACTGGAAATATGGGCTCTGTGATGTAAATAAATGACTCGGGGTGGGACTCTGGGAAGGGATTTCCTATGCTGACAGAGCTCTTCAAGGCAACTTCAAAGCCAGGCATAGTGGCACGGGTCTGTAATCCTGGTACTTTGGGAGGCTGAGACAGGAGGGTCACCAAGTTCAAGTCCCACCTGGGAAACTTAGGGGGACCCTGTCTTAAAATTTAAAAATTAAAAAAAAGCTGGGAAGGTAGCTCAGTGTAGAATGCATCTTAGTTCAATCCCCAGTATCACACACACACACACACACACACACACACAGACACACAAGGATGGATTTCCACATGTAGAACTTATACTTGGGATGATCTAACACAAAAATGCAATTTATATGACGTTTATAACCACCTCCTTGGAGAGTTCTGAGGACAGCTCACGGAGACAGAGCACCTCCACAAAACCACCCAGAGCTGGAGAGACCAGGAAGGCTCCTGCCCACATGGGGCAGAGTCCAAGCAAGCCCCAGTCTACAGGCACAGGGGTCATGCAGCCACTTCTCACCGGGACAGTTTGCCTAGCCTCAGTCCAAGGGAGCCACAGCAGGGATTTGTCATGTTTTAAAAACTGCAGCGGGGACAGCCAGACACAACAATACAAATAATGAGGCCAATTACCCTGCCTCAAAAACAAGAGCAGCACCCAGCAGGGGAGTACAGGATGGCACCCGAGCTCCTCCCTCCTCTGCTTCTCCTCCTCGCTCTCCTTAGGAGCTGTGTGTTCCTACCTATGGTGGCTTTGTCTTCGAAAGTCCACGAGGGGGCCCCGATTGGGACATGCCAAGGCATTCCAACTCTAAAGTGGCAGCTGCTTGAAATCAGGGTGCAAAGTTGTGGCATATTTATGGAGTTGTTGATTTGTTGACTTGGTTACTGTCACGTACATAAAGATCTTGCCTGTCTTGTTCTCTTCCAGACTTGCAGTGACAAGAACAGCTCCAGACACCAAGGAGGCATCTGTAATTACACTAGGATGGATGAATAAGCCTTAGACAATGCAATGCAGGTTGTGGTAGCCAATAGGTCCCCCAAGCACACCAGGCATCAGACTGATTCTGAAAGGTGCTTCGCCCCCTCCAACCCAGGGGCAGCCCTGTGTGTGCCCTCTAGGGGACCTGCTGCTTTAGATGGATTTGCATGACTCTGCTTTTATGCACTTACCAGGTGGAGAGGGATAGGAGGCAGAAGGAATCACACAAGCAAAATGACTGAGGCTTGAAAGGACACAGCAAATAGTAATTACCAGGTGCACCCCAAGAGGTCAGGTGCCTATGAGGGCATGGCTGGAGGCCAGGCTAGACCGCAAATGTCCAGTCCTATGAGGATCATGTTAAGAAGTTGTGTTTTATTTTGTAGGCAATGGAAGACTCTCAGGAAGTTTAGAAGCAGAGAAATAATGTGTCAAGGTAACTGGGAAAGCAACATGAAAGAAAGATCAGAGAAAAGGAGGTCCCACGATGTGGAAGGCCAGTGACAGGTCTGTTAATGACATGTCCAGGTAAGAGAGGATGGGCCCCAAACCATCATGCGATCCTGGGGATGGAGAGAAGGCCCTGCAGAAGATGAAAGGAGGCAGTGATTAGAAATATGGGTCTGAATAGTAGGTGTGCAGCCGGGCTATTCAGGAGGGTCATTTAGGTCCTGTTGAAGCTATCAGGGAAAATGAAAACACATAGCTTGATGATGAATCATTTAGAAAATCTGATGAATGCTAAAAACCATTCCTCTAGGAAAAAATAGACACAAAAATTTGGAATGCATTTTCAGAGCCTTCACATATCACCTCTCCACGCCTCATCTAAGTAAAAGGTCTGGGGAAGAAGCCCTGAGGAGCAGAGGAGAGCCAGAGGAGCGACCTCCCCAAGGGGTAGGCAGAGGACTTAATGGTCCCCAGCAGAGACATTACTATCGCCCATCAAAAAGGTGGGGGGAGCAGAAAAGAGGGTAAGATGAGGCTACAGGTAAAGGAAAACGTTGTTCCTAGAGGTCAGAGGTGCCTCATACACCAGGGAGACTAAGCACGTGGCAGGAGGTAAAGGGCGAGACAGAGCTAACTTCTGATTTTTACGTGTTTAGAAAATACTCACTGCTTAGATGGAAGCAGCCAGAAAGCCTCATCAAAGGCCTCTGGTGGGCCCTTTGCTCAGTGGCCACATATGACCTCTGTCCTTCTGAGGAAGTTAAGGCTGCCTTGGGGGTCTTAAATCCTCCTCAGACGTGCACAGAATCGGGTTGCAGCTCACAGGAGAGAAGGTGTATGTAGTTCTAAAGCCTTGGGAGCCTTACAGCCCCTTAGTGAGGAGCAGTCATGACTTCATAGTCACTTCATCCAGACCTGCTCCGTGGGCTCTGGCTGCAAGCTCATGCCCCATCCTCCAGGACTGCAGGGTGACCTTCAAGGAGGGTAAGACCAATGCCCTCGTAAAAGCAGCTGGTGTAAACACGGAACTTTGAGGCCTGGCTTCTTTACAAAGGCCCTGGCCTGTGCCCAAATGGGTTGCCTCATCTGCAACACAAAGGCTGGTGGCCCTGCTCCTGCAGCGGGAGCTACAACGGCAGGAGGTCCCCCCTCCCACTGTTCCCTGAGGAGAAAAAAGCCAAGGCAAAGAAAGAAGAATCCCAGGAGACTGATGAGGACATGCTTTGGTCTTTTTGACTAAACTTCTTTTGCAATGTATTCAATAAAAAGCTGAGCTTAAAAAAAAATACCACAAATCTTAGGTGGGCCCAGAAAATGAATCAGAGGCAGGTAAAGTGTTGAGTTCTCAAGAAGCCCAAGAGAAAAGTTGCCTGAGCTGCGAAGGCCTTTCTTTAGAAAAATTAGCAAGAATCATTTCATGAGTGAACAAATAACCTCGATTTCTATTGCTTATATGTACAATGAAGTTCAGTTATAGATGCATGTAACTGCCTATGTGTTTAATAGTATGTGAATACACCAAATAGTCTGTATTTATAAACATGGGTTTACACATAAATAAAATTATGCATTTACACATAAATAAAATCATGCATTTACACAAAGGTATATGTTTGATCATTCTGCATATATACACATGCACGTGCAGTCTGGATTATTCCTCTGGCACACGCAAGGGCCTCTGCTGTCCCGAGACTCAAAGTGTGAATTCGTAGTCTGACATGTCTACAAGAGAAGCAATAGAGAAACGTGAAGGGGACCCCATGAAAGCTGAAGTGTAGGGTGCCAGCAAACTTACCAATTTTGCTGTAGAGAAGGACTTAAAAGGAAAATGTGTACTCTTTCTCTAGAAATAATCTGGAAGAGTTTAATTTTCTTCTTCAAGATCACTACATTCCGGGCTGGTGAGATAGCTCAGCGGCGTAAGTGCCTGCCTTGCAAGCGCGAGGGCCTGAGTTCAACTCCCGGATCCCACATACAAAAAAGGGGCCGGTGATATCGCTCAGCGGCACGGGCGCCTGTTGGCGCGCGAGGTCCTGAGGTCGACCCCCCGGTACCCAAAAAAAAAAAAAAAAAAAAAAAATCACTACATTCCGCATTTCAAAATCAAATCAACAGCAATGTTTTGGTAATGACTCACATGTGTTGCCTAAAGCTAGCTGTTCTAAGGAAGCTACACCTGATAATTTATAGTTCAGGTGTAGGATCAAAGACAGCCAAGGTAACAGATCGGATATCGACAAGTGCCCACCTGGGGGATGGGAAAGACACTAGTCCCCAGTAAAAGGAGCCAGAGATAAGAGTTCATGGCCTTTCAGCTCTGAAGCCCCCTACCACCTCACGGTAGCTGTCTATCCTTTCTTTTCCATCTTTTCTCCTGAAAGAAACCATCTTTTGGTATACTAACCTTTGCCATTTTTAGTTCTTTACTGGTGTCAAGTTTAGGGTCACTGCAAGCTGTGTTTTCAGCATGGCTTGACATGGCCTGGCAAGCTGAACACCCCTAGAGTAACAATGGTTTATTTGGAAAAAGGATGAAAAAAAAAAAAAAAAGATAGACAGCTACTTTGGGGGAGTAGAGGGTATCAGAAGTGAATACGTGTGGATTTTTGTCCTCAACTCCTTTGTATTTAGGACGATTGATTTCTCCCGTTCCTTGTGTAGGCACCTGGAAGTTGTCGCCATCTGATTGGCTCTCTGGCTGTCTTTGATCCTGAACACCTCTACCTATATTCTTTCTGGCTATTTGATTTCTTCCTGCCCGTTTGTGATGGATAAGTGTAGGGGAGCCTCATAGAAGGGCAGCATAGAGTCGGAAATTAAGGGGACATGTATGTCAGGTGCAGTGGTGTAGTGATACTAAAGAATATACGTATAAAAATATATGTGTAGGTGTGTGTCTTTTATATATTAAATAAGAGTCCTTAGGTTGTTGCCCCTTATCTCCTTTGCATTTTATCAGAGATGGCTGGGGGGGCTAGATTCCCCGTCCTTTCGTGTTCCTGGCTACATTCATTTGCCTGTCACTCTTCCTGTTAAATTATTATGTTGTGTAACCTGGCACCTTCCCTGGGCTGGTTTCTCTATCTTTTCTTACCTTTGTCTTTTTAATTGCTGGAGTCTAACTGCAGATGCAAAAGCTGCCTTTAGTAAGATTTCTTACTAATTTATTTTAATCAAGCTTAATGAAAACCCATTTTATCCTTTTTCCTGCCTATGACCCCCTGTCCCTATAATCTCAGTTCCTGACCCCGACTCTGAACTCTGATCCACACAGGACAGGCCGGAGGGGGGGGGCGTTGTTGTCTACTGAGACTGCTTTCTGGGTTCAGGTGCAGGCAGCTGCAAGGCATGAGCTCGGTGGAGTTTGGGGTCCGGGAGCCTCCCTCTTCCCCGCTCACCAGCTCCCCCTGCACTGAACCCTCGGCTGGGAGAGGTCCACCGCGCACAGGGGCAAAAGGAAAACTGCGGGAGGCGCAGCTTCGGGCGCTACTGAGTAATGGGGCCGAGTTTCGGAGAAGCGCGAGAGCCCCACACGTTTCCTGCAGCCGATAAGATCAGCGCCTGTCAGGTGGTGCGTGCGCCGAGGGCGCGCGCGAAGCGAGGGGGCGCGCGCACAAAGTTTGCGCCGGGGGTGCGCTCGCAGTGCTCGCGGGGGTGGAGCGCCAGCGCGGGTGCGGGCTACAGGACGAGAGGCGGGCCGGGCGGCGATGCGCCGCGCCGCGCAGAGCCAGTCCCGCCGCGCGAGGTGACGGCTCCCGCAGCGCGGGCCGCGGCCATGGGCACCCTGGGCAAGGCGCGAGAGGCTCCGCGGTGAGTAGGGGCGCCCGCGCCCCGGGAGCTAGCGCCAGTTTCCTCTCCGGCAGGGGCGGCTGCGACCTCTTAAGTATAGGAAGGAGAGGGCTGCGGGCGACAGGGACGCCGCCCGGGAGAAAAGTCGCTGACCCGGGCCGGAGGGCGGCGGGGCCGGGGTCTCGCCGGCGTCTCGCCGGGGTCTGGGAGACGCGCGCGAGGGCGGACGCGTTCGGGGCGCCCAGCGTGCCCGGCGACGCAGGTGGAGGAGGGACCTGGGGCTCCGGACCCCGAGTTCGCGGGCGGGATTCAGAGTGGCGAGGGCGAAAGCGCCAGCCCTCCGACTTCCTCCCCACCCTCCTACCGCGCAACTCGGACTCCCACTCGCGGACTTTCCGCGTCCCCCGCACTTGCCGCGGGCGCGGGGCCCTGACAGCGCCCCCTGGCGGCCTCTTCGACGCTGTCCGGCCTCGTTTGCAACGCACAAGCAGAGGCGCCCTGCTTGGTTGGTCTTGCTCTGCAGTTTTTGAACCACTGGTCAGCGAACCATGGAAGCGGCGATGGGGGGTGGTGCACACACACTCACTCCACCCTGCGGTCCTAAAGAGATGCTTAAGAGAATTCTTGGAATGACAGAAGGTGAAGGAAGAGTGACAGTGAGCAAAAGGGCTCTTGGCTTGAGCAAAAGGCCTGGGCTGGCCAGGCAACTTACAGTTCACTCCCCAGAGCACCGGAATCAGACAGTTGCCCCAAAGGAGCCGCTCCTCCGTATAGGGCCGCCCGTCCTGCGTTTCACAAGTGCATTCACATGGACTCTGATGTGACTGCACGGTGCCCAGCCTGTGCAGCCATAGGCAGGAGAGGAGGAGGCTGTGATGCTGGACAGGCTGTACTTCTCGCCGCTTGAACCAAGCGTTCTGGGCCCTGTATGTGCTCCCTGCCCACTTCATGTATCATCCCCTGAGGATGAATCGCTGTACCTTGCCCTAGAGTGGGCGAGGGGGGTCAATTAAACTGAGTCTCTGTCATGGGGAGAAAAGGACGAAAATGGAGGGAATCTCTACGTCTACTGAGCCCTAACTGGTACATGAAAGTCATCCTCTCTGCAAAATGAGTCGTGGAAGTTGGGGTCCAGACCCTCCACTAATTCCCAGTCCTCTTCCAAGCCCAACCACATGAAACCGAGACCCCACTGGGATATCTTTGCCCTTTGCCTGGGGTTCACGGTTTTGACAGCTTCCATCAGCAAGACCTGGGGGGCTTTGGCCTCTTTTAGGCTCCATAAAACACCTTCAAGTTCATTTGTTTTTCTCAGGCATTTTTGTTGTTGGATTATTATTTTTTTAATTCTCAAATTAAACAGGAAACATTTGGCTACCATCCTTTAAAAATACATCTTTGCAGAATTAAAGGCTGTTCATTCTGTGGATTGTTAAAACACTCTTAAAATTGCTTTTAAAGAAAGCGTTTTGTGAATCCTTGTCTACCATCAGGAGAGTTGAGGAGAGACTTGAGGATTCTCCACAAGGCAGCCAGCCAGTCAGGAGAATGTGCAGCAAGAACTGAGTTTCTGTCTGTGGGGCACATAATCAGGTCTCCCTAGATCAATTAGGATGCATTCGGTTTTTAATATTTTTTCGTCCCCCTGGTTTCTCATGCCCAAGCCCTTTGGCTTCCATATTTACCAGGCCCCATCTCTCCCCCTCTTTGTCCTTTTTTCTACTCTAAATACTTCTTTCTAGATCTTTATTCCTGAATCCATTCTCGCCCCTCCTGATTCTGGTGAAAGCACTGACATCTGAGAATTATTGTGTGAACCAGTGCTTTTCCTTGCTGCTGGCTCTAGCATGTATCAGTAAAACTAGAGAACGGGCCGGATTCAGGAGTCCTGAATGTTCAAGCCACCGACTGAGAGAGAAAATGGAATTTTCCTTGGCCCCGCACACACCTCCCAGCCCCAGCAGGAAGAGCTCTGTCTGCAGAGACAGCCCCTAGGCACCCTTGCCTCTTCTCCAGGGTTCAGAAAGAAATCCTGTGGAAGGCCTGAGCGAAAAAGAGACTTACACCGTGCAGGATGGAATTTTTGTCTTTCCCTTACTCCATCTTTGGTGCAGTGGCAGCAGCTGAGGCAGAAGCTGACTGGTGTCAACGCTGGACCGGGCTGAGAGCTGTCAATGCTTGCAGGAGGGGTCGGGAGCCTGTTTGGGAAGTGTGGCAGGGACAGAGGAGGCCTTCTAGCATGCTCTGCACCAGTGGCCCAGTGACATTGCTCTTCCAAGCCTGGTCCTCCACATCTATAGATGAGAGGTTTGGAAAATGACTGTGAAGAGGCCATCCAGCCCTGGCATCCTGAGGACAGGTCCTGGGACCTGCAGAAGGAGTTGAGATTCAACCTCAGTGTTAGCAGCTGTGCTTTTGAGGGATTTTACTTTAGCTTTACATTGAGTTAGCTTTGTCAGACTCTCTGTGACAGAGAGGCTGCTTGCCAGTTGTGATGTAGTGTGTGGTGCATGGTTCCAGGCACAGTAAATATTTTTTAAATGCATCAAGCCAGGGAGGTGCCAGGTACAGATCCCGGATCTAGCACATATGAGTCATTAGGCCTTGGCTATGTCATTTAGCTTCTTTTGGACTAAGCTTCAGCATTGTGTGATGGAGATAACATCTTTCTAGACTGTAGGCCTCAGAGATGTACATCCCCAGCACAGTGCCTTCAGAACGTAGATTTTCAGTTCATGGTGTGTGTTAGTGTTTTATTTGTAGATTATCATTTTTTTCTCAGATACCAGTCTGATTCTGATGCTATCTCAGGGCCTAGATAAAAATCAGTAATGGCCACAATCTTGGTTGAGTCCTATAGCACCAGCTTGATCTCTCAGGAGTCAGTCCCTTCAGTTGGCAGATGCCCGGTAACCAGTGGGTGATTCCATTCATGGGCCTCACTCCAGGTTGGAACAGAGCCCCAGGGCCCTGCAGACCCCTGGGGCCCTTGCTTTGGGGAGTCAGGCCATATGCTGAATGGCCCATGTTCAGAGAATTGCCTTTTAGCGGGTTGGTTTCCCGAAACCCAGGTGCGCCTTGCATTTTATTTGATCTAAGCCTTCTTCTGCTCTATCTGGGTGAGATATTGTCTTGTCAGAGCAGCTCTTCCACACACTCCCCCAGAAATTGCTTCTCCTTCCTCTAAGAACATCACTTACTACTCCTCTCACAGGACACTTATTTAAGAGTTATATGGTTACTGTTTCACTGAGTCCCCAGCTAGGTTTTTTATAGTAAGGAAATTCTAGATCACCTCTACACAGCAACAACTAATGTGTTTTATAGTTTACATAAGTATGTTTTATAGCTGAACAAGTACTTTCACATAGACTATCTCACTGTGGTGCCCCTTGGCCAAGCACAGTGTCTTACTCAGAATAAGTTCATTAATCCATGCCATTTTGTGCCTATTATACGTGGCAAGTAGCTAAAATTATGAACCTGGGTTGTGTATCTATGAAGTAACCAAAGTTACAGTAGAAAGCTATGCCCAAATATTACCAGCAGCAACACCATCACTATTAAGTCTTAAGGTAAAGATATGTATTCATGTTTTTAAATAGGAAAATAAAATACTTCACTTTCATAAATCGTCTTGCCAAATGACTTTTACCAAGTCACATACATAAAGCCAAGTGTGACTGGATGAAGGTATGTTGGACTCCTGGAAGGCTTCACATATCCAGATCTAAATTTATGCTTCAACATTTACCTCTGAAACAGGTCTCTCATTGCTTATCTTTCATTTTTAATTGTTAAAGACCCAGGTAAGTATCCCATGGAATAATGTTTAATGATAAAAATGACTCATAATGATTACCTATATTATTAATAATGAAAGTTTCTTAGCGCCAACCAAACTTTATGTCTAAACACTGCCACCATAACTCCTCACTCCCTTCAGACTTCGAAGCTGTTGCTGAGGCTATGGGGTCTTCTGCAGCATCTCTGGTATTGCTCAAGATAAACTTAAGCGAAGATAAGACCGACTTAATTCTAAAGACCCAAGTCAGTGGCCAGCAGCTATATTTATGTTTATATATCTGGCAGCTGAGGATTGCCAGGGTACAGTCCTGCCTCTGCCTCTCCCTTGGGGGAACTGGGAGACAGCAGAACAGAGCCATCCTAGCGCTGGGGATTAACAGCCCTAGTTGCAGTCCTGAATCTCACCTGTCATTTGCTGGGGAGATGTCTCTTTAACAGCCAACCAGTCCGTTTGGTGCATTCGCCGCGGGGGAGGGGTATGGTTTCTATCAGTCCTGCTCCTGGGATTAATTGTCTTATCTCCACTCCTTTTCTCCGATCTGCTGCCAAAGCCCTGCGCTGCCAGGTTGTCCCTAGCTACTCTGCCTGTCCTCACTGCCTTCTTTTTCCCCAGGAAACCTTCCCATGGCTCCAGAGCTGCTCCTAAAACAAGACTAGAGGCAAAACCCGCCAGCAGCCCCTTCCCCTCCCATCCCAGCCTGGCCCAGATCACCCAGTTCCGAATGATGGTGTCCCTGGGACACTTAGCCAAAGGAGCCAGCCTGGACGACCTCATTGACAGCTGCATTCAGTCTTTTGGTGAGTTGGCCGACTGCCCACGTGCATAGAAATTGCTCTATTACTTTGTTCTTACCTTAAAAAGTGCTTTATAGAATAGCAACTTAGATTGTATTTTGGCTTTAAAAATAGCTTTTGAGCCTTTGAAATGTTGGAGACAGTCTGCAGCGCCTATGGCACATGACTGTGTGGGTGTGATAGGTCGTGATGAGAGGTGCAATTTAAAGTGAAAAGTTACAGAGCAAAGTTTACATTTCCATTTTTCTCGGGGGGGATATAAAAGATCATGAAACAGTATCGTGCACCTGATGGTCTGCTACTTTTCTGTTCAGGTGTTCTTGGGGCAGATAAAGTCTGGGTACATGAGCAAGCATTGTTTTTGAACAGAAATTTAAAAGCCTTTGCATCATTTGGACAAACAGTTCTCCATAATTCACCTTACAATCTGGGGTTGTGATTGTGTTTATGACTAGAAGATGTTGGTTAATGAGCTTGGCGCTGGGGGGGGTCAGGGAGCTGGGAAATGAGCGTGTGGATGTACACGCTGGAGGTGGATTAGCCAGACGCTGCTCTTGGTCAATGCCTGTGATCGCCAGGAAGGGTGCAAGGCTTCGTGTGGCTGATGAGCAATTATCTGAAAGGGTTTATTTTTAATTTCATATGCACTGGCTTTCTTTTGATTACCATTTGTGAAATAGTGATGGGGAAGTGCTAAATATTTGTTCTACTCCAAGAAGGGAATGATTAAAATTGATGGATTTCAGTGAAATCTTTGAATTCAAAGATCATGTCCTCCCTCTATGGCCCCTTTTCTGTTTTTCTGTCTCACTGGAAAGCAAATGAGTGTGTGTGGTTCAGCTCAGAAGGACCAGCCTGCCTCATCCTGGGCGCCTCCCAGAGAGCAGAGGGGCAGCTTAATCAGATGCTGGGTAGCACAAGATGTCTTAGATCAGAACTAAGCACTGTTGGCTGGACATGGTTAGTGCTACCCAGCACTACCCAGAATTTATAGCATTGGAAAAGACCTCGACATCTTAGGGTTACTCGTTTAGTATAACATCAAATCATTTCACCTGTTTCGACAATGGTTTAAAGTAGTGGTTCTTAAATATTGCTGCATCACAATCATGTGGAGGTTTTTTAAAATAATGCAAATGGCCAGGCCCCACCCCCAAAGTTTCTACTCCAGTAGTTCTGGCAGGGAGGGACCCAAGAGTTTGCATTTCTGACAAGTTCCCAGGTGATGCTAATGCAGCTACTCCAAATACCTCATTTTTGAGAATCATTACCTTAAAGTGCTATTTGTTGTAGACTTTGAAATAAGATGGGAGAAATTGTATTGCTAGATTAATTTTAATTCCTCTTCAGTAATACTTTGATCTTTCAGTTTAGGATGAATTTGGGAGAAGAATGAATGACTTTCTCTTTCAAAATAATCTTCTTAGAAAAAATACAAGGAGGTAAATAGAAGACAGTGGAGCCTCGCATGGTGGTATGTGCCTATAAAGTTGAGGCAGGAGGATCACAGGTTCGAGCCCAGCCTTTGCCACTTAGTGACATAATAAGGCACTGTCTAAAAATAAAAAATAAAAGGGCTAAGGATGTAGTTCTGTGTGAAGGCCCCTATGTTCAGTCACTAGTACTATCAGAGAGAGAGAGAGAGTCATACAAGAGAGAGAGACAGAGACAGAGAAAAGAAAGGAGACCAGGGTAAGGGCAGCTGATTGGGAGCCATCATTCAGATGCACTATGTCAGCACCTAGTTTCCAACTTACTTAATTAAACTGCATCGTCCCTTCCCCCTCTTGGTAGTCATATTTACTTACTGGTCCTTAGCAGAGCACAGTGACTATTCCATGAGTAAAGATTTTTATTTTCTATTTCACTACTGTGTAAACTGGGACAATAATGTATTTTTCATGCTTTTTCCCTCAGGTGTCAGTCACTCAATTACCAAGTGAGTTCAGGACTGTTTTCCTACCCTTCAAATCATTGTGCCATCAACTTGAAAAGTACATGACTGATTCTAAAGTCCTTCTCTTGGATAACCAATCCTAACCGTCTCTTCTCAAAAAATCTTATAAGGGCAATGATATTTTTTTTTCCTGAAATACATTGAACTGCAAAAAAGAAAAAAAAAAATGCCTAAAATGCAGCTGCTGTAGAAATCGCATTGCCCTTACAATAGTCTTTCATCTATTATCGAGAAACATTGATTAAGCCACTAATTACATTCCCACCATGCTGGGCAGGGCACAGGGAGAATTACAGTGACTGAGTGCCTTTTCCATTAGTGCTTACAATACCTGAAAAGCACACTGTTCGGGAAAGAAAGTATTCAGAGGACACGTGATAATAAACAAAGGTGTGCGGGAGAATAGGTTCTTTCTGCCCTGTAGAGTTTGAGTAAGTACACTTCCCAGTGCGGATGAACCGTGAAGGAGAACTCCAGGCCCTCTTGGGATGTGGGAACTCTGGGGGGGGCGCTAAGGGGAGGTCTCGGGGTGTCGTGTACCCTGTAATGCAGTTTCCTGTCACAGAAGTCACATGAAAGAGGCAAAAAAAAAAAAAAAAAAACCCTCTAGGTGTATAGTGAAAAGGAACATGATTTCAACTCTTTTCTTGCTCTTTATTAGCTGACCTACAAAGGGTGATCAAAATATACAGTGCATATTAAATTTTTTTTTAACTCTATTATGGTAAAAGACACATTGGGGCCGGGGATATAGCTCAGCAGCACAGCATCTGCCTGGCAAGTGTGAGGTCCTGAGTTCAATTCCCAGTTCCAAAAAAAAATAAAAATAAAAAAATAAAATTGCCATTAATACCTCTCAAAGTCCTCCCTCTCATTTTTTTTTTTTTTCTCCCTCTCATTTTGAACATACTTACCACATCCTTCTTGTCACTTTCTGAAGCAATTCTGGAAATCCTCTTTCGTGGGCGTCTTTATGAGGTATGATCAAAAATACAGTGAATGTTGCTGCCGAGTGCCATCCAGTGGAAGGGCAGACTCGTAAAATATTAGTGTGTCCTCATCCCCCTTGTTCACCTGATCTCTTGCCGTGTGACTTCTGGCGCTTCCTCAAAGTCAAAATGACCATGAAAGGTAAATGTTTTGAATGGATTCAGGACATCAAGGCAGCCACAGCAGCCCAACTAAAGACGTGAAAGAGGACTTCTAGAACTGCTTCAGAAAGTGGCGAGAGCGATGAGATAAATGTGCCCAAAGCAAGAGGGAGCCTTTTGAGGGTGATTAATGGCAATGTGTCTTTTACTGTAAAAAAAAATTAAAAAAAAATCTAAGCATTCACCATTTATTTTGATCATACGTCATATATTGGGGGACTGGGAGCTTTAGGTTGAGCTACCAAAAATGCTGCTTGGAAGATAAAGACTGATCTGTTAGTTAACGTACTTTCTGCTGCCTTCCTAATGTCACCTTCATGCAGGTGCTTTGCAGAGGTTTCCCTTGGCTAGGACTGCGCGGTCAAACACGTGGCTATTGTCATATACACTTCAGTCAGTTAAAATGGATATAAAATTTAGTTCCAGCCTCAAGAGCCATAGTTGCAAGTCCCTTATGAATGGTAGCTATTGCTGGACGAAGTAAATAGGGAACATTTCAGCATCACAGAAAGTCTGTCCGACAGGGCCGGAGAGGGGAGATGGTTGTCTTGAAGGGGAGAAGCAACAGACAGATTTTCTAGAAACTTGAGTTTTGCCTTTCACTGATATTTCTAGGTAATAGTCCAAGTAGTGCTCAGAGCTTTGTGGGTATTGAGAAGTGTTTACTGATGGCTACTCTCTCTTTGGCAGTATTAGTCATTAATTGTTACCCACACTGTGCTCAGAGGAAGGGTGTACTATAAAGCTTTTTTTTTTTTTTTTTGTGGGTACCGGGGTCGACCTCAGGACCTCGCGCGCCAGCAGGCGCCCGTGCCGCTGAGCGATATCACCGGCCCCTTTTTTGTATGTGGGATCCGGGAGTCGAACTCGGGCCCTCGCGCTTGCAAGGCAGGCGCTTATGCCGCTGAGCCATCTCACCGGCCCAAGCGTTTAAGGATGGGTAGCCTGCACACACAAATTAAAGGGTACTTTTGAAGGCCTCTAGCAGACCTCCAATATCTTGTCGAAGGTTACGGGGCGGTGACTGGAAGCGTAGAGCCCTGGGTCACAGTTCATTGTAGTACCATGGAGCAGCCCACTCCCACCTTCTGTGTTAATCTAAGGTTATGCTTTCCATGGCAGCGTGTTATTGCTGTTAATCCAGCCTTCAGCTGAGCATAACAAGACAAATCATCACAGCCTGGGGCATTTATGTCAAATATATGTGAATCACACCATCTGTTTCAGAAGCAGGAAGACCTATGAGATCATCTCAGCTTTTAAAATTGTTTTCTCTTTGAAAAAATGCTGCCAGCACTGGGGACCGAATGGAAGGCTTCACATATCCAAATTTACAAAGCTTTTTGCTTGTCCCCTCTCAGTGCAGGACAACTTCTGATAGCATCAGAAAAGAAATTTGCACACATGCTCCAGAAAGCAGCTTCAGCCCTCCAGGTGGGCCAGGTGTGGGAAGAAATTAGAGATTTTGTCTCACCTGTCAGCTGGGAGAGGAATGCATCCTAGTGTCTTATGTTTATGGAGTGTTGTTTATTTACTTATTTTTGGAGTTCCATATGCATTGCCTTTATCCTCAAAACAACTCTAAAATAGGTCAGGTATTATTATATCCATTGGACAAACAAGAAAATAAATCCAGAATGTGAGAATTGACAAAACCTGCCTCTTGCCCACAGTCTTAAAAAAGGAAAACATACTGCTTTTGTTCTCCTTCTCCTGCCCCTAGCATCCATTTGCCTCCTGAGCTGGGGCAGCTTGGATCTGCCTGCTGTGACAGAGGACACCTGCATGCCCTCAGGGCAGGCCTGGTCTCCAAGGTTAGGGAGTAAACTGCATGCAGTGTAAGGAATGTTTATTGGACCCCATCTCTGTACCATCAGGTGTCAGGAAAGTGTTAAATAATGAATTACTATGTGCGTTGTTATCGATGCTACCCAAAGACCCCCCCAAACTAGAAATACCCCAAAACTAATAAATAATAATTTGTCTTTTCCCTACTGTGGAGCAGTTAGATGTTAAACATTTTATGTACTTTATTAAAGGTAAAACCATATACCCGTTTTTAAAATCAGAGCCAGAGAAGGCAGACACAGACAGGTTGAGGCCGCAGTTCCCTCCATGGCAGAGGAGAGGTTCTTAGCACTCTGCGATCCCAGGTCTGTGCGCCAAATTAGGGTGCCCCCAGGCAGTGGAGCGCAAAACCAGCAGATAAGGGCCTTGGCATCAGTGGGCCTCTAGATCCAAGAAGTGGCAAGTTCCCAGCCATCGTAGTATCAAGGAGGGGGCTTGGGGCCTTGCCCTACATGAAGAAGGTTGCATCTGTCCCAGAAACCTCCTCAGTGGAAGCCCCAGCTTCTGGAAGTCACAGCCACAAGTTTTCACGTGGTCCTTGGAGCCTCCCATCCTCAGGCTTTTGGGCAGCAGTGCAACTCCCAGGCCCGGCTCTTCTTAGCCCTCTGGAGTGAACTGGCATTATAGGGTCAGGATGCGACTTACTCTAAGGATCCCTTTGCTGTGTCTTTGACAGGTTGGTGCCACCCAGGGCCCCAGACTGGCGCATCTGCCCTCTCTTGAGCTTGAGCTACAGAGACCACCAGGCTGGAGGGTGGGAGAGGTGGGGAAGCCTTGTCACTCTCCTCCACGTTGTCCTGTGTAGCACTGCTTACAACAGGCCTCCCTCTGCCGTGGAGGCCAGAGTCATCTTAAAAACACTCGTGTGCAAGGTGGACACTGTCTCTGGAACACTGAGCCTTTTCCTTCAGTAGATTCGTCCAGAGAGATGAACTTTACTGCTGAAAGAAATTGAGGCAGGGAACAGATAATGGTGCATACTTACATGCTGTGGGCTTTGTAGGGTACTGAGCCCTTATTTGACTTGACCCAGCTGATCTGCTTCACAGCTCTATGAGGTGGACACTATAGTTCGTTCTTTTAAGCAGTAGGGATTGAACTTGGGGCAATTAAGTGATAATGGAAAATAGTGCAGCTCATTAGTGGATGAGCTGCTGAGATTTCAGCTCTGGTCAGTGTGCTCACATCCTTTCTGCCATAGCAGAGATTCTCCAGGTCTGACATGAGGAATAGGCACCAGGCAAGTGTGTTTAACATTCAGATTCCTGGTGGTCAGACCCAGAGGTTTTCTTTCAGCCTGCAGTCATCGCTAGGTTTTGATGGCGGTGGTCCATGTGAACTGCCCTAGCGCCTGCTTGCTTCCTGGACATCCCAGAGCATTCTCCCAGGCTTTCTAGGAAAACTTGAAGAGCACAGCAATCTGGAGAAGCAGTGGAGCAAATAGGTTTTCATGAACAAGAAAAGCCCATGAGGAGCCAGCCCCTTAGGGATCTGCACAGCAGTCTGTCTGGCCCTAGGTAGAGAGAGGCCCGGCCTGTGAGCAGGTTCGAGTCCTGGGAGCCCTGCTGTCAGGTTTCCCTCCATTTCTGTCTCGTCTCAGCGAGGGTAAGCTCTTTACAAATACTACAACCTGTCAGTCTCTTGGCCATGGAAATAAACAGAAAGTGCATGACTGTTATGACTATAAAGTGATTCTTTGCACTCAGAGGCAACTTTCTTAGTCTCCATTTCTGCCTTTGTAACACTCAGACCCATTTAATGGTGCACTGAGGGCTTGCACTCTAATTACATCAGCCCCCAGGGGTCAGAGGCCTGCAAGTGGTGGCCTCACTGAAGAACTGGAGATACGCATCCCCTGAATCCAGATATTCCATTTGGCCAACATATTTTTAAAGGCAGTCTGTTGACCTGAAGGTTATTAAGTCCATGGTGAAGACGCATGAGGAAAATGGCCTGGATGCAAATGCAGTCCGCTCCTAATTGACAGAGACCATAGTGACTGGACACTAAGACTCCTGGAGAAGGCCATCTGGAGGGGGCCCCGCCCAAGTCAACCTCCTGACCTAGAGCCTGATCTCTTCTGCCCCGAGCCGTCACAACGCCTGGGCATTGTGCCCGTGCTTCAGTGGCTGCAGGTTTGGGCTGCAGCCCAGCAGGAGTTGCCATAGAGTGGCTGGGAAGAAAGCATAGGGCAAGAACAGGAACATAGCTTAGCCAGCATGGTGGACACCTGCTGGGAAGATGCCCGGGGCCCCACACTTGGCTTAACGCTATCACAGATTGAAAATTCTTAATCCTTTTTGGATGAGAGGCCCCCATGTTCAGTGGCACTGGGTCCTACAAACTGCAGAGTCATTCATGAGTGTAAGAGTCACAAGACTAGAGGGTAAAAACAATTGGCCATGTGTTGAAGACTTAAAGAATGTTTGGGTTTATGGCTTATCTTCTTTCTTATAGGGATGTAAAACTATGAAAAAGTAGTTGCATTATCTCCTAGCTGTGGTATGTGGGACTGTTTCATACTAACTCATAAGAGCAGAATGTTAAATTTTCAGGAATTTTGCAAGCCAGATGTTAAACACAGCCATCATTTAAAATTAAATTACATACACTTAAACAATTAAATTATATTTTTTATGAAAAGGTATGAAATATTCAAAATTGATCACTTCCTAATATATTACCACATCTTACTATTATCTGTGTTTTTGGGGTTCTTTTTTATACCTGTATGGTACCAATGCCATGAGGATGGGCACTCTCGGCTCTGCGTTCTGTGCCTTGTGCTAGTTAGCTTGACATTGGCTATGTCGGGAGTGTTTACGCCTTGGAAGTAACAGATGCTACTACCAGGGCCTCCTTTTCAGTCCCAGCCCTGGAAAGCCTGATGTTAAGCATTTACCAGCACAGCACTCTTTTCCAGGTACACAGAGCTTACAAAGCAAAGTGTTCACCTGGGAAGGGAACATGAAACGGCAACTCTTCTTTTATATCACCTGATTTAAAGAAAGCAATCATTCTTGCTTTGCCTCTTTCATGTACATATCTTATAAAACAAACTCTCCAAGTGTTCTTCAAAGGAAAGAAACAATATACCTTAGAAGATAAGGAAATCAAACATCAGTAATGCTGAAAAGTTTTCTTAAAGAAGTGGTAATGGCATACAAACTAAAATGGAACTGATTCTGGAATGGAACTCTTAAGTTTTTTGTTTTTCATTCACCTCTAAAAATTTTCTAGGATTAAATCACTTCTTGTTTCTGACCAACCAAACCTCGGTTTTGTGGACTTCCATTTTTCATGTGTTATATGCTGTCTGTGTTTCTGATTTTACCTATTTAATCATTTGCCTTTATTGCCACTGTGTGGTTACAGACACTGTCGATTTATACAATCAAGCTTTTGTTGGGGGGGTTCATAATGTTTGTGCTGTTTTTCCAGTTTTATGAACTGTTAGTATCCCTTGCCTATTTATCACTTGCTTAATGTGTTTTATTATTAGAAGTTTGCAAAACTCTTTACGTAAAAAAAGCTCTTAACTCCTTGAATATCATTTTTCTACAAGCATTTTTCCTATTTTTATTCGATTATGGTTTGAGTATTACAATTTATAGAAATTGTACATTTTTGTGTAGTTAAATTTGTCTTTGTTAGGACAGGATGTGATGGCCCACACCTGTAATGCCAGCACTCAAGAGGCTGAGGCAGGTGGGTCACCATGATTTCAAGGCCAGCCTCGGTTACAAAGTGAGTTCAATGCCAGCCTCAACTACATAGTGAGACTGTGTCTCAAAAAAAAAAAAAAAATGCCAGTTTTATCTTTTATTAATTCTAAACTTAAAAAATCTGTATTCCAAATATTCGGTAAATATCTCATTGTCATTTTATTCAGTTTTTTTTAATCAGCGTACAGTTCCATATCATACCCAGTTGTAGATAATCAGTAAGTTGTGTAAGTTGTTGTGCTAACAGAAGCCTTTGGTTTTGTTTCTGAGACTGTCCTTAGCTTCAAAGCAAAGTCTTGCACAGGCCACTTGCACAGCCTCAACTTCCCCTCATTATGATACTGTTAAAATAAGTTCTGAATCTTAAAATTTCTGGGAGAAAGTAGAATGATGTCTCAATCGTGATATTGAATATTAACTTGAAAGTCCTTCAGAATGGATATATTTAAAGAAAGTGCTTTCAATTGCTTAGAAACCCAGTATCCTTAGGGTGGAGACTTAGAAACCTAGCTAAATTTAAATCCATTATTTCAAAATTATTAATGTAGACTCAGTGTGTATTATTCTTACATAGGCTTTTTTTTCCGTTGAGGTAAGATATATATAACATAAAATCAACCACTTACCTAGACTTTTAAAATATTTAAAATATTATTTTAGTAATAGCTAACTTTTGAATAATTACTATGAATAACACAGCATTTATATTAATATTTTATATATATTATCTAATTCCTGTTTTTAAATTCTTACACGTACAAAGATCTAATTGTAGGTCAGCTCTCATGCTTTTTAAACTTTAATAACTTTAAAAATCATTCATGTTCACAAGAGAAAACTTACACAGGAAAGAAATTTAGTCATCAATTCTGTCACCTCCAGCAAGATTAGCATGATCAACATTCTTTGTTGTATCTCGATTGACTTCTGTGGATATTTACATGTACTGTCATTATATTGATTTTTTTGATGATAGACTCACTATAATTCTGCTTTCTATAATTCACATTTTAAACAGTTGTGATCTTGAAATCAATAGTAGAGTTTGAAAAGAGGTGTGTTAGCACATACATGATTGCTCTTCTGTCCTGAGATTGATTTAAAAAATAATTGTGGCATAATTCCTTCAAACATGGTGCATAAAATTGAAGGTTGTTTGGCAACTAAAATGATGCTAATGAAGAATTAAAGGCACTGCAAGAAGAGTACTTAGTTCTTTCCAATGCGAATTGCACTAACTATGGTTGATTATACTAGTTGTAATAAATGAAGGAAACGAACAAAAAATTTTGAATAATGGAAAATTCCATGAGCTTTCTGTGTGTGTGTGTGTGTGTGTGTGTGTGTGTGTGTGTGATGTGTAGTGAAAGCAAGGTGAGTTTTGTTGAAATTTTCCTTTCAGAAACAGTCTTTGGTCTTAACTTTCTAAGAGGTCTTTAGTAGCAGCTGGATGAGACACGTGCACATCCATGACTCCTCTGCAGCAAAGAGGGGTGGTGGGCAGTGGTGAAGGGGTTATGTTGTCCACTTTGGTTTTTCCAAAGCATGGTCAAGGGCCCTGGGGGATTGCGGAGGTTCTTCCTAGTGTCTGCAAGCAGAAGCAGCTGCCAACACGGAGACTGGAGTGAAGGGACACTAGTGATTAATTGAAATAGACAAAAGGAGCAGGGACTTCCAGGACCAAGGGAAGAACAAAATAACCAGAGTAGTAATACAGCGGAGGTTGAAGCATCTGAGAATATAGGAAAGGTTTAGTCCTGTCTGAACCATGGTCTAGGACAGTGGTGGTGAACATGTGGCATGCGTGCCATAGCAGGCTGTTTGTATCTTTGAAAGCTCTAAAAGGTTCACCATCAGTGGTCTAGGACTTGCTTTTGTAATCTTGTGGACAGCTCCATGTTAAAGGGGAACCTAGGGCATACAAAATCCCCAAAGTTATCATATACGAGTTTGTCTTGTTAGAATGTAGTTACCATCTACGGAGCATCCTTAAATCTCGTGAGCAGTTCATCATGTTGGTTCATTTTGCATTCATTTATTTAATACCATGTGCATAGAGGCTTTTCTGTGCTTCTTTCCCTTCCTTCTTACCGTGCGTTTCAGGTTGACTTCATCCAAACCTGCCTCAGTAGTCACCATTACCTCTCGTCCCAGGCAGGTCAGGCCAGACAGTGAAGTACCCTGCCTTCTGGCCACAGCAGTCTTCAGTTACTGCTAAGGATGGGCACTTAGCCTCTGTGTTTAACTCTGGGGTTCACTGATGATTTTGCCCTGCTCTAAGCCTCAATGGACTCTGCCTGTGTTCTCCCCTCCCTGTCTGTCCCCAGTGGCTTAGAGTCCCTCGTACCCTGTCAGCAACTAACAGTGTCTACCTGAAATGGATTTAGTTTCATTTAACTGAGAAAGTGTACCCTCAAAATTGCAGAGTAAAAAAGATGTAGGCAGGCTTTCTGGATTGAAAGACCAATCATAATGGGTAACCCTTCTAAAAATTATGTGTGTTATGTATGTATACAATTCTCAATATATGTAACTATGTATATTTGGAAATTTGGACATTAGTTGTATATTGGATGATATAAAGGTATCACTGTTGGCTTTATTTCATTTTTTAAATCTTTTATTTATATTGATGTATATTAGTTGTTCATATTCATGGGATCCAGTATGATATTTCCATACATGCATATAGCATGCATTGACCAAATCCAACCTTCCCTTGTCCATTTTCACAAACTCTATTAATTACTATTCTATTTTGATGTCAGTGTTCTTTGGGATCCACATACGAGAGTGAACATGCAGAGCTTCTGTATCTGATGTTTCACTTAACCTTCTCAGTTTCATCTGTTTTGCTGCAAACAGGATTTCATTCTTCTTCGTGGCTAAATAATATTCCACTGTGTGTGTACACACCAAATTTTCTTTAGCCATTCATTTGTTGATGGCTTAGGCCAGTGATGGTGAACCTGAAAGACGAGCTTTCAATAATAACAAGCCAGCTGCAGCACACATGGCATAGGTTGAACACCACTGGCTTAGGCTATTTCATACCTTATCTATGAATAGTGCCACATTAATCGTGGGCATGGGGGTGTCTCTGTAGTATGCTGATTTCTTTTTCTTGAATATTTATTCAGAAGTAGGATAGCTTGGTCAAATAGTAAATTTATCTTTAGTTTTTTGAGGAAACTCCATTTGGTTCTCCACTATGACTCTACTAATTTACATTCCTACCAACAATGTGTAAGAGTTCCTTTTTCTCCATATCTTCACCAGCATTTGTTAGTTTTTGTTGTTTCATTTTTCTGGATAATAGTCATTCTGAGATGAGATGGTATCTCATTGTAGTTTTGATTGCCTTTTCCTGGTGGCTAGTGATTTTGAGAATTCATAAATTCATTTGAGAATTCATATATTGTTTGCTATTTGTACTTCTTCTTTTGGGAAGTGTCTGTTCAGATCATTTGCTCATTTTTAAATTGGATTACTTTTTTGTTGTTAAGTATTTTGAGTTCTGGGTGTTAGTGTTTTGTCAAATGAAAAGTTGGTAAACATTCTCTTCCATTCTGTAGGTCACCTTTTCATTCTGTTGGTTTCCTTTGCTGTGCAGAAGCTTTTCAGTTTGATGTAATCCTGTTTGCCAATTTTTGCTGTTGCTTCCTGTGTTTTGGGGTCCTACCCAGAAAACCATTGGCTGTACCAGTGTCTTCAAGTATTACCCCTAGGTTTTCATCTAGTAGTTTCAGAGTTTCAGTTCTTAAGTTTGTCTTTGATCCATTTTGTGTTACTTTTGTAAAGGATGAGAGATAGAGCTCAAGTTTCCATCTTATGTCTGTGAATATAGTTCTCCCACCAGCATTTGTTGAATAAGCTGCCCTTTTTGTCACCAGATTGGGTTTGAGGAGATCCCACAAAGATGAGATGGAGACCTCAACTCAGCCCACCAAGTAGGTTCTTGGCTCTTGTCATCGAAGGAGAATTTCACGACACATCAGTGTGAGGCATAGGCAGATTTATTAGGCAGAATTGGAAAGTGAGGAACATTAGGAAAAGTGTTCCAGCCTGAGTAACTGGAGAGGCCCACCCTGATGAAGAGGTTCAGTCCATCCTGCTGACAGAAGAACAAGGCCAGTGTTTGTGGGTTGGCTGAGGTGGGCCAGCATCCAGTTGATCATTATATCAGTGCTGCTTTGAAGTTCTGAAGAAATCTTTATGGCTTGAGAGAGTTACTTTGTTCTTGGTTGGGAGGGGGGCTGCCTTGATTCCTGCCATGGGTTAATTGCTTGTGCTTGGAAGGAGGAAATATCATAGGGGTGGGCTGCAAGGCTCTGCTTTTCCTGGAAGCTGAGGTGAATAGTTTTGGAAACTTCTAGGTGTTGCTCCAGGTGGTCTGGAACTGGACATTGTGAAACCTGTCAGTCTGGTCCCTGAGACCCCTGAAACTTAGTTACCCTAATCTTGCTGTCCCCAGTCTTGAAGGGGGATGAGACAGGTTAGGTAAATTTAGGGCCAGGAAACCTTGCAGTCACTCCTTAAGTGATTAAAATGCTTAAGTGCAGAGCTGAACAGGGGTCTCACCCAGAGTTTTAAGGTAATAAGAGAGACAAAAAAACGTGAGTTTCCTTGTATTCTTTCTATCTTCGTTTATCCTTCCTCACTTTCTCCAATGTATATTCTTGGTGCCTTTCTCAAGAATCTGTTGGCCGTCATGTGGGTTTATTTCCTGGATCTCTGTTCTGTTCCGCTGGTCTGTGTGTCTGTTTTTATGCCACTGCTATGCTGTTCTGCTTACTTTGATGGTGTGTCTGGAAATCAGATATTGTGATACCTCCAGGATTGCCGTGGAAGCTATTGGTGTAATTTTCTCGGGTAGTGGAATGGAATGGCCATGTCTGTTTTAGAGAGGGGAGAGGAAAATCATGAAAACAGGGCACCTTTGTTACACTCCATGTCACATCATCCCATTTTCCTTCTTCAGGGAAGGAGAAGAGGGAGGGAGGGAAGGCAGGAAGAAAACTGGAGACGAGACGTTAATCTTCAGTTTTGCCACCAGAGACAGGAGTTGGAGTTAGGTACAGGAGAGAATATAATCCTGCCACCCACCCCTCCCACACACACCCAGTTCTGATGGGGGAAATGTCACGGCCTTGGCACAGCCTGATTTCATCAACGTAGTGAGATCACGGCAGGAGGCCATGGGAGGCCACTGCACTGTGGTTTGGGGATTCTGATCTTGATTCTGTCACTTACCAAATGTCTCCCTTAGGCGAATTGTTTTACTATAGTTTTCTCATCTACAAAATAGTTAACAGTGGTGAAAATTTTTCAGGGCTATTTTGGTATAGACGAAAATTACATAAGGTTGTCTTGGTTTGAATTTCCCTGGAAGCAGACCCTGATACAAAAATTTAAATGAAAATATGCTTTGGAAGATGATCCTAGGTAGGGGTGTAGGGAGCAGGCTATTCATGAAGGGTGCATTAATTACCAAGTGAGTGCCTACTCTGGGAGTCAGGGTAGGAGACACCCTGAGAACCATTCTACGCAAGAGAAATGTATTTCTGTACCAAGTCCTATCAGTTATTGCTTCCAGGATGCTTCTAGAAGGTGTTAATTTTCCAGCACATGTAGCTGCTTTGCACACAGGTTGGGGCGTGGGGCCTCCAGAAAGCTCTTAGGCAGATAGAAATTGGGTTAGCCTGCACCGTAATGGTAAAACCTGAGGGCGTGTGACTGTTCACAGACAGGCTGTGTTCCAGAGTCAGTCAGAGTTCAATAAATGCTAGATGGGCAAATGCAGGCTACATAAAAATCCAGGCAGATTCAAAGCTGGTTAATAGTGATATTCAGAGAGTTCACATGTAGGTGTGAATGTAGACAGATGCCATTCGTTAGGTATAACCATTTATGAGTGGCTTCGGAAATTTTCATTAGATGTAAATACATCTGTGTGTGTGAGGTGCACTGCTGTCAACGCTGAGTACAATTGATGAAAATCAAAATTCAGGAAGATCAATAATATGGAACATGAAACGTAGACAAATAAGACTTCAATAGGAATTAAAAAAAAAAAGTCCTTGTGCCTAAGTTTAAAAACACTGCTTATATATTTTGGACGGGGGAAATCTGCATTGATTGTAGTTCTTACGAAAAATACTAAGAAATACTAATGAGAAATACTAGTACAATGTAGTAGATCTTACTAGATGTAAGTTTAATACAAGCCAATAGTGTTGTGAGTCTTCTCAAACAGTTAAAATAATCTGATACCTCATTAATAGAAATGGACTTTACGTGTTAGGATAGTATTGTATTCTGCTGTTTATTCCTAATGCTGGAATATAGAAATGTTGTGTCCTTGGGAAGTTTCTTAATGTTTCTGAGTCTCAGTTTCTATCAACATAAATGTTACTTCCCTGGATTGTTGAGAAGAAAAAAGTTGGACTATGTAAATTGTTGCCCTAGTTACATAACAGAGTACCTACTCACATGGGGCAGCAATCATTATAACTGTAGACTTGTTGGACGTTTGTGTGTCACTCCCTCAGATTAATAACACAAATTGACATAGGATCCAAAATTCACATCATGGAGATACACTATGGAAATGTCTGGTTGGAATAGCTATGTCAAAAAAATTACTGGGATATTGTCACAATAAACACAAGTCTACCATGGATAAGCCAGTAGCTAGTGTCATAATTTAAATTTTTACATGAATTTGAGGTATATTAATTTGGTGTCCAGTGAATAAGACCCAAGAATGTTTTTCATTTTTCAAAATATAAATCAAGACAATGGCAGAAATCAAACATGAACTGTTTTATGGGATTTATTAAAATCAATATGTAAAGTTTCATATAACTAAAGCCCAGGAAGAGTATAGCATCCCTGTAGGCCTTGGGAACGTCGGAAATTGGGAGCTAGGGCAAGTGATGGCGAACCCTTTAGAGCTTCTGGTGATACAAGCAGCCCACTGTGGCACGCCTGCCGTAGCTTCACCACCACTGGACTAGGGCATCATGAGGGGATTGTAGCATGTGTTCATTCTCTATATATCTCTCTGTCTGTATTGGTCTCCCCCCTCTTTCTTACTCTACCTCAATAAATATCCTCTGCATATCAGCCATTCTAGTTTACTGAGAATTTGTTTCCTCCATGGACAAGGAACCTATTACTATCATGCATCTCTTACCTTTAGAGAGTTAATATTTTCCCTCAAGTTCAATAAAAAAATTATCAAGGAAGAACTGGTTCAAATTGGACCAGATCACTATTGTTTGAACCAACCAAGTGTGGTCACAGGAGTGGTCCCATTTAAGAACTCAGCATTTCTCTTTAGAATCATGTGATTGAAATTAAGGAATGCTGATGTGCTACATACACGAAGTATCTGTCTGACACACCAAGATCTGATCAAATAATGTCCTAGAGTGCAATTAGGTCCAAGTTTTGTCTCCAGTTTAAGACTGAAAATGGAAATGCTACAGAGAGTACAGAGGTGATAAAAGAGTTAAGAAATGATAACAAAATTGAGGATATAAAATATTAAAACCTGAAAAGACAATTAAGTGGATTTTTCTTTCTTCTTTGTCTTGATACCATGAAGCATATGAATGTCTTGATAACACAGATAAACATGGAAGAGCTAATATGCATTATTTGCCTTTGGGAGGATATATAGAGAATAAGTGGATTTAAATTTGGGAGAGAACTGGAATTTCCCATTTATAAAGGGAACATAAAAGCAGGAATTTCCATCTCCAACCATAAGGAAATATTGGGTATTGGAATTATTTTCCTCCTGTAAACAGTTATAGCACAGGGCAAAATATGTGAAATAACTGTTTTCACTGTATTAGAAAACAAGAGAGACTTGTGGATAAAATGAAAAGGTATGAGGTGAACTTTAAACTCACCTTGATTCTATGCCTAGAAGCACTTCACAAATTATGACACAGGAACTAGTGTCTAGGCCGTGGCATCTTGCCTACAAGAGAAAAACAAGTTAGTGTTCAGGGCTTCTGGGAATGCCAAGAATTTGTGGGGCACCCTACAGGAGAGAAGGAATCTCTTTTGGTCTTTGACAAATACTAAACTGTGAGTGAATATCACTCCATGACACTGAATAGTTACTTGGGGTCTGTGAGTCACAGGAGGCCTCATAGTTGCAAAATCCTGCAGTTTCAAGTAGCAAGTGGAGAGACAACATTGAGGGCATTCATGGGGAACACAAAGAAGACCACAACACTGCCCGAGTGTGAGCTACTCTTGACCCACCTTCACAAAGCCCAAGTCCAGTCCTGGACAGGATCAACCTAAGGCTCCGATAAATTAAATGCCTTTATAAAGGAACAAAATCCAAATTCTCAATATTGTGACCACAATGCCCAGCATGTAATAAACAATTACAGGACATAAATAGAAGCAGGAATATGTGACCAATAACCAGAAGAAAAAAGGTCAATAGAAATGAACTCAGAAATGACAACAGTGTTGGAATTAGTAGATAGGAAATTTAAAGTGATATTATAAATATGTTGGAGGATTTAAATATGATGAACAGATTGGTAACTTCAACAGAGAAATGGAAACAATAAAAGGAACCACATGGAAATTTTTGAAGTGAATATATGTCAAAACAGTTTAATAGATTGGTCTAATACTATATTGAATGCTGAATAAGGAATGATTAATAAAGTTGGAGGCAGGTGTCTTAGTCAGTTTCTCATTACTGGGACATAATACCCAACATTCACAACTTAAAGAAGAAGAGGTTTATTTTGGCTCACATTTTTAGTTTATGGTCACCTGGCTTCAGGGCAGAAAGGACATGGTAAGGGTCTGTGCAAAGACAGCCGCTCATCCCATGGCAACCAGGAAGCAGAGAGAGAGTGAAAGGAGCCAGAGAGGGAGCTATGTCCTTGTAGGTCAAACCCCCAGTGACTTGCCACCTCCCTCCAGACTCCATCTCCTAACGGCACAGATAGCTTTGAACTAATCAGTGGATTAATCCGCTAATGAGTATAGCGCCCCCATGATCCAGTCACCTTCCAGAAGTCTGAACACATGAGAATCTGGGGGACATTTTAGATCTAAACCATAACAGCAGGTCATTATTTTAGAAAGGGCCAGGAAGAAAATAACTAGGGTTTCAGGTGATATAAATAGAGCTTATATGAAAATAAAGTGACCTGGAATAGCTAAAACAATCTTGAAAAAGTATGTGACCAATAACCAGTTGCAAAATTTACATTTCTTGTTTTTAAGACTTACTATGAAGCTACAGTTTAATTAAGACTGTGTAAATTTGGCATAAGGATAGATGAATATATAAATGGAATAGAATAGCAAGTTCCAAAATAAATACACATATACTGTATGGTCAGTTGATCTTCAACAAAGGTATCAAAGCAAGTCAATAAAGAAAGAGAGGTCCTTTAAACAGATGGTATGAGAAAAAATGATATCTATGATGAAAATGAACTGTGATCTTGTATTAGCTTTCCCATCACTGAGACACACTACGTAACACCTACAACTTAAAGGTTTAATGTAGCTTGTGGTTTCAGGTGATTCAGTACATGGTCAGTAGGCTCCAAAGCAAAAACCTCATGCAGAGGGGTGTGGCAAAATGAAGCTACTTAGTTCATGGTGGCTGAGAAGCAGAGCAGGGGAAGACTCAGAGGAATGGGTGAGGAACCACATATAGAACCCAAGGTCACACCTCTGTGACCCACCCAGAAACACCAGGAACATGCTTTACTAATCTGCCCAGTATTTCTTCATTCAGTGAAGTTGACATATCAGGATTAACAGTCACAGACTTGTATCTCACCCCCTACACAAAAAACCTGAGATGGATCAAGTTTACCTGACAAATTTAAATTACCTGAATATAAAGTTAAAATAGTAAGGATTCTGGGTGGAAATTTAGTAGAGTATTTTTGCAAGCTTGAGGTAGACAGAACATGAAGAATTAAACATGAATAATATATTTAACCACTTGAACTTCATAAAAAAATCAAAAATTGCTCATCAAAGGTTTCTTTATGGGGCCGGTGAGATAGCTCAGTGGCATAAGCACCTGTCTGGCAAGCGTGAGGTCCTGAGTTCGACTCCCGGTACCCACATACAAAGGAAAAAAGGGGCCAGTGATATCACTCAGCGGCACAAGTGCCTGCTGTCAAGCGCGAGGTCCTGAGTTCGACCCCCGGTACACACACACACACACACACACACACACACAAAAGGTTTCTTTATGGAAATAAGTGGGCAAATTGCAGAATGGGAGGAAGTTCTTGGCAATACATATCCCTGACAAGAACATTTATTTATTTATATGTAGAAGGAAACTCCTCTGGCCCAGATGAATAACCTTTGATCGTGGCTCTCTGCTTTTAACCAGATTGATTTCCGATATGCTTCTACTTGTGTTTTTCAAATTAGAACTATCCAAGCCTTACTGAGGGGTCTGATGGTGCTCAGCCTCACCTGTTTAACTACCTAATGTCCGTCCAATCCTGAAAACAGCTGGAAGACCTTACCACTGATTTCTGACATTGGAAAGATCCTTGTAGGGTAATTTAGTAGTTTATAGACCTGCCCCCAGGGAAAGAAGTACACTAACTGGTCCAGATCAGTCTAATAAAACTTGACTGATCATCAGATCCCTGAAGAGCTTTTCAAAAATACGGATACTGTGCTCCACCCTTGGTTATCTTGATGCAGTTTTTCTAAAGTAAGGTCTTAGAGTCTGTTTTGGGTTTTGTGGTATTTGAGGTTTACTGTTTATTTTATTTTTAAGCTACGTAAGAGGTCTTGAAAATCAGTCAGGTTTAATATATCCATTTACTTCTATATAAACTGGACATACTCATCCTGAGAGAAAAAAATTGATTCTCCCCAAGCTCTCCAAAGGATGAGTAGAACATTATCATTAAGGTTTCCTTATTAGAAAAAAAATTAACTCACAAAAGCCACAAATTTTACCTTTCGTGACTTTTTCTTTTCATTGTTATCTACTCTCAGAATTACTATGCAGGTATGCTTGAAGAATAGCAAAGTCTCAGGAACTCAACATAGAAGTTTCCTGTGGTTTGCTAGGTGACCAGGTGTTTTACAGTGCTGAAAGGTGCAAGAGAAAAAGGAAAAAACACACCAAGTGGGGAAAGCACTGAAGCGCTTGCCTGCTTCTTTCTGCTCTGAACCTGTCTGGACTGGCTGCAAGGCTGAGTTCTCTGAAGTCGCTTCGTGTGGATCAGGGCAGATGTGCTGCTCACGAAGGACTGAGGTGAAATTACCCCACTTTGCCAAGCAGGTGAAGCCAGACCTCCACTCACTTTAAGTCCCATCCTTGCCAACTTTCTTACACATTTTTGGGGGTCTGAATTTCTTCTGCCAGTGAGTGCTGGATCCTGCTGCCAGCCACCAATGTGGGGAGCCCTAGAGTGGCCGCTTCTCTGTAACCATGGTTGTTTTTCTATTGTGCTTCCTCGGCTTCTAAAGGAGGCGGAGAAAGATGAGGACACGAAGGAACCTAAAATTAAGATGCTAGTATTAGTAAAGTGAGGAGGGAGAATGGTAACAGCAAGTGATCCAGCTTCCTAAATAACAACAAAATGAGTCAAGTTCAGCAGAAGTGGGCCTTTGTTTTGCTGTTCTGCTAGGGGCTCACGTGGACCCTCAGATGCCCTCTCCTCTTCCCTTGGGGGACGTGTGTTTGCAGGGCTCTGCCCATGCAGAAATTGAAATAAAGGTCAAGGTTCTGTAGAAATCAGCTACCTTGAAAAGAGCCTTTAGGCCTCAGGATGTCAGGTACTGCAACCTGGCCGTTTTAATAGGATGCCAGACTAGGGAGTACTGCCTTCCTCTCTCAGTGGCTGTCTGCTTTTGCAATTTTGTTTTTGGTTTATTTTTTTAGACAGAGTCTCACTCAGTAATTCAGGCTGTACTTGTACTCACTGTGTAGCCCAGGGTGGCCTCGAACTTTCAGTGATCCTCCTGTCTCAGCCTCCCTAGTGCTGGGATTACAGGCATGCGCCACCACGCCCAGCCTTGCTTTTGCAATTAAAAAAAAAAAAAAAAAAAAAAAAAAGATCAGAGGAAGAGGAGCTCTTCAGTCTAGTTTGAGTTTCCCAGCACTGTGACTCTGATCTGCCTTTCCACACCTTTCTCCCTAGGTATAAGAGCTTTCTGATGGGAAGAAGGGAAGGGGAAGGGAAAGTAAAAAGGATCAAGATACAATATGTAGATGTACTAGCTCCCCACAATGAATGTATTTGCTATGTATCACAAACGTATACTAATAAAAAAGGGGGGGAGCTTTTAACTCAACCAAACTGGACTTTACTTTCTTTCCCAAATATACTTTTAACTCTGCCGTTTCCAGACCTAGAAGTGTTTTCCCTTCCCAGCACACTTTTACCTTTGTCTTAACTCTGTCAAAATCTGACCCCCTCCTTCCAGGCCCACCTCAAATGCCGCCCTCTACACGAAGGTGGTGCCATTTCTTCTTGTCAGATCTGGCTTTTCCTTCTTCTGAACTGCCTTAGTATTTTGTGTGTTCCTCCTACCAGGCCTGTATTCTCTTCTGTCCTCATTACGTATTGCCTGTGGACTTCTGACAGGTTTGGGGACATGATCCTCCTTATGTCTGCAGCTCCCACAGTGACTAGCATTTTTTGAATAGAGAGCCCTAGACTCATGATGAGAAAATCCAATCCTGGAACTCCACCTCCTCTTTCTGGTGGTGATGGTATCCGTGGGCCAGTTATCTATCCAGGGTAATAACTGATATGGCAAGGCCCCCATCACTCTGAACACGTTGGACAGATTCTTAGCCCTGTCTTTGTGCCTTTCTCATCTGTAAAATGTAGATTGTCCCCACCCAGCTCACAAGGTTGTTACGAATGCCAGACGAGATAATGCACTTGAAAGGACTCGCGGAGTGAAGTATTATGAAAATGTAAATCAGGGCTGTTTGGCGGTATTTCTGGTGCCCAAGTAGTAGCTCGACCCTCAGCATCGTTTTGACCACTGCGCTGATCACAGCGCACTCCTGGGAGCAAACCAAGGGCTGACTGGTTGAGCAACTGAGCAGGACACTGCAAATTTGAGCGATCTTGGAATCAACTGTTTAGATACTTTCAGAAATTCATAATGTCAGCCGCTTCAAGAATGGCCCCTTATTTTTCTTTTTCATGTGTGTGGGGAGTGGGTGTAGTTGTGGGAATTGAACCAAGGGTCTTTGCACTGAGCTACAGCCGCAGCCCTTTTTTTATGTTTTTGAGATTCACTAAGTTGCTAAATTGCCCAGACTGAACTCAAACTTGGGATCCCCCTGCCTCAGCCTACCAGAGTGCTGGGATTACAGGCTTGTACTGTACCCAGCTATGGCCTCTTACATTTCTAGGCCTAAAAAAATACATATCAACTTCTTAGTTTGTAAGTTTTGGGAAATCTAATCAGGATCAAAAGCCTAGGAAGGCTTTTTGAATGTTAGTGTAAATTTTTCTCACTCGAGGATACCTTGTTCAGTTGCACAGTGACTTTTAAACTCAGAATCTTTAAAGATATTCTAGAGTCTCAGACTCATCCGATTGTCACTGTGGGTGGGGGCTGCTCTGCCTGGGACTGTAAGTGGAATTAAGTGCCTGAGATGTTAGGATAGATTCAAAGAACATGCTAAACCTTAGGTCCTTAGTAGTTTTTGTCTCCTTTTTTCACCTTTTTTTCCCTTAAAAACTGTTTTCGTGTCCTCACCATTGCCTCCAGGTCTCCCCTTCCCTCCAGACCCCGAGGATACAGTCCTTAGCCACTTTTACCTCTTGAAGGCATTTAACTCTTTCCTCCTGTACGGGTGCTGCCACTGCTTTGTGTTTACCGGTAGTCGCGTGGATATCGGAAAGAATCACAGTTAAAAGGCAGTGTGGAATTGCCATACACAGGGATAACTTAAAAGCTTAGAATCAGAATGATTAGGAAACAAAAAACAAAAAACAGGACAATAATGTTAGGCCCCTTCCTCCTACTTCCAAGCTGTGGGACCTCAGTCGAATTATTTTTCCTCTTGTGTCTGTTTCTTCATGTGTGAAACTGAGCAGACATCCACCATGCAGACTGCAGTGAAATTTGGAGACAGTATCTGTAGCGTGGTCTAGCCCACACCTGCACGCAGTCGATGGCCCTACGTGGTGGCGATTATTGCTGCTAGTGTAGTCACTGAGCACGCAAGACAGCTGCAGAAACCTTTAACGGTTGAGCTAAAGCCTGTGCTTTCTGTCTTCAGAACTCAGGCTGAGAGGCACTGGTAGATGTGGTGGGAAGAGCAAGGTTCAAGCCCAAAGACCAGAACTCAAGTTCCCACGCTCTCACTCATCAGGCGAGTGGCTTCGGGCAGGTCACGTTGCCTTACTCTCTGTTTCTTCACCTATAATGAAAATAACACGCATTTCACAGAAAGAATGTGAGGCTCAGAAGAGATCACATATGAGGAGAAAGAGGCTGTCTGTAGAGCACAAATGCATGTAGGTTTTTAGTACTTAAGCTGCGTAGTGAGGGTTTCTTGTGCCTACATAGTAACTGTCAGGCCACCTCAGCGTTCAGGACCCACACATCATCCAGCTGTCGTAGTGGTTTGAACTTGGCCCAGATCCTTGTTAGTCCCAATTCTTTCGTTATCTTGACTGATCTCCGGATTATCGCTGCTGGGAGGGTTGGGACATTATCAGAGCTGTCATTCAACAGATGAGCACGCCGAGAGTCCGAAATGATCAGAGCCATCCTAGACTGAGCAGCCTGGGTTTGAATCCTAGCCTACGCTTACTGGCTGTAAACTTGGGCTGGTGACTTTACTGCCTTACTTCAGTGTCAGCATCTATCAGACGGCAGCGCTGCCACTTATCTTGTAGGGCTGATGGTAACAGTGCATAGTACACAGGAAGCACTCCAGAGAGTCAGGCAAAACCTTGAGTGTTGCTCATTTGTTCTGGTTAGATGCTGCATTTCCTTCAGTAATACCAAATATTTCTCCTGGTCTCTTTCATCTTCCAGTGGGTAACTTGGTGAATTTCGGTGTTACCTTTTAGCAATCTCTGTAAGATGGTCATACAGCATCACTTTGTGACTTGGGATGGTTTGAGCCACATTCTTATTGGGCTTTTGTCTACTGAGGAGAAGCCAGTTTCTTCCTCCCTCGGATAAGAAGCGACTCTACTTCTCTCATAGTAGACCCCACCACAAGTCCTCCTCCAGGTTTCTCTGTAGCACTTATATAAGTGCAAAAAAATCTCTTGGATTTGAGCGCCTTAGGGGAGGGTGAACCTAAAATCTGGGATTGGAAGGAAGCTTGAAAGTCCAGCAGCTAACTACCATGGAGTGAGGCCATGTTTGAGGAGAACCCTACTCCAGTCTCCCTGGCCAGACAGGCAAACCACAGTGGACAGCCGCTCTTTGGGTTGTGGTTACTCTAGTCTGGGATCACCAAAGAACAACAGGATCAAAGGAAAAAACAAAATAATGTTTTAAATTTCACAAGAGAAATAAGAACAATTCAGTACTGTTATAGTGCTTCACAGTTTACCACGTACTTTAATACATTTAATCAAAAGCAATCGGGGGCCGGTGAGATGGCTCAGTGGCTTAAGCGCCTGCCTGGCAAGCGCGAGGGCCCGAGTTCGACTCCCGGAACCCACATACGAAAAAGGGGCCGGTGATATCGCTCAGCAGCACGGGTGCCTGCTGGCGCGCGAGGTCCTGAGGTCGACCCCCGGTACCCACAAAAAAAAAAAAAAAAGTAATCTAACTCTAACTACAGTCAAAGAAAGGCAGGGGAGACTTTCAGAATAGCTTCTATCTGATTGCCAAAAACTTTGCTCAGTAATTTTTGCTACACATCTTGATATGTTTTTTTTGGTACACAATTGTGTATTGCAAAGAATTATAGGCAAAGAACAATTTTTGTGGTAAGAAGTGTTTGTGGTGAGACTGTGTTCAGTGTTTTGTTATGTGTGCCAGCGCAGACTGATTGCAGCATTTCTGTCCTGTCCTGGAATGGGGCTATCTGTGGTCCAGGCTTGCAGATCAGATAGGATTGAGTCACACATTCACAAAATCTTTCCCAAGAAGGCCGAGGTTGTGTCTAACCAGTAATTCTCAAATGTGTCTTCTCTTATTTCATAGATGGGTATTTGGGAAGACTCCCCCAGTTGCTTCTTAGTACCTGTTTGGCCCATCCAAAAGTAAGCAGAGAAGGCCCAGTATTTAATAGATTAGAATATTAATAGAATAAGTTCCAGTGAGCAAGGCCAGAGCGCTGCCCCAGATTTTCTTCTTGGCTTGTTTATGTCCCTCTCTCTCTTGGGGGGATCTCCTGGCCCTCCAAGCTTGCTGGTGGCAGCTTTCTATGTCCCTGTGAGAAGCTGGGACAGGACCCTGCTGCTTCCTCTCCCCTTGCCAGGTATGTTCCTATGGGTAGTGGTACAGTCACTATCCGTGAGCCAAGTAGGCTGTAGTGACAGCTGCTCACCAGAGAATCAAATTGCTGCTTAGCTATCCAGCCAGATAATTGGATTGTTCCCTGGCAGTTTGATGGGTGCTGGGAGAAGCAGAAGTTAGCGCTGCCTTCCCACAGTGGCTGTTACAGTCTCATGGTGTTTTCTCAGATTCAGCTGGGGGCTGCCCAAGACCATCATGCCTCCTCTCTGCCCTTGTCTTTAGTTCCTAGCTCCTTCCCGCCCCCACCTACAGAACGGTGTCCAATTTGCAGAATTGAAAAGGACAGCTTCCCTCACGATTTCTTAGACCCTTGATTGCTCAGGCATGACAGGTCCAGGTTGAGGCAGCAGTCCCCAGGAAAACTGGCTGTCTTGCTCATCAGAGGCAGTACAGCTAAAAGCTCTTTCTCACTTTAGGCAATTCATGCACTTGGTTAGACATTTATAGATTGCAATCGCTCATCCAAAAAATCTAGGTCGTGCTTTACATAGAGCTTTATGCCTCAGAAGGAAAGCTGTGCCCAGAGAGGAATGTATCTCTTGGTGCCTGGTTTGGCTTTGGGAGTGGAGGACCCTTCCGCTGGTCATACAGGGCACTGGGAGCTCAGGGCACATGGCAACCTTACCTGCTGGCCACTGGCCCACAGGCTGTCTAGGCCATAGCTGACCCAGCTAAATGGTGCTCATAACTCCTGCCTTGAGTTGAAGTCATGGAAAATGCTGGGTTTAAGGGTCAGGATTTCTGGGGACATTTTTAGAGCATGTGCCGCAGTTCCAGAGAGAAGGACTAGATTGATTTATATGGATGTAGGGCTTCTTGGGAAGAAAAAGAAAAATGAGGGTGTGGGCAGGGAGTTTAGCCTCGTGGCATGGATGGCCAAATGGTAGAGCTTTCCCCAAAACATGCCCACCCACTTCTGAATCCCTGAGAAGAATCAGGTACCAGGAAAGAGGCCCAGGCTGGGGCCAGAAGAACATTTTTGATGAGGTGCCACCACTCACCAGCCCTGTGACCATGGCTGAGACATTGTCACCTCTGTTTCCTCATCCATGGTCATCTCAGGGAGCAGGAGTCTAGGTGGGAAAGAACACAAGAGGAAGGCCAGTAGGCACCACTGCTTTGACCTCAGGTCTGTTGATGAGACTTGCAGTGGTGGTGGGCGTGTTGGAAGTGCCCTACACCTATCCCATAGTAGATTGCAAGTATCTTTTCCCAGCTCAGCATTTAATGACTTCATGTTGGTAACCTGAGATCAACCACAATGGAAGTATTTATAACACAGATATGCAAACAATACAGATGAGGGTTCCCTTCCCCCCAGTAGAGCTGTTGGTTTCTCCTGCTGGTTCTCCTGCCCCCAGTTTTGAGGTGTAGGGATTAAAAATAAAAGGTTAAGGTGTCATCAGTCATGTTTATTAGGCTGCTCTCAGGTAGTAGAAGGTATGAATTCAAAGTACCTATCACCTCATTCCTGCCTCAGTTGCAGCTGTTACCACTAAAAAATACTAAACTCAATAAACAATAACAAAAACAATAGCAAAAGCTGAGCTTATTCTCAGCTGGCCAACTTTTGTATGCTCTTCAAACAGGTTTAATGAATGTCATAGTCTTGTCATCAGGTAGATTTTATTTCACTGGAATATTATCTCATTGTTATCCATTTAGAACCGCATGTGTGCACATCAAGGTCTGCCCGGGTCCAGTCAGCCCTCGCCGGTTCTGGAGATGCCAACCTGCATTCGCAGCTTCTGCCCTGCCCCTCTGGTAGTTTTCTGATCTGAGCTTTCTTGTTACCATTTTCTGGTCCTGGTTGCAACATAACTGTTTTTTCCCTACCCTTCATGTACTGCTTTCTAACATTTGCCTATGATACACTCAAACTCATATCACACATCAACAGATTTCCATGGAAATAAAGAATAAAGGGGAAGAAAAGACTGTTCTGGAGTTTTTCTTTGGTGTTGGACGCCTGTTTTCTTGGCCTTTTTGCACTTTGACTTTTCCATCTCACCCCGTAGACAAGTCCCACCCTGTAGGACTCCACCTCTAGTCAGCTAAAAGTGGGGTCTAGAATATAGCACATTGCCAGTTTTCTCTCCTAAGGTTTCCATCAGCAGGGAGCAGTTCATCTCTCCAAGGCAAGTCAGTTTCTTAAGACTAAGGCAAGGAAAGGAAGGACAGGACCAGGCAGCCTGTTAAAGTCATACAGTTTCATGTCACCCTGGCAAGGATCTCAGGTGCTCCTTTCTGAACAACTGGATAGGACTGATCCCTTCTCTCAACTTTCCCATCATTCAGCGTGGTCCAGAGACTTCCTTCTCAACAATTACTGCCTGATACTTTCAGGTATCTAGAATGTATGCGTTAATCCCCAACTAGACTGTGAGCTTAACCCCCTTTAGAACCTAGGATAGTGCTTTCCACAGAGTAGATTCATTGTCAATATTAGCAGTGTTGGTTAATTGTGCTAAAATTTGTTTCTGGTGCTGAGGATTGGACCTAGGGCATCACACATGGTAGGCAAGTGCTCTACCACTGAGCTACATCCTCAGCCCACCATCCTCTCCTTTTTCTTTTTTTTTTTTTTGGGCTTTTTTTGAGACAGAGTCTCACACTACAGTCCACAATCCTCACATTCACAATCCTCCTGCCTTAAGCCCTCAAGTGCTGGGATTACCGGTGTGTACCACCACGCCCAGCTTCCATTTTATAAATTGAAGTAGAATGAAAAGTTGCTGTATAGAGCAGTAAGGGAGCTGTATCCATGAGAAGAATAAAAGTAGACGGTGGACAACCACTTGCACTTGCCTGTGATACTTTTAGAAAGAAATAATGCATAATATAGAAAGTAGAGATAGAAGATGGTCCTTCCACCTTGAGATTCTCTGACTCCATAAGTTCTGACCCCTGCCAGCACTGAGACTAATGGTAGAAAGTGGGTTGTTGGCCCATAGAAAAATGACTGTCTGGACCCTCATGGCTTTTCTGTGTGCTGTACAGGTGAGGGGTCTTTAATACACTTTTCTAGCAGCATATATTTTCTCCCAAGTCAAATGTTAGAGTATGTAAGATTGACATTTTATAACACATACAGGTTTCAACCCTTTAAAGAAGCCTTTCCTTGAAAGTACAAGGAGAAGCAGAGCTTAATGAGAAGTTATGCACATTTTATGATGCAATGCACATTTTTACTTAATAGAATTTTTAGTATGATACTCTGCACTTTTAAAATCTTAAAGATGAAAACATAAAAGGAATTATTCATTGCAATATTTAAATCAGCCTACAGCAAACTACATCAAAATAAAATCCAGCAAGCCCAGAAGGTAGATCCCCTCTGACCATCTACTTTGGAAATGTGTCTTGCAAAAGAGGGCTGTTTCTTTGGAAAAGAGGAGGTGCAGATGAGAGGATGCATCCTTGATGGGGTCACATAGTGACTGAGGGTCATGTGGGGAAGAGATGGTGGTGGGAATGAGGGCAAGTGACTACAGCGAGCTGTGCTCTCCTTGAAAAATGAGAAGCAGGAGCAGAGAGGAAATAGAGCTCCTGACTAAGTGCAGGTAGAGTGGTTTTTTTTCCTGCTCTTTCCCTCACCCATCTCTGCCTCCCTCTGTGGGGTGAGTCATCCCCTCCGGTCTTACCATTTGCCATCACTCACCTCCACAGAGAGCATGTGAGGATTCTCAAACGCAGTGTGGGGAAGGCACTGAAGCTGGGTGGGACGAGAGGTGCAAGGTAAAAGTGAAGTGTGAATGTGATTATGAGTCTGAGGCATAGCACCCGAGGTGCTTAAAGGCAACTGTTAAGATCAGGATAAAGAAACAAACGCCTAGAAGAATTTTTGAGGAATAACTAGCATACAAAAGCCATTCTGCCAAATGTGTAGCCATTCTGCCAAATGTGTATTGTCTCCAGCCTACTATCCTAGAGGAATCTCTTGGACTTGTGACTGGAAGGACTGAAAGGGTCCTTGCGGCTCACCTGCAGTGGTCACCCCTGTTCTGATAGATGCCTGTAGCACACAGCCAGGGGAATGGAAGGAGCAGCGTTCTGGAGTTGAGCAACCAGGTGCCAGCTCCAGCCCTTCTACCCACTGTCTCTTAGACCTAGAACAAATTACCCAAACTCTTTATGCTTTAATTTCTTTGCTGTAAATTGTGGACAATGCAAATATTTCAGGGCTGTTCTGAGAACTGGCAATAACATTGTAAAAGTGCCTGGCACAGGTATTCAGTAGGATTTCCATAAATGGTCATTGCTATGCCAGTTACAACGTTGCTCATTTAAGTATCACCCTTGAGCCACCTCTTGAATACCTCAGTGACGAGAAAGCAGCTCATTTAAGAGTATTGACTGCATGACCTGATTCATGGCTCACTCCTGGCTCCTGTGGGGAGAATGGATTATCGGTGGACAAGAACAGAAGCTGAGAAGTCAATTCATTCATTGCATCATCTTGGTTGCAACTAGAGTGTTGCAAGGATGGAGTGAAGTAAAAGGCTTGAGATATACTTTGGAAATAAAAATCAATATTTCCTGGTGGAATGGATATGAGTAAAAGTAAAAAAAAAAAAAAAAAAAGGAAGCATGACTCCTAGGTTTTCAGTTTGGGTAACTCAGAAGGTGTTCAGTGGTGCCATATCTGGAGATAAGAAAGAATGGAGAAGGAATGATGTGGGAGGGAGAGGTCAAGGGTTTTGTCCAGATGATTGACTAAGTGGATCTGTCAAGTAGGTTGCTGCACATACTAATTTGGTGGTCAAGGCTGAAGATAAAAGTTGGGCAGTCATCCACATAGAGATAGTGTTTTAGTCAAAGAACTAGATGAGATCACCTAGAAAGTGTTAAAATTTAAAAAATTTAAACTATAGGAAGTTTTAAATTTTAAAAAAGTGGGAGGATTAAGCCTTCAGAGCAGGCTGACATTTAAAAGCCCAGCAGAGGAAGGAGAGACAGAAGAAGAGGCTGAGGGAGAAGTGAGAGCGTGTGAAGCTGCAGAAGCCAAGAGAGGAAAATGTTCCAGGAAGAGACTCGGCAACCCAGGCTGTGTTGGGTGGAATGTAACTGAGTCACAAAGTAAGATGAGGACAGAGAAATGACTGTTGGATTCAGCAGTGTGCCACTGATTGATAACTTTGAAAATAGGAGACTTAGTGGAACAGTGGATACAGAAGTGAAAATGGAGTGGTTGAGAAATGAATGGGAGGTGAGATGGGGTGACAATGAGGTTTTGCTGAGAAGGCAAACAAATGCAGAGGAAGGTAGAGAGGATGAGAGTTTAAGGTACTATTTTATTTCATTTTGTTTGAAGTAGGAGCTATAGGGGCACATTGAAATGCCACTGGATGAATATATTATGTATTCTAAACATATACTACTTTAAAAAGAGGGATGAGATAAGTAAATGAATAAATATAAATGAATGGATGAATGAATGATTGCATGCATGCAGGCCAGTGCAAGTTAAGTCAGCAGAGAGAAAAGCTGATACTGCAGGAGAGGAAGTAGACAAGGGCATCCACATCTTTGAGAAGAAGAGAACTGGAGCGCAGCAGGAGTGTCGGCCTCTGGAAGCCCTTCCTTCCTTTCACAGTAAAGGGAAGGGCAGGCACTAGCAGTTGAGCACCAGTTGGTGGATTTGGTGATGGTGAGGGGAGAAATACTGTCAGTTTGCTTTAATTTTCTCAGTGAACTGACTTTAAGCTCATTTTAAGAGTCAGGACTTCTAAGCCCAAATATCTTGAAACTTAATGAAAATGATAATCTCCTTTCTATAATATACTCTAAAGAGCAAAGCAGATAACAAACGTTTAATGTATACTCTTTCATTAGATACTTTCCTCCAAATCACTGGTGTTCAGCCTGGAACGGAATTTACTCAGTTTCTATAAATGAAAACTACTTAAAGGGAGGAGAGTGGAATTAAGACATTCCAAAAGTCATTACCATCCTTAGGACCAGTGGGTCAAAGGCGATTATAACACTACGCGATCCCAGTGAGAGCTGTAGTCAGGAAGGCAGAGCCAACCAGTGTGATCATTCATTGGAGAAGGGTAGCCACTCTGGGGGAATTGGTGTACAAGCAGAGAGGGGGTAAGAAATATCCTAACTGCTCTCTCCACTTGTCTCTTGCTGCTGTTTCCCAATGGCTGGACCCAACCGGAAGCCAGCTGGCAAGGAAGCCAAGGTGATGTGATTCGTGGTGAAGCCCAAAGCCCAGATCTGGCAATGAATAACCCAAACATTCCCTAACACTTCATGCCATTAATGTGGAAAGGCTTTGAAAACCACTCCAAGCAGAAGTTTTATACCCAATGCGCATGTATAGAATGCATCTTATTATTTGGTACTAGGGATTTGGAAACCCAGCTAACCGTGCTCTTTGATGCAAATCATCATGGATACCTATAATCTACTGACAGCCTTCAAATGTTGTGTTTATTTCTAGTCTTGTTTCCATCCAGAGCCATATATATATATTAACCATACAACTAGGTCCCCTCACTTGCATAAGCCCCTTCCAGGGCCATGAGAGAGCCCTAGAAATGTGTTCATATGGTCATATATTTTTGTAAAATTTTTAAAAGTAATGTTTTAACTGAAATGAATTAATACAGTAACCTTTCTCACTCTGTCTGACCTTAGAGAGGTCTCTCCACACTTCACTTCCACTACATGTAGTTTTAGCTCCACTAAACCTGGATCTGCTTCTACTGTACAGGGACCCAAGTGTCAATGCAGATTTCTCCCACCTTTGGGTCAGCATGATTAATGAATATCAAAGTGGACATCTGGCAGGGGAAAGTGTAGCAAGAAAATAAGAAAAGCTAGGACAGAGGGAGTGAAGTCCTGAGCAATGGAAGGAAAGCATTGTCCCCTAGGTGGCCACCCACCTAGTAGTGAAGGGTGCCAGGCGTCCCCAGGTGCCTGCTTATCTATGGGGCCGGACTCAGATGCTGCTCTTTGTATTTTCAGATGCAGATGGAAACCTGTGTCGAAGTAACCAACTGCTGCAAGTCATGCTGACTATGCACCGCGTCATCATCTCCTCTGCAGAACTGCTCCAAAAAGTTATGAACCTATATCCTTGCACACAGTGACTGGAATCCCAAAATGGGGCTCATTCAAAATGTAGCTTGGCATTTGAAGTGTGTTTTATATTGACTGGTTGGGAATAACCCTGAGTGGTAAATAGGTCCATATATCTTTTCAGGGTTATGGGTGTGTGTGTGTGTGTTCATATGTGCATCTTCTTTTGCATGGGGCAGTAGTGCTCCCAGGGGTGCTCAAAGAAGCCACCTGCAGTATGTCTGCCTAGTAAAAGCTGTTTCTCGTACAGTAGTCAGGATCCATGGTCATCCTATACCAACTGACAAGGGTACCAGCAGGACTCTAGCGATGCTCCCTTCCCTGGCTTTCCTTCCTACCTGACTTTCCTTCCTACCTGGCTTTCCTTTCTGCCCGGCTTTCCTCCCCAACTCTTCAGCCCTCCCTGGCTCTGGAGAGAGCGTCCTGTGGCTACAGCATCCTGGAGGATCTGCTGGGGCCTTCTTGCCAGACAGAGGCACTGATGATGCCCAGAGCAAACCCTGCTGGGTCCTAGCCTTCTTGTGGGTGTGAATCTGGGGAAGTGGGAGGAGGCGCCTGCTTTCCCTTTCTCACAGCTGCGGCCCTGGAGAGAAAAGACCAGTAGGGGAGGTGAGACCGTTTAGCGCCTGGGGCAGGCGCATGTCCTGGGACTGAGTCATGACTTGTAGCTGCTCTAATCCTTTACTACTATGCTAACTCCTCCCAGCTCATTTTATGGCCATCAGAAAAACTAAATACTAAATGTGAAGAAAAAGAAGTCCATCGGGCCTGACCCCACTCATGAGTCTTATCTCCCGCCTCCGAAGTAGTGGTTCTGGTGGCACCCAGAGGGTGGAGCGTAGGGAGAGGTCTGCAATGACAGGTACAGAGAACAAGCAGATGCCTTGTCTGCAGAGAATTTTAAAACCTTGCTGCTGCAACTCAGAGGCTCTCTGCTTTTTATTAACTCCATGTACCAGTGATTGCAAATAGTGTGGGTGGTCAGATGTTCCTCCCTGAAAATGTGTTGGCCCCAGGACTAACCTGTCCCTGGGAGCTGCCCCGCTGGTACTGCTGCACAGCGGCCCCTGTGCCCTGAGCATGTTCCCTCCACTTCTCACAGAAGTTACCTCTCTCCTAGACTCCCAAACACGGCCTCTCACTAGCACCTGCACTACAGCCACAACACACTCAAGTGTCCCCAAACTAAAACTAATCTCATGACCTCGCTTCCCCTTCATTCCATTGCTAGGGTTAGAGATTTGATACAAAAACATCTTAAAATAGTTTGCAATCACTATCTCCGATC